>CM035843.1:52422491-53834970 GCA_020510985.1 Pholidichthys leucotaenia
GTAAGGGTTTAATTACAACAGTTTTAAAAGCCTGCAGTATATGGCCTAAAGTTAATGAAGAATTGATTATTTGAAGAATAAAGCTACCAATAAGTGGGAAGCCTTCTTTAAATAACCTGGTAGGAATAGGGTCTAAAAGACAAGTTGAAGATTTGGATGAGGAAACTATTTTGTCTAACTCTAAAAGGTCAATTGGAGTAAACTCATCCAAACAGATATCAATTGAAGGAGTTGTAGTAGTTACTGTATTTGAGTTAACGGTGGGAAGAATCTGATTGATTTTATCTCTGATAGATGAAATTTTATTATTGAAAAAGTTCATAAAGTCCTGACTAGTAAGCTCTAAAGGAATGCTAGGATTGACAGAGTCCTGACTCTTTGTCAGCCTGGCTACAGTGCTGAAAAGAAACCAAAGATTATGCTTGTTGTCTTCTATTAATACAGAATAATAACTCGTTCTAGCTTTTCTAAGAGATTTTTTATAAATTAAAAGATGATTTCTCCAAGCTAAAAAGATTTCATCTAAATTAGTAGAGCGCCATTTTCTTTCTAATTGACAAGTCTTCTGTTTTAAGCTACGAGTTTCTGTGTTGAACCAAGGGGTTAGAAATCTCTGATTAGACTTTTTCTTTTTTAAAGGGACAACCAAGTCTAGAGTCTGATGCAGAGAAGCTGTAACACTATCTACCATGATATCAATTACAGAAGGAGCAAGCTGTCTATAGCTTATTTCTGTTGTGTTGACACATGGCATAGCGGAAACAATCTGCATAAATTTGGTAACATCATCTGAGAGGCATCTACTGTAGTAATATTTTTCTTTAGGAACCAAATAGTCAGAAATAGTAAAATCAAAGGTTAACAGACAATGGTTTGACAGTACAGGGCTATGAGGAGACACTACCAGATTTAGTTTATTTTAGTTTATTTGAAAAGGGACAATGCAATTTCCTAAAACACATGATTACACATGGTTAAAAAAGCCAGAATTAGCCAAAAGGCTAGTTTTCATCTGTAGTCCCCTGGCCAAGATGTAAAAAAGCAGTAAAATGCATCTACAAGAAAAAAACATGGTTAGACATTTAAGAGGGCACTAATGTAACAAATAACATATACATAACAAACTGTACATTTAAACACAACATCAAACATCACAGCAGACTTATCTTTTAGTGTTGGCAGCTGTAGGTGTTTATAAGCCACATTTTCAATTTTTTTGTGAAGGCCTTGAATGTTGTGAGCAGTTTAACCTCCTCAGGTACTGAGTTCCACTCACTAGCGCTCCTCATTGACCAGGCCGACTTACTGAAAGTGCTCCTGCGCAGAGGAATGAAACAGTCACCTCTGACAGAGCCTCGAGTGACACGCTCAGAGCTGTTTCTTTGGCTGATGAACTCTGCCAGAGGATCTGGAGCCAAATCATGCAGTACTTTATAAATCAAATTTAAATTTGCAAATGTATGAAGACTATCCCAATTTAAAAGACTGTATTTTTTTAAAATTGCACAATGATGATAATGCCTAGGTTTTTTATCCATAACTTTAAGTGCTTGTTTGTACAAAACTTCCAATGGTTTTTTTGCACTCAAACCTGCCTGGGACCAGCTAGTTAGGCAATAGTTGAAGTGACTCAGAATCATTGAATGCAAGTATATTTTTGCGGCTTCCGTTGACATTTCATTTCGAATTGCACGGAAATTTGCAAGATTTAACTTGATTTTTTTACACAATTTAGCAATATGGGCTTTAAAGGAAAGCTGTGAATCTATTATTAACCCAAGATATTTATAATGGCTAACAATTTGTATTTTTCCTCCATTAACATGTATGTCAGGGTCAGGTGACACTCTATTTATTTTAGTGAAATACATGCCTACAGTTTTAGAAACATTTAACTGTAGACAGCACTCCTGCAACCAAGTTGTGACACAGGACATTGTTTTACTAAGTTTAGCAGCAACAGTGTCTTTGGAGCGACCATGAACAAAAAAAAACGTGTCGTCTGCATACATTAAGCATTCAGCTTCAGAACAAACAGTGGGCAAATCATTAATATAAAGACTAAATAAAAGGGGGCCTAATATTGATCCCTGAGGGACTCCAGAAGTTAGCCTAAGAGAATCAGATCTGCAGTTGTTAACTGATACAGATTATGTTTGATCATGCAGATATGATTCAATCCAGCTCACAGTGAGAAAAGTTAAATTTAAAGAGCTTGGTAAGAAGAACAGAGTGATTTACTGTATCGAATGCTTTCCTGAGGTCCAAAAACACCGCCCCTACAACTCCACCCTTATCAAGAAAAGATTTTATTTTCTCAATGAAGAGGCATGTAGCCATTTCAGTGGAATGCTTGGATCTGAAACCAAACTGCATGGCATGGAGAGAGGGGGAACTACTGTTTAAATAATGGACAATCTGTTCTGCCACCCATTTTTCTGCAATTTTGGAAATGGCCGGAAGAATGCTTATTGGTCGGTAGTTATGCAGAAGAGTTGAGTCACCGGATTTAAAAACAGGGGTAACAATAGCAGATTTCCAGGCCTTTGGAAAATGGCCAGATGAAATTGAAAGATTAATGATTGAGGCAATAGGAGTGGCGAGAGCTGAACCTAAATCTTTGAGCATGTTCGTGTCCATTCCAAAAACATCCTTTGCTTTAGATGGTTTGAGTGATTGAATTAAATCGATAACTTTGGTCTCAGTAATATTTGTAATAGTAAAAGACTGTGATGCAGACAATACAGGGTATTCCTTCCTTTGTTTTACTATAAACTTATCAGAGATTTCTGACACAGATTCAATGAAGTAGTTGTTAAAAGCATCAGCCATCACTTGAGGTTCTGTCAAGATGTTTCCATTCAATTGAATTTGCATTAGTTTTGCTTTGTTTTTCTGGGAATCACCCAATAGTTTTTTAATATATGTCCAGGTTATTTTAGAATTTCCCTTTGCACTATTCAAAACAGTAATAAAAAAGTCAGCTTTAGATTTTCTTATTTCTTTCACTACCCTATTTCTCAATGAAATAAATTGGTGCCTGTTTTGTCCTGATTTAACTGACAACTTCAAAAAGTGATCTCGTTCTTTCATCAGTTTCAGAATAAATTTGTTTAACCAAGGAAGGCCATTCTTTCTAGCTTTTAGTTTAATTATCCGTGTAAATTGTATAATAATTTGTTGTATTTTGTTGGCAAATTTAGAACAATCCTCATCTAAATTTTTGCCAACGAGTAATTCATCCCAATTTACTTCTTGAATTGAATCTTGAAAATTTTGTTGTTCCTGTTTTGGTATCCTATAGAATTCAGTGGCGGCCAAGGATTTGAAGCGCTTTTTATTTAATTTTCTTGTAACCATTATAAGATTGTGATCAGACAATCCTGTGAGCATATTGTATGACTTCAAGATCCTTTCTGGCCTGTTAGTAAAAGCTAGATCAATCTGAGTGCTAGTGGAGTTTGTGATTCTTGTAGGGCCATTAATTACCTGAGTTATATCCATGTCATCCATAACCTTTTTCAGATTTTTCCTAACTTTGTTGACTTCCCAATTAACATTTTGGTCACCCATTATTATTACCTCTTTTGCAAAATTAAGTTGTTTCAATAAAATTTCCAGCTTTTCATAAAAATCTACATTTGATGAAGGAGGCCTATAAATAACTACAAGAATAAAAGACATTTGCTGTGACAAAGAAACAGTTAGTCCAAGAAATTCTAGTCCATTCTCACCTGTAGCATGTATCTCATTACAATTAAAAGTATCCTTGGCATAAATCATAACGCCTCCTCCCTTAGAACCCTGTCTGTCTTTTCTAAACATTTTATAACCAGGTACAGATAGTATTGCTGAGGGCGAAGATTCACGGAGCCATGTCTCAGATAGGCAAAGAAAGTCAATATTTGAATCAATGAGAAGATGATGAACCTGATCACTTTTTGTTAGAATACTTCGTATATTTAAGTGTGCACAAAGAATGCCTTTTGGTTTATGTGCTGAGTCCCATATTAATTTAGAGTTATTAACAGTTTGAAACACCCTGAATTTCCGGTGTTTTAATATTGCAGGATTTGGCAGCCTCCTGTTTCTTTTATTGGCAATGTTTGCACATAGTGAAGGCCCGGCTGATGTTGGTGAAGATTCAGTTAGAGGTGATGATGACTCAAATATCAACGGAAGTGGCTCGGCTATTATTGAAGGTGATTCGACTGGCTGCAATGTAGGTCCAGCTGGCTGTGTTGTTAGCCCAGGTCCAAACCCAGCTGGCAGGGGTGAGAACCCAGCTAGCAAAGTTGGAAGCCCAGTAGGCAGAGATGGAGATCCAGCTAGCAGAGGTGGAGGCCCAGCTAGCAGAGGTGGAAGCCCAGCTAGCAAAGTTGGAAGCCCAGTTGGCAGCCCAGTTGGCAGAGATGGAGATCCAGCTAGCAGAGGTGGAGATCCAGCTAGCAGAGGTGGAGGCCCAGCTGGCAAAGTTGGAAGCCCAGTTGGCAGAGGTGGAGATCCAGCTAGCAGAGGTGGAGTTCCAGCTAGCAGAGGTGGAGCCCCAGCTAGCAGAGGTGGAAGCCCAGCTAGCAAAGTTGGAAGCCCAGTTGGCAGAGATGGAGATCCAGCTAGCAGAGGTGGAGACCCAGCTAGCAGAGGTGGAGGCCCAGCTGGCAAAGTTGGAAGCCCAGTTGGCAGAGATGGAAATCCAGCTAGCAGAGGTGAAGATCCATCTAGCAGAGGTGGAGGCCCAGCTAGCAGAGATGGAGATCCAGCTAGCAGAGGTGGAGGCCCAGTTAGCAAAGTTGGAAGCCCATTTTCTGTTTCTATGCCATATGTCAGAACAAGGTCCAACGTATGGTGGAGATAATGGGTAGAATTTCCTGCTTTCTGAAAAAACCCCATCGAGTCTAATATTGAATTAAATGCCACATTAAGGCAATCACTATCTACATCTACATGTATATTAAAGTCCCCTACTATAATTATTCTATCTGATTTCAGCACTAAATCAGCTAAGAATTTGGCAAATTCGGATAAAAACTCTGAGTAGGTTGATGGAGGACGATAAACTATGGCAAATAAAATTGGGTTTAGCCTAAAATTGCTAAAATGCCCAATACTGAGGACCAGGCCCTCAAAGGATTGATAACATGTTTTTTGCTTTACATTAACTAGTAATTTGGAATGGTAAATTGTTACTACTACTCCTCCTCCACAACCAGAACTTCTGGGATTTTGACAGTTTAAATAACCAAAGGGAGTTGATTCATTCAAACCAACATAATCCTCTTGCCCTAACGAAGTCTCTGTAAGGGATATTAAATCAACCTGATGATCAATTAACAGATCATGGACTAGCAGAGACTTGGGAGTTAGAGACCTAATATTTAATAAACTGCATTTAATTTTTAAATTATGAGGAGGAACAGAGGCCAAATCATTCAATTTAGAGGCTTCATGTTTAATTTGAGCTTTACCAATATTTTGTTTAATCACTTTGGGATTCTTATACATTATATTTTTATTTACTTTGGAGGGATCAGGCAACGATTCTCTGATGGGGAAGACGGGCTAAGTTGAGGGGTGGCGGATGAACAGGAACTGTAGAGAGGCGCGTAAGACCGCGACTCTGCTTCCTGGTCCCAACTCTGAGTTGTCAAGGTTTTGGAAATTTGGATAAAAATGATGCCAGATCATTAGATAAATGAGGCGCACCATCCAAAGTGGGATGGACGCCGTCTCGTCTAATAAGACCAGGTTTTCTCCAAAATGAGCTCCAATTATCTATGTAGCCCACATTGTTTGCAGGACACCACACAGACAGCCAGCGGTTGAAGGATGACAAGCGGCTAAACATGTCATCACTGGTCAGATTGGGGAGGGGCCCAGAGAATACTACAGAGGCAGACATTGTTTTGGCAAAGTCACACACCGATTCCACATTAAGTTTTGTGACTTCCGACTGCCGGAGTCAGACATCATTAATGCCGGCGTGGATAACAATTGTGGAGTATTTACAGTTACTTTTAGCCAGCATTTTCAAATTTGACTCAATGTTGCCTGCTCTGGCCCCAGGAATGCATTTGACTATGGCCGCTGGAGTCACTAGGTTCACGTTTCTGACTACAGAGTTGCCAATGATCAGAGTTTTTTCCTAAGCAGGTGTGTCGCTGAGCGGGGAAAAACGATTAGAAACATGAACTGGTTGGTGGTTAACCGGGGCTTTGCGACTAGGCTTCCTTCTCACGGTCACCCACCCAGTCTCCTCACTGCTGAGGAGGACCGGAGGACCGCTAGCAGGCCGCCCTATGCTAGGGAGCTCCGCTGCAGCTAAGGGATGTCCGTCAAGATTAACTGGCACAGACAGTGTTTCAATGCAGCGGAGCCGGGATTCCAAACAAGACAACCTCGCCTCGAGCGCCTCAAAAAGACAACATTTATTACATTTACCGTTATCACTAAAAGAGGCAGAGGTGTAGCTAAACATCTGACAGAGAGAGCACACCAGAGGAGGAGAGGAGGGAGAGCACTAGCCATAGCTAGTGGCTAACCCGAAGCTAACAAAAACACAGATGAAAGGTGAACTGAAGGCTAAAGAGGGTGATTAGATGACACTGAGTGCGCACACAGGTGCAGGAGGCTTGATAAACAGAAGTGAGAGCTAACGGTACAAGGAAAAAAAGGATTAAAATAAAATTAAAAGCAAAATCCTCAGGAGAATGAGGAGAACTAACCAAAGAGCAAACCACAGACAGCCAGCAACACAGGAAGTGACGATATGTTACCACAGGAAGCCCATCCTTCTGTTTCACAGAAACGGCTGGAGCCACCCACCTCAGCTAATGTTATGGACCCTGAGAGCAAAGATCACATGGATGAAGACTACTAGGCTAATGCTACAAGCCAAAGATCTGCCCCGGGAACCCCCGTTTGTGGGGGTTGTGGGTCCTCAACACACCATTTCAAAGCGAGAGTGTGCCCAGCAAGAGGGAAATGATGCAGCAAGTGTGGGCACTTGAATCATTTCGCCAGGGTGTGCTGTTTATCAGAGCCAGGGAGCCCGCCGAAGAAATCTTCCTGCCTACCTGCAACAACCATCCGCTAGGTAAGTCCCAACACCAACGGGTATTTGTATTGTACCGTGGAATTGGATGGTGTTGATGTACCATTACTGCTTGACACGGTGGCGGTGCGGTCAATACTGAATTGGGCAATGATGAAGAAGTTTTTCCCCTACCACGGGATTAAGAGTAACCCAGCGCCGTTGTACGGCTATGGCGGTAACAGACTGTGCAATGTCGGGACTGTCGAGTTGATTGTTCACTACAAGTCTGAAGCAGTGCACAACTTCACATTCTAAGTGGCGGCACGCAGCGATAACATCATGGGGTGTGACCAATTCTACGGACTGGGTTTCACCATCAGAGACAGCACTGGGAGCGAATGGTCTGGTTGTGGTTGCTGGGGCTCGCAGGCTCTGGTGATCGATGACGTTGCGGTTTGGGATGGAGAACTGGCGAGCAGCCCTGCCATCATGTCATCCAGTCCCTGCTCAGTGTTGGAGCGGGACAGTTTCAGTGCCCGTGCTTGGCGGAAGGTAGAAAAGGGGCTGAGCATGAGGGTGGAGTGCCCGTTCCAACGAGCGACACCAAGGGGGCACCAGACACCTTCAGTACTCGGCCGCAGTTGGGTGAGGGGTCTGCTGCCACGACGGTGACCACTGCATCGCTAGTAGAAGACGATGGGGCAAGACCACATAGGACCATGGTGTTATCGCATGCTCAGCAGCACATCAGGCCAAGTAAGGTCCAACTTCAGGTCCTGGACTGGGTTTGGTTTTGGGTTGATGAAAGACCAAGGCGAAGTTGGACCAGACGGCAGCCAGCGAAACATTGAGCACTGCTGAGGATAGTAGCGAAGTTAGGAGCTGCGTGCTTCCGGCTGTCAGATGGTTCAATGAGGCATGCTAACCAGCTGTGGCATATCCAGGGGGATGCTCTGGGTGGCGAGGTTGGGCAGGAGTCGGTGAAGGTGGTTTGGGATCCAGGCTCCTGCGTCTCAAAGATCGGTCCTCGCCCTGGAGTCTGCCACCTCCAGGGGTGTGTCTGCTGCGGGGCTGCCGCAGCCCTCCCCCCCTCCACCTGACCCACCATTTACTTGGAGGACTGTGCTGAAAAGACTTAATATTGTTTAATAGTTCCTGGTTTTGTGTGTTAGTTAGGAGCACAGCTATTTTTGATTCATTCTCAAAAAAATGAAACAGTGGCAGAATAATCCACTGCACCGTGTGGGCCATGTGGTAGTCAACCCACCGGTCCTATTTTAGTTTTTCATGTGTTTTATACTTTGCTTTTACTTTGACTGTTTTATTTTGGTGTGCCTTTTTTGTGTTTATGTTTCCAAATTAGGGTGGGTTTAATTCAGTGTGTGTTTTGTACTTTGTAAAGAAGGGGAGGATGTTATATGGGGTTTTATTATGAAGTGCGGTGTGATGACGCCGCCTTCCTGTTGCGTCATCACACCGACCTATATTAAGGGGCATCCACCATGAGGGCTTCCTCTTGCCCTGGATGACTCCACTACAGTGCCTCGTATGCTGTGTGTTCTCTACCTTTAATAAAGCAGTGTTCAGTGCTACATCTCTGTCAGCCTCCTTTATCACCAGGTTTGTGGACATACCAGTTCCCAACTTCTGTTCTGCTGTGGTAAAGGCCTGTAGGCCAAAATGTTAGCATGTTTTGTTGACATGGCCAAAATAAACTGGCCAAGTTGGGAAACAGTCGAGCCTTGAAGTTTTGTGTATCCTGCGTCCTCTCCTTTGAAAAGATATTGCTTGTCAGCTGTGTCTAGAATTTAGAGCAAGTAAAAATAAAATGTGAAACTTTTTTTTTTTCCACAATATCTTTATTGAACCTTTTTTTTTTTTTAACAAACATGATACAAACAATCAAACACTAACACTAAAGTACTACAAAAAAAAAAAAAATGCACTAAAAACACCAACAACCACCAACAAAATCAAGTCTTCAACAATGCTCCTCTGTTTAGTCTAGACAATCCAATACATAAGTATACATATTATGTTCACCAGTTTGGAATTTACAAGGTCCACACACATCATTCACCTTCTTCTTCAAGAGTTATGTTTAAATTTTTTACATAATCAATAAAAGGTCTCCATATATTCTCAAACACAATTTCCTTTGATTTTAGTATATATGTTATTCTTTCTAATGGAAGGTTTGTTAACATCTGTCTTAACCACTGAGTCACATCTGGTCTATGAGTCTTTTTCCATAATAGTGCAATACATTTTTTGGCATTAAGCAAACTGAGGTCTATGAATGTTCTTTCACTTTTATTAAAATTATGCTTTTCTGGGTACAGACCCAACAAAAACAGTTTAGGATTCAATATGATTTGTTTTGAGATTATTTTTTCAATTGTTACCCTCACCTCTTCCCAAAACATTCTTATTAATCTACATTCCCATAAACAATGAAATAGGGTTCCTTTACTTTCCATGCATTTTGTGCATGTATCTGGTATATTTTTGTTATATCTATTTAACTCCTCCGGTGTAACATACATCCGCATTAACCATTTGAAATGTATCAATTTAAGGCGTGCATTTATTGATTTGGTTTGAGCTTCTGTACAAGCCATTTCCCATTGTTCCTCTGAAATTTCAATTTGCAGATCTTCTTTCCAGTAGTTTAATCTTTTCAGTGAATTTTCACTTGAAGATAGTGTCAATGAGTTATAAAACTCTGAAATAATACCCTTTCTTTTACTATCTTTCATCATCATTTTTTCCAAGGATGAATAAATAGGTCGAGTGAGAGCTTTATTTTGATTTGATTGAATAAAGTTTCTAAGTTGAAGATATTTAAAAAAATGTGTTCTATTGAGATTAAATTTGATCCTCAGCTCTTCAAAAGACATTATGTTGTCTGCACATGGCAAATATAAATCCTGAATCTTTTGTATCCCTTTTAAATTCCATACTTTAAATACAGCGTCCGCTCTCCCTGGTTTAAAATATTGATTACCCCATATTGGACTAAATTGTGACAATAACTGTGGTTCTTTTAAATAGTTTTTAGCTTCACACCATATTTTGATCATATGCTTTACAAATGGATTTTTAACTTGTTTTTGTAATTTTTTTGCCGAATCTGAGTATATGAATATGGGAAGAGGTAAAGGTAAATTGTATGATTCCATTTCAGTCCAGTGAGGGAGATCATTTGATGAAAAATAATATGTCATAGACCTCAGTTGTGCCGACCAATAATACAACATAAAATTTGGACATTTCAGACCTCCACGATCAAATGGTAAATATAATAAAGACAAACGTAATCTAGCCCTCCTGTTGTTCCATATAAATTCCACTAACTTTTTTTTTATTCTTGAGAATAGATCTAAAGGTGGTGATAAGGGAATGTATTGAAATAAATAAAGTATTTTAGGTAAAATATTACTTTTAAGTATATTGATTCTCCCGATCATCGACATTGGTAGTGACATCCATCTCTGAGTTAACTCACTGATATCTGACATTAAGGCTTCATAGTTGACACTGGCGACTGATTCTAGCTTAGGCATAATTTGGATTCCTAAATATTTAAATTGATTTACAACATTGAATTGATTTACCTCAGGGTCTGGGTAATTTCTCTGGGTCTCATTTAGCATTAATATTGAAGATTTAGTTTTATTTATTTTATATCCTGATATTTCCCCAAAATTCTTTATTAAATTCAACAAGGTTGGAATTGATTTTTTTAGATTCGACATAAACAAAATTATATCATCGGCGTACAGGGAGATTTTATGTTCTGTTGGTCCAACTTTAATTCCATATATTTGTGAATGTAAACGTATCGCTATCGCTAAAGGTTCAATTGCCATAGTAAACAGTAAAGGTGAAAGTGGACAGCCTTGTCGACATCCTCTATTGAATTTTATTGGTTTTGAAATATTGTTATTTGTTAGGATTTCTGCTGTAGCATTATTGTATATTATTTGAACCCATTTTATGAAATTATTTCCAAGTCCAAACCTTTGTAGGACTTCAAAAAGAAAGGGCCATTCAACTCTATCAAAGGCCTTTTCGGCGTCCAATGATAGGAGAGCTGTATCCGGTGCTTCTTTATTAAAATAAATAATATTAAATAGTCTTCTTACATTATGGAAGCCTTGTCTACCCTTTATAAAGCCATTCTGATCTCGATTAATAATATTTGGTAAAATTTCTTGTATTCGTCTTGCTAAAATTTTACAGATTATCTTAAGGTCGGCGTTTAATAGGCTTATTGGTCTCATATTTTCACATTTATTAGAGGGCTTACCTGGTTTTGGCAGCAGTATAATTAAGGCATTATTTATGTATGATGGTAAATTATTATTTTGAAATGCTTCTAAAACCATTTCCAAAAAAGGTTTTATTAATTTATTCTTAAATTTTTTATAAAGGTCAACTGGAAGACCATCTGGTCCTGCACTTTTTCCTGATTTCATATTATCAATGGCTAGCCCAACTTCTTCTTGACTAATTTTAGACTCCAATATCTCCCTGTTTTCATTTGGAATACACGGTATAGATAGTTCGTTCAAAAACCCATTTAGTTTTGTTAAATCAGGTTCATTTTTGGTATCATATAATTTTTCATAGTAATCTCTAAAGGCTCTATTAATTTCTAAAGGATCTATAACTACCTGTCCATTACTTATAATACTGGTAATTGGTGTTTTAATTTCCAATTGTTTAATCTGCCATGCTAATAATTTTCCTGATTTTTCACCTTGTTCATAAAAAGATTGTTTCAATCTTAGAAGACTCGAGGCAGCTCTATTCGCTGATTTTTTGTCGTATTCAGCTCTCAAAATCAGTAATTCATTCTCCAACCTTGGGTCACTTCCTGCATACACTTTTTCCTGAAGATTTTTTATTTTATGTTCCAATTTAGCTCTCTCCTCTCGAGTCTTCTTAGATTTTGATCCTGTATAACTAATAATATGTCCCCTAATAAAAGCTTTGAAAGCCTCCCACTTTACACATGCTGATGTTTGTGTAGTATTGATGTCAAAGAACTCGTCTATCTGTTTTTCTATATACTTGACAAATTCCTCATCCTGAAGCCATTTATGCTGAAATTGCCATCTACCTGATTCCTTTGTCAATTTTTTATCTACATATATTAGACAACAGGGTGCATGATCAGAGATCACGATGTTATCATAAAAGCAGTTTTGAATCTTGGACCTTAATTCTGTGGAAATCAAAAAATAATCAATACGTGAGAATGTCTTGTAGGTACTGGAATAACAAGAATAGGCTTTAACTTGTGGTTTCATTTCTCTCCATATATCTAACAATCTCAATTCTTTCATAAAATGATTAATAGTCATCCTACATCCAATGTGCGTACAATCCAGTCCTGTTGATCTATCCACACCTGGATTCAATGTACAATTAAAATCCCCTGCTATTATATGTTGCCCTGTAAGTGATGATAAGATGAGAAATAAATTAGCAAAGAACTTCTGATCATCTATATTGGGACCATATAAGTTCACAAGATTTATATTTTCTAATAGCAAAGAACCTTGAATGATTACATATCTTCCAAATTTGTCTCCAATTACATTTTTCACCTGAAAAGGAACTGATTTATGTATGAGAGTCATAACTCCCCTGGCTCGGGATGAAAATGAAGAGGTGAATACACTTCCCTGCCATCTACTCCTAATTCTTTTAACATCCTCCTCTATCAGATGAGTTTCTTGTAAAAACACAATTCTTGAACCCATGTCCTTTATTTTATTCATAACTTGTTTAAGTTTTTTTAAATTTTGTAGACCTCTGCAATTCCATGAAGTTAAATTAAGATTAACACTTTGGTCCATGATCAATAGAGAGTTTAGGATTACCTTGCAGTGTAAACATGCTCATACAGAGAAGCAAAAACATGAGTGGTTGAACATTCATCCTACAAACTACACACAAACAAATTCCCCCTTCCCACACTTGTGGCAAACCCCCCAAAATCAAAAGAAAAATTCTGTCTCCCGATATAGCCATCGACCGTTCCACACCCACGGGGAACAGCCTAAGCCACTCCTTCTTCATCCTCCCAATCACCCTAACTCTACTGCTTTTAATGACGTAACATTAACTCTCCTCTGTAGTTTTCCAACTTAACTCCAAAATTTTTAACAACTTTGTACATCATAGTTTTTTTTTTTTGTTTGTTTTGTTTTTGTTTTGTTTTTTTAATATATAATACAATCTATATTTTGTAAACTTACTATTTACTTCAAGTCAGTCAGATGCCTGTGCAAATGCTTAATTATTCTACCTTATATTTTGTTCATGCTTAGCTCCCACCAGTCTCTTCTTCTTCTTTGATCTTCTTGATGAACTCCTGCGCCTCCTCTGGGGTCTTGAAGATGTGGGTTCTGCCCTCATACGTGGTCAGCAGTCTCGCAGGATAGATTACACCATGACGAATCCCAAGGTTGCGCAGCTCCTTACGTACGGGATCAAACTGCTTCCTCAATTGCTGGATTCCTGTGGCCAAATCTGGGTAGAACCGCACCTGCTGGTCCTGGTGTTTAATCTCTCCTTTAGCACGTGCAGCGTTGAAGATCTTCATCCTGTCTCTGTTGCTAAGAAACTTCATAATTAAGGTCCTCGGCGGTCCCTTATCTCTCCGTGGGCCAATACGATGTGCTTTTTCCAGAACCACTGCTGATTGCAACTCCTCGCTGCCCAGCACCTCCGGAATCCACTTTTCCAGAAAGGAACATACGTCCCGACCTTCTGATTCCTCTGGAAGACCCACCAGCCTCAAATTATTCTGTCTCGACCGAGATTCCAAATCCAAAATATTATCTTCCAGAGATTTATTTTTTTTTTCCAAAGTGCGCACCTTTAATTGAAGACGGGTGACGTCATCTTCAGCACTAGCGAGACGGAGCTCCATCTGCGCCGTTCGTTCTACACAGTCACCCAATTCCTTTCTTATTCCTTCCAACGCTGTCATAATCCCATCAAATCTAGAGGAAAAGTCCGCTCTCATTGAACTCATGGCAGCCATCAGCGCATCTGCGCCATTCCCCGCAGAAATCGCACCGCCGCCAGCCTCCTCCGCCATATATGGAGCCTTGTTTGCTGCGTCACAGACCTGAAAGTCCGTTAATTTGGACTGTTTCGGCGGCTCGCTTTTTCCTTTTCCTGGTTTTCCAGCCTTAGGCTTCGCCGACATATCCTCGCTCAAATGCTGGGATACGTTCTGTCCCAAATGAGAGAGTTATTTGCCGATTTTTTTCTCCAGGAGCAGAGCAGAGCGAGACACGTCCGTCCTACGTGGCAGCCATAACCGGACCAAATGTGAAACTTTTAAAAGGGAAACAAAGGTAGACCAAAGAAGAAGTCAAAGCATCAAGACAGAAAATTCAAAGCATATTTTTTTGCGTTAAAGACAGAAAATGCACCACAAAAGAAATGAAAAACAAATGTGACTGAACTGTAAGAAGCCGGCTGAAGGACGTAGGATATACTAGAAAAGTCAAATGTAAGCATCATTAACACCGAAAAAAACAAAAAAACAAAAAAACAAGGCTACGGTGTGCTAAAGAGAAACAGTCACGGACTGTAGATGATTGGATGAAGGTGATAATCAGTGATGGTGTGTTCTTTCACCTTGGAATAACACTTGTCACAGATGTCAATCTGATTTAACAATTGTCCCCCCCATAAAAAGCAGCCCAGAAGCAAAGATGGATGCTCCCCATAAAAGCTGCTCTCATGCTAGTTTTTGCAGTAATAAAAATGAACACAGAGCCAATCTGATGTACATATCCCCCCAAAATAGTTGGAAGAAATAAAGAGCCAATGGTTTACAATGATTAAAATAAATAAATAAATAAAATTCAGTCATCCAGAAGTATTTGTTGGGCATACCCCAAATCAACATTTCAGCACAATGAATCATGAATCTGCATTGGATAATGAGATGATGCTGGAAATTTAGTTTGGTTCCATTCCAGTAGCTTCATTACTGAAGTCAATCCCTCAAAGAATCCAACCTGTCATGTCTAGCCACAGGAGATGCAACTAAGTTCAAACTGTCAGGTTTTTGTCCTTTTTTTTTTTTTTTTTCCTTTGAAAGACAAAAGTGCTTTGAAAGACTTTTGTCTTTCAAAGGAAAAAAAGGAAAAAAAAAAAAAAAAGGATAAATAATTAAAAGAAGACAAAATGAACCTGTTTGACGTGTCAGGTTTTTGGTTTTCATATTTTTTTTCTTCATTATGGAAGGATTCCATAATTTTTTTTTCCTCTACTTGAGCTGAAAAAACATTGGTTACACAGGGTAACAAAAATATTTTTTTTGTAAGTTGTCTGTGTTTTTTCAACTGATTTAAGACAATTTTGCACCATTGATTCCGAAAATGACATCCGTTTCGCTCGATCAGGTGCTAAGTAAAAACCTGTACTTACTAAGTACTTACTTAGTACTGTGCATGTACTTAATTTATATAAAGGTAAGTACATGTAAATTGAATGTTACATCATCATTGTTCAAAATTCAGAGAATTTCAAGACATAAAAAAGAATTTTGCATCATATAAAGCAAAAATACCCGTACATGTAAACAAAAATGTATAAAACAACATGTGACCATAATTCAAAAAGTTGACCTGATTGAGCAAAACCAATGTGATTTTTGGATTCAGCACATCAAAATTGTCCTAAATCAGTTAAAAAAATTAGACAATAAATTTGGTGTTGACCAGTGTGTGGAGTTTGCATGTTCTCCCCGTGTCTGTGTGGGTTTACTCCGGGATTTCTCCAGTTTCCTCCCACATGCCAAAAACATGCAAGTTAGGTCAATTGGCATCAAACTGGGGATTCTAAATTGTCCTTAGGTATGACTGTGAGAGTGAATGGTTGTCTGTCTCTCTGTGTTGGCCCTGCGATGGACTGGCGATCTGTCCAGGGTGTACCCTGACTCTCACCCAAAGATGCTGGGATAGGCTCCAGCCCCCCCGTGACCCATAAAGGATTAAGCGGAAGAAGATGGATGGATGGACAGTGTTATTACAGCAATTTCATGTAGTTTTTAAAGTAAGTTTTGCAAAACTATGAATGTTCAACTGTTGCAAATAGTCTGGTGCCATATCTGTGATATTTTTTTACAATATAACAGCTGAATCATCCGATAGTGATGATTCCATAATTTTTGTCAGGGTTTTAAGTGAATGCAGTTAAAAAAGTCCATATGGAGGTCAAAATAGAGCTGTTTTAGAAAAAAATTAATAATCTAATGATGATTCAGTTTTTAGTAGTTTATCAATAGTTGCAAACACTGAACACATAGATAGATGTACTTTATTGATCCCAAACTGGGAAATTACAGAACAGTGGACAAAAGCAGAAATTAATATAGCTGTAAGCGGCAGCCATCGGGTTCCAAGTAGGTGTAGACTTAAGGCCTTGTATTGCTTAGCAATAGCATTTAAAACCTAAGGTCTGCTGCATATTAATTTTAAAGCAGCACTGTGTAACTTTCTTGTTCTTTGTTGGACCATTGAACAGGCCACAACCACAGCAGCCATGACCCCAGTCCCAACAGCCAACCACAGGGCTTTATGTTGTTGGTGGCTAAAGTCATGCCCCATGATATGCTGCTGAGACTGAGGCCCAGAGCTATTGCAGGCAATGTGGGCCCACTCACGGTCTGGAGGAAGTGACATTCACACGGTCAAATGCAGTGTACAATAAAATAATTTTGCAAACATTATTTTGAGGTGAAAATCTTACATAGTTTTGCTTTAAAATGCACAGAAAAGCCATGCTGCACTTCAGTTCAGAAAAATATGAACTCACTGGCAAGATTCAAACCTGGGACTTCCAGCATACCAGGCACTCACCTTAATCACAACACCACACAACTGCTTTAGCTTGCACACCAACTTTCTTAAATCATAAATGATCAATTGAAAGGATTCCCAACAGCAGTAGTACACTGGTGTCAGACAACACTTTCTGAAGAAGACTGCAGATGACAGTCAAAACATGTCAAAGGTATGAGACATCTCTTTGCTTTGCTTAATCATACCTGCAAACTAGTTGCTTTTTGGCGATAATTGCCAAAATGAATCCCAAATATGTCACTCACGTGAATCGTGTATGAATCCCAAATATGTCACTCACGTGACTCGTGTAGATCTGAAGAAGTTTTTTTTTTGGGGGGGGGGGGGGTGGGTGAAGATTGGCAGCAGCCACCAGCAGTTTCCCCTGAAACGGAGCTTTCAGAAACAATGGGGGACAGTCATCTTTACAATAAAATATCTTTGGAAAGCATCACACATCATCATTTGGCCAAATCACAATCAAGATAATTCCATTGTCTTCCGTCTTTTGTGCGGCCCACAGTAACTTCGTCGGATGGATTATAAGCGGGAGTTTGGAAGTACGTGTCGCTATCTGCCTGCCTACAATATAATATGCTGTGTAACTTAACATTGATAAAGTGTGTCATAATCCTTTTCTCTAATGGCACATTTTCCAACATGTTTAATGGAAAGCTCGTCTGCTTGTTAAGGGGTCAGTTAACATCCGTGAATTGTGTGTTATGACACGATTTTGACTTCATCTAATTTTGCAACACATAATTTCAATATGACAAAATAGATGGGTCTGTGCAGTTCTAAGTCAAACAGGCTTTTTTTCAAGTGAATATTCGACGTTTTCATGAGCGCCATGTCACAAATTGCGTCAGTGGCTGAAAACCCCCCTGGCCATGTTGTGACGTCAGCGACAGAACACAGCGCTTGGCTACCCATTGTACACACAGGATGGAAGCGGTAGAATACATCGACGATGGTTCCAGCACATGTAGTCTGGAATTGGTTTGTGTTGTCCAATCTTCAGACGATTATAGTTCAGAAGAATGTGGTGATAATGAAGAATCTGGGGGCATCAGACCTTATAGGTTTGAGCCGTGCCAAGCGGGGATCGTGCCCAGCGAGTCAGACTCAGAGAGTGACGGTGGTGAGGCACACATGCCCGCTGCAGCAGCAGCGACAAACACACGGCAGGGGAACATCGAGTGGTATGCTTTTGTTACAGATATTGCAACAAATTATTTGTTCATAAATATAACTTTTTTAAACCCGATTTTTCAATAAAATCATAGCAGTGTATTCTCTGTGGCTTAGGCATCAGGTTTATTATGTATTATCTTTTGAGTTCTTGTTGTTTTTATGTTTTGTACATGTGGTTTATGTGCCGTTTTGAGCCATTTTCAGGTGGGCACTGTCCAAGATTCGCCAGTCCGACCACGCCCCCTCTCTCTTTGACAGTCAGCTGTTCATGTTTTGTGTGCATCATCTGCCGTGTTGTCAGCCAGCCAATATTGCCAACACTATCAAGACGTGTTAGCCACTCCACACAGTCGTGGTTCTGTTGCGCCCCTTGAAACGATGTCGGTCCTGGGGCGCAACCGTGGTTAACACATCTCCTCTCCATGCATTCGCTGGGCGATGCCACTCCTGAACGCCAACTGTAAGTGTTTCTGTTTATTTTTGTAAGTCTTCACCTTTTTGGGAACTGTTGTCATCAGTCTTATGTTCAATGCATGTGCTGTGGTGAATCCTGTGCGTAAATCCATTCATCCTTCCCCTCCTCATGTGCTCCTTGTCATGACCCTCCGTGTGCTCTTACGCAGGGCACGGAGAGGGAGGATGAAATAACAAGGATTTACGTGCAGGGTTCACCACAGCACATTAAATACAGAAAGACAGACAATTCCCAAAAAGGTGAAGACGTACAAAATGTCATGCGCTGGCCCTCACGAGCCATCATAAGACGCACACAGAGTCACCAGTGAGTTTTTCAGTGAGTTTATTACGGTGAAAAGGTGTTAACACAAGCTGCTGAGAATAATGACAGGAGTCTTCACATAACAGGAGGCATAGGGCTATACAGCACACTATAGGTCCAGAGCAGGAGACAGTCACACACAGTCAGGCTTGGTAATAATAGCACACTGGCTGCTAAGGCAGGGACTTACAGAACAATACACACCGGGAGGAATAAGGCTAATGTAGCACACTTACTGGTACCGGTGAAAAACGGTCAAGCCCAAGGCAGCCGAGGTGTGAAAACAGTCCAGGCATCCGCAACGTGATGGTGGGTGAACAGATAAACGTCCAGGTTGGCGATCAGACACTGCTGCATCCTACCGACGCCAGTGCTCAGCTTAAATAGACAAGGTACTAATGACAATGATGACACACAGCTGACCGACCGTTGACAGGCGGAAGCCCCACCGAGCACTTTCACAATAAGAGCCCGGAGAGGCCAGAATACCGCCCGCAGCTGTCAAGGCCGGCAGCGAGACATAACTTAGCCCGAGCGCAATCAGAACCGACGCTCGGGTCATAACAGTACCCTCCCTCCACAGGCGGACTCTGAACGCCCCAAGGAACCACCCTGCCCCCCCCGCCCCCCCAGGGTGGGAGGCTGGGGGACAGGTGCGGAGGGAGAGAAACCAACCCAAGAACAAGACAAAGACCAGACAAGAAAACCATACAAGAAATAAATACAAACACATGACTCTGGGAAAAAAAAAAAACAAAGGAAAGAAATACATGACCAACTGTGGAAAAACATGACTATAACAAAACTATGGCCTTCAAAAAAAGAACAAGAGGCAATCAAAAAATTGCTCCGACTTGACTAAGACTACGACTGTGGCTCAAGAAAAAAGAAACAAGAGGCAGTCAAAAAATTGCTCCGACTTAACTAAGACTACGACTGTGGCTCACAAGAAAAAAGAAACAAGAGGCAATCTAAAAATTGCTCAGACTTGACTAAGACTATGACTTACAAGGAAACAAGAGGCAATCAAAAATTGCTCGGACTTGACTAAGACTATGACTTTGATAAACAAAAATTGCTAGACGTACTAAACATGACTTGGCACCATATGGGCCCACAGAAAATCCCACAGTACATGATCAGTCAGGTGGCCTGCCCCAGTCCCATGCCCCCAGAAATAAGTCCTCTGGTGGCCGAACCAGGTCACCCCGTAACACACACAGTTTATTGGGTGGCCAACCCAAGATGCCAAACGCTCCAAGCAGTTCCTCAGGTGGCCGACCCGCATCCCACAACCAACAGAACCATGGAGGGATTGCATGCAGCCGCTCACCTGAAAACGACAAAACAGGAGAGCGCCGATCTGCCAAACAAAACCCACTAATGGCCCCCAGCTGGTGGCTCCTGAGAGGGGGACAACCAAAAACCTGGACCCCCTCGAATCCTGATTGGGTTGCAGCCGCACCTGCGCTGGACCCCCACTGGACCTCGTCGGACCCCGATTGGGTTACAGCCACACCTGAGTCGGAACCCGACTGAACCTCGTCGAACCCCGATTGGGTAATCGCTGCACCCACGTTGGACCCCGACTGGGTCACCTCAGCCCATGCGTCGGACTCCGACTGGGTCAGGACGGACCCCGACCGGGTCACCGCTGCACCCACGTTGGACCCCGACTGGGTCACCTCGGCCCATGCGTCGGACCCCGACCGGGTCAGGACTGCTCCGGCGACGACCTCCATCTCCGAACCTGGAACCCCCAGTCCCGTGACCTTGACTGGCTCCTGACCGGTAACGCTGTGGAGGTGCTCAGAAAACAGGAGAGGACCGGGATCAGTTCCACCGGCAGCGCCAGAGCCCAGCGAGACGAGCTCGGGTGCAGCGGCCGGCTGCCCCTCACTCGCCTCCCCATGAGGCAGGCAAAAATGCTCTAACACACCATACAGGAAAACAAGAAAGAGCACTTGCCTGCACTCGGGCTCTGGAGCCGTCCAGGACTTCGCCGATCCAGGTTCAAGAAGAAACTCGTCGTCGGGCTCCCACTCGGCTGCGTCGGGTTCCACAGCCGGCCTGATGGTCTCTGCAGCTGGATCCTCACGCGCTGGCGTCCACGCCAATAACCCGTATGGCGTGGGGGCAGAGGACCCTGGACCTGCTGACTCGGGCTGCATCCCTGAGGAACCCTGGGGACGCTCTCTCGTCGGCTCTGGCTCCTCATTGCAGACCGTTCTCCTCCTCTGTCCAAAGCACGGCTGCAGGGCTGGGATATTGCCCAGAGCTGCAGGCCTCCCCCTCGTTCGATGGCGTGGGACTGACGCCGAGGACCGCTCCGCAGGAGGAGACACAGAGGCAGCAGGTTTAATATAAATGGCTACAGCTGGGGAAAGAAACTCAGGGAGCTGCGAACCCTGAGCTTCACCCCCAGAAGTCAGACAAGACAGATCACTATTATTACTAGGAAAGTGAACTTGGACTTGCCTGTCTCCCGGGGGGAGGATGTTGTCAGCTGTAGCGGACGTTGCTCCTTCCCTCGCTCGCTGGATGGTAAAAGGGGATCCAAGAACGGAGCCCACCGGCACAGGACTCAGCTCACTCTCAGCAGCTGGCTGGTTGAGGGGGTCATCCCGGTGGCCCGGAACTGGATCCGGAGCAGGAGCTTGCCGAAGATGCGACCGGCCGTGACGCCGACGCCTTCACCGGCCCCCAGATGGTGCGAACTCCCGAAATGGATCGAAGGCAGGATCAGGATCCATAGGCGAAGAGCAGGAGTGCCTCTTCACCTGCTTCATGCCGCGTTCCTCCTCCATCATAAGGAAAATTTCGCGTTGTGCGGCGATGTCCTCCCTCCTCGCGTCGACTTCCGGGTGGTTGGCGTAGCGGGGAGAGAGATGACAGAGAACATCTTCAGCGGCGTCCAGGTACCAGTGTATGCCGTGGTCATAGTCCAAAAGGGAAGCGGAGATGAGCAGCTCATCCACGGCTTCCAAAACACTCGTCAGCACGTGGCTCTTCGGTGACGGCATTCCTCACATACACAGGACCCAGACAGGGAAAAGCAACGTCCAAAACTCAAACTCACTGGTGAATAGCGTCTCAGGTTGGCGTCACCGTAAACGCTGTTTTGGCAGCAGTGTACTGTCATGCGCTGGCCCTCACGAGCCAGCATAAGACGCACACAGAGTCACCAGTGAATTTTTCAGTGAGTTTATTACGGTGAAAAGGTGTTAACACAAGCTGCTGAGAATAATGACAGGAGTCTTCACATAACAGGAGGCATAGGGCTATACAGCACACTATAGGTCCAGAGCAGGAGACAGTCACACACAGTCAGGCTTGGTAACAATAGCACACTGGCTGCTAAGGCAGGGACTTACAGAACAATACACGCCGGGAGGAATAAGGCTAATGTAGCACACTTACTGGTACCGGTGAAAAACGGTCAAGCCCAAGGCAGCCGAGGTGTGAAAACAGTCCAGGCATCCGCAACGTGACGGTGGGTGAACAGATAAACGTCCAGGTTGGCGATTAGACACTGCTGCGTCCTACCGACGCCAGTGCTCAGCTTAAATAGACAAGGTACTAATGACAATGATGACACACAGCTGACCGACCGTTGACAGGCGGAAGCCCCACCGAGCACTTTCACAATAAGAGCCCGGAGAGGCCAGAATACCGCCCGCAGCTGTCAAGGCCGGCAGCGAGACATAACTTAGCCCGAGCGCAATCAGAACCGACGCTCGGGTCATAACACAAAAAACACAAACACACTTACTGATGGCGTTCGGGGGCCGGCATTGCCCAGAGAACGAATGAGAGGAGACATGTTAG
This sequence comes from Pholidichthys leucotaenia, assembly GCA_020510985.1. Classification (NCBI taxonomy): domain Eukaryota; kingdom Metazoa; phylum Chordata; class Actinopteri; order Cichliformes; family Pholidichthyidae; genus Pholidichthys; species Pholidichthys leucotaenia. The sequence goes on from CM035843.1 coordinate 52,445,206, forward strand.
CCACAGGCGCGCCCCAGAGCCGACATTGCTTCAAAGACGCACAAGAACCACGGTGAACATGGAGTGACTAACATGCCGTGAGAGTGCTGAAAATACTGGCAGACTAACAGCACAGATGACAATACTATGGACCAGCAGTGTGTGACTGGCTAACTGCCGCTAAGTACATGCACTGCTGGTGATGGTGTGATGAGAAGCACCTGGGTGAGGACCGGGAAAGATTATCAGCGGGAGTGGAAATCAGCTGGTGATAATAATAGAGGGGACGTGGCCGGACCAGCGAACTGTCAGAATGCGATCACAGAAAGTAGGTGAAAGCTGCGCGTAAATCCATTCATCCTTCCCCTCCTCATGTGCTCCTCCTGCGTAAAAGCGCACGAGGAGCGCATGAGGAGGCTTATGACAGATGGAGCTGAAGCATGTGATTTAGTCTTTCATGGCCTGCTGTTTATCTAAGCCTGCGACACAACGCGAAGACATACAGTAGCCATAAAATTAAAACAAGAAACCAGAGAAACTGTGAGCTACAAAGCTGCTGTCATTCCAGTCAACAACACCGGCATCCGCTCTGTCACTTACGTCATGGTGGTGCCGCCCTTCATTCGGTGGGCGGCACCACAGTCCAGTCAGCGGCTGTGGTTTTTTGATGATAACTAGTTTATGCAGGCGCGGCTGTAAGTGTTATATTGATCATCGACAATGACTTTTGGGTTTACACAACATGCTAAAAAATGTCAAAATCGTGTCATCAGACCTTTAACATTAGCCTAATATCACTCAGTTAAAAGCGAATAATTTTGGGAAGGCCATCTCCACTGCATCCATATTATGTGATTCCAACCTGTCTGAGGGTCCCCCGGGTAGAACAGGTAGCTCTGCAAAAAAAGCATTAAACGCTGCACTCATCACATAAAGATATAGTCATATTACATATTTTAGGCGGAACTGAAAATTATAGTTTTTTGCTGTCTTCTAGCTGAGTTTACTCTGAAACAGTACATTTGATAATTATTCTGACACTTCTACATCAATCTCATACCTTTCTTCTGAACCCAAATTTATTGAGAAAAACATTTTAATTCATGAAATGTAAGCTTGTAAGCTTGTCTGTTTAAATAGATGAGCAGAGTGAGACCGCCATTAGGGTTAATTGTAGCCAGGTGTGACTCTCGGTGTAGAGGGTTGGAAATAGTTAATAGTTATGTAAGAGGTGAAAAAGACATTTGGATAAGAAAATTTAAAAAAAAAAAACAGGCACCCCTACAATTTTATGCTATTCTTTAATTGTTTATTTTTCTACAATGCATTTGTAATCCACCTGGTTCCATTATAACTCATGTGAGTTGAGTGCAGTTCCATACGCCGACCAATAGATGGCGCATGTCGCACAGTGATAGAGAGTAGACTCACGCACCGGAGGACGAAGAATAAAACTCCTTGTGTGAAATACCGAAACGTGTTCTGCCGATTCTCTATCACAGGTTGGAGAGTTAACTTCCACATGCACGTTTCCTCCTCCTGGGCCGCTACCCAGGGGAGCAACAATTTTGGGGGCTCGTCCGGGATTAGCGCCACCTACTGGTCTGGCACTAATCATTGAAGAACCAAGGGATGCTGACCACCTGTTCCTGAGCCATTGACCTAAGCGACTGACTACAGGAGACCACAGCCATGTCTGCTCCACATGACCTGAGATGGGAAATCCAGCAAGAGCTTTGCCAGCTGACCATTGCCCGCCGCAGAAACGTTCTTTACAAGCTGGCTGAGTCGTTCAAGGATGAGGTGGGAGAAGATTTGCCAGGCGCAGAATCGACCGAAGTGGAACTCTTCGACTTCATTGTTGACTCGCTGAGAAGTCCACAACTGAAGAGCCTTGAGGACCAGGGGATGTCTCGCCTGCTTGCTTTCCGTGACCTCATCATTGAACTACAACGGCCCACAGCAGCTGGAAAAGTGGATGCAGAGGTGTCACCCGACGATGATCCGGTCATAGTGGTTCCTGTGACCACTGGAGCTGCAGCACCATCAGGGAAGAACCATCCAACATCACCATCTGTAGTTCCTGACCCAGGGTTAGTCAGACTGACTGAACTTACGTCACTGTTGCCACGTAGAGAGTACAAGATTTATGGTGGTCAAATCTCTGATTTTGATTCTGACTTGAGTTACAATAACTTGTGCAAACAGCTTGATGAAGGGCTAAATGAAGGGTTCACAGAGGCTGAGGTTATCAGAACGGTGTTGAAGATAATTAAGCCTGGTACCTTTAAAGATATGCTTGTAACCAAAGATAGCCTTACTGTAGTTGAGTTAAAATGTTTCTTAAGGACACATCTACGCGAGAAAAGCAGCACTGAATTATTTCAGGAGCTGAGTAATGCTAAGCAAAATGACAAAGAAACACCACAACAGTTTATGTATAGACTAATGGGGCTAAAACAGCGTGTGCTGATTGCAACTAAAAACAGTAGTGGGTTTCATTATGACAACGAGTTGGTACAAGGTGTGTTTATCCATTCATTGTATCAGGGTTTGAATGAAAAATACTCTTATGTCAGGAGAGACCTTAAACCTCACATCTCAAACACCAGTGTCACAGATGACTCCATCCTGGAGCTCATAGCAAATTCTGTTAGTGAAGAGACAGAGAGATTAAGTAGGTTGGGACAAAGTCATAAACAGAAAGTCACCAGTGTTAATGTGGCACAGGTAGAGACAGATCAAAGCTCTATTAAAATGCACACTGAAGTCCAAGCTAATCGTGTAGCTATCCAGGAGCTGACGGCACAGGTCTCCTCCCTAACCAAGAGTTTAGAAAAGGCCCTAACCCCAATGGTAAATACAGTAAACACCAGTCCCACAGCACCTGTCCCTAAACAGCCAGCACTGAAACCTGCAGTGAAAGGAAAGTGCCAAAAGTGTACCGCCCAAGTGACTGAGCGCTGCGCACACTGTTTTCGAAGTGGAGGGGAGGGGCACAGAGCAATAGGTTGCCTTCAGAAAAGCAATGTGTCGGGAAACTGGAGGAGGTCGCTGGGGAGGGACCACCAGTGACTGAACCACCAGCAGAGTCCCACAACACTAAAAGACGGAACTCCAAACAGACTACTGCCAAGTCCCAAAAGTCACCCAACACAAAGCGTGTGGCACAGCTCATTGGCGGTAGGTGTATGATCAGTTGCCAGTTAAATGGAGTAAACCTACAGATGTTATTGGACAGTGGGGCACAAGTAAGCATTGTTGAAAAGTCATGGGTACAAGCAGCCTTACCAAATGTGAAAATACAGCCACTCGAGAGCCTACTCCCAGGCCATCCACTCGAAATCACCGCAGCCAATGGAACGGATGTTCCGTTCGAGGGGTGGATAGATGTCCTGCTCGAGATCACAAGTTCACAGTATGGTTCTGTATCCTTGTATGTTCCAATGCTTGTCAGTCAGCAGTGTTTAAGCACTCCGCTGCTGGGCTTTAATGTGATCCAAGAGATAATAATGGCAAACGGTGAACAAAGTGACGATATTAGCTTAGTGGGCTTACTGTCAGAGACCTTAAAGGTCCAGAAAGGTAATATTGAATCACTCATCTCTGTTGTCCACGCCAAGTCAATAGAAAATGAACCAGAAAGTCCAGTGGTGAGAGTCGAGAAAAAAGGACTCACTGTTCACAGTAGCCAAATCTGTATGGTAAAATGTCACATCAGAGCATTCCCTGGAGGAGGAGAAATGTTGTTCGAGCCAGCAGTGAAATGTAGCTTACCGGATGGGTTGGAGTTATTCCCAGCTCTTATTGATGTACCCGCTGGTGCTTCAAAAACTGTCAAAATCCCAATCCAAAGCTCAACAAAGCACAACATTTTTCTAAATCCAAAGACTGTTTTAGGACTTATTTCAGAGATCACTGAATACAAACCTGTAAATGTTTGTTCCAGTGCTGAAAATGCAACCAAAACTACAGACAAGCCATTTTGTCACTCTGCTCAAGTGACATGTGACAGTCAAGGTGAGGGTGAAGAAACATTAAGCACTGCTCCCTCACACCTGACATGGCACCCTAATGTCAATTTAGACCATCTCTCAGAGGGTGATCGGGAGGTGGTTCGGCAGATGCTCTTTGAACAGTCTGATGTGTTTGCTCATGATGAAGGAGACATTGGATGTATTCCTGGACTACAGCTAAAAATCAACACCACTGACAACACACCCGTGCAGAAAAGTTACAACTCCATTCCAAGACCACTGTATAAAGAGGTGAAGGAGTATGTTCAAAACCTTTTAAGCAGGGGCTGGATCAGGAAATCAGTGTCAAACAACTCGTCGCCAGTAGTGTGTGTGCGTAAAAAGGACAATACTTTGCGCTTGTGTGTTGATTTTCGTGAGCTGAACCGAAAAACCATACCTGACAGGCATCCGTTACCACGGATACAAGATCTACTATTGAACCAGACAAAAGACACTGACACACACAGCCATCAAACCTACGCTAAAAAATGGGCTGATAGGATGCGTGTTGCTTACAAAATCGCTGCAGAAAACAGTCAAAAGTCTTCAGATAAAGGCAAAAAGCAGTACGACAAACGCTTAAAAGGTGTCACACTCCAACCAGGTGACAGGGTGTTGGTCAGAAACCTCTCTGAAAGAGGAGGCCCAGGGAAACTGCGCGCTTACTGGGAGTCAGCAGTACATCGCGTAGTTGAGAGAGTGGGAGATGGACCAGTCTATAAAGTACAAGCAGAGAGAGGCAGCCAAGTGATGCGAGTGTTACACAGAAACCTGCTGTTGCCTGTAAATGACTTGCCTTTAGAAGAAGAACTGCCTGCAAAAGAAAAGACAAAACAGAAACGGAAGAAGAGGACAGAGACAAATCCTAACAGTGACAACACAGACAATGACAGCTCGGAGGAAGAAGAGGAAAATACTTACCGCTACAACCTCCGTAGCCAAATCCCATGTTACAGACCCATAAATCCTCAGCAAAATGCCTCAAATCTCCCAGACCAAAACACTCAGCAACCAGTACCTGTCATGCCAGAGCAAAATCCTCAAAATCAGCAAAGGCTTTGAGCGACAGCTAGAGAGTTCTGCCCACCAGTAAGGCAGGAACCGGTCCCCGTTCAGCGGGATGCTGAGGAGCAAATGGATGGACCAGCTTTGCTGCAGGAAGAACTTCAAGGACAAGTGGAGGTGATGGATGGAGAACAGGAGGAACTGAGAAGGTCACAGCGGAGAGCAAGGCCAGTAGAGAGACTGACCTACGACGTCCTGGGACAGCCATCGTACCAGCCTTGGACTGCAGACGTAAGACCTGTCCTACTCCTTACCCCTGTGCCGCTAACTGAAAACTACATGCCATTCCACTACCTCACCCAACCTCAGTCCCATGGTTATAACTGGTACACTCTCATGCATTAAGTCACCCTAGAACATGAAATGTCGGGAGACATTTATTTGAAGTGGGGGAGAGTGTAGAGGGTTGGAAATAGTTAATAGTTATGTAAGAGGTGAAAAAGACATTTGGATAAGAAAATTTAAAAAAAAAACAGGCACCCCTACAATTTTATGCTATTCTTTAATTGTTTATTTTTCTACAATGCATTTGTAATCCACCTGGTTCCATTATAACTCATGTGAGTTGAGTGCAGTTCCATACGCCGACCAATAGATGGCGCATGTCGCACAGTGATAGAGAGTAGACTCACGCACCGGAGGACGAAGAATAAAACTCCTTGTGTGAAATAACGAAACGTGTTCTGCCGATTCTCTATCACAGGTTGGAGAGTTAACTTCCACATGCACGTTTCCTCCTCCTGGGCCGCTACCCAGGGGAGCAACATCGGCACAAGTATTCAGATCCAGTAAAAGCAGTCTAATAACATTCAAAATATGACCCATGTTCCGCATTCAAAACTTGAGTTACATAAGTATGTGAGTATTCTCAACCAAATGTATGAAATATTAAAAAAAAGTTCATTCTTACATCATACAAAAAAAAAACTTGAACTAAAAGTGGTCATTGTGTAAAATGTTTCATTATTTTATAGGATATTTATAGATTAATTTTACTGCTACATTAATGTGTAGCATTGAAAGGCTGAAAATTTTGTTTTAAGTGTGTTAAACACTGTTAATATTGCACATTGTTATCTGAAGCACGTGTCTTTTCCCTTTACTTTCTTCTCAGAGTTCACTAACTAACTAACTAACTAACCTGCACTTATATAGCGCTTTTCTAGTCACAAAGACCACTCAAAGCGCTTTCACTAGTACTAACCCTCTATTCTAAGGGCCTATAGGAAACAGATATCTAGGGACAATTTAGAACAACCAATTACCCTAACATGCATGTCTTTGGATTGTGGGAGGAAACCAGAGCCCCCGGAGTAAACCCACGCAGCACAGGGAGAACATGCAAACTCCACACAGAAAGGTTCCAACCCCTGCCAGCCTGGGGATTTGAACCAGGAACCTTCTAGCTGTAAGGCAACAGTGCTAGAATGCTTAATTTACATGTTAAGTTAAGGGGGAATAGATGACCCCAGACTCCCCTACAGGGGTTTAGTTTGTTGCCTTTTTCACCCCTTCTGAGTTTGCAGGTATGCTTAATAGAAGAACAAAAGCACCAAGGTGCTGATGTCTAGGTGCCAAAGCCTTGGCGGAGGTATGCATTCCTGGATCATCATCAAAATGTTATGGGTTCCTCTCTAGCCCAAGGACTACCTCTAGTAAAAATTTCATCCAAATCCATCCAGTAGTTTTGGCATACATGCATGCGCAGTGAAAATAATCTGCAGTTCACATGCCCGTACTGTCGGCGGCAGCAAAGAGCCACCAAACTGATTTGAATAGCTGCAGTCCAAACACAGAAGAAGAGTACGGCGGCAGATGTAAATGGCGGAAGCAGTGGAGGTATGTGAATACAGTGACAATCAAGATGAACGGGAGCTTTTGCTGTTTAGTGGCAGTGGAAGAAAACAGATGGGCAAAAAGACTGACATTTGTTCACCTAGTGTTGGCGGACATTTGTTCACCTCATGGCAGATTCAAAACACTGGCTATGTTTACATGGACACAAGTAACCGGATTAAAAGCCTGATCGGAATAAAAATGCTTCATGTAAACATGGCAATCTGAATATTCTAACCCGATCACGCTCATTCGGATCAAAATTTCATTCCGATTGAGAGGGGTGGGTTATGCCGATTGTTAATCGGAATGGTGCGCATGAAAACACTTATTCCGAACGTAGGGCAGAAAATATGTTTACTGCGCATGTCTGTAGACCAGCCGCACGTCGACGTGACGTATTTCCGCCTTAGCAGCAGCTAGCGGAAAACATAGTGGGAGTAAAACAAAACTGGTCTGTATCGTCCTGCTGTCTCCCTCTGTTCATCATATGCAGAAGTATGTACTTGTAGCTTCATTACGGAGGCCAGCAGAAGCAAAAGTACAGTCTGAATAACACAATACAGGTCAATTTCGACACAAAGCGGGGCTTGCTAACACCGGAAGTTGCTTCTTCTTCTACTATTTTTGGAATGTCGAAATGTCAATGTGCGCATGTCAAAATGATTTATTCCATTCAAACGTGTGACACATGGAAACGCACGTCCTAATCAGATCAGCTTTTTCAGGATCCATGTAAACAGCAAAATTCTGATCTGAATTGTAATCAGATTGAAGAAATTTTACCCATGTAACTGTGGCCACTGACTGGCAAAAATGAGTGGTAGTATTGAGCATATTCAATTCAATTCAATTCAACTTTATTTATATAGCGCCATTTCACAACAACAGTCATCTCATAGCACTATCAACTGTAGGGGGACCCCCACAGTTGCAGAAAGACCCCAGCAATCAGGCGATCCCCTGTGAGCAAGCACTTGGCGACGGTGGAGAGGAAAAACTCCCTTTTAACAGGAAGAAACCTCCAGCAGAACCAGGCTCAGGGAGGGGCAGTCATCTGCTGCGACTGGCTGGGGGGTGAGGGGATAGAGAAGAAGAAAAGAACAGACATGTAGAGAGCAAACAGCACGATGGGGACTCAATCTATGGGAGAGAACAAACAGATGTTAATGACCAGCAAAAAAAAAAAATATTTCATAGAGAGTGAGGAAAGGAGTGAGGCCCAGTGCATTACTGGAGGTCCCCCGGCTGACTAAACCTATTAGCAGCATAACTAAGGGAGGGTTCAGAAACACATGATCCCTCCCTAATTGTAGGCTAGATCAAAAAGGTAGGTTTTAGCCCTATTCTTAAAAACAGAGATCGAGTCTGACTCCCGAATCCAGATTGGCAGCTGTAGACAGAAGTGGTGGATCTTTTCGGCAGGATCTTTTCGGCAGGATCTTTTTGGATCTTTTTGGCAGGATCTTTTCAAGATCCTGCCAAAGATAGGATGCCCACCAAAGTTGCAAAGCCTCATTGAATTGCTTCACACCAACATGCAGGGGATAGTGCAGCACGATGGCAACGTCTCAGAGCCATTCAACATACGCAGCGGAGTGAAACAGGGCTGTGTACTTGCACCAACCCTCTTAGAGATTTTCTTTGCTATGCTCCTGAGACATGCCTTCAGCACAGCAACAGAGGGAATCTACCTGCACACAAGATCTGACGGCAGGCTTTTCAACCTCGCCCGCCTGAAAGCCAGAACCAAAGTATGCGAGGCTTTAATCAGAGACATGCTGTTCGCAGACGACGCTGCAGTCGCAACCCACACACAGCAGGAGCTTCAGACCCTGATGGACTGCTTCTCCCAGGCATGCAAGGACTTTGGGCTTACCATCAGCCTGAAGAAGACTAACGTCTTGGCGCAAGCCACGGAAGCACCACCAACCATCACCATCGATGACTACGATCTGGAGGTCGTGAATCAGTTCACGTACCTGGGGTCCACGATCAGCAACAACCTCTCCCTTGATACAGAGATCAACAAGAGGATTGGAAAATCAGCCTTCACACTCGCTCGCCTCACCACACGAGTGTGGGAGAATCCCAAACTCTCTGTCAAGACGAAGATGGCAGTGTACAACGCCTGCATCATCAGCACACTGCTCTATGGGAGTGAGACGTGGACAACATATGCCCGGCAGGAAAAGAGACTGAACTCCTTCCACTTGCGCTGCATTCGCCACATCCTGGACATATCCTGGCAGGACAAAGTGCCCAACACAGAAGTTCTGTCCCGCGCCGGCCTTCCCTCCATGTTCACTCTACTCAGGCAGCGCAGGCTCCACTGGCTAGGCCACGTTCACCGTATGGAGGATTGCAGAATCCCCAAAGACGTCCTCTATGGAGAACTGGCAACTGGCAGGAGAGACGTTGGCCGCCCACAGCTGCGCTTTAGAGACGTCTGCAAGAGAGACATGAAGGCCCTGGAGATCAACACAGAGCACTGGGAGGACCTTGCAATGGACTGCTCCAAATGGAGAGGCACCCTGACCAGACAGCTCAAGGCGGGTGAAGAGAGATTGACTGCTGCAGCAGATGAAAAAAGGACCCGCAGGAAGAACCGCCACAGACCCAGCAGCACGGAGACCACCCACAAGTGCGACCTGTGTGACAGGGACTGCCATTCGCGCATCGGCCTGTTCAGCCACAGGCGGTGCTGTTCCAGCAGAGTAGACGTTTAGGATTCTCTTCCATGGTCATCATAGACCAACGGAGGCCGACGAAGGAGACAGAAGTGGTGGCCTAGTTGGTAGAACATCCGCCCCACAAATGGGAGGTCGTGGGTTCAAATTCCAACTGGGTCATACCAAAGACCATATACATAAAAATGGTACTTTCTGTCTTCTAGCTTGGTGCTCAGCATATTAGAATGGGGAAAGGAAAGTTAACGCACAGAGCACCCAGAGGATTGACCCCCCCCCCCACATACACACACTGTAGCTTTCAGTACTTACAGTAGCTGTGTGGCCTAGGGTCAGTGAAACTGAGATAGGTGCCGCCCCATACACCACATGCTGTGGAAGGGATTAACTTAACATTGTAGGGTAGGGTTTTATAGGTGTTTATTATTGGTACAAGTATTAATGTAAATATGACTGGCGCCTAGCAGCTGCCCCGGCCTTGGATGTGCTCTGCAGAGCGTGCCCAAATGCCAAGTCACGTTTCGTTACCTTATGTGTAATGACAATAAAGTTGAATCTCATCTCATCTCATCAAATCCATCCATCCATCCATCCATCTTCTACCGCTTTTCCGGAGGTCCGGGTCGCGGAGGCAGCAGTTCAAGCAGAGAAGCCCAGACTTCCCTCTCCCCAGCCACCTGCTCCAGCGCTTCAGAGGGGATACCAAGGCGTTCCCAGACCAGCTGGGAGACATAGTCTCTCCACCGAGTCCTGGGTCTGCCCCGGGGTCTCCTCCCAGTGGGACGTGCCTGAAACACCTCAAGTGGGAGGCGTCCAGGAGGCATCCTAATCAGATGCCCATACCACCTCAACTGACTCCTTTCAATGTGGAGGAGCAGCGGTTCTACTCTGAGCCTCTCCCGGATGACTGAGCTCCTCACCCTATCTCTGAGGGTTGAGTCCAGCAATCCTACGGAGAAAGCTCATTTCAGCCGCTTGTATCCGCGATCTCGTTCTTTCGGTCATTACCCAAAGCTCGTGACCATAGGTGAGAGTAGGAACGTAGATTGACTGATAAATCGACAGCTTTGCCTTAGAACTAAGCTCCCTCTTCACCACAACAGACCGGTACAACGTCCGCATCACTGCAGATGCTGCTCCAATCCGTCTGTCGATCTCTCGCTCCATTCTCCCCTCACTCGTGAACAAGACCCCAAGATACTTAAACTCCTCCACTTGGGACAGGAGCCTGTCCCCAACCCGGAGAGGACAATCCACCTTTTTCCGGCTGAGGACCATGGACTCGGACTTGGAGGTGCTGATTCTCATCCCAGCCACTTCACACTCAGCAGCAAACCGTCCCAGCAAAAGCTGTAGGTCATTGCTGGATGAAGCCAACAGGACAACATCATCTGCAAACAACAGAGATGAGATCCTGTGGTCACCAAGCATGACACCCTCCATTCCCTGGCTGCGCCTAGAAATCCTGTCCATAAAAATTATGAACAGGATCGGTGACAAAGGGCAGCCCTGGCGGAGTCCAACTCTCACTGGGAATGACTCCGACCGAGTGTTGGCAATACGAACCAAATTCTCACAACGGTCGTACAGAGACCGAATAGCTCGTAACAACAAGCCCGATACCCCATACTCCCGAAGCACCCCCCACAAAAATCCACGAGGGACGCGGTCAAATGCCTTCTCCAAGTCCACAAAACACATGTAAACTGGTTGGGCAAACTCCCACGAACCCTCGAGAATTCTCGAAAGGGTAAAGAGCTGGTCCGATGTGCCACGGCCAGGACGAAAACCACATTGCTCCTCCTGAATCCGAGGTTCGACCAATGGCCGGACTCTCCTCTCCAGTACCTTGGCATAGACCTTCCCAGGGAGGCTGAGGAGTGTGATCCCTCTAAAGTTGGAGCACACCCTCCGGTCCCCTTTTTTGAAGAGAGGAACCACCACCCCGGTTTGCCATGCCAAAGGCACTGCCCCTGACCTCCACGCAATGTTGCAGAGGCGTGTCAACCATGACAACCCAATAACATCCAGGGCCTTGAGGTACTCAGGGCGAATTTCGTCCACCCCTGGGGCCCGGCCACCAAGGAGATTTTTAACCACCTTGGCGACCTCAGCCCCTGTGATAGGCGAGTCATCCCCCTCGTCCCCAAACCCTGCTTCCTCTGTGGAAGGCGTATCAGTGGGATTGAGGAGATCCTCGAAGTATTCCTTCCACTGCCCGACAATGTCCCCAGTTGAAGTCAACAGTGTCCCATCCGCACCATACACAGTGTGGACGGGGAGCTGCTTTCCCCTCCTGAGCCGCCGGACAGTTTGCCAGAATCTCTTTGAGGCCGACCGAAAGTCTTGTTCCATGGCCTCACCGAACTCCTCCCATACCCGGGTTTTTGCTTCAGCAACCACCCGAACTGCACTCCGCTTGGCCTGCCGGTACACCTCAGCTGCTTTGGGAGTCCCACAAGCCAACCAAGCTTGATAGGACTCCTTCTTCAGCTTAATGGCCCCCCTCACCACTGGTGTCCACCACTTGGTTCGGGGGTTGCCACCACGAGATGCACCGACGACCTTGCGGCCGCAGCTCTGGTCCGCCGCTTCAACAACAGAGGTGGAGAACATGGCCCATTCAGACTCCATGTCTTCAGACTCCCTCGGAATGTGGTTGAAGTTCTTCCGGAGGTGGGAGTTGAAGACCTCCCGGACAGGGGCCTCAGCCAGGCGCTCCCAGCACACCCTCACTATACGTTTGGGTCTACCAGGTCTGAATGGCTTCCTCCCCTGCCATTGGATCCAACTCACCACCAGGTGGTGATCAGTTGACAGCTCTGCACCTCTCTTTACTCGGGTGTCCAAGACATACGGTCGCAGGTCTGATGACACAATAACAAAATCGATCATCGACCTGTGACCTAGGGTGTCCTGGTGCCAGGTGCACATATGGACACCCTTATGCTTGAACATGGTGTTCGTTATGGACAGACTGTGGTTAGCACAGAAGTCCAATAACTGAACACCACTCGGGTTCAGATCGGGCAGGCCGTTCCTCCCAATCACCCCCCTCCAGGTTTCACTGTCGTTGCCCACGTGCGCATTGAAGTCCCCCAGTAGGACAATGGAGTCTCCAAGAGGAGCACCCTCCAGCACCCCAGTCACAGACTCCAAAAAGGGTGGGTACTCTGAAACATCATTCGGTGCATAGGCACAAATGATGGCCAGGACCCGTTTCCCAACCCGAAGGCGCAGGGAAGCAACCCTTTCGTCCACCGGGGAAAACTCCAATATAGAGGCAGCAAGGTGGGGCGATACAAGAATACCCACCCCTGCTCGTCGCCTCTCGCCCGGGGCAACTCCAGAAAAGGCCAAGCTCCAGCCCCTCTCCAGGAGACTGGTTCCGGAACCGGAGCTGTGTGTTGAGGTGAGGCCGACTATATCTAGCCGGTATCTCTCAACCTCGTACACCAGCTCAGGCTCCTTCCCCACCAGAGAGGTGACATTCCACGTACCAAAAGCCAGTTTAGAAAGCTTGGGATCAGTCCGCCAAGGTCTCCGCCTTTGACCGCCACCTGATCCACATAGCACTGGACCCCCATGATCCCTCCTGCAGGTGGTGAGCCCACTGGAGGGCGGACCCATGTAACTCCTTCGGGCTGAGCCCGGCCGGGTCCCATGGGTGGAAACCCGGCCACCAGACACTAGCCTTCGAGCCCCTCCCCCAGGCCTGGCTCCAGGGTGGGGCCCCGGTAATCCCATACCGGGCGGGGTACACTGAATCCTTGATATACAATTCATGAGAGTCTGTTGGATTGTTCTTAGTCTGGCCCTTCACCCAGGACCAGTTTGTCTTGGGAGACCCTATCAGAGGCAAATTGCCCCGGACAACATAGCTCCTGGGATCCCTGGGGCACGCAAACCCCCCCACCACGATAAGGTGACGATCCATGAGGGGGATCTCATCTCATCTCATGTATATATGCATATGAGTAGGAATGAAGATTTCTTTTCATTACCAACACACATAAGCTTGTGGGGCACCAGTCCAAAAAAATAGACAGTTTTATTAATAATTCTGTATTTGTACCAATAACACAGGGTTACAAAAATAATTTTTTTGTAAGTTGTCTGTGTTTTTTCAACTGATTTAAGACAATTTTGCACCACTGAATCCGAAAATGACATCCGTTTCTCTTGATCAGGTGCTAGGTAAAAACCTGTACTTACTTAGTACTGTGCATGCACTTACCTTTATATAAAGGTAAGTACATGTAAATTGAATGTTATGTCATCATTGTTCAAAATTCAGAGAATTTCAAGACATAAAAAAGAATTTTGCATCATATAAAGCGAAAATACCCGTACATGTAAACAAAAACATATAAAACAACATGTGGCCATAACTCAAAAAGTTGACCTGACTGAGCAAAATCAATGTGATTTTTGGATTCAGCACATCAAAATTGTCCTAAATCAGCTAAAAAAAATTAGACAATAAATTTGGTGTTGACCAGTGTAATGAATCAGTCTCAAGAAAGAAAAAAGAAAAAAAAAAACCTGTGAGTTCTTGTCTACTTTTAATCAAGAAGATGGACATGAAATCAAACAATAACTCCCATATGCCTTTCAATAGTTTAATAAGAAATTTCAGAATAGATTAACACCTTTAAATGACTTTAAGACAGGGAATTCAACATGTATCATGAGCACCATAGACTGTTATTGAATTACTGACCATAACATGAATTATAAAACATTTGTGGAACCAAAGGAAACCATAGCTTAACTTGGCAATGTAATGGAAAATGAAAAACCATAAAATAGCATTGGTTAAGAAAAATGGATGCAATTTTATGAAGAAAATGATGATTAAACTATTTTATAAAAAGGAAAATTGGTGTTACTCTGAAAAGGAATGGAGATTAATGAAAAGACAAATGCATTTGAAGTTCTGATATGAGTTTGAAAATAACAGGACTATTTTGAAGAGTTAAATCTAATTTGGACAACAGACCTTCAGTACAGCAGAGTCAGATTGCACCCCCTGGTGGTAACAGGCCCCACACGTGCCAACCTTGATCTGGATGGATGTCTGTGGATTCTGTTGAGAGAGACAGGCAAACAGGTTCTACCACATGACCCTGCTCCTGGAGATCGCAAACGTGAGCTGGGTACTCGTTCGGCTAGCTGATGTCTTTTTTTTCTACAGCAAAAGGAATTTGGCCAGGTGGTCAAATTCTGGATAATATTTGTTGATCGTTCAAAGTCCGATCAGAAAACCAAACTTGAAAACAAAACAAAACAAAACACAAATCCATTTCTTCCGATATGTTGTGGTCAGCACAAAGTTGATTTAAGCTTAGAAAAAAAAATCAAACAAAATCTTCTTAAAACGGTAATTTAAGGAAAATGAGTAAAATAGGAAAAAGTGAATTTTAAAGAAAAGAAAAAAAGAATTTACACAGAGCATGGACTCTGGGCCTACTTAGAAAAAGGGAAAAAAATGGGAGAGCAAAAGCTATTCTTCTTCCAAGAGTCACTCCCTGCTGGCCAGACTCGACTGACTGACTGTTCTGACTGTAGACGAAGGAAAGTTCTCTCAGGGTGTGGCAGGATGGCACAATAAATTTTATGAGAACTGAGCTTGACCAATTACATTCAAAGATCAGGGTTGGATCTGCCCATTAGCATAAATTTTTGACCAATTGCACTGAGTTTCTTTGTTTCAGCAGAGTTCGTAAAACTAACTAAAAGGAAAAGATATGGATACTTGGAAGCTCATTGGTCAGTTCACAGTTTTGAAATGTGTGCTTCCCACAGAAAAGGGAAGAGGATTTGATATGAGAAATGATCCTCCTAAAACATGTATATGCTGCCTATTAAACCATAAATTCTTTAAAACTTTAGTGGCTAAGATATTCTACTTAATAATAAAGGAACAAACAATGTGTCTACATTGTAAATGTGATCATTTTTTTATGGTACACATGCAAAACTTAATTCTTCTTGAAAATAAAGCCACACATATCAAATCATATCAATAAAAGCATTTCAAACCATAATTGTCCATCACAGGGTCCCACCATATCTTCAATAGTGGATACTGTCTGTAGAGAAGATATGAGTTAATTCATTGTTTACAATTCATAATTTAACTTCAGAGAGAGAAATATTCCTGTGTTATCCATTGGAGGGCAATGTTGGGCTTTTTTGAGTTTCACTGAGGAGTCTTCCTGTCAGGGTCTGTGGAACATCATGGTTAACCTATCAGTTTCACATTCCTTTGGAAAATGGATGTGAGGGGAAATGACTGCAGGTCTGGAGCAAGGATTAACTTATCCACTTAATAGCATAGGGTTTTACAGCTCTGATGTTGGGTGAAGAAAAGCAATTTATGACCAGACTTTTGGGTGAAACAATTTCTCCTCAGCAAAGAATGATTTTATAAATTGGAACCCAGCGGTTAACGCTACAACATTGAGCATATGCAGTAAAAATGTTTGGTCTCTGAGTAGTAGGGAGAATGTCTGATTAAACTGTAAAATTTCAAGTTTCTCCATATTACCATTTTTTTTCTCTCCATGCACTTTTAGCCAAGAAAAATAGAAGAAGAAGAATCGGTTTCCTGCAGCACAGCTGCTTGGAACCCTAATCACCAGGGTGTTTGCTGGAAAAAAACAAAAAGGAACAAGACCCAAAGGGGCCTTTAAATACTACAAATATGTTGAAGCAAAATATAGTATTAACTGGCCTTTAATAATGCATCAGATTTATATAGCGCTTTATCATAGACACTTTTACAAATAGATACATTATTCATTCACTCCAGACAGACAATGGTAGTGACAAGCTACTACTGTAGCCACAGCTGCTCTGGGGCAGGCTGATGGAAACGTGGCTGCCAATCTGTGCCAACGGCCTCTCTGGCCACCACTGAACATTTATACACATTCATATTCAGTGTTATGGACACTGGAGGCAATGTGAGTATGGTGTCTTACCCAGGGACACAACAGCAGGCTGTCTGGGGAAAGCGGGATTTGAACCGCCAACCATCTGGTTATTGGATGACCTGCTCTACCTCCTCAGCCACTGCCTCCCCAATCCTGACTTTACATTAAGATTTTCTAGGCTATATTTTTATTCTTGTAGAACCAACTGGAACAAGCAATATAATTCCTCTCTGCATTTAATGGCACCCTATCTTCTGGCCATCTTTCTTGTAATTGGTTTCCCTTTACAAACAGAGGATTTGCATGCAGGTGGGGCTGTTGTGATGCCAGTCAAGAGCACCGTGCATCAGATGATCATATATTAGGTAGGGGTATCCTGATTCTGTGACATACTGATCCAAGTGTTGAAAAAACTGACAGTAGGTATTGTGGGCAAGATAGAATTTGAGCCTTTGTGGATTTTATATATGCTGACATCATTATTTTAAACTAATATAAACAACTACCCAGCAGGCCTTCACAATCATGTTACCTGTCTGGAGATCTACAGCCATCTCTTTTAAAACCAAGCTCCAGATATTCAAATCTAATGTGAAGACTGTCTTGCTGTATGGGTCTGAAACCTGGAAAGTCACCAAAAACCAGTTCCAGCAGGATACAGACCTTCACCAACAAGTGTCTCCGACAGATCCTCCACCTCCAGTGGTTCATCCATCCATCCATCTTCTACCGCTTTTCCGGAGGTCCGGGTCGCGGAGGCAGCAGTTCAAGCAGAGAAGCCCAGACTTCCCTCTCCCCAGCCACCTGCTCCAGCTCTTCAGAGGGGATACCAAGGCGTTCCCAGACTAGCTGGGAGACATAGTCTCTCCATCGAGTCCTGGGTCTGCCCCGGGGTCTCCTCCCAGTGGGACGTGCCTGAAACACCTCAAGTGGGAGGCGTCCAGGAGGCATCCTAATCAGATGCCCATACCACCTCAACTGACTCCTTTCAATGTGGAGGAGCAGCGGTTCTACTCTGAGCCTCTCCCGGATGACTGAGCTCCTCACCCTATCTCTGAGGGTGAGTCCAGCAATCCTACGGAGAAAGCTCATTTCAGCCGCTTGTATCCACGATCTTGTTCTTTCGGTCATTACCCAAAGCTCGTGACCATAGGTGAGAGTAGGAACGTAGATTGACTGGTAAATCGACAGCTTTGCCTTAGAACTAAGCTCCCTCTTCACCACAACAGACCGGTACAACGTCCGCATCACTGCAGATGCTGCTCCAATCCGTCTGTCGATCTCTCGCTCCATTTTCCCCTCACTCGTGAACAAGACCCCAAGATACTTAAACTCCTCCACTTGGGGCAGGAGCCTGTCCCCAACCCGGAGAGGACAATCCACCTTTTTCCGGCTGAGGACCATGGACTCGGACTTGGAGGTGCTGATTCTCATCCCAGCCGCTTCACACTCAGCGGCAAACCGTCCCAGCAAGAGCTGTAGGTCATTGCTGGATGAAGCCAACAGGACAACATCATCTGCAAACAACAGAGATGAGATCCTGTGGTCACCAAGCATGACACCCTCCATTCCCTGGCTGCGCCTAGAAATCCTGTCCATAAAAATTATGAACAGGACCGGTGACAAAGGGCAGCCCTGGCGGAGTCCAACTCTCACTGGGAATGACTCCGACCGAGTGTTGGCAATATGAACTAAACTCTCACAACGGTCGTACAGAGACCGAATAGCTCGTAACAACAAGCCTGATACCCCATACTCCCGAAGCACCCCCCACAAAAATCCACGAGGGACGCGGTCAAATGCCTTCTCCAAGTCCACAAAACACATGTAAACTGGTTGGGCAAACTCCCACGAACCCTCAAGAATTCTCGAGAGGGTAAAGAGCTGGTCCGATGTGCCACGGCCAGGACGAAAACCACATTGCTCCTCCTGAATCCGAGGTTCGACCAACGGCCGGACTCTCCTCTCCAGTACCTTGGCATAGACCTTCCCAGGGAGGCTGAGGAGTGTGATCCCTCTAAAGTTGGAGCACACCCTCCGGTCCCCTTTTTTGAAGAGAGGAACCACCACCCCGGTTTGCCATGCCAAAGGCACTGCCCCCGACCTCCACGCAATGTTGCAGAGGCGTGTCAACCATGACAACCCAACAACATCCAGGGCCTTGAGGTACTCGGGGCAAATCTCGTCCACCCCTGGGGCCCGGCCACCAAGGAGATTTTTAACCACCTTGGCGACCTCAGCCCCTGTGATAGGCGAGTCATCCCCCTTGTCCCCAAACCCTGCTTCCTCTGTGGAAGGCGTATCAGTGGGATTGAGGAGATCCTCGAAGTATTCCTTCCACCGCCCGACGATATCCCCAGTTGAAGTCAACAGTGTCCCATCCGCACCATACACAGTGTGGACGGGGAGCTGCTTTCCCCTCCTGAGCCGCCGAACAGTTTGCCAGAATCTCTTTGAAGCCGACCGAAAGTCTTGTTCCATGGCCTCACCGAACTCCTCCCATACCCGGGTTTTTGCTTCAGCAACCACCCGAGCTGCACTCCGCTTGGCCTGCCGGTACACCTCAGCTGCTTCGGGAGTCCCACAAGCCAACCAAGCTTGATAGGACTCCTTCTTCAGCTTAATGGCCCCCCTCACCACTGGTGTCCACCACTTGGTTCGGGGGTTGCCACCACGAGATGCACCGACCACCTTGCGGCCGCAGCTCTGGGCCGCCGCTTCAACAACAGAGGTGGAGAACATGGCCCATTCAGACTCCATGTCTCCAGACTCCCTCGGAATGTGGTTGAAGTTCTTCCGGAGGTGGGAGTTGAAGACCTCAGCCAGACGCTCCCAGCACACCCTCACTATACGTTTGGGTCTACCAGGTCTGAATGGCTTCCTCCCCTGCCATCGGATCCAACTCACCACCAGGTGGTGATCAGTTGACAGCTCTGCACCTCTCTTTACTTGGGTGTCCAAGACATACGGTCGCAGGTCTGATGATACGATAACAAAATCGATCATCGACCTGCGGCCTAGGGTGTCCTGGTGCCAGGTGCACATATGGACACCCTTATGCTTGAACATGGTGTTCGTTATGGACAGACTGTGGTTAGCACAGAAGTCCAATAACTGAACACCACTCGGGTTCAGATCGGGCAGGCCGTTCCTCCCAATCCCAATGTGCAGTGGTTCAACAGAATGCAAAACCAGACCTGTGGGAGAGGGCATACCAGGAGCCTATGGAAGTCCAGGTCAGAAGGAAGTAGCAGTGGGCTGGATACACCTTGTGAATGGACCAGTCAAATGTCACTCAACAATCACTTGACTGGAACCCACAAGGAAAGTGAAGAAGAGGATGCCCCAAGTAGACATGGAGGTGAAGTCTTATGGAGGAGCTGAAAGCTGCTGGCCTAATCTGGGAGACAACCAAAGTAGCAGCCAGAAACCACAGAAAATGGAAACAAACTGTCAAAGCCCTATGCTCCTCAAGGAGTAAAGAGGATTAAAGTGCAACTACCTCTTGCAATATTGTACATACACTATATAAAATAGGGTTTCACCCGATAGGTACACGTGAGAGTTAATTTCAGCAATGGTAAACATTATTTTCATAACAAGAAGTAGATCCCCTTTGTAAGAGACACAGAAATGCACAAAAGCTAGAAAAATATAAATTCTACAGGTACTAGTGCATACCTGTGCAGGCCCGTGCATAACCGTGCATGCCTATAGAAAGCAAGAGTAAGCAAGCATTTCTGCAGGCCTGTAGAAAGTTACTGTTACCATGGCAACAGTAACCATGGTGAAACCTGTCTTTGATCTTTGACGTCACCACTCGTTCAGTGATGACTGCCTTTGATCTGTGATGGCTTCCTTTGATCTTTGATGATGTCATAGCAAGTCCTATGATCATGAGTGATGCCTGCCGTTGATCTTTGAAGATGTCATAGTGAGTCCTATGATCATGAGTGATGCCTGCTTGTGATCTTTGATGTCACTGAGCCTATGATGTGCCTATGATGTCTATATGATAGTCCTATGATCGTGAGTGAAGCCTGCCTTTGATCTTTGATGACGTCATAGTGAGTCCTATGATCTTTTAGCAAGTCCTATGATCGTGACATAGCGAATCCTTTGATAAGATAAGATAAGATAAGATAAGCCTTTATTAGTCCCACAACGGGGAAATTCCAGGATTGCAACAGCACAGGGATAGCAACACTCAGAGCAACAATCAGAAGGCAAGAAAAAACAAGCAAGCAAGAGCAGCTAATATACATATGTACATATTACTATAAAATATATATATATACACACACACACACAGACACACAGTGCAGAGCATTGTAGCTGGATGGAATAAATATATGAATATATGAACACACAGTGCAGAGCATTGTAGCTAGATGGAATAAATATGTAAATATATAAACACCCACAGTATGGAGCATTGCAGCTAGGTGGAATAAATATGCAAGTATATAAACACACACAGTGCAGAGCAATGTAGCTAGATGGAATAATATGTAGATATATAAAAACACAGTGCGGAGCATTGTAGCTAGATGGAATAAATATATAGATATATAAATATAAACACACCCAGTGCAGAGCATTGTAGCTAGATGGAATAAATATGTAAATATATAAACACACACAGTGCAGAGCATTGTTGCTAGGTGGGATGAAACAGCATAACCGTCTATTTAGTTATCCTACATGGTATGATTATGTGCCCATACATATTCTCACCCTCCATAGCGACCGGTATGTTCCTAGTTGTATGCCGGAGAGGACCATTGTGTAAGTCTATTGCATCTTTTGCATTCAAAAAAAAAAAAAAAACAAAAAAAAAAAAACTATTAGTTTGTTACGTCTTTTTGCTATCTCTGCGAGCAGCCCTGCTTAGGTTGTACAGTCTGACAGCCGTTGGTAGGAAGGACCTACGAAACCTCTCGGTTGTGCACCTGGGATGATGTAGTCTGCTGCTAAATGAGCTCCTCAGTGCATCCAGTATGTCCTGCATAGGGTGGAACTCGGACTCCAGCAGAGATGACAGTTTAGCCACCGTCCTTCTCTCTCCTATCTCCTCCATCGGATCAAGGCGTTGCCCCAGGACAGAGCTAGCTTTCTTAATCAGTTTGTTCAGTCTCTTCCTATCGGCTGCAGTAATGCCACTGCCCCAGCAGACCACTCCAAAAGTGATGGCTGATGCCACCACCGTGTCATAGAATGACTTCAGCAGCGCCCCTTGTACACCAAAAGACCTGAGTCTCCTCAGCAGGAACAGCCTGCGCTGTCCCTTCTTGTAGAGTGCGTCAGTATTGTGTGACCAGTCTAGTTTATTGTTCAGATGAATACCCAGGTACTTGTAGGATGTCACCATCTCGATGTCTGTTCCCTGTATATTTACTGGTGCTGTGAGGGGCTGCCCATGCCTGCGGCAGTCCACCACCAGCTCCTTAGTTTTCCTCGCGTTGATCTGGAGGCAGTTCCGATGGCACCAGTCCACAAAGTCCTGGATAAGCCCTCTGTACTCAGCTTCATCTCCGCTGGAGATGAGACCAACGATCGCAGAGTCATCAGAGAACTTCTGTAGATGGCAATGTGTTGTGTTGTGTGAGAAGTCCGCAGTATAAAGAGTGAACAAGAAGGGAGCCAGCACCGTTCCCTGGGGGGCCCCCGTGCTGCTGATGATCGTGTCGGAAACACAGTCCCGGGTTCTCACAAACTGAGGCCGGTTCGTGAGGTAGTCCAGGATCCATGATGACAGGTGCTGGTCCACCCCTGCGCGCAGCAGCTTGTCCTTCAGGATCATCGGTTGGATGGTGTTGAAAGCACTGGAGAAGTCAAAGAACATGATCCTCACCATATTCCCGGGCTTCTCCAGGTGGGACAGAGAACGGTGAAGGAGGAAGATCACCGCATCCTCCACCCCAATGCCATGCTGGTAGGCGAACTGGAGTGGATCCATCGCTGGTTCCACCAGGGGGCGGAGATGAGCAAGGAGCAGTCTCTCCAGGGTCTTCATCAAGTGGGACGTCAAGGCCACCGGTCTGAAGCTGTTCAGGTCTTTGGGGTGGGAAGTTTTTGGTACAGGTACCACACAAGATGTTTTCCACAGCTGTGGTACCCTCCCCAGTTTCAGGCTCATGTTGAAGATATACGTCACAATCCCACACAGCTGGTCTGCACAGGACTTGAGGAGCTTTGCGCTGATGCCGTCCGGTCCCGACGCCTTCCTCGCCTTGATCTTCCTCAGCTCCGTCCTCACCTGGGTCTTGGTCAGGGTCAGGATGGGGGGCTGTGTGTTGGGAGTGGGGGGGGTGTCGGTGGAGTGGGGAGTGGGTAGCAGGACTTGATTTCTTAGAGGCAGCAGTGGTTGTTGTGCAGACAGGGGGGAGGGCGGTTGGTCAAATCTATTGAAAAACAGATTCAGGTTGTTCGCCCACTCCCTGCCCCCCGTGGCCTGGGGGGAGGTATTCTGGAGCCCCGAGATGGTTTTGAGGTTTCTCCAGACCCCGCTGATGTCGCTCTGTTGCAGCTTGTCCTCCATCTTCTTCCTGAAGCTGTCCTTGCCTTCTCTGATCTTTCTCCTCAGCTCCCTCTGTACGGACTTCAGCATCTCCCTGTTCCCCGACCTGAAGATCCTCTTCTTCTCTCTCAGAAGTGTTTTTATCTCAGGGTTGATCCAGGGTTTGTTGTTTGAGTGACGCCGTATGGTCTTGGTGGGAACGGATTTGTCCACACAGAAGCTGAGGTAGCCCGTGAAGGTGTGAATGAGGCCATCGATGTCCTCACCATGTGGATCGCAGAGCTGCTTCCAGGCAGTGGCTTCAAAACAGTCCTTTAGAGTGTCCATTGTCTCCTCAGACCATAACTCCACAGTGTGCATGGCCGGAGGTTGTCTGTGCACTAGGGGTTTGTACACCGGTCGGAGATGAACCAAGTTGTGATCCGATCTCCCAGGTGGGGGGAGTTGTGATGAGGTGTACGCCTCCTTAGTGTTTGCGTAGAACAAATCCAGTGTTTTATTGTCTCTAGTGTGGCATGTGACATACTGGGTGAAAGTGGGCAGAATGGGAGACAGTGAAACGGGGTTGAAATCGCCTGAGATGAGGAGAAGAGCATCTGGGTGTTCTGTCTGCAGCCTGCTGGTTACTGAATGGATGACGTCACGCGCTGTCCCAGCGTTCGCCGTCGGATTTGCATAAACAACAATGCAGATCACGTGTGAGTGTTCTCTCGGGAGATATGTAGGCCTCATGCTAACAGCTAGCAACTCAATGTCTTTGCTGCAGTGTCGTTGTTTAACAGTGATATGTCCCGGTCTGCACCAGTTGTTGTTAACATACGTGATCACTCCACCGCCCCTAGTTTTGCCACTCTCTGGTGTTCGGTCAGCTCGTATCGTGTGAAAACCCTCCAGCTCAATGTTAGCATCTGCTGCTAGTTCAGTTAGCCACGTCTCAGTAAACAAAAGGAGAGAGCACTCCCGGTAAGTGCTATCATAACGGGAGATAGCCGCTAGCTCATCTAACTTTCCCAGTATCGACCGTACATTTCCCATGACAACAGATGGAAGGGAGGGTCTGTACCTTATATTTTTTGTCCTCCGCCTTACTCCAGCCCGGCAGCCGCGGCGTTTTCGCCTCAGTTCTCTCGGTATGTCGAGTTTTTCCAGTGGGACCGGGTGGCGGTTAAATGCTAGCAGCTCTTCCCTGTTATATCGTATCCTGCTATAAACAGTGGCTCCGTCCACCGGCTCAGGAGACATTTGGGATGATCTGTGTGTCCGTGATATAAGTGGGGTGAAAAAAAAAAGTGATCAAAAGAGAGAGGAAGGGAAAAAAAACTCGGAATCGAGCCGCTGTTGCAAAAGGCAGCCGACTGGTGTGGCGCCGAGAGGAGAAAAAAAAATGATATTTGATGATGTCATAGTGAGTCTTATGATCGTGAGTGAAGGCTGCCTTTGATCTTTTGGTGTCTATACGACATCATATAGACATCATGTAGACATCATAGGCACATCATAGGCGATCCAATGATCTTTTAGCGAGTCCTATGGTCGTGACAGACATCGTGACATTGTCACATCCATCGTCACATCCATCGTCACATCCATCGTCACAGAGATTTCTTGAATTATATATAGAGTGATTACTCAACAGAATGGGTTCTTTCTTCTTCTTCTTCTTCTTCTTCTTCTTCTTCTTCTTCTTCTTCTCTCGGTTACTGGCGGATAGTAAACAACTGAAAGGTGCATACCGCCACCTAATGTTACACACTCTTGTACAGTAGGTGGCGGTATGCACTTTTCAGTTGTTTGCTATCTGCAAGTAACTGAGAGAAGAAGAAGAAGAAGAAGAAGAAGAAGAAGAAGAAGGAACCAATCCCATCCATCCAACCATCCATCCATCTTCTACCGCTTAATCCTTTTCAGGTCGTGGGGGGGGGGGGGGGCTGGAGCCTATCCCAGCATCTTTGGGCAAGAGGCAGGGTACACCCTGGACAGATCGCCAGTCCATCACAGAGAACCTGAATTGATATGTGAAGTTCATATGGAGTCACCACTAGAGGGCAGTATGACCCCGGCCATGACCTGACTATAAAAGGAGATGTACATGTGCCACTGTGTGGTTAGTTGTTAGTTGCTGTTGAAGTGACAAGTAAAAAGTCCTAACTGACACCCGGTGTGTGCGCCTCGTCATTACATGTTCCAGGAGAACATTACATGGTACCAGGAGTAAATTACATGATACCAGGATAAAACTACGAACCGACGACGAAGATGAACGCTCTTCGACAGCCGGACGAGTTAAAGTTGACCGGTAACGTCAACGAGAACTGGAAAGCATTCAAACAAAGTTTTGAACTTTATTCGCTTGCTATCGGTCTCCGTGACGAGGAGAGGAAAATAGCATTACTGCTAACAGTAACAGGGCGAGCGGCGCTAAATGTGTTTAACACATTCATCTTCACGGAAGAAGAAAAAGGCAACTTCGACGCCGTGATGAAGAAATTTGACGATTATTGCACACCGAGAAAGAATGAAACGTACGAGAGGTATGTGTTCAGAAAAAGACTTCAGAAAGAGTCACAGTCCATCGAGCTGTATGTCACAGACCTACGGTTGAAATGTCAGTCATGCAACTTTGGAACATTGAGTGAGTCAATGATACGGGACCAAATTGTAATAGGGGTCCAGGACAACAAATTGCGGATGCAATTACTGAAAGAGACTAACTTAACGCTGGAGAAAGCGATACAGATTTGCCAAGCGTCTGAGAGTACAAAGGCACAATTAAAGACTTTTAGCAGCAAGGAAAAAGAGACTGCTGAGGTCGATGCAGTGCGGCGCGCGAAGCCGAAAGGAACGTTGCATGCAAGAAAAAGGGAGGCAAACCCAGAGCGCGCGCGCGGGAACTGTGAGCGGTGTGGAAGGCAACATGCGCCGAAGCAGTGTCCAGCATTCAGGAAGGAATGTCGCAAGTGTGGCGGAAAAAATCACTTCGCAAAGACCTGCTTCTCGAAGAAGAGGGTGCAACTCGTGGAGAAAAAGAGCGACAGCGAGGAGGATCAGTTTTACGTGGACGCCATCGAGGGAGAGACGAGTGCTGACGAATGGATAGTGTGCCTGGAGATGAATGGCACGGACATGTCACTGAAGCTCGACACAGGTGCGCAGGTAAACATCCTGCCAATGAAAGATTTTAAAAGACTGAAAAACAAGCCGAAAATAAGGAATAAAAAGATTAATCTGAGAACATATGACGATAAGCCAATACCCACTAAGGGAATGTGCAGGGTTACACTGTCAAACAAAGGTAAAACAGTGAATGCATTGTTTGTACTTGTTGATGGAAATAGACAAGCAATTTTGGGTTTAAAAACATGCGATCAGCTAGGTCTGATCAAAAGAGTGAATGTCATTGATACAGACAAGGTGAAAGCACGAGAAAATACAGAGGCTACAACAAGTAGGCACAAACACACTGACTGGGTGAAAGAATACAAAGAGGTGTTCAAAGGAATAGGCCGCCTACCAGGCAAACAAAAAATTAGGCTGAAAGAGAATGCAGAGCCAGTCATACATGCAGCAAGAAAAGTGCCAATAGCTCTTAAAAAGAGGCTGAGAGAAACACTAGACTCACTGATAGCAGACGGAGTGGTCAGAAAAATAGAGGAACCAACTGAATGGGTTAACTCACTAGTTATAGTGGAGAAGCCAAATGGAGATTTGAGATTGTGCATAGATCCAAAAGATCTAAATAAAGTAATACAGCGGGAGCATTACAGGCTACCAACAAAATCTGACATAACCAGCACAATGAGTGGAGCAAGCTACTTCACAAAATTAGATGCCAAATCTGGGTTTTACCAAATAGTGCTCGACGAGGAAAGCGCTAAATTGTGCACATTTAATACGCCATTCGGAAGGCATTGCTTTCTACGAATGCCATTCGGGATTAGCTCAGCCCCTGAAATTTTCCATAGAACTGTGCAGCAATTGTTTGACGGAATAGAAGGGGTGGGAGTTTTTCTTGATGACGTGGTAGTCTGGGGAAAAACAAAAGAGGAGCACGACGAAAGGTTGGCAAGAGTTCTCACACAGGCGCAAAAGTCAGGTATGAAACTGAATAAGAGTAAGTGCCAATTTGGGGTACAGGAGATTACATACCTGGGAGAGAAATTATCTGGGGCAGGCGTGCAACCAGATCCGGAAAAAGTGCGGGCCATAGCAGAGCTGCCAGTACCGCAGGACAAAAATGACTTGCAAAGAGCCCTAGGGCTAGTCAATTACATGGGAAAATTTATCCCAAATTTATCAGCTAACACAATAGCTCTTAGAAGCTTGTTAGAGACCAATACAATGTGGAAGTGGATGGCAGAGCATGCCAGAGAATGGGAGTGGCTCAAAAGCAGTCTAATAAAGGAGCCAGTGTTAAAATTCTATGATCAGGACAAACTGCTAAAAGTGTCCACAGATGCGTCCAAAGCCGGCCTAGGAGCTGTGCTATTGCAAAAACATGACACAGAGTGGTATCCAGTCGCATACGCATCGCGCACCATGACAAGCGCAGAAAAAAATTACGCGCAAATAGAGAAAGAGACTCTAGGTGCAGTGTTTTGATGTGAGAAGTTTCATGAATATGTGTATGGACGGTCAGTAATACTAGGAACAGACCACAAACCACTGATTGCGATCTCACAGAAGCCACTGGGTGACGCACCACCGCGCATCCAGCGTCTAATGTTAAGATTACAGAAATATGATTTGAAATTTGAGTTTACACCAGGCAAGCAACTAATTGTAGCCGATGCGCTGAGTAGGGCTAGCTTGAGCAACACCAGCAGCACAACAGAGGAAGCTGTGCAAACACATGTAGACTCTATTAAGGCACACATGCCAGTGTCAGATGCAAAATGGACGAAGATAGTGAAAGAAACACAAAAAGATGAGAAACTAAAAAGAGTAATGGAACAGATACATCAGCCAGGACAGGTTATGATTGACAAGCCTTACCAACACTTTAAAGGTGAACTGTCTGTGTTAGATGGGGTTCTGTTAAAAGGTACAAGGATAGTCATACCTACCTCCATGAGATCAGAAATGGTTAAATTAGTGCATGAGGGGCATTTGGGTATTGAAAAGTGCAAAAGACGTGCACGTGATGTTTTGTATTGGCCCAGCATGCACAAGGACATTGAGGCATATGTGCAGCGCTGTGAGATTTGCCAGCGCCACAGGTATCAACAGCCAAAGGAGCCTATGAGGCCCCATGAGAAGCCTCAAGGGCCATGGAGAAAAGTGGGCATGGATCTATTTCAGCTTAAGGGCAAGGACTATCTGTTAGTCATGGACTATCATTCCACCTACCCAGAGTTTGCAGGGTTGAGTGACACAACAGCAGAAAAGGTGATTGCACATACAAAGACAATGTTCGCACGCCATGGAATTCCAATGACTGTTGTAAGTGATAACGGACCACAATTCACGAGTCAGTGCTTCAAAGACTTTGCAGACACATATGGGTTCAAGCACGTGGCCTCAAGCCCTCTGTACCCACAGTCAAATGGGTTAGCAGAGAAAGGGGTGCAAATTGTGAAGCGCATACTGAAAAAGGCTGCAGACAATGCAGAAGACCCACATCTGGCGATCCTGAATTACCGAGCATCACCACTGGAGAATGGACTGTCCCCAGCAGAAATGCTCATGAACAGAAAACTCAGAACGCGACTTCCATCAGCATCTCAGGTGATGGAAAAGAGAAATGTGAGGCGTGATGAGAGGCAAACTGAACTGTACAACAGAACAGCACAACCTCTGAGACCACTTGCACATGAGGACATTGTGCGAGTGAGATGTGATGGAGAATGGGGACCGCTGGCAAAAGTGGTTAAAGAAACAACTCCCAGATCATATGAAGTCATCACAGAGCATGGGAAAACAATGAGGCGAAACCGACGTCACTTACTGAAAGTGCCTCAGACAAAAATGAGAGTCACAGACAGTGAAACAAGCGACATGCTAATTTACAGCCAAACCGAACAACCAGAAATGGCTGAGAACCAGAACATAGAGACAGACACTAACGAACAGACTGAGGTGACACAAAAGAGATGCTCACAAAGGCAAGTTGTGAAACCGAAAAGATTGATTGAGGAAATGTAAGGAGTACTGAGATGAATGGAAAAAAAAAAAAAAAATGTGTTGATGTTGAATTGTAAACAGAGAAAAAAATGTGTTGATGTTGAATTGTAAACAGAAATGGAATTTATTTTGTATATTGAAATTTGAGAAAAAGTTTATAGTTGGACATGACCTTTACTAGAAAAAAAAGGGAGATGTATTGATATGTGAAGTTCATATGGAGTCACCACTAGAGGGCAGTATGACCCCGGCCATGACCTGACTATAAAAGGAGATGTACATGTGCCACTGTGTGGTTAGTTGTTAGTTGCTGTTGAAGTGACAAGTAAAAAGTCCTAACTGACACCCGGTGTGTGCGCCTTGTCATTACATGTTCCAGGAGAACATTACAGAACCCATCCCAACAAGATTTAAAAACAAAAGTAGCTCAGTCATAAATACCAAAATTAGAAAATAAACAAAAATTTTAGATTTTTCAAAATCTCATTCTGTTAAATTCAAATTCAAATTCAAATTCAAACGTTTATTTCAAACTCAAGGTTCATATTAAATGCAGAACTAAAACGAGTAGAAAATAAATAAATAAAGTATATACAGATCAGCAGTCACTCGGCGCTCTTGTAACAACAATAATATGCAATATTGAACTCAGTATAAAATAGAACACCACCACTTCCAAATGCTGGAGTGAAGTGTGAGTGACGAGCTGACAATTGCTGATATAAGATGATTGTTACATGCCAGCAACCTTCTCATAAAACTGTAAGCATTCTTTCGTATCAACTCGCCAAAAGACGGAATGTTCAAGGACACAAACATCTTGCTTGCACTCGACCTACGTGGTATATCTAACAACCTTCTTAGGGAGTTATTATATGCAATGCGGATTTTGTTCCTAACAGCAACATTGCTATTAAACCATAAAGGCGAGCAATACATTGAGGTACAGAAGGTCTTGAACAGCATACATTTAACATCAGGAGAACATCTATGGAAATTTCGCAACAGTAAATTTGTTTGAGCATAGAGTTTCCTGAGTTGCCTGTTACAATCAACATTGGTCTTATCAGATTCAATCCACACACCTAGGTATTTGACTTTTTCAACAAAGTTCAAGCTATTACCACAAAGTGGCATAACAGGATTTGAAGTATTGACACCCTTCGGTTTGAAAGCCATACACATAGATTTAGTACAGTTGAACAAGAAGTCATTTTTTTCACCAAATTTTTCACATTCCGAAAGGAGATGTTGCATCGCTGCAGTAGACAAACTTAACAAACAGAGATCATCAGCATAGAAAATGTGATTTAACAGTGCACCGTTAATGGAGCCGCCCACATTAGTATTGTTCAACAGTACACTGAGATCATCAACATAGACATTAAACAACAAGGGTGACAGTATACCACCTTGTTTAACACCGTTGGTCACATGAAATTTGGATGAGGTAACATTGCCCCACCTAACAACTATAGACTGCCTTCTGTACCAGTATAACAGGATGCTAACAATGTAAATAGGAATACCTCGATCGATCAGTTTTCTAAACAAACACCAGTGGTTAATCCTGTCAAAAGCTTTGCTAGCATCTAAAAACGTAGCATAGACACTAGTGGATTGGCTTCTGAAGTAGTCAACAAATTCATGGAGTTGAATGGGCTGACTTGAAACCAAACTGATTGTCGTTTGTCCACAGATAATCCTCAGTTCTGTTCAGAATTAAACCCTCTAACAATTTAGATATAACATTTGCAATAGCTATAGGTCTGTAGTTGTTCATATCAGACAGACTGGCACACTTGTTTTTCACCAAGGGAATCATAACTGACATAATGCACGGCTCAGGAGACACGCACGCAGGCTCAGGGTAGATTCAATAGCTTTATTAACAACAAGTGTGTATGAGTGCGTGTCTGTGAGATGGGTATGTGTTGGTGATGGCGTCTGCGTCAGGCACGGGGGCAGGAAGCCGTTCAGCCGGACAACCCTATGGGAGAAGCACAGGGAGAAGGGTAACGGGCACCACACCAATACAGGAGATAAGATAATGACAGCTGGCTTACTTGGTTTGGGCAGGTGGCTGGCGTTAAGCAAGGGCGTAGCCCGGTAGACAGCGACCTGGAGCGCCTGATGCAGCAGCGAGGAGATGATGGCTGGAGAACGTTGTCCGCCGCCGGGAAATCCACCTGTGCACAGGGGAAAAGGCTGGGAGGAAAAGGTAAGAGATCCTTACGTGATATCTTGCTTGGTGAAGGGGGTTCCTTGCAGCAAGAGATGCCGATGAAAGCAGACGGCTTCAGGCCGAAGCCCAGGGCAAGGCGGCTTAAATCCCTCGCCGCTGACGAGGTGCAGGTGTGCGCACAGCTGGCGCCGCTGATGAGCGGCGAGTCATGACAATAACAGAGTCCATCAACATATCTGGCATGTAACCATGAACAAACATACAGTTAAAACACAATGACAACAGAATACACAAATTGAAATCAGCATTGATGAGGCATTCACTGGTGAGACAATCAGGGCCAGCTGATTTGCCTTTCTTGAGAACTTTGATCAGTGAAGCAACTTCAACAGGAGTAACAGCAGAAATATCGGAGGTATCAAACATGTCATTATACAGGCGAATATCATGCATAACAGAATCCTTCATTGAAACATTCTTGACTGAGTTGAAAATAGCTTCATATTGACATTTCCACTTTTCAGCAATATTAACATCACCAGTCACACCATCAATAGTGTTTGATCTAACAGACAGGTGGGAACTCATAGCCTTCATTTGTTTCCAGAATTCTACCATGTTCAGTTCACTCATATGACTAGCTAACTGGTCACATTTGATACTTTCTTCATTGCGCCTACATGATCGTAGAGCATATTTGAACCTAGCCCTACAACTTTTCATGTTATCAAATATTGGACCAGAACGTGGTTTGCTATTACTCCTCCACCACAAAAAAGCATCCCGAACAGCTGTGTGAGCCTCGCTAACAACATCATTCCAGCCTGAGACGTTATATTGGGTGGCCACACTGTGACTAGGAATGCATTCACTCACACAAAAATTTAAAGCATCAACAATATCGCTGTAAAACCTGTCGATATCATCCCTGTGTGCCGCACAATTACGGTCGTGACACCTGATGGCGTCCGTAGGAGCACGGATGTTACAGAGTTTCCTACGAGTAAGTATCTTATATCTGGACAGGTCTGACGCTGTGGCATCACGCCATTTGTATGTCCTACTGCCCGTTGTGGCTGAGGGAGCTCCCTGGGGGCCATTTACAGCACTTGATACCTCTATATCCATAGATAAGGGTACATGATCGGAACTCACATAACCATACAGAACTCTGATATTGGACACGTTATCATGGCCTGAGGATGTAGTCACACAATGATCAAGCCATGATGTAGAGCCATGAGCCATGCTAACATGAGTAAAGGTATCACCTGGTAAGATAATCCTGTCCGAGATGTGTAAAGAGTATCTCTCACAAAAAGACACCAGTTCATTTCCAAAACAACTTGAACGTGATGTATTAAGATAAGATAAGATAAGCCTTTATTAGTCCCACAATGGGGAAATTCCAGGATTGCAACAGCACAGGGATAGCAACACTCAGAGCAACAATCAGAAGGCAAGAAAAAACAAGAACATCTAGTAAACATATGTTCATATTACTATAAATGTATATATAGAGACACACAGTGCGGAGCATTATGGTTGGTTGGTGAATGTGCAGCAGAAAGTCTAAGCTCTCTCTCCGCGGATGCGGCGGGCCAGCTGGAAGTCTTTGGGCATGATGGTGACCCTCTTGGCGAAGAAGAGACCCACCAGGTGGGCCTCGCTGGTCTCCTGCAGAGCCATGACGGCGAAGCTCAGGAAGCTCAGGACGGTCTTGAAGTCCTGAGCAATCTCCCTCACCAGGCGCTGGACGGGCAGCTTACGGATGAGCAGCTCCGTGGATTTCTGGTAGCGACGGATCTCTCTCAGAGCCACGGGCCTGTGACGGCGAGGCCTCTTCACTCTGCCGGTGGCCGGAGCGCCTCTCCGAGCAGCCCTGGTGGCTAGCTGTCTCCTGGGGGGGCTTCTTCCTCCAGTAGATTTTACGGGCGGTCTGCTTGGTTCTTGCCATTGCTCTTTATTATTCTGTCTTATATTTCTTGCACGCCGCCTAAACTCCAGCCCAGCACCCGCGTCGTTTTCGCTACAGCTCCCGGTATGTCGAGTTTCCCATTAGCACCGGGCGGCGGCCAAGTGCTAGCTAGCACCAGCTCCTCCCCGCAGTAACGTCTCCCACTGCAAACAGAGGCTCCGTCTGCCGACCCGGGAAACCCCCAGGGCGATCCGTGCGTCCGTGATATATATACAGAGTGAAAGGTGTAGAAAGAAGAAGGAAGATAAAAAAAAAGGCTGTTGCAACGGGCAGCCGACTCGTGTGGCGCCACCGGTCCGGCGGAACCGGAACCGGAAAATTAGCATTGAAGTCACCAAGTGTATACACATATGGAGTTGGAAAATCCTCAATGATACGTTTAACAAGACTCACGCAGTGCAAGTATTCATCCAAGTTTTCAACACTGTCACAGGGGAAATATACACACAATATAAGACAGAGAAAGTCACCCAGGTTGACTTCAATACCTGTAACTCTTACGCACTCGTAAGTTTTCACAACACAACTGTTCGCAAGTGACTTCCGCCATTGTCATATCCGGCTCTAGGGAGCCGGGCAATCAGAGCCAGGGACAAGCCAGTGAGTCGTGATGGTTTATTTTGGGTAAGGGATAAGGGATGAGGAGAGCACAGATGCTCATGCAGAGGTACACTCACAGGTTGCACAGCGCAGAGGTAAGCAGCTCGTACCGGACGTGGGGGTAACAAGACGTACATACTCACAGCGGGATACAAACACAGGAATGCTGCAAGAGGAGTATGAGCTGACACCAGACGAAGGGGCTTCAGCTTAGCAATGTGTTTATGTCGCAGCCCCGAGTCATCGAGGCTGCTCCTATTTATCCTCATTGGCAGCGCCCCAGCTGATGAGGACTAATTGGCGCCAGCCGTCCGTAATGCTGCCAGCTGGGAGCCTGCTGAGACGCTGCTCAATGGGAAAAGGGAAAACATGGGCTGAGTGCCGAGACGGCATCTCAACCCGTGGTGACAGAGCCCCCCCCTCAAGGTCGGGCTCCTGAACGACCAGGAACATCCCAGCCCCCCCCCCCCCCCCCCACCTAGGGTGGGAGGAAGGGAGGCAGGATTGGAGGGGAAGAGGCCAAGGGAAGGACAACACCAATGGGGCAATGTAGGGTGGCAGGGAAAAAAACCAAATACAATACTGAACAAAACAGGGAATAATCAACCCAGGTTCGAATGGGGAGAAGAACTGGGTCAGCACGCCGGTTACACACTACTCAGAGAGTACCAACAATGCGTGACCCAGAGCAAGGAAAAAAACCACCAAAAAGGTACAGGGTAAAAATGCTGAGTAAGGTTAAATAAAGGGGAACACAATACACAGCGCCACTAAGTACATACACAGTCACCAAGAAAAGTGAAGGTGACTGGGACAAATTGACAACTACAGAGCATGGTGTTACGGAAAACAAGGCACATGACTCTATAATGAACCAACAGGGCATAAAAAAGAAATACTGAGTGCAGGCAAAGAAAAACGCACACACGAATATATAAATACCCACAGCCACCTAAAGAAATGAAAGTGACTGGAATAAATGGATAACTGCAGAGCATGGTCTGAAAGGAAACAAAACATAACTCTACAATGAAAAAACGAGGCTAAAAACATGGCACAAAAAGTAAAATGCTGAGCATGAGCGATGGAAAACACAGCACTATAAAAACGAATCCACCAACAGGACAAAATATTACACCCAAGTGACCTTCACAAAAATAAAAGAAAAAGTGACACCCGAGGAACATGGCAGGCAGAGTCCACAAATAGCCAAGATGGCTCCGGAGATCTCCCCGCCAAATCGTCCCGTTGGCGAATCAGGGAAAGAGAAGTGTTCGGACGGCGAACTCCGGACCCAGATCCCAGGAATCCAGTCCACCGGCAGCCGAACCAGGCTGCCCAGAGGGAAACACAGACCAGTGGGGGGAACCAGATCACCGAACCGAAAGTTCTGTGGGTCGGGTCGTCGACCCGCATCACTCAACCACCAGGACCGTTGAGACGGGCGAAGGATCAGAGCGGATCCCGGTGGAAGAGGCTCTGGGGAGATCCGATGACGAGGGCGGCGGGCGTCAGGCCGCAGGGAAACGGCCACCTCCTCACCGGACCTGGACAATACTGGGGCAGCACCCACGTCGGACCCCGATCGGGCCTCAGGCGAACCCACGTTGGACCCCGATTGAGTCTCGGGCGAACCCACGTTGGACACTGCACCAGAACCGACCTCCAACGTTGAACCCGGACCCTCCAGCACCACGAGGAACAGCAACTCCTCGCCGGTGACCCTGGAAGAAGGCTCAGAAGAGAAAACAGAACCGGGATCAGGATCACCGGCAGCGCCAGAACCCAGCGAGACAAGCTCAGACGCAGCGGGCGGCTGCACCCTGCTCGTCTCCCCTGGAGATAGGCTGAAGTGCTCAAAGATAAAAAGAGAGAAAAGAAAGGAGAGCACTTGCCTGATCTCGGGTTCTGACGCCGTCCAGGACTGCGAAGATCCAGGATCCGTCGTCAGGTGGTTGTCAGGCTCCCATCTAGCCGCGTCGGGCCCCGCAGCCAGCACGATGGTCAGCGCAGCTTGAGATTCCTCCGGCTCCGGTGACCCCGCCGACGATCCACTCGGCGTGAAGCCAGAAGAATCTCGTCCCGCTGGACCGAACCGCTCCTCCGTGGAGACCCGGGGACGCTCAATCGTCGGCGTAGACTCCACGCAGCAGTCAGTCCCCCTCCTCCGTCCGCAATGTAGCTGCGGAACCATAGGCCCTCTCCATATCCCACCACGTTGACCCGGAGCCGGGGACCGCTCGGCGGAGAGAGACACAGAGGATGCGGGATTAGGAATACAGGTTACAGCAGGTGGGGAGAGTTCAGGGAGCTGCGAACCCTGAACTTCTCCTCCAGGGATGTGACAGAGCAAATCATTAAGCAGGTGTGAAAAAACAATGACTTGCCTGCCCCCTGGAGGTTGAGTATCGCCTGCTGTAGTGGATTCTGCTTCTTCCTCTCCCCGCCCGGCGATAACGGAGGACCCCCCGGGAATTCGTCTGAGGATCGCTCGCGTTGTCTCCAGCAGAGAGCTCACCAGACCGGGACTCCAGGCACACACAGCAGTCAGGAAGCGCGTCGAGGAGGAGGGGAAAACAGCCGGGGTGAGCCAGCCCGAATGTCCAGGAATGACAGCGGGGAAATGAGGCTCAGGGAACGGGGCTGTAGAATCTCCACACAGACGAGGCGAAGAGGTGACAGCTGCGTGGGAGGAACTGTCCTGACGATGGCCCAGAACTGGATCCGGACGAGGTTCGTGCAGAGGTGACTCGGCGATGTGATGGCGGCTATTCCCGGGGAACGAAGCGAGGGGGAAACCCAGGATTCGCCGCTCCAGATTGGAGATCGAGGCGAGGAAGGTGCCGAGCACGGGAAAGCTTCGTAGCCCTGAAGTCCTCTCCATCAACCTCACTGCCGCCGTCACATGCCTGAAGGTGGTGGCAGGAAACACAGTGGAGCTCGCGACAGCCACTCGACCCCAGACATAACTGCTGTCAGCTGCGGCTCCTTGAAGGGAATCCCGAGTGACGTGGCGCAGGTCGGGGGGAGTCCTCTGGTTGGCGCGAACTCCCGGACTGGAATAGCGGCA
This sequence comes from Pholidichthys leucotaenia, assembly GCA_020510985.1. Classification (NCBI taxonomy): domain Eukaryota; kingdom Metazoa; phylum Chordata; class Actinopteri; order Cichliformes; family Pholidichthyidae; genus Pholidichthys; species Pholidichthys leucotaenia. The sequence goes on from CM035843.1 coordinate 52,482,209, forward strand.
GGAACGGGACTCCGAAGCGGGGAAAGACGTCGCCCACTTCGACTCCCTGCCGGGATTTCCATCCACCCCGTGGAGCTTCTCTCGCTGTGTACCTGCAGCGTCTATCCTGGCACTGTCCTCCAGATGGTACAGAGAGTGAGGGTGACAGTCCAGGAGTTCCTCAGCACGGCCCGGATGCCAGCGTCTCGCGTTGGAGGCGTCGTGCAGGGTGAAGAATGTCCCGTCGACAGCCTCCGAGATGGACCTCAGCTCGTCGCCCTGGCGCCGGAAGTGACTCCTGGGAAACGGCATGCTAGCAGCGCTGACACCCGGACAGAAAGGTACATTTCCACAGCGACTCACGGCCGCCGGCAACTCTTCTGGCTGCGACATACTGTCGTATCCGGCTCTAGGGAGCCGGGCAATCAGAGCCAGGGACAAGCCAGTGAGTCGTGATGGTTTATTTTGGGTAAGGGATAAGGGATGAGGAGAGCACAGATACTCATGCAGAGGTACACTCACAGGTTGCACAGCGCAGAGGTAAGCAGCTCGTACCGGACGTGGGGGTAACAAGACGTACATACTCACAGCGGGATACAAACACAGGAATGCTGCAAGAGGAGTATGAGCTGACACCAGACGAAGGGGCTTCAGCTTAGCAATGTGTTTATGTCGCAGCCCCGAGTCATCGAGGCTGCTCCTATTTATCCTCATTGGCAGCGCCCCAGCTGATGAGGACTAATTGGCCCCAGCCGTCTGTAATGCTGCCAGCTGGGAGCCTGCTGAGACGCTGCTCAATGGGAAAAGGGAAAACATGGGCTGAGTGCCGAGACGGCATCTCAACGCGTGGTGACAGCCATAGGATACCAACGCCGCCATAGGGGCGACCTAAGATAACACGTTCTTCCGTATCCATAAAAGAAACACCTTGTCCTATAAAATCACCATGTATTCTGCTCAGAATAGACAATTCGTGTTCAAACAACCAATGTTCCTGCAACAACACAATGTCATGGTTATCACATAAACTGGAGATCTCATTAGTTGAAGTTTTTACATTCTGGCAGTTGAATGAACATATTCTTAGGTTGGTCCTACTACTGAATGAATATGATGACAAACACAATAATGACAATCACATGTAGTTCATTTCCTCTCAAAAACTGTCGATAGTATAAACCAGATGGCCACACATTTTTTTCAAGCAACTTCTTGCTGCAACTGGCAGGACATGTAATTTTGAAAGAGGCATAACCATCATGCTTGGTTTCTAGTTGCTCAATCTTGAGATTGTCAGTTAATTTAACATGAGTTTTGATATAGGAGCGTACATGATGGGGTCTGGTGGTGGGGTCGAGTCGACTGATGAAGACTTGGCGCTTCTTATGACCTTGACCTTGACCCTGATGTCCACCAGACGTCCTACCAGACTTCGGTATAACGCGTAGCTGTGAGTGGGGGCGTGTCTTGTTGACAACCTGTAGCTGGTTCGTGGTCTGCTTGGCAGTGGATTGGTTGTCAGACGATTGGAGTGCATTGGCGTAGGACCTCTTCTTCTTCTTGGAACGGCGACTCTCGACTTCCTCGAACTCGAACTCGCGTTCTTCGGCAACTGCAGCAACTTTGGCAACTTTGGCAACCCCAGCAGGGCTGCTGTCGACAACGTCATCAGCACAGGCCTCTGCAGAGTTGGTGGCCACATCCGCATTCTCACTGTCGGCCGTGGCAGTAGGTAGTGGACCGTGGGTTGCATTGGAGACCGAGGCGTGGTCGACAGCTGCTGCCACGATCTCCTCATCGCTGGTGATGCTGACAACACTCTGAGTACTGCCAACCTCATCCTCACCTTCCTCGACCAGGACGTCAGCTGGGCGAGGTGTGTCGTTGAGTTTGGACTTTATTGCCGCCACGTCGTCCTGGATAGCAGATATCGTTTTGAACACAGTAGCAATGCTCTCTCCGAGAGTCATCACACGGCACACATCATTAGACAGCCTGGCAAGGTCAAATGACTCCAACGAAACTGGTGGCAAATTCCTGAGGTTCTGGGCAACGTATTGTGGCGCCTGCTGACCAACCTCATTCAGCTTGTGGTATATGTCGGTGATGTTCCTCTTCCGGTTGTGGCCGATCCTCTTCTTCATCCGCGATGTTCCCTCTGGACACTGCTCGAACAGCAACTTCTTTGCTCCTTCAACCTGATTCTCATTGTAGAAGTCGCCAACCCATTTCACAAGATAGTCCATCGAGACATTATCCATCTTGTTCTGCATAAAGCACAGCAACTCACAGACGGACATCTGACATGGGAATGCTGTAGTTGGCCCATGCAGGGGAGGGTCGTCACCATGGTTGTCACCAGCCATATCTGGCGTTAGTCCATTTAGTCCAGAAGACATTTCTGACAGTTATCTAACAAAATGCTGACACGTAGTTAGCTCACCAACATAAGTTTAGCAAGTTAGCTTTGAAGCCCAACAGGAGTAACATTCAGCGGGGCTAACCATTAGATTGGCGGGGCTAACGTTAGCTTAGCGTTAGCATTAGCTTAGCATTAGCGTGATAGAGTCTATAATTACGCTCTTGTGTGTATTAATACACACGCATTCTTGGTTCCACCTCACTGCGGCTCAGTTCGCCCTCCGGGGAGTAACGGTAGACGACACCAGTATCAGAATCAGAATCAGAATCAGATTTATTGCCATTGTTCATGTAGTACACAAACTAGGAATTTGTCTCGGTGCAATGCTGCAACATTAAACATGGAGTAGCACTAAAGATAAAAATAAAAAACTATGCATGCAATAAAATGTAGAATATGAATGAGTAATACTAATCTATGCAATTTAAAATATATTAACAAGCAGCAGATATTGTGGAGTTCCACATAGTGCAGTCGGTAGTGCAAAAGAAAACAGTGATAATTATCATGAGTCCGGTTGAGCTGCTGTACGTAGTGCACGAGAATCTAATAAGTCACTTAGTGTTCAGCAGTCTGATGGCAGAGGGGAAGAAGCTGTTCATGTAGTGGGAGGTTTTAGTCTGAATGGACCGAAGTCTTCTGCCTGAGGGGAGGGGGGCAAACAGTGCGTGTCCAGGATGTGAAGGGTCAGCTATGATCCGACCTGCACACCTCCGGGTCCTGGAGATGTACAGGTCCTGGAGGGATGGAAGCTCACAGCCGATCACCTTCTCAGCAGTGCGCACAACGCGCTGCAGTCTTAGTCTGTCCCTGGCGGTGGCTCCTGCGTACCACACGGTGATGGAGGTGGTGAGAATGGACTCAATGATGGCCGTGTAGAACTGCACCAACATCTTGGTGGGTAGCTTGAGCTTCCTCAGCTGCCGCAGGAAGAACATCCTCTGCTGGGCCTTTTTGATGAGGGAGCTGATGGTCGGCTCCCACTTGAGGTCCCGGGTGATGGTGGACCCAGGAAGCGGAAGGAATCCGCAGTGGTGATGGGAGAGTCTGTGAGGGTAAGGGGGGGCAGAGGGGCTGTGACTTTCCTGAAGTCCACGATCATCTCCACTGTCTTCAGAGCGTTCAGCTGCAGGTTGTTGTGGCTGCACCAGGACACCAGCTGGGCCACCTCTCTCCTGTAGACGGACTCGTCACCGTTGGAGATGAGCCCGATGAGGGTGGTGTCATCCGCAAACTTGATCAGCTTGACAGACTGGTGGCTGGAGGTGCAGGAGTTGGTGTACAGGGAGAGGAGCAGGGGGGAAAGTACACAGCCCTGGGGTGATCCGGTGCTGATGCTAACAGAGTCTGAGACAGTCTTTCCCAGCCGCACATGCTGCCTCCGGTCCGTCAGGAAGTCGGTGATCCACCTGCAGAGGGAGTCAGGCACGTTGAGCAGGGACAGCTTGTCCTGGAGCAGAGCGGGGCGGATGGTATTGAATGCAGAGCTGAAGTCCACAAACAGGATCCTGGCGTAGGTTCCTGGGGAGTCCAGGTGCTGCAGTATCTACTTCAACTCACACAAATGTCCATTCGCCCGTCTTAGTGGTTACCTTCTCACTACCTTCTCACTGCAGCTGTTTATCTGGGATAGCAGCGGAGACGAAGAGCAGTCTTTAGAAAGCAGAAACGGGGCCAGAACCGCTAGAACCTTCTCCGGGTCAGCGCTGTTGTCGTACGAATATTCCCCACATTTGTTGGTGGCCAACAAAAGTCGTTATTTTTAACGGTTTTACTCAAATTCTCCAAAACAATTAAAGTTAAAACAAAGAAGTGCCAACATGTGGTGTAATACGTTGCTGCCCTGGATTATGGTTAGGTTTAGATGATATAATTCTAGCATTCTAGATAGCAGATTCTAGCATTCTCAATAATTTCAGGAAGAGACGCTTCCTGTGGTAACATATCGTCACTTCCTGTGTTGCTGGCTGTCTGTGTGATTTGCTGTGTGGTTAGCTCTCAATCTCCTGAGGACTATTGCCTTTAATTGTATTTTAATCACTTTTTTCCATCTACCATCAGCTCTCACTTCTGTTTAACAAGCCTCTTGAACCTGCGTGCGCACTCATTGTCATCTAATCACCCTCTTTAGCCTTCTGTTCACCTTTCATTGGTGTTTTTGTTAGCTTCGGGTTAGCCTCTAGCTATGGCTACTAGCTCTCCTTCCCCTTCTCCTCTGGTGTGCTCTTTCTGTCAGATGTTTAGCTACACCTCTGCCTTTTTTAGTGATAATGGTAAATATAATAAATGTTGTCTTTTTGAGGTGTTCGAGGCAAGGTTGTCTGATTTGGAATCCCGGCTCTGCTGCATTGAAACATCGTCTGCACCAGTTAATAATAATGGACGCCCCTTAGCTGCAGCGGAGCTCCCTAGCATAGGGCGGCCTGCTAGCGGTCCTCCGGTCCTCCTCAGCAGCCAGAAGAATGGGTGGGTGACGGCGAGAAGGAAGCCTAGCCACAAGGCCCCGGTTCACCACCAACCTGTTCATGTTTCTAATTGCTTTTCCCCGCTCAGCCACACACCCACTGAGGAAAAAACTCTGATCATTGGCGTCTCTGTAGTCAGAAACGTGAACCTAGAGACTCCAGTGGCCATAGTCAAATGCATTCCTGGGGCCAGAGCAGGCGATATCGAGTCAAATTTGAAAATGCTGGCTAAAAGTAACTGTAAATACTCCACAATTGTTATCCACGCCGGCATTAACAACATCCAACTCTGGCAGTCGGAAGTCACAAAATTTAATGTGGAATCAGTGTGTGACTTTGCCAAAACAATGTCTGTCTCTGTAGTATTCTCTGGGCCCCTCCCCAACCTGACCAGTGATGACATGTTTAGCTGAGTGTCATCCTTCAACCGCTGGCTGTCTGTGTGGTGTCCTGCAAACGATGTGGGCTACATAGACAATTGGAACTCATTTTGGGGAAAACCTGGTCTTATTAGACGAGACGGCGTCCATCCCACTTTGGATGGGGCATCTCTTTTATCTAACAATCTGGCATCATTTTCATCCAAATTTCCAAAACCTTGACTACTCAGAGTTGGGACCAGGAAGCACAGTCGCAGTCTTACATGCCTCTCTGCAGCTCCTCTTCATCCACCACCCCTCATCTTAGCCCCTGTCTTCCGCATCAGAGAATCATTGTCTGCTCCCTCCAAGGTAAATAAAATATAACGTATAAGCATCCCAAAGTGATTAAACAAAAAGTTGGTAAAACTCAAATTAAACATGGAGCCTCTAAATTTAATGACTTGGCCTCTGTTCCTTCTCATAATTTAAAAATTAAATGTGGTTTGTTAAATATTAGGTCTCTAACTCCCAAGTCTCTGCTAGTCCATGATCTGTTAATTGATCATCAGATTGATTTAATATCCCTTACAGAGACTTGGTTAGGGCAAGAGGATTATGTTGGTTTAAATGAATTAACTCCCTCTGATTATTTAAACTGTCAAAATCCCAGAAGTTCTGGTCGTGGAGGAGGCATAGCAACAATTTACCATTCTGGATTACTAGTTAATGTAAAGCAAAAAACATGTTATAATTCCTTTGAGGGCCTGGTCCTCAGTATTGGGCATTTTAGCAATTTTAGGCTAAACCCAATTTTATTTGCCATAGTTTATCGTCCTCCATCAGCCTACTCAGAGTTTTGATCCGAATGTGCCAAATTCTTAGCTGATTTAGTGCTGAAATCAAATAGAATAATTATAGTAGGGGAATTTAATATACATGTAGATGTAGATAGTGATTGTCTTAATATGGCATTTAATTCAATATTAGACTCGATGGGGTTTTCTCAGAAAGCAGGAAATTCTACCCATTATCTCCACCACACATTGGACCTTGTTCTGACATATGGTATAGATATAGAAAATCTGGTAGTGTCTCCCCATAACCCTGTACTGTCAGACCATTGTCTGTTAACCTTTGATTAGGTTAAAAAATCGTTCAGACACAAATCACACAAATCACCAAACGCAATCAGTTCTTTTAAAGAGGACTTGCTGAAGCAAGACTGGACAGAAGTCTATGTATCAGATGTAAATGAAGCCTATGACACATTTATAAACATTGTAACCACTCTTTATGAAAAAAACTGCCCATTAGTTAAAAAAACGCTTAAACACAAATTTACTGACAAACCATGGTTAACCAAAGGACTACAAAAGGCGTGTAAAAAGAAAAATTTATTATATAAAGCTTTCATAAAGAAAAGGACAAAAGAAGCAGAGCAGCGGTATAAAACATACAAAAATAAGTTAACATATATAATAAGATGTAGTAAAAGAGACTATTACAGTAAAGAACTGGAAAAAAACAAAGACAATATTAAAAATACATGGACAAAAATCAACAGTATCCTTGGAAATAAAAGCAGAAATACCAGCTACCCAACTAACATTCCAAAAAATAATAAATCGACTCCGAATGTGAATATAGCTTCACCTGCAGATGAATTTAATAATTTTTTTGTTAACATTGGACCTAAACTGGCCCGAGAAATACCCACTACGGTGCCTACAGGTGATTCAATATGCAATAACACTGCTGTAAAAGACACCATCTTCATAAAGAACACAGACGAAAGAGAGGTCATTGAAATTGTTAAATCGTTCAAAAGTAAAACATCTACTGACTGCGATGGTATTGATATGCTACTAGTCAAAACTGTTATCGAATGCATAGTGAAACCACTGACGTATATCTGTAACCTGTCTCTCCAATCAGGTATATTTCCCAATGCAATGAAAATAGCTAAAGTAATTCCGATTTACAAGACAGGCGACAGAGGGGAACTCTCCAACTACAGACCAATTTCACTATTACCGCAATTTTCCAAGATACTTGAAAAAATATTCTATGAGAGAATTGACAACTTCATACTGAAGAATGATTTATTGTGTGAGCAGCAATATGGGTTCAGACACAAAAGGACAACAGCATATGCCTTAATGGAATTTACAGAAAAAATATCAACAGCCATTGAAAATAAAGAGTATTCAGTTGGAGTATTCCTGGATCTTAAAAAAGCATTTGATACAGTAGATCACAATCTATTATTAAAGAAACTACAAAATTGTGGTATTAGAGGGGTAGCACTGTCCTGGTTAAGAAGTTACCTAAAGAATAGATATCAGTTTGCATGTGTTAACAACAAAAACTCAGAGCTACTGAAGGTCACCTGTGGAGTCCCACAGGGCTCAGTTTTGGGACCATTATTATTCAATATGTATATAAATGATATATGTAAAGTTTCAGAAAAAATGGACTTAATATTGTTTGCTGATGACACTAACCTGCTATGCAGTGGAAACAATTTGGAACAACTTCTGGATACACTCGGAAAGGAATTAGGAAAGCTGAAACTGTGGTTTGATTCAAACAAATTAACGCTCAATTTAAGCAAGACAAAATTTATAGTCTTTAACAACCATCACAACTACCCAGTACCTAAACTCAGTGTAAATGGTGTAGAGATTGAAAGGGTATCCGAAACTAAATTCCTTGGAGTAATAATTGATAACAAACTGTGTTGGAAGCCACATATTAATTATATAAAAGGTAAAGTATCCAAATCAATTGCAATATTACACAGAGTGAAAAATTTGCTGAATCAACCCACACTATACACCTTGTATCATTCATTAATACTCCCATACATGACATATTGTAATGAAGTATGGGGAAATACATATAAAACAAACATAAATCCACTCTTTATGCTTCAAAAGAGAGCTATTAGAATAATCAACAAAGCAGCTTACAGGGAACCAACAAACCCACTTTTTCTTAAACAAAAAACTCTCAAGTTGAAAGATCTGATCGACTTTAAAACCGCAATAATAATGTTCAAAGTGAAGAATCTATCACTGCCCGCAAATATCCAAAAGTTGTTCCAAACAAGGGAGAAACGATATCACTTCAGAGGAACATGTATATTTCAAAAGCCTACAGTGAGAACAACCACCAAGCAACACTGTATTTCAGTGCAAGGTGTCAGATTATGGAACGATTTTGGACCTGAATTAAAATCATGTACAAAGCTTGGACAATTTAAACAAAAACTAAAGGAAGAAATACTCCAAACATATTTACAAGACGACATGTAAACTCACATAAGGATTGACATTTCCAGCCTGTGTTGTGTTGTAGCTTAGTTTTTCTTTTTTTCTTTTTTCTCTGTGACACTATGTCTTAGATTTGTTTTTGAATAGTAACCGCTTAACTTAGACTAGCTCAGTTTTCTTTTTCTCTCAGTCACATTTTGTCTTAGCCTTGTTTTAAATTGTAATCGCTCTTGTCTTGTTTTCTCTTTTTTCTCCTTTGAATTCTTGGATGGAATATGGGTGGGCAATATAAGCTGCGGCTTCAGCCATCACCCATTTCGGATAACTCACGTGGAATTGTATAGTAGAAGGAGTCTTTGTCTAATTTGACCTTGTTGTTATATTATACAGTTTCTTTTAACCTGTAATGTACTATCCGAAAATAAATAAATTCATTCATTCATTCAATTCATTCATTCATTCATTCAAATAAATAAATTCATTTTACTATTTCTGACTATTTGGCTCCTAAAGAAAAATATTATTACAGCAGATGCCTCTCAGATGATGTTGTTACCAAATTTATGCAGATTGTTTCCTCTATGCCATGTGTCAACACAACGGAAATAAGCTAACGAGAGCTTGCTCCTTCTGTAAGTGATAGCATGGTAGCTCGTGTTACAGCTTCTCTGCATTAGACTCTAGACATGGTGGCCCCTTTAAAAAAGAAAAAGTCTAATCAGAGATTTCTAACTCCTTAGTTCAACACAGAAACTCGTAGCTTAAAACAGAAGACTCGTCAATTAGAAAGAAAATGGTACTCCACCAATTTAGATGAAATCTATTTAGCTTGGAGAAATCATCTTTTAATTTATAAAAAACCTCTTAGAAAAGCTAGAACAAGTTATTATTCTGCATTAATAGAAGAGAACAAGAATAATCCCAGGTTTCTTTTCAGCACTGTAGCCAGGCAGACAAAGAGTCAGGAATCTGTCAATCCTAGCATTTCCTTAGAGCTTACTAGTCAGGACTTTATGAACTTTTTCAATAATAAAATTTCATCTATCAGAGATAAAATCAGTCAGATTCTTCCCATTGTTAACTTAAATACAGTAACTACTACAACTCCTTCAGTTGATAACTGTTTGGATGAGTTTACTCCAATTTACCTTTTAGAGTTAAATAAAATAATTTCCTCATCCAAGCCTTCAACTTGTCTATGTCACGCCGCGCCATTCATCAGCGGCGCCACCTGCTCACGCACCTGCTACTCGTCAGCGGCGAAGGATAAAAGCCGCCTCGCCCTGAGCGTCGGCCTGAAGCCGTAGACTTCGTTTCCTTTGCATGGACTTCTACCACATTCTCTTCAGCATCCTCTTTACCGGTAAGAAGTTCACTTACCTCATCTCTCCAGTCTGCTCCCCTGTGCACAGGTGGATTCCTCGGCGGCGGACAATCCCGTCCCTCGTCTCTCCTCGCTGCTGCACCGAGCCCTGCAGGTGGCTGTCTCCCGGGCTTCCATCCTTGAAGCGCCAGTCATCTGCCCAAACAAGTAAGCTTCTCTCCCTCGCCTATTCTCCTCCCGTGTTGGTGTGTGCTCATCACCCTGTGTCTGATTTCTCCCATAGGGTTGCCGGCTGAACGGTCTCCTGCCTCTGGGTCCGAAGCAGACGCCCCCACCAACACATTAACATTCTGCAGACACGCACCCAAACATCCCTGTTGTTAAATAAACAGTTTGAACTACTCTGAGCCTGTGTGTGTGCGTCTCCTGAGCCGAACGTTATGTCAGTCTATTCCTACCAGGTTATTTAAAGAAGTCTTCCCATTTATTGGTAGCTCTATTCTTCAAATAATCAGTTCTTCATTCACATTAGGCCACGTACCGCAGGCTTTTAAAACTGCTGTAATTAAACCCTTACTCAAAAAGTCAATGCTGGATCCAGGAGTTTTAACTAACTACAGACTAATCTCTAATCTGCCTTTCATTTCAAAAATCTTAGAAAGAGTTGTTGCTATGCAATTATTTGACCACTTGCAGGGAAATGGTTTATTTGAAGAGTTTCAATCTGGGTTTAGAATCCATCATAGTACTGAAACAGCCTTAGTGAAGGTCACTAATGACCTCCTTATCACATCTGATAATGGACTTGTTTCTGTACTTGTCCTTTTAGACCTTAGTGCAGCTTTTGATACTAATGATCATAATATTCTACTTAATAGATTAGAACACTATGTTGGACTTAATGGCACTTCGGTGCAGTGGTTTAGATCTTATTTATCTGATAGGTTCCAGTTTGTTCATGTCAATAATGAGTTTTCTTTCAACTCAAAGCTCAGTCGTGGAGTTCCACAGGGATCTGTGCTAGGCCCTACTCTTTTTAGTTTATATATGCTTCCATTAGGCAACATTATTAGAAAGCAATGTAAACATTTTCATTGTTATGCAAATGACACCCAATTATACCTGTCAATGAAGCCAGATGATAGTTATCAATTAGCCAAGTTAGAAGCCTGTCTTAAGGAAATCAAAGCTTGGATGACTTGCAATTTCCTGCTATTAAATTCAGATAAGTCTGAAGTCATTCTTGTTGGTCCAAAAAACCTTAGAAATACCTTTCCAAGTCAAACTTTTAGTTTGGATGTGGTTACTCTTTCTCTGAGTAGTTCTGTGAGGAACCTTGGAGTTATTTTTGATCAAGATCTGTTTTTCAGTTCACATATTAAATTCGTTTCTAAGAGTGCCTTTTATCATTTGCGTAATATTGCCAAGATTAGGAGCATCTTGTCTCAGAGTGATGCTGAAAAACTGATCTATGCTTTTGTTAGCTCTAGATTAGGTTATTGTAACTCTTTATTATCAGGTTGTCCTAAAACATCTTTAAAAAGTGTTCAGTTGATCCAAAATGCTGCAGCAAGAGTTTTAACAGTACTAGAATGAGAGATCATATCTCTCCAGTTCTGGCCTCCCTTCATTGGCTTCCCATAGAGTTTAGGATTAAGTTTAAAATCCTTCTTCTCACTTACAAAGCTCTAAACAACCAGGCCCCTTTTTATTTAAAAGATCTAATACTACCGTATTATCCTAACACAGCACAATGCTCCCAAAATGCTGGATTACTTGTAATACCTAGAATCTCCAAAAGTACAATGGGAAGCAGAGCCTTCAGTTATCAAGCTCCTCTCCTGTGGAACCAGCTGCCAATCTGGATTCGGGAGTCAGACTCGATCTCTGTTTTTAAGAATAGGGTTAAAACCTTCCTTTTTGATATAGCCTATAATTAGGGAGGGATCATGTGTCTCTGAACCCTCCCTTAGTTATGCTGCTAATAGGTTTAGACAGCCAGTGGACCTCTAATAATGCACTGGGCTTCACTCCTTTCTTCACTCTCAATGAATTTTTTTTTTTTTTTTTTTTTTTTGCTGGTCATTAAGATCTGTTTGCTCTCTCCCATTGATTGAGTCCCCATCGTGCTGTTTGCTCTCTACGTCTGTTCTTTTCATCTTCTCTATTCCCTCACCCCCCAGCCAGTCGCAGCAGATGACTGCCCCTCCCTGAGCCTGGTTCTGCTGGAGGTTTCTTCCTGTTAAAAGGGGGTTTTTCCTCTCCACCGTCGCCAAGCGCTTGCTCACAGGGGATCGCCTGATTGCTGCGGTTTTTCTGCAATTGTGGGGGTTTCCCCTACAGCTGAAAGTGCTATGAGATGACTGTTGTTGTGAAATGGTGCTATATAAATAAAGTTGAATTGAATTGAATATAACTGCTTGGTTAGGGTCAGGAAAAATTCACTGGTTTACTTTAAGCATCCCTGTACAACTGTAGCCCTTCATGTTGATATGTAATGCCATTGTTGTTACTATCACAGTCTGGTCTCTCTTCTTCTTTTTCTTCTTCTTCTTCTTCTGCTTTCGGCTACTCCCTCTAGGGGTCGCCAGAGCAGATCATCGGACTCCATCTCACCCTATCCATTGCATCTTCCTCTGTAACACCAACCCTCTATGTTGTCTCATTCGTCATGATCCGCACGTTTGATTTGGCAAAGGTTTTATGTCGGATGCCCTTCTTGACACAATCCTCCCCATTTACCCGGGCTTGGGACTGACACTAGGAGTACACTGGCTTGTGCACCCCCTATCTCTCTATGTGCAGCCAAAGGGCATCTGTGTCTTTATATAGTGACGCCAGGGGATCTGACTCAACGGCAGTTAACATCCCCAGAGTGAGACCAGATTCTTATCTCATGATAATGATGTGATTCATTTTCCATGTCACCTAATTCATATCATTCACAGTCTGTGCTTTTCTGGGATATTTCATCATCCTCCAAACCTCTAAAATTTTGATAAACTTGCAGTATTGGGTTCGTAGTTGGAGTTTTAAAAAGACATACCTCAACCATTTTGTTTCAAAATTGATAAACAATTTTTGTTTTGTGTTCAAATTATACAAATGTAATATGATTTGCACATGGGAATTTGGGGATCCCAGAAGGGAGGAGGGCAAAGAGGTTCTGCAGCTTATTTTTACTCCAAATTGTTGATCCCCAGTGTCACATGACATGAATGTAATGAAGCCGTCAAGGGCTGAAAATGATCAGATGTAATTTTCATTTAGCTAATGGCGGAGTGGTAGCCTAGTTGATAGAGCATCCACCCTACAACCATGGGGTTGGGGGTTCAAGTCCCGGCCGTATCATACCAAAGACCATATAAAAATGGTACTTCCCGCCTTCTAGCTTGGTGCTCAGGGTAACAGAGAGAAGTTGTTTGTGATGCTGCCTTGCATGGCAGCAACCCCTCTGATTCTACATGTGACTAACATTGTAGATAGGAGAAATGTACTTTTGTTCTACTGTACATGATGGACTGAATGACAGCAGAGATGGCTTCTTCTTCTTCTTCTTCATGTGCAGTTTGTGAGAGAGCATGTGGAATGGAATGGATATAAAAAAAAATCTTTGAAACAAAGGGTGTGTGATCAGTGCTTGTGATTGGCTGTCTGGTGCTGTGTCCTCTGGCTTCTTGTATAACGGTGATGATGACGTGTTCCATATTAATGGGTCGGGGTTATAATTAGATTCATTGACTATTTCTGGAGCGGCCCAGTTGTGTTCAGCTGCAGCGGTTATTCTTGGGTTCTCGCTGCCACCTTGTGGATTTTTTCGTCATTTCGTAGCGTGTCATGATGTCATAGGTTACATCTCAACCTTTCAACACTGATTTTTTTAAATTTTTTTTTACAGACATGTGGGGAGATTAGATGTGTTGTGACAGCTGTAAATTAAATAGGCAACTTAATGGCGTAATGTTTGGGGGGTTTGACGTGTTGTCCGTGTTATGAATATATTTCAGGGCACCTGGACAGCGAGGATGTGAAATAAATAAGCAGGAGTTAAATCCGTGATTAGCCTCGTGATTGTAGCTTCATCTGTTATACCCACCTCGGTTTTTTTCCACAAGGGGAAGAAAAAAAAAATCAGCGCGCCCCCTCCTCCTCTTTATCATCCTGATCCCACCTCACCCTCAAAGCATCAAACTTAAACTCCACGTTCGCGATCAGGATCCAAAGCACGGCGGCAGACGCGAAGACACCCGGTAATAAAAAGTCACACTTTAAGCGGCGCCCAGCGTGTCACACCCGCAGACTGGCTGCGGCGCTCAGACGTGCAGCTCCGGTAAGACGCAGCACGGCGCTCGCCATGACTCAGTCGTGCGCAGTGACAGAGACCAAACGAGCAGCGCTTTAAATGTCACCAATTCAAACCCACTTCAGCAAAAGCAAGGTCACCTTGCGTGGAATCCGGGTGGGGGGGCGAGCCGGAGGTGGGCTGTGTTTGTTGTGGGTGTTGGAGGGTGCCACAGGGCGCAGCAGCGGCTTCTTCTAGAATTCAGTTTGGATGAGAAATTCACTTTGGGATTTTTTTGGACTGCACCTGTTCACCTGGACGCTCGAAACCACGGTAAGAGCTTTATTCGTGTGACAGTAGCCAGTGGAAACTAACCGAACTCTTCTTTATTGCCACTGGAGATGATGCTCTAACAGGTGTTTTATTAAGCGCAAGGTGCTCTGTGTGAAATTATATATTAATTTGGCATTTTTGGAGTACAAATTAGATTAGGTTTGCCTTTTTCTTTTGCAGGATGAATTGTCTAGTTTGTGGCAGCCTGTGGGCGGTTTGGAGAAAGATATACGTCGTCTTTTGTTTTCCGTGGGGCTTTTTAATCCTTAATGTCAGTGTGCATCAGTCACCTTGAGCTGATTTCTGCCATTCAAGTTAGCGGGGCCAAAGCCATTCATCTCTAAACATAAAAGTAACATGTTTTAAGTTGTTTTTTGTTTTTTCCTCCTCATGGCCTTACATTTATATGTAATTTTGGTGATTTGTAGTCTTGGCTAGAACAATCAAAAATGAGCATCTCTGAGGCAGATGGTCACCATCAGCGGGATGCTGGGATAAATGGCACCTTTAAATAGTTAAATGGGATAGATTTATTTTTTTTCGGCATATGTTGTTTTTCTTTTTTATTTTAGTTGGACTAAGTCAAAAAAAAAAAAAAATCAAAACTTAACATTTAAGGCTGACAAGTTGAGCACCTTTTACGCACACTATACATTCATGTCAGCTTCCCTGTGTGTGAACCTTACACTTTTAATCTCGGATGAAGACAGATCTTGTGGGTGGGTGGGTGAGGGGGGGGGGGGGGTAAAGAGGGAAAAAAAAAAAGTGACCAGGCTTTTTGAGGTGAGGACTTTGACACAGGGTCTCGGGAGTGATGGCGGCGTCTGCACCCTCCTCCTCCTCCTCCACCACCGGCGGCGAAGCGGATCCCAACTCGACAAATTTACGGCCACCGGGCTCAAGTAGGTCCATCACCGATAAAATGCTGCTTCACGTGTGCTATTTACTTTGTGGGCAGTGCCATAAATCATTTTCATCGCGAGGGAGAGAGAGAGAGAGAGAGAGAGAGAGAGAGAGAGAGAGAGAGATCCGCTGCCATTTGAGAGCGCTTCCTTCGCCACAAATCACCGGCAGCGTTTACGGACCCCCCGGCATGCGAGACACACTATCGCTGCTGTGAAAAACCCAGGTCATACTGCAGGCAATTAGGCTGGAAAACAAGGCTTCATCACCATCATCATCATTATTATTATTATTATTATTATTTAATTGGCTTGTTAGTTGCCGAAATTTGCCATGTTAGAAGCAAAAGTGCACGCAAGGGGAAAAACAAATAAATAATAATAAAAAAAACGCATAAATAAAAATTGCCCCTGAAGTGGCTGTTAAGCTAGCCACAACAAATTGCTCATAATGGCACACTTCAGCCTTGTAGCCTTCAGGAAGGGCCACTGTGGAGAGCACAGTCACCGGCTTTTCATTATCAGTGGGTCTACACTGATACACTGAACGTCTACAAATTCTTAACGTAACAGGTGCAGACATTTGAAATTGACTGTGGGGGTGATAATGGACCCCTGCAAAAAATGTGAAAAAAAAAATACAAATCTTATCAGGCTAATTGATCTTCAGCCTTTTATCTGTGTGTGTGTGTGTGTGTGTGTGTGTGTGTGTGTGTGTGTGTGTGTGTTTGTAAGCAAAGCCTACGGGGGCTGTCACTGTCCAAAAATGTGCTTTAAAAAGAACAATTATCCTTCTCTTGATGTTTCTAAAATATTATTATTATTATTATTATTATTATCAGCATATCAATTGGGCTGTACAGGTTTAGACAAAAAAAAATAATGCTATGGTGGCTTTTAAATTTAAAAAAAATGTATAATTTTCAGTCAAGGTGGTAGCACATATCTCATCTGAATAGTTTTCCATCTGCAAATGTCTGAATCCCATTTGCCAGGAAATCTGCTTCCCTTTCTCTGTTTTTTCTTGCATGTTTTTTTTTTTCTGTTCTTTGTTGTCTCTGTTGCCTCTCATTTCCACTTGAGAGGAGAAAAACTGTTTAAGTGCACCCAGTGAGCTGAGCAGGGCAATGATTTATCTAATGATCCAAAGCAAGGGTTAAATTGGGATGTGGGAATAGGACCGAACACCACCTCCTCCTCCTCTCTCTCTCTCTCTCTCTCTCTCTCTTATCCTCCCACCCCTTCCACCCCTAAATTGCTGCTTTTCAGAATTTGGCCTTTGCCTTCCATCCAAGGTGCCCCCATCCCCTCGCTGGCTGGAAGCCCTTGATAACGCTGTAATTCTCTATCTGTCACCGGCCAGCCGGCTCATGTCGAACGATGCTTGCATTTTAAACCAGCATCTTTTCACTCAATTAAATCTTTAGGCTGGCACGGTTCCACACGGTTCATGTATTTTAAGTCCTCGCCTAAGTCCTGAACGGTGACACCGGGGCCGGGGACTCCCAGGAAAGCAGCTTTTATTTCTGCATGCTTCATCATTGACGCCATTCACTCGCTTCTCTGTTCATTTTGTATGATCTGTTAAAGAGCTGAAAAATGAAATTGTGTGTGAGGCCTTTCCTGGTTTCATTTACTCATAATACCTAGGTTATGACGCATGGTGCGGAGTTGCTCATGGATGTACCAGAAAACTTGGAATGAAGATCTGCGGTAAGTTTGTTTAATTTTTTACTCCATTTTCCCCCCTTCAGGATAAAGAATTGATAAATGCAGCCTTTTACCAACATGGATCAAGGCTTCTTGGCCTTGCGTCGTTTTTACGCGCCACGAACAGATAAATTGGGACTAAAAACACGATCAGATGTTGTTTTTTTTAAAGAGTGGATTAACCGCTTTCATAGTTTATCAAATTAATATCACACCTGATCTCTGTTATTAAATCGAAATGGAAAGAAAAAAGGAGCAAAAAACATCATTTTATCCCCGAGTGGCGCTGATGAAACTAAAAGATGGACTTTCCCATTTCCACTTTGAGAATCTATTTCTAACCAACAAAGGACGAGCTGAAATAAAGCATAATGGTGAATTTCACGCACCAGTGCGCGGCACAGTTTTTGCCCGACACGATCTGCTGGTTTTATTGAGGCCATTTAATTAGGGGGGACTAAATGCAATCAAAGAAACAGTGAAATAACGTTTACCATTATTATTTAAAAATGTTAAAAAATGATATCAATTGCACGCCCGCAATTGCCAGCTGATATTTTCCAGAACATTTAGCTGCCCTCTCCCAGACAGCACCCATTGATAATTACCTCCACCCAGACGCGCCGGTGGGTTTGCGTTTTTTATGGCTGCCCGTGCGCTTTCCTGCTCAGTGAATGCGCAATGTCGAAGGCGCTTTAATAAGAATTTACAGCCCTACATAACAGCGACTTGTGTTTGCTTGGCTGGAGTTTGGTGCTGATGTCACTGGGCTCAAACCTCCCACAGGAAGGTCCCCCCCCCCCCCCCCCCGCCCATGGATAGGCCAGAAGAGCAGCTTTTTACAGCAGAGTGCAGGTCCCGGGGGACAGAGAGCAGAGAAATGGGAGAGGAGGATTGCGTTTGGACGCTGTTAAAGTAGGGCAAAGCCGCAGCTCTCGTCATGTTTGGGACGTGCAATAATTCCCCAGACTCGTCTTCCTCCTGCGAATGTTTAGGGTTCCTGCAGAAGAACAACAATCTGGAGGAGAGGAGCAGGGTGGTGAGTTCCCTCAAGGAACGCGCGGCCAAGAACCTGCTCACCTGCGACAACAACGGCGGAGAGACCCGATTCAGGCGCACGGAAACCGATTTCTCCAACCTGTATGCCAGAGGTGAGTTTGGGGGAAATATTGCAGGGAAAAAAAAAATACTTAAGCATATTAAAAAAAATCCTGTAAAAAATGTAATTAATGCACAAAAATACTAGCCACTAATACCACTCATAATTTTTGGTCAAAAATTATATTCATGTGAAATCCCCAGATAAAAAAAAGACATTAAATATTTTTGGTTTCCCAGATCTACTGCCTGCCAAAAATGGAGAGGAGCCAACCATGCAGTTCTTGCTGGAGGTCGTGGAAATCCTCACCAGCTACGTCCGGAAGACCTTTGACCGATCCACCAAGGTCCTGGACTTCCACCACCCCCACCAGCTCCTGGAGGGCATGGAAGGCTTCAACCTGGATCTCTCCGACCAACCCGAGTCTCTGGAGCAGATCCTGGTAGACTGCAGGGACACCCTGAAATACGGCGTGAGAACAGGTAGGAGGCCTGAAGGGTTCAGCTCCAATCAATGACCCTCATTAATCTCATTACTCTCTCTCTCAAGACTGTGCCTTTGTCTCTGTCACTCACAGGTCACCCCAGGTTCTTTAACCAGCTGTCCACTGGATTAGATATTGTTGGTTTGGCTGGAGAGTGGCTTACCTCCACAGCCAACACAAATATGTGAGTACTGGAATAACAGCACTAAGAATTATATGCACTTTCAAAGTCATTAGGCTCATTTAATTCTGCTTATTTTAAACCTTCTTTTATACTCATTGTTTTAATGGTCCATGAAGAAGCTAGGAACATTTGGTAGGATGTACAATAATTATTGTCTTTGACCGAGGAATGCCCAGCATCCTCTAATAGACTGTCAATCAAGCAAGGCGGAAAAAAGAAGGCACAAAAGGAGACATTTGTACAGCTACACCCCCGCAGTATTGTTGATGTCTGCCTGTGCTTATAGGCTGTGGTCACATAATTCAGCCCTGCAGGCAAACTAAATTGCATATTGATTTGCATTCACAGCGTACATGGTGTCTTTGTTTCGTGTGATGCCGGTTGCTGTGACATAACAAAGATGAGCTGCTTCTCTTTAGAGCATTTGCACATAATGCCAACATCCGTCACTGGGAGTTTTTCTGGTGCAATAAATCCTCTTTGTTCAGGTTTTAATGACTGTGTCAGTGAGGTCCTGATTTAACTGATCACATTCAGGCACGCCACTTAAGGAGAGTGAGTATTTCATTTGTTTGTACAGAAAATGTAAGGATCGGTATTTAGCAAAAGCATACAAAGAAAAGAAATTGCATCAGTGTAGCTCAGACTGCTAATGACAAATTAAGCTTAGTGTTACTGGAAACAAGTGTCAGATTAAACCAAAAAAGGTTAAAAGAAAACTCATTAAAGTTCAACGAAATACCATCATATCACCCAGATATATTTAACAGGACTAAAAAAGAGGCCCTATTAAACATTTGCATCTTTTTCTGATTTCTCATACTGTGTTTTTGATTACCCACAATATTGCTGGACATACTGCATGTATTAACAAACACATTTTCTGGTTATTTGTCCATATCTGTATTCACTGAAAGCTTCAAATAGACACTGAGTTCAACCCGTCAGTTAAATCAAAGATAAATTCTTTAGTTTTTCTGGAAATTAACTGCAACTAAGGGAGGATGTAACACTTGGCCAGGGCTAAAAACAAAAAAGTCCTTCATAACATGAACCGTCTAATCTAGTCAAGGACTTTGTTTCAGTTCTTAATGTCTTCCCCAGGGCCTTTTATTGGCAAATTAAAACAGAGGGAAGGCTGGGTTGTATCTAAATTCATGGAAATTAATCATAAGAATAAAATCACTTTGAGAAATAAGTCCAACATGTAGTGTCACCTAATTGTATTCATCTGACTAAATAATCTCAGATGTGATTTAACATTATTACAAAAATGTAGTGTTATAACTGAACATATTTTAGTGTTTGTTATAACCAATGACTGTGTTAACGACACATGAACAAACTTTATTATTTATTCTGTAGATCATTTGCATTCCATTATTAGCAACAACTATGGGTTACCAAATTGAAACATTTCTTTATTCTGTGCAATTATTTACCTTCTGGAAAAGAAATTAAGAAGATTTCCTAACCTTTAAAGTCATTGTTATTCATTATTTATTGGCCCAGACCCAACTCATTATAATAAAATAATTTGAAAATAAAATGTAGCTCATGAGAGGACAACACATGTATTCTCTGCTCACTAACATAAAATCTGTTTTTCTTCTTCCCTCCCACAGATACAGTCATTAGTATTTCTTTTAAAAAGTATTGCCTTGGGTATTTTTGGCAGCATCACTGTAGGCAACCTGAACTTGAGGGTGGTGGTTGCTTACATACAAATTTACCTTTTATTAATCACCCCATCAGCCCTAATTACCCCTGGCAGGTATTGACTGACACTAATAGGCTGACAATCACATCCTTCTCTTACATAATCAAAATGAGTGAGCCTCATCTGCATGAATGAATGCTGTGAAATTAATTTGTCATCTGTGAAGTGGCATCTGACTTGTTTACTTTTAACCCTTTCTGTGCATGTATAAAATGAAGATGCTCCAAGGCAAAATGCTACATCCTGTAATGTCCACTGCATTAAATTCTTTGTAGGGATAAACTTGTATAATTAGAGAAATATTGGTCTGGAGAAGAGGGATGAGACTTCCTGCACTCTTAATCCCAAACGGACTTCACTTTCCTCTGAGACAGATAGTTTTAAGTAGGGATGAGCCGAAGATGGATGGATAAAAGTTAAAATTATATCATGACCTAATTTTTAAAACTCTCTCCATCAAAATGGTGAGCAAAGACAAATTCCAGATGATAATTAACAAAAAAAAAAAGCCAAAAAGAAAAGGAAATATGACAAGGCTTAGCTTGCTATTGGATTCATTGTGGGTGTGGAGGGGCAGGTGGGCTTTGTAATCGTCTGGCTGCCCAAAATGGGGAATAAAAAAAGTTTAAGAGCCACTAGTATAAATGAACAACAACAACAAAAAGAAATCAGCAGATTACAACGACCACAGTCTCTGAACTTTTATTGCTGAATCTTTTTCTGCACAATTAGAGAGAAAGCCACTAAGGTCCATGAGGCTTCACCTGCCAAATAAGAATAAATGCTACAGCTCTCATTTATTCTTATTTAAAAGCAGCCTACTTTGTACATTTACTACTATTTACAGTCTGTTAATATGGTCTTAGCATCCAACACATACCTTACAAATATGTTCTCTAGCACACTGCTCCCTCTTATTTCTCTGCGGCTCCCTCACTCTTGCTCTCGTTCACCAATGGCACAGAGCAGCACCTAGGTTTCGATTACAGCTCTCCCCGCTGGCGGACTCTATAATTGCATTTAAGCGTGCGGTTCCAAACATCCATCCATCCATCCATCTTCTTCTGCTTAATCCTTTTCGGGTCGCGGGGGGGCTGGAGCCTATCCCAGCATCTTTGGGCGAGAGGCAGGGTACACCCTGGACAGATCGCCAGTCCATCGCAGGGCCAACACAGAGAGACAGACAACCATTCACTCTCACAGTCATACCTAAGGACAATTTAGAATCCCCAGTTTGATGCCAGTTAACCTAACGTGCATGTTTTCGGCATGTGGGAGGAAACCGGAGAAATCCCGGAGTAAACCCACGCAGACACAGAGAGAACATGCAAACTCCACACAGATCACTGTTGGTCGGGGGCTGGGATCAAACCCAGGATCCCCTGGCCAAGGGTGAGTTGCTGTGCTGCCGCAGTGCTAACCACTCCGCCACCGCGCTGCCCCGGTTCCAAACATGATATAAATAAATAATTGATTTTTGGAGATGGACTGCCAGGCCGCAGTGGTTTGCCTATCTCTATTCCAGGGTATTGGTATATCATGCATGAAATCCAACAGTGTGATAACCTTACATTCACAAAAGAGTCTACATTTCCTGTATGAATTGTAGCGATGACAGAGTTGTGTTCTCTTACTCAATAGGAATAAATCAGCATCTTAATATTTATTATTCTTGAAAGTCTGGGAGCTGTTAAGTGCCGCTCCACCTAAACCACTATGCCATTAATATAATGACCGCGAGTATGAAAACTGCCCAGTGAACCACGTTTAGCTTTTTGAACGTCATCAGTGTATATAACCTGTGTACTTTAAGTATACTTATTGCGGCATAATGAATAGTGCAAATCAACAAGTGTATTTAAATAGCAGTTTTACTAACAGAAGTATGCAATTTGAAACACAACACACCACAACCTTTCTCATTCTACTCCGCCCCTCCCTCATCACACCTGCTTTTAATACAAAAGAGACAAGATGACAATGACCAAAATCCTCAAGTCAAGGCTTTGTAACATCTTGATATCTTAGATAATGGCCACATCTTTGATATACAGTCAAAGGCTACCCCCCCCCCCCCCGAATACTGACACAAAAATGACCAAACAAACTATGAAAAAGCACACAAAAAAAGAAACAGATTGGGCTGCCTAAGTGTGAAGTCCATCTAGTTTCAGCACTGTGACCAGGTTCAGGTTCAGGTTCAGGTTACTTTATTTGTACCCGTAGGTAGATTTGTTTTGCAGTCTGGTGACATCCATATTTACAAGCCACAATTACATTCAACATAAGCACAAACACAGGCACACATGAAGCTGACTATAGACATGATAAAAATACTCAAGGCTCCATCAATCAGGGTATAAAGACAAAGAGATGAGAGAAAAACCAGAGGTAAGAGACAAGGGTCATATTAAAAAGTTAAAAACTAGTCAAAGAGGTTAAAAACTCAAAGGTCTAAAACCCAATAAAATATTTAGAACCCAAATAAAATCCTACAAAAATAAGTAAATATAAAATGGAGTTAATAAATAGGTACCTAAATTATGTGCAATATATTGTTACAACTTGTTCAACTCTTTGACAGCAGCAGGAACAAAGCTGTTTTTGTAGCGCTGGGTTTTACTTTTTGGGACAGCAAACCTCCGTCTTGAGGGAAGAAGCTGAAAGCTGCAGTGCAAAGGGTGGGAGTCATCATTTAAAATGGAGGTAGCCATCCTCTGTACTTGTCTGGTGTACAGGAATGTCAGGCTCAGCTGTGGCTCACCAAGCAAACGACTGGACCATCTAACTACCTGATCCAAGGATTTCCTCTGTTTCAGTTTTATCTGACCAAACCATGACACTAAAGAAAAGGATAAAACCGATTCAATAAAAGCCCGATAAAACATTGTCATTATGATTCGGTCAATTTGGAAGCGTGCAAGTTTCCTCAAGCAATGCAAATGTTGCTGACCCTTTTTGCACACCCTTTCACAGTTCTCTTCAAAGTTTAAATTACTATCAATAATCGTCCCAAGATATTTGTAGGATCGTACACATTCGGTGGTCTGGCCTTTTAGTACGGTGACTTTGTGACTGGGAGTTTTCCTCCTAAAGTCAATAATCATATCTTTAGTTTTTGTCGTATTCAGCTGCAGGTAGGAATCCTCACACCAGTGAACAAAATCATCAACTACTGGGCCGTGGCCACTCTCACCATCCTGGAGGAGACTGACAATAACTGAATCATCAGCATACTTTATAATGTGTCTGTTGTCATGTCTGCTCCGACACATGTTTGTGTACAGGATGAAGAGTAGTGGTGACAACACACACCTCTGAGGAGAGCCAGTAGAAGAGCACTTTAGGTCAGACAATGTACCATTGACCCTTACTCTCTGCGTCCTGTTGGTTAAGAAATCCAGAATCCAACCCACCAGATTATTGCTCAAATCAAATTGTTGCAGGAGCCTTTCAACTAAAATATGAGGTTGGATTGTATTAAAGGCGGAGGAAAAGTCTACAAATAAAAGCCTGGCGTGTGTCCCATTAAAATCCAGATGTTTAAAAAGCATGTTAAACAGAGTGACAGTGGCGTCCTCCACTCCTTTGTGAGGTCTATATGCAAACTGCAGAGGATCCAATGCATGCTCAGTCTGCTTTAGGACCTCACATCTGACCAGTTTTTCAAAAATTTTCATTAAAATTGAAGTCGAAGCAACTGGTCTAAAGTTGTTTACTGTTTTAGGACAGCTGGAATTTGGAACGGGAACAGCCACGGCATCTTTCCAGATCTTAGGCACATGTTGTGTCTGTAAGGACTTATTGAAAATGTAATGAAATACAGGACTCAGTTCATGTGCACAGGACTTTACCAAGCGCCCACATATATTATCAGGGCCCTGACTTTTGTTCACTTTTACAGCGCAGAACTCCCTTTTAATATCCTGCACCTCAATATTAAAGTGCTGATTGTCTTTGAGTTTCTGTTTCAAATCTTGGGTTTCAGTGCTAAAATCAAAGGAGTCAAAACGACTATAAAAACAATTAAGAGCATTAGCCAGCTCTGTGTCTGAATTAAAACCATCTAAGAACACATGATTACTGCGCTCTGTGCTCTGAAGGCCTGCAATGGTTTTCATACTGGCCCAGGCTGAACCAAGTTTCTTTGTTGCCATCTTGCTTTCCTATTCTGATTTATAATTCTGTTTTGCTCTGAAAATTTCGGACTTCAGCTCTTTTGTGGCAACCTGTAGCTCAGAAACAGACCCCTGTTTAAAGGCAAGTGCTTTCCTCTGTAAGCAGGATTTAACTGACCAACACCTACTACTACACAACTAGCTTCTGGGGTTTAATATAACTGTACACTGAAATATGTACAGAGACACAGGCACCCCCCCCCCCCACACACACACACACACACACTCACACTAAACAACAGCGTATAGAGCATTAATTACAGCAAGGCTCAACATTAATAATCAACAAAGACAGCAGAGAAACAGCTAAATTTCCTCTTACATTCTCCTTATCCTCAACTTATATTAATTTATCCTGTTTCTATCTTTACCAATACCTATAATATGCAAGTTCACGTATGGAATGAAGCCGGGAGGCCAACTTCTCCTGGACCAACTTCTCAAGCTACCCTAGCAACAGGCACAGCTAGGCTAACTTCTGCTGCACTGCTACCTGTCCTCCTGTCTCCACGGTGCTGTCCACATCAACCGAAAGGTTTGCCCCCCTAGAATCCGACTGTTCTGCTGGTTTAAAGAAATTCACTAAAGTTGCCTGTTTTTTGGCCGTTCCTTTCCTTTCCTCCTTGATGCTGAAGCCTAACTGAAACCACACCCTGTGTCTGAACTGTCTGGTGCCGACCACCCCCACCCCTTGCTAAAATCCTATTCAAAATGCAGATAAAATAGATGAGGAATTTTTTTTTTTGTGCAAAAAATGAAGATTAATAACACAGGAAAACAACTACTGTAATAGACAAAAACTTCATCTACACTGCCTGTTGTTAATTGTTATTTCAGGTTCACCTATGAGATTGCCCCTGTTTTCGTACTAATGGAACAGCTGACTCTGAAAAAGATGAGAGAGATTGTTGGGTGGCCAAACGGAGAGGGTGATGGAATATTTTCTCCAGGTAAAATGATATCCATTGATGAACATGCCAAAAGAGTTAAGCATTCAGTACTGGATGTTGATATTAAGCAAACATGTTAAACTCTTGTTAATGCATCATGTATTAAAAGATATAGGATGTTTTCCTGATACAAAATTGTATTTCTGAAAATATTTGATTCAGTGTAATAGTTTTAGCATTCAAAAAAGTAATTATCACTGAAAAGCACTTTGTTCAGACACATTCTTGAATAGGTTTCTGAATTTGAATACAGTCCAAATTTAGAAAAAAAAAGAGTGGATCAGTTTTCAGACACTAAGCTTATTGCATAAATAATAATTACACTGTTATTAATTGCAGTATAACTCTCTTTTTATTTACAGGAGGAGCAATCTCCAACATGTACAGTGTTATGATTGCCAGATACAAGTTCTTCCCAGAAATTAAAACCAAAGGAATGGCAGCTGCACCCAGATTGGTCCTCTTCACCTCAGAACATGTTAGTCCACTATTGTGTTTGCACAACTGGTCATTGTGATCCCATCACCTAAGTAAACTTCTATTAAGCTGGATACACAATATGAGTGTCTTCCATGTAAATGATCACACATGGATTTCTTTTCCCACAGAGCCACTATTCTATCAAGAAAGCAAGTGCTGCTCTGGGCATTGGAACAGAGAACCTGATCCTTCTGAGCACAGATGAGAGGTTTGCTTTGCATTTAATGGACATGCAAGCATAACTTTTGAAATATCACAAATTTTGATGGCTAATGCATTCCTGTATGTCTTCTTTTCCAGAGGAAGAGTCATTCCTGCTGATTTGGAAACCAAAGTTATCGAGGCCAAACAAAAGGTACGGTCCATGTCAGCAACTACATATGAGACATCACCCTTTAATCTCCTTTCTTTATTTCTTCAATTAGATTACCTCATACAATGAGAAATAATTGCGGAATGTACACATAGTGAGGAAATACACAGATTTATTCCTATTTCAGTAAGGTCACTGCTTCCATCTGTTCACATGTGATGATGCGCAGATCAAAAGTACCTCTCAAAGGTGAAATGGAGCACAGACTGGAAGAAATGAGAAGCAATTTTGCCCCTACCAAGGAATGCATTATCTAAGAAATGTGTTTTTGCTAACCTCCACAATCCTAGAGAGTAAAAAAAAAAAACAGTCCTTTTTATGTGTTTTTGGCTTGCAGGGGTATGTCCCGATGTTTGTGAATGCCACTGCAGGTACCACCGTCTATGGAGCCTTCGATCCCATTAATGAAATTGCAGACATTTGTGAAAAGTACAACATATGGCTCCATGTAGATGTAAGAGGATATTGATCTTGAGTGCAAAATGAACACCACTTGTACTTATCAGCACTCTGTTGTGCCATTATGATCAATATCAGTGCATGTTATCACCATATTGTGACTCATGCAGGGTGCCTGGGGAGGAGGTTTGCTGATGTCCAGGAAACACAGGCACAAGCTGAATGGAATAGAGAGGTAAATGAACAAAATGCAAAACACTACATGCACACACATTGTGTACTGGATAGATGAATACATGTTTAGTGTGAGCTGACATGGATAAGGATAAGGACCTGTACTTATATAGCGCTTTTCTAGTCTCAAAGACCACTCAAACCGCTTCACTAGCACTAACCCTCTACTCTAAGGGGCTATAGGAGACAGATATCTAGGGACAATTTAGAACAACCAATTAACCTAACATACATGTCTTTGGATTGTGGGAGGAAACTGGAGCCCCCGGAATAAACCCACAGAGCACAGGGATGTTAAAAGAATGTAAAAAGAATGTAGTGTGGTCAAATGTTCTAGTTTTATTTAGAATTGCAGCTGTAATAAGAAGCATGCTAACTTGGGTCTCTGCATTAACCCCAGGAGAATTTTAGTAATGCTGCATAGTTTAATAAAGACATTATTTCATATGTAATAATTTCACCAGATGGCAACCAGGCTTCTTATTTAATCATCTGAAAATAGCCTTTTATTTTGCACCATTCTTGTGCCTGCATTTGGGTCCGTTTTCCACCTACTTCTGCTGTAGGCAGATAATTGTGACAACCTGGTCAGGATGTCTACTTATCGCCTTCTTTTGGAGGTTTTCCAGGTGCTGTACTGAGAGGAGACCCCAGGGCAGATAGAACCTGATGGATGGATTATATAAATATATGGATGCATGAACTCTGTATATATTGCTGGGGTCTTTCTGCAATTGTGGGGGTTTTCCTTACAGTTGAAAGTGCTATGAGATGACTGTTGTTGTGAAATGGTGCTATATAAATAAAGATGAATTGAACTGAATAATATTGCTCATGAAATGAAAGACAGCAGTTATTTGAATCCTAGTTGGAATCAGAGTTTTCAGTTTGTGTGGTGTTGGTTGCCGTCTTCTCTAAGAACAATGTAAATTAATGAAATTCAGATTTTGTTTGCCTGCTTATAGACAAGTCTCTTTAAATTATATGTCCTATACATGTCTTATATATAATTTGGGAGATGTATTTTCTCTCATTAGCATGGTGGCCCTGAAGGCCTAATCGCAACAAATGACAAATCACAACTGCAAGTAAATTACTACAGCAAAACAGAAATCACGCTATATTTTTGCAAAAATAAGAACAATACCGCCTAATATTTCTGATCCCTACTTCTCATGGTGCCAAATGAAAGCATATGGCACATTTACTTCCTGTTTAAAAAGATGGACAGTCTGCATGTCCAGTCAGTAACAGCCAGGTATACCTGTGTTTTCCAATTTGAGTTAAGGCCATTGTGAATTCTGTTTTGTTGTTGTGATTTGTTATTTGCTGTTGTGAGGTTTGCCTTGCTATTGTATTTTTTCATATGTTGTAGTGTTTTGTTATTGTTGGGATTGCCCTTCGGGGCCACAGTACATAAGGCTTCATGGATGATACCTCAACTCCCTATCCTGATCATGAAAATGAAAACCAAATTGGTTGACCAAGAGTGAGTAATCTCAAATTTGCAGAAGCAAGACAAATTTGTAAATCTGAGGACTTGCTGGACACATAGTGGGGACTTGATTTACCTGATTATCACCACAGTGACTTGGTATTTGTATAAAAAATGAAAGTTGAGCCTTGCAGCGTGTTAGCAGTTCCTTGTAAATGCACAGGTGTTTGCTTAAAAGTAAAATATTGTGATTAGTGTCCTCTTGGATGACCGCTGCTGCTATTGTCATAGTTCCCCGTGCGCCATTACGCGGCGCACGGAGGAAGAAGTGAAGAACCCAAATGCGAGAGTAGAACGTGCCATTTATTAACATAAACTGCAACAAAATAACAAGTCCAGTTGACCACAAAAATACAGAGAATAGCAAATGATGAAATTAAGGCCACCACACATACAGGGCGTCTGCCGGATGCTCTACCGACCGTCAGAGGGAATGCCTAATGCCGCAGGGCTGCTGTCGACACAGGGAGAAAGGCAAACATGAAACTTACGGAGCTGGAGCGATCCAAGGCAGTCCGTGCAGTCTGGAGGATGGGGGAGTAAGCAGGGTCAGCCGCAAACATCAAGGGTTTAACCGAACTTGAACAGACAGGCTGAACAAACACGAAGGAGATGAATTGCGTTTTTATTATTTTTATATTATATATTATTATATTTTATATTTTTATTATTGCGTTTTTTGTATTAGGTTTTGTCAATCCCTTTAAAGAGCCTCAAACTCCTTTTGTCAGGGGGGCCTCTAACCCACTCCGTTTCTTCTATGAGGGGGGCCTCAAACCTGCCTTAAAAGTTTAAACATATATTTTACAAAAACAGGAATTTAAAAGCTAACTAAAAAGTAAATTAAAGAGAAACAAAAACAGGCTAAAATGGAATACAACAGAAATAAAAGTTACAGTACATTGTAGGCTACTGAAAGGCCACGGCAAATAGGAGAGTTTTTAACCTTGATTTAAAGCCGCTGTGAGTTTCAGCAGTCTTGATGCTTTCTGGGAGTTTGTTCCATATGTGAGGGGCATAAAAACTAAACACTACCTCACCATGTTTGGTTCTAACTTTGGGCACAGATTAGTAGGCCTGACCCTGATGATCTGAGGGCTCTGGGTGGTTCATAATGGACCAGCAGATCTGAAATGTATTTTGGCCCTAAACCATTCAGAGCTTTATAAACCAGCAGCAGTATTTTGAAATCTAGTCTTTGACAGACAGGAAGCCAGTGTAAAGATCTGAGAACTGGAGTTATATGATTCACTTTCTTAGTCTTACTGAGGACTCGAGTGAGCTGCAGCATTCTGAACCAACTGCAGCTGTCTGATGGACTTTTTGGGGAGACCTGTGAGGACAGCATTACAGTCGTCTGATTTAGACAGACAGACGGATGTACTTATTGATCCCAAACTCAGAAATTACAGTGTAACGGCAACATGACAGTAGATGACCAAAACAACAGAAACACACATAGCATAATAGACACAGGGATCACCCATGGAAAGTACGTAAGTACTGAAGATAAATGTATGGACAAGTTTTTCTAGATCCTACTGAGACATCAGACCTTTAATCCTCGTTATGTTCTTCAAGTTATAATAGGCTGATTTCACTACTGTCTTAATGTGGCTGCTAAAATTAAGGTCTGAGTCCAAAACCACACCATGATTTCTGGCTTGGCTGTTGGTTTTTAGCATTATTGACTGAAGCTAAGTACTAACTTTGAGTCTTTCTTCTTTGCCTCCAAAAACTATTATTTCGGTTGTGTCTTTGATTAACTGAAGAAAATTCTGGCACATCCACTCTTTAATTTGACCAGTGCATTTGATCAGGGTTTTTATTAGACCATAGTCTCCTGGTGAGACAGTTATGTAGATTTGTCTATCATCTGCATAATTATGGTAATATATTTTGTTGTTTTCTATGATTTGAGCTAGTGGGAGCATATAGATGTTGAAAAGCAAAGGTCCCAAAATGGAATATTGGGGAACTTCACAGGTTATTTTTGTTCACTCAGATTTGTAGTTACCTATAGACACAAAATAGGATGGTGGCTAAACTGTCATCTCTGCTGGAGTCCGAGTCCCACCCTATGCAGGACATACTGAACGCACTGAGGAGCTCATTTAGCAGCAGACTACATCATCCTAGGTGCGCAACCGAGAGGTTTCGCAGGTCCTTCCTACCTACAGCTGTCAGACTGTATAACCTAAGCAGGGCTGCTCGCAGAGATAGCAAAAAAACGTGACGACCTAATAGTATTGAATGCAAAAGACGCAATAGACTTACACAATGGTCCCCTTCAGTATATGCAACTAGGACATTATCGGTCGCTACGGAGGGTGACAATATGTATGGGTACATATTCATACTATATAGGATAACTAAGTAGACAGTTATGCTGTTTATTCCATCTTGCTACAATGCGCCGCACTTTGTATATATATTTATATATTTATGTGTATGTATGTATATCCATTGCTCTTATTTATATCTTCTGTATCTTCTTAATTATTGCTCTGAGTGTTGCTATCCCTGTGCTGTTGCAATCCTGGAATTTCCCCCATTGTGGGGCTAATAAAGGCTTATCTTATCTTATCTTATCTTAAAATAGTCCCTGTCTTTTAAATAGGGCTCAAACCAGTTAAGTGCTGTACCAAAAAGTCCCACCCAGTTTTTCAACCAGTCTAGTAAGATGTTATGGTTGATTGTGTCGAATGCAGCACTGAGGTCCAGTAGAACCAAGACTGAAATGTTGCCATTATCTGTATTGGAGTGGATGCCATTAAGGACCTCACACACCACAGCACTGTCTCAGTGTCAGTGCTGTGGTGTGGCTGAAAACCTGACTGGAAGACATCACAAGCACACAAACACACACACACACACACTGATTCAGCCTTACAGAACTGTGTTTACTGTTTCAATATCTGTGCAGAGCCAACTCAGTCACCTGGAACCCTCACAAGATGATGGGAGTGCCTCTGCAGTGCTCTGCCATTCTGGTCAGAGAGAGGGTGAGAATGTGTTTTTCTGTTCCTGATCCCTGAAATACCCCTTCTGCACATGTTACGTAAATGTACGCAGATGAAAAATATATTTCTTTTTCTCACTTTTTTCGCCCATCACAGGGATTATTACAGGGCTGCAACTCCATGTGTGCTGGCTATCTTTTCCAGCCAGACAAACAGTATGATGTTACGTATGACACAGGTGATAAGGCCATTCAGTGTGGGCGCCATGTTGACATCTTCAAGTTCTGGCTCATGTGGAAGGCAAAGGTATGCCTTTATCTGTGGCCTAATGCAGCTTCTTTCAGCTCTGGTGCCAAATATAGAGAATGATTGTATGATTGTTTCATTTTTGTTTCCTGAAAGGGAACAGTGGGATTTGAGCAGCATATTGACAAATGCTTGGATCTATCAGCATACCTCTACAACAAAATAAAAAACAGAGAAGGCTTTGAGATGGTGTTTAACAGTGAGGTGAGATACAGAGACTCATCCCCTCCAGCATAAAATTGAGATAATCAATTAGCAGCAGCAACAAAGCAAAACTGCCTGAAATATTTTATATCTGGGCAAAATCTTTTGTGATAAATAACCACAATTATGCAGCACTTAATGTTTTAACTCTGTCTCAGGATTGATTGGCTCATTTTGCTTTGCTGACATGTTGACAAGAAACACTGAAATTATAGAAGACAGTTTTTTTTATCAGCATGACAAATGTTTGCCCCATTTTCTCTTATCAGCCACAGCACACTAACGTCTGTTTCTGGTACATTCCACCGAGTCTGTGTGGATTTCCTGATGGTGAAGAAAGGCGTGAGAGATTACATAAGGTAATGAATGTCAGTCTGCAGCCATTTGCTCTCACACTTATTTATCCTGTGTTTATTTCATAAGCAAATGAAATGTAATAATATCACTTCAAATAAAATTCAAGCTTGAACATTAAAGTAGCTTGAAAAGGAAAGGAAACTAAACAAAAAGCATATTGATAGCAATTGAAAATAGCATTAAAGTAAATAAAAGAAGCACATTTTTCCAACATACAGAGAGACAAAATCGTTCCAACTTTGAAAGATTAAAATAGCAGTTGTGCTGAGTATCCTCATGCTATAGTGACTCAGACATTTTAAGATTTACAGTGCTGTAAAAAAGTATTTGCCCTCTTCCTGATTTCTTATATTTTTGCATATTTGTCAGTGTTTCAGATCAGACAAATTTTAACATTAGACAAAGATAACCTGGGTAAATGCAAAATGCAGCTTTAAAATGATGATTTCATTTATTAAGAGTAAAGCTATCCAAACCTACGTGACCCTATATGGAAAAAGTAATTGCCTCCCATTTGTCATAGATCATGAATTAACTCTGATTAACCACATTTTGTGGAAAGCTGAGTTCAATTTCACCAGCACACCCAGGTCTGTTTAATGTCAGATCTGTTGAATTAAAAAAATACTTAAATAAAACCTGCCTGAAAAAATGAAGCAGGCTAAAAGATCTCAAAAAGCAACACGTTATGCTGCGATCTAAAGAAATTCATGAACAGATGGGAAACAAAAACACAGAACATCTAAAGAACTGCAGGCCTCAGTTGCCTCAGTTTGGACACTGGTCCATGATTCAACAGTAAGAAAGAGACTGGGCAAAAATGGCATCTATGGGAGAGTTCCTCTGCTGATCAAAAAGAACACAAAGGCTCATCTCACATTTGCTAAAACAACAACAACAACAACAACAACAAAACAACCCATCTTGATTATCCCCCAAGACTTTTGGGAAAATTCTCTGTGGACTGATGACACAAAAGTTGGACTTTTTGGAAGGCATGCGTCTCGTTACATCTAGCTTAAGACTAACAGCATTTCATAAAGAGAACATCATACCAATAGTCAAACATGGTGGTGGTAGTGTGATGGTCTGGGGCTGCTTTGCTGCTTCAGGACCAGGATGACTTGCTGTAATTGATGGAACCATGAATTCTGCTCTTTACCAGAAAATCCTAAAGGGGAATGTCCAGTTATCAGTTCATAACCTCAAGCTCAAACTCTCCAATGTAGCTGAATTTTAACAATTCTGCAAAGAGTGTCAAACATTTGATTGCAGTTGTTGCTGCATAGGGTGGCACAACCAGTAATACCCCCTTTACACAGGGGTAGAGACCATTGACAGATCTGGCCAGCTGTTGAGCTATCAATTTTGTTTAGTGATCTCCACAGTTACCACGGTCTCCTCAAAGTTTTAACTCAGTCCAAAACACACAAGGATCTCCACAACGATCCAAAGATCAAAAATTGGCCCAATCTCTCAACAATCTCTGTGCTGTGTAAAGGGACCCTTTTTAGGTTTAGGGGGCAATTACTTTTTCACACAGGGCCAGGTAGGTTTGGATAACTTTTTTCCCTTAATAAATGAACTCATCATTTAAAAACTACATTTTGTATTTACTCAGGTTATTTTTTGACTAATATTAAAATTTGTTTGATGATCTGAAACAGTTAAGCATGACAAATATGCAAAAATATAAGAAATCAGGAAGAGGAAACATGTCAAAACCTCCCCCGTGCGCCCTTCTTTGCGCACGGTGGAGAGAAGGAAGGATGAGGATTTAAATGCTGAGTTTCACCAAACACACATTTATTGACATGAAACAGTACAAAACATAAAGACTTACAAAAAGGTTGAGCTGTACACAAAATGGCTGACGCCGAAGCGACCAGCGGGCAGACCACTGTGTACTGTGGCCACAGGAAAATAATATTATACAATATAGGTGCGCTCGGAAGAACAGGGAAGACAGCGGGTAGCTCGACAAACTTGCGGGGAACGTAAACTGGGCACAGCCTAAGTGTAACAATAGTGCTGCCGAGAGGGAACGCTTCTGGTTCAGCGCAGCGGCAACCACAGAGAGTCACAATTTACTCACAAGTTGGAGCAGTCCCACAAAGTCCAGTTCTCCTAGCGAGCGCAAATAACAGTCCTTCCAGACGTGGCGATCACTCCGTGGTGAGCAGGGGTGATTCACTCAATGACCCAACGGCATTTGTCTAGCGATGAGCTGCTTAAATCCAAACGCCGCTGGTCACACTAATGGGGAACACCTGAGGCGCGGGCAAGATAATTACCTGGGCTGGGACAGCTGGTGGAATATGGAGAGCGAGGGGGCATGGTAGGACCGACAGACTGTCAGCAGCGTGGGAAAAAGATCAGAGGCTGACTAACAGCTGCCGGTCGGGCAGTGGCTAAGACGAAATGAATACACTAAATGCACATAGACAGCAAAGCCACAACCCACAGAGAGATCAGGGCCAAGCTGGGGAAAACCAAGCCGGCTCGGCTCATGACAAAACATACTTTTTCATGGCAGTGTATCTAAACTTTTAAGGATTTTAAGTGTGTATTTAACATTTTTTAAGATTACCACTGGCCATCCCCATTGCAATGCATTTTTCCTGTTTAAATTTTGGGCTTCTTACAGATAATTAAAACAAAGTTCCAGAGGTGGGTTGTAACTATTAATATTTACTGAAGTACATGTACTCAAGTAATTGTACTTCACAGAGTAATTTTATTGCAGGATACTACATATATTTGACTACATTTATTTATTTATTTACTAAAGTAGGTTAGTTAGTTAGTTAATTCCCTTCACACCATGTTGGTGTATGGGGCGGCGCCTATCTCCGTTTCTCTGACCCTAGGCCACACAGCTACTGTAAGTAGTGAAAGCTACAGCGGGGGGTCAGTCCTCTGGTAGCTCTGTGCGTAACTTTACTTAGAAGGCAGGAAGTACCATTTTTATATGGTCTTTGGTATGACCCGGCCAGGATTTGAACCCCTGCCTCCCGGGTGTGGGGCGGATGCTCTACCAACTGAGCCACCACTCCGGTTACTAAAGTAGGTACTCGATTAAAATACTATTGATTACATTTCATTTCACTAATTTGAAAACTGCTTAGAAATGTACTCCGCTTGGCCTGCCGGTACACCTCAGCTGCTTCGGGAGTCCCACAAGCCAACCAAGCTTGATAGGAGTGCAATCCAAGCGGAGTGCAGTTCGGGTGGTTGCTGAAGCAAAAACCCGGGTATGGGAGGAGTTCGGTGAGGCCATGGAACAAGACTTTCGGTCGGCCTCAAAGAGATTCTGGCAAACTGTCCGGCGGCTCAGGAGGGGAAAGCAGCTCCCCGTCCACACTGTGTATGGTGCGGATGGGACACTGTTGACTTCGACTGGGGACATCGTCGGGCGGTGGAAGGAATACTTCGAGGATCTCCTCAATCCCACTGATACGCCTTCCACAGAGGAAGCAGGGTTTGGGGACGAGGGGGATGACTCGCCTATCACAAGGGCTGAGGTTGCCAAGGTGGTTAAAAATCTCCTTGGTGGCCGGGCCCCGGGGGTGGACGAGATTCGCCCTGAGTACCTCAAGGCCCTAGATGTTGCTGGGTTGTCATGGTTGACACGCCTCTGCAACATTGCGTGGAGGTCAGGGGCAGTGCCTTTGGCATGGCAAACCGGGGTGGTGGTTCCTCTCTTTAAAAAAGGGGACCGGAGGGTGTGCTCCAACTTTAGAGGGATCACACTCCTCAGCCTCCCTGGGAAGGTCTATGCCAAGGTACTGGAGAGGAGAGTCTGGCCGTTGGTCGAACCTCGGATTCAGGAGGAGTAATGTGGTTTTCGTCCTGGCCGTGGCACATCGGACCAGCTCTTTACCCTCTCGAGAATTCTCGAGGGTTCGTGGGAGTTTGCCCAACCAGTTTACATGTGTTTTGTGGACTTGGAGAAGGCATTTGACCGCGTCCCTCGTGGATTTTTGTGGGGGGTGCTTCGGGAGTATGGGGTATCGGGCTTGTTGTTACGAGCTATTCGGTCTCTGTACGACCGTTGTGAGAGTTTGGTTCGTATTGCCAACACTCGGTCGGAGTCATTCCCAGTGAGAGTTGGACTCCGCCAGGGCTGCCCTTTGTCACCGATCCTGTTCATAATTTTTATGGACAGGATTTCTAGGCGCAGCCAGGGAATGGAGGGTGTCATGCTTGGTGACCACAGGATCTCATCTCTGTTGTTTGCAGATGATGTTGTCCTGTTGGCTTCATCCAGCAATGACCTACAGCTCTTGCTGGGATGGTTTGCCGCTGAGTGTGAAGCGGCTGGGATGAGAATCAGCACCTCCAAGTCCGAGTCCATGGTCCTCAGCCGGAAAAAGGTGGATTGTCCTCTCCGGGTTGGGGACAGGCTCCTGCCCCAAGTGGAGGAGTTTAAGTATCTTGGGGTCTTGTTCACGAGTGAGGGGAGAATGGAGCGAGAGATCGACAGACGGATTGGAGCAGCATCTGCAGTGATGCGGACGTTGTACCGGTCTGTTGTGGTGAAGAGGGAGCTTAGTTCTAAGGCAAAGCTGTCGATTTACCAGTCAATCTACGTTCCTACTCTCACCTATGGTCACGAGCTTTGGGTAATGACCGAAAGAACGAGATCGCGGATACAAGCGGCTGAAATGAGCTTTCTCCGTAGGATTGCTGGACTCACCCTCAGAGATAGGGTGAGGAGCTCAGTCATCCGGGAGAGGCTCAGAGTAGAACCGCTGCTCCTCCACATTGAAAGGAGTCAGTTGAGGTGGTACGGGCATCTGATTAGGATGCCTCCTGGACGCCTCCCACTTGAGGTGTTTCAGGCACGTCCCACTGGGAGGAGACCCCGGGGCAGACCCAGGACTCGGTGGAGAGACTATGTCTCCCAGCTGGTCTGGGAACGCCTTGGTATCCCCTCTGAAGAGCTGGAGCGGGTGGCTGGGGAGAGGGAAGTCTGGGCTTCTCTGCTTGAACTGCTGCCTCCGTGACCCAGACCTCCAGAAAAGCGGTAGAAGATGGATGGATGGATGGATGGATGGCTTAGAAATGTGCTTGTTTATATTGTAATAACTTGCTCTTTCTTTCTGC
Organism: Pholidichthys leucotaenia; assembly: GCA_020510985.1. NCBI lineage: Eukaryota > Metazoa > Chordata > Actinopteri > Cichliformes > Pholidichthyidae > Pholidichthys > Pholidichthys leucotaenia. The sequence continues at coordinate 52,519,798 of CM035843.1, forward strand.
ATTTTTAGTTATTTTGATTAATATTTAGTTTTGTTTCATTTAAATCAAGAGTTGAAATCCTTTGTTCTAGCTCTGTAAATATTCAACTCCATACTGTCTGTTGTCTCTTTGTATGATTTGGATTGTATTAGAGGGTACATGTGTATTTGTATTTTCCTCAGGCATACATGTTGATGAATGAAAAGTTGCAAATTTATCCAAAAACATCAGAAATTGATTACAAAAGTAGCAAATTTATTTAAAAAATTCACAATTTACATTAAAAATGTGTCAAATTTATGAGAAAAACAGAAAGTAGTCTGAAATGTACAAGAAAAATACACATACATAAGCATATGATCAAACGAAATACTAAATTATGAGAAAAAATTAAAAATGTAAGCAAATAGTTTCAAATTTAAAAGTTAAAATAGTAGATTAATGAGAAAAAATACACACATTTTGTCATGACTGAACACCAAAGAGGCTCAAATGCAGGGCAAACCACACCGGATGAACACTCAGACTCAGGTGGAAAATTTGACACAACTTTAATAAAAAAACAAAAGACACAACCACACTAACGTAATAAGCAAACACAAACACGCACAAGTAAACAACAACGCAAAATCAACACTAACTTAAATACACACAAAAACCAGGAGCATGCTGAAGCTGCACACAGCTGAACAAGCAGAGGGCCTGGCAGTGCACTTCAGTGTGGAGCACAGTAGGGTGGTGACAGGATGACAAAAATGGATGGGTTGACCTGGGTAGAGATGATGTTGTCTTGAAGATGAGTTCAGGTGAACGTGCGCAGCCCCGGAGACACACCGCTGAGGTGGCAGCAAACCCAGCAGTCCAGCGGAGAAGCATTCATACACTGGCAAACCAGGAAGCAGTAAGTGTGTCCAATCACGCAGGTGCACTGATGAGCTCCGGAGCCAGGAACAGACAGAAACAGGAGGGGGTGCACGCTCACCTGATCATCACACATTTATGATGCATACACAAACTGTATGACAAGAGTCACAGATTTAAAGGTGATCTAGAAAGTATTTTCATGAAAACAAATATTTAAAATTATATTAACAAAATGTTTGGAAAAGTGCAGAATTAAAGTCTTTATATTTTAGAAAATAGCACATTAATGAAAAAATATGTTTAAAATTTTTTGTCTGAAATAATCATAATATTCACATTTAAGCACTTGGACGAGGAGACTCTGGTGGCCAGTAACAGATATACGGGGGTGGGGGGGGGGGGGGGGGGCTGAAAAGTTGATAGTGGTCAAATTTGACCAGATGTGGTTTATTTTTCAGCATGGTCTCCCCTTCGGTCCACACACTTCTTCCATCAGTGTTGCAGTACTTGGAGCCCTGCGGTTGAAAAATAAACTCCATTTGGTCAAATTTGACCACTAAGTACTCCCCCCCCCCCCCCCCCATGTATAAACACTAGATCGGGGGTCACCAACTGGCAGACTCCGGTCCAGATCCGGACCCCGAGAGTCCTCTGTCCGGACCCCGAAGCCTTTTGATACAATTTGGGGAAAAGGGAGACTTTTATTTTGGTGCGGAAAAAGCAGAACTGGACTGCTGCATCGGCGACCGTCCGACAGATTATAGGGCTGTCTACACGTCCAGGTACTTCACGTGAATGTGCAAAGTGCGGAGGTAACAAAAACCGGCAGTTTACCATTGAAACAATACGGCATATCAATATTATGACGAGCTTTCACCACAAGATCGGATCAGATATGATCAAAAACTTTAAATTGTGATCTCAAAAACTATCCCTATCGTCTGCCAGCCAGTATGTGGAAGAATGATTCAACAGAGTGTCCAGAAACAATATTTATTGATATTTGTAACAACGAATAAATGCTCCAACTTGTCACGGTGGCCCTCACGGACCACCAGAAGACGCCACAGTCACCAGTAAGTTTTGCAGTGATGTTTATTAACAGTGCAGGTTAGGCAGGCATAGGAATTACACACAAAGGAAAAGGTGACGTCTGAGCCGGGGAGCGCCCAATGCGCCAGACGGAATAATAATGAAGGTTAAGTCTCACAGAACGTACCTTATAAGACGATAACCGGGAACGTTAACCGATGGGTTTACAGGAGATACCCGAGTCGGCTAACAGTGGACTACGGAGGTAAACAGAGACTGCCGCATCGGGGAGCATTCAGCACCTGCTTTTATCTCTGGCAGCTAACGACCCCGATGCAGCACAGCTGCTCCGTTGACAGCAGCGCAGCAGCTGACTTTGACAGCAGGGAGCTCCCCCGGGCGTTTTCACAATAAGAGCCCGAGCAGCTAGAAGGAATCCTCTGCTGCCAAAGCCAGGGAAATATGATACAAGACCCGAGTGTGGACAGAACCGACACTCGGGCTATGACAGTTCCTCCCCCTCGAGGCCGAGCTCTGAGCGGCCCGAGTAACACCCAAGCCCCCCCCCCCCCCAGGGTGGGCGGATGGGGCACTGGCAGGATCGAGAGAGACAAAAAAAAAGGACAAGCAAGTAACAGGACCAACAAGGCAGTAGAGACAGAAAAAAAACCCATACTCCCTTGAATGTGGGTGACAAGAACAGAATCAGATAGGCAGTACATATATTGGCAAACAACAAATTGACATTAGGTGGAGGGAAAAGAACCACCAAACACAGAAACAACAAAGGAGTGAGCCACAAAAATCACAGATCAACACCCCCCCCCCCCCCCCCCCCCGCACACCCCAACAGTCTCACAGACGTAATCAGACCCCAGGAAGGGTGCAGTCCTGACCCTGAGGGATGGGGGCAAAAGGTTCGGGGGGTCGTCCGGCATCAAGTGGCCACAGAACAGGGAGGGGGAAAAAGGACAGTTCGGGCGGCCTACCCCGGTCCCATGCTCAGAAGCAGAGTTTCAGGCAGCCGGACCAGGTCGCCACACAGGGAGTCCAAAATGTCGGGAGGCCGACCCAGAGAGCCAAATTGGCGAGACAGTCTTTCAGGCGGCCGACCCGCATCGCTAGCCCACCAGAACCGTTGGGTCGAAGTAGCCGGCGGTCCCGCTGAAAAGGGGAGAGACGAGGGAGAACCGGGCGAAGCGATCGGAACCCCAACGGCTCCAGGTGAAGATGGGTAGCGCTCCTCAGGGAGACGAGGAGGATGACGATGGTGATGAGGGTGAAGAGGGGAATGAGCCTGTCCCGCATCCGGCGGCCGGGGATCTGCAGCTCCCTCACCGAATCCAGGACCTGCTGGTGCTGCACCCACGTCGGGCCCTGACTGGGCTGGAACCGAACCCACGGTGGACCCCGATTGGGCCGGAACCGAACCCATGGTGGACCCCGATTGGGCCTCCGGTGCACCCATGTCGGATCCCGATTGGGCCGGAACCGGACCCACGGTGGACCCCGATTGGGCCTCCGGTGCACCCGTGACGGACCCTGACTGGGTTGGCGTCGCACCAGACTCGACCTCCAACCCCGAAACCGGAACCTCTGGCGCAGCAGGCAAGAGCAGCCCCTCGCCGGCGACCCTGGGAGAAGGCTCAGGAGAGAGAGAAAACCCGGGATCAGGATCACCGACAGTGCCAGAACCCGGCGAGATAAGCTCGGACGCAGCGGGCGGCTGCACCCGGCTCATCTCCCCTTGAGACAGTCAAAAATGCACTAAGAGGTAAAAGAGAAGGACAAAGCAGAGCACTTGCCTGAACTCGGGTTCTGACGCCATCCAGGACTGCGAAGATCCGGGCTCAGATGTCAGGAGGTCGTCCTCAGGCTCCTACTCAGCTGCGTCGGGCTCCGCAGCTGGCGTGATGGTGTGCGCAGCTTGAGAGTCCTCCGGCACCGATGTCCACGCCGATGGCCCACACGGCGTGGTGGCAGGAGAACCTCGACCCGCTGGACCGGACCGCTCCTCCGTGGAACCCCGGGGACGCTTCCTCATCGGCGCAGGCTCCACGCTGCAGTCCGCTCTCCTCCTCCGCCCACAGCGTAGCTGCGGAACCGGAACCAGGCTCTCCAGAACTGCAGGCCCCCTCCTCATCCAGCGACGTTGGCCTAGCGTCGAGGACCGCTCAGCGGAGGGAGACACAGAGGAAGCAGGGTTAATTCTTTCATCCACAGCAGGTGGAGGGAGCTTGGGGGGCTGCATACCTCGAACTCCACCCCCAGGAGTCAGACAAGGCAAAACAATATCGAGATGAGAGAAATTATCGTGCACTTGCCTTTCTCCTGGGGTTGAGATGGTTCCTGCTGTGGGGGACGTCGTTCCTCCCTTTCCCCGCTGGATGGTGACAGAGGGCCCTCTGGGAAGACGAGGTGAGGCCACTCGAGATGGTTCCGGGATGGGACTTGCCGAAACGGAGCCCCCGAGACACACAGCAGCCGGGACAGGCGACGAGGAGGAGGGGGCGACAGCCGAGGTTAGCCGGGCATGGAGCGTTGACGGGACAGCAGGCGAAGGCCCGGGAGGAGATGAGGCTGCGGGGATTCCCCTCTGACGAAGCGCAGGAGTGACAGCTGTGTGGGGGGTTGAGCCCTTGCGGCGACCCGGAACTGGATCCAGACAGGATTCTAGCCGAGGATTCTGCTGAGGAGAGCCCGCGTCGTTACGCCGACGTCGTCGTCGGCCCCCAGACGGTGCGTACTCCTGGTTCTGCTCCGGGACGGGAACGGAACAACGACGCAGGGAGCGAGGATGCTTTCTCCCCTGCTTCCTGCTCCTCTCCTCCAGCCCACGAAGTGACTCGCGTTGAGCGGCGAGTTCTTCCCACCTCACTATCACCTCCGGGTGATCGTCAAACTCGAGGGGAAGATTGAGCAGAAATTCCTCCGCGTAGTCCAAATGTCTTTGAATGTCGCTGGGAGCGTCCCACAGCGTAGCGGAAAAGATGGTGCTGTCCACATTCTCCAGAGCTTCCGCTAGCTGCCTGCCCAGGCACCGACCGCGGCCCCTGGATGACGTCATATTCCCAGCTGCAGACACTCAGACAGGTAGGAACAAACAGTCCAATACAGCAAAACTCACGGTGAATGGCGTCTCCATGCGACGCCTCTTCTCCGGGCGTTCTGGCGGCAGTCTACTGTCACGGTGGCCGTCACGGACCACCAGAAGACGCCACAGTCACCAGTGAGTTTTGCAGTGATGTTTATTAACAGTGCAGGTTAGGCAGGCATAGGAATTACATACAAAGGAAAAGGTGACGTCTGAGCCGGGGAGCACCCGATGTGCCAGACGGAATAATAATGAAGGTTAAGTCTCACAGAACGTACCTTATAAGACGATAACCGAGAACGTTAACCGATGGGTTTACAAGAGATACCCGAGTCGGCTAACAGTGGACTACGGAGGTAAACAGAGACTGCCGCATCGGGGAGCATTCAGCACCTGCTTTTATCTCTGGCAGCTAATGACCCCGATGCAGCACAGCTGCTCCGTTGACAGCAGCGCAGCAGCTGACTTTGACAGCAGGGAGCTCCCCCGGGCGCTTTCACAGTAAGAGCCCGAGGAGCTAGAAGGAATCCTCTGCTGCCAAAGCCAGGGAAATATGATACAAGACCCGAGTGTGGACAGAACCGACACTCGGGCTATGACACAACTTGGCTGTACATTGGTGGAACACTCCAGTAATCGAAAATAAATTGTACCTGCTGTGGAAATCCCCAAAAAGCTGTCATGTTTAGGTTTGCAAAATTTATCCACCAGAGCTCACAGGAAAAACAGCCTCCCATCTCCCGTAGAGGAGACGCCGTTTATTTACACTGGTAAAAAAAAAAAAAAATTACACTTGTTCGCCCTGTTAATTCCGACACTTCATTTCAGCTCTACAGAGCTTTGGTCCATTTGTCAGCAGGTGAGTGTCAGTCTTATTTTTAAACTAGTTTAATTGCAGTGTTAATATGTTTACTCTGAGGCTGATAAACAGCTCAAATTGGAATTAATATTTCTACTGAGTCATGTTTCTATGCTAATGCTATTTTAGCTATTAACTCCCTCTGATGCAAATTCGGGTGATTTTCGCATGTTCACATTAACTTTAAGTGTAAGCAAGTTACTTTTAATGATAAATAAGAGTCATAGTTTGATAAACTGACATACCTGCAGCAGGAGCAATCTCCATTTGTGGCCAGACGGAGATGTGGGTCATAGTATCCCTCAGCCAACTCGTATGAAAAGGCAGCCCACAAAATCCTCCCTTGGTAATCTCTGCTGGCCGATATAAATCTAAAAAACTTGTATTCTGATTGCCATCACCATCTTTCATAAGACGGTGATGGCTACATGAGCCAGTTGCACACCAATTTGACGTTTTCTATGTTTAAATTTAGCTAACATTGCCATAGAAATGCATTGAAATCGTCACTTTTTATTACCTCTGTGCGTCGTTCTGCGCGTTCATGAGATCGGTGACAGCCCCATGGCGCGAGCCCTTGGGCGTGCTCCTCCTGCTGCAGACTCCCGCTTCGCTGTCCCACAAACGCCACTCTCTGCAGAAATTCTGCGGCTCCAGAGAGTCAGCGGGTTGCAAAATCAGGTTCGTGGCGGGCACACGTGTGTGCGCGCGCACACACACACACACACACACACACACACACACACAAAAAAAAACATAAAAGGATGACAGCCAGGCCATCCACCCTGGACAGACCTTTCAGGTCTGTACCCACAAAAAGAAGCGCTGTTGTGAAACTGAATGTACAGTATCTTCACTGGTATTGTGGAGAAAGGAGGCAGGTTGAGACAACGAGCTGGACGACACAGAAACTTTATTCCTTCTCCAACATAATTCACAGCAAAAGAGAGTCCTGGGTCACTGTGCATTCCTCGTTTATATCTTTAATACCATGCATGGAGTCCCAGAACTTCCGACCCTCATACATTATGTTTAGGACAAAGCCTGTGTGGCACATTAACATGACATAACGCAGACGCCGCTATCACACCCTTCTTCTCCCAGTAGCTCCTGCACTTACTGCGCTCCCCGTGGGGCACATAGTCCTTTACTGTCCCATCTGATACCCCCCCCCCCCCCCGGTAACACTTTCTGTTTCAGTCCATTGTTCCCTGGGTGGAGAAGTCCAACACCGTGCCCCCACAGTATCACTTAAAAACTGTAAATGCTCCGTATATTACTGAACATAAAAAGTTCCACCTCCCCTCTCCCTGTAACCATGGAGTTACCGCTCCATCCATGCTGTAACTGAGTTTACTGTGGAGATTTTAAAAAAATGTTGGAGGAATTCTGTCCTGTGGAATTATATTTTGTGTCTGGTTTTTTTGTCTTAGTTTGAAACAGTTTTTTTCTGCACTAAAAATATTGAATAGAGGTGGATTTTTTTTGTGAAATTTTGTTTTTTTAGATATTAATCTTTTTTAAACTGCAGTATAAATTAGTTTGTGTTCTCCTGTAAAATGTTTTTAGGATTTTATTACGTTTTGTTTGAAATTGAACAAAGAATTATTATTTTTTTTTGTTTAAAAATTAATATAGAGCTAAAACCAGCTAAAACATGAGCTGAATAAAATAATGTGTGAAAGCAGGTTAAAATATTGGCCTGTCTGGAGACAGCTGTGGTCTTCTGAAAGAATGTCAATGAAAGGATGACAATTCTTAAAAGCACATTTTGAGATAAATTTGTCCATGTTTATTATTTAACCTTTATTTATACAGGGTAGTTCCACTGAGAGGCAACCTCTGTTTTTCAAGGACACCCTGTTCACACTCACACATTCACACCAGGAAGCTGCCCAGTACAAACACAGACTGACCTGTGGCCACTGAGCAGCTCCACTGGAGCAGTTGGGGTTAAGGGCCTTGCTCAAGGGCACCACAGTGGGGTTAAGGAGGGTGGGGCAAACACTGCTATGTTATCTGTCCCACCCAGATCTAATCCTGCCGGTCCAGGGATCAAACCCACGACCCTCTGCTCACCAGTCCACATCCCTAACCATTAGACCACCACTGCCCACCATGTGTCAGATTTCTCTTCCATTTGTTTTAATAAAAGATGTTGGAAATAGATACATGGGTCATTGCAAATACTTTGCTTTAAAAGGGCCAAGTTGTCACACATCCATCCATCCATCTATCTTCTTCCGCTTAATCCTTTTCGGGTCGCGGGGGGGTGGGGGGCTGGAGCCTATCCCAGCATCTTTGGGCGAGAGGCAGGGTACACCCTAGACAGATCGCCAGTCCATCACAGGGCCAACACAGAGAGACAGACAACCATTCACTCTCACAGTCATACCTAACGACAGTTTGAATTCCCAGTTTTGATGCCAGTTAACCTAACTTGCATGTTTTTGACATGTGGGTGGAAACTGGAGAAATCCCGGAGTAAACCCATGCAGACACAGGGAGAACATGCAAACTCCTCACAGATCACTGTTGGTCGGGGGCTGGGATCGAACCCAGGATCCCCCGGCCAAGGGTGAGTTGCTGTGCTGCCGCAGTGCTAACCACTCCACCACCGCGCTGCCCAGTTGTCACACAGTGGGAGGGAAAAATCTTGAATAGAAAAGAAATGTGTCAAGATGCATTGAGAATGGTTTTAGAATCAAGTCGCAGTTCTAAATCATAATCGAATCATGAGGGGCCTAAAGATTCCCACGCCTAGTTTGGACCTTGGCTGGGGAGGAGGACCGACTTATCGGACCTTTTGCAGTTTTTATTACTGCTTTTAACATCTGACCAAAGACTACAGATGAAAATGATCCTACAGCTAACTCTGATGCATTTTACATTGTATAAAAGTGCTTGTTAATGTACATTGTCTCTGTTATAAATAAACTACTAATTATATAGGACATGTCATTATAATGGTTGACCACACAGGATAACAGGATACACAAACAACTTGTTTGTTGTATTTTGTAATCATATAAGTAAGCTATGTATATGGACCGCGACTAGCCTAGTTAGCAATGTCCTATCCAGTGTTTATATTGTATAGCTATGGCTGGTAAAGATGTCACAGTCAGTCACAGCCAATACCATAGCTTAGTTACATGTCTCTACCAAGCAGCTGGGGAAGAGTAAGTGCAACATCTACTGGCCAGGAAGTCAGAATGTCGTCTCTATAAACTTCAAAGATGCACTCCAGTGGATATAAATCCCCTGTAAAAACAAGTCCCCATTGTTTAAAATGGTATCTTATACCCTTTTTTCTACAAAAAAAACCAACAAAACTTTCATCGCCTTACAGTTTCGTGTCAAAATCTTTTCACTTTTCCTCCTCCTTCAAACGCCAGGATCTGTGACTAATCCCACCTACATTCCACAAGGCTAATGGTGGCTAGCGCTACATTAAACAGAATAAATTCTGTGATAAAAAGACTCGCCGGTTGAAGGTCATGCCCAGTTGTATGCACGGTGGCCCAGGATCGTGACAAACTGTGTCAGTCCTTCAAAGCAGTTAAATGGTAAAACCCATCTTAATTTGGGTCAAGTTTTCAAAGCAGCTGTCCAAAAATGCTAACTGGCCTGGAGAATAACTTCAGTTAGGCCAGACAGTCCTGACTGGCTCAACACTACAGATGTGTCAGCGCCATATATAGTTACATCACCAAAAACACTCCGTCTAAATTTGCCTTTTTTTCAGGGGGTGAGACTTAAGTGAAACTTTAAAGCAAAAAACAGAGACATGAGACATTTGAGTGATTTTGCTCTTGATATGTCTTGAAAGTCATAATAAACATGTTACAGACATGTTAACAAGAAAAAAAACTTGATTTTTGGCAGAGTGTCACTTTATTAAGAGAAAAGTCATTATTAGCTAAGTAATTTTAGGTGACTTCTTTACTCTTACTTAATTTCTTTGACTTTCTTGTACTGAAGTATTTATTTCACAAGCTAACAGTATTTTTACTTGAGCATTCTACGTACCTCTGCACAGCTCTCCTGGTTTTAAAGTCATTTTGGCTGCTAATTTGGCACATTTCTTGCAACAGGTGGCCCCAAAGATCAAGGCAATGATGATGGAGTCTGGGACCACGATGGTCGGCTACCAGCCTCAGGGAGATAAGGTCAACTTCTTCCGCATGGTTATCTCCAACCCTGCTGCAACTAGGTCAGACATTGACTTCCTCATCGAGGAGATCGAGCGACTGGGGCATGACTTGTAAGAGCCGCACATGTATAACTAAACATTTGTCTTTTGAACCTCTGGTGAGCCTTAAGCTTACATTGTGTCCCTTTTGTCCACTGAAGACGCTGAAAGGTCTTTTCTGCCAATGCAAAACAAATGTTGACATACCCTGTGTGTTTCCTCCGCTTCTGTTATTAGCAACAGTGGCATGTATTTTAATATTTGCACAAAAGTTTATGTGACGAAAAATAATTAGACTCAGTGGTATTATTGCTAAGGCATATGTGAAGTGGGGATAAATAAACCTATATGGTTTGAATGAGTCATTTTTATTTGAATATGCAATGGTAAGAACATCTAATGACACTTTATACAGCAGTAAAATATCATTACTGTTGATCAGTAGTAGAAACTGAAGAAATCAATTTATTTTTTCATAAGTTACAGAGCACAAGAGAGAACCTTATATCATTGACATAACAGCATTGATATACGTATATACTGTAAATATATATGGTAATTGTTATTCTAAATATAAAAATTATTGAGTCACCTGCACCATGACATTGTAGCTGTTATTTCCTTCTTTTATAAATAAATGGGCATATATAACACAATTAATGTATTGTAATTGGCTGGTGTGTTTTTAGACATTTTTGTGTAGATTGTGTAAAGTTGTTACATCGCCTTTGTGCCAAATGTGTCCTGTTTTACAGTGAAAAAAACATGTAAATCAAGCATACATTATATTGTGTGATAGATGAATCACTTTATTTATACAGAGGCATTATAATTGTGAATAGGTTATATGCTCCTTCCTGTTTGCAGACTTTGTTGTATTATATTCCAGTAGTTCAGATATGATTTATGTCTTTGTGCATTCGTGAACCAAAGAAGGCTTGTGTTATGTCTATGGGTGTCAACATGTCCACTATTGTCCCTTATGGATGGATTCTGATGTTTATATAATAATTTATCTCCATCAACTTTTGTGCAACCTGCTGTTTGTTGTGTAACTGTGCAATGTTGTTATAGTTCACTGACTGAATGTTTGCTGTACGTGGAAGGCTTGACTTGAAGTGCGACTGCTGCTGCAGGTCCTTTAATGATAAAAAGCACAATGCTACACCATGATCATGGGGCAGCTTTTATTCTAGGGACACATGATTGTCTGTATTATAATGTGCTAAGTGATGTATAAATAAAAAAAATATATGCAACATTTTATCTGTCTTAACATGCTCAATATACAGTTTTATGTTGAGAAAAACAACAGAATTATTTATAATTTAGCATTTAAAAATTCAAATGCAGTTTGCCAATACACTGAGAATACAGAAGAACTGTACATTCCTGAATTTGAAGAGAGAAATGTCTCTTGTCACATTTGTTGTCTGCACCTTAACAAATAATTTCAGCATTGCCACTGTATCCATTACATGAATAAAGCTGTAGAACATCTGTGAGCACAATTATTTACAGTTTGTGAGAAAGACTTGAAGTTTACCAATAAACCTTCGAGAGAGATCTTATTGAACCTTTTTTGTTGCAATTTCTTATGCAAATTACACCTAATAAATACACAGAGCCCAATTCTCAACGTCTGAAGACGGTATATTGCCATGTTTTGCAGAAAGTGCCAGTGCTTTCTGTAGTTTCTGTACAGAATTGTCTGTTTTTTCACCAATTACCTCTGCCAAGGAGGTTATGTAATCGGGGTGGTTTGTCTGTTTGTCCGTCCATCTGTTTGTTTGTCTGTCTGAAAAAAACTACAGGATGGATTTTGATGAAATTTTCACCAGAGGTAACCCTTGGGCCAAGGAAGAACCCATTAAATTTTGGAGATGATTTGAGAGTGCATACCTCCACCAAGGACCTTGTTTGTATTTGTGCAGCAGGATTACACAAAAACTACTGGACGGATTTGGATGAAATTTTTTTACCAGAGGTGGTTCTTGACCTAGAGAGGAACCCATAACATTTTGGTGATGATCCGACAATGCATACCTCCACCAAAGCTCTTATCTTTTCACAGGGTGTTAGCAAGAATACTCCAGAACTACTGAATAGACTTTGCTGCAATTTTCACTAGAACTGGCTCATGTCCTACACACAAACCCATTACATTTTGGAGGTGATCCATGAGGGACGGAAGGAGCCTTGGCAGAGGTATGCACTCTCTGAGGGCTTTTCTAGTTTAATTAATGGATTACATTACGAGCTTATTAATGTCAGGCTGAAAACAGACCATTTCAGACAGCACTTTCAGAACATGCTCACTCTGCTTTATCCTGCCTTGACAGCTCTTATTGTGGGAAAAATCTGAAGAAAATCTACATGATATTGCCAGTAATTTCTTCATTTTGGAGTGAGAGTTGGCAACACTACATAAGGCTGTCCATGTTTATCGTACCTTTATGATATGGATTTAATGCGATGTGCAGTGATCCAAAGAAAATGTCCATTGTCCACAGTCCAAATGTCTGCTGTGACAGAGACATGATCCAGTCCCTCAAATTCCTTTTGGAGATCAAAATCAATTTCTGAATAATCTTTATCCAGGTAGCAAGTAAATGTGTTTTAACTTCAGTGGATCAGTCTCAGCTGTCTGATGGAAAGTCACTCTTATCACATCTTCAGTCTGTAATGATATATCTGCCAATCAGTCGGCTTAATTCTTGCTGGGTCACAAACTGTCCAGATGCATACCTGTGCTTGAAATCCAGCTGTGGCTGTTGAGACAAGAGTATTTCCACTTTACATCCAGCCATGGCTGTTCAGATAGCGTAGATCCACTAATATGGTGTTGTTAGCATAGCTAGCCATTACTTAGCACTAGGGTTGTTGGAGTTGTGTTGCTGTTTTCAAGCGCTTGTCAAGATTGCAGTAGTCTCAACCAGCACTTTAGCTTGCAACCTACCAATATGCTTTTGTCCTTAACTGCGACAAACAAAAAATAATCTATTTCCACAAAAACAAAGTAGTTTCATCTCTTCCTCTGCTCAGTAGTGAAGACTCGGCTCTCTGCAACAGGTCACACTGACCGACAGCTACATCTCAGTTACAATAGGGTCAGTTTGTACATTCATTTATTTGCGCTAAAACTATCTATCCATATTAATAAAATGAGTAACGAGTAATGTGTCTGATCAAATTTCAGTAACTGTAACTCATTACTGAATTTTTAAACAGTAATATCGTTACACAGCATGTTACTGCAAAAGTAGTGGCGTCACAGTAAAGTGTTACTCCCAACACTGCTCATAGGAGAGGACTGATGTAAAGCGGGTGAGGCTCTGCGCCAAGTTTGGCATGTTGATTTTAAGGTACATTTTATTCCAATGTGCTTTTGATCCGCAAAAAGCAGGTTTGAAGTCAGCAGCGCATTATCAACCACTAATTCAGCAATACATTTAAAGGCATGAATATGCAGAAACAGTATGCCTGTTCCTCCACTAGGGCTAGAATTTCTCAGTGTTCATTATTTTGATGGACTGATTTTGTAAAAATCTGTTAAAATCTCATACCTGATCTTTCATTAAAGGTACACTGTGTAAAATTTTGGACGATCTTTTATCAAAAATTAAGATAATCATTTATAAACATGTTTTTAATAGTCTTTTAAAAAAGCTGTTTGATTTTTGTTACCTTGGAATAAGTTGTTTATATGGAGCTGGACCTGCGCTGTTATGGAAGGCCGCCATTTTGCACCGCCATGTTTCTACAGTAGCTCTGAAGGGACAAACATAGAGCTAGCTGTAGAACACACTGCTTATGTTTTAATGACGAATTGGCCTTTAGAATTTGGTGGCACTGCAGCATTAGTTGACTGGTCTGGCTCCTGCAAGTTTTCAGAGCCTTTTGAGGTTTATTCAAGTTAATGATTTAAGTTTTTACATGACATTCGCTATTTGTGGTGCCATTTAGTGTAGTGAATGAAAATGGGTCAGGATGCTTAAAAAAAACATTAGAAACCGGAAGTAGTAAGTTCTGTTTCCTGTTGTTTCTGTTGGTTACACAGAAGAATGCTTCTCTGTTTGCTATGTTGAGCACAGTCTGTAAGTTTGTGGAGAAAAGAGGCAGGCGAGACAATGAGCTGGATGACACAGTTACTTTTTTCTTTCTCCAACATATTTTACAGCAAAAGAGCTACCCAGGTCTCTGTGCATTCCTCCTTTATAACTTTATTTCCATGCATCGAGACCCGGACTTCTGACCATAACACATTGTTTGAACAAAGAACTGTGTGGCACATTAACATAACATAATGCCGGCGCCGCTTCTACACTCTTCTTCTCCCAGTGGCACCAGCATTTTACTCCTCTCCCTGGAGGTGCATAGTCCTTACTGTCCTGTCTGGTGCCCCCCGGTGACACCTCCTCTTTCGGTCCATTGTTCCCTGGGTGGAGAAGTCCAACACCGTGCCCCCACACAGCCTCCCCCACCCCCAACACCCAGAAAGGGGACTAACCCTCCCCATCCTTTGGGCTTGAGCTGGCGCCCATAGTGGCTGTAGCAGGGGGTCGCCGATCCAGTTGAACTGCCCTGCTGGCAGGTTGAACAGGAGGGCACATCAGTCTGTGGAGGGAAAAAGGGAGGGGGAGAAAACACATCAGCTTTGTGCGCGCAGGTCCCTGTTGAGGGATCACCAACTTGCGGAGCCACCAACGGTGGGCGTCCATGCCAGGAAGCTTGGGCCAACACCACCTGCTTGTCTGCCAACGCAAAAGTGGGCTTCGGCCTATCAATGCAGACGGTCTCTCTACGTCCCCTCAAGTCTAACACAAAATGCTTTGCCCCAGCTTCCAACACCCTGAACAGTTTGTCGTACGGTGGGCGCAGCGGGGTCCGATGCGCATTGTGCCTGACAAAAACAAAACTGGTGTTCTGCAAGCTTTTTGGAACAAATGTGCGGGGAAAACAATGGTGGGCCAGGCCCGGTACACTCACAGTCACCATACTTTGTAAAAATTCCTCAGGCGGCTCAGCCTCGCGCGAGGGGTTTTCCGGTAAAAACTCTCCGGGGATCCACAGTGGCTGAGAAAAAATGAGTTCTGCCAGGGAGGCTGCCAAATCCTCCTTCGGTGCGGAGCGCAACCCTAAAAGAACCCAGGGCAGGCGGTCGACCCAATTTGTGTCCGTGAGTGAAGCTCTGAGCACTGCTTTAATCAACCTATGAAAACGCTTCCATAACCCGATAGCCTGGGGTGAATTTTGACCCCCAGGCTCTGGGCCATCACTGATCAGAGTTCTGAAATGAATTGTGGACCCCTGTCGGACGTGATGTCCGATGGAGATCCGAAACGTGCAACCCAAGCTGACAAAAAAGCGCGTGTCACTCCTGCGGACGTGGTAGAAGCCAGTGGGACCACTTCAGGTCAGCGCGTGGTGCGGTTCACAATTGTTAAGAGGTGAGTGAAACCTTGCAATGGCGGGAGGGGTCCCACCAAATCCCGTGGACGTGGTTGAACCTCCTGGCCGGGATTTGGAATGGCTCAAGGGGGGCTCTGGTGTGCTTGTGCACTTTGGCGTGCTGGCACGCGACGCAAGCTGCAGCCCACTCTTTCACGTCCTAGCACAAGCGCGGCCAGACGAATTTCACCCCCTCTAGTTTCACTGACGCATGCACTTCCGGATGCGAAAGGGAGTGGACTGACTCAGAAACGCGACAGCGCCAAGAGCTTGGAACCACTGGGTGCGGGTGGTCGGTGGAGACGTCGCAGAGCAAGTGAGGGCACCCTTCTTGCACCACCTCCGCTCTCCAGCCTTAACTCCGTTGGCACAGACTGGAGCGAGCAAATGTCCGCCTTCCCAGCTTGCGCCGCGGCCATGGCAGGGAAATCTATTCCCATGTAGACCAGGGCGATTAACGCATGTGACAGGCAATCGGCCATGACGTTGAGCTTACCGGCAATATGCTGAATGTCGGAAGTAAACTCCAAAATTGCAGCCAACTGCCGTTGCTGCCGGGCCAACCATGGTTCGGAGACCTTGTCCATTGCATACCTCAGCGGCTTATGGTCCACAAACGCAGTGAACTCGTGCCCCTCCAGCCAGAACTGGAAATGCCATGTTGCTAGGTGGAGAGCCAGCAATTCTCCATCAAATGCACTGTACTTGTGTTTGTTGTTGCACAAAGTGCGACTAAAAAATGCCAGCAGCTGCCACGAACCTGAGACGCACTACTTCACTACTGTCCCTAAGGCAACGTCAGATGCGTCCGTAGTGAGCGCTATCCGTGCAGACGGATCCGGGTAGGCTAACAACGCGGCATCCTCAAGCAATGTTTTGGCATTAGTAAAAGCCTGGACTTGCTTGGGAGTCCAGTCGATGGCTTCCGTGGGCTTCTTTTTTTTTAAGTAAAAAGTAAGTAAAGTTTATTTATATAGCACTTCTCACAGAAAATATAACACACAATATGGTGGTACTCACTTATATAGTGCTTTTATTCTCATCTCTTGATGACCAAAGCGCTTTACAGATCCTGCCATTCACACACACATTCACATACTGATGGTGGCATGCTGCCTAACATGGCGCTTCCAGACCCACCAGGAGCAATTGGGGTGAAGTGTCTTGCCCAGGGACACAACGGCAGGATATCTGGGGAGAGCAGGATTCGAACCACCAACCATGTGGTTATTGGACGACCTGCTCTACCTCCTGAGCCACTGCCGTCCCCATAGGTATAAAAGCAAATATAAAGACATTAAAAACATAAAAAACCATAATCCATAATCAAACTAAATAGCCTGTTTAAGCAGGAGTGTCTTCAGCTGTTTTTTAAAAGTGTCAACAGAGTCTACTCAGTGCAAAGACAGTGGTAGAGCATTCCACAATTTTGGTGCCACTGCCTGAAAGGCTCTATCATCTTGAGTTTTAAAATGGGTTCGAGAGACAGCCAGTAAAAGTTGATCCGAGGATCTCAAAGACCATGAGGAGTTGTACACTTTAAGCAGCTCGGTGATGTATTTTAAGCGCGGCGTACAATGGCTGCATCAGCTGGGCTGCCCAGGGAAGGAAACGGTTATAAAAATTAATCATTCCCAAAAACTCTAGTAGTAAACTGTAGTGCCCTCACGGTCTGTGGACGCAGAAAGTCCGACACAGTGCACACCTTGTCCAGTAACGGGATCGAGCCCTCCGGTGAAATGAGGTGGCCCAAAAAGTCAATCACTGGCACACCGAACTGGCACTTTGCCAGGTTAACTATCAGCCCATGCGCTTCCAGCCTCTGGAAAACTGTCTTGAGATTCGCAATGTGCTCCTCCTCGGACGCACTGGCTACCAGAATGTCGTCTAAGTAGACAAAAACGAAGGACAAGTCACGAAGGACAAGTCGCAAAGCACTCCGTCGATCATCCTCTGGAAGGTCTGCGCCACACCTTTTAATCTGAACGGCATGTGTAAAAACTCAAAAAGGCCAAAAGAAGTTATTACTAGTGTTTTTGGAATGTCTTCCACGCCCATCAGGACCTGGTGGTAACCGCGGACCAGATCCACTTTGGAAAAAACATGCGCCCTGGCCAGGTGCACAGAAAAATCCTGGATGTGTGGAATAGTATAGCGATCATGTTCCGTAGTGTTGTTCAAGAGCCAGAAATCGCCACATGGTCACCACGACCCGTCGGCTTTAGGCACCATGTGTAGTGGGGATGCCCACGGGCTGTTGGAGCGCCTGATGATGCCCAACTGCTCTAAGTTGGCAAACTCTTCTCGCTCGTTGGCCAGTTTAGCTGCGTCCAAATGCCGAGGACGCACGAACACCGGTGGGCCTTTTGTCGTTATAAAGTGCTCGACCCCGTGTTTTGTTACGGTAGCTGAAAAAGTCGGGACTGTGAGTGCTGAGAGCTGTGCGAGCAAACGTTGGTACTTACGCCCTGGAGCTATAACGTTAGCCAGTGTTGTCGATCCAGCTCCCCCAGCTGTGCAGGGCAGTGAGGTAAAAGAGACAGCATCCACTAATCTCCTATTAGCAACATCGACTAACAATCCATAAGCACATAGAAAATCTGCTCCTAAAATGGGCCCAGAACATGCAGCTATCACAAAGTCCTACTGAAAGTTGCGTCTGTGTAAGCATATCGTTAGTGTCCGCTCACTAAATGTCCTGATGGTGGATCCGTTAGCTGCCGTAAGCTTGGGACTGCTGCCTCCTACCACCCTGTCTGCGTTGACCGGTAGGATGGTAGGATGAGGCTCTTCTGGGAGCCGGAGTCCATCAAAAACCATCTCCCCGAACGTGTGTCTGTGACATAAAGCAGTCTGTTCCTATCGCCATCAGTGGCAGCTGCAACCAAATTCTGAACGTACTGTCTTCCTGGCTTCTTGAATTGGCATGGTGAAAGGCAGCGTTGGGCATTCAAGCCGAAACGGTGATGATGAAAACAGATTGCCCAGTTCCTTCATCTTCTGGTGTCCATCCCGGCTACCACGAACGGCTCCTCGACCTCGCTGGAGTCCGTCATGGATGCCAGTGCCACTGTCTGCACGCTGAGAGTTCTGGTCACCAAAAGAATGCGGTCCGCTTCCTGCAACAGGACGCGGTAGTCCTTAGCAACCAGCCGCGGCAAATTGGCCAGGATCACCCTCGCTGTAGCCGGTAGGTTCCTGAGGAACAAGTGGGCAAACAGGAAACATTCATCTTCCTTCCCTCTCAGCACCAACATGCTCTCCATCAGCTCCAGTGACAATTTGTCCCCTAACTCCGAATACGTTAGGAGCCTCTCTGCCCCCTCACTGTCAGAAAGGGTATAGCGCTGGAGAAGCATCCTCTTGAGCGCCTCATGTTTTCCTTGGGCCGGCAGCTCCTGGAGCAGGTTCGTCACCTGTTGCATGGTGCGCGCATCCAGAGCAGGGATCACGTAGTAATACCTGGTATCGTCCGTTGTTATCCCGTGGAGTGCGAACTGGGCTTCAATGTGCAAAAACCACACGGTTGGGTTGTGAAGTCAGAAGCCTGGGAGCTTGACTGGGACCACACATGCGGTGCTGGTGCCCTCCCTCCAGGCAGTCTCCGGGTGGTGCTCGGCTCACTTTCCATGGCACGTCTTCGGATCACCAATTTGGAGAAAGGAGGAAGGCGAGACAACGAGCTGGATGACACAGTTACTTTATTCTTTCTCCAACATATTTCACAGCAAAAGAGCTACCCGGGTCTCTGTGCATTCCTCTTTTATAAATTTATTTCTATGCATCGACACTCGGACTTCCGACCATAACACATTGTTGTTTGAACAAAGAACTCTGTGGCACATTAACATAACATAACGCCATTGCCACTTCTACACTCTTCTTCTCCCAGTGCCACCGGCATTTTACTCCTATCCCCAGGGGGCACATAGTCCTTACTGTCCCTTCTGGTGCCCCCCGGTGACACCTCGTCTTTTGGTCCATTGTTCCCTGGGTGGAGAAGTCCAACACCATCCCCCCCACAAGTTAAAACATATCCATATTACTCTTGTGTGCGCTCTCAACATTATTTTGATTAGTATCAACCGCTGGAAATGTTAATCTTTATTTTTAGCGAGTATAAACGTGCTAATGTTAGCATGCTAACTGCTAGCTTAGCGCACTAGCATTAGCCTAATAGCTTAGTAGCAGTTCTCTTGTCAAGACTGAGTTCTTACATGAGCACAAGTGAATGTTGTGTAATTCAGTAGACATTTTTCTTGTTATTGATGCTACCTTTACCTCTGTTGCAGTTTTCACTCTATTA
The DNA here is from genome assembly GCA_020510985.1 of Pholidichthys leucotaenia. NCBI lineage: Eukaryota > Metazoa > Chordata > Actinopteri > Cichliformes > Pholidichthyidae > Pholidichthys > Pholidichthys leucotaenia. Next base: position 52,539,578 of record CM035843.1, read on the forward strand.
GTTGGTCATCAATAAAGTTTGCAGAACTACACTGGTGTCGTCAGTGAAGAGTTAGCTATCTGCATAACTGCTTCTGGAAAAGCAGTGAGGGCAGAATATGATCGTTGGCTGACATAAAACAGGATACGAAGAAGAAACATGGAAGAGGAGTGGTTATAATATAATATAAACATTTTTATTCGGAGTTGGACTTTCTTGGGTTGCACTCAGGGCTTGACATTAACTTTTTTGCTCACCAGCCACTGTGGCTAGGGATTTTCCAAAGTTACTAGCCACTCAGCCGTTTCACTAGCCACAATTTTGTATTGTAGTTGGAAAATTATGTTTAATATGATAAAATCTGACTATCGCATGCTAAAATTTAGTTGAATTAAATGTACAACCTTTTTAAATGTAGTGACCCTTATACATACATAAAAATAGCAAGAGAAGCACTGTTTAATTAGTTATTAACAGCAGTACTGTGAAACAATCGAGAAAATGTTTGCAATGTGAGTGAAGAACAGGTAGATTTGGGGTCTGTCCCAATTCTCATTTCTACCCCTTCCCCTTCCCCTTCGCCTACCCCTACCCCTTGGCCCTTGAAATCAAGGGCCTCTTGCTCTCATCAGAAAAAAGAAGAAAAAGAAAACTGATGAGAAAAAGTCTGATCATATGGAGAAAAATGTCTCAAATTTACACAAACTATTCTAATCAGTGACCGGAGTGGTGGCTCAGTTGGTAGAGCATCCGCCCCACAGCCGGGAGGCAGGGGTTCAAATCCCGGCCGGGTCATACCAAAGACCATATAAAAATGGTACTTTCTGCCTTCTAGCGTGGTGCTCCGCATAATGGAACGGGGAAAGTAAAAGTTACACACAGAACTACCAGTGGACTGACCCCCCACTGTAACTTTCACTACTTACAGTAGCTGTGTGGCCTAGGGTCAGAGAAACGGAGATGGGCGCCGCCCTATGCGCCTTCATGGCGTGAAAGGAATTAACTATTCTAATCAGTAGAAAAAAGTCAGAAATTTACTAAAAAATAAAGCTGCAAATTCACAGAGAAAAATTTGGACCTTCTGGTGAGCTATTTTTGGGCCGCAGGCCATATGTTTGACACCCCAGAACCAGCCCATTAAAAATACATATTTAGAGGATTTACTTACATGAAATAGCTGCATATCACAACAGCATGTAAATGAATAAGATAAACTACAAAGCATAGATAAATGAAAGTTCACCTGAGAAGAAGCTTCATATTGTGGAGTGTGTGAAATCACAGGCAGATTCATTTCAAATAATTTATTGCACACTGACATCTCACGAGCACAGAACAGAATGAACTTTTTATCAGAGACTCTCCTCTTAAGTTTCATGGCTTACATCACACACAACAGGACATTTGCATCACACTGCATTCAACCCCCTACATCCTTGACTCCTTCCTGCTATCTCACCAGGAGCCTCCTGCTCTTTGATCTCCCATGCTTATCCACTGTATCCTGTCTGAGATGCTAGAAATCTGGCTCTCCCAAGGTGCTACAATATGTTCTTTACAGCAACAAATCAAAGTGCAGTCACTTTTTCTCTGTGTGATAACAAAACTTACCCAGGATTTACACTGACTCCAGATGCAGTCCGTTGCAGACGCAATGCAGATGGCCCTGTGATGTTCAGATGTGGTGGCTCGCCGTAGGTGACGTCATCAGGTGGCGAACTGGCTGTGGCACGGGGCGGCGCCACCCATCTGTATATAGTTGAGTGTGCTGTAAATAAAGTGTTTATTCGGCTCATGTGTGCTCTTGGTGAGTTATTTCCAGACACAACAATGGCGATGAGGGTAAAACCTACTATGATACGACCTGTGCAGCCATTCCTTGCCCTTCCAGGTGAGCCACCAATCCCATGGGATTGGCTGGTTCAAAGGATTCAAAACCTTTATCAATGCTGCCGGGCTGACCCATGCTAGCGATGAGTGGCTAAAGGGGATGCTAATTCACAGTCTTGGCACCGAGGGGCAGTGTGTGTTTCACTCCCTAGGCCCGACGAGCACATACAAGGACTGCATGGCTGTAATGAGCAGGTATTTTGCTGACACATGCAGTTTAATGCCGCGAAGAATCGTTTTCAACCAACGATGTCAGCGTGTGGACAAGACGACCCTTCAGTTTACCACAGAGCTCCAGTTCCCGGCGAGCACGTGTGCTTTTGGCCACACAGAGGCAGAGCTAATACGTGTAAAGCTAGCGGCAAATGCTAACAACAAGTGGCTGCGTGATGAGTTGTTACTGGCAGGGGGACACCTAAAACTTAATGAGGTTGTGAGGATGGCGTCCCAAATGGAAATGGCTACCCAGCTATCGAGGCAGCTAGTGGTGCCTAGCCAATTGGCCCCTTACCCAGCTCCATGATCACAGGTCATCACCGCCGCCGCCCAGCGCTCCTTCCCTACATCTCCCCGCTGCAAATGGAAGAAGCCGGGTAGGAAACGGCCTAACACGGGTGAGAGCCCACCCTACAATGACTGTGGTTCAGCCAGACACCAAACTCATTCACCCGCCTGCCCAGCCAGAGGGCTGAAATGCTACCACTGTAGAAAGGTCAAACACTTTGTCAAAGTCTGCCGCTCAACCCCTGCGAATCCAACGGCCCACCCATCAGACCCTGCCACCACCCACACAGTCCGCGCCAAAAGCTAGTCATTCAAATGGTGCACAATACAGTTGGATGGTGTTGATGTGCCGCTGCTGTTGGATACGGCAGCCTCAAGGTCCCTTCTGAGCCTGGCCATGGTCAGGAAACTGTTTCTCCGGAAGGCCCTCACAGTGAAGGCGGACGACTCATTCGGCTATGGACACGTCAAGATCGGCATGGTGGGAACGGTCACCTTTTCTGTACATTGCGGCCCTAAAACCATCCTGTCGTTCACCTTCCAAGTAACACGCCGGGGGGCTGACTTGTTGGGTATTGACTTGATACCATCATATCTGATACTATCAGCGAGCTGGGTTTCTCCATCACCGACCCAATGGGCTTTACCTTTCTGACAGTCTCCTCATCCTGGAAGCACCATTGGCCGGTGCTCTTTGTGGAACTAGGATCACCTCCTTCAATCATCGACCACTCATTGATCCGACGGTGTCACCAAAAATTCAGCCTCTCCACCGACTCCCTCTCGTACTGCAGGATGATGTCACAGTGGAGCTGCAGAAACTCTTGGACGCTGGCATCATTGAACAAGTCAATGCTTCTCCCTGGATCTCCAACCTGGTCATGGCAAAGAAGTTGGGCAGCCTATGACCATGCATTGACCTCCAAATGGTGAACAAGGTGGTGATTCTGACATGATTGCTTGACCCAGGAGACAGACACTGACACGAGTAGACCGTTTAGACAATTATTTATTAAACCCAGAGTGTAATGTGTGTGAAGGTGTGAGTGAGTGCGATGCTGAGGAACCGCTGGAGCTGAGCGAGTCCCGCCGTGACCTGGCAACCCTGGAAACACACAAGCACAGGTGGATTAGTGCTATTCGCAGTACGGAGATGTAATAACAAGTACTGCTTACTTGCAGGTGACGCTGGAAGACTCTTGCTGGCTCTGCGGCCCACTGTGGCTCGGTGAGTGTGACGCTTGGTGCTGTGGTGAGGTGGAGGAGTTCCGAGGAGGAGGAGGAGAGGCTCCGTTACTTGGGGAGACAAGTCCGCCACCAGGGAGGTCCTCCTGTGCACAGGGGATAATATTTTGGCAAGGTAAGATATCTTGGTTCTTACGTGACAAGGCTTGACGAGGAAGCGTCGTGGATGCTCCGGCTCGAGGACGAATCCATGATGCGTTGCATGGCGAAGTAGGCAGACAACTCCATGCTGAGCCATCAGTGACGCCGGCTTTTAAGGTCTGTTGGTGATTGGCGGCAGGTGTGTGCACAGCCGGGGCTGATGATGGCCCAGCGGCCACCATGACAGTACTCCCCCCTCTAGAGGTGCCTCCAGGCACCTGCCCCATCTTACCTGGATGCGCCCGATGGAAATTGTGGATGAGTTGTTTGTCCAGAATCAACGCTGGGCGAATCCAGGAACGGTGCTCAGGACCAAACCCCTCCCAGTCCACCAAATACTGAAGACCCCGGCCCCGCCGACGGACATCTAAGATGGCAGTAACCCCCCAAGCCGGGTGGTCGTTGATCATCCTCGGGGGGGGGGGGCGCCGGGGGGGCGGGCACAAGGGGTCGGAGATACAGGGCTTCACCTGGGAGACATAGAAAGAGGGGCAGATGTGCATGGAAGGGGGGAGAGCTAGGCGCACAGTCAGTGGGTTAATAATCCGAGTAATCTCGAATGGACCGATGAAACGCTTAGTCAACTTGCGCTTCTTGGCCGGCACACTGATAATTTTTGTGGATAGCCAAACCCGCTGACCCATCTGATAGTCCGGCGCAGGTCTCCTATGACGGTTGGCCACCTGAATATTGCGTTCCGCGGTCTTGAGGAGAACTCTGCGGGTGATGGTCCAAATCCGGCGACAACACTTGGCATGAGCCTGCACAGAAGGGACAGCCACCTCCTTCTCCTCCTCCGGGAACAGTGGGGGGGTCATACCCCAAAGAAGCCTTGAATGGAGACACTCCCGTTGCTGAGGACACCGTGGCGTTGTGTGCTTACTCAATCCAGGGCAGGAATGTACTCCAGGATGAGGAACAAGACGAGATGACGCAGCGGAGCGCAGCCTCCAGCTCCTGGTTGGCTCGCTCGCACTGACCATTAATCTGTGGGTGATACCCCAAGGAAAGACTCACCGTGGCCCCCGATGTTGTGCAGAATGCCTTCCAGACCTGGGAAATGGATTGCGGGCCTCGATCCGAGACGATGTCTGCAGGGATGCCGTGAAGGTGAACCACATACTGAACCAGGAGGTCCGCTGTCTCCCGTGCCGAAGGCAGCCCCCGGAGTGGTACAAAATGGGCGGCCTTGGAGAAGCGATCCACTATTGTCAGCACCACGGTGAAATGTCCGAAGGGGGGCAGGGCCTGTCACATAAAATCCAGAGTCACATGAGACCAGGGGCAAGAAGGGACCGGTAGAGATGGAGAAGACCCGCCGGGGGGAGGATGACGATTTCCCAGTGGCGCACTGAGCGCAGGCCCGGACATAGTTGGTCACATCCCTCCTCAGCCCTGGCCACCAGAAGGCTCTCTGGAGCAGGTTGACGGTGCGAGAGATTCCCGGGTGACACGCCAACTTGGAGGCGTGACCCCACTGTATAACTTCCCTCCTGACCAACGAGGGGACAAACAAATGGCCCGGGGGACCCCCACCCGGGTCGGGCTCATTCTCCTGTGCCTTCCTGACTCTGTTCTGGATCTCCCACACGAGGGTGCCCACCACAAAGGACGCTGGCAGGATGGTCTCATCATGGTCCCCAGACGACTCTACCTTGAACTGCCTGGAGAGGGCGTCCGGCTTGGTGTTCTTGCTCCCTGGCCGGTAGGTGATGGTAAAGTTGAACCGCCTAAAGAAGAGAGACCAGCGAACCTGGCGGGAGTTCAGCCGCTTGGCCGTCCGGAGATACTCCAGGTTCTTATGATCTGTCCATACGATGAATGGCTGGGCAGCCCCCTCCAACCAGTGCCTCCACTCCTCCAGGGCGAGCTTGACAGCCAACAACTCCCTGTCCCCGATGCCGTAGTTCTTCTCGGCAGGCGTCAGCCGGTGAGAGAAGAAAGCACACGGGCGAATCACCCCGTCCATGGGGGAGCGCTGGGAAAGGACCGCCCCCACTCCAGAGTCTGAGGCGTCCACCTCCACCAAGCACTGCATGTCCGGGTCCACCTGGGTCAAAACGCGGGCAGAGGCGAACTCCTCCTTCAGCTTCCCGAACGCTGCAGCAGCCTCCTTGCTCCAGCGCAAGGGGGTCTTGGGGAACGTAAGGCTGGTCAGGGGGTGAGCGATGATCCCGAACTTTGGCACAAACTGACGGTAAAAATTGGCAAAGCCCAAAAACCCCTGTAATTGCTTCCTGGACGTAGGAGTGGGCCACTCCACCACCGCCTTGACCTTGGCCGGATCCGGAAGCACCTGGTTATGGGCGATGATAAATCCCAAAAAAGACGTTGAATTCATGTGGAATTCACACTTCTCGGCCTTGACGAATAGCTGGTTCTCCAGGAGGCGCTGCAGGACCCGTCGAACATGCACCTGGTGCTCCTCCAACGTGCGTGAAAAGATCAGGATGTCGTCCAAATACACAAACACGAAGGAGTTCAGTAAATCCCGGAGGACGTCATTGATCAAACGCTGGAAAACGGCCGGAGCGTTGGTTAACCCAAACGGCATCACAAGGTATTCAAAGTGGCTGCTTGGGGTCAGGAAAGCCGTCTTCCATTCGTCACCTTCTCTGATGCACACCAGATGATAAGCATTGCGAAGGTCCAGCTTCATGAACCATGATGCCCCCTGGAGGGAGTCAAAGGCCGAGTTCATCAGGGGCAATGTATACTTGTCCATTTTAATGGTGATTTCATTTAGGCCCCGGAAGTTGATGCAGGGGCGCAGGAACCGTCCTTCTTTCCCACAAAAAAGAATCCTGCCCCCACCGCCGAAGAGGATGGACGGATGATTCCGGAGCTGAGGGACTCCTTAATGTACATGTCCATGGCCTCCCGCTCCGGAGCCGACAGGCTGTATAAGCGACTCACCAGTAGTGGGGCCCCCACCCGGAGGTTGATCGCACAGTCGTAGGGCCGGTGGGGGGGGGGGAGGGACAGCACCCGTGACTTACTAAATACCATTCCCAGATTGCGGTAGACCTCTGGTACTCTGGATAGATCCGGGGGCGGGAGAATGGGAGGGGTCACCGAGACAGAGGGGGCACATGCTGCAGACTGGAGACAGGCGCTGAGACAAAAGGAGCTCCACGCTGTGATGTTCCCCGCCTGCCAATCAAACGTGGGGTTGTGAAGGCGTAGCCATGGATAACCCAGGATAACAGGCGAAGTGGAGATGGGCAGCACCCAGAACCGGATATCCTCTTGATGGTTTCCAGAGGTAATCACCGAAACAGGGGCCGTCTGGTGGGAAACAGTGGTGAGCGGGGTCCTAGACAACGTGATAAGGTTGACAGGCGGGTGGAGGGGTTGACAGCCGAGGCCCAGACGGGTTGCCAGGTCTTCAGAAATGAAGCTTTGCTCAGCCCCAGAGTCAATAAGAGCGTGTGTTGTATGTTCCCTGTGTTTGTAGATTAGTCTAATGGCTATGAGACAACGAGTGAGGGGCTTTTTCTGGTCTATGTCCATGAGTCCCCCTACTGTGACCCACGGACCTCCCCTTTTAACCAATTGTTACACTCAGCCACCCCGTGAGACCCACTACCACAGTGAAAACACAGGCCCAGATCCCTTCGGCGCTGTCTCTCAGCCACCGAAACACCCCGACTGTCCTTACAATCATCTCCTCCTGCCCCGGAAGTCCCTCCGGCGGAGGCAGAGCCGGCAGGGATGGCCGAGAGGAGCGGGGGCGTGGTTTAACCGAGCGGCTGGCAGCCTTACGTTCTGCTGCCCGCTCCTTCAGCCTGTTGTCTACACTAACGGCTAGTGAGATTAATTCACCTAGTCTATCTGGTTTTTCCCGTTCCGCTAGCTCATCCCTCAGCTCAGAGCTAAGGCCGCGGAGGAAAATACTACACAGAGCAGAGTCCTCCCACCCCACCTCTGCAGCTAAAACCTGGAAGTCCACAGCGAAATCGGCTGCAGATTTACTGCCCTGCTGAAGATTTAATAGGCGGTCAGCTAACACCGCGTCCCGATCCGTATGGTCAAAAGTTTCAAAAAAATCTGCTACAAATTGCTGGTAAGTTAACTGAGCATAGCTGGGTTTCGCCATAATCGCGTATGCCCACGCTAACACTCTCCCCTCAAGCAGATTGGAAATAAACCCTATCTTGCTATGATCTGTGGGAAAATCGCCGGGAACACGATGAAACACTGGTTCACACTGCAGCAGAAAACCTCTGCCTCCCCGAGTTGCCGCTAAAGCGGGCAGGGGTAGGTACGGGAGTGAGGCAAGGTAAGGCAGGTTGGTGGGCCTGACTAGCCGGTAAATTAGCGGGGGCTGGTGACGTCCCGGTGACCGGGGGGAACGCCTGGTGTCCTTCCAGGCGGTCCAGCCGGTTGTTAATTAGGGTTAACTGATTTAAAATAACTGTCTGTTGATGGGCTATTAGGTCTACTCGGGCGCTAAGAGTGTTAAAACGGCACATCAGCGCGCTGTCTGCTGGGTCGTCTTGATGGAGTCGTACTGACATGATTGCTTGACCCAGGAGACAGACACTGACACGAGTAGACCGTTTAGACAATTATTTATTAAACCCAGAGTGTAATGTGTGTGAAGGTGTGAGTGAGTGCGATGCTGAGGAACCGCTGGAGGCTGAGCGAGTCCCGCCGTGGACCTGGCAACCCTGGAAACACACAAGCACTAGGTGGATTTGTGCGATTGCAGTACGGAGACGTAATAACAAGTACTGCTTACTTGCAGGTGACGCTGGAAGACTCTTGCTGGCTCTGCGGCCCACTGTGGCTCGGTGAGTGTGACCCTTGGTGCTGTGGTGAGGTGGAGGAGGAGGAGGAGGAGGAGGAGGAGAGGCTCTGTTACTTGGGGAGACAAGTCCGCCGCCAGGGAGGTCCACCTGTGCACAGGGGATAATACTTTGGCAAGGTAAGATATCTTGGTTCTTACGTGACAAGGCTTGACGAGGAAGCGTCGTGGATGCTCTGGCTCGAGGACAAATCCGTGACGCGTTGCGTGGCGAAGTAGGCAAACAACTCCGTGCTGAGCCATCAGAGACGCCGGCTTTTTTTGTAACTTAGATTTTTATTCATTTTTCATCATATATAATGCATTCAGATCACATTCTACATTTAAAAAACAAAGGGGTTAGGGTAGGGAAAAATAAAAAAAATAAACAAAATAAAAATAAAAAATAAAAAATAAAAGGGGGGGGGGACAAATGTTGGAGCATCAAGTTTTTAGTTTCCCATCTCTTAATTCTTCTGGTTTTTTCAGTGTCTTTGGTTATTCTTTCAATTTCCTGCCTCGTTGTTGCACTTTTGTAGTGTGTCCATTTCCGCCATTTTTTCCTCCCATATTCCTTCTTGCATTCTTCGTCGATATGTTAGTTTTTCCATCATACGTATGTCCTCAACAATGTCAGTCCATTGTTCTTGGTCAGGAAGAACTTCTGATCGCCATTTTTTTTGTGATAGTTTTTTTACATGCAATCAACAAGATTTTAACTAGATATCTGTCCCTCAGCCTGTATAACACTGTCTTTTTTAAGATCACATAAGTACATCAGGTTACAGTTCATTGGTATATTATATCCTAATATCCTCTGTATTGTCACATGCATAGATTTCCAAAATGATGATATTTTGTGTAGCATTTCCAAAACATATGTGAGTGGTCTGCATTTTGAGCCCCACATCCCCTCCAGCATAAAGATTGGGTATTTGAAGATTTTCCTTGATTCTGTGGTGAATGAAAAAGCGAATCAGGTTTTCCATCCAAATTCCCTCCATGCCCTTGAATTTGTTGATGTGTGTTGTGTTTTCCATATTTCCTGCCAGCTTTCTTCTGTTATGTTTAAATTGACGCTCTTTCTCCATTTCTCCTTTATATAGTTACTTGTATGATTGTTTGTCATAGTTTCTGATATAGTTTTGAAATAATTCTTATTTTATTTCCTGCATATGAGCTTAAAATATGTTGTATAATCTCGTTCACATCTGTTTGGAGGTTATGCCTAATCTTCTTCATATAGTAATCTCTCATCTGACAGATATCTGAAAATTCCGATCTTTCTAATTTAAATTTTCTCCTGATATTTACAAAGCTCCCGAGATCTTTTTTTCCGATATTGCCCCATGCTGGTGATTCCCTTGTTCACCAGATTTTGTATCCCCTATCTTGTTTTGCGGTTCAAACTGACTGTCAAATGCTACCCATTTCAATAGTTTTATGTCTTCCCTTATATTATATTTTTGTACTATTTATACCACAGTTCTAAAGTAAATTTAGTAGATTGGGCTCTATTTGTTTGATTTGCTTATATGCATCTTTATCTCCTATTATGCTTTGTACTGGGAGTCCCTCAATTTCCTTTTCCATTTCTTTCCATTTTGCCTCATATCCCTCGTCGCACCAACATATGATATATCTTATTTGTGCTGAGTAGTAATATTCCTTTAGACTCGGTAGGCCCATGCCTCCTTTCTCTTTTGGTAATTGGAGGGTTTTATATTTCACTCTTGGTTTTTTACCTCCCCAAACAAATCTCGATATCTATCCTGTCCCACTTTGAGAATTGGGCATCTGGAATCTCTGTTGGTATAGCCTGTGAAGAGGTATAGTAATCTAGGTTGTATGCTGATTTTGACTGTCTCAATTTTGAATTCAGATCCATATTTAAGATTGACCATCTAGCAATATCTTTTTTTATTTCTTGTTCCAACCTATCATAGTTTGCTTTATATATTTTGCTTAGGTCTTTAGGTATGTTCACTCCAAGGTATTTTATTTCTTTTTGCTTCCAGTTTAGTTTGATCTTATCAGTTATCTGGTTTAGAGGGTATAGTGGAATGGTCAGTATTTGTGTTTTTGTTAGGTTTATCTTGTATCCTGATAATTTTCCAAAATTTTCTATCAAGTTCATCATTTCCATTATTGATTTATCTGGTTGTTCAAGGTAAACTATAATATCGTCCTGCAAATAGCCCAATCTTGTGTTCCGCCCCCTTTATTGTTACACCTTTTAATTTCTTATTTTGTCGTATTGCTTGAGCCAATGGTTCTATGAACAGAGCAAACAAGGTGGGCGATAAGCAGCATCCCTGCCTAGTTGATCTTTGTATATTTACTTTGTCTGTTAAGCTACCGTTTATCTTGATTCTTGCCACAGGTTCTTGATATAGCGTCCTTATGCATTGTACTGATTTTTCGTTAAATCCAAAGCGCTCCAGTACACTATATAGGAATTTCCAGTTAACCCTGTCAAATGCTTTTTCTGCGTCTAAACTCATTATTACTGCGCTTTTCTTTTCTTTATGTATTTGGTTAATTATATGTATTGTTCTCCTGATATTGTCATGTGTTTGGCATCCCTCTATGAATCCAGTTTGATCATCTTCTATCAATTCCGTCAAGAATGTCTTTATTCGTTTACATATAATTGTTGTGTATATTTTATAATCTACATTTAATAAAGAGATTGGTCTATAGTTTCCGCATTGTTCTTTATCTTTCCCTGGTTTTAAAATAACTGAAATGATTGCTTCGTTCCATGTTGGAGGTATTTTGTTGTTGTTCAGCGTCCAATTAAATGACTTTAGGAGTTGTGGCGTGAGTTCTTCTATAAACAGTTTATAAAACTCAGATGGGTATCCATCACTACCTGGTGATTTACCGTTTTTAAGTGACTTAATCACATCTCTGATCTCTTGTGTTGTTATTTTCTGCTGTTAGTTTTTCATTTTGTTGATTTCCTATTGATGGCAAGTCCCAATGTGTCTAGAAATTTTTTTGATATCTTTAGTATTTGTTTCTTCAGGTTGCGAGTATAGTTCTTGGTAGAAATTATGGAAAATGTCTTCGATGTTTTCTGGGTTAACTGTGGTTTTATTTGTGGTGGGGTCTTTAATCTTGTATACATTATTCATTGTTTGTTGTTTTCTTAACCGTTTTGCCAGCAGTTTTGTGGCTTTGGCCCCGTGTTCATAATATTTTTGCTTTAGATATCTATTTTTCCTTTCAATTTTCATCCATTTGTGTTTCTTTTATCTTTGTTTTTTTCTTCTTTAATTTCTTGATATATTTTTGGATCATTTGTGCTTTGATGTTTACGTTCTAATTCCCTCAGTCTCTCACATCTTTGTTCATACGCTTCCAGTTTAGTCTTATTTGCTTTTCCTGTTTCAACAATTAATTTACCCCTTAACACGGCTTTTAGTGCGTCCCATAGTATTGTTGGGTCCACTTCTTCATTGTCATTCTCTTGGATATATTCGTTTATGTTTATTTTTATTCTTTCTTTCATTTTCTCATCATTTAACAGTCCTACGTTAAGTTTCCATGTTGTTTGTCGTTTTCTATTGTTTAAATATATTTCCATGTATATAGGATTATGATCTGATATTTCTGCCCCTCCAATCCAACAATTTCTCACCCTGTGTCTGTCACCTTCATTCATAAGGAAGTAATCTATTCTAGAGTGTACTTTATGGGCTGCTGAATAATGTGTATAGTCTTTTTCGAGTGGGTGTAGGTCCCTCCATATGTCTACCATACCCATTTCTGCCAGTGAGGTTCTTATGAACTTTGTTACATGTTTTTTTGTCTTTTTAACACTTGTTGTGTCAACTTCATGATCCATGACAGCATTTAAGTCTCCTCCACAAATTAGGACTCCTTCACTGTGTGTTGCTATGAGATCAAACAGATGTTGAAAAAAAACCCTTGTCACTTTCTGGTGGGGCATAGATGTTCACTAATGTGATCTGCATACCATCTATTCGTCCCTTTATTATTACATACCTGCCTTCTTTATCCTGGATTTCCTGTTCACTTTCAAATTGTATTTTGTTTGAGATTAGTATCATAACCCCCCTTTTTGCTCCTCCCTTAAATGAACTGTAGTAGGAGTTCTTATAGCCAAATCTCTTTAGTTTCACATGTTCTGCCTTGCTCAAATGTGTCTCTTGCATAAATATAATTTCAGCTTTTTCCTTCTTGAATTTTCTTATTATTCTTTCCCTTTTAACAGGTGAGTTCAGACCATTCACGTTTAGTGTCATTATCTTAAGATTTTTACCCATATTCATGTTTTTCCATTTTTTTAACTTGTGCTCCTAACCCCTTTAACAACAAAAATAACACATATTTATATAAAAACACATTAAAAAAACTCGACCTCCGTACTTTGGGCCTTTCTTCTGCCCACTGGTCCCTGTTGGTGGGTGGGGGGTTTGTCTTCACAGAGTGAAGGGCCCTCCCTAGACTTCTAATTACTATCAAAGTAATAGTCATAAGTCTAGAAATGTCCAACAAATATCACTTAAACCTCTCCTAGCCGTCTGTTTCTCTTTTACCTTGTCTTCTTGGCCTTCATTTCTTCTGTGCCTTTCTTAATCTTTGTTATGATCTAGGCTTTCAGTTGAAAGCCTTGTAGCTTGTCCTGGGCCCGCTGCTCTACGTCTCTCCCCCTTCTTCCGCCGTTCACTCGTCTCCACTCCGTCTGTCGTGGTGCGTTCAGGGCCGCCGCTGCTCCAGCCGTCTCCTTCGGCACGCTCACCTCAAGGCCCCGCTCCATCATATCCCGCGCTGCCTCTTCGGCCGTGTTGTAGGTTCTTGTGCCTTCCTCCCAATGAATCCTCATTTTCGTTAGCGGCGTTTGGAATCTAATTTTTTTCTCTTTCAGCGTTTTTTTTAATATTGGCATATTTCTTCCGCTGCTGCACGATTTCTGTCGGGTAGTCATGGTCAAAAAATACCTGTTTGTCGCCGATTCGTATCTTTTTTTTCCATGCTTGCGTCAGGATTCTTTCCTTTATGTCATATTTCACAAAGTTTACCACAACTGACCTGGGTGGAGAGTTTGTTTTCGGGTTCTGTGCCGGTGTTCTGTGCGCCCGTTGAATCTGCAGATCCGTTTCTCCGGGTATTTCCAGTTCTTTTTTTAAGAACTGATCCATGAATTTTGTCATCGAGTTGCCTTCAATGCCCTCCGGAATTCCAAAGATGCGCATATTGCTTCGTCGGGATCTGCTCTCCAAGTCGTTTATTTTCTCCTGCATCCTCTGCGTTTGCGTCATCAGGGTCTGTAGTTGTTCGTTTGCCTCGCTTTTCCAATCTTCTAGTTCCGAAATTCGGGTCTGCGCTTCTGTCATACACGCCCGCTGGGAGCGCAGCTCCTCCATGTTTTCCGTTAATTTACGCTCCATTTCTCTTCGGAGGTCCATGATTTCCTCCTTAATTTCTTTTTTCAGTTCCTCCTTAAGAGCCGCTAAATCCTGTTGTAGCTGTCGCTTGAATTCTCTCAACTCTTCACCCAAACTGGCGATGCCAGCGTTCATGTTGTCGAGTCTGGTGTCCTCCATTTTCTCTGCTGTGGACATCTCGTTTTTTTGGGCTTTGCGTACAGCGGTTTTTCCTGCGTTGTTGGAGAGGAATTCTTCAATTTTACCCTGTTTTTGTCCTTGTGCCCGGTTCCTTCGTGTTTTCATCCCTTAGTTTATTGATTCGTTTATGTCGAGTTGGCCATTTACCGATGATTTTTAATCCGGCTAGGGAGAGCTCTTTGTTTAAGTGTTATGTCTCTCCGCCATCTTCCCGGAAGTCCCGAGACGCCGGCTTTTAAGGTCTGTTGGTGATTGGCGGCAGGTGTGTGCGCAGCCGGGGCTGATGATGGCCCAGCGGCCGCCATGACAGATTCCAGCCAAATATCCCCCGCCCACGATGGAGGAACTGACGGCAGCGTTCAACGATTCAAAAGTTTTTCCAAACTGGACCTCCTGCAGGTTCCTTTCCATCCTGATAGCCACAGCCTAACAGCTTTCCTCACCCATATGGGTGTGCTCAGGTACACTCGCATTGTGGGCGACCCCCACAGCCTTCGGGACAAGCAGAGCGCTCAGCTGGAGCAATTAGCAGAACAGTGAGATGTATGGACTGATATCAGTAGGCAACCTCTCTTTGTCTAATCCCGGCGCCAGTAATCCTGCTATTGATATGTGTGACTCTAATGCAAATGTCCATGCTTTACTGCTGTGCATGTATTGTCTCTAGCTGGGTATATAAGCCAACTGCATATCGCTTGCTCTCTCTCTCTTTTTGACCACTTGCATTGCCTGTTTGCTGACTAGAGACAGAGGGCTCGCTCCAGCGCGTTCCCACAGCACTGGAGTGACCCTCGTGCTGGAGGATGAAATAAACACCCTTTTAAACTTCAGTTCGCCGTGTCCTGCCTGCACTTATTCCGTGCCTCCACATTGGGTTCCCTTATTTGATCCGCCACAGCATGCCTTTTGGACTCAGCTCAGCTGCTTCCAAAAGATCATGGCTACCATCCTCGCCGGCTTCCCAGGAGTAGTTGTGTACCTGGATGATATCTTGGTGCACGTCGCAACACCGTACCAAAAGTAATGCAAATTGTAACATATTTTTTCACAAATAAAGAAACGTTTAGCATTATAAAATGTCATTTTGTTGATCACGACGGTTGTAGTTTAGCAATCGCTGCAAAGAAGATACCCGTGTTGTAACTGTTATGTCCACAAACCTGGTGATGAATGAGGCCGACAGAGACATAACACTGAATGTGTCTTTATTGAATGTTTAGGAACACTGTACATATAATGCACCCAGCGGAGTCATCCGGCCCAAGAGGATGTCCTCATGGTGGCTGCCCCTTAATATAGGGTGGTGTGATGATGCAATAGGAAGGTGGTGTCATCACACCACACTTCACAATAAATCCCCACATAACACCCTCCCCCCTTAACAAGGTCCAAAAACACACACTCAAATCGAACCCACCCTAATTTAGAACCCCAATCACACACTACTAAACTAGAAGCAAAACTAAGGCCCAAAAAAACCATTTACACAAAAAACTACACTAGGACTGGTGGGTGGACTACCACACGGCCCGCATGGTACAGTGGGTTATTCTGCCACTGATATCACTAGAGTCCCTTCATTGAACAACTAAAAGAAAAAAAAAAAACCTGCTGTGCTCCTAAACTGAACAACAAACCAAAACCAAAACCAGAACTATAAACACAAAGTCTGTCAGCACAGTCATTCAGGAGAATGGTGGGACAGGCATGGGGGGCCCTGGGCAGCCCCGCAACAGGCGCACCCCTGGAGGCGACAGGCCCCCGGGGTGAGGATTGATCTTCAGAACGCTGGAGCCCAGATCCCAAACCACCTTCACCAACTCCCGTCCAGCCTCGCCACCTGGAGCGTACTCCTGGACACGCTACAGCTGGTTAGCGTGCCTCATCCAGCTGTCGTGCCCGATGTTTCGCTGGCTGTTGTCTGGCCCAACTTTGTCGTGATCGTTCATCACCCCGAACCCGAACCCAGTCCATGACCTGAAGTGGGACCTTACTCAGCCTGATGTGCTGCTGAGCATGCGGTAACTCCATGCTCTGTGGTCGTGCCCCGCCCTCTTCTAAGAACATTGCAGTGGTCACCGTCGTAACAGCAGACCCCTCACCCAACTGTGGCCGAGTACTGAAGGCGTCCGGTGCTATCATGGTGTCACTCATCGGCACGGGTGTCCCGCCATTATGCTTGGCCCCCTCAACTACCTTCTGCTGAGCGCAGGCAGTGAAACTTTCCCGTAGCGACACTGAGCGAGAACTGGCCAACTTGAAAGTGAGGGTGTCCGTTAATTCCTCGTCCCAAACCACATCCTCTTTGATCACCGGAGCTTGCGAGCCCCGGCGACCACAAGCAGACCATTCATTCCCAGCACTGTCCTTGATGGCAAAACCCAGTCCATAGAACAGATCACACCCCATGATGATATCGCCGCGTGCCGTCACTTGGAACATGAATTCGAGCATCGCCTCAGACTTGTAGAGAAAAGTCAACTCCACAGTCCCGACAGTGCACAGTCTGCTACCACCATAGCCATACAACGGCACTGGGTTACTCCTTATCCTGTGGTGGGAGGAAAACTTCTTCACCGTGGCCCAATTCAGCATCGACCGCCATGTCGAGTAACAGTGGCACCTCGACACAGTCTAACTCCACCGTACAATACGAATACCCATTGGTGTTGGGACTCACTGAGTGAATGGTTGTCGGGGGCAGGTGGGGTGATTTCTTCCATGGGCTCTCCGAGTCAGACAAACGGCACACCTTGGCGTAATGATTCAAGCATCCACATCTGCTGCATCGTTTCCCTCTTGGCGGGCACTCTCTTGCTTTATGGCGGTGCTTCATGGACCCACAACCCTTGCAAATGGGGTTTCCCGGGGCAGACCTTCAGCTAGCAGCATTGGTTTCATAATCTTCATCCAAGCTATTTTCACTATCAGGGTCCGCAACATTAGCTGAGGTAGGCAGCTCTGGTGGTTTCTGTGACTGGTGCCAGTTTAGCTCCGAAGCTAGCTTATCGGCGACCTCCAACTGGAGAGCTAGCTTGACAGCCTTAGCTAGTGTCAAGTCATTAGGCACTGTCAATAGCCTAGCACGCAGTCCAGCGTTGCACGTGTGCTCAGCCAATTGGTCACGCACCATCTCATCTTCCAGCAGCCCAAAACGGCACTCGCTAGCTAGTTGCCTCAAATCAGTGACATACTGGTGGATAGGCTCACCGACACGTTGGTGTCTCTGGCTAAAGCGAATTCTCCAAACAGTCACGCTGTCTGGGGTGGTGAAATGATTAGCTAGTAACTCCATGACGTCCTCGTATGAGGGTCATGGAGTGACCGAGGGTTGACCCTCTATACCCAGGTTGTGGACAAGGAGCGCACATGCCCTCACCTTATCGAGCTTCGAGAGGTTCAGTGTCATGATGTACATTTGAAAGGCCTCGAGCCAACGAGGCCATGGCACCGGTGTCTCGCCCAAGAGCTCAAGGATCCTGGTGATGAATGAGGCTGACAGAGATGTAACACTGAACGTGTCTTTATTGAATGTTTAGGAACACCGTACATGTAATGCACCCAGCGGAGTCATCCGGCCCAAGAGGAAGTCCTCATGGCGGCTGCCCCTTAATATAGGGCGGTGTGATGATGCAACAGGAAGGCAGCGTCATCACACCACACTTCACAATAAATCCCCACATAACAAGCAACGTTTCAATTTGAGATGCAAATATTATAAATAACCCGTGATTTCAACGCAAAACATCTGTTGAGTTAAGTGAAATCAAGACGTTAGTTGAAAACATTATTATGGATTAAAATACATGTTTAAAAGTTGTTTTTGAAAACACATAACTCAGCCAAACTATACTATTATGTTGTCTGTTTTCTGCAAATGGAAAAAAAGCATTATCATGAAATAGTTCCTAAATTTTACTTACAATAACACTACTCAGCTGCTGAACATTCATTGACTGGCATTGTCTGTGATAGTTTTGCACATTAAATTTCCTAAATTTCTCTCTTACCACTTGACATATCTGTAGAATTGCTAGGAGACATCATCTTGGCAAATATGCCGTTTGGCAATTGCAAAAGTCTTTACACCTGATGGCCTCCTTGGAGAGTGATTTGCGTTCTGAAGGTTCCGGGGGGGTGGAGAATAGATTTTCACTTTGATGCAATACGGAACCTCACCACTAAATGCCGCCAGTTTTTTACACAGTGCACCTTTAAATAAAGAACCATTAAGAAGAAGCCATCTCTATTGTCATTCAGTCCATACAGCCAATCATATACAGTAGAACAAAATTACGTTTCTCCTATCTACAATGTTAATCACATATAGAATCAGAGGGGTCGCTGCCATGCAAGGCACCGCCACAAACAACTTCTCCTTCCCACCTTCTATTATGCTGAGCACCAAGCTAGAAGGTGGGAAGTACCATTTTTATATGGTCTTTGGAATGACCCGGCCGGGACTTGAACCCCCAAACTCCTGGTTGTGGGGTGGATGTTCGATCAACTAGGCCACCATTCCGGCCTTAAGAAGATGAATGAATGAATTATAAACTTACAGACAAGTACAAACATTAAGCATTCATTTGTTTATCCTTTCCTTAGGCCAGGGGTTAGTAACCTGTGGCTCTTGCAACCCCATGCTGTTGCTTCTTACAATTACATCTCAAAATGACATGGAATAAATGAAGGCCATTTCAATTATTTTAAAATTAATAATTTCAAATTATTGTATATTGGATACATTTTTCAACTGAAACACATGCTTTTGTAAATGTAAAACACATTTATTTTAAATGTTTTATTATATTGTCAACTAAAAAATTCTTCACATATGATCAAACTTAATAGTGGGCTCCTATGCACTGAGAGGCACTGCTCCTAGAAGCTGGCTGCTTATTCTCACCGCCCTGGGTAAGATATGGACAAATCCAGACAAAAGAAAATAGAAAGTTTAATTCTGTGTGGACTCATTTGCATTCACTGCCAATGATGCTGGCTTATCTATGGGCTTGTTATGTGGTGTGAAAATGGAAAAAAAAAAATTCCAATGTTGAAAAACATTTATAGAACAAGCACACAGCCTTTGCCAAAAAGGAAAAAGCTGGAAATGAGCAAAAAAAAAAAAAAAAAGAGCAATTTCAGAGCTTCTGTATCCTGAACCGACAAACTGGCTGGAAAAGTTTTACTTCATGGTGGACATGATAAATCACCTGAACTTGTTGAATAAATGTTTCCAAGCTAAGAAAAGCACAGTTGGTTCTGTTTTTTGTTCATACAGGATGGTTGATTGCTGTACCTGGCTGAAGACTGAAAAAAGAAAAACATATGACATCACCCTAACCCAGTCACAGGGGGTGCACAAGCCAGTGTACTCCTAGTGATGGTCCCAAGCCCGGGTAAATGGAGAGGGTTGTGTCAGGAAGGGCATCTGATGTAAAACCTTTGCCAAATCAAACATGCGGATCATGACAAATAAGACTTTCATACCGGATCGGCTGAGGCCTGTGTTAACAATGACTGCCACCGGTGCTGTTAACCGGCAGGGTGTCGGTGGAAATTGGGCTACTGTTGGTCGAAGATCAAGGAGGAGGAGAGGGGAGGTGTGTTAGAAGGGAGAGAGAGAAAAGGAAAGGTGGAAGTGTGGAGGTGAGAGTAGGGACGTTAAATGTTGAATGAATGAATTTTTATGAATGAATTTTATTTATTTCGGATAGTACATTACAGGTTAAAAGAAACTGTATAATATAACAACAAGGTCAAATTAGACAAAGACTCCTTCTACTATACAATTCCACGTGAGTTATCCGAAATGGGTGATGGCTGAAGCCGCAGCTTATATTGCCCATGTAAATGTAGGAACTATGACTGGTAAAATCAGAGAGTTGGCTGATATGATGGAAAGAAGAAAGGTGATATGATCCGAGCGCCGATCTCATCCGCGCTCAGGTCATATGTCATCCTTTTCAGGCTTTGACAGCAGGGTTTTCCTCTCTGGCTCCCCGGGCTCTTATTGTGACAGCGCCCGGTGGAGCTTCCTGCTGTCAAGGCCAAACAGCTGTGCTGCATTCGGGGTCATTAGTGTCTGGCGTTAAAAGCGGGCGCTGAATGCACCCCGATGCAGCAGTCTCTGTTAAACTCCTGTTAATCTCCCGTCAAGACTCCACATCATCTGACGCTTCGGGCGTTCGCCGGCTCAGACGCTGTCTATTCCTCGCCTTGAGTGTAAGTTTACCCTGTTATAATCCTACCTTCATTATCGTGTGTTTTAGCCCACCGAGGCTCATTCCTTTGCTACTTTATGTTATCCTCTGTTCCCTTGCCCTTAATAATAAACATCTTTGCAAACTCACCGGTGACTTGTGGCGTCTTCTGGTGGCTCGCGAGGGCCACCATGACAAAAGGTACATATACTGTGTTCAAGAAACCAATGGAAGGGAAGCAAGGCTAGGAGCATTGGTGGTGGATTTAAACTGTTCTACCATGGCGTAGATAGGAAGAGAAATGGAGTAGGAGTAATCTTGAAGGAAGACTATGTGAAGAGTGTTCAGGAGGTAAAGAGGGAGTCCGACAGAATCATGAGGTTGAAGCTAGAAGTCAAAGGTGTGATGATGAATGTTATCAATGCATATGCCTCACAAGTTGGATGTCAGGTAGAAGAGAAAGAGGAATTCTGGAGTAAGTTGGATGAAGTGGTAGAGAGTGTTCCCAGGGGGGAGAGAGTGGTGATTGGATTGGACTTTAATGGGCATATAGGTGAAGGGAACAGAGGTGATGAGAAGGCCCTGGGTAGGTATTGTCTTAAGGAGAGAGTGGAAGGACAGATGTTTGTGGATTTTACTAAAAGGATAGAAATGGCTGTGGTGAACACATACTTCAAGAAGAAAGAGGAACATAGGGTGACTTACAAGAGTGAAGGAAGGTGCACACAGGTAGACTACATCTTATGCAGGATGAGAAATCTGACAGCGATAGGAGACTGCAAGGTGGTGGCAGGGGAGAATGTAGCTAGACAGCATTGGATGGTAGTCTGTTGGATGACTTTGCAAAGCAAGAAGAGGGAAACAGTGAAGGCAGAGCCAAAGATTAAGTGGGGGAAGTTACAGAAAGAAGAAGGGTCACACAAAGCTCAGGAAGGAGTTGATACAGGCTCTGGGTGGTAGGAAATAATTACCAGATGACTGGGAAAGTACAGCAGAAATATTGAGGGAAACGGGTACAAAGGTATGTGGTGTATCCAGTGGACAGAGGAAGGTAGACAAGGAGACTTGGTGGTGGAATAAGGAAGTACAGGAAATTATCCAAAGGAAGAGTTTAACAAAGAAAAAGTGGGATAGTCAGGGAGGTGAAGAAAGTAGACAGGAGTATTTGGAATCTAGGTGCATGGCAAAGAGAGAGGTGGCAAAGGCAAAGGAAAAGGCATATAGTGAGTTGTATGAGAGGCTGAACACTAAGAAAAGAGAGAAGGAGTTGTATCGACTGGCTAGACAGAGAGATCGAGCTGGAAAGGATGTACAGCAGGTTAGGTTGATTAAGGACAGAAATGGCAATGTACTAACAAATGACGAGTGTGTTGAGAAGGTGGAAGGAGCACTTTGAAGAGCTGATGAATAAAGAAAATGAGAGAGAGAGAGGAAGATGGATGAAGGAAAGATGGTGAACAAGGAAGTCCCAAGGATTAGCAAGGCAGAAGTGAGGGCAGCTTTGAAGAGGATGAAGAATGGAAAGGCGATTGGTCCAGATGACATACCTGTGGAGGTATGGAGATGTTTAGGAGAGATGGCAGTGGTCTTTTTAACCAGATTGCTTAACACAATCTTGGAGCGTGAGAGGATGTCCAAGGAGTGGAGAAGAAGTGTTTTGGTATCAGTTTTCAAGAACAAAAGTGACGCTCAGAGCTGTAGTAACTACCGAGGCATAAAGTTGATCAGCCACACTATGAAGATATGGGAAAGAGTTGTTGAAGCCAGGTTAAGAGGAGAGGTGATAATCATTGATCAGCAGTACAGTTTCATGTCAAGAAAGAGTACTGCAGATGCAATGTTTACTCTAAGAGTACTGATGGAGAAGTATAGAGAAGGTCAGAAGGAGTTGCACTCTCTTTGTGGATCTAGAGAAAGCAATTGATAGAGTGGCAAGAGAGGAAGTGTGGTACTGTATGAGAAAGTCAGGAGTGGCAGAGAAGTATGTGAGGGTGGTGCAGGACATGCATGAGGACAGCGAGACAGAGGTGAAGTGCACTGTAGGAGTGACGGATGGATTCAAGGTGGGGTTGGGATTACATCAGGGATCGGCTCTGAGCCCCTTCTTGTTTGCCCTGGTGATGGACAGGTTGACAGGCGAGGTCAGGCAGGAGTCTCCGTGGACCATAATGTTTGAGAACAACATTGTGATCTGCAGTGAGAATAGGGAGCAGGTGGAAGAGAACCTGGAGAGGTGGAGGTATACTCTGGAGAGAAGAGGAATGAAAGTCAGTAGAAGCAAGACAGAATACATGAGTGTGAATGAGAGGGAAGCAGGTGCAATGGTGAAGATGGAAGGAGTAGCGGTAGTGAAAGTGGATGAGTTTAAATACCTGGGTTCAACCATCTAAAGCAATGGAAAATGCACAAGAGAGGTGAAGAAGAGAGTGCAGGCAGGGTGGAGTGGGTGGGGATGAGTGGCAGGGGTGATTTGTGACAGAAAGGTAACAGCAAGAGTGAAAGGGAAGATTTACAAGACAGTAGTGAGATCTGCTGTGATGTATGGTTTGGAGATGGTGGCACTGACAAAAAGACAGGAGGTGGAGCTGGAGGTGGCAGAGTTTAAGATGCTGATTTTCATTGGGAGTGACTAGGAGGGACAAGATTAGAAATGAGTATATCAGAGGGACAACTCACGTTGAGCAGTTTGGAGACAAAGTAAGAGAGGCAAGGCTGAGATAGTCTGGACATGTGCAGAGGAGGGATAGTGGATATATTGGACAAAGGATGTTGAAGATGGAGCTGCCAGGCAGGAGGAAAAGAGGAAGACCACAGAGAAGATTCATGGATGTAGTGAAGGAGGACACGGAGAGGGTTGGTGTTACAGAGGAAGATGCAAGTGATAGGGTGAGATGGAGACAGGTGAGCCACTGTGGCGACCCCTAAAGGGAGCAGCCGAAAGAGGAAGAAGAAGCTATGACATAACCCTGAAATGGACTTGAATGATGGGCCTTTTTAAAATAAGTTCTCTTTTTGTGATAGCCTACAGTTGTTTGTTATGGTTTCTTTAGTTCAAAGTGGGCTATTTTCCCCCAGTATGAGAAGGATTCAAATTTCAGCTTACAAACTTTGGTTTTCAGTTAAAGGTGCAGTTGTAGAGGCTGGGTTAATCATCTCAGACTGGATGTAGAGGGTAAACAGAGAAGGACAATAGGTATGGAGATTATGGTGAGGTAGCAGGAAGAAGGAGTTGGGGGAGAAGGGATGAATGTATTGTGATTTGAGATGTCATGCAGATGTGAGATGGGCGGTTGATATAAAAGGAGAGCCCCTGGTGTATTGAGATATGCTTTTTCTGTGTATGACTGATGTGAGAGTGAATAAAGTCGTCTGCTGCATAAATCTGCCTCCGTTATTTACACTCTCCAAACTGGTGACCCCTTGACGAATTATGGAACACGAGGCAAGAACCCCGGAGTCGGCTCAGACGGGAAGCCCCAATGATGCGGCAAGCATCCCAGAGATGGCCCGGACGGGAACCCCCAGCAACGCATGCACTGTTTCGGTCAAACTACCGGACTTTTGGCTGCACGACCCGTGGTCTTGGTTCCACCACACCGAGGCTCAGTTCGCCCTCCGGGGAATAACGGCAGACAACACCAAATATTACTATGTGGTCGCAGCGCTGGACGCTCGCACGTCTCAGCAAGTAGCAAGCCTGCTCCAACAGCCTCCAGCCCACGACAAATACAGGGCTCTCAAGGCCGTGCTGACCCAGCGCTACACACTGTCAGACTGCGAGAGAGCAGAGAGGCTCCTGAGGCACTCCGAGTTAGGAGATGGGTCGGCGGTCGAACTGATGGAGAAGATGTTAGCGTTGATGGGCACGGACGACGGGCATTTTCTGTTTGCCCGCCTTTTCCTCCAGAATCTCCCAACAGTGGCCAGAGCGGTCCTGGCCAATTCGCCGTTGCTGGCCGTGCGTGACTACCATGTGCTAGCCCAGGAGGCAGATCGGATCATCCTCACCACCAGAGCCCTCACAGTGAACGCGGCGGCGTCGGAACCCAGCGAGACGACAAGCGGAAGCGAGGAGCCGCCAACGGTAGCGGCAGCGGGGGCCAGGGAGCGCCAGAGAGCCACGCTCTGCTTCTACCACCGCCGCTTTGGAGAGAACGCACACAGATGTGTGCCACCGTGCCAATTCAAGCGTTTGGGAAACGCCAAGGCCGGCAGTCGGTAGCAGCTGCTACTGCCGGCGAAGAGAGCAAGCTGCTCTACGTGATGGACTCGTGCTCGGGGAGACGGTTCCTCGTAGATACCGGCACCCAGAAGAGCATCATCCTGCCGTCCTATGCCGACCGGCTAGCGGGAGCTAGCGGCCCCGGGCTGGTAGCAGTAAACGGCTCGGACATTAAGACTTTTGGTGAGAGAACACTGACTTTATCCCTACACGGCCGTATGTACGAGTGGACTTTTGTCATAGCGGCATTGAGTTTACCAATCCTGGGAGCTGATTTTCTGTGTGCACACGGGTTGCTAGTCGATGTTGCTAACAGATGCTTGGTTAATGCAATGTCTTTTGATTCTCTCCCCTGTACAGCTCGAAGGACTGGGCCAATAACACAAGCCAACATCACAGCTCCAAGCGGTAAGTTCCACACACTGCTCACTTAGTTTCCAGCACTCACGGTCCCGACGTTTTTGGCGGCCAGCACTAAACACGGGGTGGAACACTTTATCACCACCACTGGGCCGCCCGTTTTCGCACGACCTTGGTGCCTGGATGCAGCTAAACTGGCCATAGCGCGCGAGGAGTTTGCCAACTTGGAAAGGTTGGGCATCATCAGGCGCTCAAACAGCCCGTGGGCATCCCCGCTACACATGATCCATAAGGCCGAGGGATCGTGGCAACCGTGCGGAGATTTCCGCAGGTTGAATAACGCCACAGCGCATGACCGCTACCCGATTCCCCATATTCAGGATTTTTCCGTTCACCTCGCCGGGGCACGCATTTTTTCTAAAATAGACCTGGTCCGTGGTTACCACCAGGTCCCAGTGCGCACGGAGAACATACCCAAAACAGTGGTAATAACTCAGTTTGGCTTGTTTGAGTTTTTATGCATGCCCTTCGGATTAAAAGGAGTGGCACAGACATTCCAACGCATGATGGATGCGGTGTTGCGCGATCTGCTGTTTGTGTTTGTCTACCTGGATGACATCCTGGTGGCCAGTGCGTCCGAAGACGAACACGTAACCCACCTCAGGATGATTTTCCGGAGGTTGGAGGAGCACGGGTTAATAATCAACCCGGCGAAATGCCAGTTCGGTGTGACGGGGATTGATTTTTTGGGGCACTGCGTCTCACCGGAGGGAGCGATACCCTTGCCCAACAAAATGCGCGCCGTGGCGAATTTTCCCCGGCCTCAGACGGTCAGGGCACTGCAAGAATTTTTGGGGATGGTTAACTTTTATAACCGGTTCCTCCCCCGCACAGCTCAACTCATGCAGTCATTGTACACCGCGCTCAAGAAACGGAAACCCGTGGACAGAGTTGAATGGACTCCGGAGCGGGAGCAGGCATTCTCTGAGGTTAAAACAGCCCTGGCAAACGCCGCACTGTTGGCGCACCCGGACCCGGCGGCCTGGATAGCGCTCACTACCGACGCCTCGGACGTGGCCATAGGGGCCGTCGTGGAGCAACATGTCGCCGGTTCTTGGCAGCCGCTCGCTTTTTTCAGCAGGGCTTTGCGCGACAGTGAGCGTAAATACAGCGCGTTAGATAGAGAGTTGCTGGCTCTCCACCTAGCCATACGCCACTTCCAGTTCTGGCTGGAAGGGTGCAGTTTCACCGTGTTCGTGGACCACAAGCCGCTAACGTTCGCGATGGCCAAGGTTTCGGAACCATGGTCGGGCCGGCAGCAGAGACAGCTGGCCGCGATCTCGGAGTTTACAACTGATATTCAGCATGTGTCGGGTAAACTTAATGTGGTGGCGGACTGCCTCTCACGCGCAGTAGTGGCCCTGGTCTGTGCCCTGGTGTATTGAGATATGCTTTTTCTGTGTATGACTGATGTGAGAGTGAATAAAGTCGTCTGCTGCATAAATCTGCCTCTGTTATTTACACTCTCCACACAGTGTGTAATATTTTTGTAATCGAAATTATGACATTTAATGCAGCATAAAATCATTATTTTGTTTTCATTGCTATACAATGATTTTAAGTACTTTAATCATATTAACAATAAGTGTGCTTATTATGATGAATAACAATTAAATGGAAATATGAACTCGGATCAGACATGGACAATAATACATATTAATAGTAGGAGTCTCTACGCCAACTTTGATAGTATTAAGGAGCTTTTAAATCAATTTAAGACCCCATTTAGGATTATAGCAGTAAGTGAAACATGGATTAATGAAGAAAAAGATGTGAATTTTGAACTACATAGATATGAGATGTACACACAAAATAGGAATTGTAAAAGTGGTGGTGGGGTAGCACTGTACGTTGATAGAAATTTAAAAAGTAAAAAAGTGGACAGCATGACATCAACAGTGAATGGAATTATGGAATGTTTAGCAATTGAAATTACGATGGAAAATAGAAAAAACATAATAGTAAGTTGTATATATAGAGCACTGGGATCTGATATGGAAAAATTTAGAAATGGTATGGAAAAGATGTATACAAAAATAAGACAAAAAGATATCTTTATTTGTGGTGACTTTAATATAGATTTAATGAAAACAAAACAACATAAACCAACTGATGATTTCTTAGATATAATGTATAGCTTAACCTTATTTCCAAAGATTACGAAACCTACGATAATAACAACACACTGTGCTACCTTGATAGACAACATTTTTACCAATATTATTGAACATAATATGGTGAGTGGTATACTAATAAATGACATTAGTGACCACCTGCCTGTATTTGTTTCTTTAGATGTTAATTATGGGGTTAATGAGAGTAAGAATAATAATAAACCATGTAAAGATTTATTGATATATTTAAATCATTATATGATAAAAAACTGTCTAATTAAAGAAATTAATAAAAAAAAACATAAATACAAAAATTGCCCGTGGTTAACCTGGGAGCTACAAAATGCTTGTAAAAGAAAAATTATCTCTATAAAAATGTCATTAAGTTAAGAACTAAAGAATCTGAAAAAAAGATATAAAACATATAAAAATAAATTAACTGAAATAATACGAACTAGTAAAAAATTATACTATAGGAAAATGTTAAATAAAAATAAAAATAATATAAAAGGACTCTGGGATATATTAAATAAATTAAGGAAAAATGGAACTAAGAAAACAATATATCCAGAGTATTTTACTGATAATTGTGGTGATAATTATGATAAGAACATGGTAGTAAATAAAATGAATAATTTTTTTGTAAATGTTGGACCAGGGCTGGCAGCAAAAATTCCAAACCAAGGAAGACACACCGTGAGTGAGACATTGACTGGAAATAACCCTCGGTCAATCTTTCTCTCAGCGGTGGATGAACTAGAGGTAAAATCTGTTGTTGAAAAGTGTAAAAATAAATTATCTACTGATTGTGATGGTATTGATATGGCACTAGTAAAAAGAACTGTTGATGGCATATTAAAACCATTTACATATATTTGTAATCTATCATTTCAAACTGGCTCATTCCCGCAGAAAATGAAAATAACAAAAGTGATACCATTATTCAAGCAAGGAAATAAACACCACTACACAAACTACAGACCAGTATCGCTCCTCCCACAGTTTTCAAAGATTCTGGAAAAACTTTTCAACAACAGATTAGAGGATTTTTTTTTAAACAAACATAATCTGCTTAATCAGAATCAATATAGATTTAGAGCAAAGAGTACAACATCACTGACAATAATGGAAGCAACAGAGGAAATAATAAATGCATTAGATCAAGGAAAATATGCAATTGGTGTGTTTATAGATTTTAGAAAAGCATTTGATACAATAAATCATTCAATACTTCTTGATAAACTGCAAATGTATGGTATTAGGGGAGTGGCACTGAATTGGGTTACAAGTTATTTATCTGAGAGACAACAGTTTGTGAAGATGGGAGAATATCTGACTAGATGTATGGGAATTGCCTGTGGGGCCCCCGAGGGGTCAGTATTGGGGCCCCACAATATGGCTTACAATACCTAGACATTGTAAGCCATGTGGGGGTATATGGTGGTATATATGGTGATTTATGATGATGATAATATTGTCCATAATTATATTAAAAATAACAGAAGTATTTATTTATTATTATTACAATTATTATTAGATGTTGGTATTATTGTCAATATAAACTATCATTGTTGTATCATTTCTATTTCATAATTTAATTATAAGATGTATTATATATTATGGTATTGTATAATGAATGTAATTGTGGGATGAATAATGACTAGAATGATATTATAATTTATTGGGTATGGAGAAGGTGTGGGACAATATAAGCACTGGCTTCTTCCCACACCTTTTGAACAAGGCATTTTTTTCTTTTTTAATTTTCTTTTTTTGGTTTTGATTTTTGTTTTAAAAATGTTTTTGTCTGGATGTTCAAATAAATAAAATCAATCAATCAATTAATCAATCAAGTAAAAATTGTGACTTTTGTATTGTAAGATATTTTTTTTTTATATACACATTTCTCCAGCAGAAGGGCATAAGACTGTTCACAGAGCTCAAGGTCTACAAGGCCGTAGTGCTTTCCTTGCTACTTTATGGGTGTGAAACATGGACCTTGTATCGATGGCACATCAAGTAGCTTGAACAGTTCCATACAAGATTCCTGTGCACAATCATGGGCATTTGCTGGCAGGACAAATTCACAAACCAAGAAGTGCTGGATAGAGCTGGCTCCACAAGCATTGAATCAATGCTGCCAAAGGCTCAGCTACGCTGGACTGGTCATGTCATCAGAATGGATGACAGTCGCATCCCCCGACAGCTGATGTATGGTGAGCTCAAGGAGGGCTCACGCAGACAGGTAAGGCCCAAACTGAGGTACAAAGACACCTTGAAGAATAACCTCAGATGGCGCAGGATCCAGCCACACGAGCTCGAAGCCCCTCCCGCAGACAGGAAAGGTTGGAGGCTGCTCACCCACAAAGCAATAGCTGTCTTCGAGGAGGACCGACGACGACATCTTGCAAGGGATAGACATCATGGAGCTACGTCCACCTCAATCCAAACTACAGACTACCGCTGTAACACCTGTGGGCGCCTGTGTGCTTTCAGCTTTTGGGCTGTGGAGCCACATGCGTTCCCATTGCTGAGTCCACAGATTACGTCATCGTCGGACCCGACGGACTACCAAGAGAGGACACAGGAAGAGGGTCTGTCTTCATGTAGGGGGATGATCGTAATGTCTTTCCAAGTTTTATTCCAAACTCTATTTACACAAATGACTTCTGTAGGTTATCATAAATGCTTACTAAGAGAGTAATGACCAGTATAAAAGAAAATATTAGCATTTTGAGATCTGACCGCTAGATTACACACTGACTGCACCATATAACATGTTTTCAGAAGTTTCATCAGTTTTCTTCCCCGTTATGAATTCATAAATGCCACATATACAACATTTCTTGTATGTTCAGTGACATATATAAAACTTTATAAGCAGCATAATCTTTATTTCAGTGTCACACAGCTGTTGTGGCTCACAGCTAATTCTGTTTTAGTCTGCAACCGGCAAAATGGTTCTTTGCTTAGCAAAGGTTGCAGACCCCTTCCTTAAGTGATCAGAATGTGGGTCACTCTTTTTCTTAATTTAACCACTGAACTTTTGTGCAGTGGGACCAGCGTATGACATGTACCAGGAAACAGCTATTCTCCAATCTGAGACAAAGAGAGATGCATGTGGGAGATAGTATCATTTTCATTCATGATTATTTGCTGGTTCCAATAACACCATTAATTCTGATGGGTCTAATTTCCTCTTGTATTTGAGAGTCAGTTTTTGAAATCTGAAGGCAACAAACAACAGACATGGAAATTCATTCCTCAAGTGTACACCTGTGGTTAAAGATGAAACTTTTCCTCAAGAAAGCACCTATAAAATGCCCACTAAACGTACAATTTTCCAGATACCCGCTGTTTGGGGTCTTCGGTAATCAGGCCAACAGTGTAGGCTGATTAATGAATACATTTTCACTTTGTGAACAAGCCTGCGTTGTCCCCAACAAAAAACAGGTTTGTCCTTTCATTTAAACACCGTTGTATTACTATTACACCCTGGATCTTGTGCCTTTGTTTATTAAAGGGAATGAGAGCAAAGACAGTGATTGGTTTATTGCATGCAATGCCCAAAATACACCTCCCAATAATTAAGAGCATTAGGACAGCCTTTTTACACAATCTGCCAGGTGCAGAATTTTTTTTTTTGTGCTGCTGTAACAGCAAAATGGACTTGGATATGCCCATAAAGGAGCTTTGCGCCTTAGACAACAGATTTGACTACATTGTCCTAATATGCCCCGCATTTGACATTCCAAATAATGCTGAGATTAAGAAGAGAATATCTTTCCGGTTATGGCTGCCACGTAGGACGGACGTGTCTCGCTCTGCTCTGCTCCTGGAGAAAAAAAATCGGCAAATAACTCTCTCATTTGGGACAGAACGTATCCCAGCGTTTGGGCGAGGATATGTCGGCGAAGCCTAAGGCTGGAAAACCAGGAAAAGGAAAAAGCGAGCCGCCGAAACAGTCCAAATTAACGGACTTTCAGGTCTGTGACGCAGCAAACAGGGCTCCATATATGGCGGAGGAGGCTGGCGGCGCTGCGATTTCTGCGGGGAATGGCGCAGATGCGCTGATGGCTGCCATGAGTTCAATGAGAGCGGACTTTTCCTCTAGATTTGATGGGATTATGACAGCGTTGGAAGGAATAAGAAAGGAATTGGGTGACTGTGTAGAACGAACGGCGCAGATGGAGCTCCGTCTCGCTAGTGCTGAAGATGACGTCACCCGTCTTCAATTAAAGGTGCGCACTTTGGAAAAAAAAAATAAATCTCTGGAAGATAATATTTTGGATTTGGAATCTCGGTCGAGACAGAATAATTTGAGGCTGGTGGGTCTTCCAGAGGAATCAGAAGGTCGGGACGTATGTTCCTTTCTGGAAAAGTGGATTCCGGAGGTGCTGGGCAGCGAGGAGTTGCAATCAGCAGTGGTTCTGGAAAAAGCACATCGCATTGGCCCACGGAGAGATAAGGGACCGCCGAGGACCTTAATTATGAAGTTTCTTAACAACAGAGACAGGATGAAGATCTTCAACGCTGCACGAGCTAAAAAAGGAGAGATTAAACACCAGGACCAGCAGGTGCGGTTCTACCCAGATTTGGCCACAGGAATCCAGCAATTGAGGAAGCAGTTTGATCCCGTACGTAAGGAGCTGCGCAACCTTGGGATTCGTCATGGTGTAATCTATCCTGCGAGACTGCTGACCACGTATGAGGGCAGAACCCACATCTTCAAGACCCCAGAGGAGGCGCAGGAGTTCATCAAGAAGATCAAAGAAGAAGAAGAGACTGGTGGGAGCTAAGCATGAACAAAATATAAGGTAGAATAATTAAGCATTTGCACAGGCATCTGACTGACTTGAAGTAAATAGTAAGTTTACAAAATATAGATTGTATTATATATTAAAAAAAAAAAAAAACAAAAACAAAAACAAAACAAAAAAAAAACTATGATGTACAAAGTTGTTAAAAATTTTGGAGTTAAGTTGGAAAACTACAGAGGAGAGTTAATGTTACGTCATTAAAAGCAGTAGAGTTAGGGTGATTGGGAGGATGAAGAAGGAGTGGCTTAGGCTGTTCCCCGTGGGTGTGGAACGGTCGATGGCTATATCGGGAGACAGAATTTTTCTTTTGATTTTGGGGGGTTTGCCACAAGTGTGGGAAGGGGAAATTTGTTTGTGTGTAGTTTGTAGGATGAATGTTCAACCACTCATGTTTTTGCTTCTCTGTATGAGCATGTTTACACTGCAAGGTAATCCCAAACTCTCTATTGATCATGGACCAAAGTGTTAATCTTAATTTAACTTCATGGAATTGCAGAGGTCTACAAAATTTAAAAAAACTTAAACAAGTTATGAATAAAATAAAGGACATGGGTTCAAGAATTGTGTTTTTACAAGAAACTCATCTGATAGAGGAGGATGTTAAAAGAATTAGGAGTAGATGGCAGGGAAGTGTATTCACCTCTTCATTTTCATCCCGAGCAAGGGGAGTTATGACTCTCATACATAAATCAGTTCCTTTTCAAGTGAAAAATGTAATTGGAGACAAATTTGGAAGATATGTAATCATTCAAGGTTCTTTGCTATTAGAAAATATAAATCTTGTGAACTTATATGGTCCCAATATAGATGATCAGAAGTTCTTTGCTAATTTATTTCTCATCTTATCATCACTTACAGGGCAACATATAATAGCAGGGGATTTTAATTGTACATTGAATCCAGGTGTGGATAGATCAACAGGACTGGATTGTACGCACATTGGATGTAGGATGACTATTAATCATTTTATGAAAGAATTGAGATTGTTAGATATATGGAGAGAAATGAAACCACAAGTTAAAGCCTATTCTTGTTACTCCAGTACCTACAAGACATTCTCACGTATTGATTATTTTTTGATTTCCACAGAATTAAGGTCCAAGATTCAAAACTGCTTTTATGATAACATCGTGATCTCTGATCATGCACCCTGTTGTCTAATATATGTAGATAAAAAATTGACAAAGGAATCAGGTAGATGGCAATTTCAGCATAAATGGCTTCAGGATGAGGAATTTGTCAAGTATATAGAAAAACAGATAGACGAGTTCTTTGACATCAATACTACACAAACATCAGCATGTGTAAAGTGGGAGGCTTTCAAAGCTTTTATTAGGGGGCATATTATTAGTTATACAGGATCAAAATCTAAGAAGACTCGAGAGGAGAGAGCTAAATTGGAACATAAAATAAAAAATCTTCAGGAAAAAGTGTATGCAGGAAGTGACCCAAGGTTGGAGAATGAATTACTGATTTTGAGAGCTGAATACGACAAAAAATCAGCGAATAGAGCTGCCTCGAGTCTTCTAAGATTGAAACAATCTTTTTATGAACAAGGTGAAAAATCAGGAAAATTATTAGCATGGCAGATTAAACAATTGGAAATTAAAACACCAATTACCAGTATTATAAGTAACGGACAGGTAGTTATAGATCCTTTAGAAATTAATAGAGCCTTTAGAGATTACTATGAAAAATTATATGATACCAAAAATGAACCTGATTTAACAAAACTAAATGGGTTTTTGAACGAACTATCTATACCGTGTATTCCAAATGAAAACAGGGAGATATTGGAGTCTAAAATTAGTCAAGAAGAAGTTGGGCTAGCCATTGATAATATGAAATCAGGAAAAAGTGCAGGACCAGATGGTCTTCCAGTTGACCTTTATAAAAAATTTAAGAATAAATTAATAAAACCTTTTTTGGAAATGGTTTTAGAAGCATTTCAAAATAATAATTTACCATCATACATAAATAATGCCTTAATTATACTGCTGCCAAAACCAGGTAAGCCCTCTAATAAATGTGAAAATATGAGACCAATAAGCCTATTAAACGCCGACCTTAAGATAATCTGTAAAATTTTAGCAAGACGAATACAAGAAATTTTACCAAATATTATTAATCGAGATCAGAATGGCTTTATAAAGGGTAGACAAGGCTTCCATAATGTAAGAAGACTATTTAATATTATTTATTTTAATAAAGAAGCACCGGATACAGCTCTCCTATCATTGGACGCCGAAAAGGCCTTTGATAGAGTTGAATGGCCCTTTCTTTTTGAAGTCCTACAAAGGTTTGGACTTGGAAATAATTTCATAAAATGGGTTCAAATAATATACAATAATGCTACAGCAGAAATCCTAACAAATAACAATATTTCAAAACCAATAAAAATCAATAGAGGATGTCGACAAGGCTGTCCACTCTCACCTTTACTGTTTACTATGGCAATTGAACCTTTAGCGATAGCGATACGTTTACATTCACAAATATATGGAATTAAAGTTGGACCAACAGAACATAAAATCTCCCTGTACGCCGATGATATAATTTTGTTTATGTCGAATCTAAAAAAATCAATTCCAACCTTGTTGAATTTAATAAAGAATTTTGGGGAAATATCAGGATATAAAATAAATAAAACTAAATCTTCAATATTAATGCTAAATGAGACCCAGAGAAATTACCCAGCCCCTGAGGTAAATCAATTCAATGTTGTAAATCAGTTTAAATATTTAGGAATCCAAATTATGCCTAAGCTAGAATCAGTCGCCAGTGTCAACTATGAAGCCTTAATGTCAGATATCAGTGAGTTAACTCAGAGATGGATGTCACTACCAATGTCGATGATCGGGAGAATCAATATACTTAAAAGTAATATTTTACCTAAAATACTTTATTTATTTCAATACATTCCCTTATCACCACCTTTAGATCTATTCTCAAGAATAAAAAAAAAGTTAGTGGAATTTATATGGAACAACAGGAGGGCTAGATTACGTCTGTCTTTATTATATTTACCATTTGATCGTGGAGGTCTGAAATGTCCAAATTTTATGTTGTATTATTGGTCGGCACAACTGAGGTCTATGACATACTATTTTTCATCAAATGATCTCCCTCACTGGACTGAAATGGAATCATACAATTTACCTTTACCTCTTCCCATATTCATATACTCAGATTCGGCAAAAAAATTACAAAAACAAGTTAAAAATCCATTTGTAAAGCATATGATCAAAATATGGTGTGAAGCTAAAAACTATTTAAAAGAACCACAGTTATTGTCACAATTTAGTCCAATATGGGGTAATCAATATTTTAAACCAGGGAGAGCGGACGCTGTATTTAAAGTATGGAATTTAAAAGGGATACAAAAGATTCAGGATTTATATTTGCCATGTGCAGACAACATAATGTCTTTTGAAGAGCTGAGGATCAAATTTAATCTCAATAGAACACATTTTTTTAAATATCTTCAACTTAGAAACTTTATTCGATCAAATCAAAATAAAGCTCTCACTCGACCTATTTATTCATCCTTGGAAAAAATGATGATGAAAGATAGTAAAAGAAAGGGTATTATTTCAGAGTTTTATAACTCATTGACACTATCTTCAAGTGAAAATTCACTGAAAAGATTAAACTACTGGAAAGAAGATCTGCAAATTGAAATTTCAGAGGAACAATGGGAATTGGCTTGTACAGAAGCTCAAACCAAATCAATAAATGCACGCCTTAAATTGATACATTTCAAATGGTTAATGCGGATGTATGTTACACCGGAGGAGTTAAATAGATATAACAAAAATATACCAGATACATGCACAAAATGCATGGAAAGTAAAGGAACCCTATTTCATTGTTTATGGGAATGTAGATTAATAAGAATGTTTTGGGAAGAGGTGAGGGTAACAATTGAAAAAATAATCTCAAAACAAATCATATTGAATCCTAAACTGGTTTTGTTGGGTCTGTACCCAGAAAAGCATAATTTCAATAAAAGTGAAAGAACATTCATAGACCTCAGTTTGCTTAATGCCAAAAAATGTATTGCACTATTATGGAAAAAGACTCATAGACCAGATGTGACTCAGTGGTTAAGACAGATGTTAACAAACCTTCCATTAGAAAGAATAACATATATACTGAAATCAAAGGAAATTGTGTTTGAGAATATATGGAGACCTTTTATTGATTATGTAAAAAATTTAAACATAACTCTTGAAGAAGAAGGTGAATGATGTGTGTGGACCTTGTAAATTCCAAACTGGTGAACATAATATGTATACTTATGTATTGGATTGTCTAGACTAAACAGAGGAGCATTGTTGAAGACTTGATTTTGTTGGTGGTTGTTGGTGTTTTTAGTGCATTTTTTTTTTTTTTTTTTTGTAGTACTTTAGTGTTAGTGTTTGATTGTTTGTATCATGTTTGTTAAAAAAAAAAAAAAAGGTTCAATAAAGATATTGTGGAAAAAAAGAAGAGAATATCAGCACTGAAATGTGAAGCCAAAGAGGAAGAAACAAAACTTCAAGTTTCTTGATCGGCCACTTGAGGCTGTCACCAAAAGAAGGGTCACTCTCCCCAGACTCTCATGTACAAATGCTCACTTTCTCCATGTGTGATTTATTTATTCATAACTCTGAAGGGGTAGATTTTTATGTAGCTCAAATGTTGATTGATTTTGTTTAAGTTAAATATTTGCTACATTGAATAATGCAAAATGGTGGGAGTTGTAATTTGATAATTTGAAATACTCGAAGTTTTTTTTGCAGAATTTGCAGAGACGTCTTGTGAATTTCTAAAATTTTTTCATAACTTCAAGACTTTTATTAAATATTTGAAGCTATTTCACTTTTTTCCCCCCATCAAATTAACACATTGCTACTAGTTACGGGCAAAAGAGTGCTATGTGACTCTGGACTCTGAGGTTGCAGAAATTATAATACTTTTCATACACTACCGAGCAATAATTAGCAGGTATCTTGCTAAGGCTTTGGTTAGCTCATAAATTATCGCTCATCACCTTTGTCTAAATAGAGTCACTTCTTGTTCCGCAAAATCAAGATGACAGCATGTATGAAGCTCAAGTCAAGGGAGTAGAAATCAACCTTAAGGGTGGCTATGAAATATTCCTTGATGTACAGGAGTGAACTAAAATAAATATCTAATAATTTCTGCCTGTTTATGTAGGGAAAAGTCCAAATTCTAATTCACTCATTCATTCATTCAAATATGATATCAGTTATAGCCTGAATTGGAATGCAGTGCAGTACTATTCTCCTTCTGTTTGTCTTACACCAAAACCAATCCTGTTTTTAAGCTTTAACATTCTGCTAATGCATGTCTATTAGACATATATAAAAATGAACAACCACAGGTGTTATGATCATAGTTAAATGAACAGAGAAATATGCTTGTAAAACAATCACCTGGCTATTAGGGTAACTGCTAAGGAGGCTGCTGCAAACAAACCTCTGCTCCTGCTCCTTTTCAAGTGTGAAATCAAAATGGTGTTTAGCAACTCAGTATGCTAACACTAACAGGAAGGTATGTAATTGAAACACTTCAGAGTGAACTAGACAGTAATTTCATGAAAATAGATTTTAATAAAAAATAATACAACTACAAAACAGACGCCAAGAACCATCAGCAGGGATGAGGGATCCTAAACCCTGTCCCACACCTGGGATGCTGTCCTCCACAGGATACCAGACACCAGGGGGTGCAGTCGTCCTCTGCTGTCTGGTAAACCTGGATAAACGTCTGATTGTCACAACAACATCACGTGACCCTTCTGAGGAAGGCTGCAAAGAAGTGGCAGAAACATGTTAAGGTAAAAACAACCTTATTCACTTTCTGATAGAAAAATTATTTCAACTACAAAAGGTTTAAAAAGGTGCAGAATTAAAGTCATACACACACACACGCACACACAGAGCGGGGAAAATAAGTATTTAACACGCCAACATTTTTCTCATTAAACCTGTTTCTGATGGAGCCATTAACCTGAGATTTTCTCCAGATATCAGTAATGACCCAAGTAATCCATACATACAAAGAAATCAAGGCAACTTTCACAAAACAAATTATATATATATATATATATATATATATACAGTGGGGGAAAAAAATATTTAGTCAGCCACCAATTGTGCAAGTTCTCCCACTTAAAAGATGAGAGAGGTCTCCAATTTTCATCATAGTTATACCTCAACTATGAGAGACAAAATGAAAAAAAAAAATCCTGAAAATCACATTGTCTGATTTTTAAAGAATTTATTTGCAAATTACGGTGGAAAATAAGTATTTGGTCACCTACAAACAAGCAAGATTTCTGGCTCTCACAGACCTGTAACTTCTTCTTTAAGAGGTTCCTCTGTCCTCCACTCGTTACCTGTATTAATGGCACCTGTTTGAACTCGTTATTAGTATAAAAGACACCTGTCCACAACCTCAAACAGTCAGACTCCAAACTCCACTATGGCCAAGACCAAAGAGTTATCAAAGGACACCAGAAACAAAATTGTAGACCTGCACCAGGCTGGGAAGACTGAATCTGCAATAGGTAAGCAGCTTGGTGTGAAGAAATCAACTGTGGGAGCAATTATTAGAAAATGGAAGACATACAAGACCACTGATAATCTCCCTCG
The DNA here is from genome assembly GCA_020510985.1 of Pholidichthys leucotaenia. NCBI lineage: Eukaryota > Metazoa > Chordata > Actinopteri > Cichliformes > Pholidichthyidae > Pholidichthys > Pholidichthys leucotaenia. Next base: position 52,578,164 of record CM035843.1, read on the forward strand.
ATCTGGGGATCCACGCAAGATCTCACCCCGTGGGGTCAAAATGCTCACGAGAACGGTGAGCAAAAATCCCAGAACCACATGGGGGGACCTAGTGAATGACCTGCAGAGAGCTGGGACCAAAGTAACAAAGGCTACATCAGAAACACACTACGCCGCCAGGAACTCAAATCCTGCAGTGCCAGACGTGTCCCCCTGCTTAAGCCAGTACATGTCCAGGCCCGTCTGAAGTTTGCTAGAGAGCATTTGGATGATCCAGAAGAGGATTGGGACAATGTCATATGGTCAGGTGAAACCGAAATAGAACTTTTTGGTAAAAACTCAACTTGTCGTGTTTGGAGGAGAAAGAACACCATACCTACTGTGAAGCATGGGGGTGGAAACATCATGCTTTGGGGCTGTTTTTCTGCAAATGGACCAGGATGACTGATCTGTGTAAAGGAAAGAATGAATGGGGCCATGTATTGTGAAATTTTGAGTGAAAACCTCCTTCCACCAGCAAGGGCATTGAAGATGAAACGTGGCTGGGTCTTTCAGCATGACAATGATCCCAAACACACCGCCCGGGCAACGAAGGAGTGGCTTCGTAAGAAGCATTTCAAGGTCCTTGAGTGGCCTAGCCAGTCTCCAGATCTCAACCCCATAGAAAATCTTTGGAGGGAGTTGAAAGTCTGTGTTGCCCAGCGACAGCCCCAAAACATCACTGCTCTAGAGGAGATCTGCATGGAGGAATGGGCCAAAATACCAGCAACAGTGTGTGAAAACCTTGTGATGTGGAGGATGTGGAAATAACGAGGCTGAGTTTATCTCACAAATCAGGTTTATTTCATTCTCCAACATCATCAAAAACAGAAAAAGAAAGAATCCCCCAACATCTGTCCCTTTTATACCCCAGGACATCAAAGCACACAGTCACATTGTCTTTTAATCCCAAGTCACAATGCGTCTTCTTCCAGGTCTTCTCACCTCCACCTAAAGTCACTGGTGGTCAGGAAATCCCTCAAGGTCATCTCTTTGCATACAAAAGGCCGCATTTCACATCCTCCTGTTATCTCCTAGGAGGTTCAGTCCTTTTGTTCCTCTGAGACGTGAAGCATACAATAAGCATACAGTAATATACATGTGAAGCATATGAAACCCACATATGTGTCCCACATGACCCCCCCCAAACGTCTAAGATGGAACAACGTAATAACAGTCTGCATGTCATAATAAAATCACTACACATCAGTCCACCATTTTGACTGACGCGCGCACTCCCGGGTGCGCCAGAGAATGGATCGAGTTAAAAACGCGGCGGCGCCACGCGGCCGGTACCACAGGACGCGGTCGCCCAGTGGAGACATCCCAGATTAGGGGGGGCATACCGTCTTGCAGCACCCTGTTCTCCAGCCTTAACCCTGTTTATCCAGACTGGAGCGCGTGCACGTCTGCGTCGCTAAACTGATCCGCGGCCATGGCTGCAAAATCTACCCCTACACGGGCTGGAGCCGCCACGGCGCGCGAGAGGCAGTCTGCCACTACATTAAGTTTACCCGCCACATGCTGGATATCGGTGGTAAACTCCGAGATCGCGGCCAGCTGTCTCTGCTGCCGGCCCGACCAAGGTTCTGAAATCTTGGCCATCGCGAAAGTCAGCGGCTTGTGGTCAACGAACATGGTGAAACGGCGTCCCTCCAGCCAGAACTGGAAGTGGCGAATGGCCAAGTGGAGAGCTAACAACTCCCTGTCAAATGCGCTGTATTTTCGTTCACTATCGCGCAAGGTCCTGCTGAAAAAGGTGAGCGGTTGCCAGGCTCCGGCTACATACTGTTCCACGACCGCCCCTATGGCCACATCTGACGCGTCAGTAGTGAGCGCCATGCGGGCCGTTGGGACTGGATGTGCTAACAACGCAGCGTTTGCCAGGGCTGTTTTGACTTCAGAGAATGCGCGCTCTCGCTCCGGAGACCATTCGATTTTATTTGTGGGTTTTTGTTTTTTTAGTGCAACATACAATGATTGCATGAGCTGCGCTGTGCGGGGGAGGAAACGGTTATAAAAATTCACCATTCCCAAAAACTCCTGTCATGCTTTGACCGTTTGTGGCTGGGGAAAATTTGTTACTGCGCGCACTTTGTCAAGCAGAGGAACCGCTCCTTCTGGAGAGACACGATGCCCCAAAAAATCAATCTGCATCACCCCGAACTGACACTTCGCTGGGTTGATTATTAACCCATGCTCTGCCAACCTCCGGAAAACTGCCGTGAGGTGGTTTTCGTGTTCGTCTTCGGACGCGCTGGCTACCAATATGTCGTCCAGGTAGACGAACACGAAGGGGAGATCGCGCAACACCGCGTCCATCATGCGTTGGAACGTCTGCGCCGTGCCTTTAAGCCCAAACAGCATGCGCAAAAACTCGAATAGCCCGAACGGAGTTATTACCGCTGTTTTGGGTATGTCCTCAGCGCGCACTGGGACCTGGTGGTAACTGCGTACCAAGTCTATCTTAGAAAAAACACGCGCCCCCGCCAAATGAACTGAAAAATCTTGGATGTGCGGGATCGGGTAGCGGTCGTGCGCTGTAGCGTTGTTCAACCTGCGGAAATCACCGCAAGGTCGCCACGAGCCATCAGCTTTCGGGACCATGTGAAGCGGTGAAGCCCATGGGCTTTTCGAACGCCTGATGATGCCCAACTTTTCCAGGTTGGCGAACTCCTCGCGCGCTATGGTCAGTTTAGCTGAATTCAAGCGCCGAGCTTTTGCAAAAACGGGCAGTCCCGTGGTAGTAATAAAATGTTCCACCCCGTGTTTAGCCACGGTCGCCGAAAATGTTGGGACCGTGAGTGCTGGGACCTGAGTGAGGAGTGTGTGGAACTTACCACTTGCAGCTGTGACGTTGGCTTGTGCTGTTGGCGGGGCCACTCGAGCTGTACAGGGAATAGAATAAAAAGAGAGTGCATTAACCAGGCGTCTGTTAGCAAGATCAACCAACAAACCATGTGAGCACAAAAAATCAGCCCCTAACATGTTGAAATTGACTGCAGCTATAACGAAAGTCCACTCGAATGTACGGCCGTGTAAAGACAGAAGCAGAGTCCTCTCACCGAAGGTCTTAATCGCCGAGCCGTTCGCTGCTGACACCCCGGGACCACTGGAAGGCGCCAGCCGGTCAGCGGAGGAAGGTGTGATGAAACTCAGCTGGGAGCCTGTGTCCACGAGGAAATGCCTCCCCGAGCGCTCATCCCTCAAGTAGAGCAGCTTGTTCTCCTCTCCGAGGGCCGCAGCTGCTACCGACCCCCGGTCTTGGCATTTCCCGAGCGCCTGAAATGGCACGGTGGTATACATTTGCGTGCCCTCTCTGCGAAGCGGCGATGGTAGAAACAAAGGACGTCGTCTGCTCCGTGTTTCCTGGCCCCTGCCGCCGCTGTCGTCGGTGAGTCTGGTACTGCAGCCTCTGGCCCCCTGCCATCTCCGGACGTTGCGTCGAGCTCCGCTGCCGCGGCCATGGCCACACGCCGTTTATTGGCATTGACGAGTCGCTGCGCCTCCTGGCCCAGCTCTTGGTAGTCTCGTCGGGCCAACAGTGGTGAACTGGCCAGGGTCACTCTCACCGCTGACGGTAGGGTCCTGAGGAAAAGGTGGGTGAAGATGAAGTGATCATCGTCAGAGTCTTTCAACCTCAACAGCTTCTCCATCAGGTCCGCAGGCCTGTCGCTTTCAAATTCAGTCAGCGCCAGGAGCCCCTCTGCTCGCTCCTCCACCGAGGGGGTGAAGTAACGGATGAGTGCAGCCTTCAACGCTCTGTACTTGTCGCTGTCCGGCGGCTGGTTGATCAGGCTCTCCACCTGCTGGGCTGTGTGGTTGTCCAGCTTTGCAACCACATGGTAGAACTTTGTGTCGTCTACTGAAATCCTCCGGAGGCTGAACTGCGCCTCGACCGCGTTAAACCAGGAGCGCGGATTGTTCTGCCAGAAGTCTGGTAGCTGAACTGTGGCTGCATTCGTTTGGCTGGCTCCTGACGAGTCTGGCTCGGGAGAATTTCCTCCAGTCATGATACGTCTTAGGGTCACCAGTGTGGAGAATGTGGAAATAACGAGGCTGAGTTTATCTCACGAGTCAGGTTTATTTCATTCTCCAACATCATCAAAAACAGAAAAAGAAAGAATCCCCCAACATCTGTCCCTTTTATACCCCAGGACATCAAAGCACACAGTCACATTGTCTTTTAATCCCAAGTCACAATGCGTTTTCTTCCAGGTCTTCTCACCTCCACCTAAAGTCACTGGTGGTCAGGAAATCCCTCAAGGTCATCTCTTTGCATACAAAAGGCCGCATTTCACATCCTCCTGTTACCTCCTAGGAGGTTCAGTCCTTTTGTTTCTCTGAGATGTGAAGCATACAGTAATATACATGTGAAGCATATGAAACCCACAAATGTGTCCCACAGTGAAGACTTACAGAAAACGTTTGACCTCTGTCATTGCCAACAAAGGGTATATAACAAAGTATTGAGATGAACTTTTGTTATTGACCAAATACTAAATACTAAATACTTTTTTACCCCACTGTGTGTATATATATATATATATATATATACAGTATATATGTATGTATATATATATATATATATATACACACACACACACACACACACACACACACATACAGTGTGTATATACATATACTGTATATACACATATATATATGTATACATACGTATATGTGTGTATATATACGTATATATATACAGTGGGGTAAAAAAGTATTTAGTCAGCCACCAATTGTGCAAGTTCTCCCACTTAAAAGATGAGAGAGGTCTCCAGTTTTCATCATAGGTATACCTCAACTATGAGAGACAAAATAAGAAAAAAAAAATCCAGAAAATCACATTGAAGGATTTTTAATGAATTAATTGGTAAATTCCTCGGTAAAATAAGTATTTGGTCAATAACAAAAGTTCACCTCAATACTTTGTTAGATACCCTTTGTTGGCAATGACAGAGGTCAAACGTTTTCTGTAAGTTTTCACAAGGTTTTCACACACTGTTGCTGGTATTTTGGCCCATCCCTCCATGCAGATCTCCTCTAGAGCAATGATGTTTTGGGGCTGTCGCTGGGCAACACAGACTTTCAACTCCTTCCAAAGATTTTCTATGGGGTTGAGATCTGGAGACTGGCTAGGCCACTCCAGGACCTTGAAATGCTTCTTACGAAGCCACTCCTTCGTTGCCCGGGTGGTGTGTTTGGTATCATTGTCATGCTGAAAGACCCAGCCACGTTTCATCTTCAATGCCCTTGCTGGTGGAAGGAGGTTTTCACTCAAAATCTCACGATACATGGCCCCATTCATTCTTTCCTTTACACGGATCAGTCGTCCTGGTCCCTTTGCAGAAAAACAGCCACAAAGTATGATGTTTCCACCCCCATGCTTCACAGTAGGTATGGTGTTCTTTCTCCTCCAAACACGACAAGTTGAGTTTTTACCAAAAAGTTCTATTTTGGTTTCATCTGACCATATGACATTCTCTCAGTCCTCTTCTGGATCATCCAAATGCTCTCTAGCAAACTTCAGACAGGCCTGGACATGTACTGGCTTAAGCAGGGGGACACGTCTGGCACTGCAAGATTTGAGTCCCTGGCGGCGTAGTGTGTTTCTGATGTAGCCTTTGTTACTTTGGTCCCAGCTCTTTGCAGGTCATTCACTGGGTCCCCCCATGTGGTTCTGCGATTTTTGCTCACCGTTCTCGTGATAATTTTGACCCCACGGGGTGAGATCTTGCGTGGAGCCCCAGATCGAGGGAGATTATCAGTGGTCTTGTATGTCTTCCATTTTCTAATAATTGCTCCCACAGTTGATTTCTTCACACCAAGCTGCTTACCTATTGCAGATTCAGTCTTCCCAGCCTGGTGCAGGTCTACAATTTTGTTTCTGGTGTCCTTTGACAGCTCTTTGGTCTTGGCCATAGTGGAGTTTGGAGTCTGACTGTTTGAGGTTGTGGACAGGTATCTTTTATACTGATAATGAGTTCAAACAGGTGCCTTTAATACAGATAACGAGTGGAGGACAGAGGAGCCTCTTAAAGAAGAAGTTACAGGTCTGTGAGAGCCAGAAATCTTGCTTGTTTGTAGGTGACCAAATACTTATTTTACTGAGGAATTTACCAATTAATTCATTAAAAATCCATCAATGTGATTTTCAGGATTTTTTTTTTCTCATTTTGTCTCTCATAGTTGAGGTATACCTATGATGAAAATTGGAGAACTCTCTCATCTTTTAAGTGGTAGAACGTGCACAACTGGTGGCTGACCTAATACTTTTTTGCCCCACTGTATATATGTGTGTGTGTGTGTATATATATATATATATTTTTTTTTTTTAATTATTATTATTTTTTATTTTTTTTTGTCAGGCAGCTAGGCAAACAGAACAGGGATCTGTCACCCTTATTGTGCCAAAACAGATTTATTTTGCCAAGAGGAACTTATACAGTACCTAACTGTGCACTGTATATTGTTGTAAACTCCTCCTGTAATAACTTTTAATACTTTATTTTAATTGTTTTACCCATGGAAGACCCAACAAGATGGGGAAGAGGGAAAGGAAGGGGGAACAAAAAGGCAGGGGAACAGACAAAAAAAAAAAAAAAAGACAAACTGCTTCTTCCATTGGAGATGTCTCAACACGAGTCTGGTTTCCGCACCTGTTAAAGGAGAGACACTTGTGCATGTATGTCTGTGTGTATATATATGAGAACGCGCGCAAAAGAAGTGTGTGCATGTGAGTGGTTTGTCAGGAAACATAAGAGCGGAGGGCCGGTCGCAGCAGCTCTCCCCCCGGGAACCCCGAGCAGGCAAGGCAGCGCCACCAACCCCCAGCCCCGAGGTCAGCAAGCCCCAGGAAAGCCAGGCATCCACCCCCGGAGGGACGATCAAGGAAGGGCAGGCCGCCCGGCGGTCGGCGCGGTGAGCCCACACCCCCAGACCTGCCCGAAGCCCACCCCCCCCAGCGGGGCCAACATCCGCCCCCGGGCCCCAGGCACCAGGAGGCCAGCGACCCCACCCCCCCAGGACAGAGACCAGCCAGCGGCCCCCGGCGCGAGCCCCCCCAGGCGCCTCTACAGCGGCCCCGCTCCAGCGCCTCCGCCACACACCCCAGGGACCCCCACGTCCAAAGAAGTCCCCTTGCCCAGCAAAGCCCACGTTGCCGAGAGGCACTACCCCCCTTAATCCAGCACCTCCCGACTTGCAGGCACACCCCTCCCCATACCTTCACACCCACATGTTCCCATGCACACCCCTCTCACTCACCCAGACCGACCCATTCTCTCTCACTCCAGTACCCACTCAAATTCACTCCTCATTCACCTTTATTTCAAAAGGCGGCTGCGAAGGAGATGCAGTGAGCCTGAACATGCACCAGTGCCCGGCAGTGACCAGGGAGGCCACCGGCGCAGGCCACAGAAGCAGACCCCCACCCCCCGGCGCCCATCTGAGAGAACAATCAGCAGACTACCGCAAGCGCCCCAAGATGCCACCCGGCATGCAAAGCGCCGCACAAAACCAACCCATCATCACCACCTCCATTCATCACCCCCTCACTCACACTTAGACTCATATTCAGCCCCCCGTCACTTCCTTGGTTGTATCTATATATTTAGTAGCACCCAGGGATTTTGACAACATGATAGGTCCCAGGCTCCCCACCAGGCTCCCACACCCCCAGCAAGAGCAGGGCAACAGGGGTGGGGGAAGACCCCCACCTCCTCCCCCCGCACAGAACATGGTGGGTGTGTGTCGGTTATATGATATAATTGTGTGTAAATGTGTGGAGTACTAAAGTGCAAATAAAATTGGGGGGATAGTGATTGAAGCATCGTTAGCCACTGCGATGGGCAGACCATCGCCACTAACATCAGAAAACATGTCCAACATCAGGGTCACCAATTGTGGGATGCAGGAAAAATAAGGCAAGCGGGCAGAGAAGTGCCGAGCACTTCGGCACCTGGGCAAGCTCATGTTATTCCCGCTGGAGTTTTTGCAGCTATGATTAAGCGGCCAGAATTTTGGTAGCATGACCTGGACCCGTGGTTTCACCACATTGAAGCACAGTTTAACCTCCGGGGGATAACGGTGGAAGACCAAGTATTATCATGTGGTTGCAGCGTTGAATTCTTCAACTACCCGCCGTGTGATGGGCTTGTTGAGGGACCCACCAGCTAACGGGAAGTATGAAGCTTTGAAGGCTCAGTTGCTGAGATTGTTACGGCTGTCGGACACTGAACAGGCTGAGCGCCTTTTATCTCTCAATGGTTTAGGAGACAGCAAACCCACTGAGCTGATGGAGAACATGCTGGCACTGCTGGAGTCTGGTGATGCTTCTTTTCTTTTTGTTCAACTGTTCATGCCGCAGTTGCCACCTCCGGGTGCGTATGGCCCTCGCAAGCTTGCCTCTACTATGCACTAAGGACCATCGAGGATTGGCAGAGGAGGCGGACAGGATATTACTGGTGACCCGACAGTATGGAGTGCACGCCATGGGTCCCCCGCAGTTCCAATTTCCATCGGAGGACGAGGAGGCAGCGGTCATGGCAGCAGCGTCGACTCGCCGGAGAAGGGGGGAGGAGCTGTGTTTTTACCGTTGTCGGTTTGGCGTTCAGGCCAAACGCTGTGTGCACCCTTGCTTTCTCGGGCCAGGGAAACGCCAGGGCCAGCGCTCAGTAGCAGCTGTGGGAGCTGGTGACAGGGAAGAGCTACTGTTCATGGAGAATACGCTGTCCAGCAGGTGCCTGCTTGTGGATTCGGGCGCACAGAAGAGTGTACTGCCAGCGTCGGCAGTGGACAAATTAAGCGGCAGTCTTGGTCCAAAGCTGGACACAGCTAATGGAACCCCTATTCGTACTTTTGGCACCAGGTTTGTGACTGTGTGTTTTAATAGACGGCAATTTGGATGGGATTTTGTAATGGCTTGTGTTTCTGTGCCGATACTTGGAGCAGATTTTTTGTGTGCTCACAGACTGTTAGTAGATATTGCTAATCGCCGTTTGATAGATGCAGTTTCTTTTGCTACATTTCCATGCACGTTGGGTAGGCCTGGGCCATTTTTTCTTGCTAACATTTTTGCTTCGGGGGATATGTATTAGAGACTTCTTGCTGAGTTTCCATCCCTGACGGTTCCAACTTTTTCTGCTGTGATGGCTAAGCATGGGGTGGAGCATTATATTACTACTGCTGGCCCTCCGGTTTTTGCACGTGCTCACCGTCTTGTTGCTGCTAATTTGGCAATAGCTAAGGAGGAGTTTGCTACGATGGAACAGCTGGGCATTGGGCATCATGCGCCGTTCCAACAGCCCATGGGCTTCACCTTTGCATATGGTGCCTAAGTCTGATGGTAGTTGGAGGCCATGCAATGATTTTTGACACTTCAATAACGTGACTGTGCATAACTGATACCCTGTTCCACACACTCAGGATTTTTCTGTTTGTTTGGCGGGGGCCACTATTTTCTCTAAGGTGGATTTGGTTCAAGGCTACCATCAGGTCCCAGTTCATGCGGAGGATTTGCCTAAGATTGCTGTTATTACTTCCGCTGGACTTTTTGAATTTTTGCGGATGCCGTTTGGTCTGAAGGGGGCTGCGCAGATGTTTCAATGATTGATGGACTCTGTTTTGAGGGGAATGTCATTTTTATTTGTTTATTTAGATGACATATTGGTAGCTAGTGTTTCAGTGGAGCATTTGTTACATCTATGGCGATTAGATGAGCATGGTTTGATTGTTAATCCTACCAAGTGTCAGTTCGGCCTGTCAGTGATTGATTTCCAGGGCCACCGCATTTCGGCACAGTGGGCCATTCCACCGCCAGTGAAAGTGGAGGCGATTGCAGTTTTTCCATGACCCGGTACTGTTAAATCCCTGCAAGAGTTTCTGGGCATAGTGAACTTTTTATAATAGATTCATTCCACATGCGGCTCAGTTGTTATGTCCCCTTTATTAAGCGCTTAGGGGGAAAGGGTGCAGTGAGACTGTGAAGTGGTCTCCGGAGATGGTTCAGGCTTTTGAGGAGGCTAAAGCCGCCCTCGCTAATGCTGCTATGTTGGCACACCCATCACCTACAGCCTCCATAGCTCTTACACCCGATGCTTCTGATTTTGCTGTGGGGGTGATGTGTGAGCAGTGGGTTGCTGGCGCATGGCAACCGCTTGCCTTTTTTAGTAGAAGACTTCGTGACAATAAACGAAAGTATAGTGTGTTTGATCGGGAGCTTTTGGCTCTTGTTCTGGCCAGCAACCTGCCTGCCTGCCTATGATTTATGATCTATCTTTGGAAAGCTGAGTTAAGTTTTTCTAACCACACCCAGGCCTGATTACTGCCACACCTGTTCTCAGTCAAGAAATCACTTAAATAAGACCTACCTGACACAGTGAAGTAGACCAAAAGATCCTCAAAAGCTAGACATCATGCTGCAATCCAAAGAAATTCAGGAACAAATGAGAAACAAAGTAAGTGAGATCCATCCATCTGGAAAAGGTTATAAAGCCATTTCTAAAGCTTTGGGACTCCAGCGAACCAAAGTGACAGCCATTATCCACAAATGGCAAAAACATGGAACAGTGGTGAACCTTCCCAGAAGTGGCCGGCTGACCAAAATTACCCCAAGAGCGCAGCGACAACTCATCAAAGAAGTCACAAAAGACCCTACAACAACATCCAAAGAACTGCAGGCCTTACTTACCTCAGTTAAGGTCAGTGTTCATGACTCCACCATAAGAAAGAGACTGGGCAAAAACGGCCTGCATGGCAGAGTTCCATAATGAAAACCACTGCTGAGCAAAAACAACATAAAGGCTTGTCTCAGTTTTGAAAGCTGTGTGTCCCATTACATCTGACATAAAAGTAGCACAGCATTTCAGAAAAGGAACATCATACCAACAGTAAAATATGGTGTTGGTAGTGTGATGGTCTGGGACTGTTTTGCTGCTTCAGGACCTGGAAGACTTGCTGTGGTAAATGGAACCATGAATTCTGCTGTATCCCAAAAAATCCTAAAGGAGAATGTCCCACCATCTGTTTGTGACCTCAAGCTGAAGCACACTTGGGTTCTGCAGCAGGACAGTGATCCAAAACACACCAGCAAGTCCACCTCTGAATGGCTTAAGAAAAACAAAATGAAGATTTTGGAATGGCCTAGTCAAAGTCCAGACCTGAATCTGATTGAGGTCCTGTGGCATGACCTTAAAAAGGTGGTTCATGCTCGAAAACCCTCCAATGTGGCTGAATTACAACAATTCTGCAAAGATGAGTGGGCCAAAATTTCTCCACAGCACTGTAAAAGACTCAATGCCAGTTATCGCAAACGCTTGATTGCAGTTGCTGCTACTAAGTGTGGCCCAACCAGTTATTAGGTTTAGGGGGCAATCACTTTTTCACACAGTGCCATGTAGATTTGGATTTTCATTTCCCTTAATAATAAACACCTTCATTTAAAAACTGCATTTTGTATTTACTTGTGCTATCTTTGTCCAATATTTAAATTTGTTTGATGATCTGAAATATTTAAGTGTGACAAACATGCAAAAAAATGAGAAATCAGGAAGGGGACAAACACTTTTTTACACCACTGTATTTCCATAATCCTGGGCCATTTTTTTTTTCATTTATTTTTATTTCAGTCGTGTGTTTAATCATGTGCTCTGTAACCGTGTTTTATTTAATCCTTCTCCCTTTGTTGCGCAGTAGCCTGGTGGAGCACCCACAATTTCAGATTACTACTGTAAAATGACAGTAAAGCCTATTCTATTCTATTCTATTCTATTCTATATTCTGGGTTGGCAAAGACAATGCCAATGCAAATTTTATATTTTGATTTGTTAAAATACCATATAATCACACATCAAGCTTGGGAACACATGGGAAATGTGACATTTAAAACAATACAAGCAAAATTCATTGGATATATGTTTAAAATAAGCATTTTAGGTGCAATAATAAATCACGATAGCACAAAAAATCTGCAGAAGGGGCAAAACTAAACCAAAAGTGCATGTATTCTGTTTTTTTTGTTTTTTTTTAGCATTTTCCCCTACACCTTTTCAGTCCACTTAGCTGTCACATCCACTGGTCAAATTAATCACCCTGGAGTGACTTTTTTTACTGGCTGACCATTTTGCAGCTGAGATTTCATGCCAATCCCTTCACTTCCCTCATTACTCACACTTTTGTCATAAAATGCATTGGAGTGATTTCTTAACATTTTCTCCTTGCAGAGCCTATTTCAAGGATTTGCTTGGCTGTGTTTTATTTCGACTATTTCAGTGATTCTCCTCCCTTCCTCCACCGGGCAGACGGCGTTTCTTTGTTTCATGCTTCAGTGCAGCGATCATTACAGACCTGATGTCAATGGCTGCTTTGTAAAGTAACAGAGAGCAGAGAATTATTCGGGGTAAGCTCTCACAGAGGGCTGAAAAAGGAGCATTTGACTTGATATGTCTCCATGTTTGTTGCTCTACAGACGGCAGTGGCCTAGAAAGCTAAATGTGCAATAACATGGCTAATTTGGAAGCAGGTGCTGGAGAATATAATGATTAAATGCAAATTATACCAGTTTATAGCTTGACACAGTCTAGTAACTCTGAGAGTAGATGGATGTTTCATAATCACAGGATCAGTGAACTCTTACAAATTATCAATTTACTCATTATAACAGGGTGTATTTTCATGTATAGGGACAAAAAATAGTTTTTGGAAAGAGAAAGTTTACATGAAAGTCTGATAACAAAACAAAGAGTTGGTATTTCAAGGTGCTAGATGCTTTGATTTATATGCTTTAACCAATTATTAGTATTTCCAGAATGTCCAATTGCTCTAAATTGTTTAAAAGGAAATCATAGCAGCAAAAATAATGAGATTTATCAGGTCTGTTTTTGCAGATCTCTTTGAGCAAACTGTAGACACCAGACTGTGAAACACTGTCTCTGCACCAGTCTGTTCACCCTCCATTTCACACCTGGCACACACAGACACAACCGATTCGACACTCATTATACTGCTACACAGGGAATAAAATCTGTGATATTTACTAGGCTCAGTGCACCTCCACACACTTTATGATCATTTCAATTCTACTTTTTTTTTGGGGGGGGGGGGGGGTGGTAGTATTTGAAATATTTTAGCCAGCTTCCTCAGCCATGTTACTCATCTCTCTTATATACCCATGAATCTTGTCAGTGGTTTCCCGATGTGCCAAATATATCTCCCGCCCCTGGGAGTCACTGCCACATTAGCTTCCTGATAGATACTGACGTCCCCATTGTGTGAGGCTAGTCTAATGAAATGATGATGATGATATTGACTGCAGTGCTGTTTGCCAGCCCTTCCCCCTTATCCACACCCTCTTCTTGCCCATATGAAGCTATGCCTGCAATTTCGCCCATAATTTATTCGCTTTTAAACTGTAGCCTAAAGATTAGTATCAATATTACCATTAATAATGTTACTGTTATTCTTATTAAGACAATGATTGTGTGCGTTTATGCTGCAAACTGTGCATTTCCTTAGTAAACTCAGCCAAATAGCAGGCCCGCTTGACAACACACTGATAAGAGAATCAATTATAAAACACCTTAAGGCCCCTGACTTCTAAAGTAATTGTAATGGGTTAAACTTATCTAAGCACCCTCCTCTTACTGACTGCATGTCCACAACTTGATTAATCTTGGCAGAAAGTAAATTCTAAGCAGGAAATTAATAGTCCAGGGACTGTAACTTGCCCGTCTCCATGGCTGGGGAATGTAAAGCTAATGTGGTGCTTGTTAAAGTTGAAAGGCTGTTAATAAATGTCTGTTGCACATTTTCTAGAGGAATAAGCACGAGCCCAGCAGCAATTACACCATGACTTTTCAAGACTCCCTTTGGTGATTGCTATCACGCATGCTAGATGAGCTAAACAACTTCACAGCATAGGGGCGGTGATGTTTTCGGCAGGATAACTAAGACGTTTCTTCTCTCTTGTAGGGAGAACATGTGACTTCTTATGTTGTTGCATCTTTCATACAATAAGCAATAACAATAATGACTACGACAATGCTCTGTGCTGGTGTTTGTCTTTGCTCCTCTGTCATTTAAGCAAAGGCTTTTCTAATTCACTTAGTGCTTTATCTCTGCTGCCCAGTGCAGCAGAGTCCATTACGTTAGCAAAGAGCATGTATTTATTAGACAATATGTTCATGCTGCAATATCTGACCTCTCAGAGATGAACTGCATTAAGCGACTAACCCTGACAGTAAAGGCTTTGCTATGATGTTTGTAGCTGTGGCTTTGCTTACTCTGTAAAAAAGGGGGTGCATCTCTGTGTGTATGAAGACAGAAAGGATGGGCTAATGTCCTCCATGCCATCTCAGTCTTGTTGTCTGAGGTAAAAATGTCTGAACAATAGGATAGTGCACTTTTTTTTGCAGCTTTAGTTGTAAATTCCTGAGGGGCTGAAGAAGTATAAATCTGAGAGAGTGATGCAGAGCAGTGATTGTACAGTTTTTAGGTGTCAGCAAGCTGCTGCTGAAATGCTGTATTTTTCATCTGTTTCTGGAAAGAGCGAGTGTTGCCATATAAAGAGATTTTTTCTAAAACCTTGAAGTAAATGCTGTAATAGATATACAGTAAGTACTTATTAAGGAACAATTAAAGGAGAAAAGTTTGCTTTTGCTCATAATTATAGTGTGTGCCTGTATGAATTTTCTCCACAACATGCATGACTGTGACTGAGATAGTTATTTCAGTTACATATGTTCAGTTCAAGCTCCAGTTTACAAAAAGAAATTTGCAACAATGGAGAAGAAAAAATATTCCCTTTTGAGACAATGTGTTAACACATGTATCTTCATTTTACCCTTATGTGAAATATTTGATAAGAACTAAAGAAATATACAATTTTTCCATAGCTAGTACCATGGGTGGATATTTAATTTCACTGTTGCAACGGGGGGGGGGGGGGGGGGGCAATGAACACAACATTTTCTCAAGAGTAAATATTGAGGGAGACATCAGTATTATTGTAGTCAGGGCCATTTCTAGGTTTTTGATGGTCATACGTGTTATGCCTAGAAAAACGTGGAATGACCAACGGAGAGTGGGGTTTGCTGGGAACACGAACTTTATTGAACTATACACAAAAGTTACTGAGTGGTAGTACAGGTCATATGCTGGGAGGTGGAGCGCACGCAAAAGGCCCCGCACTCTGGCTGTCCCTGGCTTTTATAAGTCGGCGTGATGATGTCATCGGCTGGCCGCGTCATCACACCGGCACTGAACCATAAGTGTGGGTTTTTGAACATCACATTCACCCCCCGGAAAAGCAGAACAACACATATAGACGAATCGACCCTCCCCAATTTGGTACAGTGAAACCTCCAAACTAGCTTGGGCCAGCGGGTAGACTGCCACGTGGCCAAGCGCGACTGAGTGGTTTATTGTGCCACTCTGTCTGCCAGTCGCACCCCTAACTAAACAGTCCTCTCAAGGAAGGTTGTTTAGTTGGAGGGGCATTGTGGCAAGCCCTTGGTGGATGCGCCCCTGGAGGTGCAGAGGCCCGCGCACCGGGATCGTCTTCTTTGAAACCCCAGTCTGGGTCCCACACCATGCAAGTCGACTCCTGCATAGCCGTGTCATCCAGGGCAGCTGCTCAAACTTGGCGAAGATGGTTGGCATGCCACAACGAACCATCTGCCAGCTGGAAGGTCGCTGGCCCCAGCTGAGGTGCCGGTAGTGGTGGAGATGGTGTTGAGACCGACTATGGGTCCGGTCGTTCGTTCCGTGGACCCAGACCCAGTCCATCACTGCGAGTGGTGCTCTGTTTGGCTGCACTCGACATCATGGTTGTGATGGTGTGGCCCTCACTTCTGCTGTGCGGCGTCCACCAGGTTGTGCTGATTCTGCTGCATCCCGTTGGGTCACAGAGTCTTCATCCTGCAGCTCAGTGGCAGCTCCTGGAAGCTGATGCTGGGCACGGATTCAAAAGCAGTCTGGTGACTCTATTGTGTTTCGTTGAATCACAGACCCTTCATCCTGCAGCTCAGTGGCGGCTCCTGGAGGCTAGTGCCGGGCGTGGATTCGGAAGGAGTTCTGCCTCTTCTCCCCCTCTCCTGGGAAATCTGGTTGTGGCGATGTGTTGCTGTCACTGCTGTGTTGCTGCACCAGGTTATTGTATCCCGGCATTCCTGAGAGATGTGAGCTCCCTCTCCCACAGCTCTGCAGCGGCTCTCTGAGACTTACACTGGGCAAAGATCTGAGGCGAGTCCATTCGCTGCCCCTTCTCCAGGTTTATTTATTTATTTAGCGAATGCAAAGTCCTTAAGCCAAGCAGTTGCCTCCTGGTTTGCTGTATGGAGGGTGTGTAATCCTCCTTCCAGTCTTTGGAGCGGGCAAGCCTCTATGATGTGTTCCATAGTTTGCTCCTCTCCACATGCGCACAGTGGGCTAGGGCTACTGCCCCATCTGTGAAGGCTGGCCAAGCAGGGGCCATGTCCAGTCCTGAAGCGATTGAGTGTAGACCACTGTCTCCTTGGGAGGTTGGTGCCCGGGACCTGTTGGTTGGGGTTTATCACCAGCTGTTTGTTTGGGACCTCCTTGGTTTCCCATTCCTCTTGCCAAGCTGTCTGGATGGTAAAGTCAGCTGGGGGAGGGTTTTTCCAAATCGGCCGTCTGGATAAAAGTCGGGCAGTGGGTGGGGTGTAGATATCTGCATGGATTGGTAAGTGAGGAAAATCTTTAACTTTTTGGAGCATCCTTTGAGTTAATGCTGCTCGCCGGATGTGTGGAGGGGCTATGTTTGACAGTACAGAGAGCCAGGGGAGTGGTGTTGAGCGGATTGTTCCAGTTATAGTTCTCATGGTTGAGTTGAGCTGGGTGTCTACATGGTGTGTGTAAGATGACCTGGACCAGACAGGGGCACAATATTCTGCTGCAGAGTATGAAAGGGCCAGTGCTGAGGTGCGCAGGGTGGAGACTGCCGCCCCCCATTTTGCACCAGCGAGCTTGCAGAGCAGGTTGTTTCGTACTTTCACCTTAGCAGCCGTCCCCTTTAGATGTTCCTTGAAGGATAAGGTCCTATCAATGGTCACTCCAAGATAAGTTGGATTTGGGGCATGCTTAAGCTTGAGTCCGCTCAGGTGGATGTTTAGTTCTCTGGCAGCTTTTGCATTGTGGAGATGAAATACACTGGAGACGGTTTTTGCTGGGCTTGGTTTTAGGCGCCAGATTTTGCAGAACTGGTCCAGTTTAGCAAGATCTTCCGTGAGCACCCGTTCCAGTGGTTCAAAGTCTGGTGCTTGGAATGCCAAACAGATGTCGTCTGCATAGATGAATTTGCGGGATTTTGTAGTAGGCAGGTCGTTTATGTAGAGGTTGAACAGAGTTGGAGCTAGAACTGAGCCTTGTGGGAGTCCGTTTTTCTGCATTCTCCATGCACTTGTGTTCTGACTGAGGTGGACTCTGAACCTTCGGTTGGTCAGCAGGGTTTTTATAATTGCTGTTGCCCAAGCAGGGATCGCCTTTATAAGTTTCAGGAGGAGGCCTTTGTGCCAGACCGTATCATAGGCGGCTGTAAGATCGAGAAACACTGCCCCTGTCTTCAGTCTGCTCTCGAAGCCATTTTCAATGAAGGTGGTTAGGGCCAGTACTTGTTCTCCTGTACTGCGGTCCTTGCGGAAACCTGCTTGATCCACACTTAGAATATCCTCTATTTCTGGGGAAATGCGTTGCAGTATTAGGCGCTCCATGATTTTGTAAGGAACGCTGAGTAGGGAGATTGGGCGGTAGCTTGCTGGTAGTTTGTGGTCTTTGCCAGGTTTTGGGATGGCAATGACCTTTGCTGTCCGCCATTTCTTTGGGATCGAGTTCGTTTGTGTGATCCTTGTGTAGAATTGTGTCAACCAGGTTAGGGCTCGGGGGCCAAGATTCTTCATGAATTCTGGGAAGATGTTATCGTATCCTGCTGCCTTTCCACATTTCAGGCCCTGTAGGACTTTCTCCAGTTCAGCAGCCTCGAAGGGTTCAGGGTTCGTTTCCTCTACAGGCATTTTTTGGTGTTTTTTTTGCTCAGTTGTAACTGCTCTTCTGGTGTCTTTGTCTTGGGGTGCTTTGGCGATAGTCAGTAGGTGGGATGCAACTTGGTTGGGTGTGACGGATGCTCGGCTTTGGCTAGGGGGCTTCTGTGCAGCTCCTAGGCGACGGATGAGGCTCCAACATTTCCTGCTAGAGTGGGTAAAGCTCCGGTCAGCAACTGTCTCCTCCCATTTCTTTCGCCGGGCTGTATTTAGCGATTCAATGAGATGGTCTGCTATCTCTGGGTCCCCTGATGTTTGATAGGATTGTAGGAGGGCAGCACTTTCTCCGTCCAAACATGGGACATAGAGGGGTCGGTAGCCTCGTGGGATTGCAGTATGGGCAGCCTTGAAGATTGCGCTGCAGAAGCGGTTGTATGCTTCATCTACAGTGATGGTGTGGAGTGGGATGGTAACAACGCTCCGGTCCAGAGTTTCACTGAATTTCTTCCAGTTGGCTTTGCGGAAGTTCCAGCGCATCTTCCTTGGGCTGTATATGACTGGAAGTTGTAGGCCAATGTGTACAAGCAGGGGCCGGTGTTGGCTGTGTGGAAAATCATCAAGAATGAGGATCTGTGTAGGATATGGCTCCCCATTCAAAGAGCTGACCCAACACAGGTCAGGAGAATAGTCCTTCTTCCACCTAGCAGAGTGGAAGGTTCCTCTTTGTTTGGGGTTGTATATCAAAGCGAGGTCATTTCTGGATGCCCAGTCTGAAAGTGCCTCCCCATCACTGTCCACTGCTGGGTACCCCCAGTCAGGGTGATGGCTGTTAAAGTCCCCCACATAGATGGCAGGGTGGGGTAGGGTGGGTAAGACCTGCAGATCCCAGGTGATGCAGATCTCCAGGTGATGCTCCTCCTGTGAGCACAGGACGGCTGTACCCTCGTCATCGTCGTCTGGCTGTGTTGCGTCCCACTTATCGTCAGTTCGTTACTGTCATGGATGGTGAAGCCCAGCTAATAGAACACGTCACATCCTAGTATGTTGTCTCCACACGTAGCCACCTGGAAGATGAAGTCAGGAACGACTTTTGACGTGTAGTGGACCATTAGTGTGATGGTCCCAACATTGCTGGTGTGGTAGCTACCATACCCATACAGATCTTTTGGGTTTTTTCTGATTGGGTGGGTGGGGAAGACTTTCTTCACGGTGATCCAGTTCAACATTGATCTCACTGCAGCGGTGTCAAGCAGGAGCGGTGAGCTGGCGTCGTCCAGCCCTACCTTGCAGAATGCGTACGCTGTGCCTCCGGAGCTCATCGTGTGGATGGTAGTCGCGGGTGAGTGACTTGAACTGACCAGCGGGTTCGGAGATGGTACTGACCGGCAAACCTTGGTGAAGTGGTTGAGTTTGCTGCATCACTGGCATTGCTGCCCCCTTGCCAGGTAGGAACACACTCTCTCTCGGTGTGTCGGGGAGCCACAGTTGCCACATGGGAAGTGCCTCGTAACGTTTCTCTGACCCTCGGTGTTTACCTTGGCCTCTTCTGCCATGTCAGCGGGCCCTTCTGTGGTTACCGCGTGTGTTAGCAGTGTCTGGCTTGGCTGTTGTTGCACACTTAGCTCCGATGCAAACCTGTCAGCAGCCTCTAGCTGGAATGCTAGCTCAATGGTCTTGGTTAGCATCATGCTGTCTGGCGCTGTTAGCATCTTTGCTCGTAGCCGTGGATTGTTAGCGTGTTCGTCCAACTGGTCCTGCACCATTTTGTCCTCAAACAGCCCAAATTTGCACATGCTAGCTAGGTAGCGGAGGTCTGCAATGAACTGTAGTGTCATCTCTCTGGTCTTCTGTCGCCGTTAGAGAAACCTAATGCGTCATGCCAACACATTGTCTGGTGTGGCGAAGTAGCTAGCTAGCAACTGAACTGCCGCAGCAAACGTCTCCATTGGTCCCAGCGTATAGAACAGACGTTGGCCCTCTATGCCCAGATTATGAACAAGTAGAGCTTGCTTTCGTACCTTGTCTAGCTTGCCCAGGTCCAGCGCCAAGACGTAGGTGGTGAAGGCATCATACCAGCGGTGGCCACGGTACGGGCAGCTCTCCGGGGGCCTCCAGGAAAGGCTCTAGTGGCCTCAGGCACGCTTCCATGGTTCACTCTCTTCACCAATTGTTATGTCTAGAAAAACGTGGAATGACCAATGGAGAGTGTGGTTTGCTGGGAACACGAACTTTATTGAACTATACACAAAAGTTACTGAGTGGTAGTACAGGTCGCATGCTGGGAGGCGAAGCGAGCGCAAAAGACCCCGCCCTCTGGCCGTCCCTGGCTTTTATAAGTCGGTGTGATGACATCATTGGCTGGTCGCGTCATCACGCCGGCGCTGGACCACAAGTGTGGGTTTTTGAACACCACAATATGCAAGATTGTGTTTGTTACCTCTGCCAAGGAGGTGATGTGATTGAGTGGTTTGTTTATCTGTCAGTCTCTGTCTGTTTGTTAGTAGGTTTACGTAAAAATTGCTGGATGGATTTTGATAAAATGTTCACCAGAGGTGGCCCTTGGGCTACAGATGAGCCCAATAGATTTTAGAGGGAATCTGAGTGCCATCGAGTTGGCCCATGCTTTTTGAATGGGAAAGAGTTCAAACATATTAAAATGGACAAAAAAAAATCTCTCCTTTCAATAAAAACACTGAACTAGACCATCAATAATGGAGTAGCTCATTCCAGCCTGTTGAAATCAGCCTTGCATTCAGTTGACAAAACCATTTGCAACCGTTAGGAATTGTTCGTTAGTCTCCGTAACTGAATGACATGCTCGCCGCGAACCATTTTCTCATTGGCCAAACTCCTCAGGGAGGTGACTCACTTAGCGAACAAAGATGGCGGCTAGGTAAGATAGTTTGCAATGTCCTTTTTGTTTTCTTTTCAGAGCAATTCCATCAATTTAAGAGTAGAGGTTATGTCAGTTTGTAAGTAAAAAAATACCACGCATAAAATATTGTTTTTGGTGGGGGTATAATGGAGAATTCTTAGGTAATATGAAGTTGAAGTAGGCTACAGTCTACGCCGCAGTTAATTCATGAACAGCTGTAAGTAGCCCAACTACCAATGCCTTTGCCTTTGGCTCCGAGTTGGAGCCCATTCTCAATTCAATTCAATTCAATTCAGTTCAATTCAACTGTATTTATGTAGCGCCATTTCATAACAACAGTCATCTCATAGCACTTTCAACTGTAGGGGAAACCCCCACAATTGCAGAAAGACCCCAGCAATCAGGTGATCCCCTGTGAGCAAGCGCTTGGCGACGGTGGAGAGGAAAAACTCTCTTTTAACAGGAAGAAATCTCCAGCAGAACCAGGCTCAGGGAGGTGCAGTCATCTGCTGTGACTGGCTGGGGGTTGAGGGGATAGAGAAGATGAAAAGAACAGACATGTAGAGAGCAAACAGCACGTTCAGCACTAAATCAGTTAAGAATTCGGCAAATTCCGATAAAAACTCTGAGTAGGTTGATGGAGGACAATAAACTATGGCAAATAAAATTGGGTTTAGCCTAAAATTGCTAAAATGCCCAATACTGAGGACCAGGCCCTCAAAGGAATTATAACATGGTTTTTGCTTTACATTAACTAGTAATTTGGAATGGTAAATTGTTGCTACTCCTCCTCCACGACCAGAACTTCTGGGACTTTGACAGTTTAAATAACCAGAGGAAGTTAATTCATTTAAACCAACATAATCCTCTTGCCCTAACCAAGTCTCTATAAGGGATATTAAATCAATCTGATGATCAATTAACAGATCATGGACTAGCAGATACTTGGGAGTTAAAGACCTAATATTTAACAAACCGCCTTTAATTTTTAAATTATGAGGAAGAACAGAGGCCAAGTCATTAAATTTAGAGACTTCATGTTTAATTTGAGTTTTACCAACTTTTTGTTTAATCACTTTGGGATACTTATACATTATATTTTTATTTACTTTGGAGGGAGCAGACAATGATTCTCTGATGGGGAAGACAGGGGCTAAGTTGAGGGGTGGTGGATGAAGAAGAGCTGCAGAGAGGCGTGTAAGACTGCGACTCTGCTTCCTGGTCCCAACTCTGAGTTGTCAAGGTTTTGGAAATTTGGGTGAAAGTGATGCCAGATTGTTAGATAAATGAGATGCACCATCCAAAGTGGGATGGATGCTGTCTCGTCTAATAAGACCAGGTTTTCCCCAAAATGAATTCCAGTTGTCTATGTAGCCCACATCATTTGCAGGACACCACACAGACAGCCAGCGGTTGAAGGATGACAAGCGGCTAAACATGTCATCACTGGTCAGGTTGGGGAGGGGCCCAGAGAATACTACAGAGGCAGACATTGTTTTGGCAAAGTCACACACCGATTCCACATTAAGTTTTGTGACTTCCGACTGCCGGAGTCAGATGTTGTTAATGCTGGCGTGGATAACAATTGTGGAGTATTTACAATTACTTTTAGCCAGCATTTTCAAATTTGACTCGATATCGCCTGCTCTGGCCCCAGGAATGTATTTGACTATGGCCACTGGAGTCTCTAGGTTCAGGTTTCTGACTACAGAGTTGCCAATGATCAGAGTTTTTTCCTCAGCGGGTGTGTCGCTGAGCGGGGAAAAATGATTAGAAACATGAACAGGCTGGAGGTGAACCAGGGGCTTGCGGCTAGGCTTCCTTCTCACCGTCACCCACCCATTCTCCTGGCTGCTCAGGAGGACTGGAGGACCGCTAGCAGGCCGCCCTATGCTAGGGAGCTCCGCTGCAGCTAAGGGGCGTCCGTCATTACTAATTGGCGCAGACTGTGTTTCAATGCAGCGGAGCCGGGATTCCAAATCAGACAACCTCGCCTTGAGTGCCTCAGAAAGACAACATTTATTACATTTACCATTATCACTAAAAGAAGCAGAGGTGCAGCTAAACATCTGACAGAGAGAGCACACCAGAGGAGAAGGGGAAGGAGAGCTAGTAGCCATAGCTAGTGGCTAACCCGAAGCTAACAAAAACACCGATGAAAGGCGAACAGAAGGCTAAAGAGGGTGATTAGATAACACTGAGTGCGCACACAGGTGCAAGAGGCTTGATAAACAGAAGTGAGAGCTGACGGTAGATGGAAAAAAGTAATTAAAATACAATTAAAGGCAATAATCCTCAGGAGATAACCACAGAGCAAACCACACAGACAGCCAGCAACACAGGAAGTGACGATACGGTACCACAGGAAGCGTCTCCACAGCGTCTCCCTGACATACCAGAGGCTCAGTGTCAGTCACTCAATGAGCTGGTCTAAATGGTGTGTAATCCTATATCCACAGTTAATTTTTCCCTTAAACACTCTAAATTGTTCATGTACTATAGATCTACACAACTACAGAATGCACGAGCCGAACAGAAAAAACATTTGCAGAGAACTGCCCGTTCATTTAAGTTAGTTCGCCTTGCAAACTATGTTCGGCAAACTGTTTCATGAACTGAACGCACGCCAGATCTCCTTATCCTTGACCTTGACCTTGACCTTGAGCACAGATGCAGACTCACTCAAGGATAATTGTGCATTAATTTGCAGAACATTTCAGCAATTGCCTGGGAGGAGTAATGATTTTAGTGAAATCATAAATGCCCAGATGCCCTGACTTCTGACAATGACCTTGACCTTAACTTGGACACAGACCAACCTGAGCATTATTATGTGTGTTTGTTGATAATTAGGACAATTGCCTAGGGGGAGTAACAATTTTCATAAAATCATATAAGCTCTGAAATCTCCTGACCTTTGACCCTGACCTTGAGCACAACCTTCATGCAGATCCACCCGATGATCACTGTGCATGAATTTGTTGAGAAATAAAGGCAATTGTCTAGGAGGAGGAGCAATTTTCTTGAAATTTCAGTGTCCACAGGCCTCATGTCTAAAGGACTGCACAGTTTTCATACTGAAAGATGGCGTACTCACAAAATTTGAAAAGTACGTGCGCACAAAAATGATCAGATTTATAAAACTGCACACGCCCGATTCTCCGCTTCTTTTCTTTAGTTACAAACCAAACCTGAGTCAGAAACCAAATTACACACGACAGCCAGGGAGAAGCCTTTTATTTTCAGATTGTAATCTCCAATCTACAGGGACCCACAATCCAGCTGCCTCCAAGTAGTCTGCAGTCAGGAACTTCTTGTTGCCTCGGCACATATTGTGCTGGAGCTGGGGCTTGATTAGAATGCATGTTGCCAAACAGAATTCCTCCCAGGAGAGATGGATCTGTGCGCATTGACTTGTAAGTCAACTGTATAGTCTCCGATAAATTTTTTTTTATCTCTATGTTACATTTACAGAGACGGGATCCAGTTTCCAATGGCGCTGATTTTAGACCATGATTGAGGCAGGTTATATCTGAGGGGAATTAGTCATTATTCATCAGGGTTTCCCTATGCTCAATAAGCTGAGTTGTGGAGCTAAATCTTGTAATAATAATCATGTTTTTCAACCACTAATTCGTAGACAAATCATTTTAACTGAAGTAGAAACATTATTTTAACACATTCTGTGAGTTTCAGCTGTTTTGTAGTTTCTGATAGAGTCGAACAGAATTTTGTAGAGAGCCCGCAACTTCTCACGGCAGGTGGAAACTTTGCAGCTTGGCCCGTAGATTCTTACATCACGTTTGTTTTTATACATCCCACTGTGTGCGTGAAAATTAGTGTACGCCGTGTTTTTGTGCTTGTGCACCGTTTATACATGGGCTCCCAGATCGTCTGATCTTTAACCCTGTCTTGATCTTGAGCACAATCTGGATGCAGAACCAACCTTATAAGGATCATTGTGAGTAAGTTTGGTGACCACCAGGTGTTGTTCCTGACTACTAAGCCTAGAATTATAGATTCTTGTCATTCTATATCAGGCTATAACCGACCTGTCTCAAACAGGAGACATTTTTTTAAACTTATATCACCATCCTGCTCAGCGTGCATAGAGGCAGAAGTCAAGATGAGCTGTGAGAGACACAGACTGACAAGTGATGATTGATGAGGAGCATCAAAATGGTGAGCAAATTATTTGATAAGAGTTACTACAGAGACTTCAGCTGCATATATATATTCTTCTTCTTCTTCTTTTAGATGTGATTGGCAGTTGGCAACCAGCCCACAGGTGCATTACTGCCACAGACCTGATTACACTGGTCAACACCAAATTTATTGTCTAAGTTTTTTTAGCTGATTTAAAACAATTTTGATGTGCTGAATCCAAAAATCACATTGGTTTTGCTCAATCAGGTCAACTTTTTGAACTGTGGCCATATGTTTTTTTACATTTTTGTTTACATGTACGGGTATTTTCGCTTTATAAGATGCAAAATTCTTTTTTATTTCTTGAAATTCTCTGAATTTTGAACAATGATGATGTAACATTCAATTTACATGTACTTACCTTTATCAGTGTCTACTATTCAATTTACAGTACAGCTGTACAACTGCTGTACAACTGCTTACAACTTAGCATAAAAACCTGACCTGATCAAGAGAAACGGATGTCATTTTCAGATTCAGCGGTGCAAAATTGTTTTAAATCAGTTGAAAAAACACAGACAACTTAC
Organism: Pholidichthys leucotaenia; assembly: GCA_020510985.1. Classification (NCBI taxonomy): domain Eukaryota; kingdom Metazoa; phylum Chordata; class Actinopteri; order Cichliformes; family Pholidichthyidae; genus Pholidichthys; species Pholidichthys leucotaenia. The sequence continues at coordinate 52,603,786 of CM035843.1, forward strand.
AAAAAAATTATTTTTGTTATGTTGTGTTATCATCACTCTAAATCTTTGTATAAGGTGTTCTTATAAGGAGTTCTGAACAACTCCTTATGTGTGAAAAAATTATCCATCCTTGGACTCTCGGCGGCTTACTGAGGTATTCAGCAAGCCTGCTTATCTACACTTTGAGCCTCTATGATCAAAAAAGAATTTCCATTTACTCTGTTACATGTACATTTAACATTTTTAGAAAAGTGATTTATGAGAAAACTTATAATTTACCTTAAAAAGTACAAAATATATAAGAACTAGAAAAGCACTCGGAGAGCGCAGACCTCCACCAAGCGCCACAGTTCCCTCCACACAGTGTTTGTGTGTACGTTTTCAGATTCCTTGATCATGAAAACATATGACTAGCAATTAGATTGACAATGATAGGATTAGTGGTTCAGTAGTAAATTCATGAAAATCGCATTTTCCGTAATGGCGGTTTTCTTGTGGCCGGTGATCCGGATCACCACCAAAATCTAATCATCTGTAGGATACCCCATTTCTGACAATCTGTGAAAATTTCATGAAAATTCATCCATAACTTTTTGAGTTATGTTGCTAACAAACAGACAAACAGACAGACAAACCAACGCCGATGAAAACATAACCTCCTTGGCAGAGGTAAAAATATTACAATATTATTGTTTTTATGCAAAAGAAGAAACGGACACATCCTTGCTCACCAGTTTTGCTTTTTACATGGATAGTTTTTGCTTTTCTTGTTTGATTCAAGCAATGTTTTGACATTACTACTTCCCATTATTTGAGGAGCTGTGATTGGATGATGATTGGTGGTCCTTCTTCCCCAGTATAATCTGTTTCTTGGTGGTTGCCAAGTTGAATTGAAGCCAAAATACTATACAAGGGAGGTCACATAACAGACAGACCAAATTAGTATAAAATAAGTCCCAGATATTATGATCCAACTGCCAACCCTACTTCCACCTAGGAGGATGACAGATACGCTGGGATTAAAGTTCTGATATTATGAGAAATTGTGTTTTGGGGTTTTAACCTTAAAAAAATGCATCCATGAGTTAAAATGTTGGCTTGCTTCACAAAGAAATTCACATTGTGTTTATTTAGTTAAGGAAATAAAGAAACAAGATGCATGATATTACAAATCAACAGGCCCCAGCTTCAGTTCAGTGGCCTGCACACACTGACTTGTCTATACTTTACTGAGCAATGTTTGACTCCCAAAGTCTGGGATGTTCCACTACTGTGATCACTTTGTATTGCTCTGCAGAATGGAACACCTCTCGAGACATAAGAGGGTGGAAAGCATGCAAATACTTGTTCCCTCCTGCAGCTCGCTTTGCGTGCCCACTCAGTTTGAAAGTGCCAAATCGACTGTTCTTCTCCCCAGTCAATGAACAGCAACAGTGACAAGTTGGCCCAATGCAGAGGCGTTTCATCTTGTCCAGAGAGGAATATACAGAGACAACTGGATAAAATCCTGAAGAGCATGGACGTATAGGAAAAATTTGTGACCGTGCTTCAGTGGTGGCGAGCGAGGGGAGGAAAATCGTCAGCATGGTACAGAGAGAGTGGAGGGCAGCAGGAGATTTGTGTGTGTGTGTGTGTGTGTAATCACCTTCTGAAAAGCACTGCTGTACCCTCAGCTAAACAAGCAAATCTTGATTGTCTTCATATTTGTGATTAGCCCGCTGAAAACAACCTTTACACAAACAATTTAGGGGCTTATCTATCTATCTATCTACCCATCCATCCATCCATCCATCCATCCATCCATCCAGGGACGGACTTAGTCCATTTGGGGCCCAAGGCAAAGACAGAAATGGGGCCCTACTTTTTCTTTGTTCTACACTTTCTTTTCAGGCCTTATTGAAATCCTACCTGAAACTTATTGTCCTCAGAAGTCTTCAAATGATGATATCATTCAGGCATCAGGAATTACATCTGTAGAAAAACAAAGAAGTTTAACAAATTGAATGTAGACGCTTGTCTATTATAAAAAAAAACAACAACAACAATTCACATGGAAGGTCTGTTGTTTGTTCACACTTACCAATCCCTCCAGGATTTTGCAATATTGCGATCACACAAATTCATGCAAAATCAGGCCATCGCCACATTTTTTGAGCAACCTTTGCAATTTTGTCCAATCACTGGAACTTTCTCACAATTTTGGCCAATCCTCGTCAACTTCCACCAATTTTTCCAATCAAATTTGTCCCTGAGTAGCGCTCAAACTCTCAGTCAAACCAATCAAATGCATCGCTGCACTGCACTCACTTCTGTGTTTACAGTGAGCATTAATGGAACACATCAGCAAAAAACAGAGTATGCCATTTTAAAAAAAACCATTCACCTGCGAGTTTTCCCACACCATCCCTTCCTCCATCTCCCCTGACCCACCAGTGGACGTCTCCCCACTTCTCTTTCTTGACCACATGTATGAAGTGCTGGGTTTGTGTTGAAAAAAGTCCGCCTGCCTGAAAAGCACCTTGTTGCGGGAGCGCGCATGAGGAGAGATGCCATAAAACCACAAACAAATGAGCAAATCTAACACTACAGCCAGTGTTTGAACATTTTATACATCTTTAGAGGTAAAATCATTACTACATCTTGTCAATAATCTTTAAAGCTGTGAATCTCTGGTCTGGACACAGACCAACGTGTGTTGGTCTGTGTGCGTTGCTCGAGCCATGATGCATGGCTCGAGCGCCGATCTTGTCCGCGCTCGAGCCATGTATCACCTTCACCAGGTTTGACAGCAGTGTGTACCTTCCGGCGCCCCAAGCCTTTATTGTGACAGCGCTCGGAGGGGCTTCCTGCTGTCAAGTCTGACAGCTGTGCTGTATTTTGGCTCTTCAGCAGCTCTGCATTTAAGTGGGCTCTGGGAGCAGAATAATGCGGCAGTCTCGTCAATGATTCCACGTCAACGATTGCTCGTCAGAGAATTCTCCTTGCCAGACGTTGAGCGAGCGTTCCTCGGCTCAGACGTCAACTATGCCTTCATGGTCTGGCTTATCGACCATCCCTGGGTTATGATTGTAAGTGTGCTTCTTGTTTGCCTCATGGTCATGTGTATGTAGTATTGTACGTTTTAGCCCACCGTGGCTCATTGTTTTGTGTGTTTCTATTGTTAACAATAAATTGTGCAAACTTCACCGGTGTCTTTTGGCATCTTATGGTGGCTCGCGAGGGCCACCGCATGACAGTAGACTGCCGCCAAACTGAGAAGCCTGTCCCGGTGAGTTTTGCTTAATTGGACGCTTATTCTTCCCTGTCTGGGTAACTGCGTGCTAGGAGAATGCCATCGCTCAGGGGCCACGCTCGGAGACGGGGCTACGAGCTGGCGGAGGCCTTGGACTACGTAGATGAAACGCTCGTCACTGCCTCCCTCTGCGACTTTCGCAGCGATGTACGCCGGTACCTGGACCTCGCTGAGGATATCCTTAATCGCCTTCCTTGCTACTCCGACCACCTTGAAGTCGTTGCAAGGAGGGATGACATCGCCGCACAACGCGAGATACTCCGTGGGCTGCAGGGAAATTCTGGCAGGAAGCCGAGGAGGAGGCATCCTCGCTCCCCGCTTTGGGATCCCGTTCCTGTCCCCGATCCGGCCCAGGAGTCCGCACCATCCAGGGGTCATCCCCAAACGAGCATGACGTCAGTCGGGAATCTCCCAGAGAGGTTGCAGCTGACAGCAATCTCTATCTGGGACCGAGTGGCTGCAGCTCGCTCCTCCGGTCACCCCACACAAATCATTAAGCACGTGACGGCGGCTGTCAGGCTAGTTGAGAGGAATCCCAAGCTGAGTGACTATCTGGAGTACGCTGACTTGCTCGCCTCAGTTTCTGCTCAAGAGCGGCATTTCCCGGACCTCACCTTCACCTCGCCATCAGCCAGAAGACGTCGGCGCCACGCCCAAAGCGAACCTCAGCAAGACCCCGTCTGAATCCACTTCCGGCGAAGCCCGTTAGTGGACCTTCGCGAGCGGCCCCTCCTCATCCTTCCAAGGGGCTATCTGTTACCATCCAGCGGGGAAAGGAAGGAACAACGTCCCCTACAGCAGGCACCATCCATCCTCCAGGAAACAGGCAAGTGCAAGTTCATTCTGCTCTTCATAGTTGTGATTTGCCTTGTCTGACTCCTGGGGTCGGAGTTCGGGGTTCGCCGTCCCCCGAGCTCCCACCACCTGCTGTAGCTCTTATCACTAAACCTGCTGCCTCTGTGTCTCCCTCTGCTGAGCGGTTCACGACGCCAGGCCTACGTCGCCGGATGAGGAGGGGGCCTGCAGTTCTGGAGAGCCTGGTTCCAGCCCCACAGCCACGTCGTGGGCAGGGGAGAAGAGCGGACTGCAGCATGGAGCCTGCGTCAACGACGAAGCGTCCCCGGGTCTCCATGTTGGAACAGTTCGAGCCAGCGGGTCGAGGGTCCCCTGCCACCATGCCGTGCGGGTTATCAGTGCGTACGTCAGCACCAGAGGGTCCTCAGACTGCAGAGACCATCATGCCAGCTGCGGAACCCGCTGTAGCCGAGTGGGAGCCTGATGACGAACTTCTCCGTCCTGAGCCTGGATCGACGAAGTCCTGGACGGCGACAGAACCCGAGTGCAGGCAAGTGCTCTTCTTTGTTTTTCTCCTTTCTATCTTGGAGCATTTTGCCTGCCTCTCGGGGAGGCGAGTCGGGGCAGCCGCCTGCTGCACCCGAGTTCATCTCGCTACCGGTGATTCTGATCCCGGTTCTTTCTTGTCTTCCGAGCCTTCTTCCAGAGTCACCGGTGCGGAGCCAGTCGCAGTCGCTGTGCTGGAGGTTCCAGGTTCGGGGTCGGAGGTCGTCACTGGTGCCGTGTCGACCCAGTCGGGGTCCGACGCGGGTGCAGCCAAGACCCAGTCGGGGTCTGACGTGGGTGCAGCCGAGACCCAGTCAGGGTCCAACACGGGTGCAGCCGAGACCCAATCAGGGTCCAACGCGGGTGCAGCCACGAGTGCAGCATCGCTATGGGTCAAGGTCGGTGGAGGAGCTGCAGACCCTTTGCCACCTGACATTGTGTGGGCTCGTCGTCACCATCATCTCCCTCGTTGTAGTCACCAATCCAGCTCATCACTGCCGGGGGCCGTTGGGGGGCCTCTACATCCGGCCCGGCTCTCCCACGTCTTCTCCCTGCCAGGGAGGCCGTCGCCGATTGTCTCCCCACGGTTCGGGTGGCTGAGGGATGCAGGTCGGCCACCAGAGGAACTGTTTCGCTGGTTCGGCGCCCTGGGTCGGCCACCCGACATACTGTCCTTGCAACTGGGTGACCTGGTTCGGCCGCCGGAGGATCTAACTTTCCGGGCCTGGGACTGGGGTAGGCCGCCAGATCATGTCCTGTTTCCTGTAATCACCTGTTGGCCATTGGACGCACGGAGACCACCGGAACTGTCTCCGTTGTTTTTGGACTCTGCCTGTCATCATCCTCATGTGTTGTGTGGTCCCATGGAGGTGTAAGGCCATTCGGTGTGTTAGTTCTGCTCTGTGTTCTTGCCTTTGTTAGTATGTGTGTGGTTTTTTTCCCCCTCTTCTGTCTGAGGGATGTAACATACTTAACTTGTGGGGTTTTTTCTCTTGCCCAGTGTGTTTCTGTGCATCGTATTCTCTGTCAACTGTGCTCTGTAATTGCTTCATTTGTGCCCTGTCTCATTATGATTTGTGCATTAAGGAGTATTGTGTTTTTCTCTGTTGCTGGTTCTCTCCCTCCGGGCCCATTCCCCCATCCGCCCGCCCTGGGGGGTGGGGGGGTGGGGGGGCTTGGGTATTATTGGGCGTTTGGAGCTCACCCTTGGGGGGGAGATACTGTCATGGTTCGAGCGCCGATCTCGTCCACGTCCGCTGCATGCATGTATGTAGTATTGTACGTTTTAGCCCACCGTGGCTCATTGTTTTGTGTGTTTCTTTTGTTAACAATAAATTGTGCAAACTTCACCGATGTCTTTTGGCGTCTTATGGTGGCTCGCGAGGGCCACCACATGACACCCCCAAGGAGAGCCCCTCCTCCTGGTAAAACTCCCGGATAAAGGAAAGATGAGTATCTGATGAGACAGGTGTGTGTCAAGACGTGCAGCAGATAGACAGACAGGTAGGAGGCAGGCATAGAAACAGAGAGACTATTCAGTAATTTTTTTTCAGAAAAACACAGACTTTGATAGACAATACAGAGCAACAGAATAAATTATTTCTTTTTTCTCTGTACTCGGTACTGAGTGGTTGGGGACCGCTGCAGATAGAGCTTTCAAATGGAGGTACTGCCATAATTTCCAAATCTGTACTCTTTAACATGCATTCAATGCAATTTAGCTGTTGTAATGGATAATTATTTTTTCATCCTTTTTTTTCAAATTCTCAGCAAGAGTAGCCTACAGTGTTGCTCATTTTATGTCAGCTTTATGAGTAGCTACTTCATTCTCACTTAATTGTGTTAAAGTCTGTATTTGCTGTTGCACAAAAGAGTTTTTCCATATAGCAGAAGTTTCTGCTTAATTTACAAATCACGGTTTAATAGGAATTTTTTGACACTCCTGTGCTTTTTTTGTGGTGTTATATAGAATATCATTGCAGTAAACTAAGAAAAAAGCATTTGCTTTAAAATTTGTAATTCTTCCCACAACTCAGTGCAAAAAAACTCTCAAAACATCACAACTTTTATCACAACTTTTTAAAAAAGCTCCTACAAATTCAGGCTTTTTGGGCAGCAACAATCATAAAAACATCCCGTGAAATCCTGGAGGGACTGACTTACCCACATTTGCCAGCTGGGTCCTGTTCATGGTCTGCTGACTGGTCCATTTTGCAGAGGCATCTATTGTGCTCCCTCCTCTGTCCAATGTAGACACAAAAGGGAATACTGTGGCGACACTGTGGGGGGGGTTCTCCACCCAGAATCGGAAGCCTGGGGGAGATGGAACAAAGGACTGAAGGAGGAAGTGGCACCGGAGGGTGTCAGACATAACAGAAGGACTATCCGCCCCCCAGGAAGTTCAGGAGACACCAGAGTTCACTAGAGGAAGAGAGGGTGTGAGAAGCAGGACTGGTGTTATATGATGTTTATGTTCCACCATGTCTTTGTGCACTGAGTGTATTGTTTTTGGCTCCCTGGGTCTCATGGGGCAGAACTAAAGGGTATAAAAAGGAGGCGCCCAGAGGCCTAGACAGAGTATTTTCTGTGCTTGATGATGGAAGGTGAATAAAGTTTGTGTCGTTTAGCTTGCTGCCTCGTCTGCTTTCACCTTCCACATTGGTGAACCCAAGACGTGCGATGCTGAGGGAGAACACCAGTGCCGTATGCACTGTCACAGTCAAGCTCCTTGACTTCTGGCTTCACAATCCGACCGCGTAGTTCTTACATGTAGAGGCCCAGTTCGCACTCCGCGGGATCACAACGGACGACACTAAATATTACCATGTGGTTGCTGCGCTGGATGTGTGCGCTACGTAACAGGTAGCGAGTCTGCTCCAGGAGCCGCCGGCCCAGAGGAAATATGAAGCGCTCAAGCGGATGCTACTCCAGCGTTATACCCTGTCGGACAGTGAGAGGGCAGACAGACTCTTAACACGTTCAGAGTTAGGTGACAGATCAGCCATGGACCTGATGGACAGCATGATAGTGTTGATGAGGAAAAACGACGAGTCCTTCCTGTTTGCCCACCTGTTCCTCAGGAACCTACCTGCTACAGCGAGGGCAATTTTGGCCAACTCGCCACGGCTGGAAACCAAGGACTACCGCGCTCTGGCGCAGGAAGCGGATTACATCATCCTAGCAACCAGAGCTCTCAGTGTGCACGCAGCGGCACCGGCATCCATGAAGGACTCCAGCGAGGTTGAGGAGCCATTGGTGGAGGCTGGGACAGATGCCAAGAGGCGCAGAAATGGGGCGCTCTGTTTCTATCATCGCCGCTTCAGCTCGATGCCCAACGCTGTCTGCCACCATGCCAATTCAAGAAGCTGGGAGGACGGCACGGCCAGCAGTCAGTAGCAGCTGCGACCGCTGGTGATAGGAACAAGCTGCTATTTATCATGGACACATGTTCGGGGAGATGATTTTTGGTGGACTCCGGCTCCCAGAAGAGCCTCACCTTGCCAGTCAGCACAGACAGGTTGGCAGGAGGCAGCGGTCCCAAGCTCACGGCCGCCAACGGATCCACCATCAGGACGTTTGGCGAACGGACGCTGACGATATGCTTGCATGGATGTAATTATCAGTGGGACTTTGTGGTAGCTGTGTGCTCTGCCCCCATTTTAGGTGCAGATTTTTTATGTGCTTATGGGTTGTTTGTCGATGTTGCCAACAGACATTTAGTGGATGCTGTCTCTTCTTCCTCCCTGCCCTGCACAGCTTGGGGAGCTGGGCCAACAACACTGGCTAACGTTATAGCTCCAGGGGGTAAGTACCAGCATTTACTTTCACAGTTCCCAGAACTCACGGTCCTGACTTTTTCAGCTATGGTAATCAAACACCGGGTCGAGCATTTCATAACAACAAAAGGCCCGCCAATGTTTGCGCACCCTTGGCGCCTGGATGTGATTAAACTGGCCAGCGCACGAGAGGAGTTTGCCAACTTAGAGCAGCTGGGTATCGTCAGGCGCTCCAACAGCCCGTGGGCATCCCCACTACACACGGTGCCTAAGGCCGATGGGTTGTGGCGACCGTGCAGCGATTTCTGGTGCTTGAACAACACCACGGAACACGATCGGTATCCCATCCCACACAGCCAGGATTTTTCTGTACACCTGGCCGGGATGCGTGTTTTTTCAAAAGTGGATCTGGTCCGCGGTTACCACCAGGTCCCGGTGCACACAGAGGACGTTTCTAAAACAGTGGCAATAACTCCTTTTGGCCTTTTCAAGTTTTTACGCATGCCATTCGGATTAAAGAGCACGGTGCAAACCTTCCAGAGAATGATGGTCGCAGTGCTCCGTGACCTGCCCTTCGTTTTTGTCTACTTAGATGACATTCTGGTGGCTAGCGCGTCTGAGGAGGAGCACCTCGCCCATCTCAAAATGGTTTTCCAGAGAATGGAAGCCCACGGGCTTATAGTCAACTCTGCGAAGTGCCAGTTCGGTGTGCCAGTAATTGTTTTTTTTGGGTCACTGCATTTCGCTGGAGGGCGCAATTCCGCTGCTTGATAAGGTGCGTGCTGTGTTGGATTTTCCGTGTCCGCAGACTGTGAGGGCCCTACAGGAATTTTTGGGCATGGTCAACTTTTATAACTGTTTCCTCCCCCGGGCAGCCCAGCTGCTGCAGCCATTGTACGCCGCACTTAAGAAAAAGAAGCCCGTGGAAAATATCGACTGGACCCCCGAGCGAGTCAAGGCTTTTGCAGACACCAAAACAGCGCTTGCTAACACCACTTTGCTAGCCCACCCTGCCCCGTCAACACGAATAGCGCGCACTACAGACGCGTCTGACGTTGCCATAGGGGCAGTGGTGGAGCAGTATGTCTCCGGTTCGTGGCAGCCGCTCGCATTTTTCAGTCGTACTTTGCCCAACAACAAAGGCAAATACAGCGCGTTCAGCAGAAAATTGTTGGCCCTCCACCTGGCGACACGTCATTTCCAGTTTTGGCTAGAAGGGCGCGAGTTCACCTTGTTTGTGGATCATAAACCGCTAACATACGCGATATTCAAGATCTCAGAACCATGGTCAGCCCAGCAGCAACAGCATTTGGCCACGATCTCAGAGTTCACGACTGACATTCAACACGTTGCCAGTAAGCTCGACGTCGTGGCCGATTGCCTGTCGCACACATTAGTCTCCCCGGTCTACATGGGAATAGATTTCCCTGCCATGGCTGCGGAGCAAACCGGGGATGTGGACATTTGCGCACTCCAGTCCGCGCCTACTAGGTTAAAGCTGGAGAGCAGGGTGGTGCAAGAAGGGTGCCCTCCCTTGCTCTGCGACGTCTCCACCGGTTGCCCGCGCTCTTGGCACCTTTGCATTGTTGAGTCAGTCCACTCCCTTTCACATCCCAGCATGCGCACCTCGGTTGAACTGGTGGTGGTGGTGGGGGGGGGATTTGTCTGGCTGTGCTTGCGCAAGGACGTGAAAGAGTGGGCTGTAGCATGCGTCGCGTGCCAGTGAGCCAAAGTGCACAAGCACACCAGAGCCCCCCTCGAGCCGTTCCAAATCCTGGCTGGGAGGTTCAACCATGTCCACGTGGATTTGGTGGGACCCCTCCCACTGTCGCAAGGTTTCATGCACCTTTTGACAATCAAGGACAGCACCACGTGTTAGCCTGAAGTGGTCCATCACATCCGCGGAAGTGGCTCACGCTTTTTTGTCAGCTTGGGTGGCATGGTTCGGAACCCCGTCGGACATCACTTCCGACAGGGGTCCGTGATGGCCCAGTGCCTGGGGGTCAAAATCCACCACACTACCACATACAACCCCCAGGCTAACGGGTTATACGAACATTTTCATAGGTCACTTAAGGCAGCGCTCAGAGCTTTGCTCACGGATCCAAATTGGGTCGACCACCTGCTCTGGGTTCCTTTAGGGTTGCGCTCCGCACCTAAGGAGGATCTGGCAGCCTCCCCAGCAGAACTTGTTTTTTCTCAGTCGCTGAGGATCCCCAGGGAATTTTTACCTACCCGCGCAATTTTTGTACAGTACGGAGGCTGTTAACATGCTGGGCCCGGCCCACCTTTGTTTTCCGTGCACCTTCATCCTGAAAAGCTTCGCACCAGGTTTGTTTTTGTCAGACACGATGCACACCAGACCCTGCTGCCCCCACTGTACGACGGACCGTTCAGGGTGCTGGAAACTGGGGCAAAGCATTTTGTGTTAGACTTGGGGGGGCATAGGCAGATTGTCTGCATTGCCAGGCTGAAGCCCGCTTTTGTGTTGGCAGACGAGCAGGTGGTGTTGGCCCATGCTCCGTGGCGCAGACGCCCACAGTTGGTGGCTCTGCAAATTTGTGTTCCCTCGGTAGAGACCTGCGCTTGCGAAACTAACATGTTTTCCCCCCCACCCTTTTTGCCTCCACACACTAATGTGCCCGCCTGCACACCTCACCAGCAGGGTGCTTCAACCGGACTGTCGACCCCCCCGCTAGCCCAAAGGACGGGGGGAGGGGTGAGTTCCCTTTCTGGGTGTTCGGGGGTGGGGGCTGTGTGGTGGTAATTGTGGGGGGTTCTCCACCCAGAGTCGGAAGCCAAGGGGGGAGATGGAACAAAGGACTGAAGGAGGAAGTGGCACCCGGGGGTCTCAGATGTAACAGAAAGGACTATCCCCCCCCCCCCCCAGGGAGTTCAGGAGACACCAGAGTTTGCTACAGGAAGAGAGGGTGTGAGAAGCAGGGTTGGTGTTGTATGATGTTAATGTGCCACGCATGTCTTTGTGCACTGAGTGTATTGTTTTTGGCTCCCTGGGTCTCATGGGGCAGAAATAAAGGGTATAAAAAGGAGGCGCCCAGAGACCCAGACAGAGTATTTTCTGTATTTGATGATTGAAAGTGAATAAAGTTTGCGTGTCATTCAGCTTGCTGCCTTGTCTGCTTTCCATCTTCCACAATATATATGTTAGACCCCAGGAAGAATAGCCACTGTTTTATACAAGTGCTAATGTGGATCTTAATAAAAACAAACAAACTATATTTAATATCATGTAATGTCATCTTCTGTGAGGCTGCAGATATTCTGTGCATGCCTGTGAAACGCTGTTGGTCATATGTAAATTTAACATTGTGAGCCTTGGCCTCTGCAAATCTTGCAGTTAGAAAAAATAGTGAAAAAAAAAGATTGTTGTTTCCCTGTACTGTCAGCAGTAGGCGTCACCGCTGCCTCCTTATTAACAACAGGTGCTCATACAAGCAGCGCTATCTGCTCCAGGTGAGGGTAAGTCTCCTCCCAGGTTGAAGTGAAAAAGGTTGATTTGATTAAAATTTTCTGTGCTCTTCCCTTTTCTCCATTTCTCTACACCACTTGAATAACTTCTTTCATTTTGCAGCTATTCTACACGCTGTACAGTTTGTTTACAATGTAACCAGCATTATGTGCATGCTCATGTCTCAGAGACGACATGGAAGAGTCCAACAGTCTTGAGGAGAAAGGGGGAGGACGTTACGTTCGAGATTTGATTTGCCATTTATGTAAATACTGGTGTTGTGGAGCGTGTAAATAATGAGGCAGATTTGGTTCAGGCGGTTTATTACACGACTCACACAAGGGGCATAGACAGAATGGCATACAAGTAGGAACTCTTCCCTTAAATAACATGACATCCTTCTAGACTCTTCTCACACACAAAAGATAATCCCCCGTCCGACTGCAGTCAGTCCATTCATCCTTGACACCTCCCTGTTATCTTACTAGGGCATCTAGAAACTTCTCACACACAAAAGGTTAACTTCGCATCCTTTGTTCCTGTCTAAGGTGGTAAACCATTATGCACTCCCCAGGTTGCCACCCCCCCCCCAAGCAACTTAGATAGGACAAAAGGGTAACAGTCCACATGCTGTGATAGAACCATTAACATCAGTCCACATGCTGTAGAACAATCAACATCAGTCCGCATGCTGCTTGGGCTTCAGTCTTCTGCCGTATCTGCTGTAGCCAGGATTCGCTGCCTCCGTGGCGCTGCCATGCTGGGGAGCTGAAGTCTGGGGGTGAAAACTTTTTGACTGTCTGTGTGGGTGCTCTGGAGAATCTTTTCTCTGGGAAGCACCCCGTGGGGGTCTTCCACGCCGAGGGGCCCTCGCCAACAGCACTTGCTCGTCAGCCACAACGAAAGCAGGTTTGAGTCTGTCTATGCCAATTTTTTCCCTCCTACCCCCCAAGTCTAGCAAAAAATGCTTATCCCCTGTTTCCAGCACTCTAAACGGTCCATCATAAGGTGGGCGCAGTGGGCGTCGTGTCTGGTAAACACAAACTCTACGTTTTTCAAAGCTTTAGGCACAAAAACGTGCGGAAAACTGTGGTGGGCAGGGCCCGGCAGCGTGCTTGAGTCTAAGCAACGCTGCAGCAGCTGAGACGGGGAGCTGCCCGGCGCAGGATTATCTGGCAGAAACTCTCCAGGCAGCCGGAGTGGTTGTGCAAAAACGAGTTCTGCTGGGGAAGCTTCCAGATCCTCTTTAGGCGCAGAACGTAACCCCAATAAAACCCATGGTAGCCTGTCTACCCAATTTGCATCCGTCAGTGAAGCCCTCAGAGCCGCTTTTAACGACCTATGAAAACGTTCGCATAACCCATTAGCCTGCGGGTTGTACGCGGTTGTGCGGTGACTTGAGACACCTAGGCTGTGGGCCATGGTTGACCTGAGTTCAGAAACAAATTGAGAGCCTCTGTCGGACGTAATGTCCAACGGAACTCCAAAACGCGCCACCCATGCTGTTAAAAACGCGCGCGCCACCTCCTCGGCCTTCTGGCCAGCGCGTGGTGCGGTCCACCATTGTCAGGAGATGCGTGTACCCCTGTGATGGCAGAAGGGGGCCTACGAGGTCCACGTGGACATGGTCGAACCTCTTAGCCGGGATGCGAAACGGCTCCAAAGGAGCCTTCGTGTGTCTGTGAACTTTGGCTCGTTGGCACGCCACGCAGGCTGCCGCCCACTCTTTCACTTGTTTGCGAAGGTCCGGCCACACATATTTCTCTCCTACCATTTTGACCGATGCGCGCACCCCTGGGTGTGCCAAAGAGTGAACCGACTCAAACACGCGGCGGCGCCACGCGGCCGGAACCACAGGCCGTGGGCGACCCGTGGAGACGTCGTAGATTAAGGGGGGAATGCCGTTAAGCAGCGTCCTCTTCTCCAGCCTTAACCCTGTTGGTCCAGACTGGAGCGCGCGCACGTCCGTGTCACTAGCCTGCTCTGCGGCAATGGCTGCGTAATCCATCCCTACACAGACCAGGGCCACAACGGCGCGTGAGAGGCAGTCTGCCACTACATTCAGTTTGCCCGACACATGCTGAATATCGGTAGTAAACTCTGAGATCGCGGCCAGCTGCCTCTGCTGCCAGCCCGACCAAGGTTCTGAAACTTTGGCCATTGCGAATGTTAGTGGCTTATGGTCAACGAAAGCAGTAAAATTGCACCCTTCCAGCCAGAACTGGAAATGGCGATTGGCCAGGTGGAGAGCCAGCAACTCTCTGTCGAACGCGCTGTATTTACGTTCATTGTCGCACAAGGTTCTGCTGAAAAAGGCAAGCGGCTGCCAAGCCCCGGCAACGCGCTGCTCCACGACAGCCCCTATGGCCACATCTGAGGCGTCAGTGGTGAGGACTATGCGAGCCATTGGGTCTGGATGTGCCAACAATGCGGCGTTTGCCAGGGCTGCTTTAAGTTCCGAGAACGCCTGCTCCCGTTCCGGGGTCCATTCGACCCTATTCGCGGGTTTCTGTTTTTTGAGCGCAGCGTACAATGGCTGCATGAGCTGCGCTGCACGGGGAAGGAAACGGTTATAAAAGTTCACCATTCCCAAAAATTCTTGTAGCGCCCTGACCGTTTGCGGTCGGGGAAAATCTGTCACTGCGCGCATGTAACTGAGGTCATCCTGCGCAGTTCGCCCCACTCGGGACACGAACCCGCGACCTACCAGTCAACTACACAGTTCGAGCATGGGAGACACAGCACGATCGCGCTGAGCTAAAGGTCTGACCAATAGCTCAGCGCTACCGATACTGTATGAGGCTTTTCGGGAGGGAGGTTTACTAACGTTCTACGCCGAACAGTGCTAGTTGGCATCCGTTACACTCTCCCCCTTAAACCTCACTCCCATCCCGGGTTCACGGCACCAGTGTAACTGAGGTCATCCTGCGCAGTTCACCCCACTCGGGACACGAACCCGCGACCTACCAGTCAACTACACAGTTTGAGCATGGGAGACACAGCACGATCGCGCTGAGCTAAAGGTCCGACCGATAGCTCAGCGCTACCGATACTGTATGAGGCTTTTCGGGAGGGAGGTTTACTAACGTTCTATGCCGAACAGTGCTAATTGGCATCCGTTACACGCACTTTGTCAGGCAGCGGAACCGCTCCTTCGGGAGAGACGCGGTGCCCTAAAAAATCAATCCCCGTCACCCCGAACTGACATTTCGCTGGGTTGATTATTAAACCGTGCTCTTCCAACCTTCGGAAAACCGTCGTGAGGTGGGTTTCGTGTTCGTCTTTGGACGCGCTGGCTACCAAGATATCGTCCAGGTAGACGAACACGAAAAGGAGATCACGCAGCACTGCATCCGTCATGCGTTAGAACGTCTGTGCTGCCCCTTTAAGCCCAAACGGCATGCGCAAGAACTCAAATAAAACAAACGGAGTTATTACCGCTGTTTTGGGTATGTCCTCAGCGTGCACTGGGACTTGGTGGTAACCACGGACCAAATCTATCTTAGAAAAAATGCGCGCTCCTGCGAGGTGAACAGAAAAATCCTGAATGTGGGAAACTGGGTAGCGGTCGTGCGCTGTAGCGTTGTTTAACCTGCGGAAATCGCCGCAAGGTCGCCACGAACCTTCAGCTTTAGGAACCATGTGTAGCAGGGAAGCCCATGAGCTGTTTGAGCACCTGATGATGCCTAACCTCTCTAGGTTAGTGAACTCCTCGCGCACTATGGCCAGTTTAGCTGCGTCCAAGCGCTGAGGTCTTGCAAAAACGGGCGCCCTGGTGGTGGTGATAAAATGCTCCACCCCATGTTTAGCGATAGCTGCTGAAAACGTCGGGACTGTGAGTGCTGGGAACTGAGCGAGCAGTGTGTGGAACTTACCGCATGCTGCTGTGACGTTGGCTTGTGCTGTTGGCCGGGTCACTTGAGCTATACAGGGGAGAGAGTCAAAAGACAGTGCATTAACCAGGCGCCTGTTAGCGATATCTACCAACAACCCATGTGCACATAGAAAATCAGCCCCCAGTATATGGTAATTCAATGCTGCTACAACAAAAGTCCATTCAAATGTACGACCGTGTAAAGACAAGAGTAGAGTCCTCTCACCAAAGGTCTTAATCTCTGAGCTGTTTGCTGCTGCCATCTCGGGGCCGCTGGGTCCTGCCAGCCGGTCAGCGTAGGTCGGCCGGATGAAACTCTTCTGTGCGCCGGCGTCCACGAGGAAATGCCTCCTCGAACGTGCGTCCATCAAATAGAGCAGCTTGTTCTCCTCCCCGAGGGTCGCGGCTGCTACCGACCCCCGGTCTTGGCGTTTCCCGAGCACTTGAACTGGCACGGTGGTATACATTTGCGTGCCATCTCTGCAAAGCGGCGATGGTAGAAGCAAAGCGTGTCACCTCCACGTTCCTTGGCCCCCGCTGCTGCTGCCGTCGGCGGCTCCTTGCCTCCTCGTGTCGACGTGCCGGGCTCCATCGCTGCCGCAATGGTCACGAAAGCCTTGGTGGCGACAATGATCCGGTCTGCCTCTCGGGCTAGCGCACGATAGTCCCGTTTGGCCAGCAACGACGAATTGGCCAGGGCCGCTCTCGCCACTGTCGGAAGGTTCCTGAGGAAAATGTGGGTGAAGATGAAGTGGTCGTCGTCCGTGCCCTTTAACCTCAGCATCTTCTCCATCATGTCCACGGCCGAACCGTCCCCCAACTCGGTCCGCGTCAGAAGCCTCTCTGCTCTCTCACCATCCGAGAGCGTGTAGTGCTGGATGAGGG
Source organism: Pholidichthys leucotaenia (assembly GCA_020510985.1). Lineage (NCBI taxonomy): Eukaryota > Metazoa > Chordata > Actinopteri > Cichliformes > Pholidichthyidae > Pholidichthys > Pholidichthys leucotaenia. The sequence continues at coordinate 52,620,402 of CM035843.1, forward strand.
CAGCCTTCAGCGCGTCATATTTGCCGTCGGCTGGTGGTTGATCAAGCAGGCTCTCGATGTGCTGAGCCGTGCTGGCATCGAGCGCTGCGACCACATAGTGGAATTTTGTATCATCCGCCGATATCCCTCGGAGGGCGAACTGCGCCTCGGTTAGGTGGAACCAGGAGCGCGGGTTGTGCTGCCAAAAATCAGGTAGTTTGATCGCTACAGCGCACGCGAAGCTGGGGGTTCCAGTCGAGGTTGGCTCCGGGGATCTTCCGTCGTATTCCATGATTCTTCTTGGGTCACCAGTGTGGAGCGTGTAAATAATGAGGCAGATTTGGTTCAGGCGGTTTGTTACATGACTCACACAAGGAGCATAGACAGAATGGCATACAAGTAGGAACTCTTCCCTTAAATAACATGACATCCTTCTAGACTCTTCTCACACACAAAAGATAATCTCCTTCTAGACTCTTCTCACACACAAAAGATAATCCCCCGTCCGACTGCAGTCAGTCCATTCATCCTTGACACCTCCCTGTTATCTTACTAGGGCATCTAGAAACTTCTCACACACAAAAGGTTAACTTTGCGTCCTTTGTTCCTGTCTAAGGTGGTAAACCATTATGCACTCCCCAGGTTGCCACACCGTTTCTTTATTTTGTCAGACATCATGTTAAATATGCTTGTAGAGGAGCTGAAATAACGAGGCGATTTTTGTATTAAAAGTTTTTAATGAATAGCTCTTCTATCGAGTCTCATCAGGTGTAGAGCTTGGCAGAAGGCAAGAGAGAGATCTCTGCTCCGCTCGCTGGTTAAATACAAGCACACATAGAGCCACACATTGAAAAAGCTGACATCAGAGCCACACATTGAAAAACCCCCCCATTGTTCTGCTATCTCCTCTCCTTGTCTTGGGAGGTGATGGGAACTCCTCCTCTCGCCTTAGGGGGGTAAAGGTGTCAAGTCCATCTCCGCCGCCGCGTCTTGGGAGGTCCATTGACTTTAACCCGGCGGGGGAGATCCTTTGTCCTTTCCAGGTGTGAAGTTCCTTACATATGCTATCACAAAACATTTCCACTTGTTCTAACATATGTAGATATGGGATATAAGAGTCATATATACCACAGGCCCCCCAAACACTAGGAAAGGACACAGAAAGAATCACAGTCTAAGATAATAACTATGAAATACTACTTGTTACAACTGTTGCCACAGGAGAAGTTTTCTAGCAGCCATGCTCCTAAGAAAGTTCAGTGGTAAACATAACAGCATAGTGAAATCATAAGTAGCCTTAAACTGTTGTAGCACAATTAGTGAATAATTGCGGGGTGGTTGGTATCAGTCCCTGTGCTGTCTGGGCTTTATTCTTCTCCCAAAACTGCTGTAGGTTGGCTTAGGTGTCCCGCTGGGACCTTCTCGTGGTGAATCTGCATTGTGGGAAGGAAAGAGATTATTTGTTCCCTGCCTGGGGGCTGAGACTTTTCCTCTGGGGGGTCTACCACGCCGAGGTGCTCGTGCCAACTGTGCAGGTTTGTCTCTCAGCAAGAAAGCAGGTTTGAGTCTGTCAACACTGACCACTTCCTTTCTGTCCCCATAATCAAGCACAAAGTGTTTGTCACCATTTTCCAGCACTCTGAACGGGCCATCGTAAACTGGGCGTAACGTTGGTTTAATGGCTTCATGCTTAACAAAAACGAACTCAGCGTTTTTTAAAGTTTGAGGAACAAAAACTCGTGGAAAAGAGTGATGAGCTGGACCGTGGAGGGAGTCCGGTCCACTGCTGCCTAAAAACCTTGGGACTGGAAGGTGTCCTGGTTCTGGGTTCTCTGGTAAAAATTCTCCTGGGAGTCTGATAGGCTGGGCAAAAACTAATTCTGCAGGAGAAGCGTCTAAATCCTCTTTAGGTGCTGCATGCAACCCCAATAAAACCCAGGGAAGTTTATTTACCCAATTTGTGTCCGTTAGTGAGGTCCTGAGGGCAGCCTTTAAGGACCTGTGAAAACGCTCGCATAACCCATTAGCCTGAGGGTGATAAGCGGTGGTGCGATGAATTGTTGCCCCTAAACTGTTAGACATGGCTGACCAGAGCTCTGAGATAAATTGAGGCCCTCTGTCTGACGTGATGTCTGATGGAACGCCGAAACGTGCCACCCAGTTTGCTAGAAAAACGCGAGCGACTTCCTCCGCTGTGGTTGACGCTAGAGGGACTGCCTCTGGCCAGCACGTGGTGTGGTCTATCATTGTTAACAGGTGTGTGAAACCTTGGGAGGAAGGTAGCGGCCCCACGAGGTCGACGTGAATGTGGTCGAATCTTCTAGCAGGAATTGGAAAAGGCTCCAGAGGGGCTTTTGTGTGTCTGTGTATTTTGGCGCATTGACAAGGAATGCAAGTTTTTGCCCATTCTTTTACGTTTTTGCGCAGGCCTGGCCACACAAACTTTTCAGCAACCATTTTGACCGAGGCGCGCACACCTGGGTGCGCGAGGGAGTGAATTGCGTCGAAAATACGGCGGCGCCAAGCAGCTGGTACTAACGGGCGAGGTCGGCCGGTTGAAACGTCGCATATTAGGGGGGGCACGCCGTCGCGCAACCCTTTTTTCTCCAGCCTTAACCCTGTTGGTCCGGACAGGAGCGCGCGCACGTCTGCATCACTGCTTTGTTCTTCCGCCATGGCTGCATAATCTATTCCATCCTGGATAGGTGCTGCGTATGTGTGTGCGTTAGTGAAGAGTTCCGCTGCTGAGGCGGCGTAATCTGTCTCCTCGTGCTCTGGCGGTGTCACAGCGTGAGAGAGACAGTCAGCTACAACGTTAAGTTTGCCTGCTACGTGTCGAATGTCTGTGGTGAACTCTGAAATCGCAGCTAGCTGTCTTTGTTGTCTGCCCGACCATGGTTCTGAAATTTTAGCCATAGCAAAAGTGAGCGGCTTATGGTCCACAAAGACCGTGAAACTCCGCCCTTCTAACCAAAACTGGAAGTGGCGGATGGACAAATGAAGCGCTAGCAGCTCTCTGTCGAAAGTGCTGTATTTGCGTTCCGTTGGGTTTAGCGATTTGCTAAAGAATGCCAAAGGTTGCCAGACTCCGCTGACAAGTTGTTCTACAACTGCCCCTATAGCCAGGTCAGAAGCATCTGTGGTCAGAGCAATGCGGGCTGAGGGATCTGGGTGGACTAACATTGTGGCGTTAGCTAAGGCGTTTTTTACTTCCGCGAAAGCGCGTTCGCGCTCCGGGGTCCATTCGACCGCGTTGGAAGCCTTCTTTTTTCTGAGCGCGTCATATAGGGGTTGCATGAGCTGAGCTGCATGGGGGAGGAAACGGTTGTAAAAATTAACCATCCCCCAAAATTCCTGTAGCGATTTAACCGTTTGAGGCCGTGGAAAACCTTCTATCGCACGAACTTTGTCTGGAAGCGGAAATGCCCCTGTCGGGGAGACCCTATGTCCCAAAAAATCAATTTGCGATACGCCGAATTTGCATTTGGCTGGATTGATTATAAGTCCGTGCTCTTCCAGCCTCTGAAAAACGGTAGTGAGGTGCTGCTCGTGTTCTTCCTCGGATGAGCTGGCTACCAGCATGTCATCGAGGTAGACAAAAACAAAGGGTAGGTCGCGCAGGACTGCGTCCATCATCCGTTGAAAAGTTTGAGCAGCGCCTTTGAGGCCGAACGGCATTCTTAGGAATTCAAAAAGGCCGAAAGGGGTTATAACCGCTGTTTTAGGAATATCTTCAGCTCGGACTGGGACTTGGTGATAATCGCGGACTAAGTCTATTTTTGAAAAAATGCGCGCACCCGCTAAATGTAGTGAGAAATCCTGAATGTGAGGAATGGGGTAGCGGTCATGCGCTGTAGCGTTGTTTAGCCTGCGGTAATCTCCGCACGGTCTCCAAGAACCGTCGGATTTCGGAACCATGTGAAGTGGTGAAGCCCAGGGGCTCTTCGAGCGTCTAACAATGCCCAATCTTTCGAGAGCTGCAAATTCATCCTTTGCTATGTTGAGCTTGGCCGCGTCTAAGCGGCGAGCTTTGGCAAAAACAGGAGGTCCTGTTGTCGCAATGAAGTGTTTAACCCCGTGTTTGGCTACAGTGGCTGAGAATTTTGGGGTTGTGAGTGCTGGAAATTGGGTGAGGAGTTGTTCAAACTTACCTCCCGCTGTGGTGACGTTGGCCTGCACAGGTGGTGGGGAAACTCGAGCTGAACATGGAATAGAAGCAAAAGATAGTGCATTAACCAGGCGCCTATTTGCAAGATCCACTAATAACCCGTGTGCACACAGAAAATCTGCGCCTAACAAGTTAAAGCTCACCGCTGCTACAACAAATGTCCATCTGTAGCTGCGGCCGTGGATGAGGAGGTGCAGGCTCTTTTCCCCGAACGTGTCGATGTCAGAGCCGTTGGCTGCCACTGCTCCGTTGCCCCGGGTGCCCATGGTTCGATCTGCGTGGGAGGGCATGACGAAACTCAGCTGAGCTCCCGTGTCGATGAGGAACTGCTTGCCTGTGTATCCATCCGTCACGTATAACAGCTTATTCTTCTCGCCGAGAACTGCTGCTGTCAATGGCCCTCGGCTTTGGCGTTTCCACGATATCGTAAACTTGCAGGGGGGAACGCATTTGCGGGCTTTCTCTGCGAAGCGGTGGTGATAATAGCAGATGTCGTTCTGCTCGTTGCGCTTGGGCCGCGCCGCTGTCACCGTGGGTTGAGTCTCTCCAAGGCTCGGGGTGTCAGTTTTCAGATCTGCAGATGCCGCTGTGAGTGTCCGTTCTCTGCAGGCGTTGACGAGCCGGTAAGCCTTGTTGGCCAGTGTGCGGAAATCCTGATGATTATTGCACTTCATACTGGTGAGTGTCCCTCTCAACTGCGGTGGTAGCGTGCTGAGGAAAATGAATTGGAAAAGGAAATTATCATTATCCTCCTCCTTGAGTTGTAGCAAATCCTCCATGAGGGTCCTCGGATTGCTCCCTCTGTGGCCGTAGACCGCCAGGATCCTCTCGGCTCTTTCCTCCGCTGACGGGACATAATTCGCCACGATGGTCGCCTTGAGTGTCTCATATTTGTCCTGGGCTGGTGGTCGCCGGACCAAGCTCCGCACACACTTCGAAGTGGCGGAGTCGAGTTTGGAGACGATATGGTAAAACTTAATATCGTCTGCTGTGATGCCCACCAGTATAAACTGGGCTTCAGCTTGTTGAAACCAAGAGGCGGGGTCTTCTCGCCAGAAGTCTGGCAGGTTGACAGCAACGGCGTTCGTGCACACCATCACTGTTGTGCCCGCCGGGTGAGAGTGCCTTGCCTCGGCACTCACGGCGGTGCTGGAGCTCGGTTGAGCTCTCTCAGTGCCCTCTGCCGTGGGGAACAGCTGTCTGCTTGTTCCCTCATCTGCGTCGTCGCTGGCGTATGCCCGAGTCACCATGGATGAGCAGCTTGAAGAACGCCTCCGGTCCATATTCTCGCGTCAAGGTCACCAGTGTAGAGGAGCTGAAATAACGAGGCGATTTTTGTATTAAAAGTTTTTAATGAATAGCTCTTCTATCGAGTCTCATCAGGTGTACTGTTGGCTGCACGGTGGCGCAGTGGTTAGCACTGCGGCAGCACAGTTTACCCTTGGCCGGGGGATTGTGGGGATCGTGGGATCGTGGGTTCGATCCCAGCCCCCGACCAACAGTGATCTGTGTGGAGTTTGCATGTTCTCCCCGTGTTGCGTGGGTTTACTCCGGGATTTCTCCGGTTTCCTCCCACATGCCAAAAACATGCATGTTAGGTTAATTGGCTGTTCTAAATTGTCCCTAGATATCTGTTTCCTATAGGCCCTTAGAATAGAGGGTTAGTATTAATGAAAGCGCTTTGAGTGGTCTTTGTGACTAGAAAAGCGCTATATAAGTGCAGGTTAGTTAGTTAGTTAGTTAGTGTAGAGCTTGGCAGAAGGCAAGAGAGAGATCTCTGCTCCGCTCGCTGGTTAAATACAAGCACACATAGAGCCACACATTGAAAAAGCTGACATCAGAGCCACACATTGAAAAAGCTGACATCCCCCCGTTATCTTAACCCCCCCCATTGTTCTGCTATCTCCTCTCCTTGTCTTGGGAGGTGATGGGAACTCCTCCTCTCGCCTTAGGGGGTAAAGGTGTCAAGTCCATCTCCGCCGCCGCGTCTTGGGAGGTCCATTGACTTTAACCCGGCGGGGGAGATCCTTTGTCCTTTCCAGGTGTGAAGTTCCTTACATATGCTGTCACAAAACATTTCCACTTGTTCTAACATATGTAGATATGGGATATAAGAGTCATATACACCACAATGCTAAACATTTTTTTTTAAAAATATATGGAGCTCCTAGGGCAGTCACCTACCTTTGCGTAATGGCAAGTCCGTCTATCTATCTAATGGCTTATGTATGTATTTTATTATGACTGAGCTGAGCCTCCATACATCCTCTACTCCAGCCTGATGAATATTAATCATCCAGGGCTCAGCAGCTCCACCCTGCACAAGTGTTGAGGAGCAGGAATACACAGGACATGATCGGCAGCAGAGCCGCCTGGAGCCGCCTTCTATCGAAGACAGGAGTCCCACCCTGAATCGCGCATCTCGGGGACCATGGGGGGCTCTCCGAGCGTCCAGATCCCGGGTGGGGGAACCGAAGGCTACCACGTCCTCAGGGTAGGAAGGCTTTCCTTTGGCCGTGTGGTACTGGCCTGCTGCTAGCTATACAGAGCAGAAAACCGACTCATTGGACGATGTTAGCTTCATTTATAGGGCGGATGAATATTAATACCTGTACCGTAATGCAGCTCTAACTTGAATGGATACACTTTGTCCCAAAACATTCATTAGCTCTGCTAACTAGCTAATGTCAGCTGTTAGCAGCAGTCAGTGCTTTTTAAATGAAGGCTGTTAAATCAAATCTCTGCTGTGTGAGCCTGCTAGTAATCGCTCCGTTTACTGTATGAATTCATACGAGTCTGTGTCAAGCATTTATGATTAGCTAATGTTAATTCAGTGCAAATTTCCCCGTCTCACACAGACGTGGTCTAAAAGCCTACTTGATGCCAGAATAACCGGTGTGGCTACTGTAAAATACAGATGGGTGTGCCTGTCCTTGAGGAATGCCATTTCCCCCAAAAAACTTCTTTTATCCAGTGTATATAAAATAAGAAAATATACCCATAACTACCCTTGAAACTACAGTTGAAATACCCATTTAAAACATTCAAATACTTTATTTTGACTGGCCAACAAAAAAGAGGCAAACTATTACAGTTTTAGATTAGCCATAACAGGGGTCTGCAACCTGCAGCTGTGGAGCCACATGCGGCTCGCTCGGGGCAGCATCAGCAGCAGGCTGGGATGGGCTTTGCCCACTCAAGCCTGTCTTGTACTCACCCAGTTAAACATAGATTTGTCTTTCTTTTTGTAAGACACATTAAAAAACAAACTTCAACATACAACCCAGCTCCAAAGTCGCCAACTGCCCATTTTTCCTGTCACACAATGATTTCAACCAGCTGCAGACTGGAACGCAAGATTCAAAACTGTGTGCACAGGTGTGACATCAGTAACACCACACATTAATGAAAATGATTATTTATCCCCGACACAGAACTAAAGGTGGATTTGAAATATTTGATTTTCATTTGAACGATCTGATATAAATTTAAAAAAAATCCTAAAATGATTTTTTTTAATATAATGCTTCTTCACTTGAGAAAGAGGCTTACAAGAGGTCTGTTGCGTAAGAAAGCCCTCCTTTGAATTCATATTCATATGAAAATTCAGCCACATTCATTCTCACGTGAATTCACATTCATAGCATTGGGTCTCTGAGAAATTCTTTCATATGCAACGAAAATCGTTAATATGATGGCAGTATCCTTGAATGAATCAATATTAAATCAAATCGAATGCTTTTAGCTCTCGTTGCATGGCTTCTATTCTCTCACCGTTCACTCCTATTTAGTCCTATTTATATGTATATTTTATCTTATTTCCATTGATTTTAATTTCTTGTGTTTGTAAATTTTAATTTGCTGTGAAGCACTTTGACCAATATCTGTGAAAATTGCTATACAAATAAACTTTGCTTGCTTGCTTGCTAAATCAGGGCTTTACGAATCACAAGTGAGTCGATTCTGGAAATCATTGATGATATCCAGCCCTACATAGAATACTGAACTATCCAACAATTGGCTCAGGCAGCACAAACCAGCTAAAATAACCTGACAGACTCATGATCCATATTACAATCTGTTAGATATTAATATTATGTATATAGTTGAGTGTACCAATCGCCCCGTTTTTCCGGTGGTGCCGTCACGGGGAGTATAAGAGGCCATGGCGGAAGAAGCTCTGTCTCTGCTGTGGACCATTGACCTGTACGGAGTGACTCCTGTTCAGTTCCTGTACTTACTGTATAATAAAATAGATAAACTGTCGCCTCGCCTCCTCATCCTTTTACGGATGTAACACAATCACTTGCTGAAGTTTTGCCAGCACAGACGCGCATGTGCACACACCTGTATGCCTGTGTGCCACTGCTTACCTGATGGTCGGTATGGAGAAGAGGGAAAACTACAGTATGAAACACCTCCGTATCACAGGAGCAGATACAATCAACAAAAAACTCCCCTGTGTTAAGATTCAAACTGTCAATATGAAGTAACAAAACAATAACATAGTAATATTTTAAACGGTTAATTTTGTGTGAAGACACAGAAAAGGTGAAAAAGATTCTTGCAGTCCAATTTTCTGTTTAATATCAGATACTATACTGGCTTTTAAACTGATCTTGTTCTTCTATTAAGACAAAGTAAGTTGATGCTTTATACCTTTTGACATGTTTCAACTGTCACCTGCAGTCTTCTTCAAAAAGCGTTGTCCAACATGTCACATCGGCTGTTTTATCCTTTCCGTAGGCATGACCGACCTGACAGATTTGACAGATCTGCCAGGTCGGTCATGCCCCTCACCCTGCGATGGTCGCTGGAGGAGAGAGTCCCAGGTGTGCGAGAGCATGAAGGCTCCATCATCTCGGTTCATGGTGTTGTGGGTTCGCTTCCTGATTTTAGTTGCTTCTTTGATCCAGCGTTTGTGTTTGTTGTTCTCTGATCCAATTATTTTTGCGTTGTTCCAGTCATTGATATAGATGTTTTTCTTGCAGTGGTCTGATTTCGCTGATTTGAGGTTTTCCTGTTCTGCTTTTTCTTTTTGCATTCTTATGAGTCACTCTGCTCTTTCTTTTTTGCATTCTTTTTGGTGTTTCCTTTTCCGTGTTGCAAACATCTCCCCATTTCTCGTATGCATGTTTTCCACATGATTTACATGGTATTTCATATATTATGTTGCAGTTTTTGTTTGGCTGTATTTTGTCCTTGAGTGAGCCAAAAGCTGCTGCAATTTTGTGTGGGGTTTTATTGCTGTGTTTACTCTGTGTTTTTTCATGATTCTTTGTATGGTTCTCTTGTTCCCTGGATGTATGGTGGAGTCACAATGTTTTTGTTGTTTTCTGTTTTTGGTGTGTGGTTTTTTTCCTTTCTGTTTTTGTTCTTGGCCTTTGTTTTGGACTTGATGTTTTCCTTTGTTTATTGCCCATGTTGGGTATTGACAGGCCATGAGTGCATGTCGTATGTGCCGTTCTTACTTCCGTCTGTTCTCCTTGTCTGTAATGATGGTGGTCTGTTCATATAATGTCCTCACAACTGACAGTTCGTGTGCCGTGGAATGTTCAGATTTCCAGCGGAGGTATTGGTCTGTGTGTGCTGGTTTCCTGTATACTGTGATTTGATGCTGCTATTGTCCTTGTGGTGATTTTTTTTTTTTATGTCTAGAAAGTTAATGGTTCGGTTTGTTTCTTTTTCATGTATGAATTTGATGTTTCCAGTGCTGTCTATGGTATTCAGGTGGTCTGTAAGTTCTTGTGTGTGTCCATGTTTTATTTTTTCCAGGATGTCATCTTCATATCTTCTCCAGAACGTGGATCTGCATGATGTGGTGCCTGTGTTGATGGCTCTGATTTCCAGGTCTTCCATTAAAAAACTACTCATGATTGCAAAAAGTGGGTCTCCCATTGCGAATCCTTCTTTTTGTCTATATATTTTGTTTTTGAATTAAAAGTAGGTGGATTTGGCAACAAACTCTAAGAGTTGTGACATGTCATTAGCTGTAAGATTTGTATGTTTTTTTGAGTGTTTTACCCTTCTTGAGGCTTTCCAGTACAATGTGTAAAGTGACATCAGTGGGGGGGGGGGGAGATGAATAATGACACCACATCATCATGAGAAATGAAAATTTTGGTAGTTTCCACTTTCAGGTTGTTGAGTTCATGTGCCAATTCTTTTGAATTTTTATAGTGATGTTCTGTTAGTCCAAGGATGGGTCTGATGATTTCTACTAGTGATCTTGATAGATTATAGGTGACTTAACCGATACTGTCTACTATGGGGCGTAGTGGAGTGTCTTTCTTGTGTATTTTTGGTGTGCCATAAATCTGGGGGGTGATACTTGCAGTGGGTGTCAAATGGTCATATGCACTCTGAGTTATTTTATTGGTTTCCAGCAGGGGTCTGAGTAGGGCCTTTAGAGTTCTCTCCTTTTAGAAAGAGAACTCATAAAATAACTCAGAGTGCATATGACCATTTGACACCCACTGCACATATCACCTCCCGGATTTATGGCACTCCAAAAATGCACAAGAAAGACACTCCACTACGCCCCATAGTAGACAGTATCGATCCGGTCACCTATAATCTATCAAAAGCACTAGTAGAAATCATCAAATTCATCCTTGAACTAACAGAACATCACTGTAAAAATTCAAAAGAACTGGCACATGAACTCAACAACCTGAAACTGGAAACAGACGAAATATTCATTTCTCATGATGTGATGTCATTATTCACAAAAACCCCCGTTGATGTCAACCAGAGTGGTGGCGTAGTTGATAGAGCATCCGCCCCATAACCGGGAGGTTGGGGGTTCAAATCCTGGTCGGGTTATACCAAAGACCATATAAAAATGGTACTTCCCGCCTTCTAGCTTGGTGCTCAGCGTAATAGAATAGGGGAAGGAGAAGTTGTTTGTGGCGGCGCCTTGCATGGCAGCGACCCCTCTAATTCTACATGTGATTAACATTGTAGATAGGAGAAACATAATTTCATTCTACTGTACACGATTGGCTGTATTGACTGAATGACAATAGAGATGGCTTCTTCTTCTTCTTTACACATTGTACAAGAATGCCTCAAGAAGGATAAAACACTCAAATGCACAAATCTTACAGTTAATGACATATCACAACTCTTAGAAGTAGGTGGATTTGGCAACAAACTGTAATTCAAAAACAAAATATACAGACAAAAAGAAGGATTCGCAATGGGAGACCCACTTTCCGCAATCATGAGTAGTTTTTCATGGAAGACCTAGAAATCAGCGCCATCAACACAGCCCCCCCATCCTGGAAAAAATAAAACATGGACACACACGAGAACTTGCAGACCACCTGAATACCATAGACAGCACTGGAAACATCAAATTCACACATGGAGAAGAAACAAACCAGACCATAAACTTTCTAGACATAAAAATTCACCATAAGGACAATGGCAGCATCAAAATCACAGTATACAAGAAACCAACACGCACGGACTGGTTTAAAGACTTTGGCATAGTAGCAACATATTTTTCCCCGGGTGGGGGGGGGGGGGCAGAAAACACATGACACTATTGTAACCGGAATATGTTAATTTTATACTATTTCTTTTTAAAAAAAATTTGCACAGTAACTTTGCATATGGAACTTACCATTTGAAGTATTGTACAACCAAGGCTTGAATGTTGAATAATGGGCCAGTTGGGGTCCCACCCAGACGTCCTGTTTTTGGACTTTTTACTGGTGTCATCTTTCTCTCCTTCCTCTGTTCTCACCTCTTCTGGGGGCTCATGTACAAAAGGTACTTACACACAAAAACATGGCGTACATCCTTTTCCACGGAAAATTTCAGATGTATCAAGAATGAAATGACCGTGGAAACGCAACATGGCAAAAAGCCATGCGCTGCCCGTCCCAGTGCAGGTGCTGACAACACTGGGGTTCCTGGCAGCAGGGGCATTCCAGAGGGAGCTGGCAGATCAATTGAGAATTTCCCAGTCGACCCTGAGCCAAGCTATGCCAGCTGTGTGGGATGGCATTATCTGGCTGTCACCCAGGTACATCATATTCCCATACAATGCAGTTGAACAGGCCAACATTAAAGCACAGTTTGCAGTGACAGCTGGTTTTCCTAATGATTCTAATTAACAGCATTGTTGGGAACAAACTACAAGCTGGCACTGTGCAGATGGGTGGCTTCTTGGTGAGTAAATTAATGTAATGGTCCTAAATAACCCACCTCATGCGCAACGCACCTGTGTGCCCCCAAATATCACCCTGTCTTCAAGGCTTCATTACAAGTCAGTGGATCGAGTAAGTGACTTCCTTTTGTTACTGATTAAACTAGTTACACAGTATTCTACCAAGCCCCCAATTGCGTTTGTGTGTACAGTAGTTATGTCAATAAATGCATGTGTAAAGTTTGAAATGCAACAGTTTCACCCTTTCCCCGGCGCACTTCATTCATTTACAATAGTAGTGTAATCCATGTAAGTTGTATATACTGTAACTATAAAGGATGAGATTTGCATATTGGACATAAAATATGTACTTGTCGAGTCTAATATGATCTGATTTCAACTGACAAGTGACCGTGGCTACCCATGTGACAGAGCCAGATTCCATGCACAGCCACAAAGGGGCCTCAGAGGCCATGTTATCTACGGACCAATGTGACCAAAACATCAGAGACCTGGTGTTAGTGGCCCAGTAGTAATGTTTGAACAACGGCAGGCCCAGCCCACCTTCCAATTTTGGCATTTGCAAGTGGGTTTTAGCAATCCAATGGCTTTTATAGTTCCAAACATAGGATAAGATTATTGTGTCCAAATCCTTGAAAAAAGCTGATATGAGAAATATAGGCAGATTTTGACAAAGATAAAGAAATCTGGGAAGGGAGACTATCTTGATTGAGTTTATACGACCAATCATAGACAACTGTAGAATTTTCCAGTTTTCTATGTGCCGCTTTAGATCTGAGATGAACTCACCAAAATTTAGTTCAAATATTAATTTAGGATTTTTGGGTATAATTAAGCCAAGGTATTTGATATGATTGACTATTTTGAAAGGGGCGTTTTTCAGGAAACCTGGCGAAAAACCATCTGAAAGAGGCATGAATTCGCTCTTGGACCAGTTTATAGTGTAGCCTGACAGTCTGCCAAAAGAGGTAATCAGGTCCGGGGGGGGTGGGTGGATTGATTTTTCTGGGTTGTCTAAATATAATATCACGTCATATGCATACAAGACGTCGAGAGATTCAACTCCTCCGACCTTCAGGCCTGCAATATTTGGGTGACTTCTTATGCTTGGGGTGAGGGGTTCAAGTGCAACTGCAAAAAGAGCTGGTGATGGAGGACAGCCCTGCTGAACCGAACGGTGTAGAGAAAATGGAGTTGACCTGTCGCCATTTGTCAACACAGAGCACATTGGGTTATCATACATCAGTTTCACCTATCTAGATAATGACTCTAACATGTAGGTCCACTCGACCTGATCAAAAGTCTTTTGTGCATCCAGCAACATAATTGCTGCACCTTTATCTTTACTGTGGTCAGCATAAATGGTGTTAAGGAGTCGCCTTACATTGAAAAAAAGAAAATCTGCCCAGGATGAACCCTGTTTGATCGGAATGGATGATTGATGACATTTGTTTAGCCAATTAGCTAGCAATTTAGTGATTACCTTCCTATCAAAATTCTGGAGGCAATGTTTCCTCTGGCTTAAAGATCTTGGCACGGTGGCAACATATTTTTCTGGGGGGGGAGGGGGGGTGCAGAAAACGCATGACACGATTGTAACCACAATATGTTAATTTTAAGATAAGTCTTTATTAGTTCCACAATGGGGAAATTCCAGGATAGCAACACTCAGAGCAATAATTGAGAAGATAAGAAAATAAGAGCAGTGAATATACATATGTACACATAAATATATATATATATATATATATATATATATATATATATATATATATATATATATATATATATATATATATATACAGTGTGGAGCATTGTAGCTAGATGGAATAAACAGCATAACAGTCTATTTAGTTACCCCACATCATATGAATATGTACCCATACATATTGTCACCCTCCGTAGCAATTGATATTGTCCTAGTTGTATACTGGAGGGGGACCATTTTGTGTAAGTTTGTTGCGTCTTTTGCATTCAATACTATTAGGTCATAATGTTTTTTTACAATCTCTGTGAGCAGCCCTGCTTAGGTAATAAAGTCTGACAGCCATAGGTAGGAAGGACCTGCGAAATCTCTTGGTCGCGCACCTAGGATGATGTAGCCTACTGCTAAATGAGCTCCTCAGTGCATTCAGCATGTCCTGCACAGGGTGGGACTTGGACTCCAGCAGAGATGACAGCTTAGCCACCATCCTTCTCTCTCCTATCTCCTCCACTGGGTCAAGGCGCTGCCCTAGGACAGAGCTAGCTTTCTTGATCAGTTTGTTCAGTCTCTTCCTGTCAGCTGCTGTGATGCCACTGCCCCAGCAGACCACTCCATAAGTGATGGCTGATGCCACCACCGAATCATAGAAGGTCTTCAGGAGCACCCCTTGTACACCAAAAGACCTGAGCCTCCTTAGTAGGAACAACCTGCGCTGTCCCTTCTTGTAGAGTGCGTCGGTATTGTGTGACCAGTCTAGTTTATTGATCAAATGAACACCCAGGTACTTGTAGGATGTCACTGTCTCAATGTCTGTTCCCTGGATGTTTACTGGTGCTGTGAGGGGTTGTCCTTGCCTGTGGCAGTCCACCACCAGTTCCTTAGTTTTTCTTGCGTTGATCTGGAGGCAGTTCCGAAGGCACCAGTCCACGAAGTCCTGGATAAGTCCTCTGTACTCAGCTTCATCTCCGTTGGAGATGAGGCCGACAATTGCAGAGTCATCAGAGAACTTCTGTAGATGTCAGTGTGTTGTGTTGTGTGAGAAGTCCGCAGTATAAAGGGTGAGCAGGAAGGGAGCCAAAACCGTTCCCTGGGGGGGCCCCCATGCTGCCAATGATCGTGTCGGACACACAATCCTGGGTTCTCACAAACTGTGGCCGGTTAGTGAGGTAGTCCAGGATCCACGATGACAGGTGCTGGTCCACCCCTACGCACAGCAGCTTGTCCCTCAGGATCACCGGTTGGATGGTGTTGAAAGCACTGGAGAAGTCAAAGAACATGATCCTCACCGTGTTCCCAGGCTTCTCCAGGCGGAACAGGGAACGGTGTAGGAGGAAGGTCACTGCATCCTCCACCCCGATGCCGTGCTGGTAGGCAAACTGGAGTGGATCCATCGCTGGTCCCACCAGGGGGTGGAGGTGAGCAAGGAGCAGTCTCTCCAGGGTCTTCATCAGGTGAGAAGTCAGGGCCACTGATCTGTAGCTGTTCAGGTCTCTGGGGTGGGAAGTCTTTGGTACAGGTACCACACAAGATGTTTTCCACAACTGTGGTACCCTCCCCAGCTTCAGGCTCAAGTTGAAGATATGCGCCACAATCCCACACAGCTAGTCTGCGCAGGATTTGAGGAGCTTCGCGCTGATGCAGTCCGGACCCGAGGCCTCCCTCACCTTGATCTTCCTCAGCTCCGCCCTCACCTGAGACTTTACACTATTTATTTTTATTTCTTAAATTTTGCCCAGTAATATTGCATAATGGAACTTACCTTTGGGCTGCACGGTAGCGCAGTGGTTTAGCACTGTGGCAGCACAGTTTTACTCTCGGCCGGGGAATCGCGGGGATCATGAGATCGTGGGTTCGATCCCAGCCCCCGACCAACAGTGAGCTGTGTGGAGTTTGCATGTTCTCCCCGTGTTGCGCGGGTTTACTCCGGGATTTCTCCGGTTTCCTCCCACATACCAAAAACATGTAGGTTTAGGGCGCTCGCGCACGCAGCGACCAGCAGCCGGTGGCTTGTCACCAGACTGCAAACCAAATCTACCTACGGGTACAAATAAGTAACAAAAAAAAAAAAAAAAAAATTACTGTAGCATACCCCCCCGAATGAAGGATGACACTTTACTGATGATTTTTTAGGTTTAATGGCAGTAAACCCTCAAATTCACCGTAAGAGCTGGGAACCACACAGAAAAACATTGTATAAGCTAAAGTCCACACTCTTACAACTGTTAGCTAAAAATAACCTTAACTCTTGACACTAAATACTACAAAATATACATACATGTTAACACGAAAATTCAAATTGTCATATTTACATATTAAACATACCTTGTGCCTCTATCAAGGGGGCTGCTAATAACAAATACGTTTTATTTTTGTCACAACCTTTTCTTCCCCGTCTTTTGCCGCCGTTAGTTTGCTCACGCTAACGGTTATAACCGGAAGTTCCTTCAAAATAAAAGCACCGAATATCAAACAGGAAGCTAACCGTAACTGATAGTACATAAAAGTAATAAGCTCCAAAATAAAATATAAGCAAATGAAGAAATGTACATAGGGTTATTTACACTCCCACCAAAATTATGAGTATTTGGGTTCCATAAGAACATCAACAAATAATTTTCTCAAGCAAAAGAACCCATATAAAGAGGTCGCCTTAAGAACTTTTTAACAACAAGACCAGTTTTTGTACTGGACGCTCTACAACTGATAGCTCACTAGAGCGTTGACCTTTGTTATTTAGTCTCTTTTCTCCAAGCGAAATCTTTGCTCTTCGCACAAGTCCATCTTTTCCACTAACAGTCTCTAAAACTCTTGCAAGTCTCCATTCACCTCTGGGCGCTAGTTCATCCATGTCTAACACAACATCACCTACTTTTAGATTCCTTTTTGGTGAATGCCATTTTTGCCTTGAAATGATGTTGTGAACATATTCCCGTCTCCAGCGGCTCCAGAACTGCTCTGCAAGGAACTGCACGCGGCGCCATCTCTTTTTGCCATATAGGTCCTCCTTTGGAAACGTGCCAGGTGGGGGCAACGGTGCGTTGGATTTCATGTGGAGCAGGTGATTGGGCGTAAGTGGTTCTAAGCTGTCAGGGTTGTTCAAGTTATCTATAGTTAGGGGTCTGCTGTTGACTATAGTCATGGCTTCATAGAATAGAGTCCTTAATGAAGCATCATTGAGTCTACCATGAGCAAGTGACAGAGTGGTATTCAGTACACTTCTGACAGTCTTTATCTGACGCTCCCACACTCCCCCTGCATGACTGGAGTGGGGTGCATTCATCACAAAGTCACATTGTCTTTCGGATAAGTAAGTACTTAGTTTCTGAGTGTCTAGTTCATTTAAGGCTGCTTTAAACTCATTTTGAGCGCCAACAAAGTTTGTTCCCTGGTCACATTGGATTCGTCTAACTGCACCTCTGATTGAAATGAAACACCTTAATGCGTTAATGAATGCATCAGTAGACAAGTCCTCTAATAGCTCGATGTGGATGGCACGAGAGCAAAAGCAGGTAAATAAGAGTCCATGCCGTTTGTGTTGTTTCCTTCCTTCTGTTGTCACAAACGGACCAAAACAGTCCATGCCGCAGTGTGTGAAGGGAGGAGAGGGCTCTAAGCGCTGTGGAGGTAGGTCACTCATCCTCTGACCCTCTGGAGCTTTGCGGAGTCTGCGGCAGGTCACACACTGACCGATGTATGAAGCAACTGTTTTACTCATTCCTGGAATCCAGTAGCCACTAGATCTGATTTCATTTATGGTAAATCCCTTTCCTTGGTGTTTTACCTTGTTATGACAGTGAGATATTATGAGCTTAGCTGCACAGTGATCCTTTGGGATCACGATTGGATGTTTGAAGGTGTCACTTGTTGGTGAATGTCGAAGTCTCCCTCCCACCTTGAGGAGACCATCTGTGTCCATGAAAATGTCCAGTTTAAACAGTTTGTTGTGACGTGGGAGCTGTTTTCCTTTGTTCAACAGTTTTATTTCTTGTTTGTATGCTTGATGCTGCACATCACAAATGATCACAAGTTCAGCATTTTCCTGTTCACTCACTGTAGCTGGTGCATTTGACTTGATATGTTTAGCCCTTCTTATAAGATGTGCTACAGCTTTGATTGCTCTGGACCATGACGAGAACTTACTTAGACGTTCAGCAAGACTCGCAGTGTTTGTGACTTTAGTTAACATTGTCTGTACTTTTCTGACTTCTGGATCTCCTATGGATAGATCCGGCTCAACAGTTTGTGGTGTGGGCAGTTCATTTTTCCACAAAAAGGTGGGGCCAGTGAACCAGCTAGACTTAATTAACTCATTGACAGTTAGACCCCTTGAAGCACTGTCGGCTGGGTTCACTTCTGATGGCACGTAAAACCATTGCTGAGGGCTTGTACTTTGTCTAATCTTTTGGACCCGGTTAGCTACAAAAGTGTGGAAACGACGTGCATCATTATTTATGTAACCCAGTACCACCTTTGAGTCAGTCCAGAAATATTCTTTCACATCATAACACAGTTCTTCCCGTAACATGTTACTGACTGAGACTGAAACTACAGCTGCTGTGAGTTCAAGTCTGGGGATCGTGGTGAGTTTAGTAGGAGAAACTCGCACTTTTGCTATTACCAGAGAGCAGTGAATCTCATCTTTAGCGTTTTTAGCTCTCAGATAGCTACATTGTCCATATCCACTTGAGCTTGCATCTGAAAAGTGGTGCAACTCTATTTCTTTAGGCTCACCAAAACTAGCGGGTAGATAACAACGAGGTATGTTTAATTTTTCTAGATTTACAAAGTCACTTTGCCAACTCTCCCACCTTGGATTGTGCGGGATGTACCATTGTTCACCTTGTATTCCTTCGTTATATACTTCTTCGATGTCTCCTCTTTCAATTATGTCATTCATGTATGCAACATAGTCCCTTTTGTATTTCTCATCCTTGTTGAACTTTCGTTTTAAGTGTTCGAGTCTAATTTCTGCAAGCCTTTTGTTGTCGGGTAAGTGTGGCCTTTGTTTGAATGGAAGAGGCATCTCACAGTATCCTTGTGCATTTTTCTTTATTCCTTCCTTGAGTTTGTCTAGAAAAATGAGATCCTCTTGTGAGACTATTTTGTCGCTTGCCTTTGCATCTTTAAAATCAGACTCAAGAACTTTGATAACATCCATAGGTGTTACAGGAGGTAGTTCTTTTACCATGACTCTGTGGCACAGACTTGTTTCAGTTTCATTTGACTCTGATGTGGAGCCACCGACAATGCTCCACCCCAGCTCTGTCTGGACTGCAAATGGCTCATTGTCCTTTCCAAGTAGAACCTGTTTTGGAGCTAGAGTTCTGGAACAGTTAAATCCAATGAGTAGTCCAACATCACAGCTCAGAAGAGGAGGTATCTTATCAACAATCTCTGACAGATGGGGCCATTGCTTTGCAGTTTCGTTCGTGGGTATGTTGTCATAATTAAACAGAATATAGTCCTTTGTGTAAGAGGGCGGAAGGTCAATACAAACATCTGAGTTGTAACCTCTCACACGTAACCCTGGTACTCTCTGACTTTTGACTGTCATGTGAACTCCCAGCATTGTGGTTAGTTTTAGATTAACTGGATGAGAGTCTGCTTGTAACTGGTTAGTTACCTCTTCACTAACAAATGTATTGTCACTTTGTGTGTCTAATAAAGCATACACTAACTGCTCTTTAGAAGGTCTCTGGGTAGTGGAAACCCACACAGGAACAATCATGGAGGTACTACCTGATTGACCCACCTTTGTGACGTTCAGAGCTGTGACTGCCATAGTATCATTTTCTGTGGTTGGTGTAATGTTTGTGGAGCTCTGAGGTCTTTCATTTGCCTTGTGATTCTCATTGTGCAAACAAGTGGGGTGTCGTCTTTTGCAAGTGTCACATGTGTGGCGATGATGACAGTCTTTGGCATTGTGGCCCACCTTTAAGCACCCGTAGCACAGTTTATTGTCCTTTACAAATGTCTGTTTGTCGTCTAGTGACTTTTCTGAGAAGCTTGGGCACTTTGACAACTGATGCCTTTCATCTTTGCAGAACATGCAGGGTACCTTTAACTTTGTGTCATTTAACTTTGCTTTATCTGCATGTGCTGTAGCTTGTGTTGTAAAGACTTGGGTTGCAAATCTGTTTGGTTTAATCTCTTTTGCATGTCCTTTTTCCAGAGATGAACTGCATGAATGGAGTGCATAGGAAGAAGTCACAGGATTACATGCAATTTCCGCCTCGAGTGCTACAAACTCTGCAAAATCCTTGAAAGAGGGGAAATCTTTACCTTCCATGAGAGCAACTGTGACCTGACGATTCCAACGTGTTGCGAGCCATTCTGGAACCTTTTGCAATAACTTTTGGTTTTCCTCTCAGTCACTCAGTATCTCTAAGCCCTTTACATGTGGTGTTGCTTGGAGACAGGTTGTGAGAAAATCAGAAAATGTCCGTAAACCTTCTGCATCCTTTGAGTGGATTTTAGGCCACTTCGACAGTTTGTCTCTGAATGCCTTTTGAACAACAAAAGGCTGACCATAACGTTGGTCAAGCCTTTTCCAGGCATCTTTGTATGCCTCTTCGTCGCTACGATAAAATGTGCCCTCAAGGCATTTAAGTGCTGGGCCAGTAATATACCTTTTTAACAAGTGCAGTTTATCAGCAGGAGATATACCTTTGCAGTCTATCAGTGAGCTGAAGGAAGCCTTCCATTCGATATAGGTGATGGGATCTCCGCTGAACACGATAGGCACTGGCACTGGGATTCTGTTTACAGCTATGCTGTCTTGGATAGCTTTAGCCAGCTGGGAAATGTCTGTGGGAGGTGATGGAGAAACAACTTGAGAGTGTGGTTGTTGCACAGAATAGTTGACAGGAAAGGATGCATATTGTTGCATGAGCGGGTGGTATGAACCTGTGGAGAGCAATGGGACTGGTTGTGCAAAGCTTTGGTTGACAGGAGAAGTCCCATTGTTCTGTAACATACATTGACTGTCCGTATCAACTTTCAATTCCTTGTCATAAATCTCTAATTTTGCACGTGCAGCTTGCCTTTCCTTTTCTGCTTGTAAGCGCTCTAGTTCAAACTTTTGTGCATCCAGTTCTCTCCTGTGTTTCTCTTCCATTTCTCTTAATTTTTCCTTTTGTTTGATTTCCTCTTGTGTGATTTTATACTGAGCTTCCTTAGCAGCTAATTCTGCAGCTGCATCAATTCTTTTGGCAGTGATGCTCGCTTCAGAGTGATAACTGGACTGTGATGAAGTGCCAAAAATGGACTTAGCATGGTCATAAGTTAAGAGTTGATGGAGGCGCTGCTTTTCTCTATCTGCATCATATTCATCTATGGCTGCCAAACGCTCTGAAATGATTTTCATAATGTCTTTTGTCACAGATTCACAGGAGTCCATTTTATGCCTTATGACATGGGATGGTGCATTATGCTGTCTTAGTTCACTGTATGCTTTTGTCATGTCATTTACTGTCCTTTCAATATCATCAGCCATTTCTGCTAACTGTGAATCTGACAGCTCACTTTTGAGGTCTGCTCTGTAAATTCTGACCTGACCTTTCCAATGTTCATAGATAGTTAACAGCCTTTTCTCTCTTTTAGTCTGTTCATCCTTCTGATATAACAGCATTTTCTCTGTAGGCACACTAGGCCTTTCTGATCGCCTTGGTAACGTTTCATTAACTGTTTCCTCTCGTTGTTCCTTTTCATTTATCTGTTCTGATTTATTATCTTCCATTTTGAGAGTGATTGCTTGTCACCGTATCCTTAGACCGTTGCTGCAGCTCGCTGCTCCGCGCCGTTTCCGTGCCGTTCCTTGAAATCGCGGGCAGCTCGTTGTAGCACGTTGGGTGAAGCGTCTCCTGTTGGCTTCGATCAGGCGACAGGCTTTCACTTCTCCCGGAGGTAAGCTCTTACTGTAGCATACCCCCCCCCCCGAATGAAGGATGACACTTTACTGATGATTTTTTAGGTTTAATGGCAGTAAACCCTCAAATTCACCGTAAGAGCTGGGAACCACACAGAAAAACATTGTATAAGCTAAAGTCCACACTCTTACAACTGTTAGCTAAAAATAACCTTAACTCTTGACACTAAATACTACAAAATATACATACATGTTAACACGAAAATTCAAATTGTCATATTTACATATTAAACATACCTTGTGCCTCTATCAAGGGGGCTGCTAATAACAAATACGTTTTATTTTTGTCACAACCTTTTCTTCCCCGTCTTTTGCCGCCGTTAGTTTGCTCACGCTAACGGTTATAACCGGAAGTTCCTTCAAAATAAAAGCACCAAATATCAAACAGGAAGCTAACCGTAACTGATAGTACATAAAAGTAATAAGCTCCAAAATAAAATATAAGCAAATGAAGAAATGTACATAGGGTTATTTACAATTACCATTTGAAGTATTGTACAACCAAGGCTTGAATACTGGAATATTGGGCCAGTTGGGGTCCCACCCAGATGTCCTGTGTTTGGACTTTTTACTGGTGTCATCCTTCTCTTCTTCCTCTGCTCTCACCTCTCCTGGACCCTCTGCATGAACACTTTCCTCTCCTTGGCTCTTCTCTTCTGTCTCATCGTTCCCTCTCTGACCCCTGTCTAATTCAGGTTCTCTCTCTGTCTATAGTGGTATACAAATAGGTTAGAAAATACCAAGTGTCATGTTTTGTCCTGCAAGATTTTTTTTCTTGGTTTACATAAATAACCAAAATGTGTATTTTTTGTATTTTTATTCTAGTGTTTCTTTTTTCCATTGACCAAAAGTAGGAAAGGGAAGGGAAAAAACATTCATAATAGTAATTTACTCATTCATACTTAAATTATATGATCAAAGGTGGGTATAGTAGCCAGAAATTCTACTCATGTAAAAGCAGTACTATGAAATTAATAATTAACCCCTTGCACTCTGGTCAATTTCCCTAAAAACGCCAAAAAATAACGTACCCAAAGTAAATCAAAAGCTGTTCTTCAACCCTTTGCAGCATCTTCATGGGGTTGGTCTCATTTAAAAGAAAACACTTTGAATTTTTTGGCAAAACAGTCATAATCTCTCTAAGTGCTTCTGCCACTGAGTAACAGTCATCTAAACATACTGAACTTGGAGAAAATAAATTTAGCCTGGGTATTTTTTTGTATACAAATGCTTGCAAATAACACACAGCTTCAGATCCGGGCTGGAAAATGCAACAGAAATGTAGAACCAAGTGTTATCCAGCTGAGGTCAAAATTTTGTAACAATACCACAAAAAATGAATATATTGCACAGCTTTTTTCTTAGGTTGTTCCCAGGCGTTTTTAAACTGTGCCAAATTGTGCCAAATGGCACAGTTTGGAAAAACGTCTGTAACTTTTGAATGATTCAATATAGAAGCTTCATCTTGGGCTCTAATGAAAGGTGAAGGGCTGTGTGTGTGTGTGGGGGGGGGTGGTTATTCATTCATGAATGAATGAATGAACAAACAAGCCCCCACACACAAAGAAGCATGCCACGTAAAAAATGTGTGGCTTTTTTTTTTACAAGAAAAAATAACCTACAGTGCACTAAAAATTATACTAGAATATTTGTAATGTAGAAGATAACAACCCCCCCCCCCCCCCGCTACAGAGGACGGACATTGCCCTTTGCTACATGACGGAAAGCGGTGACGGTGCGCCGCTGTCTAATACGCACAGTTGGACTAAAATATCTGCAATATATCTACAGTAGCGGGGGGGCGGGGGGGTGTGGCGTTCACGGTCCGGACGCGGCGCACGAACCGTGTCCAGTCCGTGCGCCGCGGTCTAATACCCACAGTTGGACTAAAATATCTGCAATAATATCTGCAATCCGCTACAGAAGAGTAGCGGGGGTGTTCACGGTCCGGACGGTACGCACGAACCGTGTCCAGTCCGTGCGCCGCGGTACATGCTCTGTCTACTACGCACAGTTGGACTAAAATATCTGCAGTATATCTGCAATCCGCTACAGAAGAGTAGCGGGGGGGGGGGCGTTCACAACATGACGGGGGGGGTCGTTCGCAACATGACGGACCCGGACCGCTCCGGTCCAGGTCCGGAGGTCCGGAGGTCATGTTGCGATAACACACAGTTGTAATTTACCGATCGGTCAAAAGTCATTTGGATTACAATTTTCAGGGATAAAGAATAATTTAGCTTATAACACTTACCTGCCCACAACAGCAGCGTAGCTGGTGAACTTCTCTTCCTCATTGTCAGACGAACATGAAGCTGGTCCGCTTGTTACGGACTCGTGGTCCTGGTCACGCGACCCGGTCAAACTATAATTCCATTATTGCGGTTTTGCGCTTCCATGATTGCGGTTTTGGCGAACGATTTTTCAAAACAAATAAAAACAGTAGTAAGAAAAAAAGACTGGTGAACACCTGTGTGTCACCCAGCCTTACACAAAACAGCTTTCGAACTTCTGTGCTTCAATTGGCTAGCTGTATTTGCAGCCGTTGGTAGGCGGGTTCTTCTTGCTAGGTTTTCAGTCATTGGTTCTTCAAGGTTTCAGAAACCCAATTCAAGGCTCTTATTAGTCGAATGAGAGGTCAATCACATCTAAACCAATCAAAGCACACCTTTGGCTTTCTGTTCGCGGCTGTGTCTGTAGTGGAAGAACGGAAATGCAGCTTTTTTTTCTTCAGTGCCCTCATGCGCTCTAGGACGCAGAGACGTGCCCGCCCGCGGTACACCGAAGTGCAACAGGTTAAAAGTAGACAACCAAAAATTTCTAGTTGAGTTAAGGGTACAAAGAGCACCCAGTTAAAAACTTGAGTAATGACTTCGGTCTTGAAGGTTTGAGGTTTTTCTCCAAAATTTATAACAATTTTCTTATAGTTTTCTACTTTTCTCTGTAAATTTATCTAAATTTGCAACACTTTTCCTCAAATTTGTAATTTTCTCTTGTAAAATTATGACTCTTCTTGTACATTTGAGACTGTTATAAATGTGGATTATTTTATGGAATTTTTTTTCTTTTTTTTAAATCCAATCCAACTTTATTTATAAAGCTTTCTAAAAATGACAGTTGACACAAAGTGCTGTACATCAACAATAAATCAAATATAAAATCAATAAAATACAGCTAAAGTGCAAAACAGCACAAACAAAACAATAGTCATACAATAGAGACAATAAGAACAAATAAAATCTTTGTCTCAAACTGGTTCAAAAGCCAGAGAATAAAAATGGGTTTTAAGAGGAGTTTTAAAACTGGACAGTGAAGAGACCTGTCTGATGGACAAAGACAGATTATTATAAAATTACTGTTTTTCTAATAAATTTGAAACAGAATGTGGCAATTTTTTTTACTTTTTTCTTCATACAATTTAAACTTTTGACCATAATTTTGTAGAGCAGAACAGAACAATAACTTTAACTCTGAATTCAAAGAAATATAATTATTAAAATTATATTTAAAGAAATAAATTAGCTTAAATTACCAAATATGCAGTTATTTCTGTTATAATATTTCTGTGTATTTTTTTTTTTTTTTAGAAATCTCCTCACCAACCGGACAGCAGGAAAAACCTCACTTATTTTGAAATCCAAATGTTAGCACGTTTAGTTTGTCTGAATGCTGCTGACGGATTAAAGTCATTGACTTTGTGAATTTCGGTCATCTTAACTTGCCAGATACATAATAGGGAACATAACTTAATATTGTAGTGGCTGGTGAAATATATACTCAGCAATTCATCAGTCCCCCTTGCCTTTCCCTTCATATGAAGCCGGCTGCATATGAATTCTAACCACGTCTCAGCTAAGCGACTCTTCCATTATTGCTCCCGTTTCCAGCAAGTTAAAACCATGATTAATGCCTCCAGTGCTTACATACCTCTTCTGATTTTTTTCCGCGTTTAAAGTACTTTAATAAACTCATGTTTCTGTCGGACAGTCACGCTGGCGAGACACTCTGCCTGACTGGAAAAGCTTGCATGGGCGGGGCACTTCAAACTCCGCGTGGATGATGGCCACGTGCGTTGTTCGTGTGTGCACTTGCAGAATGTCATTGCTTCATATATTTTTCTTAAATTCATGTCTCCTCATTAGTGTGATGGTAATTTTTCTGGCGAGGCGGGCCGCCACCCAGAAATGTTACCAGAGGAAACACTGGGAATGAAATGGGCCTGTAGCTGGCTGGGTCAGTCTCATCTTTCCCTTTGTTTAAGATTAATGTAATATTGGCCTTGTTTAATGTTTTAGGTAGGGCATTGCTTGCCTTTGAAGCAAGTGTCATTCTGAGTAGGAGAGGGGCAAGAATATCACAAAACTTTTTATAAAATTCGCAACCGAAGCCATCAGGTCCTGCTGCTTTACCAGATGGAAATGACTTAATAGCAGATTTTATCTCATCCGATGTGAAGTCAGAGTCTAAGTCTTTCCTACAGTAGCTGTGTCTGTGAGTTTAGGTAATGCAAGGGAGTCAAAAAAATCATTTAAATCAGAATGAGAGGGGGAGCATTTGAAACTATAGAGTTCACTATAAAATTCCTTGAAACAGCCACTTATATCTTTGGGGTTGGTCAATGATGCACCTGTCTTTGATTTAATACAATAAATGGACCTTAACACCTGGACACCTTTAAGCTGCTGTGCTAGAAGCCTTTCAGGCTTGTCCCCCAGTTCAAAGTGTTTCTGTTTTAATTTTAGTAGGAGCTTGTTTACCTGACCGCCCAAGATGTAGTTATACTCATATTTAAGTTTCGTAATCTTATTATAATCTTCCATGGAATTTGAGGCCTGATATGCCATTTCAAGGGTAGGAAGATTGCTTTCAGTCTCTGTTAGGCACCCCTCCCTTTCTTTTTTAACAGCAGATTCATAAGAAATTATATGCCCACGGTCAACTACTTTGAGCGTTTCCCAGAGGGTGGTGTCTGTCACCTCACTGTTGTCGTTTGTTTCCATAAAATCTTTTAATTGGGTGGCAATGTAATTTATGAATTTTTCATCTGAAAGTAATGATGGATTGAAACGCCAAGGATAAGTTTGTTTAGGAAGGGAGAGTTTCAGGGACATTATCAACGGACTATGGTCTGAGATCAGAATATTATGATATTTTGAATTAATAACATGAGAGATCAGCTGGGAGTCCATGAAGAAATAGTCTATTCTACTGTATGATTTGCGAACATGGGAATAAAATGAGTAGTCTTTCTGGATAGGATGTTGAATTCTCCAAATGTCAACCAAATTTTTAGATTTGAGCAGGTTATTTAGGACCTATACTGAAGCTATATTTGGGGGAGGGCAGGAAGACAGCCTGTCCAAGTAAGGGTCCAAGTAACAATTTAAGTCACCACTAATTATTATATTTGAGTTGCTGTTGTCTGGGAGCAGTTCAAAGACCTTCTTGAAAAAGTTTGGCTCATCTTATATTTGGACCATAAATGTTTAGAAACGTCAGTGGAAGTGAGTTGATGGTGCCCGACTCCATGATGTACAGTACCTGCCATGGGGGTCTGTTGTCATGGACGTAAATTGAAATGGGATACTTTTCCTGAAGAGGATAGCCACACCTCGAGCATGGGAGGGAAAGGGTGACTGGTAACCCTGTGATATCCAACTGCACCTCAATCTGCGTTGCTCAGTTGTTTTGATATGAGTTTCCTGCAGGAAAATCACATTGGCAGTGAGGGATTTAAGGTGTCTGAATACTTTCTCTCTTAACGGCGTGGCCAAGCCCCTTAACATTCCACAAGACCACTGTGACATCCCTTCCCCCTAAATTTGCTTTACCAGGAGACCTCTGCATCCAGAAAGTGTAAGGCCCACATTCCAGCTGACTAGCGTGGCATACAATGTGGAACATCTGGCAGACAAGAAAAAAATAAGACGGTAAAAAAAAAACCCAAAAGGACACCTATACATAATAATACAAAAAAAAATCTACTTGAGCCGTGACGGAACATATATTCACCCCCCCACCACACACACCCCTCGCATCTTCCTAAACCAGACAGGAGAATCCCCATTTCCATCTAAACAGGAGCTACCGGGCAGGAAACTAACTCCACCATCGTGGGCTGCCCTCTCCAAGAGAACTCAAATAAGAAGAAAATGATACCATCATGGCAATGACATGGGGGAGAGTTTACATCCACTAACAAAGTAAGCATTCAAACATCAAGCATTCTCTATATTGGTCCCAGTGTAACATGGGGGGTCTTTTTACAGTAAACAGTACAGGTATTGGCTCCCCCATACCACAATATGTAAACAGGAGTACCTTTAAGTTGAGCAACCAGTGAGTGTGTATGAATCTACTCCCCCCAGTCTGTGTTGATATTTTCCAGGAACTGTGTTGCTTCTTTTGGGTCTCTGAAAATCACAGGTGCTTCCCCCTCCCGTTGGTGGATATGCAGCCTAGCCGGGTATCACAGGGTGTGTTTAATTCCTCTGTTCCAGAGCAATTGCATCACATCTCAAAGGCACGGTGCTGCGTCATCACCTCGTTGGTGTAATCGGGGAAAATTAGAATTTTGTTGCCTTTATAATTCATAGTATTCAGCCTGCTGTAGCGCAGAATCAACTCTTTATCCTGAAAGAGGTGGATGCGTGCCAGAATGGTGCGCAATCTGCCCCCGGCCGCTGGCTTCGGCTGGAGAGAGCAATGCACACGGTCCACTTTGACCGGGTATGAAAAACACTTATTTCTGAGCAGCTGGAGTATCAGCTAAGAAACAAACTCTGTGGGTTTACCTCCTTCCTCTCCCTCTGGTTTCCGTACGATCTTAATGTTGTCTCCGAAAGCGAGCCTCCAGGTCCAGCACTTTAGCTTGGAGCTGTTTGTTTTGGTTAGCAGGCTCTGAGTATGTAGCTTCGAGCTCCTGCAGCCGCATTTTGAGGTCACTGGTTGCTAGCTCATAGTTAGCTACACGAGCTTGAAAATCAGCTTGAGTGGTCACTAATGACTGAAGGCTGGTTTGGAAGGCATCGAAGCACTCATTAATAGCACGTAGAATTGAGTCGGACATCTGCTGACTCAGTTCTTTGCACATTGCATATGTTTTATCCAGCAGTTTGTCCGGGCTGGAGGGTGGATTAGCAGGCCTGTCTTTAGCATTAACTGAAGCTCTGGTGGCTTGAGCGTCGACGGATTTCGGTTTGCTGGTTACGTGGCTTTGGTGTCTCGGTCTTTTCGAGCACTTAATCTAAGTCTGGAGTAGGCAAAGTTTATCCACCTGTGCATCTGTTTTATACAGTATTATTATACTTTTAGCAGAACTCGGAGAGGAGCGCAGCCAAAACACGTCTATCCCCTTCGCATGCTCACTAGCGCCCCCATTAACTCACATATACTTAAAGGTCTGATGACACGATTTTGACATTTTTTTACCATGTTGTGTAAACCCAAAAGTCATTGTTGATGATCAATACAATATTTACAACTGCACCTGCATAAACTAATTATCATCAAAAAACCGCAGCCGTTGACTGGACTGTGGTGCCACCCACCAAATGAAGGGTGGCACCACCATGACGTAACTGACAGAATGGATGCCAGTGTTGTTGACTGGAATGACAGCAGCTTTGTAGCTCACAGTTTCTCTGGTTTCTTGTTTTAATTTTATGGCTATGCCTTCGCGTTGTGTTGCAGGCTTAGATAAACAGCAGGCCGTGAAAGACCACATCACACGCTTCAGCTCCAACTGTCATAAGCATCCTCATGTGCTCCTCATGCGCTTTTACGCAGGAGGAGCCCACAAAGAGGGGAAGGATTAATGGATTTACGCGCAGCTTTGACCTACTTTCTGTGAGCACATGCTGACGTTCACTGGTCCAACCACGTCCCCTCTATCATTATCACCAGCTGATTCAAACTCTCGCTGATCATATTTCCCGGTCCTCGCCCAGGTGCTTCTCATCACACCATCACCAGCAGTGCATGTACTTAGCAGCCGTTTGCCATTCACGCACTGCTGGTCCATAGTATTGTCATCTGTGCTGTTAGTCTGCCAGTATTTTCAGCACTTTCATGACATGTTAGTCACTCCATGTTCGCCGTGGTTCTCGTGCGTCCTTGAAGCGATGTTGGCTCTGGGGCGCACCTGTGGCTAACACGTCTCCTCTCATTCGTTCTCTGGGCGATGCCGGCCCCCAAACGCTATCAGTAAGTGTGTTTGTGTTTTTTGTACGTCTTTGCCTTTTTGGGAATTGTCTGTCTTTCTGTATTAAATGTGCTGTGGTGAACCCTGCACGTAAATCCTCGTTATTTCATCCTCCCTCTCCTGCCCTGCGTAAGAGTGCACGGAGGGTCATGATGAATGGATTTACGTGCAGGATTCACCAGATAATACATAAATACATAAAGATAATACATAACAAACCCAATGCCTGAGCCACAGAGAATACACTGCTATGATTTTATTGAAAAATCGGGTTTAAATAAATTACAGTATATTTATGAACCAATAATTTGTTGCAATATCTGTAACAAAAGCATAACACTCGGTGTTCCCCTGCTGTGTGTCTGTCGCTGCTGCTGCGCCGGCCATGTGTGCCTCTCCACTGTCACTCTCAGAGTCTGACTCGCTAGGCATGATGTCCGCTTGGCACGGCTCAAACCTATACGGTCTGATGCCCCCTGAATCTTCATTGTCATCCCAATTCTTCGGAACTATAATCATCTGGAGATTGGACAACACAAACCAATTCAAGACTACATGTGCTGGAACCATCGCCAATGTTTTCTACCGCTTCCATCCTGTGTGTACAATGGCCAGCCAAGTGCTGTGTTCTGTTGATGACGTTACAACATGGCCGGGGGGTTTTCCAGCCACTGACGCAATTGGTGACGTGGCACTCATGAATACGTCGGATATTCGCATGAAAAAAAGCCTGTTTGACTTAGAACTGCACAGACCAACCTATTTCGTCATATTGTATTATGTGTTGAAAAATTAGATGAAGTCAAAAACGTGTCATCAGACCTTTAACTTGCATGATCAGAGGTGGGCATAGTAGCCAGAAATTCTACTCATGTAAAAGCAGCATTATGAAATTAATAATTAAAAGTAGACAACCAAAAATTTCTAGTTGACTTAAGGGTACAAAGAGCACCCACTTAAAAACTTTTTAAAAACTTTTTAAAAACTTGAGTAATGACTTCAGTCTTGAAGGTTTGAGGGTTTTTTTCAAAATTTATAACAATTTTTTTTTATAGTTTTCTACTTTTCTCTGTAAATCCATGTAAATTTGAAACCATTTTCCTCAAATGTGTAATTCCTCTTGTAAAATTGTTTTTTTTTGTACATTTGAGACTTTATTATAAATGTATGCATTATCTTCTTCCCTGCCTCAGGGACTACAGATGGAAATTGGTGAGAACACTATAATCTGGTACAGAGCATGTTTACCCTGTATGTAATGTTTTTTCTGTACATGGTCCCTGACAAATAAACCAATAAACTATAGCTATTTTTTGTCAAATAGGTTCATTTTGTCTTCTTTATTTATCTTTTGTTCATATAAAAGACAAAAAATAAAATAGAAAGGAGATGTCTTTACCTTCTTAACATGTTTCGACTGTACACTGCAGCCTTTGTCCTTTCTATTTTATTTTTTGTCTTTTATATGAACAAAAGATAAATAGCTATTTTTTGGCTAATTTTTAACTACTTTTTAAAAAAAATATAATTACTGTTAGCCCCTCCCCCCCATGACTCAAAAAGGATTAAGCGGTAGAAGATGGATGGATAATTACTGTTTTGGGTTTTTTTTAATAAATTTGAAACAGATTGTAGTAAAATGTAGACTTTTTTTCCGTATACAATTTACACTTTTGACCATAATTTTGCAGAGCCAGAACAGAACAATAATTTAACTCTGGTTTCAAAGAAAAACCTATGAATAAATTATATTTAATGAAATAAATTAACTGAAATTACCAAAGATGCAGTTATTTCTGTTATAATATTTCTATATATTATAGTTTTTTAGAACTCTCCTCAACAACCAGACAACAGGACAAAGCCTACCTTATTTTGAAATTCAAATAACACATTTAGTTTGTCTGAAGGCTGCTAATGGATTAAAGTCATTGACTTCATGAATTTCGGTCATCTTAACTTGCCAGGTACATAATAATGAACATAAATTAGTCAATATTGTAGTGGCTGGTGAAGTAAATCCTCAGCAATTCATCAGTCACTCTTGGCTTTCCCTGCATATGAAGCCTGCATATGAATCCTAAACACACACCCATTAGCTAAGTAACTCTTCATTATTGTTCCCGTTATCAGTGGGATAAAACCACCATAAATGCCTCCACTGCTTGCATACCTCTTCTGCTTTTTTTCCTCGTTTAAAGTACTTTAATCAGTGACAGTGAAGTTAGACACTCAGCCTACCGACTGGAACACGTGGGTGGGGCGCTTCCAAACTCTGCGCAGATGATGGTCATGCGCATTGTTCATGTGCACACTTGTGGAGCATCATTCCTTCATATTTTTCTTCTTAAATTTATATTTCCTTGGCGTGGCGGCATAATTTCGGGGGCGGCGGTCCACCACATGGAAATGTTACCAGAGGAAACCCTACCTCCTCTGGACATCTGAACATCTCACAGCACACAAACTATTAGTTGTGAGGACATTATATGAACAGACCACCATCGTCACAGATGAAGAAGACACAGAAGGAAGAACGGCACATATGACATGCACTCATGTACTGTCAATACCCAACATGGGGAATAAACAATGGAAAACGTCAAGTCCAAAACAAAGACCCAGCACAAAAACTAAAAGGAAAAACACACACATTAAAACAGAAAACAACAAAAGCACAGTGACCCTACCATACAGCCGGGGAATAACTGAACCCATACAAAGAATCATGAAAAAACACGGAATAAACACAGCAACAAAACCCCACACAAAACTGCAGCAGGTTTTGGTTTACCCAAAGGACAAAATACAACCAAACAAAAAAAATGCAACATAATATAAAATACCATGCAAATCTTGTGGAAAAACATGCATAAGAGAAACGGGGAGGATGTTTGCAACACAGAAAAGGGAACACCAAAAAGAATGCAAAAAAGAAAGAACAGGGCAACTCACAAGAATGCAAAAAGAAAAGGCAGAACAGGAAAACCTCAAATCAGCAATATCAGACCACTGCAAGGTAAACAACCACATCATGGACCAGAACAACGCAAAAATAATTGGATCAGAGGACAACATACACAAACGCTGCATCAAAGAAGCAATTGAAATCAGGAAGCGAGCCCACAACACCATGAACTGAGATGATGGAGCCTTCATGCTCTTGCACACCTAGGACTCTGTCCTCCAGAGACCATTGCAGGGTGGAGGGCGTGACCAACCTGGCAGATCTGTCAAATCTGTCAGGTCGGTTATGCCTACGGAAAGGATAAAACAGCTGATGTGACATGTCACGGACGTCAGTCGACGCTTTCTGAAGAAGACTGCAGGTGACAGTCAAAACATGTAAAAAGGTATGAAGCATCTCCTTACTTTGTCTTAATAAGATAAGATAAGATAAGCCTTTATTAGTCCCACAATGGGGAAATTCCAGGATTGCAACAGCACAGGGTTAGCAACACTCAGAGCAACAATCAAGAAGACAAGAAAAACAAGAGCAGCGAATATACATATGTATATATAAATATATAAACACACAGTGTGGAGCATTGTAGCTGGATAGAATAAATATATAAACATATATACACACAGTGCGGAGCATTGTAGCTAGATGGAATAAACAGCATAACCGTCTGCTTAGTTATCCTACATAGTATGAATATGTACCCATACATATTGTACCCATACATATTGTCACCCTCCATAGCGACCGATATTGTCCTAGTTGTATACTGGAGGGGACCATTGTGTAAGTCTATTGCGTCTTTTGCATTCAATACTATTAGGTCATCACGTTTTTTTGCTATCTCTGTGAGCAGCCCTGCTTAGGTTATACAGTCTGACAGCCATAGGTAGGAAGGTCCTGCGAAACCTCTCAGTTGCGCACCTAGGATGATGTAGTCTGCTGCTAAATGAGCTCCTCAGCGCGTTTAGTATGTCCTGCATAGGGTGGGACTCGGACTCCAGCAGAGATGACAGTTTAGCCACCATCCTTCTCTCTCCTATCTCCTCCACTGGGTCGAGGCGCTGCCCCAGGACAGAGCTAGCTTTCTTGATCAGTTTGTTCAGTCTCTTCCTATCGGCTGCTGTAATGCCACTGCCCCAGCAGACCACTCCAAAAGTGATGGCTGATGCCACCACCGTGTCATAGAATGTCTTCAGCAGTGCCCCTTGTACACCAAAAGACCTGAGTCTCCTCAGTAGGAACAACCTGCGCTGTCCCTTCTTGTAGAGTGCATCGGTATTGTGTGACCAGTCTAGTTTATTGTTCAGATGAACACCCAGGTACTTGTAGGATGTCACCATCTCAATGTCTGTTCCCTGGATGTTTACTGGTGCTGTGAGGGGTTGTCCTTGCCTGCAGCAGTCCACCACCAGCTCCTTAGTTTTCCTCACATTGATCTGGAGGCAGTTCCGATGGCACCAGTCCACAAAGTCCTGGATAAGTCCTCTGTACTCAGCTTCATCTCCGTTGGAGATGAGGCCGACAATCGCAGAGTCATCAGAGAACTTCTGTAGGTGGCAGTGTGTTGTGTTGTGTGAGAAGTCCGCAGTATAAAGGGTGAACAGGAAGGGAGCCAAAACCGTTCCCTGGGGGGCCCCTGTGCTACCGATGATCGTGTCGGACACACAGTCTCGGGTTCTCACAAACTGTGGCCGGTTAGTGAGGTAGTCCAGGATCCATGATGACAGGTGCTGGTCCACCCCTGCGCACAGCAGCTTGTCCTTCAGGATCATCGGTTGGATGGTGTTGAAAGCACTGGAGAAGTCAAAGAACATGATCCTCACCGCATTCCCGGGCTTCTCCAGGTGGGACAGAGAACGGTGAAGAAGGAAGATCACCACATCCTCCACCCCAACGCCATACTGGTAGGCGAACTGGAGTGGATCCATCGCTGGTCCCACCAGGGGGCGGAGGTGAGCAAGGAGCAGTCTTTCCAGGGTCTTCATCATGTGGGATGTCAGGGCCACTGGTCTATAGCTGTTCAGGTCTTTGGGGTGGGAAGTCTTTGGTACAGGTACCACACAAGATGTTTTCCACAACTGTGGTACCCTCCCCAGCTTCAGACTCAGGTTGAAGATGAGATATAATGATGAGATAATAGAAGAATAAGATCAGTTTATCATCAAGAAGACAAAATGAACCTGCTTGACACCCCTTTAAATATTCAGTTCTTTATTAAGAAATGTTCACGTATCTATGTCTAACCTTGTTTTTGTTTTTATTTGCATTTTTTTTATATTTATTTTAGCCATTGTAAGTGGGAATGAATGTGGGGGTGTCCTAAAAAAGATGGGACGTGTCCTAATTTATTCTTCAGTATTTGTTTAGAATTACATTTTACAGAAAATTTGAAAAGTCTTTAATTCATTTTTAATTGTTTAGTTGTATTACGTGATTCTCCCAGTATTTTTAACATTGATATCAAATATTCATTTGTCCAAATATGTTAAAAAAAACAAACAGGCTTATACAGGTTGTCCTAATTTTTTCACATGACTGTACTGGCTTTTAGTTGTGTTCTACTGTGATCAATCTTTGTCATTTCCCTCTTACTGTATGTACACTGCTAATCATGATGATTTATATATCCATCTATCCATCC
Source organism: Pholidichthys leucotaenia (assembly GCA_020510985.1). Taxonomy (NCBI): domain Eukaryota; kingdom Metazoa; phylum Chordata; class Actinopteri; order Cichliformes; family Pholidichthyidae; genus Pholidichthys; species Pholidichthys leucotaenia. The sequence goes on from CM035843.1 coordinate 52,656,169, forward strand.
ATCTTCTACTACTTACCTAACCTTTGAATAAAATTGGGTTGGGGCCAAACACTTGTGCTCAGGGAGTTGTGAATGGTTAATCCTGTTATGCACACACTTGTAGGATGCACACTGAATTCTCTAGACATTTACCATTCTCAGTGTAAGTGTTGTTATAAAATTATATATTTTCTGTACGTTACATGTTGGTTGTTGCAACTGTATATTTTGTTGAAATTTATTGTTTCCTGACCGGAACTGATGTTTTCCGTCTGGAGTGCCGCTGGGATTGTTTTCATTGTAGCACATAGCGGAAATAAGAAGAACGCTGTGCCACGTTATTCAGCTATCTGGCACTTAAGTTTGATTGAAGATTGAAGCCAAGCAGTTTGTTTTACCTTCAGAACTCTTTTCATGACAAGCGGCCAACGAGGTATTTGTTTTGTAACTTCTTTATATTATTTCGCTCTGTACTGTATATATGGTTATGCGTTATGTTTGCCTATACAGTTCTCACGGCGTGACTGAGAGGGGGGTGCATAAGTCCCAATAAACGCCCGTTTAAAGGAACCAACCTGTGTCTGTTGTCGTGAAGAGAGCTACAGTGAGAACTCGCCTGCTCAACACGGGTAACAAGGACTCCGAGATCACGGCGGGTAGCGAGGAGAGGAAGATCCAGGTCGTCAGTTAAGCAAGTCCATACCGCACTGTCGTCATAGCAACCGCAAGTAACGGCCGTTAGACTGTGTTAAAGCGCAACTTTACAAGTTAAAGCCAAAAGGCGCTCCACCTCAAGTTTCAAGTTAAGGTGGTGTGAGAAGTGGTTTAACTTGGACATTGCAATAAGGACTCAGATCTATCAGCTTGTGTGCTATTTAGCTGTTGTGGTTGGAGATTATCAGATGTCCTGATTTTCACAGTTGCTTCATGTTACAAGGTTAAAGTCGATGTTAAATTTATATGTAAATTAACAATCTTTGATGAACGTTAAAAAATGGCATTTTAATCTGAAACTAAGATTTATGCAAGCTTTGTGTCTATAAAATTTCAACAAGCTTAAAGGGCATTTTCAGTGAAGTTAAAGGGCACTTAACCCAACTCTGTTTTTTCCTATTTTGTAAAATAAGCAATTTAATGCATTTCTAAACATATTATCTCATCTGTTAAAGTTCATATTTACATATTGTGTTAAGGTAATTTCACTATTTTTATTCTTGCTTTGAAATTGAAGTTAGCTGAAAAGTGGCTAAGTTTAAATGTTTATACAGTTATCTTAATGCAGTATTGAAGTCAGTATAATTACAAACTAGACATCATCCAGTTGTTTCACTGTTGTTCAAGTTATCTCAAAATGTCTGACACAAACACTGAGACCTGCCACAAGATGGCTGACTCATCTGCCCAACCTGAAGTTACCAAATCTGCAGAAGCAGAAGGGCTGCGAAGAGGCGAAAGAATTCGAACCCTCACAGAGAAGGGGAGAGAACTTCAAGAAGACGAGATGAAAAGTATCCAACGACGGTACAGAATCATTTATGAGAAATGGAGGTACCATGCTAGAATAGGCAAGGAAATACTGACCAATGAAGCCTCAGAGGATGAATTGAGTGAGCTGATTGAAAATATAAGCAGCACTTGCTCCGAGGTAAAAGCCATATATGAAACATTACGCAAAATACAAACTCCTGAGCCAGATCTGCGACGCAGAGTAGACACCTGCGTTTCACTCTCAGAGTTAATTATTCAAAAGGCAAAAGGGCAGCTTAAGAAGCCTAAAACAGAAGAAGAGGATGAACCTTGGCCCGATGTTGGATCAGTTCTAAACTCAACTTGCTCCTTATCAAGGCCACCATCTCATCAATCAAAATGTTCTATTCGTTCTAGTACTAACTCAGCCAAAAGATGTGAGGCTGCAGCGGAGGCTGCCGCATCCCAGGAAGTCTTAGCAGTATTGGATGAACAAGAAAGAGAAGAGGCCGAACTCCAAAGGCTAGAGGCTGAAGATAAACAACGGCTTGCACAATTTGAATCTGAAACCTTTGCCAGACAACAAGAAATGCAAGACAAACATAGAAGGCTTAAACGCTTGGAAGAAGTGAAGAAGTTAAATGCTGCAAGAGCACGAGTAATGGTCTATGATCAAGTTGAAGAAAATTTTAAAACAGCTGAATTGCTGTATGATGTTGAATTTGGAGAAACACAAGCCCTCAATGCCTCAAGTCCCTCCTTCATCCCTCAGTCTCTGCCAGTCACCACACAAGCCCTCAGTGCTTTAAGTCCCTCCTTCATTCCTCAGTCCTTGCCAGTCACAGCTCAAGCTCCACCCATTCCTACAGTACAGAACACCTCAGATTTGGTCCGCATGATAACGGAAGCTATAAATGCGAATCGTCTTCCAACACCAGAGCCTGCATTATTCACTGGAGACCCCTTGAGATTCAAGGACTGGCGACTCTCTTTTGAAACATTGATTGACAGGAAAAACATCCCAAAGAATGAAAAACTGTATTACCTAAGGAAGTATTTAGGTGGTGCTGCAAAAAAGGCCATTGAAGGATTCTTCTTATTGGGCACTGAAGCTGCATATGACTCGGCCTGGCAGCTTTTGGAAAAACGTTTTGGAGACCCATTTAATAATTGGGAAATCCTTCAGGGACAAACTACATGGATGGCCAAAAATAAGCACAAAGGATGGTTGTGAATTAAGGGAATTTGCAGACTTCCTTAAGAGCTGTGAGGCTGCAATGCCCCACATGAAGACATTAGAAATTCTTAATGACTGTAATGAAAGCCAAAAAATTCTGCTGAAGTTACCAGATTGGCTGGTATCCAGATGGAACCGTAAAGTGATGGAAGTCAGAGAAGCGAACGCTGATTATCCACCATTTAAAGAGTTTGTAGACTTCCTGTCTAAGGAAGCAGACCTTGCTTGTGATCCCATATCCTCAATTCAAGCGCTCAAAAGTGTGGAAAGTGAGAAATCAAAACACACCCGAAGCCAAACTATTCAAGCAAAGACACTGGCCACAGATACAAAAGAGAGCAGCATTCCATCATGTGTTTTCTGCAAAAGAGCAGGACATGACCTTACTAAGTGCAGAAAGTTCAGTGAAAAGACAGTTCAAGATCGTGTCAAGTTTGTGCAAGCAGAGAAGCTTTGTTTTGGATGTCTGAATGTAGGACATCACTCAAAGGAGTGTGACAACAGAAGTACATGCCAGAGGTGCCAAAGAAGACATCCGACATGTTTGCATGAGGAGAAGTTTAAAGACCGTCAAAGGCTGACTGCTCCAAAAGGAGAAGACAGCTCAAAGGACAAAGCAGAGATCAAAGAAGTAGCTGCGACAGCAACTACCAACAGAGTCATACAAGAGGGCCCAAACACACAAACATCCTCAATCGTACCAGTCTGGATCTCGTCTACAAAGCATCCAGACCACGAAGTTCTTGTGTATGCACTCTTAGACACTCAAAGCGATACAACTTTCATCCTAGACGAAATAGCCCAAGACCTCGATACAAGCAAAGAGAATGTCAGCTTGCGGCTATCCACAATGACTACAAAATCAGTAGTCATAACCTCTCAGAAACTGACAAACTTGCAAGTGAGAGGATACAACTTAGAGAGAAGAATTCCATTGCCAGCACTTTTCACACGAGAGTTCATCCCAGCAGATAGGTCACACATTCCAACCTCTGAAACAGCACTAAAGTGGCCTCATCTTGAACAACTGGCAGACAAGATTCCACCACCACTAGATTGTGAAGTAGGACTACTAATCGGCTACAACTGCCAACAAGCCCTTCTTCCAAGAGAAATTCTGTTTGGGAAAGACAATCATCCATATGCACAGCGAACTGATCTTGGCTGGAGTATTGTCGGCTGTGCAAATCCCGAAGCTAACTACAATGATGCAAAGAGATTCCACACATTCGTAGCCAACCGGATCCAACGCATAAGATCTAGCACAGATCCCGCACAATGGCGACATGTCAGCACTGAAAACAACCCAGCTGACTGCGCTTCAAGAGGACTGAGTGCAGCTCAGTTAAAAGAGTCTAATTGGCTGACAGGACCTGATTTTCTTTGGCACCAGAATCTTCCACGTGAAGAGGAAATGGTGGGAGATGTTGAAAGAACTGACCCTGAACTTCGCAAAGCCCATGTCCATACCATCATGATGAAAGGAATAGAGTCAGTGGCGAAACGCCTTGCCAAATTCTCTGACTGGTCCAGGGCAGTTAGAGCCATTGCTAGGCTCAAGAGATTTGCCAAAGAAATCAAAGGACTTCAGCCAAGAACAAATGAAGCAACTAGTCTTGAAGAAAGAAAGGAAGCAGAAAGCTTTATCATCAGGCTAGTGCAAGAAGATGCCTTTGCTGCGGACAAAAAAAAAAAATCAAAGCTCAAAAGGGAGACACTTTGAACAAGTACAGCAAGTTATATAAGTTGAACGCCTTCTTGGACAAGAACAATGTCCTAAGGGTAGGAGGACGATTGTCCCAGTCAGCCTTGCACCATGATGTAAAACATCCTGCGATCCTTCCTAAGAAATCCCATGTTTCAACACTGCTTGTCAAGCATCATCATGAGCGTGTATACCACCAAGGAAGAGGTATAACCTAGACTGGTTTACCTTGAAAGGCCCATTCACAAGGTGGTTACCTTGCTTGAGGCAAATTAAGTAGAAATTAAACAAAAGTGGGTCACATTCTTTCAGAGTTAAAACAACCCAAGCCATTGATTCCATTTATAATCTGTGTTTAAAAGAAATCCCGCATTTAAATCAATGAGTGATTTGGTGGGAGTGTAAGTGTTGTTATAAAATTATATATTTTCTGTACGTTACATGTTGGTTGTTGCAACTGTATATTTTGTTGAAATTTATTGTTTCCTCACCGGAACTGATGTTTTCCGTCTGGAGTGCCGCTGGGATTGTTTTCATTGTAGCACATAGCGGAAATAAGAAGAACGCTGTGCCACGTTATTCAGCTATCTGGCACTTAAGTTTGATTGAAGATTGAAGCCAAGCAGTTTGTTTTACCTTCAGAACTCTTTTCATGACAAGCGGCCAACGAGGTATTTGTTTTGTAACTTCTTTATATTATTTCGCTCTGTACTGTATATATGGTTATGCGTTATGTTTGCCTATACAGTTCTCACGGCGTGACTGAGAGGGGGGTGCATAAGTCCCAATAAACGCCCGTTTAAAGGAACCAACCTGTGTCTGTTGTCGTGAAGAGAGCTACACTCAGTTTATCATTGTGCAGCAGTATTACGTTAAATTTATCCACTTTACTTAACTGTCATTAACGCTTCTACAAAAAAGAAAAAAACAGCAGTGATATATAAATTGCATATATAGATTTTTTTTGTTGTTGCTCCTAAGTGGGAACCTTTGTTTTTGTTATGTACTGTCTTTCTCTTGATTTTTGACAGAGATTTAAGCTGACAAGTTCCATTATAAAACATTGCCTACCGAATACAGTGGTGTGAAAGTGTTTGCCCCCTTCCTGATTTCTATTTTTTTTTGTATGTTTGTTACACTTAATGTTTCAGATCATCTAACAAATTTAAATATTAGACAAAGATAACACAAGTAAACACAAAATGCAGTTTTTTTTTAATTTAAGTTTTTGTAAAGGGTATACAGGTCATTACAGCATTGCATTGTTTACATTTTCATCACATGTTCCCTTATTTTTTGCTATTTGACAACATTGGTAGGATAGTTATTACAACACCCCCTTTTTTTTAAAGTGAAAGAAAAAGAGAAATTAAAGAGAATTAAATTAAAAAAAATGAATAAACAAACAAACAGAACAGCAAAAAACAAACAAACAGAAAATTAAGTAGTTAAAAGTAAAAGAGCATCTGAGTAGCATTGGAACAAAGAGCGGGACCATTATTGAAATGGTATTTGTCAAAGATTAGATCTAATGGAAGACACATATGCGATCCAGGGTTGCCAAAAGTTCATGAACCCATCCATGTCCTGTCTCAGTGCGAATGTCAACTTTTCCATCGAGTAAATGTCTTGAATCACGTTAATCCAATCTTCAGGTGTAGGACAGTCCTTCAGCATCCATTTTTTAGTTAGGGCTTTTTTACTTGCCAATATTAAAACATTGAATAAGTATTTATCTCCTCGTCTTTCCAGTGAGTCCGGTAGTAAACCCAAATACAAAGTTACAAAAGAAAAGGGAACTGTTATTTTGAATATTTTCCCCAATATTGTCTGTACATTGGTCCAATATTGGTGGATAACTGGGCATGACCAAAACACATGAAAATGATTTGCAGTCTTTTCACCACACAAGCGCCAACAGTTCAACCCCTTATGGGTAAATTTGTTTTGTGCAGGTATTCTGAAAAATCTTACCAAGTTTTTCCATCCAAATTCTCTCCACTGCAGGGATGAGGTACTTTCCCATTGCTGTTTATTTAGCTTTTCCCATATTTCCAATTGTAAAGTGAAATTCCCCTCTTTTTCCCATCTCTCTTTTATATATGATGTGTTGTCTCCTTTTAAGTCTTGAAGACCTTGGTATATTTTAGAAATGTATCTGATCCCTGGGATCCCTTTATATGCCATTAAGAAGACCTTCAGAACACCTGACTGGGCCCTTTCCAAATCCTCCTTTTTAAGTACTGTATATTGTTTATGTGGTGTCTAAGCTGAAAGAACCTGTAAAGATCTTGATTTATTAGACCTTGTTTTTTCAAATCTTCAAAACTTCTTAAAGTTTGCCCCTTAAAAAAAATCGTAATATTTTATCAGCCCTTTCTCTTTCCACTCTTTAAATCTAGTGTCTGTTTTATTGGGGGTAAAGTCTTGATCATAGGCAATCCATTGCAGAAGTCGATAGGGCTCTTTAGCTTGATTCTCTCTGACTATCTTAAACCAAATTTTTAGCGGGGTCTCTATCCACAGGTTAGTGTTATTCAAGAGTTTAGGTAAGGCATTGTTCCCTATTATCGCCTGTAGGGGGATGTCACTTGTTATTTGGCCTTCCATCTCCTTCCATTGTGCAGTGTAGACTGGGTTACATATCTCTACTAAAGTTTTAATTTGTGCAGCTATAAAATAGTCCCTGATATTTGGCAGCGCGAGCCCACCTTTGTCTTTGTTTAGCTGTAGGGTTCTATATCTGATTCTAGGTATCTTGCCCTGCCATATGAATCTTGAGATCCTTCTGTCCAGCTCCTGCCATGTTTTTTTGGGAGGTTCTACCGGTATTGTTTGGAAAAGGTATAGAAGACATGGAAGTATATTCATTTTGACTGCTTCAATTCTTTGTGCAGTACCTAAGAATGGTATCATATTCCATCTTGCTAGGTCAGATTTTATTTTTGTCACCAGTGGATCATAGTTTAGTGTAATAATTTTGTCGAGTTGTTTCGGGATATTGACCCCCAGATATTTCATAGATTCCAACTCCCAGTTAGTTTTGAGTTCACTTAGTGAATAATGATTTGGGTCATAGTTGAATGTTAAAACTTGGGTTTTATGCATGTTTAATTTGTACCCCGATAAATCTCCATAGTCTGAAAAAACTGAGATTAGTTCTGGTAAAGAAGTGTCTGGCTGCCCTAGGTATATTAAAATATCATCAGCAAAGAGTGCTATTTTATGTTCCTTCTGACCAAGTGTAATACCCTGAATTTTTTGATTTTGTCTTATCCATTGGCTCAGAGGTTCTATGAAGATTGCAAAGAGCAGTGGAGACAGGGGGCAGCCTTGACGACATCCTCTTTCCAGCTCAAAAGATGATGATAAATTACCATTAATCCTTATTTTAGCTGTTGGTTTTTTATATAATGCCTGTATAGTTCTAATGAAGTTGTTATGAAAATTGAAACTGGATAAGATTCTATATAGGAAAGACCAGTCAACCGAATCGAATGCTTTTTCAGCATCTAATCCCAATATGACTGCATTTAAGTTATATTTTTTTATATGATGAATTATGTGTAAAGTGCGTCGAATGTTGTCTTGTGTCTGTCTTTGTCTTATAAAACCTGTTTGGTCTAAGTGAATTAAGTCTGTCAGTATGTTTTCTAACCTTTTGGCAAGGATAATGGTAAAAAGCTTATAGTCCTGATTTAATACACTGATTGGTCTGTAGTTGGAGCATTCTAGTTTATCTTTTTCAGGTTTAGGTATAACTGCAATGACCCCTTCTCTCCAGGAGGGGGGATTTCCCCTGTGTGGAGGACATAGTTAAATGTTTTCAGGAGGAGAGGAGATAGTTGCTGTTTAAAGGTTTTGTACCATTCTGCTGTATAGCCATCTGCTCCTGGGGATTTGTTAGCTTTAAGTTTCATAATTGCTTTTTCCAATTCTTTAGGTTGTATTTCTGACAGTAGTGTTTTATTTTGTGATTCCGTAAGTTGGGGAAGGTTTAATGTGTTTAGGAATGTCTCGGATGCGTTTTTATGTTTTTTGTGGGAGTATAAGTTCTTGTAGTAATTCTCGAAGCTTTTAAGAATATCCTGAATTCTGAATTTTATTTCCTTTGATACTGGGTTTTTTTGTAGATTGTAGATTGTAGATTTTGTAGATTGCTCTTTCTGTTTGTTGTTTCCTCAATTTATAGGCTAGTAATTTTGCTGATTTACTGCCTGCTTCATAGTGTTTTTGTTTCAGAAATGTAAGTTTCTTCTGGATTTCTATTGTGTAGATCTCATTTATTTGATTTTTAATTTCTTTAACCTTGAGCGAGCCATTAGAATGAGTGTTGTCTTTGTGTTCTTTTTCTAGGTTCTTGAGTTCTGACTCTAGTGTGATTAGTTTTTCTTGTCTCAGTTTCTTTTGGGTTGCCAGTTTTGCAATAATTTTTCCCCTTATTACAGCTTTGCACGTATCCCACAGTATTAAAGGGGATACTTCTCCATTATCGTTTTCTTCCAAATATCTGAAAATATCTGATTCCAATTCATCTTTCAGTGGTCTTTTCAGGACATTTGAATTCAACCTCCAGGAAAATGTATTATTTGTGTATTTTTGGATGTTTAAGTCCATATAGATCGGACTGTGGTCAGAGAGATCCATCAGTCCTATTTTACATGTTTTTACTCTTCCAATGTCTCTATTAAACATAAAAAAGTAATCAATCCTTGAGTAAGATGAATGAGGTGTTGAATAAAAAGTATAATCTTTTACATTGGGGTTGAATTCCCTCCATACGTCACAGATTCCCATTTCTTTTAGTAGCATCCGAGTTTTCCTATTTTGAGTGTTATTTTGATGTGAAGAATTACCTGTTGCATCCCAGTATGGATTCAGTCTTAGATTGAAGTCTCCACCACATATCACTAAACCTTGGGCTTTAGTTATCATTAGGTCGAATACATTTTTATAAAATTTCCATTTAGCCCCTGGTGGTGCATATACATTCAGCAGGGTGATATCTTCTCCCTCTAGCCGCCCAATTACCAAACTGTACCTCCCTTCTTTATCTTTGTGTTCTGATTTTTTTTCAAATGTAATTTTGGTTGATTTCAATGTCGCTACTCCCCTCCTCCTCCCTGATTTATATGAAGATGAAGAGATCATTTTAAACCCTTGTCTATTGAGTTTAGTGTGTTCCACGTCTGTTAGGTGGGTTTCTTGTAAAAATATTATTTCTGCTTTGTCTTTTTTCATTTTGCGTAGAATCTTGGATCTTTTAACTGGATTCAGGATCCCTTTTACATTATATGAGGCTATTTTGGTTACGCCCTGTTTCTCCATTGTATTTTCTTATTTAGTATAACAGTGTGGTGGCCCTCTTTTTTGCTACTCAGAAACTGGAAGAACATTAAGAACATAAAAAACATTAAGAACATAGTGTACGAAACTTTAAAACAAAAAACTGTCAAAAAAACTTCCTGAGCTGGGGTCTCTTTAAAGACCCTGTAAGAGCCCTGATGGAGTGTAGGCTCTGAGGGAAATTCCTCAAACTCTGTTACGTGTTGAGGGCCCTCTCTTACCCCTGTAAGTTGTCCCATGTTTTTAACTTCAATTCAATTCAATTCAATTCAACTTTATTTATATAGCGCCATTTCACAACAACAGTCATCTCATAGCACTATCAACTGTAGGGGGGAACCCCCACAGTTGCAGAAAACGTGAATTTCAGATCCCAATCCGAATTTGTAATGATTTTTTTTTTTTTTTTTTTTTATGCCTATACCCTATGAGATTGTGTGCACCCTCCCACCCCCATCACAGCAAACATTCACTCTAATACAGTATTTGTTAGTGTGGAGAGAACATGTGGGTCATTGTCACATTTCTATTTTAACAAGATTTTTTTTTTCCCTTTAAATTAAGAAGACATTTGTTTCTAATGCTATAACTGCTCCATGAAAGGTTTTACCACATGCTGATTCTGCACCTCCTTTAATGTTTGTTACCTTGTAGGAGGGGGGATGGAAGTGCAGAATGACTGAAAAGAAAAAAAACCAAAAAGGTCGCTATTCCTTCCTGGAACTGGAAAGCTTATCTTTGTAGCTCTGGGGCAGGGTTTCCCGCTGCTGGCCCGTGGATTTTGAAGGTCTCTGAGTGGACCACGTTTGAGCTCTGATCTTTTCGCTCAGATTCGCTGCGGGTTTAAACACCGTTACCGGGAGTCCTCTTCTCGCCATGTCAATTGTTGCTTCTTCCGCTGAATTATAGAGACATGACTCTTCACTGTAAAAGACCCTTAACTTCGCCGGAAATGGCGTCTGAAAGCGTAGATTCTGTTCCCGTAGAACCTTTTTGGCGTCGTTATATTCCTGTCGCTTTTTAAGAACCTCAGGGGCGTAATCGTGCTCCACGAAGACTTTTCTCTCTCTTGATGCATAAATCCTTTTTTCTGCCAAGCCCGTCTTACAACCTCTTGTTTTATTTTGAAATCGGAGAATCTTACGACCACCGAACGCGGGTGTGCTTCTGCCGCTGGCTTTGCGGCTAATGTACGATGGGCCTTTTCTATCTTCAAATCGGTGGTTTGTGGAATATCCAACTTCTCTCTCAATAAGGATTCCACGCATTCCGCCACTGTGTTGAAACTATCTCCAGCTCCTTCTTTCAGACTGTGAATTCTGATGTTATCTCGTCTCTGTCTTCCTTCTTGGTCGGTTAGCTTAGCCTCCAGCCTTGACTGTTTTCTGTATAAATCCAGCATAGAATCTTCAAGCACTTTTACTCTTTCTTCAGCTTCCAAGATTCGGTTTTCGGCCTGGTCCATTCTGCTGTTCGTCCTTTTTAGTTCCTCTCTGAATTCATGAAATTCGGCCCAAAATCATCGTAATTCATCAAATAGCGATTTCAAGCTAATCTTTTTGTTAGCTAGGCCTAGCTCCTCGTCTCCTGAACGGGTGTCCTCGAGATCAGATTCTGCGGCCGCTGCGCGTCCTGACCTGGGGAATGTCAGTTTCTTCTGTTTTTGGTTAGGCATGGTGTTTTTGTCTTTTGATTTTTATTCTTCCAAAAATCCGTTAAGTCTGATTTTGAAGATGTTTTCCTTGGATTGGATCTGGGAGGTTCAGCGTTAAGTTGCTATCACCATGGCGTCCAGACCGGAAGTCCACAAAATGCAGTTTTTAAATGAAGTTGTTTATTATGAAGGGTAAAAAAAATCCAAACCTACATGGTCCTGTGTAAAACATAAATTAACTGTGGTTTATCATATTGTTGGAAAGCTGAGTTCAATTTCTCTAGACACACCCAGGCCTGATTACTGCCACACCTGTTCTCAATCAAGAAATCATTTAACTAGGACCTGCCTGACAAAGTGAAGTAGACCAAAAGATCCTCAAAAGCTAGACATCATGCTATGATCCAAAGAAATTCAGGAACAAATGAGAAACAAAGTAATTGAGATCTATCAGTCTGGAAAAGGTTATAAAACCATTTCTAAGGATTTGGGACTCCAGCGAACCACAGTGAGAGCCATTATCCACAAATGGCGAAAACATGGAACAGTGGTGAACCTTCCCAGAAGTGGCCGACTGACCAAACTTACCCCAAGAGCGCAGTGACGACTCATCCAAGAGGTCACAAAAGACCCCACAACAACATCCAAAGAACTCCAGTCCTCACTTGCCTCAGTTAAGGTCAGTGCACATGACTTCACCATAAGAAAGAGACTGGGCAATAATGGCCTGCATGGCAGAGTTCCAAGACAAAATCCACTGTTGAGCAAAAAGAACATAAAGGCTTGTCTCAGTTTTGCCCGAAAACATCTTGATGATCCCCAAGACTTTTGGGAAAATACTCTGTGGACCGATGAGACAAAAGTTGAACTTTTTGGAAGGTGTGTGTTCCATTATATCTGGCGTAAAAGTAACACAGCATTTCAGAAAAAGAACATCATCCCAACAGTAAAATATGGTGGTGGTAGTGTGATGTTCTGGGGCTGTTTTGCTGCTTCAGGACCTGGAAGACTTGCTGTGGTAAATGGAACCATGTATTCTGCTGTCTACCAAAAAATCCTGAAGGAGAATGTCTGGCCATCTGTTTGTGACCTCAAGCTGAAGCGCATTTGGGTTCTGCAGCAGGACAATGATCTAAGACACACTAGCAAGTCCACCTCTGAGTGGCTTAAGAAAAACAAAATGAAGACTTTGGAGTGGCCTAGTCAAACTTCTGACCTGAATCTGATTGAGATGCTGTGGCATGACCTTAAAAAGGCGGTTCATGCTTGAAAACTTTCCAGTGTTGGCGAATTACAACAATTCTGCAAAGATGAGTGGGCCAAAATTCCTCCACAGTGCTGTAAAGGACTCCTTGCCAGTTATCGCAAACGCTTGATTGCAGTTGCTGCTGCTAAGGGTGGCCCAACCAGTTATAAGGTTTTGGGGGCAATCACTTTTTCACACAGGGCCATGTAGGTTTGGATTTTTTTTCCCCCTTAATAATAAACACCTTAATTTAAAAAAACTGCATTTTGTGTTTACTTGTTATCTTTGTCTAATATTTAAATTTGTTTGATGATTTGAAACATTTAAGTGTGACAAACATACAAAAAAAAAGAGAAATCATTGAGGGGACAAACACTGTTTCACGCCACTGTATTTGTACCAGCTTACTTTAATATAGTTAGCTAAAACACACACAGCTACCCATAATTAATAGCTACCTCAAACAAAAAACTTAAAAACTACAAGAAAAATATTGCAAACTTATTAGAAAATGACTAAATTTACAAGGAGTTGGAAATAGAAAAAGTACAAGAAAGCTTAAAGTTTAAGAAAAAATTTGGATTAATAAGGAACAAAGTACAATTAATGAGGAAAAAAGTCATAAATTTAAGTGAAAAAAGCAGCACTGTAGAAAATAGCTTTTGAATTTACAAGAAAAAGTCATATTTACAATACAAGCTGTAAATTATGAGAGAAGACAAAACTCAGTTTATGAGTAAAAATTTTCAGATTTAAGAGGAAAACCTCCTGTTACTACCAGTTTAGCTTGCTACTGCTAGTTTAACCAGTTTCTTACAACATGCCTGTTTTTTTTTTTCATCAATTTTAAGGCTCAAAAATGTTTTGTGGCTCTTTGCAGATTTTTTTTTTTTTTTTTTTTTTTTTTTTTTTTTTTTTGACAATGGGTTAAAATAGCTCCTTCCAGAGTACAGGTTGCTGACTCCTGATCTACAGGAGAGAATTTGGGTCACTGCAAACTCGGATACAAATATTTAACTTTTATCTGAGTCACGATAGGTTGGCGGTACCTGTATATCAGGTTGTTGCTCAGTTTAACTGCCAGGAAAGAACAAAGGCTGTCTGATGACACACTGGGTCAACCTAAAAGGTGAAGGGAATATTTTAAAGACTGTTGCTTTTGTAACTTCCTGGATAGCAGACTGAGAAAATGTGATTTTTGTATTCACACACCAGGCTACAAAATAACCTTAACCAATAAATTACTGACCTAACACATTTATTTAAGAATAAATTTAGTATTTTAGTGATCAAAAGAGCCATCCTTTCTATAATTTTTTATATTTTAAATATTTTTTAAATGTGAAGAAAAAAATAATCTAGTGTTTATCAAGAAAAGTGTCATGACATACAAGCAGGTCTTGATTTTTAAGTTTGGAAGCACTGCTAAAGTAATTTTTGATGAGAAGAAAAAGATCAACACACCCCCCCCCAAATTATCGGTGTTTGTGGTATTTAAAATAAATTTTTAGCTCATTCCAGTGAAGCTGAAAGGAACCGTGTCTGTCCATCCACATTTCACAGGAATCACTACTCAGAATCAGAATCCTTTTATTGTCATTGCATAAAGTAAAACAAAAAAAAGGTACAAAGAAATTTAAAGTGCTATCCATAAAACATCAACCAGTCTAATAAAATATCAGTCTGTTATGTAAATGCATCAAACACTCATATGCAGCTGATAAAAAAATATGATGTAATAAATAAAATAAATATGCAAAAATAAGTAACTAGAATCGAGAGAAGAAACAAAAAGTCAGTCCATAGTGATGATTGTGGGGGTGGGGGGGGGGGGTGTCATACCCCACCACTATTTAGCTCAACAATGGCTCTAGGATAAAAACTTTTTGAGTCTAGAGGTGCAAATCTGAAGGATGCGATAACGTCTTCCAGAGGGAAGCAGGGAGAAGAGATGGTGGCAGGGGTGCGTCTCATTCCTGATAATATTATTGTCCCTGTGGAGGCAGCGTGTCCTAAATATGTCCTCCATAGTAGGCAGGGGCAGACCGACAATCTTTTGCATGTTCAAATGACTCTCAGTATGCTTTCCTGTCTGTCTTAGGATAGTTCACATACCATGTTGTTGTCGGTATGCTCTCAGTGCAGTTCTGGTGGCAGTCTTCTTTTTAACTGTTCTTAAAAAGTAGAGTCGTCATTGTGCCTTCTTCACTACAGCAGTGGTGTTGGTTGACCACATACAGTATGGTCTTCAGTGAAGTCCCCAAAAACTTAGAGGAGACCTTTTCCACCTCTTCTTCTCTAGTGGTTAGAGGAGCGTAGTTCTTACATTTCCTCCTAAAGTCAGTGATGAGCTCCTTTGTCTTTTTTATATTGAGTGTGAGATTGTTGTTTTTTCTACCATTCAATTAATTTGTAGATTTCAGTGTTTCCCCTAGGTTTACAGGTTTTTTTTTTTTTTTTGGGGGGGGGGGTGCAACTAAATGATTATTTTTGTAGTCGACTAATCTAATGACTATTTTTTTGATTGGTCGACCAAGAGGTCACAAAAGACCCCACAACAACATCCAAAGAACTGCAGGCCTCACTTGCCTCAGTAAAGGTCAGTGCTCATGACTCCACTATAAAAAAGAAACTGGGCAAAAATGGCCTGCATGGCAGAGTTCCAAGACAAAAACCACTGCTGAGCAAAAAGAACATAAAGGCTCATCTTAGTTTTGCCAGAAAACATCTTGATGATCCCCAAGACTTTTGGGAAAATACTCTGTGGACTGACGAGACAAAAGTTGAACTTTTTGGAAGGTGTGTGTCCCATTACATCTGGCGTAAAAGTAGCACAGCATTTCAGAAAAGGAACATCATACCAACAGTAAAATATGGTGGTGGTAGTATGATGTTCTGGGGCTGTTTTGCTGCTTCAGGATCTGGAAGACTGGCTGTGGTAAATGGAACCATGTATTCTGCTGTCTACCAAAAAATCCTGAAGGAGAATGTCTGGCCATCTGTTTGTGACCTCAAGCTGAAGCGCATTTGGGTTCTGCAGCAGGACAATGATCCAAAACACACCCGCAAGTCCACCTCTGAATGGCTTAAGAAAAACAAAATGAAGACTTTGGAGTGGCCTAGTCAAAATCCTGACCTGAATCTGATTAAGATGCTGTGCCATGACCTTAAAAAGGCGGTTCATGCTCAAAAACCCTCCAGTGTGGCTGAATTACAACAATTCTGCAAAGATGAGTGGACCAAAATTCCTCCACAATGCTGTAAAAGACTCATTGCCCGTTATTGCAAATGCTTGATTGCAGATGTTGCTGCTAAGGGTGGCCCAACCAGTTATTAGGTTTAAGGGGCAATTACGTTTTCACACAGGGCCATGTAGGCTTGGATTTTTTTTCCCCTTAATAAAAAACACCATTTAAAAACTGCATTTTGTCCATCCATCTTCTTCCGCTTAATCCTTTTTGGGTCGCGGGGGGGGCTGGAGCCTATCCCAGCATCTTTGGGCGAGAGGCAGGGTACACCCTGGACAGATCGCCAGTCCATCGCAGGGCCAACACAGAGAGACGGACAACCATTCACTCTTACAGTCATACCTAAGGCCAATTTAGAATCCCCAGTTTGATGCCAATTAACCTAACGTGCATGTTTTTGGCATGTGGGAGGAAACCGGAGAAATCCCAGAGTAAACCCACGCAGACACAGGGAGAACATGCAAACTCCACACAGATCACTGTTGGTCGGGGGCTGGGATCTAACCCAGGATCCCCCGGCCAAGGGTGAGTTGCTGTGCTGCCGCAGTGCTAACCACTCCGCCACCGCACTGCCACTACATTTTGTGTTTACTTGTATTATCTTTGTCTAATATTTAAATTTGTTTGATGATTTGAAACATTTACAGTGTGACAAACATACAAAAAAATGAGAAAACAGGAAGGGGGTAAACACTTTTTCACACCACTGTATATAGCGCCTTTCATTCAAATTTTCAGGAAAGATGTGTAATGGCACAGTGAACACATGATTAGATTTTGGTGATGATCTCAAAATGCATACCTCTATCAAGGCTCTTATCTTCTCACAGAGTTTTAAGTAACAATAATCCAAAATTACTGGATGGATGTGGATGAAATTTTCACCAGAGGTGGTTCTTAGCCCAAAGATGAACTCATTAGATGCTGGAGGTGATCTGTGAGTGCATACCTCTGCCAAGGCCCTATCTTGTAATGTACTGGATGGTGATATGGACAGACAAAGGGAGGGAGGGATGAAGCCTTGGCGGAGGTATGCACTCTCTGAGTGCCCTCTAGTTGCTGCCTACATGGCCCTGTGTGAAATCACACACCTTCCAAAAAGTTCAACTTTTGTCTCGTCAGTCCACAGAGTATTTTCCCAAAAGTCTTGGGGATCATCAAGATGTTTTCTGGCAAAACTGAGATGAACCTTTGTTCTTTTTGCTCAGCAGTGGTTTTTATCTTGGAACTCTGCCATGCAGGCCATTATTGTCCAGTCTCTTTTTTATAGTGGAGTCATGAGCACTGACCTTTACTGAGGCAAGTGAGGCCTGCAGTTCTTTGGATGTTGTTGTGGGTTGTTTTGTGACCTCTTGGATGAGTCGTCACTGCGCTCTTGGGGTAATTTTGATCGGCCAGCCACTCCTGGGAAGGTTCACCACTGTTCCATGTTTTCGCCATTTGTGGATAATGGCTCTCACTGTGGTTCACTGGAGTCCCAAAGCTTTAGAAATGGCTTTATAACCTTTTCCAGAGTGATAGATCTCAGTTACTTTTCCTCATTTGTTCCTGAATTTCTTTGGATTGCAGCATGATGTCTAGCTTTTGAGGATCTTTTGGTCTACTTCACTTTGTCATACAGGTCCTATTTCAGTGATTTCTTGATTGAGAACAGGTATGGTAGTAATGAGGCCTGGGTGTGTCTAGAGAAATTGAACTCAGCTTTCCAAAGATGTGATAAACCACAGCTAATTTATGGTTTAGCGGGGGGAGGGGGGTCACTTTTTCACACAGGGCCATGTAGGTTTGGTTTTTTTTACCCTTAATAATAAACACCTTCATTTAAAAACTGCATTTTGTGTTTACTTGTGTTATCTTTGTCTAATATTTAAATTTGTTTGTTGATCTGAAACATTTAACATACAAAAAAAAAGAAAAATCAGGAAGGAGGCAAACACTTTTTCATACCACTGTAAATGCAATCCGTTATTATTATTATTACTAGTGCATGCCCGTAGAAAGCAAGTATTCCTGTCTGAAACAGGTAGCCCAATCAGGCTTTACAGGTCCAAACGTAGGCTGTGTTTGAAAGTTGAATACAGAGGTGTAGTCTATTATGTAGGCAATCATACATGTTAGACTTTGACAAATATGAAAGGGACTGAACTGAGATTTATTTGACTGTATGAATATTAATTACAGAATAATTGAAAATGAATGGGGCGTGCAATATTAGCCACTGTTTAAGAACCACTTGTTTATTTTTTTGTCAGATCGCTTATTTGTGTGATCTTTTATGAGTTATTTTCATAAATGTTGTATGTTGCACTTTGGGGAATGGGAGTTGTTCAGTCACCATTATAGTTTAGTTTATATGTGTAGTTTATAGTCTTATTGTCAATAAAGTCATGCAGTACTATAACAGGACACGTTTACAAGTATTTGAGACCCATTGTAGTGCATCCTTTTATATTTTAGCAATATTATAAGTACAAAACACCGAACGTTATTTTTTTTTGTTTTATTTTGTATTTGTGTCTTGTATACTTAACTGATCACCAGAGGGAAATTGAGGGCATCCATGGTACAGCGCCAATCCCTTCACCAGTGTCACACACACACACACCAGAATGACCCATTTGGATGCAAGTTTTGCATCAGTGTTGACCATTTGTCTAAATATTTAAATGAAAATGACTTATTTCATTATTTGGACATTTTTGCGTCTTGTTGTCGTTAAGTCAAAGTGTGTGTCCGCATGTAATATGCAGTTGATGTGGTCATTCCGCTCCACAGTGAAGCAGCAGTCGGGACTTTCATGTACCTCTGACCGGGCAGGCTGAGCACACGGTGGGACACCGGTGTTGGCCGGTTCACGGGAGTCTCGGCTGCTGCCTTACCTGTGTGCCAGTGATGCCATTGCGGCATCATGGGTCCCCGGCAGCACTACCCCCCCCCCCCGCACCTCGTGTTCTGTATGGCGAATATATCCTTTAGACCTACGCAACTTTATGGTATATAGCAGCTCCATACTCATTGATGCGTGGGTCCCTGGCAGTCCCCCCCCCCCCCCGGTCTCTATGGCGAATACTCAACCTTATGGTATATATTTTGACTGAGTGGCTCCATACCCGTGGATACACACCCTCATAACCTCAGCAGCAAAACACTTCTAAAATCTTTGTTTGCAAAGCGTTGTGATGACTGACAGGTCATGATGCTGTGTTATCCAGTCAGCATGGTCGTGATGCCATGTATTGTCCAGTCAGCATGGTTGTGATGCCGCATATTGTCCAATCAGCACGGAGTCAATCCGAAACCCCGCCCACACTTCTTGAAGCCAGGGGATGAAGACATAGAGCGGTCACACAGCGGTGAACTTTTGTTGATAAAAATTACATATTTTGACTGAGTGACTCCATATTTGGGGATGCACATGATTGTAGTTTCAGCAAAGCACGTTTAAAATCTTAGGTCAGTGTGACGAACGGTTTGAGAGATATCTGAGGAACACACACACACAGATCTTGAATTTATAGATAGATTAACAGACAGAGAAACAACAGCAAAAACAATATGACTACATAATAATAATAACAAGACTGTCATAATTGTATTGACCATACATTGGGGCTGGGCAATTCCACCTTAAATCAACATCATGGTTTATTGAATCTTTCAGGTCAATTTTCTTTTTTTTTTTTACTCCTCTCTTCTCCATTACAGTTTACTGACAAGGTTCATTATTATTAAGCAATATTACACAACAGTGCGGTATCATACCATATTTTTTTTTGCAGTTATCAACAGCAAATTCACATTGTTTGATGCAGCAAAGTTCAGCCTCCACCTCCTCCGCCGTCACCTCCCATTCTCGTCTTCCTATACCGGCGTCCTGTGTCCTGCCCTTCCTTAATTCTGATTGGCTGCTTAGAAAGGTCTGACATTGATGAGTGCAGCTGTACAGTAGTCTGACAAGTTGAACTTTTTTCAGCCCTTTGCACCGTGACAAAAAGCGGCCAACGCTCAAAGCGTTTCAACGCTGAGGGCGCTCAGCACTGTAAACGCTGAACTACATAGAGAATGAATAGAAAATAGTGTAGCATCAATCCCTTTGGCTCCAATCTATAAAATCACTCTTCACCTTAAAGAAATTGTTTCACCCAAAAGTCTGGTCAAAAATTGTTTCCTTCACCTAAAAACCACAGTTTGAAAACACATTCCATGGTAAAAGGGAAGATAAGGATTCGATTTTGTGCCAGGAACGGATTAGTCTGCAATCATAAATCCCGGAACTTCCCCCCCAACCAGGCAGTTTTATGCTTACAGAACTGTTTGAAACATTCCGGATACCTTGACCACATTCCACAGGTCTCTAGGAATTATCCACAGCTCAACATTACCCCCTGGTGGACATCTCTGGAATATGTTCACTGTTGCCTCTGCAAGCTGAACTGGGGTTACTGAATGAAATGACTTCCTTTTAACAAAAACTCTCAATTCTCAGATTATTTTCTTTTTCAGGACACCTTGGAAAATCAAGTGGGACTCTGACATACCATTCTGGTTTGAAATGTTTCATTAATCATTGGTTTAAATGTATTGCATGTTTGAAAATGCTTAAATGAACCTTATTCTAATGCATGTTAATTATAGAATGACAAGTTTATGAAAGTGCATGTTTTATGTAGCAAGAATGAAAATTAGTCATGAATCACTGAAGTTAGTTTAGCTTACTCACATAAAGTGAATTTTCATTTTAATCAAGATGCGTTTCATCCCATTTGAAAAGCTTACTCAAGTCATCTGACTGGTGCCAGTCAATCACCAGCCAGTCTCTTTTGGACAATGCCCCCTTTCATTCTATTGGTTGGTTACAGACAAAGGACTGCTTTCTTATTGGACCAGAGTTCAGTCAAACCTCCTGCGATGGGAGACAGTTGGTTCTCTTTCATGTCAGTCAAGTTTTTCCCCTGGAAAAACTATTCAGTTTAAGTGAGGAACACACTAGTTCAGGCAGTTGTTCTTTCTGTAGGTTTGTCTAAGTTTGAAAAAGTTGTCTGTGTTCTGCCTTGAATTCTCTCTTTCCTTTAAACGTCTGGGGAAAATACTTTTTCTTCTGTTTTGAGCTCAAACTTCTCTTTTATATGGAGTGAAACTCCGTGTTCTCAGACTTTTTTTTTTATTTTATTCTGTTAAACTTTTTCTATTGATTTTCCATAACTCGCTGTGTTTTAAAGTGGACTGATCGTTTTTTCCTCACACTGGAAGCTGTTTTCGCCAATCCCCACAACATCTGAAGAACTCGGATTTCGTGGCTTGAATCATTTTTTTTTTATTATTATTATTAATTTTGTCTTCTCGATTCTGGGCCTTTGATCAGACTTTGAACTATCTCATCAATTTATTTGAACCTGGGAGAGCCGCTGAAAAAAACTCTCTCATGTTGTCCACATGACATACTGCTTTAGCAGCCAGCAGCAGCCTCTCATCGTCGTTGTTGGATTTCAGCTCCTGACTGTTTGCCTCTGGGAAGAAATTGTCTGCTGGTAGATAATTTCCAATATTATCAAATAAATCTTCAGTGGAGAATCCAGCTGGAAACTAACACAAAGGTCACATGAGCAAGATCCCTTTGTTTCATCTGCTGAGTTAATGCGGTGTGCATTGCCTTAAAGTATGTCGTAATTTGTCTCAGGTTTAAAACTAGTTCACCAAAAACATTACCTCCTTGGTGGAGGTAATTGGTGTCATCAGTTCCTAAATGCTTATTGAGTGTTGTTAAAAGGAAAAGTGATGTAACACAGTGATAAACATGCCCCTGTCCCAGCTTTTTACCACCGCCATGGGAGGACGAGGATAATGTTTTTAGTGGCATTGGTTGGTTTGTTTGCCTGTTAGCAACATAACTCAAAGTTATCAACGGATTTTGATGAAATTTTCAGGAAAGGTGTGTGATGGCACGGGGAACAGATGATTAGATTTTCGTGGTGATTCAGATCACGATGTAGATGCAGGAATTTTTTTGAATGTTATTTTATATATTCTACTGCCCCTTAAAAGATGTGTCCACTCAGTTACGTGTGTGGTCACGCCATAGGATCACGTGCCTTGGCAACCTGGAAGCCAAACATTGCAGAAAAAGTATTAGGAGGCGTGTCCACCAAACTCATTTTTTCTGCTGTGGGTGACTATTTTCTATTCATTCTCTATGTAGTCCAGCATTTACAACCCTGAGCGCCCTCAGCGATGAAAGGCTTTTAGTGGTGGCCGCTTTTTGTTGCGGTGCTCAAGGCTGGAAAAAGTTCAACTTGTCACACTACTGTACAGCTGCGCTCGTACAGTTAAAGTGGAATTGCCCAGCTCCAATGTATGGTCAATACAATTATGACAGTCTTGTTATTATTTTGTAGTCATATTGTTTTTGCTGTTGTTTCTCTGTGTGTTAATAATAATAATAATAATAATAATAATAATAACAATAATAATAATAATGGATTGCATTTATATAGCACCTTTCATTCAAATATTCAGGAAAGATGTGTAGTGGCACACTGAACACATGATTAGATTTTGGTGATGATCTCAAAATGCATACCTCCACCAAGGCTCTTCTCACAGAATTTTGGCAACAATACTCCAAAACTTCTGGATGGATTTGGATGAAATTTTCACCAGAGGTGGTTCTTGGCCCAAAGATGAACTCATTAGATGTTGGAGGTGATCCATAAGTGCATACCTCCGCCAAGGCCCTATCGTGCAATGTACAGATGGATGGCAATATGGACAGACAAAGGGACGGAGGGGGGGACAAAGGGAGGGAGGGACGGAGCCTTGGCAGAGGTATGCGCTCTCTGAGTGCCCTCTAGTTTGGAATATGTTGCAGGCATCAGATTCAATATTTGTGAATATTTGCAAAAAAAAACAAACAAAATTTATCAGTTTGAACATTAAATATCTTGTCTTTGTAGTGTATTCAATTGAACATATAGGTTGAAAAGGATTTTAAAATAACTGCATTTTGTTTTATTTACATTTTACACAATTGGCATTGTATTAGAATTGTGGTTGTATATAAGAAATGTGTTTATTGTTTCCTCCTGACCATCCTCCTGATTTTGCCATACTTTCGGATTGTTTCTTTTTTTTATTATGTATATTATTCACAAGGTTTTATTTAGGCAAGTCGATGAACATTTAAGTTTTTCCTCGATGGCCTGCTTTTTTAAAATTAAAGTAATATTTCTTTTGTCTGAATGGATAAACAACTGTTGTCTCTGACCACTTTATCATCTGTTCATTTTGCAGGTACAAGAGAATTCTCCCGGTCACCGAGCAGGACTGGAGCCATACTTTGATTTCATCATCTCAATTTGTGACACCAGACTGGTAAGCCTGTTCTAACATGAATGACAACCAGTGACGTGCAGTCGGGAGGCAGATGAGGCTGAAAATCATTTAGAGGCTGGGCAGTACCATTGCCCCAAAGGGAGGGGGTGTATTTGAGCATCATAAGCAGAGATTTTTTTAATAAAAGAAGATGAGGACATATTTTTTTTTATCAAAGTCACTGTGATTTTTGTCCAGAAGGACAGGCAAACTTATTTCATTTACCAGTAAAATTAAGACCATGCATGCATAGCAGTTGTAAATACTAATAATAATTTGTAATGAGTGTAAATTGTGGAGCTACAACACAGAGATTCAGCTCTCTGAGCCACTATAATTTACATTATTCCTTGGCCAAAAACAAAGTATATTGAATTTTGTGCCCCAAAAACTTGTTTGTAAAATAACAATACATTATATACTTTTGTAACCATGGGTCTTTGCACGTTGTCTACACTCAGAGAGTTATAAAATGAAAACACAGATTTTTATTACTGCCTTTTCTGTGTATTCCATTAAGAGGAAATTTAATAAAATACCTTACACTTGTGGAAAGTATTTATAAATCAGACTCTGAAAGCATCACAGCCTCACCGGAAATGAAACTCACTGCACGTCACTGATGACAACATATCCCAACTAGTGCTGCAGTGATTAGTCAATTAATTGACTTGTACAGTGGTCCCCAACCTTTTTTGCTACATGAACTGGGAACAAGTAAAAAGAAAAGAAAAATACAGTGGGGGGAGGGGTTAACATGAACCGAATGCATCTGCAAAAAAAAAAAAAAAAGGTGATTAATAAAAACTCTCACGTGGGCTATCCCATTCCTCCATCTCCCCCAGCTTGCCTGGGGAGCAGGGCGACTTCCCATCGGGCCCAAGCATGCACAGGAGCGGTTGTTGGCGAACATGATCCTGCTTCTCTGCACTGACCTCCAGGGAGCCTCTCTTCCCAATGTGAATCAAACTCTTTTGAAAGCAAAGATTGCTTGCAGGTTTAATTTCCAAGCATCATGCTTGAAAATTAAACCTGCATGAGAAGAGAGAGAATATTTGGTAATTTTGCAAAGTAAAACACAGACTTTGATAGTCAATACGGAGGAACAGATTTTTTTTTTTTTTCTGCAGCCCAGTACCAAGTGGTCCACGGACCAGTTTTGGAGGACTATGCGACTAGTTGATCAACAGAAAATTATTTGACAAATAATTTGATAATTGACTGTCTATTCATCCTTTTCCAGTAAAGATTCTAAAAATGTGACTGTTTCATGTTCTTAGCAATGAAAATTTGCCATTTTCTTGTTTTTGCATTAGAAGTTTAATAATTTTTGGTTTTGTGTTTTTTGTTTGACAAAGACATTTGATGAGGATCTCCTTGTTTTTTAAAAAAATATCTTGGAGACCAAATGTGTAGTAAACTATTTGGGGAAAAAAAAAACCTCTTTTAATAATCAGATTAATCATAACGATAATCTTTAGTTGCAGCTCCAATCTCGATGTCTTCCGCAGCCACAAATGTTGTGTTGAATGATTCGAATGTGCTGATTTGTAACAGAACAAGGACAATGACACCCTGAAAGAGCTGCTGAAGATGAACGTGGAGAGGCCCATCACGATGCTGTTGTACAGCAGCAAGACACTGGCTGTGAGGCAGACAACTGTCACACCCAGCACCATGTGGGGGGGGCACGGGCTTCTTGGAGTCAGCATTCGCTTCTGCAGCTTCGAAGGAGCCAATGAAAATGTTTGGCACATCTTGGTGAGGGAGGGAGACGTTCTGCCACAAGGTTGACTTTTGAATTATTTCTATTCTTCTTGCCTAAGCTTTTTCTGTGTGTTGTTTTGATTCAAGGAAGTGGAGCCGAACTGTCCTGCTGCCCTTGCTGGTTTGAGGCCTCATGCTGATTACGTCATAGGAGCAGATTCTGTCTTGACTGAGGTAGCTGCTTTAAATGAGAAATCTCTCTGGTAAATGCTTGAAACGGTGAATTGTGTCTATACTGGTGTGGATGTGTGCTCGTTCAACAGACCGAAGATCTGTTCTCCCTCATTGAATCCCACGAAGGGAAGGAGCTGAAGCTGTACGTTTATAACACCAACACGGACAACTGCCGCGAGGTGCTCATCACTCCAAACTCTGACTGGGGTGGAGAGGGCAGGTATGATGCACAACAAGGAAATTATTCACCATCTTCTGTTGCCACTTAAAAGGAGAGATTTTATTTTTGTTCCTGTTTCAGATTTCAGCTTCATAATTTTGCTTATGTCTGTTAGTGTGGCTTTTTTAGTTCCTCTGTTTAAGTCAGCTTTCTTTTAATCAGCTGTCCCTCACAAGGTCCCTGTCTCAAGGCCTGGGACACATCAAGGAACCGACTGGCACAAAACAGTTCTTGATGACAATTTTTTGGCTGATTCCACATGTAAATAGGTGTCAGAGTTATCTGCAAATAAGATCAGACTGATTAGCTGTTGAACTAATGACCAGATACAAGCAGCTGAAATGAGCTTTCGCCGTAGGATTACTGGACTCACCCTCAGAGATAGGGTGAGGAGCTCAATCATCCGGGAGAGGCTCAGAGTAGAACTGCTGCTCCTCTACATCGAAAGGAGCCAGTTGAGATGGTTTGGACATCTGATCAGGATGCGCCCTGGATGCCTCCCACTTGAGGTGTTTCGGGCATGTCCCACTGGGAGGAGACCCTGGGGCAGACCCAGGACAGGCTGGAGAGACTGTCTCCCAGCTGTCCTGCGAACGCTTTGGCATCCTCTCAGAAGAGCTGGAGCAGGTGGCTAGGGAGAGGGAAGTCTGGGCTTCTCTGCTTGAGCTGCTGCCTCCACGACCTGGACCTCTGGAAAAGCCGTAGAAGATGGATGGATGGATGAAGAAAATGAGTGAGCAAGAAGAAAGATGCATATGATGCAGAAGCAGAACCTACAGTACATGCTTGTTTGCCATTGGCTGTAGTCCTCCTGGTGTGTCCAAGTGCAACTTGTTGTATGCCGATAAACTCAATAAAAGGAGACACCTGCATTCATCCAGTTTTGTCAGATGTCGTTCTAGTATGTCCCGAGACAAAGATGACCATAACATTAAAGTCTCTTCTCTGAAGCCAGTGCAGTGAACAGTATGTGTTTTCTGACAATTTCTTTGGTTGTAGCACAAAAAACCATGGTCCTACATCTACACCATCAGAGAGGTTCGAAGCTCTGACAGCCTTGTGACCATTGAGTATGCAACAAAATTCTCTCTGGAATTTCACCGCTACTGCAGCATGGCCTACCGTACTAGCCAGCCAATAGGGATGTAATGTCTTGACTGTATCAAAAATGTTTGTTTTATGCTTGTGTATAAGGTATTGTCTTACAGTCTTAGAAGTCATAGTCATAGAAACTTGACGTCCTACATACGTTTGTCAGATCTGTGTCACTTCTGGCTTTCAGTTAACTTCTAAGATTGTTTAAATCACATAGCGTGTGGTGTGCCTAGTGCTGGGAGATATGGCCTAAAAATAAAATGCTGATTTTTTTTTTTTTTTTTAATGCCTCATGCAATTTTCAATTTTATTCAGTATTTTTCATTAAAGACATGGAATTATTTTAAATAGGGGTTTTCCCCAGTCAAACCTGATTCCCTATAGGGGAATAATTTGCAAACCTGACTTTCACCAAACCTTTTTTTATAATAAAGGTTTGATCAAACAAAGATGAATCTACACATTTCTGATTAATAAAGTGTCAACTTTTAATAAATTAACTTGTAAGGGTGGGGGATGGGGTTGTTGCTGGAGGCTACCATATTTACTCTTGTGAATGGGGAAAATTGATTTTTATGATATTCATTTTTTGGCATTGGCAATACCAAAAATTTTGATTTAAAATCCATCTATTGCCCATCCCCAGTGTTGTGAGATATGAGTTTTAAAAAATAAAGTTGCCAGGAGCCAAATGTTGTTGCTGTGGGATTGTGCAGCTTTAGGAAGTTATGTGGTTTACTCTCACAAATCCCAATTTCAATAAAGTTGGGACATTGTGTCAAATGAAAATCAAAACAGAACACAATGATTTGCAAATCCTTTTCAACCTATATTCTTTTGAATGCACAACAAAGACAAGATATTTAAAGTTCGAACTGATAAACTTTTTTTTTTTTTTCAAATATTCACTCATTTTAAATTTCATGTCTGCAACACGTTAAACAAAAGCTGGGCATGTACAGGGGCATGTAATACCACTGTTAAATCACCTTTCCTTTTAACAACATTCAATAAATGTTTAGGAACTGAGGACACTAATTGTTGAAGCTTTGTAGGTGGAATTCTTTCCCATTCTTACTTGATGTACGACCTCAACTGCTCAACAGTCCGGCGTCTCCATTGTCGTATTTGGTGCTTCATAATATGCCACACATTTTGGAGACAGGTCTGGACTGCAGACAGGCCAGTCTAGTACCCGCACTCTTTTACTGCAAAACCACGCTGCTGTAACATCTGCAGAATGTGGCTTGACATTGTCTTTCTGAAATAAGCAGGGACATCAGTGAGAAAGACTATACTTGGATGGCAGCATATGTTGCTCCAAAACCTGTAGGTACAGTTAAGCATTAATGGTGCCTTCATAGATGTGCAGGTTACCCATGCCATGGGAACCAACCCCCCTCCCCCCCAACAATCTGGATGGTCCTTTCCCTCATTAGCCTACAGCCTGGAACCTCGCCCCGTCCTTGCTTGTGAACGACTGAGCCTTTCGGGGATGCTTCATTTATACCAAATCATGACACTCGCCTGTTTCCAATTAACCTTGTTCACCTGTGGAATGTTCCAATTTTTTTTTTTTTTTTAGCATTCCTCAACTTTCCTGGTCTTCTCTTGTGCCTGTCCCAGCTTTTTTGGAACGTGTTGCAGGAAAATTCATTTAGGCATGCGTGATGCGAGTGTTTCCAGCAGGCTGGTGGGAACGTTGCTCCATGTGGTGAAGATGGCTTCACGAAGGGCATCCACGGTCTGGAACTGACATCCGTTTCTGTAAACTTCCTTTGCCATTTCCTTCCATCCCTAAATTTTATCAGTGGGATTTAGATCAGGGAAACATGCAGGGTGGTTCAAAAGAGCTGAGCCGGAGGATCCAGTGGGCTGTCTGAAGACACAGGTTTAGGCCATTACTGGTGGTGCCTGCACCCCAATAACCATAAAACGGCATCAACAAAAGAAGGGCTTAAAGAACAAAAAACATCTTCAGAGGCCATGTCTCCTCACATGCCACAAACTTGCCCATTTGAACTTGCAAGGGAGCACCAAACATGGGACACTGAAAGGTGAAAGAAAGTTTTATTCTCTGACGAGTAAAAATTTAACCTGTATGGTCCTGACGGTTTCCAACGTTACTGGCATGATGAGGAGATCCCACTGGAGACGTTTTCTATGCAGCACAGTGGAGGAGGCTCCACCATGATCTGGGGTGCTTTTTCCTTCAATGGAACAATGGCGCTGTGGGTTGTGTAGGGGCGTCAAACAGCGGCTGGCTATGTGGAGATGTTGCAGCCGGCATCTCTATTGATTTAGGGCCCTCATCTGTGTGGTAATGACTGGGTCTTTCAACAGGACAATGCTGCACTTCACAACACAAGCCCAAGGAAGGCAATGGATCAGCGTTCTTGTCGCGCCCTCCGCCAGTACCCGGGCTTGCCCGGGGAAGCTAATGATCCTACCAGCAGACTAAATTCGAAGAGACGATGCCTCAGTGCCAAGTCAAAGAAGAATCCTAGTCACAGTCCCAAAGCCGAAAGCAAACAGCCCTGAGAGCACCTTGCAGTAGGACCTGCCCTTCGCATACTACAACTAAACGTTGAAGGCCTATCTGCAGCCAAGCGAAGCCTTATCGAAGTCCTCGCCTTCCAACACTCGACTGATGTAATCTGCCTCCAAGAGACTCATATTGGCACAGAGGAAGCTGGCCGCTACACCATCAATGGCTTTGACCTCCTGTGCTATGTTCGACGTGCCAAACCTGGACGTGCCACCTATGTGCGTTCTGACATAGTTGAAGTAAACTACCTGACAACAACACATTTCTCAGACACCATAACCATTGGTGGCTTCCATATTGTCAATGTGTACAAGCCCCCTAACTAACTAACTAACTAACCTGCACTTATATAGCGCTTTTCTAGTCACAAAGACCACTCAAAGCGCTTTCACTAATGCTAACCCTCTATTCTAAGGGCCTATAGGAAACAGATATCTAGGGACAATTTAGAACAACCAATTAACCTAACATACATGTCTTTGGATTGTGGGAGGAAACCGGAGCCCCCGGAGTAAACCCACACAGCACAGGGAGAACATGCAAACTCCATACAGAAAGGTTCCAACCCCTGCCAGCCTGGGGATTTAAACCAGGAACCTTCTAGCTGTAAGGCAACAGTGCTAACCACTGCACCACCGTGCAGGCCCCCTAGTGCCAACTGGGATCTGCAGGTCTTACCCACCCTACCCCACCCTGCCATCTATGTGGGGGACTTTAACAGCCATCACCCTGACTGGGGGTACCCAGCAGTGGATAGTGACAGGGAGGTACTTTCAGACTGGGCATCTAGAAATGATCTCGCTCTGATACACGACCCCAAACAAAGAGGAACCTTCCACTCTGCTAGGTGGAAGAAGGACTATTCTCCTGACCTGTGCTGGGTCAGCTCTTTGAATGGGACGCCATATCCTACACAGATCCTCATTCTTGACGATTTTCCACACAGCCAACACCGGCCCCTGCTTGTACACATTGGCCTACAAGGAAGATACGCTGGAACTTCTGCAAAGCCAACTGGAAGAAATTCAGTGAAACCTTGGATCGGAGTGCTGTTACCATCCCACTCCACACCATCACTGTAGATGAAGCATACAACCGCTTCTGCAGCGCAATCTCCAAGGCTGCTCACACTGCAATCCCACGAGGCTACCAACCCCCTCTATGTCCCATGCCTGGATGGAGAAAGCGCTGCCCTCCTACAATCTATCAAACATCAGGGGACCCAGAGATAGCAGACCATCTCATTGAATCGCTAAGTACAGCCCGGCGAAAGAAATGGGAGGAGACAGTTGCTGACCGGAGCTTTACCCACTCTAGCAGGAAATGTTGGAGCCTCATCCGTCGCCTAGGAGCTGCACAGAAGCCCCCTAGCCAAAGCCAAGCATCTGTCACACCCAACCAAGTTGCATCCCACCTACTGACCATCGCCAAAGCACCCCAAGACAAAGACACCAGAAGAGCAGTTACAACTGAGCTAAAAAAAACACCAAAAAATGCCCATAGAGGAAACGAACCCTGAACCCTTCGAGACTGCTGAACTGGAGAAAGTCCTACAGGGCCTAAAATGTGGAAAGGCAGCAGGATACGACAACATCTTCCCAGAATTCATGAAAAATCTTGGTCCCCGAGCCCTAACCTGGTTGACACAACTCTACACAAGGATCATACAAACAAACTCGATCCCAAAGAAATGGCGGACAGCAAAGGTCATTGCCATACCAAAACCTGGCAAAGACCACAAACTACCAGCAAGCTACCGCCCAATCTCCCTACTCAGCGTTCCTTATAAAATCATGGAGCGCCTAATACTGCAACGTATTTCCCCAGGAATAGAGGAAATTCTAAGTGTGGATCAAGCAGGTTTCCGCAAGGACCGCAGCACAGGAGAACAAGTACTGGCCCTAACCACCTTCATCGAAAATGGCTTCGAGAGCAGACTGAAGACAGGGGCTGTGTTTCTCGATCTTACAGCCGCCTATGATACAGTCTGGCACAAAGGCCTCCTCCTGAAACTTACAAAGGCGATCCCTGCCTGGGCTACAGCAATTATAAAAACCCTGCTGACCAACCGAAGGTTCAGAGTCCACCTCGGTCAGAACACAAGCGCATGGAGAACGCAGAAAAACGGACTCCCACAAGGCTCAGTTCTAGCTCCAACCCTGTTCAACCTCTACATAAACGACCTGCCCACTACAAAATCCCGCAAATTCATCTATGCAGACGACATCTGTTTGGCACTCCAAGCACCAGACTTTGAGTCACTGGAACGGGTGCTCACGGAAGATCTTGCCAAACTGGACCAGTTCTGCAAAACCTGGCACCTAAAACCAAGCCCAGCAAAAACCGTCTCTAGTGTATTCCATCTCCACAATGTAAAAGCTGCCAGAGAACTAAACATCCACCTGAGCGGACTCGAGCTTAAGCATGCCTTGAATCCAGCCTACCTTGGAGTGACCCTTGACAGGACCCTATCCTTCAAGGAACATTTAAAGGGGACGGCTGCTAAGGTGAAGGCACGAAACAACCTGCTCTGCAAGCTCGCTGGTGCAAAATGGGGGGCGGCAGCCTCCACCCTGCGCACCTCAGCACTGGCCCTTTCATACTCTGTAGCAGAATATTGTGCCCCTGTCTGGTCCAGGTCATCCTACACACACCACGTAAACACCCAGCTCAACACAACCATGAGAACCATAACTGGGACAATCCGCTCAACACCACTCCCCTGGCTCCCTGTACTGTCAAGCATAGCCCCCCCAAACATCCGGCGAGCAGCACTAACTCAAAGGATGCTTCAAAAAGCCAAAGACTCTCCTCACTTACCAATCCATGCAGATATCTACACCCCACCCACTGCCCGACTTCCATCCAGATGGCCGATTTGGAAAAACCCTCCTCCAGCTGACTTCACCATCCAGACGGCTTGGCAAGAGGAATGGGAGACCAAGGAGGTCCCAAACAAACACCTGGTGACAAACCCCAACCAACAGGTCCCGGGCACCAATCTCCCAAGGAGACAGTGGTCTACACTCAATCGCTTCAGGACTGGACATGGCCCCTGCTTGGCCAGCCTTCACAGATGGGGCAGTAGCTCTAGCCCACTGTGCGCATGTGGAGAGGAGCAAACAATGGAACACATCATAGAGGCTTGCCCGCTCCAAAGACTGGAAGGAGGATTACACACCCGCCACACAGCAAACCAGGAGGCAACTGCTTGGCTTGAGGACTTTGCATTTGCTAAATAAACAACACAAGCCCGACGAAGGACTTCTTCCAGGAGAATATCGTTGCTCTTTTGGACCGTCCTGCGGGTTTCCATGATCTAATTCCCACTGAGAACATTGGGGAAGGATGGCAAGGGAAGTTTACAAAAAACGGATGTCAGTTCCACACTGTGGATGCCCCTCATGAAGCCATCTTCACTACATGGAGCAACGTTCCTACCAGCGTCCTGGAAACATTTGCATCAAACATGCTTAGATTAATTTTTGAAGTGATCAGCAAGAACAGTGGGGCTACTCACTGCTGAGTCTTTTTTTTTTTTTACACGTTTAATTGTTTATTTTTTTTGGGGGGGGGAGTGATGGTCTTAAACTTTTGATCATCTGATGAACAGCCTGTTTGTGTTTAAACACAATTTTCTAGAAATTGCCTACTCTCTATTTTTGTTTCTTGCTCCCGTTTCTTCTATCTGTATTTTGAAGCTCTACTTACAACCTGGTTATGATCCACCAGCACCAAATGCGGATAGTTGTAATTTTTCCCCCGGTCTTAAGATTTTGATCAGGAGTGTATAAATGCAGCATGGTGGTACAATGGTTGGCACTGTTGCTTCAAGCATTTGTGGTTCATAGTCCCAGCTTGGCAGGAGAAGGAGCCTTTCTGTGTGGTTTGCATGTTCTTCCTGTGCTTGCATGTGTTTACTTTGGGTGCTCCAATCCAAATAGATGCATGTTGGCCCGAGTTTTGTCTCTGTTTAGCCCTTAGAATAGAACTTTATTGTAGCTAATTAAGTGCTTTGAGTGGTCATTGAAATTAGAAAAAAGTACAATATAAATACAGATCCTCATCCCTAATATCTTCTTAAATGTATATTTATAATATTAAAAATTGTTAGACATTGTGTTGATGTTCTTAAATCAAGGAAATGTAAAATATGACAATAGGCCAGATTCTGTATTCAGGGTCATGACTAAATCTAGTGAAAATTGTCAGCCTTGGCAGAGTTGTGTACGTATGTCTGAGGTTCATTTGACTCTTCATCCATGTTTAATCTGGATATACAATAGATAATTTTTTAAGTGTTCCTTCACAGTGTTGTCGTATTTCTGTCCCTTCAGTCTGGGATGTGGGATTGGCTACGGTTACCTGCACAGGATACCCACGTTGCCATTTTTAGAGGGCAAGAAGAGTCACTTTTCCACACAGATTCCAGATGAACCAATTCCTCCAAATGAAGATGGCTTTACAGAGGTAACGCTAATTTTTAAAGACATAAGAGCATACTAAAAAAAAGAAGGAATAAAAACAATTCAAATCCTTTGAATTTGTTACTAAAATGAAATCTGGTTGCTAGGTTCATCTGTCTGCCGTCATTCCTACTGTTCCAATTGCCGTGTCGTCTTCTGCTTCAACGGGATTAGAGCAGCAATTTACTAGCTTGTCAGTCGACTCTAATCTAACCTCTGTCCTGAGCAGTCAACAAACGGGTATAATGCCATCTCTGATTATTTTAGATCTACTGTTTGCCATATTCCATGTTCATCTATGAAGAGAAACTCAAGTAGTATGGGGGGAAAAAAATTCAAGAACAGGTTAACATGATATAAAATTCTGTTATTTCAGAAGCTCCCGCTGCCCTGCTCCCGAACCTAATGACATCCCCACAGAGTGTTCCCCTGTCCATCAGTCCTGCTGCAACACAACCGGGTGGGTGAAATTACTTTTGAACTTTTAGATCCATGGTTTTGGTACCGTATACAGATTAGTCTTTGAAACCAAAACACTCCTTTACTTTTTTTTTATCACAGTACTAACCCCCATTCCTGGAGTTCCTTCTGATTTTCCAAACCTAAATGTCACCTGGCCACCTGGAGTTGGAATTCAGCATGCAGGTATTGTTTTGCTGTCTTAAGTGTGTTTATATTAAAGGAGCCATTGACTGCATTTTTTATTCCCCGTCAGTCGAAGCCCAAAGGGGGATTATGTTATAGGTCAGTCCGTCCGTCCCACTTTTGTGAAATCAACTCCTCCTACAGTTTTGGTCTGATTGTTTTGAAACTTGGTATCGTGGTTTGATATACTCTGATGATGTGCATATTGCAGTTTCACTCTCATCAGATGACCTTGAGATCAAAGGTCAGAGGTCAGATTTTTCCATAAATCTTCTAAACACAATAACTACTGAAAGAAATGATGTAGGCTTTTCAAATCGATACAGCAGTTGTATCTAATACACATCTTGGATGACTTACATCCTCACCTAACTATGGGTTTGGGGTCAAAGTTCAGAGTTAACATTGCAGTTACAGTATGGTAAATGCTACATTTACTATTACTATAAAACAAGTAAAGCTAGGGCCACCAAACCTTGTATACAGGTTCACATTGAGATCCTGACCTCTGACTATGGGTTTGGGGTCAAAAGGTCAGAGGTCAAAGTTAACATTCCATTTGCGCCATTACTATAAAACAAGTAAAGCTAGGACCACCAAACCTGGTATACAGGTTCACATTGAGATCCTGACCTCTGACTATGGGTTTGGGGTCAAAAGGTCAGAGGTCAAAGTTAACATTCCATTTGCGCCATTACTATAAAACAAGTAAAGCTAGGACCACCAAACCTGGTATACAGGTTCACCCTATGACCCTGAAGTGTGACTATGGTTTTGGGATTGCAAGGTCAAAGGGCAACATCAAAATGGCTTATAAACTATATCTCAACAACAAAGAAAGCTAAGGTTACTAAACCTGGTACACAGGTTCACCTTGGGATCTTGACCTCTGACTATAGGTTTGGGGTCAAAGGTCAAATTTAACATTCCTTATGCCTTATTGCTGTACTATATCTCAACAACAAAGGAAGCTAGGGTCATCAAACTTGCTACACAGGTTCACCTTGGAATCTTGACCTACAACTATGGGTTGTATACTTTGTTGTATATTCATGGATGATGAGTTTATCATAATTTGGTTCTGCTATTTTAATTTAGTTTATTTGTCAGGGACCATGTACAGAAAAAAACATTAATCACAGGGTAAAGATACTCTGTATCAGATTATAGCATTCTCACTGATTTCCATCTGTAGTCCCTAAGGCAGGCAGGAAGATATTAAAAGAAAAACAGAAGAAGAAGCCATCTCTATTGTCATTCAGTCCATCATGTACAGTAGAACAAAATTACGTGTCTCCTATCTACAGTGTTAATTCCATGTAGAATCAGAGGGGTTGTTGCCATGCAAGGCGCCGCCACAAACAACTTCTCCTTCCCCCATTCTATTATGCTGAGCACCAAGCTAGTAGGTGGGAGGTACCATTTTTATATGGTCTTTGGTATGACCTGGCTGGGACTTGAACCCCCAACCTCTCAGTTGTGGGGTAGGTACTCTATCAACTAGGCCACCACTCCGATAACACATAGAAAGCAATTCAGGTCAGATTTCAGAAACTGTTGACCCTGAAACAAGCAGGGAGTAAGTTTAAAAGGTAAAAAGATAAGAGAGACAGCATACATAAAAAACAATTTAAGAGTACAATTTCAAATCCCATTTAAGGGGGAGAGTCAATGCTGGAAGGCTTGATTACTTAAAATTCATTTTTTAGTCTCTGTGGTAAAGTCTCTGTAATTTGTTCTGGTCTTCAAAGCAATGGGGAGCTTGTTCCATTCCGTTATAGCTTTGTATGAGAATACTGATTGTCCAATTATATTCAAAAGTTGAAAACTGCTCTCCGTCAGTAAGTATTGAGCTCTTCAAAGGAAACGGAGGCAGGGGATGCTGCACTCGTCTCAGTGTTCTTGTTTCCACATTTTGACAGCTCCCACACATCTTAATGAAATGTTTGACATATTTTGAATCATCATTGAGTCATCTTTGGCAGCCTTCCTCAAAATGGCTCCGTCCTGGGTATGACATTAAACCGCATCCGGGCGAGGGAGGGGTCTGTTGGACTAGGAGGATGATGGAGTGCCTCTTAACCTTCGCTGATACTCCCAGGTGTCCCTTAGGCAAGGACTAGTACCTGTTAGCCTCCCTTGCCAGGGTTACGGTGAAACTCTCTAACAACTTTGTGTGTTATATTCCCCTAAGGGGACCCAGGGTTAAAATGGTTCCTAGCACCCCCTTGCTGATCATATGAGGTGACAAATGGGGCAACTTGTTTGCAGTGAATTGTGACCCGTGTCAGTGGAGGAAGAGGTCCTGGTTCTTGAGGAATGTGTCTTGTTGTGGCTGTCACAAGTCCAACACAGTGCTTTGGCTCCTACTTCACTTAGACGGGAGGTTGGAAGGGCCCAGTCCAATCACTCGGCTTGTCAGGGTCTACTCTGAGATGTCTTTTGTCAATGTAACATCTCCTAATCCCAGAAGCCTATGGCGGAGGGTCAGTTGAGTAATTTGCACTTTTGTGTTTTATTGCTCAAGTATACCATCCCTGTATCCCTGGTGCATAACCTGCAGGAAGTCCGCGGCTCTGTGCATCACCTTGTAGAGCTCTGGGGAGGGTGGGGAGCAGGGATGATGAATCATATGCTATAAAATATGGCTACTAAACAAACCCCTAAAAAAACGAATGTTGGAAGATGATGTGGATGACCCAGGAATTAGCAGGATGACTCTTTCAAACGGTGATAATTGGCCGAGGTTTTTTGTTTTAGAGTCGCTTTCATCAGATATGCCTCTTTCTAAGCTGTCCCCTTTTGCTATACAGAAAGGAATTTCAGGTATTGCAGGGTCAGTTAAGGATGCTAAAAAAACTGAGGTCTGGCCAGATTTTGGTGGAATGCTTTAAGAAATCCCATTCTGAAAATTTGTTACGGTGTGATGTGCTGGCTGGTGTTCCAATGAGGGCTTTTCCTCACCCTTCTCTAAACAGTTGCAAAGGAGTAGTTCGTACTAGAGAACTCCACGATATGGAAGAAGATGAAATAGCCTCAGAACTGCAACAACAAGGAGTAACACATGTGAAGAGGATAACCATTAAAAAAGATGACCAAACGGTAAAAACTGGCATTTACATTCTGACATTCAGTTGGCATCAACTCCCAGAAAGAATCCAAATAGGATACCTGAGTGTAACTGTTGATTCCTTTATTCCAAACCCACTGGGATGTTTTAACTGCCAAAAATTTGGCCATGGCTCCGCAGGATGTAAGAATAAACCAGTCTGCTGCAAATGTGGAAAAGAAAGGCACGAGTTGGCCTGCACAACACCTCCCAAATGTAGTAACTGTTTAGGCAATCATGCAGCATCATTGAAGGAATGTCCTTGTTGGATCAAGGAAAAAGAAATTCAAACTGTCAAATGTACTAAGAAAATTAGCTACCCTGAGGCACGTAAACTTGTAGGTTTCCCAAAGTACAAATTCCAGCAGACTGTCTCCTCTGTTGTGAAACCTAAGATGCAGCCTGCTGAGTGCAAGACAGATCTGACCTGCTTAACTAAAGATAAGCCCTCATTATTAAGTAATATTAAAAATTCTGGAGTCCCATTTAAAAGTAAAACGAGTACTTAAAGCCTAACTACAATAAGCCAACCCTTAAGTCAAAGTCTGTGGCGGCATGAAATAATAAGCGGCGAACTGTGAGTTTTTAAGGGAGTTACCGCCATCACGGAACTCACTCCGGCGCCGTGCATGCGCGCCGGAGCGGGCCCGGAGGCTCTCGTCAGGAGACACGCAATGCGTGCAGTCAGAAGCGGTGGTCAGAGAGAGAGAGTTACAGAGCAATGCAGTTTTTATACCCCACTACAGACAATGCATTCACAGCAGTAGGTATGGACATTTGCATTTGAGAGACACACATAACAATAGGAAGATTACTGGCCGGAACTCGCCTCTGCTCCGGAGCTGTAGGACAAAAGAGGTTACAAGGCACATCTACATGTTATCAGTCCATAGATCACACTGCTATGTTAATTGCTCCCGCTGAGCGCTCTGCTTGTCCGTGGCTGTTGTGGGGGTTACCCATACACTCCCCCCACCTCCAGAGGGCTCAGCGGGAAGCTGAGGCCTCGATAGTCCGGCTTTGGGAGCGAGCTGCGGGGGAAGCTCACTGCAGGTGGCGGTGGAGGGAGGGGGGTGGGGGTAGCAAGTGCCGGCCCGGGACGGCAAAATTGTCTGGGCCGCGCAAAAATTGCCTGTGGATCCGCGATGTTGAGGGGCTGTCCCGTTGAACGTGCGGAGGTCCACAGCAGCTGTAAGAATAAAAATTAGTCTCTGACTCTTCTCGTGGTCATGAAGAAAAAAAGGAGCTGCAAAGCTGCGTAGCGGCTGTGAGAGAAAAGGAGCTGCAGCTGTGTGTGGGACTTGGCGTGTTGGCTTTAGGTGCGCGTGTGCAGCCCTAAAGCCCTCGGGGACAGCTGACAGCTGAATTCCCTTTGTGCGCCGTGGCTGAGACCCGTACAAAATCCTGTGAGCGAGCTGCGTGTGTGCTTCAGGTGTGTGAGCAGCCCTGAAGGTTCTGTGTGCAGCGGCGAAGGACGATGGCAGTCTCTGGAGCCGTTATTGTCCCGTGCGTGGTGCGCTGTCCTCGTAACCCCCCGGTGTGCGTGCGGGGTTCGGTGCATGGCAGGACCGCTGTAGAGGCGAGTTAGGGTCAGGGAGCTTGCTGGAGATCAGCATCGTCGGCGCCAATGGTCATCCCTGTTAAAGCTGTTGCGTCGTTCGCTGTGTCGGGTCATGGTGCGTTCAGGTCCACGCGCTGCGTTCTCCGTCGGCCCTGGAGGTCGCTGTCGTGGAGAGAGGACGAGGTGCGTGCGCTCTCGTGTGTATGCGGAGGAGCTGTGAGAGCAGCCGGTCCCAGCGTGGATGTCCAGATCTCAGGCGAAGGACGCACCATGAAGCTTTCTGCCGCTTTCCCGGTCGTGGATGATCTCCGGAGAGTTC
The DNA here is from genome assembly GCA_020510985.1 of Pholidichthys leucotaenia. NCBI lineage: Eukaryota > Metazoa > Chordata > Actinopteri > Cichliformes > Pholidichthyidae > Pholidichthys > Pholidichthys leucotaenia. The sequence continues at coordinate 52,695,323 of CM035843.1, forward strand.
GCCTGGTAGTGGCTCTGCATCGAGGTCTCCCTGTAGCAGAAGGGAGGGAAGTCCATTTGCGTCAGGCTGCTGCGTTCGCTTGTCGTCGGAGAATCACCGCCGGGTGCTGCGTTCTTTGGCGTCAGCGTGTTCTTTCTCGGGGTCACCAATGTGGCGGCATGAAATAATAAGCGGCGAACTGTGAGTTTTTAAGGGAGTTTATTAATCATACCGCCATCACGGAACTCACTCCGGCGCCGTGCATGCGCGCCGGAGCGGGCCTGGAGGCTCTCGTCAGGAGACACGCAATGCGTGCAGTCAGAAGCAGTGGTCAGAGAGAGAGAGTTACAGAGCAATGCAGTTTTTATACCCCACTACAGACAATGCATTCACACCAGTAGGTATGGACATTTGCATTTGAGAGACACACATAACAATAGGAAGATTACTGGCCGGAATTCGCCTCTGCTCCGGAGCTGTAGGACAAAAGAGGTTACAAGGCACATCTACATGTTATCAGTCCATTGATCACACTGCTATGTTAATTGCTCCCGCTGAGCGCTCTGCTTGTCCGTGGCTGTTGTGGGGATTACCCATAAGTCTAAGTAAGTCCGCAGAACAAAACCAATCATCAAAAGAAAACAAAAAACCCATCCAGCTCATATGGTCCAAATGTGCATCGTCCATCTGGTGGTTCAGCAATTTTAGTAAGGAATGATATAATTCACAGCCACTTGGCATTAGTCTCCAACTTACAAGCAGTGGCAGTTCGTCTGACGTCTATCTAAAGCAATAACCTTATGCTCTGTCTATATACTACCAGATAAGACTGTGACACCGGAAAATCTTGATGACCTTCATAACACTGGTCAACACCAAATTTATTGTCCAAGTTTTTTTTTTAGCTAATTTAGGACAATTTTGATGTGCTGAATCCGAAAATCACATCGGTTTTGCTCAATCAGGTCAACTGTTTGAATTATGGCCACATGTTTTCTTACGTTTTTGTTAACATGTACGGGTATTTTCGCTTTATATGATGCAAAATTCTTTTTTATTTCTTGAAATTCTCTGAATTTTGAACAATGATGACATAACATTCAATTTACATGTACTTGCCTTTATCAGTGTCTACTATTCAATTTACAGTACAACTGCTGTACAACTGCTTATAACTTAACATAAAAATCTGACCTGATCAAGAGAAATGGATGTCATTTTCGGATTCAGCGGTGCAAAATTATCTTAACTCAGCTGAAAAAACACAGACAACTTAAAAAATATTTTTGTTATGTTGTGTAATCAGTTGCCATCCCCATACATCCTTATGGGTGATTTTAATGGTCATAATCCTCTGTGGGGAGGAATTTGCTCAGATGCAAAAGGCAAGATACTGGGGGATATTATTGCTAAAAATGATCTGTGTCTTTGGAATGATAGGTCTAACACATACAGCCGTGGACAAAATTGTTGGTACCCCTCTGTTAATGAAAGAAAAACCCACAATGGTCACAGAAATAACTTGAATCTGACAAAAGTGGTAATAAATAAAAATTCTATCAAAATTAACCAATGAAAATCAGACGATGCTTTTGAATTGTGGTTCAACAGAATTATTTTAAAAAACAAACTCATGAAACAGGTCTGGACAAAAATGATGGTACCCTTAACTTAATATTTTGTTGCACAATCTTCTGAGGCAATCACTGCAATCACAGGATTTCTGTAACTGTCAATGAGACTTCTGCACATCTCAGCAGGTATTTTGGCCCACTCCTCATGAGCAAACTGCTCCAGTTGTCTCAGGTTTGAAGGGTGCCTTCTCCAGATGGCATGTTTCAGCTCCTTCCACAGATGTTCAATAAGATTTAGATCAGGGCTCATAGAAGGCCACTTTAGAATAGTCCAATGTTTCGCTCTTAGCCATTCGTGGGTGTTTTTAGCTGTGTGTTTTGGGTCATTATCCTGTTGCAAGACCCATGACCTGCGACTGAAACCAAGCTGTCTGACACTGGGCAGCACATTTCTCTCTAGAATACCTTGATAGTCTTGAGATTGATTGTACCCTACACAGATTCAAGACACCCTGTGCCAGATGCAGCAAAGCAGCCCCATAACATAACAGAACCTCCTCCATGTTTCACAGTAGGGACAGTGTTCTTTTCTTGGTATGCTTCATTTTTGCGTCTGTGAACATAGAGCTGATGTGCCCTGCCATTAAGTTGCAGTTTTGTCTCGTCTGTCCATAGGACATTCTCCCAGAAGCTTTGTGGCTTGTCAACATGCAGTTTGGCAAATTCCAGTCTGGCTTTATTATGATTTGTTTTCAACAGTGGTGTCCTCCTTGGTCGTCTCCCACGAAGTCCACTTTGGCTCAAACAACGACGGATGGTGTGATCTGACACTGATGTACCTTGACCTTGGAGCTCACCATGAATGTGTTTAGAGGTTGTTCTGGGCTCTTTTGTTACCATTCGTATTATCAGTCTCCTTCTGCGGCCACGTCCAGGGAGGTTGGCTACAGTCCCGTGGATCTTAAATTTCTGAATAATATGTGCAACTGTAGTCACAGGAACATCAAGCTGCTTGGAGATGGTCTTATAGCCTTTACCTTTAACATGCTTGTCTATAATTTTCTTTCTAATCTCCTGAGACAACTCTCTCCTTTGCTTCCTCTGGTCCATGTTTAGTGTGGTACACACCATGTCACCAAACAGCATAGTGACTACTTTTCACCCTTTAAATAGGCCGACTGACTGATTACAAGTTTGTAGACACCTGTGATGTTAATTAGAGGACACATCTTGGTTGAACATGTCCCTATGGTCACATTATTTTCAATCTTTTCTATGGGTACCATCATTTTTGTCCAGGCCTGTTTCATGAGTTTGTTTTTTTAAAATAATTCTGTTGAACCACAATTCAAAAGCATTGTCTGATTTTCATTGGTTAATTTTCATAGAATTTTTATTTATTACCACTTTTGTCAAATTCAAGTTATTTCTGTGACCATTGTGGGTTTTTCTTTCATTAACAGAGGGGTACCAACAATTTTGTCCACGTGTGTACCTCCACCCAGGATATGGAACCTATACTGCAATTGACCTATCTATATGTGATCCTGAGCTGGTACTGGAATTTTCGTGGTGGGTCTTGGATGACCTTTGTAAAAGTGACCACTTTCCACTAATATTGACATCTACAGAAGTGGATGTGCAATCAAGAACTCTGCGATGGCAACTCAAAAAAGCAAACTGGTCCTCCTTTGTTTCTCTGTACAAAGAGAAATTCAACCAAAAACCTCAACCACACTGTCACTCTGCTCAGAGCTTCACTCAAACCTTAATTACAGCTGCAGATAAGACTGTCCCAAAAACATGAGCAAAGCCACACCATAGGTCCAACCCATGGTTCAATGATGACTGCAAAAAGGCCATTGAGGCAAGGAAAAAAAGCAGAGAGGGTGTTCAATAAACATCCAACAACAGAAAACCTGACCAGATTTAAAATCTGTCGAGCTAAAGCACGCAAGATCATCAGTGAAGCAAAGAGACAGGCCTGTATCAAGCCTCACATCCAACACATCTACCAAAAAGATCTGGGATTTAATCAGAAAGATGAAGAGTAAGGAGAATGGACTTCAAATACAGCATATTAATCATCAGGGCAATCTGCTGACAACAAAATATGAAATAGCTAATCAACTAGCAAAATCGTTTGAGAAGAATTTGTCTTTTGGAAACTATCATCCTGAGTTCCAAATCATACAAGCACAAGAAGAACAAAAAGAAATAAACTTTTCTTCAGATAACTCAGAACCACACAACCAAGATTTCACTATGGAAGAACTTTTGCTCTCAGTAAGGAACTCTCATGACACTGCTGTGGGGCCAGATAAAATTCATTCAGTTTTTAAAACACTTACCCCCCAGTGCACTATCCATTGTCTTGATGGTTTTTAACAACATCTGGAAATCAGGCAGTATTCCTGAAAGCTGGAAAGAAGCAATAATTATTATACCTGTTCCAAAACCCAGGAAAGATCATACTGATACCAACAACTACCGTCCAATAGCTCTGACAAGTTGCCTCTGTAAAACCATGGAAAGAATGGTAAACAATCGCCTTGTGTGGGTACCTGAATCTGAAGGCCTTCTAACTGATTACTAGTGTGGCTTCAGATGTGGTAAAAGCACTTTAGACCACCTTATCAGATTAGAGCCCTATATACGTGATGGTTGTATTAGAAAAGAACATGTAGTTGCTGTATTTTTTAATTTAGATAAAGCATATGACACAACATGGAAATATGGTATTTTAAGAGACCTACATAACATAGGCTTTAGAGGACATTTGCCCTTTTTCATTTCACACTTTTTGTCCAATAGATGCTTCAAAGTCCAAGTAGGAGATACCCTTTCAGAGCCCCATGTGCAAGAACAAGGAGTCCCCCACGGAAGCATCCTCTCGGTTACCCTTTTTAGCATTAACATTAATAGTGTAGTTGGTGCTCTTAGACCAAATACCTTCTGTAGTCTTTACGTAGGTGACCTCTCTGTTTGCTACAGGGGGAAAGGCATGAGCACAATTGAAAAGCAACTACAACTGTGCATAAACAAGATTAATATGTGGTCAATCAGTAATGGTTTTAAATTTTCAAAAACAAAAAAATCGTCTGCATGCACTTTTGCCTGCTGCGGTCTCTTCACCTCGACCCTGAGCTTTTCATAGGTGGAGCAGCTGTCAAGGTGGTAAAAAAAATCAAATTCCTTGGATTTATTTTTGATGATAAGTTGTCTTTTATTCCACATATAAAATTTCTACGAATCAGACGTTTTAAAGCCCTTGATATTAACGTTTTGGCAAAAACTAAATGGGGTGCGGATTCCACTGTGCTGCTGCGTCTCTACAGAGCACTTGTAAGATCTCGGTTAGAGTATGGGAGCATAGTTTATGGATCAGCAAGGAAATCCTACATCAGGACGCTGGAAACTGTCCATCACCACGGGCTAAGGCTTGCCTTGGGGGCTTTCAGAACCTCTCCTGTTAAAAGTTTGTATGTTGAAGCAAACGAGCCTTCACTTCAAAACAGGTGCCTGAAATTGGCTCTCCAGTATATGGTTAAACTTAAAGCAAACCATAGAAATCCAGCCTACTCTGCAGTTTTTCACCCTCGATTTTTGCAGATGTACTATAAGGTTAGACCTAAGAGCATCACTCCTTTTGGACTCCGTATAGAACCTCACTTGGTTAAATTAAACCCTGATATGAGCAACGTAACAGTTTTGTTCCATTCCTCCATGGAGTTTGAGGAAACCCAATATCATTCTGGATCTGAGCCAAAACAAAAAGAAAGACACTCACCCGAATGTGTACCAGCAACAGATCTTAGACATAGTAAAATGCCGTTTTCCTCACCATATTTCCATATACTTGGATGGACCTAAAGTAGATGGCTCAGGCTCAGCTGCAGTTGTTACTGGGCACAATCAGCATGGTTTGCGGATTCCCAAACAATATTCAGTTTTTACAGCAGAGGCTCGTGCTTTGCGTCTAGCATTGGAACACACTGAGAGAACCAAACAACAGAGCTCCTTAATTTTTACTGACTCCAGGTCCTGTCTTCAGGCACTTGAGTTTTTAAAGACTGATCATCCCATTATTATTTGGATTTTAGAGAAACTAGGTTTTTTTTTTTTACAGAAACACAATTTTAATATCATCTTCTGTTGGATCCCCAGCCACGTTGGAGTGCCAGGTAACAAGCAGGCAGACAATGCTGCCAAGAGAGCCCTTACCCAAGCAATCACTCAATGCCAGATCCCAGCCTCAGACCTCAGACAACCTCCTATATTTTAAAGAAGTGGCAGACTGAATGGGACACGTGCACTGCAAATAAACTGCATGATATTAAACCTGCCATAAGTCATAGACACTTGCATCACTTTCAAAACTGACATGATGAGGTCATGCTGTCAGAGAACCGACAGCTCTGAGGTAGAGCTGTGAGTGGTCAGTACTAGATGCCGTATTGGCCACTCACAGCTCACGCTCAGCTTTTTATTAAAAGGTGAAGCCCCACCATATTGTCAGTTCTGCGGAGGATTTTTATCAATAAAGCACATTTTATTTGACTGTCCTGCTCTCATGACAAGAAGACAATGTTTTTATTCTCAAAAGTCACTGAAAGATATTTTTAATAAGGCACCACCAAGCAGAGATAAACAAACCTATCATCTGGTCAGTCACTGCAACAGATACTGTTGTCAGTTTGTCTTGGCCTGTCCTTGCCACTGATCATCATAGCAGTCTGTCAGGGGCGACAATGACTGTTTCATTTAGGTCTCATCAGATTCACGCAGCTCTGTCCTTCGCCCTCCGCTGCCAGGAACTCCTGGCCTTGTTAACCCGGGCGACGTCCGAGCCGGTATGAGTTGCTTTCTGACTGACCATTTCATGAAATTGCTTGCAAAGTATTTGAGTACTGCTTTTAGGGTTTTTAGCGCACATGCATCTGAAGCACCTTATTTAATTTTTCTTATTTTATTGTATCTACATAGTATCTATCTCGCTCTATTTATCTATCTGTCCATCTACTTATTTATTCTTTCATTTATCATCGTATCTCTACATAATTTTTTAACTTGGAGTTTTCTTTGCCATGAAATAGCCATAGATGCTGACATGGCACTAAGCAAGAACACTCACTCACTCCTCAGAACGGCTCATTTTAGTGCATGTTTCTTTAAATGGCCAAGAACTGCAGTTAATGCCACCCTCCCTCTTATGTCACTACTATCTTAGCTGGCTAGCTCCTAGCTCAGATAGTGAGCCTGAGCCAACATAAACACAAATCTGTCTTAAAGAATGAATGAAATAATGCATCACTGGTGGACAGGGGTGTGTGGTTGTTCATAGGATATGGCTGGTCCCTGGAGTACAGTAAGCACAGAAACATGAATGAGTGCCTAAGCTGCTAGTTTCAGCTAGTCTCCTTGGTTCTCAGAGAAAATAATAATGCTCATGGTTCGATGTAGCATCATGGTGGAAATATAACAAAATAAACCAGAACGATGCAGGAAATGTTATTGACTGTGGATTAGTGAACCAGGTGGAAACATGAATGTCTATTAGGGTGACTGAAATCTAAAGAAAATAACCACACTAGGTAAGCTGACTCCCTAGTAGCACTGTTAGCTCTGAAGCTTGGGCTCCTTGCTCACCTACACATTTCCAAACAGACAGCGCAGCTGGCCAATAACACAACATCCATCCATCCATCCATCCATCTTCTACCGCTTTTCCAGAGGTCCGGGTCGCGGAGGCAGCAGTTCAAGCAGAGAAGCCCAGACTTCCCTCTCCCCAGCCACCTGCTCCAGCTCTTCAGAGGGGATACCAAGGCGTTCCCAGACTAGCTGGGAGACATAGTCTCTCCACCGAGTCCTGGGTCTGCCCCGGGGTCTCCTCCCAGTGGGACGTGCCTGAAACACCTCAAGTGGGAGACGTCCAGGAGGCATCCTAATCAGATGCCCATACCACCTCAACTGACTCCTTTCAATGTGGAGGAGCAGCGGTTCTACTCTGAGCCTCTCCCGGATGACTGAGCTCCTCACCCTATCTCTGAGGGTGAGTCCAGCAATCCTACGGAGAAAGCTCATTTCAGCCGCTTGTATCCGCGATCTCGTTCTTTCGGTCATTACCCAAAGCTCGTGACCATAGGTGAGAGTAGGAACGTAGATTGACTGGTAAATCGACAGCTTTGCCTTAGAACTAAGCTCCCTCTTCACCACAACAGACCGGTACAACGTCCGCATCACTGCAGATGCTGCTCCAATCCGTCTGTCGATCTCTCGCTCCATTTTCCCCTCACTCGTGAACAAGACCCCAAGATACTTAAACTCCTCCACTTGGGGCAGGAGCCTGTCCCCAACCCGGAGAGGACAATCCACCTTTTTCCGGCTGAGGACCATGGACTCGGACTTGGAGGTGCTGATTCTCATCCCAGCCGCTTCACACTCAGCGGCAAACCGTCCCAGCAAGAGCTGTAGGTCATTGCTGGATGAAGCCAACAGGACAACATCATCTGCAAACAACAGAGATGAGATCCTGTGGTCACCAAGCATGACACCCTTCATTCCCTGGCTGCGCCTAGAAATCCTGTCCATAAAAATTATGAACAGGACCGGTGACAAAGGGCAGCCCTGGCGGAGTCCAACTCTCACTGGGAATGACTCCGACCGAGTGTTGGCAATACGAACTAAACTCTCACAACGGTCGTACAGAGACCGAATAGCTCGTAACAACAAGCCCGATACCCCATACTCCCGAAGCACCCCCCACAAAAATCCACGAGGGACGCGGTCAAATGCCTTCTCCAAGTCCACAAAACACATGTAAACTGGTTGGGCAAACTCCCACGAACCCTCAAGAATTCTCGAGAGGGTAAAGAGCTGGTCCGATGTGCCACGGCCAGGACGAAAACCACATTGCTCCTCCTGAATCCGAGGTTCGACCAACGGCCGGACTCTCCTCTCCAGTACCTTGGCATAGACCTTCCCAGGGAGGCTGAGGAGTGTGATCCCTCTAAAGTTGGAGCACACCCTCCGGTCCCCTTTTTTGAAGAGAGGAACCACCACCCCGGTTTGCCATGCCAAAGGCACTGCCCCCGACCTCCACGCAATGTTGCAGAGGCGTGTCAACCATGACAACCCAACAACATCCAGGGCCTTGAGGTACTCGGGGCGAATCTCGTCCACCCCCGGGGCCCGGCCACCAAGGAGATTTTTAACCACCTTGGCGACCTCAGCCCCTGTGATAGGCGAGTCATCCCCCTTGTCCCCAAACCCTGCTTCCTCTGTGGAAGGCGTATCAGTGGGATTGAGGAGATCCTCGAAGTATTCCTTCCACCGCCCGACGATATCCCCAGTTGAAGTCAACAGTGTCCCATCCGCACCATACACAGTGTGGACGGGGAGCTGCTTTCCCCTCCTGAGCCGCCGAACAGTTTGCCAGAATCTCTTTGAAGCCGACCGAAAGTCTTGTTCCATGGCCTCACCGAACTCCTCCCATACCCGGGTTTTTGCTTCAGCAACCACCCGAGCTGCACTCCGCTTGGCCTGCCGGTACACCTCAGCTGCTTCGGGAGTCCCACAAGCCAACCAAGCTTGATAGGACTCCTTCTTCAGCTTAATGGCCCCCCTCACCACTGGTGTCCACCACTTGGTTCGGGGGTTGCCACCACGAGATGCACCGACCACCTTGCGGCCGCAGCTCTGGGCCGCCGCTTCAACAACAGAGGTGGAGAACATGGCCCATTCAGACTCCATGTCTCCAGACTCCCTCGGAATGTGGTTGAAGTTCTTCCGGAGGTGGGAGTTGAAGACCTCCCGGACAGGGGCCTCAGCCAGACGCTCCCAGCACACCCTCACTATACGTTTGGGTCTACCAGGTCTGAATGGCTTCCTCCCCTGCCATCGGATCCAACTCACCACCAGGTGGTGATCAGTTGACAGCTCTGCACCTCTCTTTACTCGGGTGTCCAAGACATACGGTCGCAGGTCTGATGATACGATAACAAAATCGATCATCGACCTGCGGCCTAGGGTGTCCTGGTGCCAGGTGCACATATGGACACCCTTATGCTTGAACATGGTGTTCGTTATGGACAGACTGTGGTTAGCACAGAAGTCCAATAACTGAACACCACTCGGGTTCAGATCGGGCAGGCCGTTCCTCCCAATCACCCCCCTCCAGGTTTCACTGTCGTTGCCCACGTGCGCATTGAAGTCCCCCAGTAGGACAATGGAGTCTCCAGGAGGAGCACCCTCCAGCACCCCAGTCACAGACTCCAAAAAGGGTGGGTACTCTGAAACATCATTTGGTGCATAGGCACAAATGATGGTCAGGACCCGTTTCCCAACCCGAAGGCGCAGGGAAGCAACCCTTTCGTCCACCGGGGAAAACTCCAATATAGAGGCAGCAAGGTGGGGCGATACAAGAATACCTACCCCTGCTCGTCGCCTCTCGCCCGGGGCAACTCCAGAAAAGGCCAAGCTCCAGCCCCTCTCCAGGAGACTGGTTCCGGAACCGGAGCTGTGTGTTGAGGTGAGGCCGACTATATCTAGCCGGTATCGCTCAATCTCGTACACCAGCTCAGGCTCCTTCCCCACCAGAGAGGTGACATTCCACGTACCAAAAGCCAGTTTAGAAAGCTTGGGATCAGTCCGCCAAGGTCTCCGCCTTTGACTGCCACCTAATCCACATAGCACCGGACTTCCATGATCCCTCCTGCAGGTGGTGAACCTACTGGAGGGCGGACCCATGTAACTCCTTCGGGCTGAGCCCGGCCGGGTCCCATGGGTGGAAACCCGGCCACCAGACGCTAGCCTTCGAGCCCCTCCCCCAGGCCTGGCTCCAGGGTGGGGCCCCGGTAACCCCATACCGGGCGGGGTACACTGAATCCTTGATATACAATTTATCATGAGAGTCTGTTGGATCGTTCTTAGTCTGGCCCTTCACCCAGGACCAGTTTGTCTTGGGAGACCCTATCAGAGGCAAATTGCCCCGGACAACATAGCTCCTGGGATCACTGGGGCACGCAAACCCCCCCACCACGATAAGGTGACGATCCATGAGGGGGATAACACAACATAACAAAAATAATTTTTTTGTAAGTTGTCTGTTTTTTCCAACTGATTTAAGACAATTTTGTGCTGCTGAATCCGAAAATGACATCAGTTTCTCTCGATCAGGTCAGGTTTTTATGTAACAAAAACGTAAGAAAACATGTGGCCATACTTCAAAAAGTTGACCTGATTGAGCAAAACCAATGTGATTTTTGGATTCAGCACATCAAAATTGTCCTAAATCAGCTAAAAAAAAAACTTAAGACAATAAATTTGGTGTTGACCAGTGTAATAGAGCAGCGGGCAGGTATCCAGGCTGGGCTCACCATTTTTTGATGTTTCGTAGCAAACCCCCAAGAGTTAAAATATCTCGTCGGAGACGGGCTGCACAGTGGCGCAGTGGTTAGCACTGCGGCAGCACAGTTTACCCTCGGCCAGGGGATCGTGAGATCATGGGTTCGATCCCTGCCCCCGACCAACAGTGATCTGTGTGGAGTTTGCATGTTCTCCCCGTGTTGCGTGGGTTTACTCCGGGATTTCTCCGGTTTCCTCCCACATACCAAAAACATGCAGGTTAGGGACACGGGGCTCTTGTGCACGCAGCGACTGGCAGCTGGTGGCTTGTCACCAGACTGCAAAACAAATCTACCTACGGGTACAAAATAAGTAATAAAAAAAAAAATATATATAAAGGCTGTGGGTGTTTTGTTTTTTTTTTCCAAAGAGAAGTGAGTATTTTGATATTTTCACGTGACCAGTAGATGCAGTTCAGAAGGTTAAAACCTACAAAACCACAATTTTTCAATGACCCCTTTAAGCTGTAAATTACAGCCCTCAAGAGTCCTGGAAAAAAAAAAAAGTTAAATTTGAAGCATTAAATACTGTATAACCAAAAGCGTGGTAGATTTGTCCTCATTGCCACAGAGCTTAAATGTAATCAAAACAATTAGAAATGCTTTATTGCTTCATGCTGCACCATAACGAGCTGATCAGCTGACGAGAGGAACCCTAATCTAGTGGGTTCAACTGTGGAGTTGAATTGATACTTGGTTAACAGACTCACAAATGTACAAATAGTTGTTACAGTGTTACCTTGGGATTTGTTTACATTAACAAGCACATAATCCGTGGGCCTTCTTTCTGTATTTTAAGAAAGAAATGTAAATGATCTAGTTCTGTGTTCTATATTGAACAGCACATTCATCAGATTCACACACTTCAGATTCATTCATCAGAGATTTCTTCAAAAACAAAGGTGCACATCTAGTAGGAGTTGGGGGATGAAGATTGATACATTGTAATATTGTGATTTTTGTGGTGGTGATACTGTATCGATTCAGACACTGGTATCGTGATACTTTATTAAGAATTATTAATAAATGTTGCAAACACGAAAAATGTAATTGGAGACAAATTTGGAAGATATGTAATCATTCAAGGTTCTTTGCTATTAGAAAATATAAATCTTGTGAACTTATATGGTCCCAATATAGATGATCAGAAGTTCTTTGCTAATTTATTTCTCATCTTATCATCACTTACAGGGCAACATATAATAGCAGGGGATTTTAATTGTACATTGAATCCAGGTGTGGATAGATCAACAGGACTGGATTGTACACACATTGGATGTAGGATGACTATTAATCATTTTATGAAAGAATTGAGATTGTTAGATATATGGAGAGAAATGAAACCACAAGTTAAAGCCTATTCTTGTTATTCCAGTACCTACAAGACATTCTCACGTATTGATTATTTTTTGATTTCCACAGAATTAAGGTCCAAGATTCAAAACTGCTTCTATGATAACATCGTGATCTCTGATCATGCACCCTGTTGTCTAATATATGTAGATAAAAAATTGACAAAGGAATCAGGTAGATGGCAATTTCAGCATAAATGGCTTCAGGATGAGGAATTTGTCAAGTATATAGAAAAACAGATAGACGAGTTCTTTGACATCAATACTACACAAACATCAGCATGTGTAAAGTGGGAGGCTTTCAAAGCTTTTATTAGGGGACATATTATTAGTTATACAGGATCAAAATCTAAGAAGACTCGAGAGGAGAGAGCTAAATTGGAACATAAAATAAAAAGTCTTCAGGAAAAAGTGTATGCAGCAAGTGACCCAAGGTTGGAGAATGAATTACTGATTTTGAGAGCTGAATACGACAAAAAATCAGCGAATAGAGCTGCCTCGAGTCTTCTAAGATTGAAACAATCTTTTTATGAACAAGGTGAAAAATCAGGAAAATTATTAGCATGGCAGATTAAACAATTGGAAATTAAAACACCAATTACCAGTATTATAAGTAACGGACAGGTAGTTATAGATCCTTTAGAAATTAATAGAGCCTTTAGAGATTACTATGAAAAATTATATGATACCAAAAATGAACCTGATTTAACAAAACTAAATGGGTTTTTGAACGAACTATCTATACCGTGTATACCAAATGAAAACAGGGAGATATTGGAGTCTAAAATTAGTCAAGAAGAAGTTGGGCTAGCCATTGATAATATGAAATCAGGAAAAAGTGCAGGACCAGATGGTCTTCCAGTTGACCTTTATAAAAAATTTAAGAATAAATTAATAAAACCTTTTTTGGAAATGGTTTTAGAAGCATTTCAAAATAATAATTTACCATCATACATAAATAATGCTTTAATTATACTGCTGCCAAAACCAGGTAAGCCCTCTAATAAATGTGAAAATATGAGACCAATAAGCCTATTAAACGCCGACCTTAAGATAATCTGTAAAATTTTAGCAAGACGAATACAAGAAATTTTACCAAATATTATTAATCGAGATCAGAATGGCTTTATAAAGGGTAGACAAGGCTTCCATAATGTAAGAAGACTATTTAATATTATTTATTTTAATAAAGAAGCACCGGATACAGCTCTCCTATCATTGGACGCCGAAAAGGCCTTTGATAGAGTTGAATGGCCCTTTCTTTTTGAAGTCCTACAAAGGTTTGGACTTGGAAATAATTTCATAAAATGGGTTCAAATAATATACAATAATGCTACAGCAGAAATCCTAACAAATAACAATATTTCAAAACCAATAAAAATCAATAGAGGATGTCGACAAGGCTGTCCACTTTCACCTTTACTGTTTACTATGGCAATTGAACCTTTAGCGATAGCGATACGTTTACATTCACAAATATATGGAATTAAAGTTGGACCAACAGAACATAAAATCTCCCTGTACGCCGATGATATAATTTTGTTTATGTCGAATCTAAAAAAATCAATTCCAACCTTGTTGAATTTAATAAAGAATTTTGGGGAAATATCAGGATATAAAATAAATAAAACTAAATCTTCAATGTTAATGCTAAATGAGACCCAGAGAAATTACCCAGCCCCTGAGGTAAATCAATTCAATGTTGTAAATCAGTTTAAATATTTAGGAATCCAAATTATGCCTAAGCTAGAATCAGTCGCCAGTGTCAACTATGAAGCCTTAATGTCAGATATCAGTGAGTTAACTCAGAGATGGATGTCACTACCAATGTCGATGATCGGGAGAATCAATATACTTAAAAGTAATATTTTACCTAAAATACTTTATTTCAATACATTCCCTTATCACCACCTTTAGATCTATTCTCAAGAATAAAAAAAAAGTTAGTGGAATTTATATGGAACAACAGGAGGGCTAGATTACGTTTGTCTTTATTATATTTACCATTTGATCGTGGAGGTCTGAAATGTCCAAATTTTATGTTGTATTATTGGTCGGCACAACTGAGGTCTATGACATATTATTTTTCATCAAATGATCTCCCTCACTGGACTGAAATGGAATCATACAATTTACCTTTACCTCTTCCCATATTCATATACTCAGATTCGGCAAAAAAATTACAAAAACAAGTTAAAAATCCATTTGTAAAGCATATGATCAAAATATGGTGTGAAGCTAAAAACTATTTAAAAGAACCACAGTTATTGTCACAATTTAGTCCAATATGGGGTAATCAATATTTTAAACCAGGGAGAGCGGACGCTGTATTTAAAGTATGGAATTTAAAAGGGATACAAAAGATTCAGGATTTATATTTGCCATGTGCAGACAACATAATGTCTTTTGAAGAGCTGAGGATCAAATTTAATCTCAATAGAACACATTTTTTTAAATATCTTCAACTTAGAAACTTTATTCGATCAAATCAAAATAAAGCTCTCACTTGACCTATTTATTCATCCTTGGAAAAAATGATGATGAAAGATAGTAAAAGAAAGGGTATTATTTCAGAGTTTTATAACTCATTGACACTATCTTCAAGTGAAAATTCACTGAAAAGATTAAACTACTGGAAAGAAGATCTGCAAATTGAAATTTCAGAGGAACAATGGGAATTGGCTTGTACAGAAGCTCAAACCAAATCAATAAATGCACGCCTTAAATTGATACATTTCAAATGGTTAATGCGGATGTATGTTACACCGGAGGAGTTAAATAGATACAACAAAAATATACCAGATACATGCACAAAATGCATGGAAAGTAAAGGAACCCTATTTCATTGTTTATGGGAATGTAGATTAATAAGAATGTTTTGGGAAGAGGTGAGGGTAACAATTGAAAAAATAATCTCAAAACAAATCATATTGAATCCTAAACTGTTTTTGTTGGGTCTGTACCCAGAAAAGCATAATTTTAATAAAAGTGAAAGAACATTCATAGACCTCAGTTTGCTTAATGCCAAAAAATGTATTGCACTATTATGGAAAAAGACTTATAGACCAGATGTGACTCAGTGGTTAAGACAGATGTTAACAAACCTTCCATTAGAAAGAATAACATATATACTGAAATCAAAGGAAATTGTGTTTGAGAATATATGGAGACCTTTTATTGATTATGTAAAAAATTTAAACATAACTCTTGAAGAAGAAGGTGAATGATGTGTGTGGACCTTGTAAATTCCAAACTGGTGAACATAATATGTATACTTATGTATTGGATTGTCTAGACTAAACAGAGGAGCATTGTTGAAGACTTGATTTTGTTGGTGGTTGTTGGTGTTTTTAGTGCATTTTTTTTTTTTTTTGTAGTACTTTAGTGTTAGTGTTTGATTGTTTGTATCATGTTTGTTAAAAAAAAAAAAAGGTTCAATAAAGATATTGTGGGAAAAAAAATAAATAAATGTTGCAAACACAAACTTGCCTATTTAGGTACCACAGTAATTAAAAAAAAAACAAAAAACTGACCTTTCAGTCCACTAGATGGTGCTCACTGTCTGGTTAGGTTAGCAAAGGAGTGACTCCTGAGGTCTAGGCAGGAGTTGAACAAAAAGATCAGGATGGAAATTGTAAGATATATCACAATAGCATCTCACAAGATTGTGATAGTGCCATTATGCAGCTTTGGGGGATCCCCACTCCTAATGTCTGGACTGTGGAACAAGTTTTACTCACTTTGATCCCTCTCTTAATGCTGATTGGTTGATGTGAACAGTGTTCATTATGGTGAATTGTAAGAGTTCATGTACATAGACAAGAAATGAAAGCATAATCTGTAGTGTAAGATTTCCTTTGCCACCTGAATTGTTTTGCTATGTATTCTTGTATATTTTTCCTTTAATCCAAAATGTTGTCATACTTTGTAACATCGCTGGCCAGTTTTACTGCTTCGTAGATGGTCGTTCCTACATTATGCAATTGAGGTGTAGATGAAACAAATTTACTCAGCAGCTGTGTAATTTCTTGCCTGAAATATTTCAAGAAACTTTTTTTTTTTTTTTTTTACGTGGTGGCCTAGTGGTAGGACGTCCACCACCTTCTTGGACACGGGCAAAATACTTGGACAACTCACTGGTAGACATGGTGACCAATGAGCTGTAGCACATTTTTTCTCAAGTGGCAGACACTGTGCCAGTCATTAGCTGTGGCTCTGCTGGTTATGTCCAGAGGTAGGTAATAGCTAGTTACATTACTGCCAGTGTGTTTCTTTGTAGTATTGGGATGATAGTAGAGGGTAGATGTGGGAATCCCCCCCCCCCCCCATACTAAAACATAAGGAACATTTTTTCCAAATTGGGGTGGGTAAAGTTACAAATTTACAAATAAAAATTTGCAAATGAATTAAGAAAAAAGTTGGAAAATAATATTTGGTTATTAGATTTGGTCATTACAGGCATAAAAACAGTTCTTTAGGTATGTGATCATATAATAAAAGTGCTGTTTTCCAAGGAATGAGTTTGATTTTTGTTTGTGTTGTACTCTGCAGGTCTTCCTTCGCCTCCAAATTTCAGCCTGCCGGGTGTAGCTCCTGGTGCAACTCTCCCTCCATCTGGCTTCATTTCCGCTCCAGTCACAGCCAATACAACACCTGCTGTTACACAGGATAGCACATCTCCCTCTGCCACTATCCAAATGAACAGTTCACTGAACAAAACCCTGAACCCAACATCATCAGGGACTACCTTGGGCTCAGTAAATATCACGATGTCTGTGGACTCTTCTTAGTAAAGAGAAAAATTTAGGGATAACCCTTCCAAATACACCTAGTGTGCACACTGTACCAATCAGCTGCTCGCCTCGAATGTCATTAGTTGGACATTGAAGCTCAGATGTTGGAGCTGCCCTGCTGGACTTTTTCAACTACAGAAATGGTGTCCTGCTTCTCAAGAACCTTTTTTTGGTAAATGGAAAATAAAGAATCTATCAGACAAAGCATACTGTTACAGAACAATCTTAAAAACAGCAGAACCAGACCCTGGTAACAGGTATATAAATGTTATGAAATGTGGAAAATTGGTTACTTTCAATTTGCCAGTCAGTATTTTCACTGGGTTGAACTACTTCAGGTAATTCTGGATAAGTGATGCTGTGACTGCTGCCACCGGGGATTTATCTTTTAGGGAAGCAAAATTGCTTGAGGTGTTATAGCCATTATACTGTTTTTGTTTTGCATAAAAACACAATGAAATGAGCTTTTATTAAACTGATGTATTTTCTCAAAGTCAGCCTTTGTCAGGATCCTTGGCGTGACCATGCAGTACTACATACAGCCATATGGTGTCAGTATAATCTGAAGAAAAACTAAAACGCTGCCAGACCCTCAAATTTCAACAAATCCATTGACTGGAAAGTGAGAGAAAGGGTTCCTAGTTTATTATTCACTCTTAGAACTGTATACTTTGTACCCGAAGTGGAACATACAGCCCTTTAAAAGTAAGAGCAACAAAGCAGCAAAATGAGACCACTCCAGGAAACTAGTTTCAAACTGGGAAACATTTTAACTTTGTACATATTCCTGCTGCAGCTCAAAATTTGAAAATTCACCTGTACATCATATACAGCCTCCAATTTATCTATTAATATTCCTGCATAGGGTTTTATACATTTCATTTTTTTCTACATTTGGTTAACTTTGTGCATTAAACATTAAGAATGATGCCCCGACCTACATGACACTAGATGCCACTTTTATGCTACACATTACATTCTCATGGCTAGGTAACTCAAATTAAAGCCTAACATTTGTGAAAAAATAAGAACTTTATTCAAATCAAATGGTGAAATCTACGAACAATGACTAATCTCCTCACAGTAAATTAACTTCTAGCAGCTGAATCATTTGCACCCTGGCAGGACCAAGTTATTTAAATTGAATGGCAGACTGCCAAGTCTCCCTTCGGCCTGTTAAGGCTTTGTCCATCTGAAATATCTGAACAGTGTCCACTCACATTTTCTTCAAGGTACGCAGTCAGTTTCAGTGCTTATGTCAGACCGTTAAAACTCACGTCTTTTAAAACATCTCTTCACTGTCCTTCCACTGATCAAGCCCTGGTAAACAAGTAGAAACAGCCACAGGTCAGCGGAGGCCTGTTGCTGTGCTCCCCTCCCTGTGGTGCTCTGCTGCTGGCTGTTCCTCTTGTGTGACCAAACCGCTGAACGGCTCTGCAGGCGTAACTTCAATTATCAAGGTTGCCCTCTGTGTCACAGTTCAAGAGTGTCAATATGAGATGATACTGGAGGAGGCTGGACTCGAGGCGGCAGCACTCATCTGCAGATTTCCAGAGGAGCTTGATCTCCGTATGTGAGGGAGCAGGTAGGGGTCACTTCCCAGCTGGTGAACGTCAATCCGGTCCTCTTTCCTGTATGCCAGGCAGCGCCTTATGAAGGCCTGGAAAAGGAGCAGTGACATCAAAATACAAGTTAAAAGATTAACTTTTCCCACATACAGTGGGGTAAAAAAGTATTTAGTCAGCCACCAATTGTGCAAGTTCTCCCACTTAAAAGATGAGGTCTCCAATTTTCATCATAGGTATACCTCAACTATGAGAGACAAAATAAGAAAAAAAAAAAATCCAGAAAATTACATTGAAGGATTTTTAATGAATTAATTGGGAAATTCCTCGGTAAAATAAGTATTTGGTCAATAACAAAAGTTCATCTCAATACTTTGTTATATACCCTTTGTTGGCAATGACAGAGGTCAAATGTTTTCTGTAAGTTTTCACAAGGTTTTCACACACTGTTGCTGGTATTTTGGCCCATTCCTCCATGCAGATCTCCTCTAGAGCAGTGATGTTTTGGGGCTGTCGCTGGGCAACACAGACTTTCAACTCCCTCCAATGATTTTCTATGGGGTTGAGATCTGGAGACTGGCTAGGCCACTCCAGGACCTTGAAATGCTTCTTACGAAGCCACTCCTTCGTTGCCCGGGCGGTGTGTTTGGGATCATTGTCATGCTGAAAGACCCAGCCATGTTTCATCTTCAATGCCCTTGCTGGTGGAAGGAGGTTTTCACTCAAAATCTCACGATACATGGCCCCATTCATTCTTTCCTTTACACGGATCAGTCGTCCTGGTCCCTTTGCAGAAAAACAGCCCCAAAGTATGATGTTTCCACCCCCATGCTTCACAGTAGGTATAGTGTTCTTTCTCCTCCAAACACGACAAGTTAAGTTTTTACCAAAAAGTTCTATTTTGGTTTCATCTGACCATATGACATTCTCCCAGTCCTCTTCTGGATCATCCAAATGCTCTCTAGCAAACTTCAGACGGGCCTGGACATGTACTGGCTTAAGCAGGGGGACACGTCTGGCACTGCAGGATTTGAGTCCCTGGCGGCGTAGTGTGTTTCTGATGTAGCCTTTGTTACTTTGGTCCCAGCTCTCTGCAGGTCATTCAACTAGGTCCCCCCATGTGGTTCTGGGATTTTTGCTCACCGTTCTCGTGATCATTTTGACCCCACGGGGTGATCTTGCGTGGAGCCCCAGATCGAGGGAGGTTATCAGTGGTCTTGTATGTCTTCCATTTTCTAATAATTGCTCCCACAGTTGATTTCTTCACACCAAGCTACTTACCTATTGCAGATTCAGTCTTCCCAGCCTGGTGCAGGTCTACAATTTTGTTTCTGGTGTCCTTTGACAGCTCTTTGGTCTTGGCCATAGTGGAGTTTGGAGTCTGACTGCTTGAGGTTGTGGACAGGTGTCTTTTATACTGATAACGAGTTCAAACAGGTGCCATTAATACAGGTAACGAGTGGAGGACAGAGGAGCCTCTTAAAGAAGAAGTTACAGGTCTGTGAGAGCCAGAAATCTTGCTTGTTTGTAGGTGACCAAATACTTATTTTACTGAGGAATTTACCAATTAATTCATTAAAAATCCTTCAATGTGATTTTCTGGATTTTTTTTCCTCATTTTGTCTCTCATAGTTGAGGTATACCTATGATGAAAATTGGAGACCTCTCATCTTTTAAGTGGGAGAACTTGCACAATTGGTGGCTGACTAAATACTTTTTTGCCCCACTGTATTATGTTACATTCGGGGCGGCGTACAAGTTTTTCTACCTTTGCTTCATTACTGCTAACAGGCTTTACAGGGAATTGAACATCTGTAGCTTTGAGTATAGTGTTCTCCTGCAGGATGTCCTGCTGTGACTGATTGTGGCCAAAAGGCTGGAAAAAGAGGAGAAGGTTTTAGAGAGGAAAAAAGTAAAAAACATTTAAACAGCTCCTCTACTAAGCTCTTACCTTCCTTCCATACAGACACTGGAAGAAAATGACACCCACTGACCACACATCCACCTTGTTGGAGATTTTTGGAGGTTCTTTACCAACCACAAAACACTCAGGAGGCAAGTACCTGAGATCAAAAACAAAAATATTTAGTGTCCCACACGAAGACCTACTGATGTCCAGTGGTGTGAAGTAAAAAATTTCAAGGTGCAGCATTTTATTAAACTTTGTACTCAACAGTATGCTGCACTTCTATAAAAGGGATGTTTTGCACACAAGTGTCTGTTTACCACATAACTCTCAGTGCTAGTTGTTCAATTAGATTCGTTTTGTACAGTTTTACTTGCTTTTTTTTTGGATGCTGTGATAAAACTTATGTGCATTGTTGTGAGAAGGATTTGTGCATCTATTGAGACCAACAGTGTCTTCCAGAAGTTGTCCTTGGTTGGATTTTCCCAGTCACTGGAAGCTATCAAATGCTGTGCCCCCTGAAGTCAGACAGCTGGTATGATACTCAAGGTAAGGAGGAGTTAAGGATTTAAATGAATCAACAGTAACTAGAGGATTGAGTAAAATGTACTATTTATTAGCATTATCAATAGCAGCTTCCTTTTATTGTAGTTTTCTGACTTTGTGAAAATGTAGTGGAACATGTTTACGGTCACAAATCTGTCTACAGGGGGTGGGCCATTCAACAACTTCTGGTGACAGGAAAAATCTGACCTAACAACTTCTGGAACACCCCAAGGGTCTCAAGTTTGAGGTGACATGACCGTCAGCACCATGCAAGTGTACATGAAAGTGTTCATACAAAGTTTTCAGGATTTTTTTTTTTTTTTTTTTGAGTAACCAGGTCATGATTTGTGAAAAGTGACAGTGGAGCTTATTTTTATTTTTTTTTACTCGAATGGCAACTTGAACACAAAACCAAGAGCCATTCAGTTTCATTACATTCAACAGAAGGCAAATGCAGCTAAAATAATTAACCTTGGTTTCACCTGGAAACCTGCAGCATACAAGTACTGTTATGGTTGAAACACTTGAAGGTACTCTGTTTTACTTAATCACTACAAGAAACTGAATGTCATTTTTTTCTCTCTCATAATGAAGCACTATTTTAGCATGATATTGCAACTCATACTCCAGTAGTTTGTTTCAATATTTACTCCATCTTTGTAAATGCCTGCTTATATGATGCAGGCATTTCTTCTTACCAGTAAGTCCCTGCACCCTGTGATGTCAAGTCCATCCCATCTACACCATAGTTGTCGTCATCCATTATTTTGGAAAGCCCAAAGTCTGTAATTTTGATTTCCCCACAGGCTGTGCCGTCCACCAGCAAGATATTACCTTCAAATCAAAGGATGTTAAAGTCAGCAATAAATCAGTGATGAGCAAGTAACCAGGAGCCCACAAACACACTTACCTGGTTTAAGGTCGTAATGGATGATTGGGGGTTTGATTTCATTCAGGTATTTAAGCGCATTCACAATCTGCATGACTATTGACCGCGCCTCCTTCTCAGACATAAGCTTATGCTGCTTCAAGTAGAAATCCAAATCATTGCCCTCGCAGTACTCCATAACTGTGCAAAACCTAATAAAAGGATTAAAAAAAAAAGAAGTAAAAATTATAGCTCAAAAATCAACTAAAAGCCGTTGGAAATACATGGATAACAGTGCACCGAGAAACTAACGTGTCTGTGTCCAGAGAGAAGTAGTCGTAAAGTTTCACAATCCTTGGATGGTCCAGCTCCTTGTGTATTCTGTATTCCCGACACGCATGCCTGTGGAAAGGATTGCCATTATAAAACTTTTAACAAAGTAGGAAGGAGCAGATACTGCACTGCCTGTCAAACAGTGCTGAAGCAGTGTGTAAAATAATCCATACTTGGACTGTCTACAGAGTGCAGGTAAAGAAACTCCACGTTCCAAGCCATAACGAACATCTCATGGAAAGACAAGATAACCAACATAGAAGTGTTGAAACGAGCTGGTCTACCATCAATGGAGGACATGCTAATACAGATGAACCTGAGATGGCTCGGACATGTTGAGAGGATGGACCACCAGCATCTCCCCCGGCAGTTACTCTACTCACAGTTATGCGAGGGCAAACGCAATCAGGGTAGGCCAAGGCTCAGATTTAAAGACACTGTAAAAAGAAACTTGAAGTTGGATATAGACAGGAGTTCCTGGCAGCGGAAGGCTAAGGACAGAGCTGCGTGGAGGAATCTAATCAGACCTAAATGAAACAGCCGTCGCCCACGACAGACTGCTATGATGATGATGATGAATACTAGGGATACATGATTGGTGTGCTATTAGCTGATAAAGCATTTAAAATTATCTATCAGCAAAAATTAATATTTACAGCCAATAGACTATTACAGTAGACAGTCTGGAGTGACGCTCTGCTGCTTTTCCCTCAGCGCAACGGACAGACATTAAGTCAGGCAAGTGTATCACGACTAACATGGCTGGCCCCACATGTGGCATGCTACAGCTCCATACTCAGTCAAACAATGCTGCGTGTGGTTGTTATTTGTATTACTTTTTGTGGTTAAGCGCAGTTGAAGTGTATCAAACATCTTCTACAATAGAGAGGAACTACTGCACAATCGGGAGAACATTCCAAGTTCCCATAACGGTACCGGCGACTGGTGACGAAGGCGACAATGTAATCAGAAGCGAGGAAGCCAGTCTGACTACTTGGCGTGCTGCTAAGTACACCAAAGGTAGGAGCTGTGGAACCAGAATTTGTATACATGTGAATAAGATAAGATAAGATAAGCCTTTATTAGTCCTACAATGGGGAAATTCCAGAATATGGGCTTGTTTACAAACTGTGGTCATCAATAAGTACTGCTGCTCACCAAACCTGGAGCTGCTGGCAGTTTCTGTCTGCCATGTGAGCTTTCTGTTACCGTGGTAACAGTGGTCCAGATGCTAATGCTAATTTAGTATTTGGTTACGCGCTGACAAGCAGCAGACCTGGTTTTGACCAACATATTAAGTGCGCAACCCGAGGAGATGACACACTGAACTGTGTATGTTCTAATATTATAAAGGGATACAGAGCCTCCCTCCCCTCACACATTTGTCTGAAAATACATGACACGTATTTATTTTCATATTAAGATGAGGTGATTGTCTTATTTTCCTTGGGGAATGTGTCTTTATATGCCAGTTAATCATTGTAAGACAAAGGAGATGTAAAGGTGGGGAAAAATGTGCATATAGTGATACTGGCAAAAACTAGTTTTAAAATATCTACAAAAACGTTACTATTGTGCATCCCTAGTTACTACTTTTTCTAATCTGTTTAAAAATTCAAATCCTATGAGCATCAACAGTGTTGCCACCTTTCTCCACCTTGCCGTACAGTTATGTATTCCTCCGCTGTTGGGGGAATTTCTATCACACACTCATAGAACTATCTATCACCTGTTCTACAAATGTGTGCATAGTATCTATGCGTAAAAACAAACCAGTTAAGCAGCAGAAATATTCACTTTTTTGAGCCAGCCTACTAAAAAGAGATCTACCTAATATCTGAAGAAGAGCCTGTAAGCCAACTACAAGAGCTGAACTGCGTCACTCCTACAGTTACAGTATATAACTCAGACGATTACGTCAATCTATCCATCCATCCATCCATCCATCCATCCTCTACCGCTTATCCGGGCGTCTGGGTCGTGGGGGCAGTGGTCCAAGCAGAGTAGTCCAGACTGCCACCCGGCTCATTTAGCACTATGATCCCCATGATCCCTCTAGCAGGTGGTGATCCCACTGGAGAGTAGACCCATGTAGATCCTTGGTTACACTGGGTCCTTGATGTAACTTTTTTTTATTGTAGATCCAATGGACCACTCTTGGTCTGGCCTTTCACCAAGGACCATCTTGTCTTGGGAGACCCTACCAGGGGCAAGTTTCTCCTAGGATCATTAGGGCACGCAAACCCCTCCACCACGATAAGGTGGTGATCGATGGAGGGGGGTTCCTATTGTTCTGAGTGAAATTTACATAACTGTTGCTAGTTGCAAGGTGGGTGGAAGGTTTTGATGATGCCTACTAACATCTTCAAAACTGATGATGTATTTACTACTTTACTTCAAGCCGTAAGGTAAATACATCACATTTCTAAAGGCAAGGTGTCCAAACAACCATACTCATCATTTACAAATAAGTATCATTTCCAGTAACAGTTTAAAGTACACGTGTCAACGTCAAGGCCAGATACTACGGCCCATCGTATTTTATCCAGTCCGTTAATAAACTGGAAGACTCACTTTAATCAGGCCCTTCCCTTGTTTCAATAAGTGATCTGTGATACTGTGGAAGATGCACTTTAACTGTCTTTTGATAAATCAATTACCCTCCCATTTTATATATATATATATATACTGTATATATATTTAAAAAAAAAATCAATGTGAAAGATTGAATAGGACACCCCTTTTCTAAAGCATTGCTTTTCTCAGTAAATAATGAAGTATTGCAACATTTATTTTTAATGACAGTAATCCAGTAATGTAATAGGTTACTTTAGAATGCAACATTACTCAACACTGCTGCCAAGAATAACAGAAAACTGAAGGTGACATACTTGTGATAGTTTTCCTTTTTCTCCTCTCTCCAGTTCTTGTTAAGTTGGTGAATCTTCACAGCAGCATATCGTTGTTCAATCAAGTCAAAAGCCTGTAGGAACACATGAAGTAAAAGCTGGATTACGTCGTGATAAAACTTGCTTTTTCTTTTTAAGTTTGTATGCACATCTGTTTTAGTTTGTATACACTGTAAAATCAAAACATAGGGACATACCTTATAAACTTCACTAAATCCACCCCTCCCTAGAAGGTGCAGCAGAAGGTATCGCTCATTCAGTGTGGGATGATCTTTAAATCTACAGATGGAAGGGAGGGGAATCAAAATTATAATTGTAGATCTGTGTTTTTGGTGACAAAGAATTCTACATTTACTTGGTTCCGTCAGTACAGAGCAAATACAGGACAGTGAGTCCCATATATGCATTTTCTTCTCAAACTGTCCTGAGATCATTTATTCTGAAACAGAATTAAGACCTCTATTTTGTAACACTGAGATTCTATTGTATTAAAACAACTGAGCCACTGGTTTTCAAGAGCTGTTAAGTCAGTATAGAGGAGCAGCCCAATAACCACATTGTGGCGTATAGATATGTTTAAGGTGTATGCTGACTATTATTAATTTTTGTTGCGGTCATTACTGCAGCAGAGCAGAGAAGCTGCTCAGAAATAACACTGATCTTTCACACATCATTTCACAATTGTTCTGATATCTTATGCCCACAAAAGACAACAGTAACATTCAGTTCTGGTTCAGTTTATGTCCAATAATTCTTAATATTTACACAACCTGACTGTCCCTCAGCAATACAATTTCAAAACTGTTCTACTCCATTTGCTCCAACCAAACTTATGTGCAAACTGTAAGGGTTTTGTTATTATTGTAGGTATATTTCTATCAAAAAGTGAATTCCAGACTTGCTATGATACCACAAATGGACAGAAACCGTTTGCTCTTGCAGCCAGCAGATAATGGGCAGCACGGTGGTAGAGTGGTTAGCACTGCTGCCTCACAGCGAGAATGTTCCAGCTTTGAATCCCAAGACTGAGAAGGGAGTGAATCTTTGTGTGGCATTTGCATGTGGGTTTAGTCCAGGGGTTCCAGTTTCCTCTGACAATCCAAAATTGGCCCTAGGTATCTGTCTAACAGGGCCTTGATGGTTGGTGTAGCTACTACTTAAGCACTGAGTGGTCTTTGTGACTAGAAAAAGCATTATACAAGTACAGGTCCTTATCCCTTATAATACAAAGCCCAATTCCAGTGAAGTTGGACTGTTGTGTAAAAGGTAAATATAAACAGAATACAATGATTTCCAAATAATTTTCAATCTATATTCAGTTGAATACACTACAAAGACAAGATATTTTAATGTTCAAACTGAAACTTTTTTTGTTGCAAATATTCACTTATTTTGCATTTAATGCCTGCAACAAGTTTTTTTTAAAAAAAACTGGGTCGGGCATGTTAACCTCTGTGTTACATCATCTTTCCTTTTAACAACACTCAAGAAGCATTTCGAAACTGAAGACACCAACTGTTGAAACTTTGTAGGTGGAATTCTTTCGCATTATTGCCTGACATACAACTTCAGTTTCTCAACAGTCTGGGGCTCCGCTGTCATATTATGCTTCATGATATGCCACGCCTTCAACGGGAGACAGGTCCAGACTGCAGGCAGGCCAGCCTAGTGCCCGCACTCTTTTACTATGAAGCCACACTATTGCAACAAGGGATGCAAGTCATTGACCAATCCATCTTCCACCGCTTCTCCGGAGGTCCAGGTCATGGAGGCAGCAATTCAAGCAGAGAAGAATTAATTCACTAATCATTAGATGATTCACCTTATCGAACGATTAATTGATAAGCAGCATTTTTTCCTGAGAATCCTAATTTCCCTAATCTGTATTGTCTATGATATAAAAAGCTAATTACTGTTTGCAATATACTGAGCAAAACATTGACATATTGCTCAATGATTTACTGATTTCATTGTAATCTGTTGTATGTTAAACATCAACAACATAAAAAAGTCAGACAAATAAAATTTATTTTTTTATATTATACTCTTCTTCTTCTTTCAGCTGCTCCCTTTGGGGTCGCCACAGCAAATCATCTGCCTCCATCTCACCTTATCCCTTCATCTTCCTCTGTAACACCAACCCTCTCCATGTCCTCCTTCACTACATCCATTAATCTTCTCTGTGGTCTTCCTCTTTTCCTCCTGTCTGGCAGCTTCATTGTCAACAATCTTTGTCCAATATATCCACTATCCCTCCTCTGCACATGTCCAAACCATCTCAGCCTTGACTCCCTTACTTTGTCTCCAAACCGCTCAACCTCAGCTGTCCCTCTGATATACTCATTTCTAATCTTGTCCCACCTAGTCACTCCCAATGAAATCTTAGCATCTTCAACTCCGCCTCCTTTTTTTTCCCCCTTTGTCCTATCAAGCAGCTAGGTGACACCTTTCACTTCTAGCTTCAAACTCATGATTCTGTCTGACTCCCTCTTTACCTCCTGAACACTCTTCACATACTCTTCCTTCAAGATTACTCCTACTCCATTTCGCTTCCTATCTACAACATGGTAGAACAGTTTAAATCACCTCCAATACTCTAGCCTTGCTTCCCTTCCATCTGGTTTTCTTCAACACACAGTATATCTACCTTTCTTCTCTCCAATCATATCAACTCTCTGCCTTTACCAATCATAGTCCCTACATTTAACATCCCTACTCTCACCCTCCACACTTCTACCTTTCCTTTTCTCTCCTCTCCCCCCCTCCTAACACGCCTATCCCCCTCTCCTCCACCTCGATCTTCAACCAACAGTAGCCCAATTTTCCACCGGTATCCTGTTCGTTAACAGCACCAATTTCAGCTGTTGTTAACCCGGGCCTCAATCAATCCGGTATCAAAGTCTCAACTGTCATGATCCGCATGTTTGATTTGGCAAAGGGTTTTACGTCGGATGCCCTTCCTGACACAACCCTATGTACCCGGGCCTTGGGACTGGCACGAGGAGTATACTGGCTTGTGCACCCCCTGCAGCTGGGGTGCAACATTATACAATTATAACATTTAAAATAAATATATACTCTATTATTGATATTAAACTTCAGCAGCATAAAATACAATAAATTCAGAATAAAAAAATATATAGACTAAAGCTGGATTTATGCACTCACGTCACAGCGATGCCATTGCAGACGCACATCACCGATGCCGTTATCAACATTTTTTTTTCCTTGTCTGCCAGTTTGAATAAGTTGGTGCGCTGCCAAAACAGGTTTCTGCTGATGAGTAGAGTGATTTGTGTTTGCTGTACATTTTTATGTGTGTGTTTATTAAATAGTGACAGACAAGAGCAGACTGTGATGGAATTGGAGCTAATAAATGTTAAAAAAGCAACTTTACATATGATGCTGCAACAGAGAGAGAAAAAAAAAAGAATCTGCTAGAGAAAACAGTGCGTACAACCACTGGTGCAGTCATTTTTAATAGGGACAGGACAAGTCACAGAAATGTTCCATATCTACTACCTTCCTCAATATTCTTTTGAATTTTTAGTGTAGTTTATATGACTCGCTTTGGGAGTGGCGCCCTGGTGAACGAGCAGCAGAGACTTCCAGGGAGTTGGCGTCTTCTTCTGCTCTTCTGTTATGGTTGGAAGGCTGGGTTTGGCGCTGGTTGGAAAGCCGGGGCTGGCGACACCACTACAGTTCATGAAATAAATGCCAACTGAAAGGGACTGCTGAGTTATCAATTAATTAACAACTAATTAATATTAGTAAATAATTTAAATTAACTAACATTAATTTAGTTGACTAAATTCTTCTTGATATTGAAAGTTAATCGTTAACATACCTAGCTGTAACACATGCAGAATGCCTTGTTAAAAAACACAGGGACGTTCCTGAAAAAGACGTTGCTTGGATGGCAGCATATACTGCTCCAAAACCGTTCAGCATTTATGGTGCCTTCACAGATGTGCAAGCTATCCATGCCATGGACATTAACACACCCCCATACCATCACAGATGCTGGCTTTTGAACTTTGTGCTGTTAACAATCCTTTTCCTCTTTAGTCCAGAGGACACAACATCCACACATGGACTTGTCAGACCACAGCACACTTTTCCACTTTGTGTCAGTCCATCTCAAATGAGCTTGGGCCCAGAACAACCAGCAGCATTTCCGGGTGGTGTTCATATGACTTTCGCTTTGCATGGTAGAGTTTTAACTTGCACTTGTCAGAAAATTGCTAAATTTTTCCCCTAGATTTGTGAGATTTTTTTTGCACAAGTTTTGTAGTGTATATAAATGATATATGTAAAGTTTCAGAAAAAATGGACTTAATATTGTTTGCTGATGACACTAATCTATATGCAGTGGAAGCAATTTGAACAACTTTGGTGTACACTTCGGAAAGGAATTAGGAAAGCTTAAACTGTGGTTTGATTCAAACAAATTAACGCTCAATTTAAGTAAGACAAAATTTATAGTCTTTAACAACCATCACAACAACTTAGTATCTAAACTCAGTGTAAATGGTGTAGAGATTGAAAAGGTATCCGAAACTAAATTCTTGGAGTAATAATTGATAATAAACTGTGAGTGGAAGTCACATATTAATTATATTAAAGGTAAAATATCCAAATCAATTGCAATTACTACACAGAGTGAAATATTTGCTGAATCAACCCACACTATATACCTTGTATCATTCATTAATACTCCCATACATAAACTATTGTACTGAAGTATGGGGAAAATACATATAAAACAAACATATATCCAGTCCTTTATGCTTCAGAAGAGAGCTATTAAAATAATAAACAAAGCTGCTTACAGGGAACCAACAAACCCACTTTTTCTTAAATTAAAGCTCTCAAGTTGAAAGATCTGGTTGACTTTAAAACTGCAGTAATAATGTTTAAAGTGACTTCCGTTATGGCGGCCGCCTAGAAGGACACGTATCACTCTGCTCTGCTCCTGGAAATAAAAATTCGGCAAATAAACTCTCTCATTTGGAACAGAACTTTTTCCCAGCGTTTGGGTGAGGATATGCCGGTGAAGACTAAGGCTGGGAAAACAGGAGGGGAAAATGAAATCGCCGACGCAGTCCAAATAGAACAGACTTTAAAGTTTGTGGCGCAGTAGAAAAAGCTGCGGATATGGCGGATGAAACTAGCGGTGGTGCGGTAACTGCTGCTGCGACGATGGCAGCCCAGGTGCCGTGCTGGCTGCCATTATGCTCAAGAGAGCAGACTTTTCCGCTAAACTTGATGGGATTATGGCAGCGTTGGATGGCGAAATGAGAAAGGAGTTGGGTGACAGCGTGGAGCGGAGAGCGCAGGCGGGAGCTTCGTTTTCAAGTGCGGAGGGATGAAATCCACGGACATCAAATAAACGGTGCGCACTTTGGAATAAAAAAATAAAGTCTGGAAAATAGCGTTTCTGGACATGGAGTCCCGTTCCAGACGGAACGCCTGAGGCTGGTGGGTTTACCAGAGGAAGCCGAGGGTCGTGGTTCATGCTCCTTTTTGGAGGGGTGGAATCCCGGAGGGCTGCTGAACAACGCGGAGCTAAAATCATCAGTCGTCTTGGAAAGCTCCCACCGAATTGGCCACCGAGAGGTAAACAAGGCAGCACCGAGGACGTTAATTATGAAGTTTCTCAGCTTCAGAGACAGGATGACGATCTCCAACGGGCTGCGGGCCAAAGGAGAAATAAATACCCAAGCTCAGCAGGTGTGGTTCTACCCAGATTTGGCCTCAGGAATCCAACCAATTAAGGAAGCAGTTTTGACCCCATCCGCAAAGAAATGCGCAACCTTGAGATTCGTCATGGAGTGATTCACCCTGCAAGACTTCTGGTTCACATATGAGGGCAGAACAGCCATCTTCAAGACCCCCCGAGGAGGCGCAGGAGCTCATCAAGAAGATCCAGGAAGAGACTGGTGGGAGCTAAGCATGAACAGAATATAGGGTAGAATATTTGAGCATTTAACTGATTAGAAGCATATAACAAGATTACAAAACTAGTAAATGAATTACATATTAAAAAAAAAAAAAAAGTACAAAATTGCTAAAAAATTTTGGAGTTAAATTGGAAAATTACAGAAGAGAGTTAATGTTACGTTATTAAAAGCAGTAGAGTTAGGTGATTGGGAGGATGAAGAAGGAGTGGGCTTTGGCTGTTCCTCGTGGGTGTGGAAACGGTCGATGGCTATATCGGGAGACGGAATTTTTCTTTTGCTTTTGGGGGGATTGCCACAAATGTGGGAAGGGGGAAATTTGTTTGTGTGTAGTTTGTAGGGTGAATGTTTCAACCACTCCTTTTTTTGCTTTTCTGTTTGAGCATGTTTACACTGCAAGTAATCCCAAACTCCCTATTGATCATAAATCAAAGCGTTAATCTTAATTTAACTTCATGGAATTGCAGAGGTCTACAAAATTTAAAAAAACTTAAACAAGTTATGAATAAAATAAAAGACATGGGTTCAAAAATTGTGTTTTTACAAGAAACTCATCTAATAGAGGAAGATGTAAAAAGAATTAGGAGTAGATGGCAAGGAAATGTTTTCACCTCATCATTTTCATCCCGAGCCAGGGGAGTTATGACTCTCATACATAAATCAGTCCCATTTCAAGTGAAAAATGTAATTGGAGACAAATTTGGAAGATATGTAATCATTCAAGGATCTTTGCTATTAGAAAACATAAATTTGGTGAACTTATATGGTCCCAATATAGATGATCAAAAATTCTTTGCTAATTTATTTCTCATCTTATCATCACTTACAGGGCAACATATAATAGCAGGGGATTTTAATTGTACATTGAATCCCGGTATAGATAGATCAACAGGACTGGACTGTACGCACAATGGATGTAGGATGACCATTAATCATTTTATGAAAGAATTGAAATTGATAGATATATGGAGAGAAATGAAACCACAAGTTAAAGCATACGCTTGTTATTCCAATGCCTACAAGACATTCTCACGTATAGATTATTTTTTGATCTCCACAGAATTAGGGTCCAAGATTCAAAACTGTTATTTATGATAACATCGGTGATCTCTGATCATGCACCCTGCTGTCTAATATATGTAGATAAGAAATTGACAAAGGAACCAGGTAGATGGCAATTCAGCATAAATGGCTTCAGGATGAGGAATTTGTTAAGTATATAGAAAAACAGATAGATGAGTTCTTTGATATCAATACTACACAAACATCAGCATGTTGTAAAGTGGGAGGCTTTCAAAGGCTTTTATTATGGGACATATTAATTAGTTATACAGGTTCAAAATCTAAGAAGACTCGAGAGGAGAGAGTCCAATTGGAACATAAAAATAAAAATTCTTCAAGAAAGCGTATATGCAGGAAGAAAATCCAAGGTTGGAGAACGAATTACTGCTTTTGAGAGCTGAATATGACAAAAAAATCAGCAAATAGAGCTGCCTCGAGTCTTCTAAGATTGAAACAATCTTTTTATGAACAAGGTGAAAAATCAGGAAAGTTACTGGCATGGCAGATTAAAACAATTAGAATCTAAAACAACCACTTACAGTATTATAAGTAATGGACAGGTAGTTAAAGATCCTTCAGAAATTAATAGAGCCATTAGAGGATTACTATGAAAAATTATATGATACCAAAAATGGAATCTGACTTAACAAAACTACATGGATTTTGAATGAACTATTTATACCGTGTATATCCAAATGAAAATAGGGAGATACTGGAGTCTAAAATTAGGTCAAGAAGAAGTTGGACTAGCCATTGATAAATGATGAAATCAGGAAAAAGTGCAGGACCAGATGGGTCTTCCAGTTGACCTTTATAAAAAATTTAAGAATAAATTAACAAAAACCTTTTTTGGAAATGGTTTAGAAAGCATTTCAAAAATAGTAAATTACCCATCATATATGAATAATGCCTTAATTATACTGTTGCCAAAACCAGGTAAGCCCTCTAATAAATGTGAAAATATGAGACCAATAAGCCTATTAAATGCCGACCTTAAGATAATCTGTAAAATTTTAGCAAGACGAATACAAGAAATTTTACCAAATATTATTAATCGAGATCAGAATGGCTTTATAAAGGGAAGACAAGGCTTCCATAATGTAAGAAGACTATTTAATATTATTTATTCTAATAAAGAAGCACCGGATACAGCTCTCTTATCACTGGATGCCGAAAAAGCCTTTGATAGAGTTGAATGGCCCTTTCTTTTTGAAGTCTTACAAAGGTTTGGACTTGGAAATAATTTCATAAAATGGGTTCAGATAATATATAATAATGCTACTGCAGAAATTCTAACAAATAACAATATTTCAAAATCAATAAAAATCAATAGAGGATGTCGACAAGGCTGTCCACTTTCACCTTTACTGTTTACTATGGCAATTGAACCTTTAGCGATGGCGATACGTCTACAGTCACAAATATATGGAATTAAAGTTGGACCAACAGAACATAAAATCTCCCTGTATGCCGATGACATAATTTTGTTTATGTCGAATCTTAAAAAATCAATTCCGACCTTGTTGAATTTAATAAAGAATTTCGGGGAAATATCAGGATATAAAATAAATAAAACTAAATCTTCAATATTAATGCTAAATGAGACCCAGAGAAATTAACCAGCCCCTGAGGTAAATCAATTCAATGTTTGTAAATCAGTTTAAATATTTAGGAAATCCAAATTGTGCCTAAGCTAGAATCAATCGCCAGTGTCAATATGAAGCATTAATGACAGATATTGATGAGTTACTTCAGAGATGGATGTCACTACCAATGTCGTGATCGGGAGCATTAATATACTTAAAAAGTAATATCTCACCTAAAATACTTTATTTATTTCAATACATTCCCTTACCACCACCTTTAGATTTAGATTCTCAGAAATTAAAAAAAAGTTAGAGTGGAATTTATATGGAACAACAGGAGGGCTAGATTACGTCTGTCTTTATTATATTTACCATTTGATCGTGGAGGTCTGAAATGTCCAAATTTTATGTTGTATTATTGGTCGGCACAACTGAGGTCTATGACATATTATTTTTCATCAAATGATCTCCCTCACTGGACTGAAATGGAATCATACAATTTACCTTTACCTCTTCCCATATTCATATACTCAGATTCGGCAAAAAAATTACAAAAACAAGTTAAAAATCCATTTGTAAAGCATATGATCAAAATATGGTGTGAAGCTAAAAACTATTTAAAAGAACCACAGTTACTGTCACAATTTAGTCCAATATGGGGTAATCAATATTTTAAACCAGGGAGAGCGGACGCTGTATTTAAAGTATGGAATTTAAAAGGGATACAAAAGATTCAGGATTTATATTTGCCATGTGCAGAAAACATAATGTCTTTTGAAGAGTTGAGGATCAAATTTAATCTCAATAGAACACATTTTTTTAAATATCTTCAACTTAGAAACTTTATTCGATCAAATCAAAATAAAGCTCTCACTCGACCTATCTATTCATCCTTGGAAAAAATGTTGATGAAAGATAGTAAAAGAAAGGGTATTATTTCAGAGTTTTATAACTCATTGACACTATTTTCAAGTGAAAATTCACTGAAAAGATTAAGCTACTGGAAAGAAGATCTGCAAACTGAAATTTCAGAGGAACAATGGGAATTGGCTTGTACAGAAGCTCAAACCAAATCAATAAATGTACGCCTTAAATTGATACATTTCAAATGGTTAATGCGGATGTATGTTACACCGGAGGAGTTAAATAGATATAACAAAAATATACCAGATACATGCACAAAGTGCATGGAAAGTAAAGGAACTCTATTTCATTGTGTATGGGAATGTAGATTAATAAGAATGTTTTGGGAAGAGGTGAGGGTAACAATTGAAAAAATAATCTCAAAACAAATCATATTGAATCCTAAACTGTTTTTGTTGGGTCTGTACCCAGAAAAGCATAATTTTAATAAAAGTGAAAGAACATTCATAGACCTCAGTTTGCTTAATGCCAAAAAATGTATTGCACTATTATGGAAAAAGACTCATAGACCAGATGTGACTCAGTGGTTAAGACAGATGTTAACAAACCTTCCATTAGAAAGAATAACATATATACTGAAATCAAAGGAAATTGTGTTTGAGAATATATGGAGACCTTTTATTGATTATGTAAAAAATTTAAACATAACTCTTGAAGAAGAAGGTGAATGGTATGTGTGGACCTTGTAAATTCCAAACTGGTGAACATAATATGTATACTTATGTGTTGGATTGTCTAGACTAAACAGAGGAGCATTGTTGAAGATTTGATTTTGTTGGTGGTTGTTGGTGTTTTTTAGTGCATTTTTTTTTTTGTAGTACTTTAGTGTTAGTGTTTGATTGTTTGTATCATGTTTGTTTAAAAAAAAAAAAGGTTCAATAAAGATATTGTGGGAAAAAAAAATAATGTTTAAAGTGAAGAATCTATCACTGCCTGCAAATATCCAAAAGTTGTTCCAAATAAGGGAGAAACAATATCATTTCAGAGGAACATGTATATTTCAAAAACCTTCAGTGAGAACTGCCACCAAGCAACACTGTGTTTCAGTGCAAGGAGTCAGATTATGGAACGATTTTGGATCTGAATTAAAATCATGTACAATGCTTGGACAATTTAAACAAAAACTAAAGGAAGAAATACTCCAAACATATATACAAGATGACATATAAAATCACATAAGGATTGTCATATCCAGCCTGCGTTGTGTTGTAGCTTAGTTTTTTGTCACATTTTGTCTTAGCTTTGTTCTGAATTGTAATCGCT
This sequence comes from Pholidichthys leucotaenia, assembly GCA_020510985.1. Classification (NCBI taxonomy): domain Eukaryota; kingdom Metazoa; phylum Chordata; class Actinopteri; order Cichliformes; family Pholidichthyidae; genus Pholidichthys; species Pholidichthys leucotaenia. Next base: position 52,731,347 of record CM035843.1, read on the forward strand.
CTTGTTTTGTTTTTCTTTTGAATTCTTGGATGGAATATGGGTGGGCAATATAAGCTGCGGCTTCAGCCATCACCCATTTCGGATAACTTATGTTGAACTGTATAATCAGAGGAGTTATTGTCTAATTTGTTAGATTAGTTTATTTGACAGGGACAGTGCAATAAACATAGACAATTAATCAATGACAATCAATCTGATGTGTTGCACATAGAGTGTATAGCTATTAGCTAATTTGCAACTCTTGTCCCTATTTGACCTTGTTGGATTTTCTTTCCCCCTTTGTTATATTATTCAGTTTCTTTTAACCTGTACTTTTAATCTATCCGAAATAAAGATTCATTCATTCATTCATTCAAACTGCGATAACTGACAATGGTTTTCCAAAATATTCCTGTGCCCACATGGTAATCTTTACAGAATGATGTCAGTGTTTAGTGCAGTGCCGCCTGAGGGATCAAAGGTCACAGGCATTCAATGTTTGGCGTTGACGCTTACATGCAGAAATTTCTCCAGATTTTCTGACTTTTGATGATATTATGGACTGTAGATGATGAAATCTCTAAATTCCAATTGTATGTTGAGAAACACTGTTTCGAAACTGTTGGACATATTTAGCTCACAGTTGTTCAGTTGATAGAGAGATTGGGTGAGGAGCTCAGTGATCCGGAAGAGGCTCAGAGTAGAACTGCTGCTCCTCCACACTGAAAGGAGTCAGTTGAGGTGGTTTGGGCATCTGATCAGGATGCCTCCTGGACGTCCCACTTGAGGTGTTTTGGGCATGTCCCATTGGGAGGAGACCCTGGGGCAGACCCAGGACTCGCTGGAGAGACTATTATCTCCTAGCTGGTCTGGGAACGCCTTGGTATCCTTTCTGAAGAGCTGGAGCAGGTGGCTGGGGAGAGGGAAGTCTGGGCTTCTTTGCTTGAACTGCTGCCTCTGCGACCCAGACCTCCGGAAAAGCAGTAGAAGAAGGATGGATGGATGAGATTCAGGTCTTCCTTGTGAACGACTGAGCCTTTCAGGGATGCATAATCATGACACTCATCCGTTTCCAATTAACCTGTTCACCCGTGGAACATTCCAAAAAGGTGATTTTTGAGCATTCCTGAACTTTTTCTTGACGCTGTCCCAGCTTTTTTGAAACGTGTTGCTGGCATCAAATTCAAAATGAGTTTATATTTGCAAAAAAAACAAAGCTTTTCAGTTTGAACATTCAATATTTTGTCTTTGTAGTGTATTCAGTTGAATATAGGCTGAAAAGGATTTGCAAATCTTTGTATTCTGTTTTTATTTACGTTTTACACAATGTCCCAAGTTCATTGGAATTGGGGTTTGTACTAAATACCTGAACCATTTTAGCATTTGAGTTTACAGAAGAGTCTCTTGTGAAAAAAGTAATTGTAGTGTGTGAGGGAGCTGGTGAGCAACAGGTGAAACTTATGTCACTGTCACAATGGGCTACAAACCAGAACAAGTGAATCAGATAGAAGACAGATGAACTTCGTATTCTGTGCACCTCTTATTAAATTGCCAATGAAGTATCTTCAAAAATAAGACTGTGTATAACATGGCCCTGTAGTATCACTACATTGGATAAGGACACTGGCCTTGAGTGGGCATCATGTTCCAATGTCAATGCAGTATCCGTCAAAGAAATTGATTCAGACTCACTGGGAGCTGTCTTCATTATTTATTCTCTTCAGCTCCCGAATGTGAAGGTTGCGGACTCTCTCTAGACGCTCCAGCTCTGCCTGGATCTCAGCTTCTTCCTATAAATGATTCAAGCACGCAAACACTCAAACCCACAGTAGGAACTTCAGAGTACTGACTACAAGGAGAAGAGTTCATCAAAACCCACTCGCACACATGTGACCACTTCTCAATTAATTATTTACCACTGACTTGGTACAGTCTGTCTTGGAGTTCTTATGACATTTAAAAACAATGAATAAAGTGAAAATTATTGTTTACTGATTGGTCTTAATGAAATGTTAGACATATTTTGGTCAAATCATCTTTAATTTTTTAATTATTGCAGCATCACTGTGAATCATCTTTTGCAGCTTATCTCAAAATGACTGGTTTTTAGTACATGTCTCTTTAAATCCCTAAGGTCGCATTTAACTCCACCCTCTCTCTTATGTTACTGTTGCTAATCTTAGCTGGCTAGCTCCCATGTCGGATCAAGCATGAGCCGACTAATGTAAATGTATCTTAAAAAAATGAATAAAATAAAGCATCAGTGGTGGACAGGGGTGTGTGGTTTCAGTGGTAGATGGGATATAACTGGTTTCTGGAGTACAATAAGCATAGAAACATTCTTGAATGAGGGGCTAAACTGCTAGCTTCAGCTAGCTGCCTTTAGACCCAGTTAGATATAATACCAACAGAAAATAAGCTTAAACTAGAGTGCAGCTGAGATGCAGACCCATGCCTTTTGCAGCCCTATAGATTTAAAACCTTGACCTTTGACATTTTGACCCTAAAGACACAGTCAAGAATTAGGGTGTCAGGGTGAAACCATGTAACAAGTTTGGCAACCATAGTTTTTGTTGTTCGAGATGTAGTTTATATGGCATTTTGACCTCAACCTTTGACCCTGCAATCCCAAAACCATAGTCACAATCCAGGATCACAGGGTGAATCTGTGAATAAAGTTTGGTGATTTCTTAGGTGTTACAGTTTAGAGTAGCAACTGAGAACTGTGACGTCCATGTTGAAGTTTTACAATAACTGCTTGTAGAACTAGAAAAGTACTCGGAGAGTGCAGACCTCCGCCAAGTGCCACAGTTCCCCCATACAGTGTTTAACATCATAAATAAAATATTGAAAATGGCCCTATCTCGCAATGTTAAATAAAAAAAAAAAAAAAAAAAATCCTTTAAAAAATTCCTGGATCCAGACGGTGATCCGGATGACCACCAAAATCTAATCATCTGTAGGATACCCCATTTCTGACAATCTGTGAAAATTTCATGGAAATCCGTCCATAACTTTTTGAATTATCTTGCTAACAAAGAAACAGACAAACAGACAAACCAACGCTGATGATCACATAACCTCCTTGGCGGAGGTAACTAGAAGACTAGAAATATCAGCAGGGTATACTAGCACCGTATAACACGTGCGTAAATGACGGCAAAATCGCTCTGATATTTTATGTGTTGGATTCACAATGATAGGATTAGTGGTTCAGTAGTAAAAGCATTACCTCCTTTGCGGAGGTAATAAACTGAAGTGTTGGTGTTGTGTCCATGTCCTTCATGTGCAAAGTCCCAGGCTGCGAGCGTTTTCATAGATGACTGAAAGCAGCACTTAGGGCTTCAGTGACGGATGCAAATTGCGTAGACAGGTTGGCGTGGGTTTTATTGGGTTTGCGCTCCGCGGAAAAAAGTGGATTTGAAACTTCCCCGGCAGAAAGCTGGTTTTTGCGCAGCCCCTATGGCTGGCCGGGGAATTTGTGCCAAATAATCCGGCTGCGGACAGCTGCCCGTGTCAGCTTTTGCAGCGTGGCGCAAACACAGGCACGCTGGCGGGCCCTGGCCACCACAGTTTTCCATGTGCTTTTGTGCCTAAAACTTTGAAGAAGGCGGAGTTTGTGTTCGTCAGACACGACGACCAGCGCCCTCTATTTGCCCTGCACACATGTTGAAAATGGCCGTATGTCACAATGTTAATAAAAAAAAGAATACTTTTTAAAAATTCCTGGATCCAGAGGGTGATCCAGATCACCACCCAAATGTAATCATCTGTAGGATACCCCATTTCTGACAATCTGTGAAAATTTCATGAAAATCCGTCCATAAGTTTTTGAGTTATCTTGCTAACAGAAACAAAAACAAACAGACAAACCAACGCTGATGATCACATAACCTCCTCCTCTTGGCGGAGGTAATTACCATAAAACTTTGCCTGCAAAAGATTTTCACAGATTTTTTTTTTTTTTTTTTTTTCACTCAATTAATTATTTCCAGTTTTTATACACCATGCACATTATGTTACAGAATCAAACTCAAAACACAAAAACTTATTGTGTTTTCTGGATCAAAATAAATCAACTGGATCATTTTTTTTTTTAACTTGGAGTATGAGTGGGTTAATACATCCTGGTGTATTTATTTTGCATAAACATTATCAAATTTACAAGTGGATGAATGACAAAATATTTTAATAAACTGTCATGGTAACAAACCTTCTTGAGATATCCAAGTCGCAGTTTGAAGATCTCTTCCTGTTCATGATACTCTGCTAGTGTCAGCCTTTTGAGGACAAGAGGTGCATTATCTACTTAAATCCACAGGATCATGTATGCATTCATACTCTTCTCAGTGTAAAACTAGACTTACAACTCTTCAAGGTCCAAGAGAATTAGACCTACCATAACAAAATACTACAAATACACAGTAGCTTGGTCTGGGGAAATACAGAACAAACAAAGGTGTGGACTCACAGCTGAGGTAGGCTGGGTTTTAGAAAGGGATCACTTTCTGCTCCATTCACCGCTTTAACTTTGCGCTGCTTTGGCTCAGAGTTTGTAGTTGGTACTTGCGAGTTGCTGGAGGATGGAGGTTTTCTCTTGGCCAGGAGCTTCCTCTGCCTTTCAATGTCCTCTCTCTGTTGGTTTACCCATTCTTGTTGTCTGCCAAAGAACAGTCACAGTTTTTCATCAGCACCATCTGAAAGCCTGATATTTAGTTTACCCAATATTGCTTTTAATCTAAGATTAGAAATGTTATATGTTAAGAGTTGTGACTGAAAGCTTTAAGCAATGAAGTTTCAGTAGCATGGGGGGAGGGGGGCAGGAATATGGACTAAAGCACAACTTTTAAGAGGCAATATAACGAGTGTGCGTGTGTTTTCTCTTGTTTGTTTTTAAACTTATGCAGCTTCCAGTTTTGTCTTTCTGGGTCTATTCAGATAAAGGTGTTGCTATGCTGTCTTGGATTTTGTTCAAACTTTTTGTAGATGTTGTGTGGCACAAAAAAATAAAAAATTATGTGCAATATTTACAATGAATTTTGAGAATTTCATTTTTTTCCACTGTTGGGATTTTTTTCTGTTGTATATCGATTGGGAAAGTGCATTTTAGATGAGAATCCGTTTCAGACTTTGACAGCTCCAGAAATATTAATCTTAAGCCAAGAAATATGAATTATAGTTACTGCAGCTATGGGAGGATAGGGTTAAATTTTTTGATTATACTGAAATGCTAAAATGAGAATGTGAACTCATTCAAAGAGCCATGAATACATGTATACAATTTGGTCTATATACAGTAGGTTATTTCATGTGAAATTTTTAAGTTGTTTCCATGTTGTCTTCATGCTAAAATTTAACATATAAGGTTTAATTTTCTCATTTGAATATTCCTCTTTATAGACCTGCATAAAAAACCCTCATTTAAAAAAATGCATTTTTATCATTTCTAAGGGCATATGGTTGAATTCCTAGCCTTTGCTGGAGCTTTTTAAGAATTTCGATATGCTGGAAAGGACTCCATGTACTCACCAAATTTTATTGCTGAGGGATTAATATTTCTGAAGTTACTGCATGTTGAAAATGACTTATCAGCTAAAATGCACTTTTCAAATGTTCATTCATCTTCAACTGCTTAATCCTTTTTGTGTCTGCGGGGGGGCTGGAGCCTATCCCAGCATCTTTTGGGCGAGAGGCAGGGTACACCCTGGACAGATCGCCAGCCCATCACAGGGCCAACACAGAGAGACAGACAACCATTCACTCTCACATTCATACCCAAGGACAATTTAGAATCCTCAATTGATGCCAATTAACCTAAAGTGCATGTCTTTGGCCTGTGGGAGGAAGCTGGAGTACCCAGTGAAAATCATCGCAGACAAGGGGAGAACATGCAAGCTCCACACAGAAGCGTCACCGATGATCATGGGGTGGGATCCAACCCGTGACCTTCTCGCTGTGCTGCCACAGTGCTAACCACTGTCCCACCGAGCTGCACTTTTCAAATGTAAATTCAATTCAACTTTATTTATATAGTGCATTTCACAACAACAGTCATCTCATAGCACAATCAACTGTAGGGGGGAACCCCCACAGTTGCAGAAAGACCCCAGCAATCAGGCGATCCCCTGTGAGCAAGCACTTGGCGACGGTGGAGAGGAAAAACTCCCTTTTAACAGGAAGAAACCTCCAGCAGAACCAGGCTCAGGGAGGGGCAGTCATCTGCTGCGACTGGCTGGGGGGTGAGGGGATAGAGAAGAAGAAAAGAACAGACATGTAGAGAGCAAACAGCACGATGGGGACTCAATCTATGGGAGAGAACAAACAAATGTTAATGACCAGCAAAAAAAAATATTTCATAGAGAGTGAGGAAAGGAGTGAGGCCCAGTGCATTACTGGAGGTCCCCCGGCTGACTAAACCTATTAGCAGCATAACTAAGGGAGGGTTCAGAAACACATGATCCCTCCCTAATTGTAGGCTATATCAAAAAGGTAGGTTTTAGCCCTATTCTTAAAAACAGAGATCGAGTCTGACTCCCGAATCCAGATTGGCAGCTGATTCCACAGGAGAGGAGCTTGATAACTGAAGGCTCTGCCTCCCATTGTACTTTTGGAGAGTCTAGGTATTACAAGTAATCCTGCATTTTGGGAGCGTAGTGCTCTGTTAGGATAATATGGTAGTATCAGATCTTTTAAATAAAAAGGAGCCTGATTTTTTAGAGCTTTGTAAGTAAGAAGAAGGATTTTAAACTTAATTCTAAACTCTATGGGAAGCCAATGAAGGGAGGCCAGAACTGGAGAGATATGATCTCTCTTTCTAGTACCTGTTAAAACTCTTGCTGCAGCATTTTGGATCAGCTGAAGACTTTTTAAAGATGTTTTAGGACAGCCTGATAATAAAGAATTACAATAATCTAATCTCGAGCTAACAAAAGCGTGGATCAGCTTCTCAGCATCACTCTGAGACAAGATGCTCCTAATCTTGGCAATATTACGCAAATGATAGAAGGCAGTCTTAGAAACAAATTTAATATGTGAATTGAAGGACAAATCCTGATCAAAAATAACTCCAAGGTTCCTCACAGAGCTATTAAGAGAAAGAGTAACTGCATCCAAACTGAAAGTTTGATTTGGAAAGGAATTTCTAAGGTTTTTTGGACCAACAAGAATGACTTCAGTCTTATCTGAATTTAATAGCAGGAAATTACAAGTCATCCAAGCTTTGATTTCCTTAAGACAGGCTTCTAAATTGGCTAATTGATTACTATCATCTGGCTTCATTGACAGGTATAATTGTGTGTCATCTGCATAACAATGAAAATGTATACAGTGCTTTCTAATAATGTTGCCTAATGGAAGCATATATAAACTAAAAAGAGTAGGGCCTAGCACAGATCCCTGTGGAACTCCATGACTAAGCTTTGAGTTGAAAGAAAACTCATTATTTACATGAACAAACTGGAACCTATCAGATAAATAAGATCTAAACCACTGCAACGAAGTTCCATTAAGTCCAACATAGTGTTCTAATCTATCAAGTAGAATATTATGATCGATAGTATCAAAAGCTGCACTAAGGTCTAAAAGGACAAGTACAGAAACTAGTCCATTATCAGATGCAATGAGGAGGTCGTTAGTGACCTTCGCTAAGGCTGTTTCAGTACTATGACGGATTCTAAACCCAGATTGAAACTCTTCAAGTAAACCATTTCCCTGCAGGTGGTCAAATAATTGCGTAGCAACAACTCTTTCTAAGATTTTTGAAATGAAAGGGAGATTAGAGATTGGTCTATAGTTAGCTAAAGCTCCTGGATCTAGCTTTGGCTTTTTGAGTAAGGGTTTAATTACAGCCGTTTTAAAAGCCTGCGGTACATGGCCTAAAGTTAATGAAGAATTGATTATATGAAGAATAAAGCTACCAATAAGTGGGAAGACTTCTTTAAATAACCTGGTAGGAATAGGGTCTAAAAGACAAGTTAAAGGTTTGGATGAGGAAACTATTTTGTCTAACTCACAAAGGTCGATTGGAGTAAACTCATCAAGACAGACATCAAAAGAAGGAGTTGTAGTAGTTACAGTATTTAAGTTAACTGTGGGAAGAATCTGATTGATTTTATCTCTGATGGATGAAATTTTATTATTGAAAAAGTTCATAAAGTCCTGACTAGTAAGCTCTAAGGGAATGCTAGGATTGACAGAGTCCTGACTCTTTGTCAACCTGGCTACAGTACTGAAAAGAAACCTGGGATTATTCTTGTTCTCTTCTATTAATGCAGAGTAATAACTTGTTCTAGCTTTTCTAAGAGATTTTTTATAAATTAAAAGATGATTTCTCCAAGCTAAATAGATTTCATCTAAATTAGTAGAGCGCCATTTTCTTTCTAATTGACGAGTCTTCTGTTTTAAGCTACGAGTTTCTGTGTTGAACCAAGGAGTTAGAAATCTCTGATTAGACTTTTTCTTTTTTAAGGGGGCCACCAAGTCTAGAGCCTGATGCAGAGAAGCTGAAACACTATCCACCATGTTATCAATTACAGAAGGAGCAAGCTGTCTATAGCTTATTTCCGTTGTGTTGACACATGGCATAGAGGAAACAATCTGCATAAATTTGGAAACAGCATCATCTGAGAGGCATCTACTGTAATAATATTTTTCTTTAGGAGCCAAATAGTCAGAAATAGTAAAATCAAAGGTTAACAGACAATGATCTGACAGTACAGGGTTATGAGGAGACACTACAAGATTTTCTATTTCTATGCCATATGTCAGAACAAGGTCCAATGTATGGTGGAGGTAATGAGTACAATTTCCTACTTTCTGAGAAAACCCAATCGAGTCTAATATTGAATTAAAAGCCACATTAAGGCAGTCACTATCTACATCCACATGTATATTAAAGTCCCCTACTATAATTATTCTATCAGATTTCAGCACTAAATCAGCTAAGAAATCAGCAAATTCGGATAAAAATTCTGAGTAGGTTGATGGGGGACGATAAACTATGGCAAATAAAATTGGGTTTAACCTAAAATTGCTAAAGTGCCCAATACTGAGGACCAGGCCTTCAAAGGAATTATAACATGTTTTTTGCTTTACATTAACTAGTAATTTGGAATGGTAAATTGTTGCTACTCCTCCTCCACGACCAGAACTTCTGGGATTTTGACAGTTTAAATAACCAGAGGGAGTTGATTCATTTAAACCAACATAATCCTCTTGCCCTGACCAAGTCTCTGTAAGGGAAATTAAATCAATCTGATGATCAATTAACAGATCATGGACTAACAGAGACTTAAAGGCCAAATGTCACGTAACAGGGTACTTTAAATATCTTGAAACTAGATATAAAAGGCAACCGATCCGTTCGGGTCTTGGTGCATATGCTTCAGTAACAACGGAATATTCGTTAATTTAAAACTGCCGCGCTTGGCCTGACACGGCCCCTGGAATCGCCTGGGGAAGAAAGCGGAAGTGACGAAATAGATTGTACCCTAGTTTGATGCTTGGGGTATTTCAATTGATTGTTTATATGGAGACTGGAAGGTTGAAGTGAGCAACAAGAAAGAAAAAATTGGATATTTCACCCATACCTTAAAACGGGACAATCAGGGACAGCTGGGTAATAAGGGACACTTCTCTGGGAAATGTTTTCATACCTGTCAAGTGAGACGTTTTCGCCGTACTTCAACACCGTAAAAAGCGGCTATAAGGGACGGCGGAGCAACAAGGGACACCTCTCTGGGAAATGCCCCAAATGCAACTCGTGTTGTTATTGTCAAATATTTTAAGGATTCATGGATATTTGACAATAACAACACAACTCAGCGTCCGGCGCAAAATTAAAAAAAAAAGCAGAATTCTGTATTTGTAAGGCGATCTCTCTCTGTTCCGCAACCGCTGCACAGCTGAAAGTGTTAAACCATTGTCCTAATGACTTCTCATTGTAGTGAGAATAGCTTCCGCTGAGCGATCTGCCTGCCCCGACAATCAGACTAATGATTGAGTCCACACTTCGAACAGTAGTGATAATAGCTCCCGCTGAGCGATCTGCCCGCCGCGGCCATCAGACTGATTGAGTCCACACTTCTCATTGTAGTGATAATAGCTCCCGCTGAGCCATCTGCCAGCACCAGCTGTGGGGGATCACACACAGGACGTGCTCCTCAACACACTCAATTTTTTTTCCCGTATATTTTTCTTTTGGGCGTACAGAAATGGCAATACGCCCGTTTTTGCTAAAATTGCATTTTCCCCGTATTTTCCTTAAAATATTTGACAATAACAACACGAACTACATTTAAAACATTTCCCAGAAAAGTGTCCCCCACCACTCCGCCGTCCCCCACAGCCGCACTTGGCACCAAAATACGGCGAAAACGTCTCACTTGACAGGTATGCGCCTCCATTTTCATATTGATCTGGTCAATTTCTTGACAGCAGCGGCTCTCCTCCACTGTAATAATAATGGCTTCCGAAAAATCAATATTTATGGGGCGCCCTTGACAGACCCCCTTCGGCTTCGCAATTCTGGAGGCGATTAATGTCCAGTTCAATGACATTTTCCACTGGTTCTGCTCTCTGGTCATCGTTGGAACTGTTGTCATCAGACAAAGCATCCGATTCCGTCTCGGACGGCTCGAACCTGTAAGGTTCTATGCCTCTGTCACTGTCTGAACCACTGACAAAAAAAAAAGACAAAACTAAACTAATCTGTTCACAATCGCTGTCACTTTCCGTCATGATTGTCCAATGTTGATAAGTGTGAATGTGGATAGGCAGGGCAGCCAGGGTACAACTGTGATGTCAAAAACATGGGCGTGGTCTGACTGGCTGTCACAAGCCAGCAAGCAAGGTGGGGGGGCCTTCACCTGGTAGTATTTTGTGCAATTATGTAAATACAGGTGGGTGATATAGTCTCCGGTATGAATATTTGGTTTAAGCTATGTGTATTTTATCTAAATTCGTTGTCATTTAGAAAAAAAAATTACGTGACATTTGGCCTTTAAATGTAATGAAAAAGAAATGTAAAATAGAAAAACATTCCAAGGGTGAAAAAAATTCTCAAAAACTGATTCAAAATATTACACATAAATTAGCTTTTGGTACCAAACAGCATATACATAAAGTTTCAACTAAATCTGTATTAGCAATCAGGGGTAAATATGCACATTCAATCAACAACAAGAGCACTCTGAGGCAAGTACAATATTATATCCAATATGTTACTAAAGGAGAGCGATTTTAAACTTTCCAATATAATTATTAGGGCAGAATCAAATTATGACAAGCCTGTCATCCATGAACATACAACAAATATAGTTGTATACAACCCATAGCTGTAGATCAGGATCCCATGGCGAACCTGTGTAGCAAGCTTGGTGACCCTAGAGAGCTTTACGCGTTCATTAGTGAGATGGCATAGGGAGTGCTAACCTTGACCTTTGGACCCCAAACCCATAGTCAGAGGTCAAGATCCCAAGGTGAACCTGTGCAGCAAGTTTGGTAGCTAGCTTTCTTTGTTGTTGAGATATAGTTTATATGTCATTTTGATATTGACCTTTGACCTTGCTATCCGAAAACCACAGTCACCCTTCAGGGTCACAGTGTGAACCTGTGTACCAGGTTTGGTGGCTCTAGCTTTATTTGTTGTATAGCAATAGTGCAAATGGAATGTTAACTTTGCCCTTTTGATCCCAAACCCATCGTCAGGTCAGGGTGCAAGTCCTCCAAGATGCATCTTAGATACAACTATTGCACTGATTTGAAAAGCCTACATCATTTCTCTCAGTAGTTACTGCATTTACAAGAGTTGGGGAAAACCGACCTCTAACCCTGACCTCAAGGTCAGAGGTCACAAGACAGTTACTGTATATTAACTGAGGTGAAATAGGACATCATAAGTCAGGGGCTACAACTCCTACAAAAATCAATCGATCTGAGCCAAACTGCAATACACACATCAGTGTATATCAAACTCTGGTAACAAGTTTCAAAAGAATCGGAACACAAGCCCTCTGAGGTGAGTGTAATATCCCCTCCCTCCGTTTTCTTTGAAGATCCCAATATGTTACTGAAGGAGAGCAGTTTTCAAATTTTTCATATAATTACTGAGGCAGAACCAAATTATGATAAGCCTATCATCCATTAATATAGATAGATAGATAGACAGATAGATAGATAACCAATATAGTTGTATACAACCCATAGTGGTAAGGTCAGGATCCCAAGGTGACCCTGTGTAGCAAGTGGGGTGAGCCTAGAGAGCTTTACGCATTCTATAGAGAGCCTAAAGTCACACCCGCCTCTACTTCCACACACATGGGACCTTAAAATCAGAAAAAAAATCTCCATCAAGGTGAATGGCAAGACAGAAATTATCTTTTGATCCTGATCTAATTTTGCTAAGAGTTACACATACAGTATGATGCTTCTCAATTTAAAAGACTAGTGCATTGCCCGTAGAACGCAAGTATTCCTGTCTGAAACAGGTATCTCAATCAGGCTTTACAGGCCCAAATGTAGGCTGGGTTTGAAAGTGGAATACAAAAAGGTGTAAAAGGGAGTAAATGGCACTAAGATTTATTTGATCGTGTGAATATTAATTACAGAATACCTAATTATTGAAAATGAATGGAACATCCAATATTGGTGACTTTTTCTGATCCCTTGTTTATTTTTTTGCCAGATCACTTATTTGTCTGACCTTTTATCACTTATTCAAGATAACAGTGTATCTTGTACTTTCAGGAATGGGAGTTGTTGAGTCATCATCATAATTATTATTAGCTTATATCACTGTTCAGTGATGGAGTTCTGTGTAATATTGCATTTCTTTTGTGTATCGTCAATAAACTCATGCAGTACTGTAACAGGACACGTTTACAAATATTTGAGACCCATTGGCTGCTGCTTTACCCGTGTCCCTCCGAAGGACTGTGATACACAGGTTCAGGCGCCCCCCCCCCCCGCCCCCAGCGCACCTGGTGTTCTTCATGCCGAATTATCCATTAGACCTACGCAATCATAGCAAATTTATGGTATAATTCTCAAGCATTAAAACCTGAAGTCTATCTTTTGTCCCCATTTGCACTACAGGTAGCATTACTGTACATGGACTGCTGTAGTTGTTTTCCAGCCCGATCCTTTCTTTTTTATATTGCGCAGCTGTTCTGATAGATATGCCATCAGAACACCAATGGAGCCAATCAGCTGATCGCTCGAACCACAGAGCTCAACTGTTTTCCATGATAAATTAGTCTCAGGGAAAAAGCACACTCCATCTTTTTTTTCCACTTTATTGAAAATAACTTTTTTTTTTTTTTTTTTTTTTAAATCGCCATCAGTTAGCGTGCCTATGGGGCAGGTCTAGCCGTTGCTTCTCCCGGCATGTTCTGTGTTGATCTGTCAGACCCGGTCCCCGCTGACGCTCTGCCCAGTCTGCTCACGCACCTCATTCTCCACATATGGCGAATTATCCTTTAGATCTTCCGCAATCACTGCAACTTAATAGTATAATTTTTTTAAGCGTTAAATTTTCAGTATTATCTTTTTCGATCTTTCTTTCATTTCCTTGTTTTGTCCCAGGAACACTGTGGTGACTGACAGGTCATGATGCTGTGTGTTATCCAATCAGCATGGTCATGATGCCACGTATTGTCCAATCAGCACAGAGTCAATCTGAAACCCCACCCACACTTCTTAAAGCCAGCTCATGAAGAGACACAGAGCGGTAGCTAAAACTTTTGATAAAAATTACATATTTTGACTGAGCGATCCCATATTCGGCGATGCACATCCTCGTAACCTCAGGAAACCCTGTTTAAAATCTGAGGCCAGTCTGACGAACGGTTCAAGAGATATGCGTGGAACAGGCGGACGGACACACAAACGCACAGAGATTTCTTGCATTTATAGATACAGTAGATAATTTTCCACATTAATGGTGTAGGCTGTTGTCTTAACTGTTCAAGTATAAGGCTGTGAAAATACATAAATTGAAAGACTACAAACACAGACTCATGCAAGTTATGCCATCATTTGCGAAGCACACCCAGGGACAAGTAATTAGCAGTCCTTTGGATCAGCTGCAGCTCTCAAAATACAACACATTTGAGAGCTTTGACAGGAGGAACCACCATAATAGTGTTTGGTGATGTGTTTCGTCTGAGTCAACTCAATGGTTTTACAAAACCTAAATATTACTCTTATTATATGGCAACCGACAACTTGATAATAATAAAAAGTGAAAATCAACAAAAATGGAGATAAGTGGTTTTCCCCAGACTGACAAAATGCTGTCTGACTTGACACAGAATGACTCAGTTAAGAATGGAGGGCCTAAAATATCAAGGGGAAATTACTTAATTAAGGGGAAAAAAATGGAACACAAACAATTAACTAATCTCACTTGACTAGATTTTGGAAGGCATAGCCATCGGTCCACTGCTCAGTGAATGAGGCCCCGTGTCTCACTGTAGTGAAATGGCCTAAACGAAGTCTGTCCTGCATGCTCTTCTCCCGACAGGCCTGCTTCTCCTGGGTGCTCTGAGGAACATTCAATAGGTAGACATCATCAATTTGTAAGCAGCTTCATGCACAAAAATTATTATTATGGGTGTATGTTTACCTTTTCTATAAGCAACTTCTTGCTCATAGTGATGCATTTATTCAACCGTTCCTTGTACTTTTCTAGTAATTTTTGTTGTTCATCTATCTGTCTCCTGAGATCACAGTTTGCCTGCAAAGCAAAAATTAAAACTGAATCAGCAGAATTAACATATATACACATGTAACATTAGCCGTTTCCAGACAATACACCAGCAGGTTTTGTCTTCTCTGTTCATTTACTTGCAGAAAAAGGCCTGAGTCAGAATCTGCAGAAGCCACATGCAGCTCTTCTGTTCATAATCATTTACTCCAAAAGGCTTTGACCCCAAAATGATACCAATATTAATGATGTTTGGAAAGGAAAACAAATTTGTCTGAAGAAGTTAATTTACAAATAATAAAGAGCTGCAAATTTAAAATGAAAAATTGTATATTTGAGGGGGAAAAGCTGCAAATTAATTAATAAATCCTTGAATTTATGAGAACAAAGTGTAAATATAGAGAAAATAGTGATAAATTTACAGTGCAGTCAGAATGTATTCACAGTGCTTCACTTTTTCCACATTTGTTGTATTACAGCCTTATTCCGAAAAGGATTAAATTCATTTTTTTTTCCCTCAAAATTCTACACACAATACCCCATAATGACAATGTGAAAAAAGTTTTGAGATTTCTGCAAACTTATTAAACATAAAAAACTAAGAAATCACATGTACAGAAGTATTCACATCCTTTGCCATGAAGCTCAAAATTGAACTCAGGTGTATCCTGTTTCCACTGATCATCCTTGAGATGTTTCTACAGCTTGACTGGAGTCCACCTGCGGTAAATTCAGTTGACTGGACATGATGTGGAAAGACACACACCTGTCTAAGGTCCCACGGTTGACAGTGCATGTCAGAGCACAAACCAAGCATGAAGTCAAAGGAATTGCCTGTAGACCTCTGAGACAAGATTGTCTCGAGGCACAAATCTGGGGAAGGGTACAGAAAATTTCTGTTGCTTTGAAGGTCCCAATAAGCACAGTGGCCTCCATCATCCATAAATGGAAGAAGTTCAGAACCACCAGGACTCTTCCTAGAGCTGGCCGGCCCTCTAAACTGAGCGATCAGGGGAGAAGGGCCTTAGTCAGGGAGGCGGCCAAGAACCCGATGGTCACTCTGTCAGAGCTCCAGCGTTCCTCTGTGGAGAGAGGAGAACCTTCCAGAAGGACAACCATCTCTACAGCAATCCACCAATCAGGCTTGTATGGATGAGTGGCCAGACGGAAGCCACTCCTTAGTAAAAGGCACATGGCAGCCCGCCTGGAGTTTGCCAAAATGCACCTGAAGGACTCTCAGACCATGAGAAACAAAATTCTCTGGTCTGATGAGACAAAGATTGAACTCTTTGGCGTGAATGCCAGGTGTCATGTTTGAAGGAAACCAGGCACCGCTCATCACCAGGCCAATACCATCCCTACAGAGAAGCATAGTGGTAGCAGCATCATGCTGTGGGGATGTTTTTCAGTGGCAGGAACTGGGAGACTAGTCAGGATAGAGGGAACGATGAATG
Source organism: Pholidichthys leucotaenia (assembly GCA_020510985.1). Taxonomy (NCBI): domain Eukaryota; kingdom Metazoa; phylum Chordata; class Actinopteri; order Cichliformes; family Pholidichthyidae; genus Pholidichthys; species Pholidichthys leucotaenia. Next base: position 52,747,484 of record CM035843.1, read on the forward strand.
CAGCAATGTACAGAGACATCCTGGATGAAAACCTGCTCCAGAGCGCTCTTGACCTTAGACTGGGGTGACGGTTCATCTTTCAGCAGGACAACAACCCTAAGCACACAGCCATGATATCAAAGGAGTGGCTTCAGGACAACTCTGTCAATGTCCTTGAGTGGCTCAGCCAGAGCCCAGACTTGAATCCAATTGGACATCTCTGGAGAGATCTGAAAATGGCTGTGCACCTGCGCTTCCTATCCAACCTGATTGAGCTTGAAAGATGCTGCAAAGAGGAATGGGCCAAACTGCCCAAAGACAGGTGTGCCAAGCTTGTGGCATCATATTCAAAAAGATCTGAGGCTGTATTTTCTGCCAAAGGTGCATCAACAAAGTATTGAGCAAAGACTGTGAATACTTATATACATGTGATTTCTTAGTTTTTTATTTTAATAAATTTGCAAAAATCTCAAACTTTTTTCATGTTGTCATTATGGGGTATTGTGTGTAGAATTTTGAAGAAAAAAATTAATTTATTCCATTTTGGAATAAGGCTGTAACATAAAATGTAGAAAAAGTGAAGCGCTGTGAATACTTTTCGGATGCACTGTGAAAGCTACACCTCAATTGGAGAGAAAAATCATCCCTACGGCTAATGCTGACAGGCAACTTTATAACTTAACTATTTTAATTCTATTTTAAAGGTCTGTTATCTTTGTGCCTCCATGCATATTTTTCTGTCCAAAAATTGCTCAGAATTGCTCTTTCCTGTAAAGGTTTCCACTCACTGGCCTAAATGAACTGCTTTAAAGTAGTGTTAGACAAAGCTTTTCTTCTCACCCTTAGTAAGTCATCTATTCTCCCCTCCTTCTTCTCAAGGTCTAAATTCTTGGTGCTTTCAAGGGCGGCCAATTTCAACACTGTAAGTTCAGTCTAGAGTAGAAAGCAACAAAACAAACTGTTTAATATAGTTATCTATTATGTGGTTCATTCTACCGATTTAAAAGTAATTCCTGTTACCTGCACCAGCTTCACTGCTAGCTGCTTTGGATGTGCCATGTGGTCCCCAAAAGACAGACTAGTAGGTGATGAGCTATTGTGTCTAAGCTGAAACAGAAGATATGTTTAATTACTTTGTTTAAGACAGTTCAACATTAGGTCAACCCATAAAAGGAGACTGTGATCCTTTTTTGAGCATATCTTACAGTTGCACCCTGAGCAGAGTGGGAATACGAGTTTTGGGGTGACCGGATCACTGGTGGGAGACCCCTCACAGGACTGGACCCATTTCCTCCCTGGAACTGCAAAATAAGGAGGACAAGAGAACAAGTGATTTTCCCACATTACACAAAGTCAGTGTTCCTTAATTTAAATTAGTAATGTAAGATAAAAGAATGGAGGGCGATTATTCCTCCCATGTTCAACAAGGAGTTATTTACCACCACCTGACAGGAAACTTACATCAAAATAATCACTTATTTTGTGTCCTCTCACAATTGATTTTCCTGTCGAGAGGAGAAGGAAGAGTGTTTGCTGTAATTTATGGCATTATTTTGAAGGAAGACTACAATAAACAATGAACAATAGCAGGCATCCTAAATGTAACAAGTTTAATTTTAAAAAAAGCCACTCACCTTGACTGCTCTCTGACTGAATCTCAGGTTTCCTTTTTCTACCTCTGGCTGTTTCGGTTTGTTTCTTCTCTGGAGTCTAAAGAGAAATTACTAACATTTACCACATGAATGCAGCACAAAAACTGTATTCCATACATAGTATGGGCTGCAGCGGGAGACTGAGAAGGTCTGTGACATTCGCTGAATGAAGTGGTGTAAGACAATAGAACACCATTTACTCAAATACCAAACTGACTCATCTAAACTACTCAAGTGTGAGATGAACAACTAAAGTGACCAGAACTGGAAGAAAAGAACATGTTTATTTACAGAAAATTGGAAATATACAAAAGGCTTGTTTCATAACAAAGCATCCACAAGTGATAAACTGCCAAGAAAATACACTTCACATCTAAATAGGCTCTTATAATTTATAGACACTTGGTATCCATCTAAATATATTCAAAGCTTTGGCTACAGTCGTTTTTAAAACAATTCAAGCACATTTTATTTATTTTCAAAAAGGCTTACACTGTAAACAGGTGCTTTTAAAAAACAAAAACAAACAAACAACTATGGCATTGTTTCAAACTCTGTGGGGTCACGAGGGACTATGGTGTTGAACAATGTCAACCACAGACAAAACACCAAGCAGGAAAAGCCTTTAAAGGACAGTTACTGACATGCATATCTGATCATCCACTTACTGAATAAGCAGGAGAACTGCCTCTTTTCATATCTGATCCCTAACAAGAAAGAAAGGAACTTTTAAGGAAAAAAAAAAAGTTTTAAATTAAAAGTTAAAGTATGAGAAGTTTTTATAATAAATAATAACATTCAAAGAATCATTTTTTTTAAAAAGAAAAAAAAAAAAAAAAAGTAAAATCAAAATTTCCTAACTTTTCACCCAAGACGTTTTTCACCGTGTTTTCATTTTCATGTGGGAGAATAAATCTGAATAGTTAAAGGTAATCCAAATATTGGCATCTTGTTTCATTTCCCCATGCAGTACAAATTAGATATTTGGAATAATTTGTGGACAAACACAAAACAAGCCTTGTTCATGCTACACCTCCGCTCTGGTGCACTGAGACGCATGTCCGTCTACTTTGAACGAGACCGCTGCGCACGCAGTTGTATATATACACACTTCCTTTTTTTCCATTTACTAGGCCAAGTGTTTGACAGACGCACATAACTATCATTTGTAGTTTCACCCCAGCTTTATATGTAGCGCCAATGCACTGACACATTCTTGTATTGTCTGAAGGGAGAATTGTATCCACATTATTCCTGGCCCCCATGATGCCTTGCATGAATTGTATGATTATTTTTACACATAGGGCCAAGCAGGTTTGGATAGATTTTTTTCCCTTTTCCATTTGTTGGATGACCTGAACCATTTAAGTGTGACAAATATGCAAAAATTAAAGAAATCAGAAAGGGGGCAAATACTTTTTCACAGCACCGTATACAGGGATCTATCTGGGTAGAACAAACTCATACCTCTGATTCCTTGTCGCTTGAAGAGCCCAGACTTCCAAAACTGTGATTTGAACATTCATTATTGGTCAATCCCTGAAAAAAATAGAGAATAAATGTCTCAATATAAAATTTGAGACGACAAAAACTGCATTTTGATTCATTATTTCCCACAAACATAAGACTTACTTTAGTTCCCCCACTAGCACTGTTAGTGCTGCCCCCCGTGCTGCCGCTGACCCCGCCCATAAAACGAGCCTCCAGCAACTCCTGTCTCCGGGGGTCCAGGCTGTGCAGCTCTTCCATGGTGCCTGTGAGAACTGAAAACAAATCACAGTGTGATTGCGTTATTCAAAAATCTAGTTTACTGAACCTGGCTGACTCTTAGTAATGACAGTTTAATGCAAACCAGTGTAGTTTTAGCCAAGATCACATTAACAGTAATTCCCAAGAGGCTTTCCCTAGACAGACTTTGCTAACATTTATTTTAACACTAAGAAAAAAAATCAAGTCTGGATCACACTGACTCCATTACCAAGTACTACAACACATATACACTATACTGTATATTCTAAGGGTCTGCCTCACAGTATAGCTACTAATAATAGAAATCTAAACAACTTCTTACATATCCAGGCACAGGTGAAATTCTCCTAACTTTTCAGTGTTTTTAATCATGAGAGTCCAAGGACCATGTTTCAACTGCTAGGCAATGCTGAATGCAGCACTCCTGTGGGAATGATATAGGAGCTCCATGGGCTCCAGCAGACTCACAGGTGCCTGCACACTAAATCTGCAGTTTAATGAGACAACCATTTTGGAGAGGCTGTGTAGCACTGGCACTGCATCCACGATTACAGTAAAGAGAGATTTTTGGAATCGCTTTAAGAGGAAGAAAAACACAAAAGAAAGAAATTCCTCCTGATAAATCAACATTTATGACAGCAAGAAATAATGTTTGAATGATAAGCATAGGCAATCACAGTAACAAAAGACCAAAGACCTTGAAGTCACAGCAAAATAAATGCAGCATATATAAAAGTTACAAAGAAAGGAGAGAACTAAACCTGACATACAGACAGGAAACCCATCAGATACTCATGAAAATAAACATGATTAATCATGGTGCAAAAGGGATGCTGTTGTGCTTCAGTTGAGCAAAAGGGAACAAAAACAATAGTTTTAGTATTCAGAATAGGGTTGTCGAATGCAATAATCCATACATCTAAAATAACCCTTTAATTCACTGAGCTAAATCAGGACTTATTTTAGACTCATATATATACACTACCGTTCAAAAGTTTGGGGTCACTTAGAAATTTCCTTATTTTTGAAAGAAAAGCACTGTTTTTTTCAATGAAGATAACTTTAAACTAATCAGAAATACACTCTAATATCTAATATACATTGCTAATGTGGTAAATGACCATTCTAGCTGCAAATGTCTGGTTTTTGGTGCAATATCTACATAGGTGTATAGAGGCCCATTTCCAGCAACTATCACTCCAGTGTTCTAATGGTACAATGTGTTTGCTCATTGCGTCAGAAGGCTAATGGATGATTAGAAAACTCTTGTGCAATCATGTTAGCACAGCTGAAAACAGTTGAAAGTGTTTAGAGAAGCTATAAAACTGACCTTCCTTTGAGCAGGTTGAGTATCTGGAAAAAATTATTATTTCAAATACAAATCATTATTTCTAACCTTGTCAATGTCTTGACTATATTTTCTATTCATTTTACAACTCATGGTGGTAAATAAGTGTGACTTTTCATGGAAAACACAAAATAATTGTCTGGGTGACCCCAAACTTTTGAACGGTAGTGTATATTAGGGGTGTAACGGTACTTGCATTCGTATTTTTCGATACGCCACCCACGGTACAGTTGAAACGCGTACCAAGGTACGACACAAACTATACTGAGTGATGGACAGAAAGTGTAACTGTCATATCCCGCCCCCTCCTCTTCTCAGTTTCCCCGTCTCCAGCTGCCTGTTAGCGGACTTCAGCAGCGTTCCGCCCCGGTGAAGAATGACTGAAATTGGGCTTCTTCTAAACACAATATCAGTAAGGTTAGTGAGGTTTTTTTTTAGTGAGTAAAATCAGCACTTCTTATTTTCAATGACTGACTGTCTCAGCTTTAGAAAACTGATTAAACTGTTAGCATGTGTTAACATTACCCGTCGGATAATAATCTCTCTTGAATGATGTTTGCCGACAGCTGAGCCGTTTCACTTCTGCTGGTAACGTGTTAACTGCCAGTAAATGAGTGAAATACATGAGTAGCTTTCTCTTTTTCATCTTCTCTATTATTGTTGCGGTAATAAGCCCTCATTCTGAATATTAGTGCATCTCGGTAATTTAGAATACCATGATTTGTAATTTAAAAAAAGATAACCAAAACCATCACAAATAAATTAAAACAGCTTAAATATTTCACTGTATGTGTACCGAAGACTCACATCCCTTTACTGTAACTTAAAGCATTTGTAAACTGTTATTTTGGACAGGAAAAGTTTTTAATTTTCATTCTGAGACTCAACAAGGTTTCAAAAAGGATGTAGTTTGCCATTTTCTTTTTGACTTTAAAGGAAACCAGTACTGGTCATTATAACAACATTAATTGTGCTTTAGGTATTACTAATAAACCAAAAATGTGTTTATTCAGTAAAAATAACCCCCTAGAGTCAGTATACTGAATAATTTTATCCCATGAAAACCACTCGGTCAAAACCAATGGGGAGCAGCCATTGCTGGCCGGAAGTGACGTACACTTTTGATTCTGGCTTTACCGCGGATGAGTAAACGTGTTTACTGCGGACAAGTAAGCATGTTCAGCAGATGCTCAGTGGGTCGAGATCTTCGTTGAAAACAGCGCAAAATCTGCACAAATAGTCCTTGGAAATGGTCTTCATTGACGGCATGATCCACAAGTACCTCCGGGGACCAGCAGCTGAAGGGGACCTGACAAACAGGCAAGTTCCCAGTCAAGTAACTTCAGAACATGTTGAGTAAATCTTGTTTCATTAAATTATATGCAGGTAGATTTGCTTGTACATGATTGTAAAAAAAAATTACATAAAATTCTGATGTTAAAACTTTGTTGATTGCTATAAATCAACTTTGTGTAATTGCCCAGTCAATTACACAAAGCAATGACTGTGCGTCACTACCGGTGCTGAAATAGCCCACGGAGGAGGCAAGATGTCCCTGACCATGACTGACTGACAAGAGCAGTGACTTGAAACTCGCACGTATTTGAGAAGGAATCGTGACCAAAATTACCAGACGGAACCACTAGTATCATATTTGATCCTTTAAAATAACTATTGATTAAAATTCACTACAGGTACCTTTTAATGGAGTTGAATACTATTACTTCAGTTTGTTTTGAACAGTGTACAACAGCCCTGCATGGTGCAGTAGAAGCTGACATCTGAGTTTTAAATCTTTAGTTTTTGGGTTAAAAGACCAAACTTTAATGTCTGTTATTCAATTGTGTTGCTACAAACACTTTTGATTAAGCTGTTAAGTTCAAGTTTCCAACTCATGTTTCATGGGTCATTATTTTATTTAGCTATGGGAATTTTTTATAATAGGCTGTTCAAACTTCTATTGTTGCACTTGTCTGCATCATTCATTTCCTAAAAAAATAATTTATTTATTGTATACATGTTAACTTCATTTATTTGAAAAAAATTTTTAATTGGAGAATTTACTGCTGGCAGTTTGCAGTTTTTCTGTCAGTAAAGCCTTAGTCATGCTACATTTCCCCTCTAGTCCGCTTTGGTCCGTGTGCGCTTTGGATGAGCCCGGTGGGCATGCAGCGCTGTACATACTCACTTTTTTTCATCTACCCAGGCCAAGCGGTTGACGCATGCGCACAACCATCATTTGTAGTTTCACTCTACCCCAGATATCCTGCCGTTGTGTCCCTGGGCAAGACACTTCACCCCCAATTGCTCCTGGTGAGTCTGGAAGCGCCATGTTAGGCAGCATGCCTCCATCAGTGTGTGTGAATGGGTGGATACAGGGATGGCAACAGGAAATTCTGATTTCAGCTGAAATCTAAATTTGGTCGATTGACTTATGGGGGGGCCAGTGGGGCTGTCCCCCTGAAGCTGAGAGGTTTTCAGTAAAACGGAAGTAATTTAGACTGAAAAAAATTATTAAAAAAAATGAAATACTAGACTTAGATAAATCATTAAATTTAATGAAAAGTTAACTTACTTTTTCTTCAATGATGCCTCACTGTCTTTAGTCCAACATATTTAACAGTTCTATAAGAGTTTATTACACTATTTACACTGGTCACCAAGAGGGGAAAAAAAAAAAAAAGCTTTTCCAGCCACGTCTGGTTTCTTCAGAAATTGTCCGAGTGTTTCTGTTACCTTGTCGAACTTTGAGCCAATTTTCACCTTTACCGTCACTCTTCTCTCACGCCAATTTCATCGGAACTTATTTGACACTTTTGTCTATTTCTAGCACTGATGACTCCTGATCCTTCAATAAAAATCTCATAATTCCGCTGAAAACGATACCGAAAGCTCAGAACTCCAACACGAACACGCCGCCATGAATTTTTGACAAAGCATACAACGAGCCATTTGATTGGTCCAATCGTTTGCAACTATCCAATCGCAGGGCCGTTTACAATACAGCAGTAGCTTGAGTACAAAACATCCGGGTTATCGCGGGAGACTTGACCCGGGGAAGCACCGAGCGCTTATGTAATCGTGTTGATTTTCGCTAAAATCGGTAACATCAGTGACAATAAGGTACCTTACCCCCCCCTAAAATTTTCTCAACGGATTTAGACGATTCACAGAAATGATCAATTTGAAAATAAATCGGCGGAAATCCGCGGATCGGCAAAAAATTGCCATCCTTGTGGATAGCAGGATCTGTAAAGCGCTTTGGTCATCAAGAGACGAGAATAAAAGCGCTATATAAGTGAATGACATTTACCATTTACCCTATAGGTAGCGCCAATGTGCTGACGTGCCAGGATTTTCACCAGCGAAGAAATGTGAGAGCAATGCACATTAACAATAATGGCATTGTTTAACCATCACCAAGAGGAAGAGGAGCTGTTGTTACTATATTCTGTGGCAGAATTACAAAAAGTATGTTTGTTTTCGTCTTGTCTCCTCGTTGTTTTCTTCATCTACTTTGTCTTTGTATGCTGCGTCGATATCACCACCTCGTGAATGGGACGTTCAGTCTTGCGCATGCGCTGTCAACGCGTTCAGGTCGCGGGCAGGCAGCGTGGTCACAAAATCTGGGCTTCACGCAGTCATTCACGGTCGAGCACTCCAGACACTAGCGGACTGGAGACGATGACATAACTTTCGTCATACAAAGTTTCCGGTTGCACGTACGCGGACAGCAGAGGTGCAGCATGAATCAAGCTTATAGCTGTTCCCACTTATACAAAAGATAAGCAGTTTGATGTTTTGCATTTTGTTTCCTTACTGTACCGAAAATGAACCGAACCGTGATTTTAGGCGTACCGTTACACCCCTTAAAAATATATATATATGTACAGTGGTGTGAAAAAGTGCTTGCCCCCTTCCTGATTTCTCATTTTTTTGTATGTTTGTCACACTTAAATGTTTCAGATCATTAAACAAATTTAAATATTAGACAAAGGTAATACAAGTAAACAAAAAATGCAGTTTTTAAATGAAGGTGTTTATTATTAAGGGGGAAAAAAAATCCAAATCTACATGGCCCTGTGTGGAAAAAGTGGTTGCCCCCTAAACCTTATAACTGGTTGGGCCACCCTTAGCAGCAACAACTGCAATCAAGTGTTTGTGATAACTGCCAATGAGTCTCTTACAGTGCTGTGGAGAAATTTTGCCCTACTCATCTTTGCAGAATTGTTGTAATTCAGCCACACTGGAGAGTTTCGAGCATGAACCGCCTTTTTAAGGTCATGCCACAACATCTCAATTGGATTCAGGTCAGGACTCTGACTAGGCCACTCCAAAGTCTTCATTTTGTTTTTCTTAACCCATTCAGAGGTGGACCTGCTGGCGTGTTTTGGATCATTGTCCTGTTGCAGAACCCCAAGTGCGCTTCAGATTGAGGTCATGAAGAGCTGGCCGGACATTCTCCTTCAGGATTTTTTGGTAGACAGCAGAATTCATGGTTCCGTTTACCACAGCAAGTCTTCAAGGACCTGAAGCAGCAAAACAGCTCCAGACCACACTACCACCACCATATTTTACTGTTGGTATGATGTTCTTTTTCTGAAATGCTGTGTTACTTTTATGCCGGCTGTAATGGGACACACACTTTCCAAAAAGTTCAACTTTTGTCTCGTCAGTCCACAGAGTATTTTCCCAAAAGTCCTGGGGATCATCAAGATGTTTTTGGGCAAAACTGAGACGAGCCTTTATGTTCTTTTTGATCAGCAGTGGTTTTCGTCTTGGAACTCTGCCATGCAGGCCATTTTTACCCAGTCTCTTTCTTATGGTGGAGTCATGAACACTGACCTTAACTGAGGCAAGTGAGGCCTGCAGTTCTTTGGATGTTGTTGTGGGTCTTTTTTGTGACCTCTTGGATGAGCTGTCGCGGCACTCTTGGGGTAATTTTGGTCGGCTAGCCACTCCTGGGAAGATTCACCACTGTTCCATGTTTTCACCATTTGTGGACAATGGCTCTCACTGTGGTTCGCTGGAGTCTCAAAGCTTTAGAAATGGCTTTATAACCTTTTCTAGGCTGATAGATCTCAATTACTTTCTCATTTGTTCCTGAATTTCTTTGGATCGCAGCATAATGTCTAGCTTTTGAGGATGTTAGAAAAATTCTTCTTAACCTTCAGCCAAGAATCAGGCAGGATCAAAGTTTCAGCAGATTTAATTACACTGGCCAGTGGAGAACAATACAATAACAGTCTCAGAGCCTATTCACACATCATTCTGACTCAAACACACATCACTCAGAGTCCTTTAAGCTCTCCGTTATCCGAGAGGTGGAGGAGGAAAAAGTCCATGGTGATTGGTTCAGTACAGTTGGTCAAAACTTGGTGTACAGATTATCTCTTTCTCAAGAATCATCACACTTTCTCAGCACCAGCCACACCAGAACAGTACATGCAAACTAAAACAAGCGATAACACAACACAGCTGCATCAGCATCTTCAGCACTTTCACACAGACTGAGACAAAGCAAATTACAAATATGAAACTTTTCTATCAGAGGATGTTTTGGTCTACTTCACTTTGTCAGGCAGGTCCTATTTAAGTCATTTCTTGATTAAGAGCAGGTGTGGTAGTAATCAGGCCTAGGTGTGGCTACAGAAATTGAACTCAGCTTTCCAAAGATGTGATAAACCACAGTTAATTTATGTTTTAACAGAGGGGGGCAATCACTTTTTCACACAGAGCCATGTAGGTTTGGATTTTTTTTTACCCTTAATAAATACCTTCATTTAAAAACTGCATTTTATATTTACTTGTGTTATCTTTGTATAATATTTAAATTTGTTTGATGATCTGAAACATTTAAGTGTGACATACAAAAAAATGAGAAATTAGGAAGGGGCAAACATTTTTTCACACCACTGTATACATATCTCCAATGGACTGGGCATGGGATGGGGCAATAAACTGATTTTAAATGAAAATAATCTGTACAGTGTCAAAAAATTAAAACTGCAAAAATCTATTTTCCCTTTCACTACAGTAAATATGGTAGCCTCCTCCAGTTCTAACACACATGTAGTGAAACATGGCAGTGGGCATTAGCGAGGCACTTTCATTAATTTTACAGAAAGTTACAAAAAGGGTCTGCACTTTATGCAGCTTTAAGATGATAGGGGAACACTTTATTTTTTATAATTTAATTTTATTAAAAAAATTATGTTGCCACTTTATTAACTGGAAATTTGTGGCTTCATCTTTGTGTGATAAAACCTTTATTTAAAAACTGTTTAGCTAGGTAAATGCCAGGTTTGCACTTTATTTCCAGTAGGGAATCATGTTGATTCATGTTTACTAAAAATAAAAAGAACATACTTGAATTCCTTGTCTTTTGCAGTTTTTTTAAAAAAAAAATATTGATTAAAATGTAAAATTCAATGACATGAGTGGAGGGGTGTTAGGCCATTTCACCCAGCCCAAATTATGAATGGAACAAATGAATCGGTGAATTCAAAAAGGGCCCAAGTCCAACTTTTTCAAAGGGGACTTGGGCCCCTTTTGAATTCACCGATTCAAATGGAGTAACAAAATCAATTCACTCTCTGAAAAGAAAAAAAAAAAAAGAAGTCAGATAGTAGTTTCCCCTGCAACTAATTAAAAGAAAACAGGAACAAATTTGTCAAACAAAAAGCAAACATTATTTCAATTACTGACAACATAAAAGTTTAACACAGTATGCCACTATTTAATCATTACGTGTTTGTGATATATGGGTTCATACTACATGATAAAATGTAAGACGCACTGCAAAACAGACTACAGGCTAACGATTTTATAATCAAGATTTTTTCCAATTAAGAGATATTAATCAGTCAGTCATGATAATTAAGTCCCTTTCGTTTAGTCAGTTCTATCCACTGAACCAGCAGCAATATACGTACACTGTCCAGCCATCTTTCAATCTTCTACTGCTTACCTCGAGGTCCAGGTTACAGAAGCAGCAGTTCACACTGAGCAGCCCAGAGTGACACCCACTTCACATAGCACCATGATCCCCACAATCCCCCCTGCAGGTGGTGAGCCCACTGGAGGGCAGACCCATACAGATCCTTTGGGTACATTGGGTCCTCAATGCAGCTTTTTTTGGTGAGAAAAACTTGACTGCTCTTGGTCTGACCCTTCACCCAGGACCAGTTTGTCTTGGAAGACCCAACCAGGGGCAACAACATAGCTTTTGGGATCATTAGAGCCCTCAGACCCCTTCACCATGGTAAGGTGGTGATCCACGGAGAGAATATGTATTGTTACTTTTTCAAAACTGGAATTGTCTTTTAATTGTTAGTTTTTAAATTTATTGCTACAACTTGCTTTTGACAACTCAACAGAACAAGCACAGTCAACTATTTCAAACCAACGACATGCTTTAACAAGAGGGCACTCGGCAAGTACATACCTCCACCAAGGGGTGTGTCTGTCCGTTAGCAGTATAATGCAAAACTACTGAATGGATTTGGATTAAATTGTCACCAGAGGTGGCTCTTGGGCTATGGATGAACCCATTAAATTTGGAGGTGATCCATCCAGGTTAGAACGTGGATTCTGGATCACTCCACTCTGCTCCATTTCGCAATGTTAAAGAAAGTGAAAAGTTGGGCTGCAACAACTAGTCGACAAATAGTCAACGGCAAAATTCATTGACAATTAATTTAGTAGTCGACGCGTTGTTAGTGATGTCATCATGTGTATCCCACAGCATGTAATGCAGCGCTAAACAATGTTTCACCGTAGCCAATTGAAGTAGCTCAGAGTGAGACATCATGCTTTTCCCAGCTCTTTGATGCACTGACAGAGCATGCACACTAGTGACCGGGAACAGAGCAGGAGGAAGCAGCACCATGGTGCTAAAGCTCCCCTCACCCCCAGCCAGTCGCAGCAGATGACTGCCCCTCCCTGAGCCTGGTTCTGCTAGAGGTTTCTTCCTGTTAAATGGGAGTTTTTCCTCTCCACCGTCGCTAAGTGCTTGCTCACAGGGGATGGTCTGATTGTTGGGTCTTTCTGAAATTGTGGGGTTTTCTCTGCATTTTTGTAGCACTATGAGATGACTTCTGTTGTGATGTGGCACTATATAAATAAAGCTGAATTGAATTGAAGCGGCGCTCACACGAAACAAACGTTCTAAAGTTTGGGAACATTTTGTACGTGACTCAGCCAACAAAACTGTTCAATGCAAGCTCTGTAAAGTGAGCCTTGTGTACCATGGGGCCACTACGGTGATGCACGAACATTTGAAGAGGAAACACGTTTTGGAAGAGTGAGACGCCCTTTGTTAAGATAATTAGCTCCCATGCTAGTAGCTAGCCTATTACTGTAGGTGCATGTGTGAAGGATCATGAGATTTTAAAGAGTAAAGTCATTTTGTCTGACAATTTCATTATAAAATTTATGCAGAGTAAAGAAGAGGACAGGGACCATGGATGGCTTTTTGCAGAAAAAGCAGATGTGTACTCTGCAACAAGCTACTACTCTTACAGAGTCAATTCTAAACATGATGGTCAAAGACATGAGACCACTTTCCATGGCTGACGTGGAAGGATTTCAACAAATGATTCACCAGTTCAATCCTGAATATACGCTTCCATCCAGAACCCATTTCACCCACTTGATGGAGAAGAAATATGAGACATCCTTTACAAACGTAAGTGATTTTCTCCCTCTCTCACGTGCGCACGCACGCACACACACTTAACAAATGTTAAATGTTATGCACAAAATGCACTTAAGAAAAAATGTTTATTTTATTACTGATTGCAATTCTTGTTCTTGTTCACCAAATACTCTATTTTTTTAAAGGAAAATGTTTTATTTTTTGCAATAAAAAGAAATTAGGGTTTTTTTGTACAGTTCTTAATGACTAGTCGTTACAACAGTCAACGACCAGTCGACTATGGAAATAGTTGTTAGTTGCAGCTCTAGTGAAAAGATGATCCAGAATCTGCATCCTGACCCGATCACCTCCAAAATTTAATTGGTTCATCTGGAGCCCAATGTCACCTCTAGTGAAAAATTTATCCAAATCCATCATGTAGTTTTTATGATATCCTGCTAACAGATAGAAAGACAAACGCCAGCAAAAGCATTATACCTCCTTGGTGGAGGTATTAAAAACAAGAATATTAGTTACAAGTTTAAAAAAAAATATCCTGTATGGTGACACATTTTTACATCTTTAGAAAAAAATATTTTACTGATATTTCACTGATCTGATACAACAGACAAGCAAGTCATAAATTGCTATTATAAGTACTAGGTATGCACTGATCCAATACTAGCAATTAGATGCTGGTTCCGATACAACTCAAAGCACTGGATTGGGAGTTCAAACTAAACTGCCAATCCAGTACCCAGTCCATTATAATTCAGGTCTGCTCTGCACCGTTTTCATTGCCAACACTGCAGTTAAACAGTGTGGATGACCCCCTGTACGACGATGACTACAGATATAAAGACAGAAAAAAATCTAAAAAAGGTACAGAGACAGGCAAGACCTTTTTTTTTTTTTTTTCTTACTAAGAATATAAAGTTACAGTTCTGTAATAATGGAGTATAGTCATGTGTGACATGGAACAGCTGTTCATCTTAAAGAGTGTTTACAGTGTTGCACCAGGTGCAACAAATTTCTTGTAATTTATATGGTTTTTTTCTAATTCTATATTACAAAGTTAAAAATTTACCGTAAGCCAAATGTTACTCACAGAAGCCCTAGTCCCTTCCTCACAATGAGCCGTATTTTAACCTTTTAATTTTACAGTGTTATCAGATCAGCTCAGTATTGGTATAGGCAGATATTGGAGCAAAAAAGTAAAAATAAAAATCAAGTTGGATTGTGCATCCCTAATAACTATTGCATGTCATGTGAGGTCATCTATTATCACACAAGCAAGGAAATCGAGGCCACATTCCCTACTTATCCAACCAAAATTTGATTATTAGTGGAATGAAAAGTCCAAAGTATGCATCTTACTTATAATTTGCTTAAACTGTATGAACTTGATATACTTCAATGATAAACTGAACAGATGTGGTTTATTTTTTTTTTTTTTTTTACTTATTTGTACCCGTAGGTAGACTTGGTTTGCAGTCTGGTGACAAGCCACCGGCTGCTGGTCGCTGCGTGCGCGAGCGCCCTAAACCTACATGTTTTTGGAGTGCGGGAGGAAACCGGAGAAATCCCGGAGTAAACCCGCGCAACACGGGGAGAACATGCAAACTCCACACAGCTCACTGTTGGTCGGGGGCTGGGATCGAACCCACGATCTCATGATCCCCGCGGTCCCCCGGCCGAGGGTAAAACTGTGCTGCCACAGTGCTAAACCACTGTGCCACCGTGCAGCACCGTGCACCGTGCAGTTTATCTCATTTTTGTCAACACAGCACCATAACCTCTTCATGTAGATGGTCAGGTGTCTGACAGCATGAGTGTCCCTTTGCAAACAGTTTTTCATGATAGTTCCTCAAGACAACACAAACACTAAATTGCATGCCATGCGCTGACAAATTAGGATGTATGTGAGGAACTATTAAGCAGCTAATCTACTTTCGCACCTTAAAAGAATAAGTATTCACATCACATTTCCTACATTTGAGTGACTTCAATTTTGCTGTCCTCTACCCAAATAGGCTGCCTTACACAAGTATCGGGACACAACCCATGTTTGTTGCATGTGATGTTCGTTTAGGAGCAAAACAGGCTCTATGAAAGAATGTCTGTTTTTGCTTATTATTGAGACTATTTCAAGAGTACACACAATTCTACTGAATATATACATCTGTAATTCTTTTTCAGTATGTTTAAATTAGACTTCCCCCCCCCTTTCCATAAAACTCCTCTAATTTGGGAATAAAGCCTGTAGTGTTTTTATACATAATTCCAACAACTGTATTATAATATCCACTTGAAGCAGTAGTAGGCGTTCAACCAACCTCCTTTCACCTCTTTGACTTGGCCTTGTTGAAATGGATCCATAACCAGGTCTCCCATTTCAACCAGAATGTTTATGCCAGGTTCACATCATGAATACACATGAGCTGTGTGGTGTTTCTCAAGGATTTGCTTTTGTTTCCAACATGAAGGCCTCAGAGCGTAAATATTATCTATATTCATGCCCCTGCGGGAGCAAGTGGTTGAACCCTTGCAGGGCTTGCTGTGGATGTCTTTTTAACTCCATGCTGCTCAGCAGACACTGACCACCTGTTTATGGCAGACACTAGCGGACTTGAAAAATCTGATTTCGTTCTTTCTTTGGCACTGACAAACACTGAAAACTTTCTTAGACACAAAGTTACCCATTTTCAATACTGACAGGTGATACTGATGTTGAAAGCAATCATTGCTCACTTATGTAAAAGTGTGTTTAGAACACTTACTACAAAGAGAGTGGGGGCTTATATAAAGTCGTCTATCGTTGCAATGCCCACTTAAAACGACTGATATGCAAGGAAGAACGACTAACAACAACGTGAAAACTACGCTGTTATTCGATTCCGTGTTGGTTAGCATGCAACACAGCCCTCTGTATCCCCTGGGTGCCCCTTTACTTTAGTGGATTATCTTTACACAAATACAGTGCTACTAGAGAGAAGCGCTAAGGTCAAACAAGGCCACCATCCATCCAGTGCATTAGCATATACAGCATGGGGATCTCCTAAACAAATATATGCTGTCAAGTTAAAATCTGACCACAGAGTCGTTAAAAATGATAAATGTCACCAGTTACACGTGCAGATACTGTGAACATTAACGGCGGAGAAGAAAAAAAAAACGACACAGACAACATACAAATGGTAGATAACGCTATACACACCTTTACATTTCTGGCTACCAAAACGTCGAAAATGGATTGCGTTTTATACTTGCATTTGCAGATTTATTTTTGAAGCAGTCAGTTATCTGGCTACTGTTGCACATAAGACGAAAACACGTTTAATGGGAGATGCACCGACTACTACGGTAGCATTAGTAGCCACATAAAGCTTTTCTCTTCGATTGTAGCCTTAAGGTTACTGGCCTGACACAGAGAAACGGTCGTGTGTCTTCGCTGCTATTAGCTAGCCAAACAGGCTCAATGGACTTTGGAGCCCTTACTGTAACGTTAGCTAGCGAGCAGATTTCGCCAAGATTTGCTCGGTCGTTTTGAGGCGATTCCCGTCCGCCTCGCACAAAATGCAACAAACGAACAAGCAGAAAAGATACACGTCTTAAAAATATATTTTACAATACCTTCCTGGACCTTCACCAACGCCGTGGGATGCTGCTGAAAACACAGTCCGTGTTGGGGACGTGGAGATCTGGGACCAAAGATGGCGTCCCCTCCAAACTTCCACTACTTTGGATACTCATAAAGCTACTTTTAGTGTAGCTACTCCAGCGGACATGCTTGGGTCTCTTGCGGAAAATTGGAGAAATTAACCGACTGTCGTGTCAGTTTTTATTTTCCACGGTCGCCCAGTGACCGACGGAAAGCGAAAATGTCTAATCGTAAATGGTTTAAGGGCACTAACCTGTTCACACATCAGCAGCACCAGGTTGTGATAAAGGGCCACCGCTCCTTCAAGTGGAGCCAGTGAAACGTCATGCAACGTGTGCAAAACATACAGTAAATGATGCAAAATAGGGTGGTAGGTGTTTCCTCCACGCAGGAAAACGTTTATAGCTTTATGGCCAACAAAAGGCGGTAATAAATGTGCGGTGACATAATGGTTAAGCAGGGACACATACATATACTGTATATTGGATTATGTATGTATGTATACATACATACAGTACTGTACATACATATTGGATTTGGTGTGCTTGCATCATCTCTTGTTTTATTTTCTAAAATATGCACATTTACAAGAAAGAGTCACAATTATACAAGAAAAAAAACAGCATTTGCAGATTTATAAGAAAAGGTCATGCGTGTAGGAAAAAAGTCACAAATGTACGAGACTTGCATTTACAGGTAAAGTTGCATATTTACAAGTATAAGTTCTATTGTTTATAAGAAAACAGCGTAGACAGCATGACAGCGTGGCTCATTCCGGGCTAATGAAATCACCGTAAGGGTGCTCCCTCCTGACGGCTGACCTTGACCATTGCCTAGATGCAGACCCGCTTGAGGATCATTGTGCATGAGTTTGCCAAACATTTGGAGCAGTTGCCTGGGAGAAATAACAGTTTTTGTAAAATCATAAATGCCCAGACCTTCTGACCTTTGACAATGACCTTGAGCTCAGTCTGGATGCAGACAAACCTGAGGATCATTGTATCCATCCATCCATCCATCTTCTACCGCTTTTCCGGAGGTCCGGGTCGCGGAGGCAGCAGTTCAAGCAGAGAAGCCCAGACTTCCCTCTCCCCAGCCACCTGCTCCAGCTCTTCAGAGGGGATACCAAGGCGTTCCCAGACTAGCTGGGAGACATAGTCTCTCCACCGAGTCCTGGGTCTGCCCCGGGGTCTCCTCCCAGTGGGACGTGCCTGAAACACCTCAAGTGGGAGGCGTCCAGGAGGCATCCTAATCAGATGCCCATACCACCTCAACTGACTCCTTTCAATGTGGAGGAGCAGCGGTTCTACTCTGAGCCTCTCCCGGATGACTGAGCTCCTCACCCTATCTCTGAGGGTGAGTCCAGCAATCCTACGGAGAAAGCTCATTTCAGCCACTTGTATCCGCGATCTCGTTCTTTCGGTCATTACCCAAAGCTCGTGACCATAGGTGAGAGTAGGAACGTAGATTGACTGGTAAATCGAGAGCTTTGCCTTAGAACTAAGCTCCCTCTTCACCACAACAGACCGGTACAACGTCCGCATCACTGCAGATGCTGCTCCAATCCGTCTGTCGATCTCTCGCTCCATTTTCCCCTCACTCGTGAACAAGACCCCAAGATACTTAAACTCCTCCACTTGGGGCAGGAGCCTGTCCCCAACCCGGAGAGGACAATCCACCTTTTTCCGGCTGAGGACCATGGACTCGGACTTGGAGGTGCTGATTCTCATCCCAGCCGCTTCACACTCAGCGGCAAACCGTCCCAGCAAGAGCTGTAGGTCATTGCTGGATGAAGCCAACAGGACAACATCATCTGCAAACAACAGAGATGAGATCCTGTGGTCACCAAGCATGACACCCTCCATTCCCTGGCTGCGCCTAGAAATCCTGTCCATAAAAATTATGAACAGGACCGGTGACAAAGGGCAGCCCTGGCGGAGTCCAACTCTCACTGGGAATGACTCCGACCGAGTGTTGGCAATACGAACTAAACTCTCACAATGGTCGTACAGAGACCGAATAGCTCGTAACAACAAGCCCGATACCCCATACTCCCGAAGCACCCCCCACAAAAATCCACGAGGGACGCGGTCAAATGCCTTCTCCAAGTCCACAAAACACATGTAAACTGGTTGGGCAAACTCCCACGAACCCTCAAGAATTCTCGAGAGGGTAAAGAGCTGGTCCGATGTGCCACGGCCAGGACGAAAACCACATTGCTCCTCCTGAATCCGAGGTTCGACCAACGGCCGGACTCTCCTCTCCAGTACCTTGGCATAGACCTTCCCAGGGAGGCTGAGGAGTGTGATCCCTCTAAAGTTGGAGCACACCCTCCGGTCCCCTTTTTTGAAGAGAGGAACCACCACCCCGGTTTGCCATGCCAAAGGCACTGCCCCCGACCTCCACGCAATGTTGCAGAGGCGTGTCAACCATGACAACCCAACAACATCCAGGGCCTTGAGGTACTCGAGGCGAATCTCGTCCACCCCTGGGGCCCGGCCACCAAGGAGATTTTTAACCACCTTGGCGACCTCAGCCCCTGTGATAGGCGAGTCATCCCCCTTGTCCCCAAACCCTGCTTCCTCTGTGGAAGGCGTATCAGTGGGATTGAGGAGATCCTCGAAGTATTCCTTCCACCGCCCGACGATATCCCCAGTTGAAGTCAACAGTGTCCCATCCGCACCATACACAGTGTGGACGGGGAGCTGCTTTCCCCTCCTGAGCCGCCGAACAGTTTGCCAGAATCTCTTTGAAGCCGACCGAAAGTCTTGTTCCATGGCCTCACCGAACTCCTCCCATACCCGGGTTTTTGCTGATCATTGTATGTGATGTTAAAATCCCGATTCCGGGTTGCTGCGGCCACAGTGACTTTGTTGAGAATTGGGGCAATTACCCAGGTAATTGGTAAGGAGTGTAGGGAGCTTGAAATGAAGAAGCGATGTGATTTTATAAATCAAAGTTTAATATCAGCTTCACCTCCCTAACAAGTCTCATCTCGGTGCAGAAGCAGAATAAGAGGTCGAGCGCAGTCAGACTTTCATACTTATACCCACATTCAACAAAAGACATTGCATATCAAAGCCGACATCCCGCATTAACATAATCCCCCCTCCATTGTCCTCCGTCTCCTCCACCTGACCCTGGGTGGTCAGGGAGTTCGATCCGGTCTCCACCGCTGCGACTCCGTCTGTTCTTTGATCCTCGCTGGCGGTTGAGACCTCTTGTCCTGTTCTGAGGCGTGAGGTCATTCCACATATGTAATCACTAAACATTCTAATATGTCTATACATATGTAGGTATGGAATATATGATTAATATAAGCCACAGCCCCCCCCCAAAACGACTAAGAAAAGGACAATCAAATTAAGTTTACAGTTTAAGATAATCTCTATGACATATTATACTGTTAAACCTCTTGACAGGGAAAACCAGGAAAAATCTTTCCAGCAGTCATGCTCCTGTAGAAGATTCAGTGGTAACAACAACAGTATAGTAATATCACAAATCAGCCTTAAAACTGTCACGGCACAATCTGATAACATAGTTAACAACTCTTTGTCAATTGGCATCAGTCCCTGTGCCGTCTGGGTTAATCTTCTCCCGAATCTGCTGTAGGTCCGCTTTGGCGTCCTGGTGGGACCCTCCTGTAAGGAATCTGCAGCTTGGGGAGGAGAGTGGTTATTTGTTCCCTGCAGGGGGGCTGAGTTTTTTTCTTGGGGGGTCTACCCCGCCGAGGTGCTCTCGCCACCCGTGCAGGTTCATCACTCAACAAGAAGGCAGGTTTAAGTCTGTCAATGCTGACTGTTTCTTTTCTGTCCTCTAAATCAAGCACAAAATGCTTATCACCAGGTTCCAGCACTCTGAATGGTCCGTCGTATGGTGGACGGAGGGTTGATTTTAAAGCTTCGTGTCTAACAAAAACGAACTCGGCGTTTTTTAAAGCTTGGGGGACAAAAACCCGTGGAAAAGAGTGATGTGCCGGTCCGGGGAGTGTGTCCGGTCCGGTGCTGCCTAAGGGCCTCAGGGCTGGAAGATGCCCAGGCTCTGGATGCTCTGGTAAAAACTCACCTGGGAGTCTGAGAGGTTGTGCAAAAACTAATTCTGCTGGGGAGGCGTCTAGATCCTCTTTAGGCGCAGAACGCAACCCCAATAAAACCCAGGGAAGTTTATTCACCCAATCTGTATCCGTTAGTGAGGCCCTGAGGGCGGCCTTTAAAGATCTGTGAAAACGCTCGCATAACCCATTAGCCTGAGGGTGATATGCGGTGGTGCGGTGAATTGTCGCTCCTAAGCTGCTGGCCATGGCTGACCACAGCTCTGAGACAAATTGAGGCCCCCTATCGGACGTGATGTCCGATGGGACGCCGAAACGTGCCACCCAGTTTGTTAAAAAAACGCGAGCGACTTCCGCAGCTGTGGTTGACGCCAAAGGGACCGCCTCCGGCCAGCGCATAGTATGGTCTATCATCGTTAACAGGTGTGTGAAACCCTGGGACGAAGGCAGTGGTCCCACAAGGTCGACATGAATGTGGTCAAACCTTCTGGCTGGGATTCGAAAAGGCTCTAGAGGAGCTTTTGTGTGTTTGTGTATTTTGGTGCGCTGACAAGACATGCAAGTTTTTGCCCATTCCTTTACATTTTTGCGCAGGCCCGGCCAAACAAACTTTTCCGCGATCATTTTAACTGAGGCGCGCACCCCTGGGTGCGCGAGGGAGTGAACCGAGTCGAAAATGCGGCGGCGCCATGCAGCTGGGACTACCGGGCGAGGTCGGCCGATTGACACGTCGCAGATTAGGGGGGGTACACCGTCACGTAAACCCCTTTCCTCCAGTCTTAACCCTGTTGGTCCAGACAGGAGTGCGCGCACGTCCGCGTCACTGCTTTGCTCCTCTGCCATGGCTGCGTAATCTATCCCTACGTGAATTGGGGCCGCGTACGCGTCCGCGTTGGCGAAGAGTTCTGCAGCTGAGGTAGTATAATCTGTCTCCTCGTGCTCTGGCGATGTCACAGCGCGAGAGAGGCAGTCTGCTACCACGTTAAGTTTGCCTGCCACATGTCGAATGTCTGTGGTGAACTCTGAAATTGCAGCTAGCTGTCTTTGTTGCCTGCCTGACCATGGTTCTGAAATTTTAGCCATCGCAAAAGTGAGCGGTTTGTGGTCTACAAAAGCCGTGAAACGCCACCCTTCTAACCAGAACTGAAAGTGGCGGATGGATAAATGAAGCGCTAGCAGCTCCCTGTCAAAAGTGCTGTATTTGCGCTCGGTTTGGTTTAAAGATTTGCTAAAAAATGCTAAAGGTTGCCAGGTTCCGCCAACATGTTGTTCCATGACTGCCCCTATGGCCAGGTCTGAAGCGTCTGTGGTTAACACTATGTGGGCCGAGGGATCGGGGTGAACCAACAATGTGGCATTCGCTAGAGCACTTTTTACTTCCGCGAAGGCGCGTTCGCGTTCCGGGGTCCATTCGACCGCGTTGGAAGGCTTTTGTTTTCTGAGCGCAGCATACAGGGGCTGCATGAGTTGAGCTGCGCGGGGGAGGAAACGGTTGTAAAAATTCACCATTCCCAAAAATTCTTGCAGCGATCTGATCGTTTGTGGTCGTGGAAAATTTTTTATCTCGCGGACTTTGTCTGGCAATGGGACTGCCCCCTCTGGTGAAACTCTGTGTCCCAAAAAATCAATTTGTGACATGCCGAATCGGCATTTGGCTGGGTTGATTATTAACCCGTGCTCTTCTAGTCTCTGAAAAACTGTAGCGAGGTGTTGTTCGTGTTCTTCCTCTGACGGGCTGGCTACCAGCATATCGTTGAGGTAGACGAACACGAAGGGGAGGTCGTGTAATACCGCGTCCATCATGCGCTGAAAAGTTTGAGCAGCGCCTTTGAGGCCGAACGGCATTCGCAAAAATTCAAAAAGACCAAAAGGGGTTATTACAGCCGTTTTAGGAATGTCTTCCGCTCGAACGGGGACTTGGTGGTAGCCGCGGACCAGGTCTATTTTAGAAAAAATGCGCGCACCCGCCAGATGTAGTGAAAAATCTTGGATGTGAGGGATTGGGTAGCGGTCATGCGCTGTCGCATTGTTTAATCTGCGGTAATCGCCGCAAGGTCTCCAAGAACCGTCGGTTTTCGGGACCATGTGTAGTGGTGATGCCCAAGGGCTTTTCGAGCACCTAATAATGCCTAATTTTTCCAGGCTGGCAAACTCGTCCCGTGCTATGGCGAGCTTGGTCGCGTCTAAGCGCCGAGCTTTGGCAAACACGGGTGGGGCTGTTGTGGGAATGAAGTGTTCAACCCCGTGTTTCGCTACTGTTGCTGAAAATTTTGGAACTGTGAGTGCTGGAAATTGGGTGAGGAGTTGGTCAAACTTACCTCCTGCTGTAGTGACGCTGGCTTGCACGGGTGGTGGAGAAACTCGAGCTGAGCAGGGGATAGAAGCAAATGATAGTGCATTAACCAAGCGTCTATTTGCAAGATCGACTAATAACCCGTGTGCACACAAAAAGTCGGCGCCCAACAAGTTAAAACTCACCGCAGCTATAATAAATGTCCATCTATAGTTGCGGCCGTGGATGAGAAGAGGCAGGTCCCTTTCACCGAAAGTGTCGATGATCGAGCCGTTGGCTGCTATCGCTCCGTTTCCCCGGGGTCCCATGGCCCGGTCTGCGGGGGAAGGGGTGATGAAGCTCACCTGAGCTCCGGTGTCGATGAGGAACCGTCTCCTGGTGCGTCCGTCAGTCACATAAAGCAGCTTATTCGTCTCGCCGAGAGCCGTAGCTGCTAACCGTTTCTTGAATTTGCAGGGGGGCACGCATTTGTGTGCCCTCTCGGCGAAACGTTGATGAAAATAGCAGAGATCCTTCCGCTTGCTGCGTCTTGGTCGCGTCGCTGCCATCGTGGGTGGGCTCTGCTCCGCTGTCTGCGGTTTTCCGCTGCCCTGGGCCTCCGCGCTGAAATCTGCAGATGCTGCTGTGGCCATCTGATCGCCGCAGGCGTTGATGAGCCGCTGCGCTTCTCGGGCCAGTGCGCAGAAGTCCTGCTGGGTGCTGCACCGCATGTTGGTCAGTGTCCCTCTCATGTGTGGCGGCAGAGTGCTGAGGAAGATATGCTGGAAAAGGAAGTTGTCGTTGTCCGCTTCCTTAAGCTGCAGCATGTCCTCCATGAGGGCCTTTGGTCTGCATCCTCTGTGGCCGTAGATCGCCAGAATCTTCTCTGCTCTCTCCTCGGCTGAGGGGACGAAGCTCTCAATGATGGTCGCCTTTAGTTCCCCGTATTTGTCGTGGGCGGGCGGTTGTTGAATTACGCTCCGCGCGCATCTATGCGTGGCGGCGTCGAGTTTGGCGACGATGTGGTAAAACTTCGTCTCGTCCGCCGTTATGCCCGCCAGTGCAAACTGAGCCTCAGCTTGCTGGAACCACGAGCTCGGGTCGTTTTGCCAGAATTCTGGCAGCTTGACGGTGACGGCGCTTGTGTGGGCCGTCCCTGATGTGTCCGCCGGGTGAGAACGCCTTTCTTCTGCTCTCACGGCGGTGCTGGGGATGGTGCTCGATTGAGCCCTCTCTGTGGATTCTGCCGTGGGGGAACGTCTTCCATCCGTTCCCCTGTCTGCATGGGCGCCGGCGCTTGCCTGGGTTGCCTCCGATGAGTTCATCGCGGGAGAACGTCTCTGTTCCATCCTCACGTCTGGTCACCAGTGTAGGGAGCTTGAAATGAAGAAGCGATGTGATTTTATAAATCAAAGTTTAATATCAGCTTCACCTCCCTAACAAGTCTCATCTCGGTGCAGAAGCAGAATAAGAGGTCGAGCGCAGTCAGACCTTCATACTTATACCCACATTCAACAAAAGACATTGCATATCAAAGCCGACATCCCGCATTAACATAATACCTCCTCCATTGTCCTCCGTCTCCTCCACCTGACCCTGGGTGGTCAGGGAGTTCGATCCGGTCTCCACCGCTGCGACTCCGTCTGTTCTTTGATCCTCGCTGGCGGTTGAGACCTCTTGTCCTGTTCTGAGGCGTGAGGTCATTCCACATATGTAATCACTAAACATTCTAATATGTCTATACATATGTAGGTATGGAATATATGATTAATATAAGCCACAAGGAGTAATGATTTTCATAAATTCATATAAGTGCTGAAATCTCCTGGCCTTTGACTCTGACCTTGAGCACAACCATGATAGATAGATAGATAGATAGGTAGATAGATGTACTTTATTGATCTCAAACTGGGAAATTACAGTGTAACAGCAGCATGACAGTACACAACCAAAATGACAGAAACACACACAACATTAAAGAAAAAGGGATTACCCAATTAGGGCAATTGCCTAGGAAGAATATTGATATTTCTGAAATCATGTAAGTTTCCAGGTCTCCTGACCTTTGACCTTGAACACAACCTGGATGCAGACCCACCCAAGGATCCTTGTGAGTGAGTTTGGTAACTACTGGGTCAATTGCCTAGGAGGAGTAGCAATTTTCATGAAATCACCTAAGTGCCCAGATCACCTGACCTCTGACCTTGAGCACAACCTGGATGTAGACCCACCTGAGGATCATTGTGAGTTTGGTGACCATCAGGGCAAATGTCTAGGAGGCGCAGCGATTACCATGAAATGTGGAGAGACGAACACAGCACTGTCACATTAGCTCCTCTCGGCTTCGCTGGAATGAGCTAAAAAGTAGAATATTTCAAAGAATGAAGTTGAGAGAAAAATGTCATTTCAGTGAGAAACTCTCCAATTTTGATAGTTCATACTCTTATCACAGCTTTTTTTTAACTTTTATTTTATTTCTGTCCTTTCCTTTGTTGGAGACCCAGTAGATCATGCAATGGTCTCCCATTTCTTAAAGCTGACACTTTTCTTCAAACAAAAACTGTGAAAACTCTTGGAGCTGAGTAGCGGCATCACCCTGCAGGTTAGACTTTCCATCATTCTTGTCAATACATTGCTTGCTTTATTTTACTTTTAAAAGAAGGAGCTAAAGTCAACATAGCAGGCTGCCTTTGAATGTCAGTATAAAAGCAGTTGGGAACTGACTGCACCTGCAAGCTTACGTACGTCCTTATAACAAAGGGTTTGCTGAGGCAGGTCAGAGCTGTGCCTGCTCTTGCTGACCATTTGTTATCGGATCAGAAGTTCATTTTTATTAAGCAATGAAAACCAAAACACATAAACACACAAAAACACTTAAACACTTCCCTACATTGACTGCATGTCACAGAAAAAAAGCTAGACTGGACTATAAAAAGTGCTATGTAAGTGAACGGCACTGACCATTTAAAATACTATACTGTTCTTTATCAGAAATTTCTGATAAAAGAAAAGTAGTAAATTTGGTAGAGTAGCCAATTTTTGGCAACTCTTCTCACCTTGAGTGAAAAACAAAATGTAGTTTAAAGTTGAAAGGCATTGCTCACATGTTAGTGAGTTGCCAAACAGGCTGAACCATTTCTCCAGCCTACACGCTTACAGTCAGTGCTTATTTTTCATGCTTATTTGTGATGACGGTTCTTCATTCTGTAGTACAGATGAAAATGAGTTTGAATTTTGAGGTCTTAGCACTCTGAGCTACTGAAACATGAAATCTGTTTAAAACCTCAAAGATATTACAGGAAAGAAATCAAGTTATCAAGATTGTAAGTGAGAGAAGCCCAAGAAAAGCACAGACTTGTAACATGGTTTCAGAAATCAGTTTCTAACAACTAAAACTTTTTGATGAGATTTATTTGAAACTTATCAGTTTGAATCAACACCTGGATCATTACCTTTTCATTTTTAGCACATAGGAGAACACTATTTTAAGGCCAACTTTCTTAAATTACCGTATTTTAAAAAATGTATTTCAAACTATGGTGTAAAACTGCTGTTGTCAAGATAATAATAAATTGCTCCATAAAAACTAAAATATAACTAACAAATTAGCATGACTGAGTTATTCTAGTTGAACTCTAGTTAGTGGTCAGTTTTTACTTTTTTTCCCCTTTTAAGCATAAGTGTACATGAATGGATACAAGTATGTGTAGATTGTGTGTTTCCAATGCATACATTATGTATTGCTTGTTTGTACAAAGGGCAAGTTACTAGAGGTATTTTGTAAGATATTATTGCAGAGTTTTCTACTCCAACGACTGCACCTCAGAGGACCCTTCGGTGAAGCTCCTGAAGTTTGCGGACAACACCACAGTCATCGGTTTGATCCGGGATGGTGATGAGTCTGCATACATGCGGGAGGTGAAGCAGCTGATCCTCTGGTGCGGCCAGAACCATCTTGAACTTAACCCAGCCAAAACGGTGGAGATGACTGTGGATTTCAGGCGACACCCTCCTTCATTCCCCCCACTCACCATCCTCAACAGCACAGTGTCCACTGTGGACTCATTCAAGTTTCTGGGTACCACAATCTCCCGGAACCTGAAGTGGTCCTCCCATATAGACACTGTCCGGAAAAAGGCCCAGCAGAGGTTGTTTTTTCAGCGTCAGCTCAAGAAGTTTGATTTGCCTCAGGAGCTGCTGGTTGTCTTCTACACCGCCATCATCCAATCTGTCCTCTGCTTTTCCATCACTGTCTGGTTTGGATCTGCCACTAAACAGGACAAAACCAGACTGCAGCGGATCATTAAGTCTGCGGAGAGGATCATTGGTACCGACCTACCCTCCATTGAGAACTTATATCGGTCCGTAACCAGGAAACGGGCGGGAAACATCTGTGCTGACCCGTCACACCCCGGCCACAATCTGTTTGAACTTCTATCTTCTGGTCGTCGTTACAGATCACTGAAGGTCAAAACCACCCGTCACAGGAACAGTTTCTTTCCTCAAGCTATCACTCTGATGAACTCCTAACATTCACCTAGTCCTACCTGTTGCTGTACTCATGACTTTTCATCCTTTCTTACATTGCACATAACTCTCACACTGCTTTTTACTTCATTCACATTATATCACTGAATCTGAGTTCACATTGAAATACTGTGTGACTGTATATTTTTTCATATATTTCTGCAAAGTGTGGATAGTCTGAGTAAATAACTGCATATATTCCTGTATATATTTGCATCCTTTTATAGAAACGCGGACAGACTGTAATTTACTGTACGTGCTCTGTTGTCATTGAATCCTTATTTAAATCTTATTTAAATCCTCCACCTGAACAACGAGAGCAAGTTTTTAGCCAAAGTCAAATTCCTTGTTTGTGTTGTGCATACTTGGCCAATAAAGCTGATTCTGATTCTGATTCTGAGAGTAACAGAAATCCTGGCTATATCTCAAGTAAATTCTAATCTTTATTGTCCCCCCACCCAACCCCCTTTGGCCATAAAAATGTAATAACAGGTCATCACTGTATGCTGTATAATGAAACTATTTTGGCAAAAGTGAAAATGCAGCTTCTTTTTGGCTTGGCTTCAATTCAATTCAATTCAATTCAACTTTATTTATATAGCGCCATTTCACAACAACAGTCATCTCATAGCACTATCAACTGTAGGGGGAACCCCCACAGTTGCAGAAAGACCCCAGCAATCAGGCGATCCCCTGTGAGCAAGCACTTGGCGACGGTGGAGAGGAAAAAACTCCCTTTTAACAGGAAGAAACTTCCAGCAGAGCCAGGCTCAGGGAGGGGCAGTCATCTGCTGTGACTGGCTGGGGGGTGAGGGGTCAGAGAAGATGAAAAGAACAGACATGTAGAGAGCAAACAGCACAATGGGGACTCAATCTATGGGAGAGAACAAACAGATGTTAATGACCAGCAAAAAAAAAAAAATATTTCATTGAGAGTGAAGAAAGGAGTGAGGCCCAGTGCATTATTGGAGGTCCCCCGGCTGACTAAACCTATTAGCAGCATAACTAAGGGAGGGTTCAGAAACACATGATCCCTCCCTAATTGTAGGCTATATCAAAAAGGTAGGTTTTAGCCCTATTCTTAAAAACAGAGATCGAGTCTGACTCCCGAATCCAGATTGGCAGCTGGTTCCACAGGAGAGGAGCTTAATAACTGAAGGCTCTGCTTCCCATTGTACTTTTGGAGATTCTAGGTATTACAAGTAATCCTGCATTTTGGGAGCGTAGTGCTCTGTTAGGATAATACGGTAGTATCAGATCTTTTAAATAAAAAGGAGCCTGATTTTTTAGAGCTTTGTAAGTAAGAAGAAGGATTTTAAACTTAATTCTAAACTCTATGGGAAGCCAATGAAGGGAGGCCAGAACCGGAGAGACATGATCTCTCTTTCTAGTACCTGTTAAAACTCTTGCTGCAGCATTTTGGATCAGCTGAAGACTTTTTAAAGATGTTTTAGGACAGCCTGATAATAAAGAATTACAATAATCTAATCTCGAGCTAACAAAAGCGTGGATCAGTTTCTCAGCATCACTCTGAGACAAGATGCTCCTAATCTTGGCAATATTATGCAAATGATAGAAGGCAGTCTTAGAAACAAATTTAATATGTGAATTGAAGGACAGATCTTGATCAAAAATAATTCCAAGGTTCCTCACAGAGCTATTAAGAGAAAGAGTAACCGCATCCAAACTGAAAGTTTGATTTGGAAAGGTATTTCTAAGGTTTTTTGGACCAACAAGAATGACTTCAGTCTTATCTGAATTTAATAGCAGGAAATTACAAGTCATCCAAGCTTTGATTTCCTTAAGACAGGCTTCTAAATTGGCTAATTGATTACTATCATCTGGCTTCATTGACAGGTATAATTGTGTGTCATCTGCATAACAATGAAAATGTATACAGTGCTTTCTAATAATGTTGCCTAACGGAAGCATATATAAACTAAAAAGAGTAGGGCCTAGCACAGATCCCTGTGGAACTCCATGACTAAGCTTTGAGTTGAAAGAAAACTCATTATTTACATGAACAAACTGGAACCTATCAGATAAATAAGATCTAAACCACTGCAACGAAGTTCCATTAAGTCCAACATAGTGTTCTAATCTATCAAGTAGAATATTATGATCGATAGTATCAAAAGCTGCACTAAGGTCTAAAAGGACAAGTACAGAAACCAGTCCATTATCAGATGCAATGAGGAGGTCGTTAGTGACCTTCGCTAAGGCTGTTTCAGTACTATTGTAGAGGATGACTTTCACAAACGAGACTGAGTTTATTTCTCAGGAAAGGTTTATTGTGAGTCTACATCCTCTAACAAGCAAAGTATCTCAGCAAAGAGGCAGAACAATCATTCTTCACAGCTCTTATACTCTCCAGAGACACAAAACCCCCAACATCAAATATCACATCCCCAACCCACAGTCCTTCAGTAAACATATAGCCTCCGAGGCTCCTTGGCATCTCCATTGTCTCTCAACTCCTCAGCCTCGGGGGCTCCTGCTGGGACATTCTCGCTGACTTCCTGTCTCTCAAGAAACCACTTCACACCTCCCGAGGTCTCTGCCGGGTCAGGTCCTCTTGGACGTTTAGACATGAAGCCTCCAGAGTATGCACCGTCATGCCTACTAAATATATGTGAGGGAAAATGCATACCATACATGCATACCATGTATGCGCCCTAAATGCGCGCCATATAACCCCCCCAAATGTCTAAATAAGGACAACTTACACCCCAGATGCATAGAATCATGACATATCCACACAGAACGAAAAAAAAATTGGCACAACATATCACACATCGAACTGCTTGGGCTTCAACTTCCTGCCATATCTGCTGTGAGCTGGTCTTGCTCTGCCTGTGGCTGTCTCTTGCATCTGTGGATCAGAGTCATTAGCACATCGTTGTGAAAGCTTAGCAGAATGTCTCCCCAGCGGCCTGCCGCGGCGGGGGGCCCTGGCAAACTGAACTTGTTCATCAGCTAACACAAAAGCGGGTTTGAGTCTGTTAATGCAGACTAATTCCCTCCTGTCTTCCAAATCGAGCAAAAAATGCTTTTCCCCGGTTTCTAACACTCTGAACGGTCCATCATAAGGTGGTCTTAAACCTAACCTCTGTGCGTCGTGTCTAACAAAGACGAATTCTGCATTCTTTAAGGTTTTAGGCACAAAAACGCGTGGGAAACTGTGATGAACTGGGCCGGGAGGGTGTTTGATCCCGCGTCGCTCTGCAGCAGCTGAGCGGGGGGGCGATCTGGTGCGGGGTTCTCAGGAAGGAATTCTCCCGGTAACCGGAGAGGTTGGGCAAAGACTAGCTCGGCCGGAGAGACGTGCAAATCTTCCTTAGGTGCTGAACGCAACCCTAATAAAACCCATGGAAGCTTATCAACCCAATTTGTGTCCGTGAGAGCCGCTCTGAGGGCTACTTTCAATGACCGGTGAAAGCGTTCGCACAAACCGTTGGCCTGGGGGTTATACGCAGTTGTGCGATGAATTTTCACCCCCAGGTTGAGTGCCATGGATGACCAGAGCTCGGAAACAAATTGGGGTCCTCTGTCAGACGTTATGTCTGACGGGACTCCAAAGCGCGCGACCCAAGCCGTTAAAAAAGCGCGCGCAACGTCTGCTGCTGTGGTTGACGCCAGGGGAATCGCCTCTGGCCAGCGCGTAGTGCGGTCCACCATAGTTAGAAGGTGTGTGAACCCCTGTGACAGCGGGAGGGGTCCCACCAAGTCGACATGCACGTGGTCGAAGCGTTTGGCTGGGATGTGAAAAGGTTCTAGAGGGGCTCGCGTGTGCTTGTGTACCTTTGCTCTTTGACACGCTGCGCAGGCTGCGGCCCATTCTTTGACCTGTTTACGCAGCCCCGGCCAAACAAACTTCTCTCCCACCATTTTGATTGACGCGCGAACGCCCGGATGTGCCAGCGAATGTATTAAGTCAAAAACGCGGTGACGCCATGCAGCTGGGACCACGGGGCGGGGGCGCCCCGTGGAGATATCGCAGATTAGGGGGGGCATACCCCTTTGATGCACCCTGTGCTCCAGCCTTAGCCCTGTTGGCCCAGACTGGAGCGCGCTCACGTCCGCATCGTTAACCTGCTCGGCGGCCATGGCTGCATAAGCTAACCCAACGCAGACCGGGGCTGTGAGCGCTTCCGCGCCGCAAGCCTGGCCCGAGTCTACAGCCGCCGAGTCTGCTCCCTGGGGGCCTGGCAGTGCAACTGCGCGCGAGAGACAATCTGCCACTACATTGTGTTTGCCCACCACGTGTTGAATGTCGGTGGTAAACTCCGAAATCGCGGCCAGCTGTCTCTGTTGTCGGCCCGACCAAGGCTCTGAAATTTTAGCCATTGCAAATGTTAATGGTTTGTGGTCTACAAACGCGGTGAAACGGCGCCCTTCCAACCAGAATTGGAAGTGGCGGATGGCCAAATGCAGGGCTAGAAGCTCCCTATCAAACGCGCTGTATTTACGCTCGTTATCGCACAATGTTTTGCTGAAAAGCGCAAGTGGTTGCCAGCTCCCTGCTACCAGTTGCTCGACAACCGCCCCCACTGCCATGTCGGAAGCATCCGTGGTTAGCGCCATGCGAGCTGCTGGCACCGGGTGTGCCAATAACGCAGCGTTCGCGAGGGCCGATTTGACTTGTGAGAAAGTGCGCTCCCGGTCCGGGGACCACTCGACCTTAGTTGCAGGTTTTTGCTTCTTTAGTGCCGCGTACAATGGGTGCATGAGCCGTGCCGCATTGGGGAGGAAGCAGTTATAAAAATTGACCATCCCCAAAAATTCTTGCAGTGCCTTAACTGTCTGCGGTTGGGGGAAATCCGTTATCGCGCGCACTTTATCAGGCAGCGGGATCGCGCCTTCTGGAGACACGCGGTGCCCCAAAAAATCGATTTGCGCAACCCCGAATTGGCATTTCGTTGGGTTAATTATCAGCCCGTGTTCTGTCAGCCTCTGAAAAACGGCTGTGAGGTGGCGTTCGTGTTCGACTTCGGATGCACTGGCTACCAAAATATCATCCAAATAAGCGAACACGAAAGGGAGGCCGCGCAGCACTGCATCCATCATGCAATGGAACGTCTGCGCGGTGCCTTTGAGGCCGAAAGGCATGCGCAAAAACTCGAAAAGCCCGAAAGGGGTTATAACTGCCGTTTTGGGTATGTCTTGCGCGCGGACTGGGACTTGGTGATAACTGCGCACCAAATCTATTTTGGAAAAGATGCGCGCCCCCGCCAAATGTGCCGAAAAATCCTGGATGTGCGGAATTGGGTAGCGGTCGTGTGCTGAAGCATTATTTAATCTGCGGAAATCACCGCAAGGGCACCACGAGCCGTCAGCCTTGGGTACCATGTGCAGGGGTGACGACCAAGAGCTGTTCGAGTGTCTAACAATGCCCAGTTTTTCCAAGTTGGCGAATTCCTCGCATGCGATGGCCAGTTTAGCTGGGTCCAAGCGCCGAGCTTTTGCAAAAACAGGGGGGCCAGAGGTAGTTATGAAATGCTCGACCCCGTGTTTGGCAACTGACGCTGAAAATGTTGGGACCGTGAGTGCTGGAAACTGATTGAGTAGTGCATGAAACTTACCACCCGCAGCTGTGACATTGGGATGTGCAGAAGGCAGGGCCACCCGAGCTGTGCAGGAGATAGAGTAGAAAGATAGTGCATTTACAATACGTCTATTAGCAAGATCAACTAACAAACTGTTTGAGCATAAAAAGTCAGCACCTAGCATGTTGTTGCTAACTGCGGCTACGACGAAGATCCACTCGAAGGTGCGGCCGTGGAGGGATAGGAGGAGCGTCTTCTCCCCATAGGTTTTGATCGTGGAACCGTTCGCCACTAACACCAGGGGTCCGCTGGCAGGCGTCAGCATGTCCGCGTAGGCAGGCTTGACAAAACTTAGCTGGGAGCCTGTGTCCACCAGGAATTCTTTCCCTGAATTTGCGTCTGTCACGAAAAGCAGCTTGTTCTTCGTGCCGAGAGTCGCAGCTGCTACCGGCTCTCGGTCTTGGCGTTTCCCTGGCGCTGGTATCGGCACGGTGGGGTGCATCTGCGCGCTCTCTCGGCGAATCGTCGATGGTAGAAACAGAGGGTGTTGTCAGCTCCGCTTCTCCTGGCCTCTGCCGCTGCCGACGTCAGTGGATCCGGTGCTGCAGCCTCTGGTCTCCCCTCGTCTCGCGGGGGTGCGTTCAGCTCTGCCACTGCCGTCGTGGCTGCGTGCCGTCTGTGGGCGTCGATGAGCCGCTGCGCCTCCTGGCCCAGCTCGTGGTAGTCACGGTTGTTGAGTAGCTGTGAGCTGGCCAGGGTGACTCTCACTGCTGGCGGTAGCGTTCTGAGGAAGAGGTGGGCGAAGATAAAGCTGTCGTCATCCTCGCCTCTCAGGCTCATCATCTTCGCCATCAGATCTGCCTGCCTGTCTGCTTCCCCTTCTGTCAGTGCCAGGAGCTTCTCTGCTCGCTCTCCCAGCGAGGGAGTGAAGGCTCGAATGAGGGCGGCTTTCAGTGCGCCATACTTGTCGTCTTGGGGCGGGTGGTTGGTCAGGCTCTCCACCCGCTGCACTGTGAGGCTGTCCAGCTTCGCGACGACATGGTAGAACCTTGTTGCGTCCGCTGAGATTCCCCGAAGGTGGAACTGCGCCTCCACAGTAGTAAACCAGGAGCGTGGGTTATGTTGCCAGAAATCGGGCAGCTGTAGTGTGGTAGCTGCGTTAACCCGGTTGGCCCCTGAAGAGTCCGGCGCGGAAAGCTCGCCGCCACCGGCCATGGTTTGTCGTAGGTCACCAGTGTAGAGGATGACTTTCACAAACGAGACTGAGTTTATTTCTCAGGAAAGGTTTATTGTGAGTCTACATCCTCTAACAAGCAAAGTATCTCAGCAAAGAGGCAGAACAATCATTCTTCACAGCTCTTATACTCTCCAGAGACACAAAACCCCCAACATCAAATATCATATCCCCAACCCACAGTCCTTCAGTAAACATATAGCCTCCGAGGCTCCTTGGCGTCTCCATTGTCTCTCAACTCCTCAGCCTCGGGGGCTCCTGCTGGGACATTCTCGCTGACTTCCCGTCTCTCAAGAAACCACTTCACACCTCCCGAGGTCTCTGCCGGATCAGGTCCTCTTGGATGTTTAGACGTGAAGCCTCCAGAGTATGCACTGTCATGCCTACTAAATATATGTGAGGGAAAATGCATACCATACATGCATACCATATATGCGCCCTAAATGCACGCCATACTGATAGATTCTAAACCCAGATTGAAACTCTTCAAGTAAACCATTTCCCTGCAGGTGGTCAAATAATTGCGTAGCAACAACTCTTTCTAAGATTTTTGAAATGAAAGGGAGATTAGAGATTGGTCTATAGTTAGCTAAAGCTCCTGGATCTAGCATTGGCTTTTTGAGTAAGGGTTTAATTACAGCCGTTTTAAAAGCCTGCGGTACATGGCCTAAAGTTAATGAAGAATTGATTATATGAAGAATAAAGCTACCAAATAAGTGGGAAGACTTCTTTAAATAACCTGGTAGGAATAGGGTCTAAAAGACAAGTTGAAGGTTTGGATGAGGAAACTACTTTGTCTAACTCACAAAGGTCGATTGGAGTAAACTCATCAAGACAGACATCAATTGAAGGAGTTGTAGTAGTTACAGTATTTAAGTTAACTGTGGGAAGAATCTGATTGATTTTATCTCTGATGGATGAAATTTTATTATTGAAAAAGTTCATAAAGTCCTGACTAGTAAGCTCTAAGGGAATGCTAGGATTGACAGAGTCCTGACTCTTTGTCAACCTGGCTACAGTGCTGAAAAGAAACCTGGGATTATTCTTGTTCTCTTCTATTAATGCAGAATAATAACTCGTTCTAGCTTTTCTAAGAGATTTTTTATAAATTAAAAGATGATTTCTCCAAGCTAAATAGATTTCATCTAAATTAGTGGAGTGCCATTTTCTTTCTAATTGACGAGTCTCCTGTTTTAAGCTACGAGTTTCTGTGTTGAACCAAGGAGTTAGAAATCTCTGATTAGACTTTTTCTTTTTTAAGGGGGCCACCAAGTCTAGAGTCTGATGCAGAGAAGCTGTAACACTATCCACCATGTTATCAATTACAGAAGGAGCAAGCTGTCTATAGCTTATTTCCGTTGTGTTGACACATGGCATAGAGGAAACAATCTGCATAAATTTGGTAACAGCATCATCTGAGAGGCATCTACTGTAATAATATTTTTCTTTAGGAGCCAAATAGTCAGAAATAGTAAAATCAAAGGTTAACAGACAATGGTCTGACAGTACAGGGTTATGAGGAGACACTACAAGATTTTCTATTTCTATGCCGTATGTCAGAACAAGGTCCAATGTATGGTGGAGGTAATGAGTAGAATTTCCTACTTTCTGAGAAAACCCAATCGAGTCTAATATTGAATTAAATGCCACATTAAGGCAGTCACTATCTACATCTACATGTATATTAAAGTCCCCTACTATAATTATTCTATCAGATTCCAGCACTAAATCAGCTAAGAAATCAGCAAATTCGGATAAAAATTCTGAGTGGGTTGATGGGGGACGATAAACTATGGCAAATAAAATTGGGTTTAACCTAAAATTGCTAAAGTGCCCAATACTGAGGACCAGGCCCTCAAAGGAATTATAACATGTTTTTTTGCTTTACATTAACTAGTAATTTGGAATGGTAAATTGTTGCTACTCCTCCTCCACGACCAGAACTTCTGGGATTTTGACAGTTTAAATAACCAGAGGGAGTTGATTCATTTAAACCAACATAATCCTCTTGCCCTAACCAAGTCTCTGTAAGGGATACTAAATCAATCTGATTATCAATTAACAGATCATGGACTAACAGAGACTTGGGAGTTAGAGACCTAATATTTAATAAACCACATTTAATTTTTAAATTATGAGGAGGAACAGAGGCCAAATCATTCAATTTAGAGCAGGGGTGTCAAACTCATTCCATGGAGGGCCAAGACCCTGCAGGTTTTACTTCCACCCAGTCTCTTCAGCAGGTGTTTTCACTGATCAGCAATCAGTGGGAGGAAATTCAGAGAAAACACCTGTTGAAGCCACTGGGTGGAGGTAAAACCTGCAGGGTCTTGGCCCTCCATGGAATGAGTTTGACACCTGTGATTTAGAGGCTTTATGTTTAATTTGAGTTTTACCAATATTTTGCTTAATCACTTTGGGATGCTTATATATTATATTTTTATTTACTTTGGAGGGAGCAGACAATGATTCTCTGATGGGGAAGACAGGGGCTAAGTTGAGGGGTGGCGGAAGAAGAGGAGCTGCAGAGAGGCGTGTAAGACTGCGACTCTGCTTCCTGGTCCCAACTCTGAGTAGTCAAGGTTTTGGAAATTTGGATAAAAAAGATGCCAGATTGTTAGATAAATGAGAAGCACCATCCAAAGTGGGATGGACGCTGTCTCGTCTCATAAGACCAGGTTTTCCCCAAAATGAGCTCCAATTGTCAATGTAGCCCACATCATTTGCAGGACACCACACAGACAGCCAGCGGTTCAAGGATGGCGAGCGGCTAAACATGTCATCACTGGTCAGATTGGGGAGGGGCCCAGAGAATACTACAGAGGCAGACATCATTTTTGCAAAGTCACACACCGATTCTACATTAAGTTTCGTGACTTCCGACTGCCAGAGACGGATGTCATTAATGCCAGCGTGAATAACAACTGTGGAGTATTTACAGTCACTTTTAGCCAGCATTTTCAAATTTGACTCGATGTCGCCTGCTCTGGCTCCAGGAATGCATTTGACTATGGCCACTGGAGTCTCTAGGTTCACGTTTCTGACTACAGAGTCACCAGTGATTATGAACAAAGATTCTGAATGTCATGAACAAATCTTCATGAGGCAGGGTACACCCTGGACAGATTGCCAGTCCATTGCAGGGCCAACACAGAGAGACAGACAACTAACTAGCCCAATATGACACTGGCAAACTCGACCGTGGTGATTGCAGGTGTAGGACTGGATGGGGTTTGTTTTAGAGTTGTCGAGTTTTCCTTTTCAATCTTTTCTCCTCCGAATTTAGTCTCAAAGGAAGAGCTACTCTGTAGAATTAAGCACCTCAGCTCGATTGGATGCCAGAGCTGTCCAGTTATCATGGGCAATTCCACAGATGCCTACAGTATTCTTGAGGGAATCCTTGTATCTTTTCCTGGGAGCTCTAATGTTAACATGACCAGTAGATAGTTCCCCAAAGAGAACAATCTTGGACAGGCAGTGGTTTTCCATATGGGCAACATAGTCGGCCCAGCGTATAAGCATAACTTCAATATTGGTGGTCTCCGCTTTCTCCATAACCTTGTTGTTTGTGACAAAATCGCTCCAGTGGATGTTCAGAATGGAACAAAGGCAGCACTAATGAAAGCGCTCTAATAGTCTGAGGTGGCAGTGATAGGTGACCCATGTTTCTGATCCATATGGAAGAGTGGTTATGACAACAGCACGGTATACAGGTGCATCTCAATAAATTACATATCATCAAAAAGTTAATTTATTGCAGTAATTCAATTCAAAAAGTGAAACTCATATATCGTATAAATTCATTACACACATAGTGATACATTTCAAGTATTTATTACATATCAATAAGAAAAATCAATAAGAAAAAAGTATTTTTAATAGAAATGTTGGCCTACTGAAAAGTATGTCCATGCACACGCTCAATTCTTGGTCGGGGCTCCTTTTGCATGAATTACTACATCAGTGCAGCGTAGCATCAAGGCAATCAGCCTGTGGTACTGCTGAGATGTTATGAAAGCCCAGGTTCCTTTGATAGTGGCCTTCAGCTCATCTGCATTGTGGGGTCTAGTGTCTCTCATCTTCCTCCTGACAATACTCCATAGATTCTCTGTGGATTTTAGGTCAGGAGAGTTTGCTGGCCAGTCAAGCACAGTGATACCATGGTCAATAAATCAGGGATTGTTACTTTTGGCAGTGTGGGCAGGTGCCAAGTCCTGCTGGAAAATGAAATCAGCATCTCCATAAAGCTTGTCAGTAGAGGGAAGCATGAAGTGCCCTAACATTTCCTCGTAGATGGCTGCTGCACTGAATTTGGGCTTGATAAAACACAGTGGACCAACACTAGCAATGGCCAAAGGCAGCATGTGTTTTCGCCAAGCGGTTGTCTAGTTCCTTGTCTATTTTGGCATCAGAGGAAATCATGCATCCAAGGGAAGTGAACTGGTTCTCTACATTCAACAAGGTTTCATCGATCATAATGCGTGGTGGCTGAACGTCGCCAAATGGGCAAGGCTGGTAAAGAACTTTGGTCTTCTTTAAACTAACTTCCAGACAAAGAGCTTGGCAGCTTCTGCAAAGCAGGAGGTGATCCACTGCAAATTCGCCTCCAAGTGTGTGGCGAGGGTTGCATCGTCTGCTAAGTAGCTCACTAACCAGCTGGACTTGAGTTTTTGGATGCGCTTGGAGCCTCCTTAGGTTGAAGATGTTGCCATCTGTATGAAAGCAAATCAAGATACTATCATTTTTATCTAGATCTTTGGTGGCATGTTGAAGCATCATACTGAAAAAGATGGCGAACAAGGTTGGTGCCAAGACACAACCCCTGCTTCACACGTTATTAACTGGGAATAGGCCCAATAGATCATTGTTAAATCAAACTTGACCGTGCTGGTTATTGTATAGGTGCTTTAACATGGTAAGGAACTTTAGGGGGCAGCCAAGGCATTCCAAAATTCTCCAAAGCCCTACTCGGCTCACCAAATCAAAAGCTTTCATAAGATGGACAAAAGAGATATAAAGAAATTTGTTCTGCTCCCTGCACTTGTCTTGGATTTGGCAGAGTACAAAAACCATGTCTGTGATGCTGTGGTTAGCTCAAAAGCCACACTGCACCTTTGATAGATGTCTTTCGGCAATAGTTGGGACCAGTCTGTCAAGGAGGATTCTGGAAAATATCTTCCCAGCAATAGATAACAGGGTAATCCCTCTGTAATTCAAGCAGTTGGACTTATCCCCCTTATTCTTGTAGAGGGTTATAACTGCATTGTGAAAGTCTTGAGGCAACTCAACTTGTTTCCGGCAGAATGTGAAAAGCTCATGCAGTTTGGGGTGCAGTGCTACACCTCCATTTTTCCAAATTTCTATGGGTATGCCATCAAGTCCAGCAGCTTTGCCACTCTTCAGTTGCTTGATGGCCTCAGTTACTTCTTGGAGGGTTGACATGTTGTCTAGCTTGTGGATGGTCGGCTGCTGTGGGATGGTGAGGATTGCCTCATCCTGGACAGCCTACCAGCACTACTGACAAGTTTATAACCTTACAAAATAAGTTAAACTTGAGTCCTCCTCCCTATGACTCATGTCCCACCCACAGAGACTTACCTAGCCTTATCTAACAGATGTGAAAAAGCAGCTTAATCCAGTGAAATTTACAGCAATTTTTCTTTCAAGGTGTCAATTAACTTATTTATAATATTATGCAAACATTCAATAAGAATTATGTGAATATTTCAGTCAATAAAAATATTTTCTGCCCTTGGTGATGTAAAAAGCTTTTAAAAAATCTGAAATGAAAGGATATGTCCATTTTTGGCTGAATGGTGGAATTGGGAGGTAAATATACAGCAAAATCAACATTGTTCCTGTTTTAATGTACTGTAACTGTACTGTTTATACATTCATTGAACAAATATGCATGCTCACAACTGATAAATAACAGACATTTTCATGAATTAACATCTTTATCTTGATATTTTCAGGTGAAGATGCATCAGGATGACCAGATTGAACAAATCAGTCAGCTTCTTCAAAGGATCCGTTCTTGTTATGCAAATCCATGATTTTTTAACCATTCCATTGCCTTCCCGCTCTATTCAGGTTCAGGTTACTTTATTTGTACCCGTAGGTAGATTTGTTTTGCAGTCTGGTGACATCCATATTACAAGCCACAAATTACATTCAACATAGACACAAACACAGGCACACATGAAACTGACTATAAACATGATAAAAATACTCAAGGCTCCATCAATCAGGGTATAAAAAGACAAAGAGATGAGAGAAAAACCAGAGGTAAGAGAGAAGAGTCATATTAAAAGTTAAAAACTAGTCAAAGAGGTTAAAAACTCAAAGGTCTAAAACCCAATAAAATATTTAGAACCCAAGTAACATCCTACAAAAATAAGTAAATATAAAATGGAGTTAATAAATAGGTACCTAAATTATGTGCAATATATTGTTACAGCTTGTTCAACTCTTTGACAGCAGCAGGAACAAAGCTGTTTTTGTAGCGCTGGGTTTTACTTTTTGGGACAGCAAACCTCCGTCTTGAGGGAAGAAGCTGAAGGTTGCAGTGCAAAGAGTGGGAATCATCATTTAAAATGGAGGTTGCCATCCTCTGTACTTGTCTGGTGTACAGGGATGTCAGGCTCAGCTGTGACTCACCAAGCAAACGACTGGACCATCTAACTACCTGATCCAAGGATTTCCTCTGTTTCAGTTTTATCTGAACAAACCATGACGCTAAAGAAAAGGATAAAACAGATTCAATAAAAGCCCGATAAAACATTGTCATTATGGTTTGGTCAATTTGGAAGCGTGCAAGTTTTCTTAAGCAATGCAAATGTTGCTGATGTAGCTCATGTATTTTTACCTACATATGTATAAGCACATTGGGATGCTTGAGATTGCATGTGTGGACTGACCTCACGTCTTGGATGGGACAATATGTCTGGACCGCCTGGAGATAACAGCAAGAAGACGGAGGTACGGCGATAAGGAGCTGAAAGGACTTCCTGACCTCCTGGGGGCCAGGCGGAGGACTGTAGGGCTCGGGGGGAGAGTTATTGTCAATAGGGGGTTTTGACGGTGATATGTGATTCTTCCTTTGATCTTGTATGTATAAATAAGAAGGTTTTGACTCAGCTCAACCTCTTCTGTTTTTGAGAGATGGCTGGGGATGTGAAGGTATCAATAAAACCTGAATTAAGAAATAATTCAGCCTCGTTATTTCACGCTCCCCACATTGGTGACCAGAGAGTGAGAATGCATAGAAGGGATTCTCCTGATGCAGACTCGTCGGAGTCTGCCCGAGCGAGCGCCGTCTCCATCAAACTGCCAGAATTCTGGCAGGACAACCCGGACTCGTGGTTCCTCCAGGCTGAGGCACAGTTCACGCTCGCGGGAATAACGGCGGATGACACCAAGTTTTACCACGTCGTCGCAAGGCTCGACAACCGCACAGCTCGATGCATGCGGAGCCTGGTACAGCAGCCAACCGCTGACAACAAATACGGCGAGTTGAAGGCTGCCCTCACTGAGTGTTTCACGCCCTCAGTCGAAGAGAGGGCTAGGAGACTCCTGGCTATGCACGGCCAAGGAGGGCGCAGGCCAGTCGCCCTGATGGAAGACATGCTGCAGCTGAGGGAATTGGACAACGATGATTTCCTGTTTAAGCACATCTTCCTAAGTAACCTCCCGATGCACATGAGAGGGACCCTGTCTGGCATGCGTTGTGTGACCTAGTGGGACTTCCGTGCGCTGGCCCGAGAGGCGCAGCGGCTCCTCGACTCCTGTGGCGAGCAGACGGCCACAGCGGCAGACCTAGGTGCGGCGACCCGAGGCAGCGAAGAGCCTGAGACAGCGGAGCCAACCCCACCAACAATGGCAGCGGCGTGGCCCCGACGCAGCGGAGGAGATGGCCTTTGTTTTTATCACCGGCGTTTCGCAGAGAAGGCACACAGGTGTGTGCCGCCGTGCAGCTTCAAGAGCTCGGAAAAACTCCAGGACCAAGGATCGTTAGCAGCTTCGGCCCTCGGTGAAAGAAATAAGCTGCTCTACATCACGGATACGAGCTCCGGGCGGCATTTCCTCGTAGACACCGGAGCCCAAGTGAGTTTCATCACCCCGACCTATGCTGACCGGTTGGCTGGCCCCCGTGGCGACGGGGCAACGGCGGTGAACGGCTCGAGCATCAACACCTACGGAGAAAGGACTTTGTTCCTGTCCTTACACGGCCGCACTTATGAATGGACTTTTATCATAGCGGCGGTGAATTGCAACATGTTAGGTGCCGATTTTCTGTGCTCACATGGTTTGTTAGTTGATCTTGCCAACAGGCGCTTAGTTAATGCACTATCTTTTTATTCTATTCCTTGTGCAGCTCGAGTGTCCCCACCACCGGTGCAGACCAACGTCGCCACAGCAGGCGGTAAGTTTAACACACTCCTCATCCAATTTCCAGCGCTCACGGTTCCCACTTTTTCGGCAACAGTTGCCAAACACGGGATGGAGCATTTTATCACTACAGCGGGCCCCCCCGTCTTTGCGAAAGCTCGGCGTTTGGATGCTGCTAAGCTCTCCATAGCGCGCGAGGAGTTCGCCAGCCTGGAAAGACTGGGCATTATTCGCCGTTCGAAGAGCCCATGGGCTTCGCCGCTGCATATGGTCCCTAAAGCTGACGGCTCCTGGAGACCTTGCGGCGATTACCGCAGACTAAACAACGCCACAGCGCATGACCGCTACCCAATCCCACACATTCAGGATTTTTCGGTGCATCTGGCGGGGGCGCGCATTTTTTCTAAAATAGACCTGGTTCGCGGCTACCATCAGGTTCCAGTCCGGCCTGAGGACATTCCTAAAACAGCGGTAATAACCCCTTTTGGACTTTTTGAGTTTTTGCGCATGCCGTTTGGTCTTAAAGGCGC
Organism: Pholidichthys leucotaenia; assembly: GCA_020510985.1. Taxonomy (NCBI): domain Eukaryota; kingdom Metazoa; phylum Chordata; class Actinopteri; order Cichliformes; family Pholidichthyidae; genus Pholidichthys; species Pholidichthys leucotaenia. The sequence goes on from CM035843.1 coordinate 52,791,065, forward strand.
TGCACAAACATTCCAACGTATGATGGATGCCGTGTTATGCGATCTCCCTTTTGCGTTCGTCTACCTCGACGACATTTTAGTCGCCAGTACTTCAGAAGAGGAACATGAAAAACACCTCACTGCGGTTTTTCGGAGGTTAGGAGAGCACGGGTTAATAATTAATCCAGCCAAGTGCCAGTTTGGCGTGGCGCAGATCGATTTTTTGGGGCACCGCGTTTCCCCAGAAGGGGCAGTCCCGCTACCGGATAAGGTGCGCGCAGTGGCAGATTTTCCCCAACCACAAACAGTCAAATCATTGCAGGAGTTTTTAGGAATGGTGAATTTTTATAACCGTTTCCTACCCCACGTAGCGCACCTCATGCAACCATTATACGCCGCGCTCAAAAAACAAAAACCCTCCAATACTATCAAGTGGTCCCCGGAGCGGGAGCGCGCATTCGCGGAGGTAAAAAAAGCCCTGGCTGACGCCGCGCTTCTAGCTCATCCAGATCCATCGGCCCGCATAGCGCTCACCACTGACGCATCAGATTTGGCCATAGGGGCGGTCGTGGAACAGCACGTTGCCGGGGTTTGGCAGCCGCTGGCATTTTTCATCAGATCCTTGAACGAAGCCGAGCGGAAATACAGCACGTTTGACAGGGAGCTGTTAGCGCTCCATTTGGCCATTCGCCATTTCCAGTTTTGGCTGGAAGGTCGGCATTTCACAGCTTTTGTCGACCATAAGCCACTCACTTTTGCGATGTCCAAAATTTCAGAACCTTGGTCGGGCCGGCAACAGAGGCAGCTGGCCGCAATTTCGGAGTTTACCACTGATATTCAGCATGTAGCGGGTAAACTCAACATAGTGGCAGACTGCCTCTCTCGCGCGGTCACAGCACTGGTGCGCGCGGAGGCAGATTATACTACCGCAGCCGCAGGGCAAAATAACAGCGCGGAAGCGCACGCGGCCCCAGTTCACGTGGGGATAGATTACGCAGCCATGGTAGCGGAGCAGGGTAGAGATGCGGACGTGCGCGCGCTCCAGTCTGGACCAACAGGGTTAAGGCTGGAGAGCAGGTGTTTGCAAACTGGTATGCCCCCCCTAATCTGCGATGTATCGACTGGGCGACCGCGTCCGGTAGTCCCGGCCGCGTGGCGCTGCCGCGTTTTTGACTCGGTTCACTCCCTGGCGCACCCAGGAGTGCGAGCTTCGGTGAAAATGGTAGCGGAGAAGTTTGTTTAGCCGAGCCTGCGCAAGCACGTGAAAGAGTGGGCAAGAACCTGCATGGCTTGCCAGCGAGCCAAAATTCACAAGCACACAAAAGCTCCCTTAGAACCGTTCCACATTCCGGCCAAGAGATTCGATCACGTGCATGTTGACCTCGTGGGCCCCCTACCGTCGTCGCAGGGGTTCACACATCTTTTGACAATGGTGGACCGAACCACACGCTGGCCGGAAGTGGTCCCACTGACATCGACCACGGCTGCAGAGGTGGCTCGCGTTTTTTTGACGGCCTGGGTAGCGCGTTTCGGGGTTCCGTCGGATATTACGTCCGACAGAGGGCCTCAATTTGTCTCTGAGCTTTGGTCAGCGATGGCCAGCAGCTTAGGAGCGAAAATTCATCGCACTACCGCTTATCACCCCCAGGCTAATGGTTTATGCGAGCGTTTTCATAGGTCTTTGAAGGCAGCCCTCAGAGCGTCGCTTACGGATGCAGATTGGGTAAACAAACTAACATGGGTTTTATTGGGGTTGCGTTCTGCGCCCAAAGAGGATTTAAATGCCTCCCCGGCGGAGTTAGTTTTTGCACAACCTCTCAGGCTGCCCGGTGAGTTCCTACCAGAGCATCCGGAGCCGGGGCGCCCCCTTGCTCTGGGGCCACTGATTGGCACGGGAGCGGACATGCTCCCGGGCCCCGTTCATCACACTTTTCCGCGCGTTTTTGTTCCCATGTAGAAGATGTCTTAAGAACGAGACTGAGTTTATTTCTCAGGAAGCTTTATTGAAAGTCACATCTTCTATCATCAAAGTTCTCAGAATAATAAGAGAGAGAATCACAACTTTCCTCCAGCTTTTATAATCCCCAGAGATACTCAACCCCCACATAGCGTATCTCACACCTTTACCCCCACAGAAGCTCAGTAAACATATGCACCCATAGTCACACATAGCCCTCGAGACTTGCTGGTGTCTCTGCTCTCTTCTCCACCTCAGGGCTCCTGCCGGGACATTGTCTCTGACTTCCTTCTTCCCCCAGCACCCACCTCCTAGCCGAGGTCCCTGCTGGGGCATTGTTCCTTTGGACGTTTGACTGTAGGCTCTGCACCGCCGAGCTACTGTGTGCCTGTGGGGGAGAATGCATTCCCTACAGCATGCTACATATGTGCTTTAAATATGCACCATATAACCCCCCCCAAACGTTCAAATAAGGACAAGGTACACTTCGAATGCAAAGAACTATGACACTCTACACAGAACAAGAGAAAGGAAAAACTTGGCACAACAAATTACATGTCCCACTGTTTGGGCTTCAACTCTCTGCCATATCTGCTGCGAGCCGGTCTCGCTCTGCTTGTGGTTGTCTGCTGCATCTGTGAAGTAGAATCATTAACACATCGTCGTGAAAGCTTAGCAGAGCGTCTCCCAGGTGGCCTGCCGCGGCAGGGGGCACTGGCTAACTGGACTGGGTCGTCAGCTAACACAAAAGCAGGTTTGAGCCTGTTAATGCAGACTAAATCTGTCCTGTCTCCCAAATCAAGCAAAAAGTGCTTTTCCCCGGTTTCTAACACTCTGAACGGTCCATCGTAAGGTGGTCTTAAACCTGGCCTCTGTGCGTCGTGTCTAACAAAGACAAATTCTGCATTCTTTAAGGCTTTGGGCACAAAAACACGTGGAAAACTGTGATGAACGGGACCGGGGAGGGTGTGTGACCCCGCGTCGCTCTGCAGCCGCTGAGCGGGGAGGCGCTCTGGAGCAGGGTTCTCAGGGAGGAAATCTCCCGGTAACCGGAGGTTTTGGGCGAAGACGAGTTCGGCCGGGGAGGCATGCAAGTCCTCCTTAGGAGCTGAACGCAACCCTAATAAAACCCATGGAAGTTTATCAACCCAATTTGTGTCCGTGAGAGCCGCTCTGAGGGCTGCTTTCAATGACCGGTGGAAACGCTCGCACAAACCGTTGGCCTGGGGGTTATACGCGGTCGTGCGATGAATTTTCACCCCCAGGCTGCGTGCCATGGACGACCAGAGCTCGGAAACAAACTGTGGTCCTCTGTCAGACGTTAAGTCTGACGGGATACCAAAACGCGCGACCCAAGCTGTTAAAAAGGCACGTGCAACGTCTGCCGTTGTGGTTGCTGCCAGAGGAACCGCCTCTGGCCAGCGCGTAGTGCGGTCTACCATGGTTAGAAGGTGTGTGAAACCCTGGGACAGCGGAAGCGGTCCTACTAAGTCGACATGCACATGATCAAAGCGTTTGGCTGGGATGTGAAAAGGTTCTAGAGGGGCACGTGTGTGTTTGTGTATCTTTGCCCTTTGACACGCAGTGCAAGCTGCAGCCCACTCTTTGACTTGTTTACGCAGCCCCGGCCAAACAAACTTCTCTCCTACCATTTTGATAGACGCGCGGACGCCCGGGTGTGCCAGTGAGTGTATTAAGTCAAAAACACGGCGACGCCACGCAGCCGGGACCACAGGACGGGGACGCCCCGTGGAGACATCGCAGATTAGGGAGGGCATGCCTCTTTGAAGCACCCTGTGCTCTAGCCTTACCCCTGTTGGCCCGGACTGGAGCGCGCGCACGTCCGCGTCGCCAACCTGTTCAGCGGCCATGGCTGCATAATCTAACCCGACACAGACCGGAGCTGTGAGCGCTCCCGTGCCGCCAGCTTGACCCAGGTCTGCCGTAGCCAAATCTGCCCCCTGGGGGCCTGTCGCTGCAACCGCGCGCGAGAGGCAATCTGCCACTACATTGTGTTTACCTGCCACATGTTGAATGTCCGTGGTAAACTCCGAAATTGCAGCCAGCTGCCTCTGTTGTCGGCCCGACCAGGGTTCTGAAACCTTGGCCATTGCAAAAGTTAAAGGTTTATGATCCACGAACGCGGTAAAACGGCGCCCTTCCAACCAGAACTGGAAGTGGCGGATGGCCAAATGTAGGGCCAACAGCTCCCTGTCAAACGCGCTGTATTTACGTTCGCTATCGCGCAATGTTTTGCTGAAAAATGCGAGTGGTTGCCAGCATCCTGCAACCAGTTGCTCGACCACCGCTCCCACTGCCACGTCGGAGGCGTCTGTGGTTAGCGCCATGCGAGCTGCCGGCACCGGGTGTGCCAATAACGCAGCGTTGGCGAGGGCTGATTTGACCTGTGAAAAAGCGCGCTCCCGATCCGGGGACCACTCGACTTTGGCTGTCGGTTTTTGCTTCTTTAATGCCGCGTACAATGGGTGCATAAGCCGTGCCGCGTTTGGGAGGAAACGGTTATAAAAATTGACCATCCCCAAAAATTCTTGCAGCGCCTTAACCGTCTGCAGTTGGGGGAAATCCGTTATCGCGCGCACTTTATCCGGCAGCGGAACCGCGCCTTCTGGCGACACGCGGTGTCCCAAAAAATCAATTTTCATTACCCCGAATTGGCACTTCGCTGGATTAATGATCAGCCCGTGTTCTGTGAGCCTCTGAAAAACGGCTGTGAGGTGGCGTTCGTGTTCGGCTTCGGACGCGCTGGCCACCAAAATATCGTCCAAATAAGCGAACACGAAAGGGAGGTCGCACAGCACTGCATCCATCATGCGTTGGAACGTCTGCGCGGCGCCCTTGAGGCCGAAAGGCATGCGCAAAAACTCGAAAAGCCCGAAAGGGGTTATAACTGCCGTTTTGGGTATGTCCTGCGCGCGGACTGGAACCTGGTGATAACCACGCACCAAGTCTATCTTAGAAAAGATGCGCGCCCCCGCTAAATGCGCCGAAAAATCTTGGATGTGCGGAATCGGGTAGCGGTCGTGGGCTGAAGCATTATTTAATCTGCGGAAATCACCGCACGGGCACCACGAGCCGTCAGCTTTGGGTACCATGTGCAGGGGCGACGACCAGGCGCTGTTGGAACGCCGGACTATGCCCAGCTTTTCCAAGTTGGCGAATTCCTCGCGCGCAATGGCCAGTTTAGCTGGATCCAACCGCCGAGCTTTTGCGAACACAGGGGGGCCGGAAGTGCTTATGAAATGTTCTACCCCGTGTTTGGCAACTGACGCTGAAAATGTAGGGACCGTGAGTGCTGGAAACTGGTTGACTAATGCATGGAACTTACCACCCGCAGCTGTGACATTGGAATGCGCCGAAGGCAGGGCCACCCGAGCTGTGCAGGAGATAGAATAGAAGGACAGTGCATTTACAATACGTCTATTAGCAAGATCAACTAACAAACTGTTTGAGCACAAAAAGTCAGCACCTAGCATGTTGTTGCTGACTGCAGCAACAACGAAGGTCCACTCGAAGTTGCGTCCGTGGAGGGACAGGCGGAGTGTCTTCTCCCCATAGGTTTTGACCGTGGAGCCGTTCGCCGCTAACACCAGGGGGCCGTTGGCCGGCCCCAGTGTGTCCGCGTAGGTAGGCTTGACGAAACTCAGCTGGGAGCCCGTGTCCACCAGGAATTCTTTCCCAGAATTCGCGTCCGTCACGAAAAGCAGCCTGTTCTTCGTGCCGAGAGTCGCAGCTGCTACCGGCTCCCGGTCCTGGCGTTTCCCTGGCGCTGGTACTGGCACGGCGGGACACATCTGCGGGCTTTCTCGGCGAAACGTCGATGGTAGAAGCAGATGGCGTTGTCAGCTCTACCTCTCCTGGTCTCTGCCGCCGCTGCCGTCAGCGGGTCCGGCGCCGCAGCCTCTGGTCTCCCTCCTTCTCGCGAAGGGGCGGTCATCTCTGCCGTTGCCGTCGTGGCTGTGCGCCGCCTATGGGAGTCGACGAGCCGTTGCGCCACCTGTCCCAGCTCGTGGTAGTCACGGTTGGCGAGCGGCTGCGAGCTGGTCAGGGTAACTCTCACTGCCGGCGGGAGCGTCCTGAGGAAGAGGTGGGCGAAGATAAAACCGTCGTCATCCTCGCCTCTCAGGCTCATCATCTGTGCCATCAGATCCGCTGGCCTGTCTGCTTCTCCCTCTGACAGCGCCAGGAGCTTCTCTACACGCTCTTCCTGCGAGGGAGTGAAAGCTCGGATTAGGGCAGCTTTCAGTGTGCCGTACTTGTTGTCTTGGGGTGGGCGGTTGGTCAAACTCTCCACCCGTTGCACTGTGAGGCTGTCCAGCTTCGCGACGACATGGTGGAACCTCGTTGCATCTGCCGAGATACCCCGAAGGTGGAATTGCGCCTCCACGGTGGTAAACCAGGAGCGCGGGTTATGTTGCCAGAAGTCGGGCAGCTGTAGCATGGTAGCTGCGTTAACCCGGTTGGCTCCTGCGGAGTCCGGTGCGGAAAGGCTGTCGTCACTGGATATAGTAGTCGTAGGTCACCAGTGTAGAAGATGTCTTAAGAACGAGACTGAGTTTATTTCTCAGGAAGCTTTATTGAAAGTCACATCTTCTATCATCAAAGTTCTCAGAATAATAAGAGAGAGAATCACAACTTTCCTCCAGCTTTTATAATCCCCAGAGATACTCAACCCCCACATAGTGTATCTCACACCTTTACCCCCACAGAAGCTCAGTAAACATATGCACCCATAGTCACACATAGCCCTCGAGACTTGCTGGAGTCTCTGCTCTCTTCTCCACCTCAGGGCTCCTGCCGGGACATTGTCTCTGACTTCCTTCTTCTCCCAGCACCCACCTCCTAGCCGAGGTCCCTGCTGGGGCATTGTTCCTTTGGACGTTTGACTGTAGGCTCTGCACCGCCGAGCTACTGTGTGCCTGTGGGGGAGAATGCATTCCCTACAGCATGCTACATATGTGCTTTAAATATGCACCATACCCAAAGCTTTAAAAAATGCCGAGTTCGTTTTTGTCAGGCACGAGGCTCTAAGACTGACCCTCCGACCGCCATATGATGGTCCATATAGGGTGCTGGAAACTGGTGATAAGCATTTTGTGCTAGATTTGGGAGACAGAAAAGAGACAGTTAGTATTGACAGACTAAAGCCTGCTTTTGTGATGAATGACGAGTCTGTATGGGTGGCGAGGGCACCTCGACGTGGCAGACCCCCCAGGGAACACATCTCGGAACCCCCGCAGGGATCAAATAACCACTCTCTTCCTCAGTCAGCAGATTCTTTGCAGGACGGTGCCGCAGGGACGGCGAGATCTGCTTACAGCAGATTCGGAAGACGTTTGAAGCCCAGACGGCGTACTGACTGATTTTTGATGTGATCATGTTGTATAGACTATGCTATTGATGTTATCACTGATTTTTGATGTGATCATGTTGTATAGACTATGCTATTGTGGTTATGTTTTGTGAACTCTGATATATTGTCCATTCTTCGACATTTGGGGGGGGGGGGGTTATGTAGCTCATGTATTTTTACCTACATATGTATAAGCACATTGGGATGCTTGAGATTGCATGTGTGGATTGACCTCACGTCTTGGATGAGACAATATGTCTGGACCGCCTGGAGATAACAGCAAGAAGACGGAGGTACGGCGATAAGGAGCTGAAAGGACTTCCTGACCTCCTGGGGGCCAGGCGGAGGACTGAAGGGCTCGGGGGGAGAGTTATTGTCAATAGGGGGTTTTGACGGTGATATGTGATTCTTCCTTTGATCTTGTATGTATAAATAAGAAGGTTTTGACTCAGCTCATCCTCTTCTGTTTTTGAGAGATGGCTGGGGATGTGAAGGTATCAATAAAACCTGAATTAAGAAATAATTCAGCCTCGTTATTTCACGCTCCCCACAGCTGACCCTTTTTGCACACCCTTTCACAGTTCTCTTCAAAGTTTAAATTACTATCAATAATCGTCCCAAGATATTTGTAGGATTGTACACATTCGGTGGTCTGGCCTTTTAGTACGGTGACTTTGTGCCTGGGAGTTTTCCTCCTAAAGTCAATAATCATGTCTTTAGTTTTTGTCGTATTCAGCTGCAGGTAGGAATCCTCACACCAGTGAACAAAATCATCAACTACTGGGCCGTGGCCACTCTCACCATCCTGGAGGAGACTGACAATAACTGAATCATCAGCATACTTTATGATGTGTCTGTTGTCATGTCTGCTCCGACACATGTTTGTGTACAGGATGAAGAGTAGTGGTGACAACACACACCCCTGAGGAGAGCCAGTAGAAGAGCACTTTAGGTCAGACAATGTACCATTTGTGGGGAGACTTGAATAACGAAACCGAATTGTCTTCCATTTCAGTTTATTCAAGAAATCATTCCACTGTCTGCTCTTATTCTTGAGCAGCGAACAAAGAGAGTGAACACACCAAAGTTCTCTCATTTAAACATTCTCACATCAAACCATTTCCCTCGCGGGGGAAATCACACATCTATATCAAAGTCTCTTTATTCACATTCATTAGCCTTTTATTTACATAACTCCCCCTTCTCTCCTCTCGAGCCTCAGTGGTCAGGAAGTCTTCTGTCCCCTGTCCTCCGCAGGGGGTCCAGGCTCTGTGGCTCCGCACCGCAGGGGGCTGGCTCTCCTTCATCGTGAGGTTAAATCACATATGCAGTGTCCAACATATACATGTCTCACAACACAGCCATATAACCCCCCCCAAACGATGAAGAACAGACTAATTCCCAAAATTTAATAGCACCTTACTCACTACTGAATAATCAACACCAACATTCAGTCTGTGTGCCGCTTGGGCTTCAGCCGTCTGCCGAATCTGCTGTGCGTTGGCCCCGCCTTGCCTGCGGTGCTGTTCTGCTTCGGGTCTGTTGACTGAGGGAGAGAGTGGTTAATTGCCCTCTGCGGGGGCCTGCCTCGTCGAGGCGCCACCGCGACCGGTACAGAAACGTCCTTCATGACAAAAGCAGGTTTCAGTCTGTCAATGCTGACTGTCTCTTTTCTGTCTCCAAAATCTAGCACAAATTGCTTATCACCTGCCTCCAGCACTCGAAATGGCCCTTCGTAAGGTGGTTTGAGCGTTGCTTTAAGGGCTTCGCGCCTGACAAAAACGAAATCGGCATTTTTCAAAGCCTTGGGGACGAAAACTCGTGGAAAAGCGTGATGAACCGGACCCGGGAGCGTGTCTGCCCCCGTGCCGACTAACGGTCCCAGAGCAGAGAGAGGTGGGGGCTCTGGGTGCTCTGGTAAAAACTCGCCCGGCAGCCTCAGAGTTTGTGCGAATACCAGCTCCGCTGGGGAGGCGTCTAAGTCCTCTTTAGGCGCAGAACGCAACCCTAATAACACCCATGGAAGTTTATTTACCCAATCTGCATCCGTGAGCGACGCTCTGAGTGCTGCCTTCAAAGACCTATGAAAACGCTCGCATAAACCATTAGCCTGAGGGTGGTAAGCCGTAGTGCGGTGAATTTTGGCTCCTAAGCCGTTGGCCATCGCTGACCACAGCTCAGAGATGAATTGCGGTCCTCTATCGGACGTAATGTCCGACGGAACCCCGAAGCGCGCCACCCAAGCCGTTAAAAAAACGCGAGCCACCTCCGCGGCCGTGGTCGTCGCAAGTGGGACCACTTCCGGCCAACGTGTGGTGCGGTCCACCATTGTCAAAAGATACGTGAACCCCTGTGATGCCGGTAGGGGGCCCACAAGGTCGACGTGCACATGGTCGAACCTTCTGGCCGGAATGCGGAACGGTTCTAACGGGGCTCTTGTGTGCCTGTGAATTTTGGCCCGTTGACAGGAAATGCAGGTTTTTGCCCATTCCTTCACGTGCTTGCGCAGGCACGGCCAAACAAACTTTTCCGCCACTAGTTTCACCGACGCGCGCACCCCCGGGTGCGCCAGTGAGTGGACCGAGTCAAAAACACGGCGGCGCCACGTGGCCGGAACCACCGGACGCGGGCGCCCCGTCGACATGTCGCAGATCAGGGGGGGCATACCGGTTTGTAAACACTTGCTCTCCAGCCTCAACCCTGTTGGTCCAGACTGGAGCGCGCGCACGTCTGCGTCCGCCCCCTGGTCCGCTGCCATGGCTGCGTAATCTATACCCACGTGCACCGGGGCTGCGCGCGCCACCGTGCCGCTCTCCTGCGGCGCGGTCACGGTGGCCCGTTCTGCCTCTGCGCGTGTTGGGGTCGTGAACGCGCGTGAGAGACAATCCGCTACTACATTGAATTTGCCCGCGACGTGCCTAATGTCAGTGGTAAATTCCGAGATTGCGGCCAGCTGCCTCTGCTGCCTGCCGGACCACGGATCTGAAATTTTGGCCATGGCGTATGTGAGCGGCTTGTGGTCCACATAAGCGGTGAAGCACCGTCCTTCCAGCCAGAACTGGAAATGACGAATAGCCAAATGCAGCGCCAACAGTTCTCTGTCAAACGCGCTGTATTTTCGTTCAGCCGCGCTTAAAGATTTGCTAAAGAAAGCCAAAGGCTGCCAAACTCCGGCTACCTGTTGCTCAATAACGGCCCCTATGGCTAAATCTGAAGCGTCTGTCGTCAGCGCGATACGTGCTGCAGGGTCTGGGTGGGCCAGGAGCGCAGCGTCAGCCAAGGCTTTTTTAACCTCTGTGAACGCGCGCTCCCGCTCCGGGGACCATTCGACCGCCCGGGTCGGCTTTTGTTTTTTGAGCGCGGCATATAACGGTTGCATGATTTGAGCTGCGTGGGGCAGGAACCGGTTATAAAAATTCACCATCCCCAAGAATTCCTGTAGTGATTTGACCGTTTGTGGACGGGGAAAATCCGCTACCGCGCGTACTTTCTCTGGTAACGGAACCGCTCCCTCCGGGGAGACGCGGTGACCCAAAAAATCAATCCGCTCAACGCCGAACTGGCACTTGGCTGGGTTAACTATTAAGCCGTGCTCTCCCAGCCTCCTAAAAACTGCTGTGAGGTGCGTTTCGTGTTCGTCCTCTGAAGTACTCGCGACCAAAATGTCGTCGAGGTACACAAACACGAAAGGGAGATCGCGTAACACGGCATCCATCATCCGCTGAAATGTTTGCGCCGCCCCTTTGAGACCAAACGGCATGCGTAAAAATTCGAAAAGTCCGAACGGGGTTATTACCGCTGTTTTAGGAATGTCCTCCGGTTGGACCGGGACTTGGTGATAGCCGCGAACTAGATCAATCTTTGAAAAAATGCGCGCCCCCGCCAGGTGCACCGAAAAATCCTGAATGTGCGGGATGGGATAACGATCGTGTGCCGTAGCGTTGTTTAGCCTGCGGTAATCCCCGCACGGTCTCCAGGAGCCATCGGCTTTCGGTACCATGTGCAGCGGCGAAGCCCACGGGCTCTTCGACCTACGAACGATGCCCAGCCTCTCCAGGCTGGCGAACTCCTCGCGCGCAATGGCGAGCTTAACTGCATCCAAGCGCCGAGCTTTTGCAAACACGGGAGGACCAGACGTGGGGATAAAGTGTTTCACCCCGTGCTTCGCGACCGTCGCTGAAAAAGTGGGCACAGTGAGCGCTGGAAATTGGGTGAGGAGTGTGTGAAACTTACCACCTGCTGTAGCGACGTGGGTCTGTACTGGTGGCGGGGACACTCGAGCTGAACAGGGGAGAGAGTAAAAAGAGAGTGCATTTACCAGCCGTCTATTAGCAAGATCAACTAACAGATTGTGTGAACACAAAAAATCCGCGCCCAACATGTTGAAACTCACCGCCGCTATTACAAAAGTCCATTCATATGTGCGGCCATGTAAGCATAAAGGCAAGGTCCTTCTCCCGTAGGTGTTGATGTTCGAGCCATTTGCCGCTGTAGCTCCGTCACCGTGGGGTCCAGCTACCCGGTCCGCGTATGTTGGGGTGATGAAGCTCACTTGTGCTCCGGTGTCAATGAGGAACACTCGTCCGGAGCGCGCATCCGTGATGTAGAGCAGCTTGTTGCGTTCTCCGAGGGTCGAAGCTGCTAGCGACCCCCGGTCTTGCCGTTTCCCGAACTCCTGAAGATGCAGGGCGGCACACACCTGCGTGCCTTCTCTGCGAACCTCCGATGGTAAAAGCAGAGATCTTCTCCTCCGCTGTGTCGTGCCCGCGCCTCTGTCGCCGGGCTATTGGCTCCCCCTCGTCGCGGTCGTGTTGCCGCCGTCGTCGGCCAGTCTGGTTCTGCCGCCTCTGGCTCCCCGCTGTCTCGGGTCGCTGCTGTGGTTGCTTGCCCGCCGCAGGCGTCCAGGATCCCATCTGCCTCCTGGGCCAGCTCCCGGAACTCCTCCAGGGTGTGACACTTTTTGCCGGCCAGCGTGCTTCTCGCATGCGCCGGGAGGTTGGAGAGGAAGATGAACTGAAAAATGAAATCATCGTTGTCCAAACCTCTCAGCTGTATCATCTCCTCCATCAGGGCGCTCGGCCTGTGTCCACCTTGGTCTAGCAAAGACAGGATCCTCCTCGCCCTCACTTCAGCCGAGGGGGTGAAAAACTTGATGAGGGTGGATTTCAGCTTGCCGTACCTGTCGGTCGCGGGTGGCTGCTCCACCAAGCTTTGCACGCACCGAGCTGTGCTGTTGTCCAGTTTAGCGATGACATGGTGGAACTTAGTGTCATCCACCGTTACTCCTGCGAGCGCGAACTGCGACTCTGCTTGCAGAAACCACGACCGTGGGTTATCCTGCCAGAAATCAGGCAGCTTAACGGCCACTGCGCTCGCCAGCTCTGAGCGCTGTGAGTCCGGGACCCTGAGAATTTCTTCGTTCATTCTCAACGTCGTCAGTCACCAATGTGGGGAGACTTGAATAACGAAACCGAATTGTCTTCCATTTCAGTTTATTCAAGAAATCATTCCACTGTCTGCTCTTATTCTTGAGCAGCGAACAAAGAGAGTGAACACACCAAAGTTCTCTCATTTAAACATTCTCACATCAAACCATTTCCCTCGCGGGGGAAATCACACATCTATATCAAAGTCTCTTTATTCACATTCATTAGCCTTTTATTTACATAACTCCCCCTTCTCTCCTCTCGAGCCTCAGTGGTCAGGAAGTCTTCTGTCCCCTGTCCTCCGCAGGGGGTCCAGGCTCTGTGGCTCCGCACCGCAGGGGGCTGGCTCTCCTTCATCGTGAGGTTAAATCACATATGCAGTGTCCAACATATACATGTCTCACAACACAGCCATACCATTGACCCTTACTCTCTGCGTCCTGTTGGTTAAGAAATCCAGAATCCAACCCACCAGATTATTGCTCAAATCAAATTGTTGCAGGAGCCTTTCAACTAAGATATGAGGTTGGATTGTATTAAAGGCATAAGAAAAGTCCACAAATAAAAGCCTGGCGTGTGTCCCATTAAAATCCAGATGTTTAAAATCATGTTAAACAGAGTGACAGTGGCATCTGTTGTGGATTTAGCTGTAACATCAGTTGTTATAAGGAAAGAATGTCCAAACACCCAACTTTACCTTCATTTGGCTTTACTGGAGAATGCTGCATCTCAGTTTACAACACATCTGTCGTTCCCGCTGGCTAACATGCGTCCGTCCCTCTGATAGCACTGCATCGCTTAGCACTGACTTCTTCTTCTTCGGTCTGCAGCTTGAACAATAACATTTCATGGCCAAAGGTACAGTACCAGCGCCGTCTAGTGGACAATGTCTAACGACTGCATTGAAGGAAAACACCTTTGGGATTCTAATTAAATTACTATTATAAATAGCTTTTCTGATTAACTATAAAGTGTTTATAATATCTATTTGTCCTATATGTATTTCAATATGTAATAACTATCAACTTATGTGTATGAACCATTCTGAACTATTAAATATTCAACATCCTCCCCCCCAAGAAGACAGTTCAAATATTAACTTCAAAAGGATATAGTAGCTGAACTGGTCTTCTTAACGTCGTCCCAGTTGGAGTGCGCATAGCGCAGGATCTGACTAGTCCATCTCTCCCTGGGAACACCTCTATGATTAGTCCTGTTTTCCATGTTTGACGTGGTATCTTGTCATCTCCAATGAGGACCAAATCTCCTGGTTTGAGTTGTGTTGGATTTGGGGTATGACGAGTGTGAGCCGATCTGAGGTCCAGCAAATACTCCCTCCTCCATCTGTTCCAAAATTCCTTGACAAGTCTATGGCGATATTTCCATCTTCGGGTCAGCCTTTCTTTATTTGCATTTGCTATCTGACCTGTTGTGGAAAATGGCTTTGGTGGTAAAGAGGTAAGTCTTTTCCCTATGAGGAAATGAGCTGGCGTCAGAGGTTCTGGTTCTTGTAAATCGTTGTACACAAATGTGAGTGGTCTTGAGTTAATAGTGGCTTCTATTTCTGTCAACAGAGAAGTTAACTCTTCAAAGCTCAGAGATGCTCTGCCCATTACTCTTTTGAGGCATCCCTTTACAGAGCGCACTAACCTTTCCCAAAAACCACCCCACCACGCCGCTCTTTCTGCAATAAATTTCCACTTGATTCCCTTTTCAGAAAAATATTCCAGCAGCTCTGGCTCCTTCATAGCCTTCCACAGTTCCTTTAGATCTTGATCTGCTCTCTTGAACGTTTTTGCATTGTCCGAGTAGATTACTCTACAAAGTCCTCTCCGTGAAATAAATCTCTTGAATGCCAAAAGGAAACTTTCTGTTGATAGACTTGATATTAGTTCAAGGTGCACTGCACGTGTAACTGCACAGGTGAAAAGTGCTATGTATGCTTTCTCTGCAGAATTCTTGGACTTTACAAACAGTGGGCCTGCAAAGTCAACACCTGTGACTTCAAACGGCGGTGCTTCAGTAACTCTGTCTTTGGGAAGAGGTGCAGCTGTTTGCTGTGCTGCTTTTACTTTGAATCTTTTACAGATAGTACAGTCTGAAATGCATTTTTTGACTAACTGTCTCGCGCGTGGAATCCAATACTTCTCTTGTAGATGAACTAGAGTGTCTCTCACGCCTGAATGCATGACATTTTCGTGACTGTATTTTATCAGAAGTTGTGCAAATCTGTGATTTGAGGGTAACAACCACGGGTGCTGCTCATTGAAACTCATGTTTGACTGATGCAGCCTTCCTCCTACACAGATTAAGCCTTGCTCGTCTAGAAAGGGTTTAAAGTCTCTGATTTTTGAGTCTTTGTGCACATTTTCTCCAGTTTTCAACTCTATTATTTCTCTTTCAAAACTGTTAAGTTGCGCTTCACGTATCCATACCTTTTCAGCTTTTGCCATTTCCTCTGCTGTTAGTTCTCCCCTTTGTCTTTGCTTTGAATGACAGTTGTGGAGAAATCTTTGGATCCATGCAGTTACTCTTAGTACGGTCTGTAGTTTGCTGTATTTGTCCAGCTGTAGCAATGGTTCAGATTGCACTCTTTCACTGTTACTGAGATGTACTGCGACTTGACTTGCCTTTAGCTCAGCTTTAACCTCTTCTTCTGATAGTATTTCTTGTGCTGTTTCTGGCGGTGTAGTTTGAAGCTCCTTTTCTTTCAAAAATGATGGGCCTGACCACCAGAGATTTTCCTCTTTCAACCTTGATGCGGACTGACCTCTTGTGGTGAGATCAGCTGGGTTCACCTTTCCATTACAATGTGTCCATAGTTCTGGTGGTGTCAAAGTTTGTATCTCCATCACTCTGTTGGCAACAAACTGTTTCCATTTCTTTGATGAACTGCGAATCCAGTGAATCACTATCATGGAGTCTGACCACATTCTGAGTTGAGTGATCTGCATATTCAGTGCCTTCAAGAGGTTATTTGCCAACCTTGCTCCAATCACAGCTCCCATCAGTTCCAAGCGTGGCAGTGTGATTGTTTTGATTGGTGCCACTCTTGACTTGGATGCAACGAGCGCAGTAACAGTCTCTCCTTCTGTTGTTTGTCCTTGTAGATACGCAACTGCGCCATACGCCTTTTCGCTTGCATCTGTGAAGACATGGAGAACTTGTGATTTATCTGACAGCTTTTCTGTTCCATACCACCGCGGAATGACTATTTGGTGGATCTGAGGAAGCTCCATGCACCACTGCTGCCATGCCTGTGAAAGGTCTGGAGGCAGCTTGTCGTCCCAGCTCAGGCCCCGTCGCCACATTTCCTGAAACAGACATTTAACTCGAATGGTAAATGGCGTTAGGAACCCTATAGGATCAAAGATTCTGGCGGATGATCTCAAAACACTCCTCTTTGTGTTTTCTTTTCCTTTTAGAATGTTCATCAAATGTTTGAGGTCAAAGGCAAAGTCATCTGTGTCCGGTCTCCACACCAAACCAAGCACCTTCAACACACCTCCATGTGTTTCTGTTTCTTGTGTGAAATCAAGCTTGCTGTTTGACCACTTGGTTTTCAGTTCAAGGGAGTTTGTTGTCCACTTACAGAGGTTCATGTTGGCAGCAGCCAGTATTTCTCTTGCTCCTGTAGTAAGTCTGTATGCCTCGTCTGAGTTACTTGAGCTAGCGATCAGATCATCCACATAAAGTGAGTCTCTCATTAGTTTTACCGTGTCTGGTTGGTTAGCTTCATATTTCTCCAGATGATGTCTGATAGTGGCTGCAAGTAAAAATGGACTTGAAGTTACTCCAAACACAACACGTGCCATTCTCATTATACGCGTGTTGGTGCCTTCAACATCTGGGGGTCCTGTAAGCCACAAAAATCTCACAGCATCTCTGTCACTTTCAGTTATAGATATCTGAAGGAAAGCTTTAGTAATGTCTGCTGTGAAAGCTACAGGATTTTGTCTGAATCTGATCAAAATGCTCATGAGGTCAGCATTCAGGTTTGGGCCAGGTAATAAACAGTCATTTAAAGAGGAACAACCTTCTTCATGTGACGAAGCATCAAACACTACCCTTAACTTGGTAGTTACTTTGTCCTCTCTGATTACAGCATGATGAGGTAAGTAGTAGGTTACATTCTCTGTCTCTGCTGAATGACTGCTCTGTGGCACATCTTCACATATTCCTTGTTCTGTGTAATCCTCTATTACATCGTTGTATCCTTTAAACAGTGTCACGTCAGATTTCAGCTTTCTTTTCAGGGTTTCAAACCTCTTTTGTGCAACCTTCTTGTTGTCTGAGAGTTCGGGTGTGTCTTGGCGCCATGGCAACGCCACTTCATATCTCCCATTAATGAATCTGACTGACCTGTCAAAGCTCTCCTTGGCTTTCTCGTCATCAGGTGTTTCCTCACCTTTAGTAGTGATGCCCAGCGACTCGATCTCCCAAAATGCTCTTAGCTGGTTTGAGATCTCCACTGAGTCTTCACTGAGTCCAATGTGCATACATGTTGCTTCATTCATACTGGACATGACAACTGGTCCTTGCACTGCCCAGCCGAATCTGGTTTCTACGGCAACCAAAGCGTCTGACAGTCTCTCAGTTTTACCTGTGACTACTCTCCAGTAGTAATCTGCTCCGATCAGTACTGATAGCTCCAAACCATCTTTGTCTCCCGCTGACACATCTGCTACTGGTAGCCCTTTTTTCTCCAGCTGCCGTTGGATGTGTTCACTGGGGACTTTCATGACTGCAGTACAAAGCTGTGGGGTTTGAACAGCTTCAATCTCGATTTTCTGATCTTTGTTTCTCACATTCTCCAGGACTAGTTTTATGACATTGCATTTTGTGGTCACTGGGTTTTTTGAGCCAAACGTGTGAAGGTTTAATGTCTCTTGTTTTAGTATTGGCAGTTTTAAATCTTTCACTTGTTTCTCATGGACAAAACTCCGTTGGCTTCCTCCATCAATTAAGCAACGCACAATCTTCTTTCCTCCAGGTCCTTCAATCCTTGCTCTCACAGTTTGCAATAGTACTGTTTCACATTTTTCTGGGGTTGGTTTGGCTGCATATGGAAACACTGAGGAGACCACTGCATCACTCGTGTTTTCAGCGGCATCTGTCCTTTCTATTGGTTGCTCACTTCTGCCACACACAACAGCATGATGTCTTCTTCCACAATCAGTGCATGTCACATTTTTGGATCTACAGTCTCGAGCAAGATGTCTGGGTTTTAGGCATATGAAGCACCTTCCCGTTTTCTTTAGTTTTTCTTTCCTGCTTGTGACTGTGTCTTCAGTGCACTGTTCTGACTTGTGGCTGGTACTGTTACAGAATATGCAACTGTGCACAAATGGTGTATTCGAACTGCCTGTGTGGAGGGCTGCAGCTGAGGGCACATTAGGTCCTTTCCACCTTTCTCTGCTTGAATCTGGTCTGTAGTGCTGATTCTGATTTGCATGTGTATCTTTATGATTCTCTCTCATTTGTGTCAAATGTGCAGCACGCTCCCTGCTTTCAACTTCTTGTTGCAAAAACTTTACAAGGCCATCAACATCCCACTTTTGCCCTACATCTGTCTTGCGGGTGTACTCAAGGGCAAGATCAGCAGGAATCATTTTGAACAGTATGGGGCACAGTAAACCTCCATAACTGTCTGACATGACTCCTAAAGCTTCTAAGCTTCTGATTTGTACTTCAACATCATCAAAAAATTGTCTCAAGGCAACAATGTCTGAGGACCTTTTAACTGGACTTAGATTTAGTAACTTAGACATGTGTGCACTTACAATGAGCTCTTTCCTTCCAAATCTTTGCTTAAGCATGTCTACTGCAGCATCATAGTTCATGTCAGTTACCTTCAGCCCTGCGACGGCGCGTGCAGCTGGCCCGATGAGATATGACTTCAAGTAAGTGAACTTTTCAGTTTTGCTCAAATCTGGGTTTTGGTGAATTGCATTTTCGAATTGGTCCCAAAACTCCTGCCACATGCACACTTCTCCGCTGTATTTGTTTATTGAGAGCTTGGGTAGCTTTACCGAGGGTCTGCTTGTATTTGACCGTGTACTCACGTCACTCAGCCGATGTGGATTCGCTGATACGGTGGCGTCTCTTGCCTGTTCTTGTTGCTGTAAGGCAGCCCGTTCAATTGCTCTCTCTGCCCGCGTCCTCCATAAATTTGTGTTGTCCTGATACTCAAGTGTCCGCACCATGTCCGCATCTAACTCGTCCAAAGGGATCTCCTGCTCTATATCTGGTTCAATGTCTTGCAGGCCTTTCTCTTTCTGTGACAACATGGCTAACAGCTCCCGCAAACGGTCACTGTTTATATCAGTCTTACTTGTTTCATCTTGTATAATTTGCAGCAGCTTTGTAACGGACGTCCGCAGCACGGTCCGTTTCTGTTTTAGCCTTTGAAGTCGCTCCGCCATTTTTTCCTTTCGTCTCCGTGTTGTTACAGCTATCGGCTTAATCCCAACAACGTTCTCTCTTCACTTTTCCCGCTTCCAGCTTCCGGTTCCCGGGTTTCGGCACCAAAAAATATGTTGTGGATTTAGCTGTAACATCAGTTGTTATAAGGAAAGAATGTCCAAACACCCAACTTTACCTTCATTTGGCTTTACTGGAGAATGCTGCATCTCAGTTTACAACACATCTGTCGTTCCCGCTGGCTAACATGCGTCCGTCCCTCTGATAGCACTGCATCGCTTAGCACTGACTTCTTCTTCTTCGGTCTGCAGCTTGAACAATAACATTTCATGGCCAAAGGTACAGTACCAGCGCCGTCTAGTGGACAATGTCTAACGACTGCATTGAAGGAAAACACCTTTGGGATTCTAATTAAATTACTATTATAAATAGCTTTTCTGATTAACTATAAAGTGTTTATAATATCTATTTGTCCTATATGTATTTCAATATGTAATAACTATCAACTTATGTGTATGAACCATTCTGAACTATTAAATATTCAACAGCATCCTCCACTCCTCTGTGAGGCCTATAGGCAAACTGCAGAGGATCCAATGTATGTTCAGTCTGCTTTAGGACCTCACATCTGACCAGTTTTTCAAAAATTTTCATTAAAATTGAAGTCAAAGCAACTGGTCTACCATTTTAGGACAGCTGGATTTTGGAACAGGAACAACCACGGCTTCTATCCAGATCTTAGGCACATGTTGTGTTTGTAAGGACTTATTGAAAATGTAATGTAATATAGGACTCAGTTCATGTGCACAGGACTTTACCAAGCACCCACATATATTATCAGGGCCCTGACTTTTGTTCACTTGTACAGCGCAGAACTCCCTTTTAACATCCTGCACCTCAATATTAAAGTGCTGATTGTCTTTTGAGTTTCTGTTTCAAATCTTGGGTTTCAGTGCTAAAATCAAAGGAGTCAAAACGACCATAAAAACAATTAAGAGCATTAGCCAGCTCTGTGTTTGAATTAAAACCATCTAAAAACACACGATCACTGCGCTCTGTGGTCTGAAGGCCTTCAATAGTTTTCATACTGGCCCAGGCTGAACCAAGTTTCTTTGTTGCCATCTTGCTTTCCAATTCTGATTTATAATTCTGTTTTGCTCTTAAAATTTCGGACTTCAGCTCTTTTGTGGCAACCTGTAGCTCAGAAACAGACCCCTGTTTAAAGGCAAGTGCTTTACTCTGTAAGCAGGATTTAACTGATTTTGTAACCCATGGCTTGTTGTTGGGATATATTTTGACACGTTTACGTGGAACGATCTTATTTTTACAGAAAGCCATGTATGAGCATGTGACGTCCACCAAAGAGTCCAAATCATCTCCGCAGGCCAGTGTGAACATCTCCCAGTCTGTACAGTCAAAGCATTCCTGGAGGCTGTGCACTGAATCCTCTGTCCACACATCAATGTCTCTCGTCTCTATTATTCACCTATAATAGTGACATAAAATATCTTCTTCTTTCGGCTGCTCCCTTTAGGGGTCGCCACAGTGGATCATCTGCCTCCATCTCACCTTACCCCTTGCATCTTCCTCTGTAACACCAACCCTTTCCATGTCCTCCTTAACTTACATCCATGAATCTTCTCTGTGGTCTTCCTCTTTTCCTCCTGCGTGGCAGCTCCATCTTCAACATCCTTTGTCCTATATATCTAGTATATACCTCTTATCTTCTCACAGAGTGTTAGCAACAATACTCCAAAACTACTGGATGGATTTGGATGAAATTTTCACCAGAGGTGGTTCTTGGGCTACAGACGAATCCATTACATTTTGGTGATGATTTGAGAATGCATACCTCACCCAAGGCTCTTATCTTTCACAGTGTGTTAGCAACAATACTCCAGAACTAATGGACCGACTTTGATGCAGTTTTCACCAAAAGTGGCTCTAGGCCTACATACAGACCATTACATTTTGGAGATGATCCATGAGGTACAGAAGAACCCTTGGCAGAGGTCTGCACGCTCTGAGTGCTTTCTAGTTTTTGATAAATCTGCAAATATCTCAAAAAAACTTTTTTCATGTTGTTATTGCGGGGTGTTGTGTGTAGAATTTTGAGGGGAAAAAAATGAATTTATTCCATTTTGGAATAAGGCTGTAACATAAAATGTGGAAAAAGTGAACTGCTGTGAATACTTTCCAGATGTTGGTAGCTAAGCAGTGCCGATGACTTGTGTACAGTGCTGGACATATACAACAACTAAAGTTTGATATTTTAATGTCTAATTCAAAATCCTACATCACATATGACGAACTCATCTCTAAAAAAACACAATGAGATATGAAAACATACAACACCATAATTTTCTCAACAATATATTTCCAAGTTTATTAAATACAAAACTATTTTTCTCCATACACCCAAAACATGTTTTCAGATTCATTGAATGAGCTGCAGAGTGTAAAAGAAACTGATCCAAATACAGCTGTGCATTGTAGGGGTGCTAGGATGTTGACAGTAGATCTGATTTCCTGTACTTGCTCTGCATCCACACTCGGCGCATCACAACTTTCTTTCCTCGGTTCACCTGCAGTCGTCTATCCTCTAGGTTCTGAATTTCTTGCAGTCCAGCTTGTGAAAATAAATGATGGACCTCTTCTGTAAAAATGTATTTAAAACACACTGAGTAACCACTTAAAAAAAAAAATCATACTTAAGAGCTTTCTGCTTCAAAGTCTGCAGGACAATTCTGCCAATAAATAAATAATAATTTACCTACACAGCCCTAAATATGATTAGAGATGAAAAATAGTGGATTGAACTCAACTGTACATTGATGAGCCCAACTCAAAATATTGAACACAATGATTGTAAGCAAGTAAATCTGATCTGAGATAAGGATTTGAATATTGATAGAACACCACCAATACCTTTTGTGAAAAAATAAACACAGGTCCCATCTCCACGAGTGTAGAAATTCTCTGATAAGCACTGTCCTGATTTAAAAAAAAAATATGAACTGGTTAAAAGATTAGATGCTTATTGTCAGGGAACAGCCAGAGGTGTTATAATAAAAATGTGCTCACCCTTCTTAAACCTGAGCTGTGAATGGTCGTATCTCCCATAATCACGGAAGAGGAATACACCTCCCTGTTTCAGGTATGTAGAAAGGTGGTTCACAACTCCTTGAATTCTGTTAATAAAATTAAATAAAAGTCCTCAAATGCTGTATGGAAAGCTATACAGAGACAGATAAGTGACTGAATAAAGCACTACACCATCAACAATATAAGCTGAAATGTTCATGTGAGTGTCTGTAATATTGACAAATGTAAAAAAGAGATAAAATATATATTCTGAAAATGCATATTTATTTTTGAGTTTTAGACTAACGTTGAAGGAAAACTGTAGAAATGTGAAAGTGGGTTGTACATTATGTTAAAAAAAAACAACATGGAGCTGACAGGTGAAAAATGACGTCATGCTCCCCCTCTTTGCGCTCTGACCTTCACCTACCGCTGCGGATGAATGGAGGAGAGCACAAAGACCGCCAGAATAACGTCCAGGCTCTGCGGGGGAAAGGGAAAGGAGGACGTCTCATCACAAATGTCATGGACAAAGGCGTGGCATACAGAGTCATCATAGTGTGGATGGCCCTAAAACGGGAAGATAAATAAAGGAAAATCAACTGGGATAAATTCACAACAATGCAGTTTTCAAGTAAAAAGTTAAATATTACATGTAGTGTTATTATCCTAAGAGCTGACTATATTTGGACAAAAACACCTCAAAATAATAATATATAATTTTTTCCTTTCTAATCACTTCTTTTTCACATTTTTAGGATGAGTCTTTACATTTTCACTGGGACTATGTATAAACAATGTCCTCTTCACATGTTTCAAATGCTGTACGCAGCTGAAAGAATGAAATTATGGTATGCAAGTTAATCCATTTTGCATCAGGTTAAAATATGACATGATGTTATGAAAATATTCTATTACAGGTACAT
This sequence comes from Pholidichthys leucotaenia, assembly GCA_020510985.1. Taxonomy (NCBI): domain Eukaryota; kingdom Metazoa; phylum Chordata; class Actinopteri; order Cichliformes; family Pholidichthyidae; genus Pholidichthys; species Pholidichthys leucotaenia. The sequence continues at coordinate 52,814,231 of CM035843.1, forward strand.
CTCAAAAAATTAGAACATCGTGAAAAAGTTCAATATTTTTTGTCACTCATTTCAGAAAGTGAAACCCATACATTATATAGATTCATTACACAGAGAGTGAAATATTTCAAGTGTTTATTTATTTTAATTTTGATGATTATGGCTTACAGCTCATGAAAACTCCAAATCCTGTTTCTCAAAAAATTAGAATATTACACAAAATTAATTTTAAAAAGTAGTTTTTGAATAGAAATGTTGGCCAACTGAAAAGTATGTCCATGTATACACTCAATACTTGGTCGGGGCTCCTTTTGGATTAATTACTGTATCAATGTGGTGTGGCATAGAGGTGATCAGTCTGTGGCACTGCTGCGGTGTTATGAAGGTCCAGGTTACTTTGATAGTGACCTTCAGCTCGTCTGCATTGTTGGGTCTGGTGTCTCTCATCTTTCTCTTGACAATCCTCCATAGATTCTCTATGGGGTTTAAGTCAGGAGAGTTTGCTGGCCAATCAAACACAGTGATGCCATTGTCATTAAACCAGGTTTTGATACTTTTGGCAGTGCGAGGAGGTGCCAAGTCCTGCTGGAAAATGAAATCAGGTTCTCCATAAAGCTTGTCAGCAGAGGGAAGCATGAAGTGCTCTAAAATTTCCTGGTAGACGACTGTGCTGACTTTGGTCTTGATAAAACACAGTGGACAAACACCAGCAAATGACCTCTGTTCAGATAAAAGTAAATTTTGCATTTCATTTGGAAATCAAAGTCCCAGAGTCTGGAAAAAGAGTGGAGAGGTACAGAATCTAAGTTGCTTGAGGTTTAGTGTGAAGTTTCTACAGTCAGTGGTGATTTGAGGAACCATGCCATCTGCTGGTGTTGGTCCACTGTGTTTTATCAAGATCAAAGTCAGCACAGTCATCTACCAGGAAATTTTAAAGCACTTCATGCTTCCCTCTACTGACAAGCTTTATGGAGAAGTTGATTTCATTTTCCAGCAAGACTTGGCACCCCCCCACACACACACTGCCAAAAGTATCAAAACCTGGTTTAATGACAATGGCATCACTGTGTTTGATTGGCCAGCAAACTCTCCTGACCTAAACCCCATAAAGAATCTATGGAGGATACCTGGACCTTCATAACACCTCAGCAGTGCCACAGGCTGATCACCTCCATGCCACGCCACATTGATACAGTAATTAATCCAAAAGGAGCCCCGACCAAGTACTGAGTGTGTACATGGACATACTTTTCAGTTGGCCAACATTTCTATTAAAAAACTATTTTTTGAAATTAATGTTATGTAATATTCTAATTTTTTGAGAAAATGAATTTGGGTTTTCATGGGCTGTAAGCCATAATCATCAAAATTAAAATAAATAAACACTTGAAATACAGTATATCACTGTCTGTGTAATGAATCTATATAATATATGGGTTTCACTTTCTGAAATGAGTGACAAAAAATATTGAACTTTTTCATGATATTCTAATTTTCTGAGATGTACCTGTATTATCATGAATAATGTAATTACTTCTGCAACTGCTTTGGGTTTGTTTTTTTGCATGATGACACAAATGTTTGTATTTAATGCATTGTAAGACTTCGTAAGGACTGAAAGGCACCCTGGTAATACATACAGTACAGCTTATAAAATACGAATATTGTGATTTCAGGGTTTCCTCTGGTAACAGTTCTAGTGTGGTGGCCCGCCATGCTAAGGAAGTTTGCCGCCGCGCCTAATATATATTAATTTAAGAAAAATTAAACATGAAAGAAACGCTCCACAAGCACGCACACGAGCAACGCACGTGACTGTCATCTGCGCGGAAGTGCCCTGCCCGCCCGGCGCCCACATGACCGTTTCTGCAGGCAGAGCGTGTCTCTGTAGCGTTGCTGTCCGAGAGAAACATGAACTTATTAAAGTACTTTAAACGGGGAAAAAAGTACAAGAGAGTGGAGGCGTTTACGGTGGTTTTAACCTGCTGGTAACTGGAACAACAATGAGGAGTCGCTTAGCTAACAGGTCTGGTTAGAAATCATCGCAGGGAAAGGAAAGAGTGACTGATGAATCGTTGAGGATTTACTACTGCAATATTAACTAATAATTTATGTCCATTATTATGTACCTAGCAAGTTAAGATGACCGAAATTCACAAAGTCAATTACTTTAATCCGTCAGCAGCCTTCAGACAAACTAAACGTGCCAAGATTTGGATTTCACAATAAGGGAGGTTTTTCCTGCTGTCCGGTTGGTGAGGAGATTTCTAAAAAACTATAAATACATAGAAATATTATAACAGAAATAACTGCATATTTGGTCATCTAAGTTAATTTATTTCTTTAAATATAATTTTAATAATTATATTTCTTTGAATTCAGAGTTATTGTTCTGTTCTGGCTCTACAAAATTATGGTCAAAAGTTTAAATTGTATGAGGAAAAAAGTAAAAAATTTGCCACATTCTGTTTCACATTTATTAAAAAAATAGCAATTTAGACTATATCTTTGCCTCTAAACACTTTAATTATTTAGTTGAACAGGTAGATATAGGTACTATTGCTCTTTCGGACCACGCGCCAGTGGTTTTGTCTATGCAGCCCCTTAGACCTTCTGAAAGTTCATTCTCATGGAGAATGAATGTTACTGCTTTTGGATGAAGAATTTGTTAGGTTCTTGGAGGGACAAACAGATTTATTTTACAGTTAAATGATAAAGATGACATTGACCCCAGAATCCTGTGGGATAGCTACAAGGCCTATACGAGGAGTGTGATTATCTCACAAACATGTTATATAAAAAAACAGTGAATAGCAAAGCAACTGGAGATGGAAAAGAAAATTAAACAATTAGAAGAGACTTATTATGCAACAAAATCAGAGGTGACATTAGCTGAACTTAAAATTACTAGAAATACATTAGATGACTTGATAACTAGGAAAGTTGGAAAAGATATATTGTTTGCTAAGCAAAAAATGTTCGAAATGGGTAACAAACCCAATCGTCTTTTAGCACGGCTGGCAAAGAATGCTCCAGCAAAATCTTTTGTTCCAGCTATATTAAATGACAATTATCAGAAACAAGTTAGTAATCGTCAACTCAATGAGAGCATCAAAGAATTTTGCATTAATTTATACAGATCACAGGCTGATGAGGAGAGGCTCGGATCAGGTTTCTTTTTAAATAATTTAAGTTTCCCGCAGTTAGTAGAGGACCAAGTTAAATTTTTGGAATCACCGATATCCCAACTTGAGATAGACATGGCTATCTCAGCACTTCAGTCAAGGAAATGTCCAGGAGCAGACGGCTTTCCTGTTGAGTTCTTTAAAGTGATGAAAGGGAAAATCAATAATATTTTACTCAGGGTTTTTAATAAGTCATTAGAGGGATCCGAACTTCCAGAGTCTATGTATAGAGCAAATATAATATTAATAGAAAAAAAAAAGGTAAGAACCCAGAATTATGCTCTTCTTATAGACCCATTAGTCTCCTTGGCGTGGACAACAAAATACTGTCTAAGACAGTGGCTACTAGATTAGAGCAGATTTTACCTTCCATTGTGAATTCCGATCAGACGGGCTTTATCAAAGGTTGGAACTCATACTATAACACAAGACGGCTTTTCAACATTATTCACTGTCTTAATTTTCATCAGATTCCTGGGGCCATTGTTTCAATGGATGCTGAAAAGGCATTTGATAGAATTGAATGGGAAAATATGCTTGAAGTGACGAGAAGATTTGGTTTCGGACCAAATTATTTGAAATGGGTTAAACTTCTGTACCAAGCGCCTACTGCCACAGTTTTGACCAATGGCCTTCTATCGGCTCCATTTAAAATGACTAGAGGTACAGCACAGGGAAGCCCACTATCTCCTCTTTTGTTTGCTCTGGCCATTGAGCCTTTAGCAATGGGCATCAGACAAAACCCATATATTCAGGGAGTAACTGTGGGAACAAAACAACACAAAATTCTGCTGTACGCTGATGATGTCTTGCTGACATTAACAGAACCAGCTAAATCATTACCAGTAGTGACCCAGTGTATCAGGGAATTTGGTCTAATATCTGGCTATAAGATAAATTGTGATAAGTCAGAGATAATGCCCCTGAGTTATATGGGAAACACTGAACCTATGTATGTCAAACCCTTCCGCTGGGCCCCGTCAGGATTTATATATTTAGGAATTAAAATTACACCTAAAATTACTCAATTATATGCAGAAAATATTAATCTCATGATAAAAGAGATCAAAGAAAGTTTGACCAGATGGAAGAGCCTCCCAATATCATTTTTAGGCAGAATTAATCTTATCAAGATGACAGTTCTCCCAAAAATAATATATCCTATATCTACGCTACTCGTGATATTAAAATCAGAGGATATTAAAATGATTACTAAAGCTTTATCAGACTATACTTGGGCCGGCAGGAGGCCTAAGGTTAAATTGGAGATACTACAATTGCCAAATGATCAGGGAGGATGGGGTTTACCAAATGTAGAAAACTATAGTTTGGCCATTCAGGCCAGAATTCTCTCCTCTTGGGTTAATGAACATTCACGTCAATGTCCCTGGTTTGAGATGGAGTCAGTAATGTGTAACCTTTTTCCCCTGTGAATTTGCTGGAAAGACGTCTAAATGAGTTACCATGTATTGATAAGGATAACTTTCTGATAGGAAATATATTATGGGCATGGAAAAAAATGAGGAAAATATTTAAAAGTAACTCACTTAATACCCTCACAACACTGGATAATCCAGAACTCTCACTACAAAGTGCAGGATTAAATTTTACAAGCTGGCAAAGAGCAGGTATAAAGAGACTTTACCATCTTTTTGAAAATGGAAGATTTAGAACATTTGATTCTTTGAAAACTCAATATCACCTTGAAAATAAGGATTTCTATAAATATTTACAAATTAGACATTTCATATATAAGAAAGCTAACTCTTTTGGACTTCATAGGTGACTCTCACCAATTGGAAAAGTTTTTTCTTCATAATAGAGAGCACAAACACTTCATATCAAAATTTTACTCCGAAATATATAGTTTGAGTTTAGATAAACTTGCATGGTTAAGAAAATCCTGGTGTACTCTACTCAAATGTGCTATAGGAAATGATGTCTGGGATAAAATGTTGTTGCTGTCTTCCAGAATTTCAATATGTAACAGATTTAAAGAACTACAGTATAATATATTACACAATGTTTATATTTCGCCATATATTTACAGTAAATATAAAACAGGAATTTCATCAAATTGTCGTAAATGTAAAAGTCAAGTTGGTACAAGATTTCATTGTCTGTGGGAATGTAATATCATTCAGACATTCTGGAAGGCAGTATGCACAAATATTAGTAAAGCAGTAGGTAAACAGGTAGCAATCAATCCTCTACTATGTTTACTTGGAAATGTTCCTGACTCTTTGATGCAATATGAGGATGTTATTCAAACACTTCTAATGTTGGCTAGGAAAGTCATTATGGTGAAGTGGGTTGGAGATGAACCTCCCTCTATTGCTATATGGAAATCACTGATCCTGGAAACCCTGACTTTAATAAGACTGGGATATTATATTGATGGGAAAGCTAGAGTCTATCTGCAAAAATGGACAAAGCCATTGGAAGCATTGGGAGTGAATGGTGGTTTGGACTCAAGTGAACTGTAGGTGGACGTGTAAACAAAAAACCCATGTACAAAAAATGTTTGCTTGGTGGCTCTTTCTTTGTCCTTAAGCTGCTGTGAATATGTTTGACCGGTCCTGTATTGTTTTGTGAACTTTGTTTTTTCTTTGTATAAAGTTTAAAATAAAAAAAAAAAACCCAGCAATTTTATAATAATCTGCCTTTGTCCATCGGACAGGCCTCTTGACTGTCCAGTTTTAAAACTCCTCTTAAAACCTGTTTTTATTCTCTGGCGTTTGACCCAGTTTGAGACACTGAATTTATTTGTTCTCATTGTCTCTATTGTATGATTGTTTTGTTTGTGCTGTTTTGTACTTTAGTTGTATTTTATTGTTTTTATATTTTATTTATCATTGATGTACAGCACTTTGTGTCAACTGTCGTTTTTAAAGAGCTTTATAAATAAAGTTGGATTGGATTAAAAAAGATAAACATTAACCATAAAATAATCCACAAATTTATAACAGTCTCAAATGTACAAGAAAAAATTACAAATTTGAGGAAAGTTGTTGCAAATTTAGATAAATTTACAGAGAAAAGTAGAAAACTATAAGAAAATTGTTATAAATTTTGGAGGAAAAACCTCAAACCTTCAAGACTGAAGTCATTACTCAAGTTTTTTTACGTAGGTGCTCTTTGTACCCTTAACTCAACTAGAAATTTTTGGTTGTCTACGTTTAATTATTAATTTCAAAGCACTGCTTTGAATGAGTAGAATTTCTGGCTACTATACCCACCTCTGATCATATAATTTAAGTATGAATGAGTAAATTCCTATTATGAAATGTTTTTTTTCCTTCCCTTTCCTACTCTTTGTCAATGGAAAAAAGAAACACTAGAATAAAAATACAAAAAAACACACATTTTGGTTATTTATGTAAACCATGAAAAAAAAAATCCTGCAGGACAAAACATGACACTTGGTATTTTCTAGCCTGTTTCTATACCACCATAGACAGAGAGAGAACCTGAATTAGACAGGGCTCAGAGAGGGAAAGATGAGACAGAAGAGAGGAGCCAAGGAGAGGAAAGTGTTCAGGCAGAGGGTCCAGGAGAGGTGAGAGCAGAGGAAGGAGAGAAGGATGACACCAGTAAAAAGTCCAAACACAGGACATCTGGGTGGGACCCCAACTGGCCCAATATTCCAACATTCAAGCCTTGGTAGTACAATACTTCAAATGGTAAGTTACATTATGCAATATTACTGTGCAAAATAAAAAAAGAAATAAAAAGAAATAGTGTAAAATTAACGTTTCCAGTTACAATCGTGTCATGTGTTTTCTCCCTCCCGGAAAAATATGTTGCCACCACGCCAAGGTCTTTAAGCCAGAGGAAACACTGGATTTATTTGCTTTATTTGGATCCCCATTCATGTTTGCACAGCAGCAGCTACTTTCCCTGGAGTCCATACAGTTCACATGGCGACAACACACAAACACATACAGTATACCAGTACACATACAGTGGGGCAAAAAAGTATTTAGTCAGCCACCAATTGTGCAAGTTCTCCCACTTAAAAGATGAGAGGTCTCCAATTTTCATCATAGGTATACCTCAACTATGAGAGACAAAATGAGAACAAAAAAATCCAGAAAATCACATTGAAGGATTTTTAATGAATTAATTGGTAAATTCCTCAGTAAAAATAAGTATTTGGTCACCTACAAACAAGCAAGATTTCTGGCTCTCACAGACCTGTAACTTCTTCTTTAAGAAGCTCCTCTGTCCTCCACTCGTTACCTGTATTAATGGCACCTGTTTGAACTCGTTATCAGTATAAAACACACCTGTCCACAACCTCAAACAGTCAGACTCCAAACTCCACTATGGCCAAGACCAAAGAGCTGTCAAAGGACACCAGAAACAAAATTGTAGACCTGCACCAGGCTGGGAAGACTGAATCTGCAATAGGTAAGCAGCTTGGTGTGAAGAAATCAACTGTGGGAGCAATTATTAGAAAATGGAAGACATACAAGACCACTGATAATCTCCCTCGATCTGGGGCTCCACGCAAGATCTCACCCCGTGGGGTCAAAATGATCACGAGAACGGTGAGCAAAAATCCCAGAACCACATGGGGGAACCTAGTGAATGACCTGCAGAGAGCTGGGACCAAAGTAACAAAGGCTACATCAGAAACACACTATGCCACCAGGGACTCAAATCCTGCAGTGCCAGACATGTCCCCCTGCTTAAGCCAGTACATGTCCAGGCCCGTCTGAAGTTTGCTAGAGAGCATTTGGATGATCCACAAGAGGACTGGGAGAATGTCATATGGTCAGATGAAACCAAAATAGAACTTTTAGGTAAAAACTCAACTTGTTGTGTTTGGAGGAGAAAGAACACCATACCTACTGTGAAGCATGGGGGTGGAAACATCATACTTTGGGGCTGTTTTTCTGCAAAGGGACCAGGACGGGGGACTTCCGGTGACGCGCAACAGCATGGATGCATAAAAATTGAGCTCTGGCTCTAGCTCTATTTTTCCCCTAGACTCGAGATCCAAATCTGGGAAAAACGGCAATATTTTGCTGCCATAATGAGCGGGGACAAATTCAAGAAAGGCGGATACGGGCTACGAAACAATCCCGATAATGAAGCAACAAAAGAAATCTCGGCTAATGAAACAGACCTAGCATCGGACCAACATGGCGACCGCATGGCTGGTTTGGACCTGATTCGAGTTACCGTGAGCGAGGCCGTGGCAGCTGGAATGGCAACTCTCCGAGCCGAATTAAAAACAGATCTACAAGATTTTCGTTCAGTAATTCGTGAGGATATGAAGAAACAAATGGATGAATTCAAAGCGGAAGTACAGCAACAGCTCCAGGAAACCGCTAAACAAGTGCATGACGTGGGAGAATGTATAAAACAGACTGAGGAAAATATGGCAGAACTGGAGAATTGGAACATTGGCGTTAAAAACACGCTTGTCCAACTGTTACAAAATCAGCGGACACTTGAGGATAAGGTATCCGAAATGGAGGGTCGGGCCAGGCGGAATAATATTCGCATATACGGGGTACCCAAGGACTCAGAACAAGGCACATCTGTAACTTCCTTTGCCGAAAGTCTCATTAAAAAAGAGTTTGGTGATGTTTTGGGCCAAGACTATGACCTCGGCATTGAGCGCGCCCATCGTGCCTTGGGCCCAAAGCCGCCAGCGAGTGCCCTGCCACGTTCAATAATAGTCCGCTTCCTCCGGTTCACAGTTAAGGAAGAAATACTCCGTGCTGCATGGAAAAAGGTAATACGCATTCACAACAAGCAAGTGTATTTTGACCATGACTACGCGGTGGAAGTACAGAAAAGAAGAAAAGAATATATCCCCGTTAAAAGAGCTCTGAAGGAGAAAGGGATTCGCTTTCAAACTCCACTCAACAAGATGCGTATTTTTTACGCATCAGGAAGTGTTCTCTACAATAGTGCCACAGAAGCCGCGGAAGATTTACAAAGGCGAGGCATCGCCACGGTTCAGATCACCGCTGCCAGAAACAGAGCTGCTCAGATGATGACGGAGGAGATGCTGAAGCAGCTTTTGCCATGGGAGACGCAGAGGACCCGCCGTGGGGATTTCCATAAACACATCCGGGAGAAGCTGAGTGAGTTTCGGCGGATGTCAGAAGAAACAACGGTGGACTAATGAGTACTCAGAACACATGGCCTTACTATGGTGAGAATAGTTGTTCTGGATTATTCATGACCATGACTTTGTAGCCTTATCTGATCTCACTATTGATGAAAGGGCTGGAGCCTGCAGACTCAAGCTGAGGGTCACCAAACTACTTTATTTCTACTTAACTACTGATCTTCCTTTATTATTATTGGTTGGGATTTTTTTTTTTTCCCACAATGCTCACCATGGAGAGGGGCGCCACCTTGTGGCCAGTCCCCTCTTTTTTCAAAGCCCACATTGTATCCATCTTATTGGAAGTCCAGTTCAATGCTATGTTGTTTTACTGTTCAGCATGTTCATGTTTTACAGTTGTTGTTCTGAGGTCTGAGATGATATTTTGTTCTTACATGCTAAGCTATGTCTTTTAAATATTATAATATACTGTCACTAAATGTTAATGGAGTGAATAACCCTGTAAAAAGAAGTAAACTGGTGGTAAAGATGAAAAAAGATAAAGTAGATATTGCATATTGGCAAGAAACTCATCTATCCAACACAGAACATGATAAATTAAAAAGAATGGGTTTCAAAAATACATATTATTCCGCTCATAGAAGTGGTAAAAAACGAGGAGTAGCTATTTTGATTTCTAATAGAATTAATTTTGAATTTATATCTGAATCAAGCGACAAAGAAGGCAGATATATTTTAGTGAAAGGTAAAATTGACCATAAAGAGGTTACATTATTGAATGTATATGCTCCCCCCCGGGAGTAATATTGGCTTCTATAAAAAAGTTTTTGGTTTGACTACTAAAGAATCTTATGGACCTTTAATTTTTGCTGGAGACCTTAATTTACTGTTGAACCCCCAATTGGATACAACAAATTTTAGAAGGAAACGTCTGCCTATAGAGAAACGTGTAAAAAAAAATGCTTTCAGATTTAGGACTTATTGACGTGTGGCGCTCTGTACACAGATCTGCCCCTGGATTTACATTTTACTCTGCACCCCATTCTTTCCACTCAAGGATAGATTATTGTTTCATGTATAATAAAGACTTAAACAGGATAAAAGAATGTAGAATTGGTCAAAGAGATATCGCTGACCATTCTGGAATTTACCTAAGTTTACACCTTGACGTCAGACAGAGAAAAACACTATGGAGATTAAATACAGGGATGCTAAATGATCTCTCCTTTCTACAGTCCATGACAACCGATCTAAATTTGTACCTACAGGATAACAATAATGGCGAGACAAACCCCAGCATCGTGTGGGATGCAACTAAAGCGGTTCTGAGGGGGAAAATAATAGCAAGGTCGGCTATGCTTAAAAAGCAAAAGACCCAAGAATTGTTACGACTACAAGAGAGACTGAAAGATCTAGAGAAAACACAACTGACAAAAAAAAATCCCACTGTAACACAACAAATAAGACAAGTTAAACAAGACATAGATAGGATACTAGGTGAGGAAGTAGAGAAAAATTTTACGGTTTATGAAACAGAGATATTATGAGGCAGGATCTAAGGCATCTAAACTGTTGGCATGGCGACTTAAGAAACAATAAGCAGGAAATTCAATCTACAAAATAAAAGATCCTATAAGTCGCAACATTTTAACTGATTTGGATGGTATTCAAAAATCATTTGAAACATATTACAAAAGCCTATATAGTCAATCTGTGCCGATTAATAAAAATGCTGTAGTTGATTTCTTGGACTCTTTGGATCTTCCCTCACTCGGCACAGATGCAAATAATAAGCTTATGTCACCAATAACACATCAGGAAATTGACAAGGCCATCTCTAACCTTAAACCTAACAAATCTCCTGGTACTGATGGGTTCCCCCCTGAATGGTACAAGAAAATGAAAGAAAGTCTGATACCTCTACTAGAAACCAGTTTCAATTATATTCTGAAAGGAGGCCCTGTACCTCCGTCCTGGAAGGAAGCCTTTATATCTGTTATACCAAAAGAGGGAAAGGATAAAATAGACTGCAAATCATATAGACCAATAAGTGTATTGAACACGGATTATAAATTATACACAACTATTTTGGTCAAACAAATGGACACTGTGATGCCCTCACTGATTGATGAAGACCAAACAGGCTTCCTTAAAAACAGACAAACTTCGGATAACATAAGGAGAGCTCTACATATAATCGAACGGATTAATAAAAGAAAGATAAATTCAGTTATTCTCAGTCTTGACGCTGATAAAGCGTTCGACTCAGTTCAGTGGGACTTTCTCTATTTAGTAATGAAGAGATTTGGATTCTGTACTGACTTTATAAAATGCATTCAAGCTCTTTACTCTTCCCCTACTGCTAGAATAAAAATAAACGGGAGTCTTTCTAATTCTATACAACTACAACGCAGATGTAGACAGGGTTGCCCCGGTAGCCCCAATTTATTTAATTTATATAGAGAGCCTTTAGCACAAGCAATATGCCAAGAGATCGCACTAAAGGGTGTTCGGATTGGTGAGGAGGAATATAAATTGAGCCTGTATGCGGACGATGTATTGATCACAATCTCAGATCTCTGGTTTACCAGTGTTGATGAAAATCTTAGAAATGTACGGTTCATTCTCTGGGTACGCTCTTAACATCCATAAAACTCAGGTTATGACTTTCAATTTTCATCCTGGACAAGAATTAATATCTAAATATAATTTTAATTGGTATTCTGACCTTGCTGCCTCTATATTGGAGTTTTCCCCGGTGGATGCAAGGGTTGCTTCCCTGCGCCTTCGGGTTGGGAAATGGGTCCTGACCATCATTTGTGCCTATGCACCAAATGATGTTTCAGAGTACCCACCCTTTTTGGAGTCTGTGACTGGGGTGCTGGAGGGTGCTCCTCTTGGAGACTCCACTGTCCTACTGGGGGACTTCAATGCACATGTGGGCAACGACTGTGAAACCTGGAGGGGGGTGATTGGGAGGAACGGCCTGCCCGATCTGAACCCGAGTGGTGTTCAGTTATTGGACTTCTGTGCTAACCACAGTCTGTCCATAACGAACACCATGTTCAAGCATAAGGGTGTCCATATGTGCACCTGGCACCAGGACACCCTAGGTCGCAGGTCGATGATCGATTTTGTTATCGTATCATCAGACCTGCGACCGTATGTCTTGGGACACCCGAGTAAAGAGAGGTGCAGAGCTGTCAACTGATCACCACCTGGTGGTGAGTTGGATCCGATGGCAGGGGAGGAAGCCATTCAGACCTGGTAGACCCAAACATATAGTGAGGGTGTGCTGGGAGCGTCTGGCTGAGGCCCCTGTCCGGGAGGTCTTCAACTCCCACCTCCGGAAGAACTTCAACCACATTCCGAGGGAGTCTGGAGACATGGAGTCTGAATGGGCCATGTTCTCCACCTCTGTTGTTGAAGCGGCGGCCCAGAGCTGCGGCCGCAAGGTGGTCGGTGCATCTCGTGGTGGCAACCCCCGAACCAAGTGGTGGACACCAGTGGTGAGGGGGCCCATTAAGCTGAAGAAGGAGTCCTATCAAGCTTGGTTGGCTTGTGGGACTCCCGAAGCAGCTGAGGTGTACCGGCAGGCCAAGTGGAGTGCAACTCGGGTGGTTGCTGAAGCAAAAACCCGGGTATGGGAGGAGTTCGGTGAGGCCATGGAACAAGACTTCCGGTCGGCCTCAAAGAGATTCTGGCAAACTGTCTGGCGGCTCAGGAGGGGAAAGCAGCTCCCCGTCCACACTGTGTATGGTGCGGATGGGACACTGTTGACTTCGACTGGGGATATCGTCGGGCGGTGGAAGGAATACTTCGAGGATCTCCTCAATCCCACTGATACGCCTTCCACAGAGGAAGCAGGGTTTGGGGACGAGGGGGATGACTCGCCTATCACAGGGGCTGAGGTCGCCAAGGTGGTTAAAAATCTCCTTGGTGGCCGGGCCCCGGGGGTGGACGAGATTCGCCCCGAGTACCTCAAGGCCCTGGATGTTGTTGGGTTGTCATGGTTGACACGCCTCTGCAACATTGCGTGGAGGTTGGGGGCAGTGCCTTTGGCATGGCAAACCGGGGTGGTGGTTCCTCTCTTCAAAAAAGGGGACCGGAGAGTGTGCTCCAACTTTAGAGGGATCACACTCCTCAGCCTCCCTGGGAAGGTTTATGCCAAGGTACTGGAGAGGAGAGTCCGGCCGTTGGTCGAACCTCGGATTCAGGAGGAGCAATGTGGTTTTCGTCCTGGCCGTGGCACATCGGACCAGCTCTTTACCCTCTCGAGAATTCTTGAGGGTTCGTGGGAGTTTGCCCAACCAGTTTACATGTGTTTTGTGGACTTGGAGAAGGCATTTGACTGCGTCCCTCGTGGATTTTTGTGGGGGGTGCTTCGGGAGTATGGGGTATCGGGCTTGTTGTTACGAGCTATTCGGTCTCTGTACCACCGTTGTGAGAGTTTGGTTCGTATTGCCAACACTCGGTCGGAGTCATTCCCAGTGAGAGTTGGACTCCGCCAGGGCTGCCCTTTGTCACCAATCCTGTTCATAATTTTTATGGACAGGATTTCTAGGCGCAGCCAGGGAATGGAGGGTGTCATGCTTGGTGACCACAGGATCTCATCTCTGTTGTTTGCAGATGATGTTGTCCTGTTGGCTTCATCCAGCAATGACCTACAGCTCTTGCTGGGACGGTTTGCCGCTGAGTGTGAAGTGGCTGGGATGAGAATCAGCACCTCCAAGTCCGAGTCCATGGTCCTCAGCCGGAAAAAGGTGGATTGTCCTCTCCGGGTTGGGGACAGGCTCCTGCCCCAAGTGGAGAAGTTTAAGTATCTTGGGGTCTTGTTCATGAGTGAGGGGAAAATGGAGCGAGAGATCGACAGACGGATTGGAGCAGCATCTGCAGTGATGCGGACGTTGTACCGGTCTGTTGTGGTGAAGAGGGAGCTTAGTTCTAAGGCAAAGCTGTCGATTTACCAGTCAATCTACATTCCTACTCTCACCTATGGTCACGAGCTTTGGGTAATGACCGAAAGAACGAGATTGCGGATACAAGCGGCTGAAATGAGCTTTTTCCGTAGGATTGCTGGACTCACCCTCAGAGATAGGGTGAGGAGCTCAGTCATCTGGGAGAGGATCAGAGTAGAACCGCTGCTCCTCCACAATGAAAGGAGTCAGTTGAGGTGGTATGGGCATCTGATTAGGATGCCTCCTAGACACCTCCCACTTGAGGTGTTTCAGGCACGTCCCACTGGGAGGAGACCCTGGGGCAGACCCAGGACTCGGTGGAGAGACTATGTCTCCCAGCTGGTCTGGGAACGCCTTGGTATCCCCTCTGAAGAGCTGGAGCAGGTGGCTGGGGAGAGGGAAGTCTGGGCTTCTCTGCTTGAACTGCTGCCTCCGCGACCCGGACCTCCGGAAAAGCGGTAGAAGATGGATGGATGGATGGTATTCTGACCATATAAAATACTTAGGAGTGTACCTACCCCAAGATTTGTCACAATTGTATGATATGAATTACAACCGACTAAATAAAGAAATAATTAGTAACTTTGACAGCTGGAGTCTGCTCCCCCTTGACTTTGGCAGCAGAATACAGGCAATCAAGATGAACATCCTCCCTAAATTGCTATATCTCTTTTCATTTCTTCCAGTATCAATTCCTGACAAATAATTTAGGAAATAGAATAAATACATTTCAAGGTTCATTTGGCTTAAAAAGAGACCAAGAGTTAAGTATTCTACCTTACAGTTGCCGAAGGAGAGGGGGGGGGGCAGGCTCTGCCCTCTTTACGAGACTATTATATATCAGCCCAACTGAGACCACTAGTTTGTTTGTGTGACCCATCTTACTATGCAAAATGGAAAACAATTGAGATGTCTTTATCTGAGGTCCCAATTCAGTCTAAACTAGGTACCCTTTAAAGCAAAACTACTCCAATAACTAGTCAGTGGGCTAATCTGACATTTAAAATCTGGAAATCGGAGATAAGAAAACTAAAACTCTAGGAAGAAATTAAATTGCTCAGATGGCCAGCATATGATCCTGACTTTCTGCCCGCCTCACATGATTTTAGATTTAGACAGTGGACATTCAGGGGCCTTACCGCAGCGTGTACAATGTATGAGAAATCAAACCTAATGTCATTCGATACTCTACGCAGGAAGTACAATCTGGAGAAGCAAGATTTTTTTAGATACCTGCAGCTTCACGACTTCATTAATAAAAGGGTACAAAGCAGTAATATCAAAGAACCTTCATTATTTCTTAATATTTTTATTAATGCATATAAGTCAACAAGTCTTAAAAACCTTATTAGTAAGTTATACTGCAGTTTAATGACACTTAAAACAGACTCAACAATACATATAAAGCAAAAGTGGGAAAAGGAAATGAACACTGTAATAACTGATGACATGTGGTCAAGGGTTTGGGAGGTGCAATCCTCATCCACCAACTCCGGCACCTGGAGGGACTTTTGCTGGAAGACTCTTATTCGTTTTTTCATAACACCCAATCAGAAATCCAAGTTCAGTGGAGTTGCTGCACACTGCTGGAGAGAATGTGGGGAAACAACAGCAGACCATGGGCACGTATTCTGGTCTTGCCCACACATTCAGCCTTTCTGGACAGACGTAGCAAATGTAATTTCTAAGGCACTGGACTTAAATATCAGCTGCTCTTTTATTTTGTTATTCTTTGGATGTTTCCCTGACAAGCTTACTGCAGATGATACTTATCTCCTGAAAATCTTTTTAAAAGGCTATAACAAAGTGCTGGTTACAAAAACAGCCCCCCACACTGAACCTTTTCACCTCTATAATAAACAATATAAGGTCCATGGAACGCATGACTTATACCCTGCGACTCCAAGAGGAGCTTGGAAAAAGACGTTGGAAAAAATGGTTGGACTTCACAGGATGTGACAGTACTTATTAATATGCGGATTCGGAATTGTATATTTTTATTGTATCTGATTTGTACCATATTAATCATCCCATGACCTCATATGTTTGTGTTTTTATAATTGAAAAACGTTCATAAATAAAAAGTTTCAAAAAAAAAAAAGGGACCAGGATGACTGATCCGTGTAAAGGAAAGAATGAATGGGGCCATGTATCGTGAGATTTTGAGTGAAAACCTCCTTCCACCAGCAAGGGCATTGAAGATGAAACGTGGCTGGGTCTTTCAGCATGACAATGATTCCAAACACACCACCCGGGCAACGAAGGAGTGGCTTCGTAAGAAGCATTTCAAGGTCCTGGAGTGGCCTAGCCAGTCTCCAGATCTCAACCCCACAGAAAATCTTTGGAGGGAGTTGAAAGTCTGTGTTGCCCAGCAACAGCCCCAAAACATCACTGCTCTAGAGGAGATCTGCATGGAGGAATGGGCCAAAATATCAGCAACAGTGTGTGAAAACCTTGTGAAAACTTACAGAAAACGTTTGACCTCTGTCATTGCCAACAAAGGGTATATAACAAAGTATTGAGATGAACTTTTGTTATTGACCAAATACTTATTTTACTGAGGAATTTATCAATTAATTCATTAAAAATCCTTCAATGTGATTTTCTGGATTTTTTTTTTTCTTATTTTGTCTTTCATAGTTGAGGTATACCTATGATGAAAACTGGAAACCTCTCTCATCTTTTAAGTGGGAGAACTTGCACAATTGGTGGCTGACTAAATACTTTTTTACCCCACTGTATGTAATGTCAAAATATCAACTACAGAACTTTATAGAGAGCCTAGTCATGCCCCCTCTACTTCCACATATGGGACCTTAAATCAGAAAAGCTCTCCATTGAAGTGAATGCATTGAGAGAAATTATCTTTTGATCCCGATTGAATTTTGCTACGAGTTACACGTGATGTTACACGTTATTTTAAAAAGATAATTTTCTACATAATTAAAGTTATCAGCTGTTGTATAATAAGAGTAATATTTAGCTTTTGTGAAACCACTTAGTGGACTACATTTCAGACAATACATGTCACCAAACACGATTATGGCGGTTTCCATCCCAAACTTCACCTCCTGTTTCATGACTGATGAAAGAGGCATCCAAAGAGGAGGAAAAACAACACAAATGTGTTGTATTTTGAGAGCTGCAGCTGATCCAGAGGACTGTTCATTGCTTGCCCCTTGGTGCTCTTTGAAAATGATGACCTAAGTTATGTGAGTCTGTGTAGTCTTTCATTTTCCGTATTTTCACAACCTTATACTTTAAACAGACAACAACCTACACCATGGTTTATGTGGAAAATTAGCTTTTAAATTGCCAAACATCATATGTGTAACTCATAGCAAAATTTTATTGGGATCAACAGGTAATTTTCCTCTAGCCATACACTTCAATGGAGATTTTTTTCCGATTTAAGGTCTCGCATATAGAGGGGGCATGACTTGGGCTTGTTTTCTCAAAATCCTGACACACAGTGGTGTGAAAAAGTGTTTGCCCCCTTCCTGATTTCTTATTTTTTTGTATGTTTGTCACACTTAAATGTTTCAGATCATCAAACAAATTTAAATATTAGACAAAGATAACACAAGTAAACACAAAATGCAGTTTTTAAATGAAGGTGTTTATTATTAAGGGGAAAAAAAATCCAAACCTGCATGGCCCTGTGTGAAAAAGTGATTGCCCCCTAAACCTAATAACTGGTTGGGCCACCCTTAGCAGCAACAATTGTAATCAAGCGTTTGTGATAACTGGCAATGAGTCTTTTACAGTGCTGTGGAGGAATTTTGGCCCACTCATCTTTGCAGAATTGTCGTAATTCAGCCACATTGGAGGGTTTTTGAGCATGAACCGCCTTTTTAAGGTCATGCCACAGCAGCTTAATCGGATTAAGGTCAGGACTTTGACTAAGCCACTCCAAAGTCTTCATTTTGTTTTTCTTAAGCCATTCAGAGGTGGACTTGCTGGTGTGTTCTGGATCATTGTCCTGCTGCAGAACCCAAGTGCGCTTCAGCTTGAGGTCACGAACAGATGGCCAGACATTCTCCTTCAGGATCTTTTGGTAGACAGCAGAATTCCATTTACCACAGCAAGTCTTCCAGGACCTGAAGCAGCAAAACAGCCCCAGACCATCACACTACCACCACCACCATATTTTACTGTTGGTATGATGTTCCTTTTCTGAAATGCTGTGTTACTTTTACGCCGGATGTAATGGGACACACACCTTCCAAAAAGTTCTTTTGTTTCATCAGTCCACAGAGTATTTTCACAAAAGTCTTGGGGATTATCAAGATGTTTCCTGGTAAAACTGAGATGAGCCTTTATATTCTTTTTGCTCAGCAGTGTTTTTCGTCTTGGAACTCTGCCATGCAGGCCATTTTTACCCAGTCTCTTTCTTATGGTGGAGTCATGAACACTGAACTTAACTGAGGCCTGCAGTTTTTTGGATGTTGTTGTGGACTTTTTTGTGACCTCTTGGATGAGTCGTTGCTGTGCTCTTGGGGTAATTTTGGTTGGCCAGCCACTCCTGGGAAGGTTCACCACTGTTCCATGTTTTCGCCATATGTGGATAATGGCTCTCACTGTGGTTCGCTGGAGTCCTAAAGCTTTAGAAATGGCTTTAATAACTTTTTTCCAGAGTGATAGCTCGCAATTACTTTGTTTGTCATTTGTTCCTGAATTTCTTTGGATCGCAGCATGATGTCTAGCTTTTGAGGATCTTTTAGTCTACTTCACTTTGTCAGGCAGGTCCTATTTAAGTGATTTCTTGATTGAGAACAGGTGTGGCAGCAATCAGGCCTGGGTGTGGCTAGAGAAACCAAACTCGGTTTTCCAATGATGTGATAAACCACAGTTAATTTATGTTTTAACAGGGGGATGGGAGAGGGGGCAATCACTTTTTCACACAGGGCCATGTAGGTTTGGATTTTTTTTACCCTTAATAAGAAACACCTTCATTTAAAAACTGCATTTTGTGTTTACTTGTGTTATCTTTGTCTAATATTTAAATTTGTTTGATGATCTGAAACATTTAAGTGTGACAAACATACAAAAAAATGAGAAATCAGGAAGGGGCAAACACCACTGTGGTAGAGACCATGGCCACTCTTGGCATCTGTACAAATCTATACAGAACAGAAATGTCATAATTTGAAACAAAGTATTTTAGTTTAAAAAGCTATAAGCCATAATCATCAACATTGATTGCTGGGGTCTTTCTGCAACTGTGGGGGTTCCCCCCTACAGTTGATAGTGCTATGAGATGACTGTTGTTGTGAAATGGCGCTATATAAATAAAGTTGAATTGAATTGAATTGAATTGAATCAACATTAAAACAAAAAGGGTTGAGATATTTCACTGTCATTAATATAGTATATGAAAATGTACCTTTTTTAAATTAAATTGTAAAAAATTAAACTTGTGAGATTCAAATTTTTTGAGCTGTACTTGTAAATTAATGCTAATATATTTTGAAATTACATGAAGTTTTTTTTTTAGATTTAGTATACTTTATTGATCCCCAGAGGGGAAATTGAGGGTCATCCACCACCTGGATGGATGAAGCAGCCACGATACGGCGCTATCCCTTAATCATTCACACACACATTCACACCTAGGGCCACTTTAGAGTCTCCAATTAACCTAACCTGCATGTTTTTGGCATGTGGGAGGAAACCGGAGAAATCCCGGGGTAAACCCACGCATACACGGGGAAAACATGCAAACTCCACACAGATCACTGTTGGTCTGGGGCTGGGATCGAACCCACGATCCCCTGGCCAAGGGTAAACTGTGCTGCTGCAGTGCTAACCACTGCGCCACCGTGCAGCCAAGTTATAGTTCACATTTAAATTAACAAAATACACTTATTGGTTTAAATTCTAAAAAGGCATCTACAGGTGTCACCCTGTTAAAAGTCGTCTTCTGTTTTAAATCAGGGAGAAAAATCTTATTTATTTCATAAAGTTTTTTCCCACTTTTAAATTTTCAGTGACAACAAAGGATTTTTTTTCACAATGCAAATTTCTTCTTCTTCTTCTTCTTTTGGCTGCTCCCTTCAAGGGTCGCCACAGTGGCTCATCTGCCCCCCACATCTTCCTCTGTAACACAAACCTTCTCCATGTCTTCCTTCACTACAACCATGAATCTTCTCTGTGGTCTTCATCTTTTCCTCCTGCCTGGCAGTTGCATCTTCAACATCTATTGTCCAATATATCCACTATTCCTCCTCTGCACATGTCCAAACAATCTCAGCCTTGCCTCTCTTACTTTGTCTCCAAACCGCTCAACCTGAGCTGTCCTTCTGATATACTCATTTCTAATCCTGTCCCTCCTGGTCACTCCCAATGACAATCTGAGCATCTTCAACTCTTCCACCTCCAGCTCTGCCTCCTCTCTTCTTGTCAGCGCTAGCGTCTTCAAACCATGCATCACAGCAGGTCTCCCCACCGTCTTCTAAATTTTCCCTTTCACTCTTGCTGCTATCCTTCTGTCACAAATCACCCCTGACACTCGTCTCCACCCACTCCATCCTGCCTGCACTCTCTTCTTCATCTGTCTTGTGCATTTTCCACTGCTTTGGACGGTTGACCCCAGGTATTTAAACTCATCTACTTTCTCTACTCCTACTCCTTCCATCTTTACCGTTACACCCACTTCCCTCTCATTCATACTCATGTATTCTGTCTTGCTTCAAATGACTTTCATTCCTCTTCTCTCCAGAGCATACCTCCACCTCTCCAGGTTCTCTTCCACCTGCTCCCTACTCTCACTACACCTCACAATGTCGTCTGCAAACATCATGGTCCACGGAGACTCCTGCCTGACCTCGTCTGTCAGCCTATCCATCACAATAGCAAATAAGAAGGGGCTCAGGGCCAATCCCTGATGTAACCTCACCCCACCTTGAATCCACCTGTCACTCCTACAGCACACCTCACCACTGTCTCGATGTCCTCACACGTCCTGAAACACCCTCACATATGCCTCTGCCACTCCTGACTTTCTCATACAGTACCACACTTCCTCTCTTGGCACTCTATCATATGCTTTCTCTAGCTCCACAAAGACACAGTGCAACTCCTTCTGACCTCTATACTTCTCCATCAGCACTCGTAACTGTCATCACCCGCAGCTCACGGGCTTCCACCTCAGCTGCGCGCACACCTGCTCCTCGTTAGTGTGCAGCTATTTATTCCACCCTGCCCTGAGCTGCAGCCTGGAGCCGTCTGTCTTCCTGCATACTCAACTCAGCAGCATCCTTTCCTCCAGGCCTGCTGACTACTCTCCTAGACACGTAAGCTGTCTGTAATTGCCTTACTTTCTCCTGTCAGCCTTCCCCTGTGCACAGGTGGATCCCTCGGCGGCGGACTCACTCCCCCTCGTCTCGCCGTTCTTCTACCTTGCTGCATCATCCCGGACGCACAGCAGGACGCTGTCTCCCAGGCTTGGGACCTTGCCAACGCCAGCCACCACGTCACTACAAGTAAGCACAGAACTCTGTCACTCTCCTGTGTGGTTGCCCAGCTAATCCCTGCTCTCCTCTCATTATAGGGTTGCCTGGCCGTACGGCGTGCTGCTCTGTCCTGATCTGCATCCTCCACCCACATCACACTCTCATCTCGCATACACGCATTCATACACGAGACACTGTTGTTAATAAAGCTTTCAAATCTGCCTGAGCCTCCGTGCGTGTTTCCTGGGCCGAACAATATGTCAGTACGGCTTCAGCAAAGCGGCCCAGCGGACAGCGGGCTCGCGCCGTTTTTCCACCCTCGAGGCTCGGGTGGATATGTTAGCTCATCAACAGCAGGTGATACTAAACCAACTGACTTTAATTACTAACCGGTTAGACCGCCTGGACCCTCTGCAGGCTTTCCCTCCGAGTCCTCTCGGTGTTGCGGCTCCGGTTGCCTCCACAGCTGGCCAGCCTAGCTCGGGAGCGCCAGCCCGTCTCACACCCATTCCAACCCCTGCTCGCTTCAACGGGAAACTCGGTGAAGCGAAGGGGTGTATCTTGCAGTGTGAGTCGGTGTTTCTGCGCATTCCCGGGGATTTTTCCTCAGACCATAGCTGAATCGGGTACATGGCTAATCTTCTCGAGGGGCGAGCGTTAGCTTGGGCTTACGCTGTAATGACGAAGCCCAGCTACGCAAACCTCTCGTATGACCGGTTCGTGCGGGACTTTTTAGAAGTCTTTGACCATTCCCGTTTCGACAGTGTCCTCGCTGATCGGCTTCTTAGTCTCCAACAGGGAAGCCGGTCAGCGGCGGAATACGCTGTCGACTTCCGGGTGGCAGCAGAGGAAGTGGGCTGGGGAGAGGAATCTCTCTGCAGCATTTTCCTCCGTAGCCTCAATTCTGGTCTGAGGGATGAGCTAGCCGGTCGGGATCTCCCAGGGCGACTCTCTGAGTTGATCTCGCTCACGATTAGCCTGGACAACAGGCTACGTGAGTGGGCTGCGAAGCGGAAGGCTGTCAGCCGCTCGCGCGGAGCTTCCCTCCGCCCAGCTCAGTCTCGCCCCCTGGCGTTACCGGCTCCGGAGTCCGCCGATGAACCAGAGGCCATGGCTATCGGGCGCACTAGGCTCCCTCTAGCGGAGAGACAACGCCGGCGGGAACGGGGTCTCTGCATGTATTGCGGAGATGACCAGCATCCCGTGGAGCTGTGCCTGGTTAAGCCAAACGGGGAGGTCCGCGAATCACTGTAGGGGGCCTCGCGGACTCTAACCGGCCAAATCCCCTATCGTCATGCACACTGCCCATACGTTTCTGCCACAACTCCACCGGGCATTCCACTCATGCACTGGTGGATTCTGGGGCACAGCAGAGTTTTATCTCTAAGATCCTGGCAACCCGTTTGGGCATACCCTGCCAACTGCTGCCTACCCCCTTGAACTTGGTGACGCTCTCTCGCTCTTCCCTGGGAACAGTTACACACCGCACTAAGCCAGTCCCCATCATCGTCTCCGGCAACCACCGGGAGGATCTGACTCTCTACGTCCTGCCCTCCTTGTCGGACCGTGTCATTCTGGGTTACCCCTGGCTGTGGCTGCATAATCCTGTCCTGGATTGGAGAACCGGCAGCGTCCTGTCCTGGAGCACCTTCTGCCTGGGCACCTGTCTCCAGTCGGCGGCTTGTGCTCCATCCTCTCCTCTGCCGGCCCCGGTCTCAGAGCCCCCGGACTTGACTCTAGTGCCGCAGGAGTTCCATGACTTGGGGGCAGCATTCAGTAAGTCCAGAGCCTTGTCCCTTCCTCCACATCGACCATACGACTGTGCGATTAACATCCGCCCGGGGACTCCCCTGCCGTCTGGCCGCCTATACAGTCTCTCTGCACCGGAACGTGAGGCGATGGATACCTACCTTAAGGAGTCGCTCAGCGCTGGGATCATCCGCCCCTCCTCGTCCCCGCTTGGCGCGGGTTTCTTCTTTGTGGGTAAGAAGGATGGGTCCCTACGCCCCTGTATCGACTTCAGAGCGCTCAATGATATCACCGTAAAGGACCGCTACACACTGCCGCTCATGGACACTGCCATCCATTCCCTCCAGGGGGCGACCTGGTTCACCAAGCTCGACCTCCGCAGCGCTTACCATCTCGTTAGGATCCGGGAGGGAGATGAATGGAAGACGGCCTTTAGGACGCCCAGCGGCCACTTCGAATATCTCGTGATGCCATTTGGGCTCACCAACGCACCTGCCGTCTTCCAGCTTCTCATCAACGACATTCTGCGGGACTTCCTGGGAGTATTCGTCTTTGTTTATCTCGACGACATACTCATCTTCTCCAGGTCACGGGAGGAGCACCAGGCCCATGTGAGGCGGGTCCTGCAACGCCTGCTGGAGAATCGCTTGTTTATAAAGGCCGAGAAGTGCGAATTCTACGCCCGGACCACCTCCTTCCTGGGGTTCGTTATCTCGCATAATCAGATCCTCCCCGACCCCGCTAAGGTTAAAGCGGTGGTCGAGTGGCCCACGCCTACCTCCAGGAAGCAGGTGCAACAGTTCATCGGGTTCGTGAACTTCTACCGGCGCTTTGTTCCCAACTACAGCGCCATCGTCTCCCCCCTGACCCGCCTCACGTCATCGAAAGTGCCTTTTCAGTGGTCTGAGGAAGCAGCCACCACCTTCAAGACTCTCCAGGCGGAGTTCTCATCCTCCCGGGTCCTGACCCAGTTGATCCCGCGCTTCAGTGTCTGGTGGAGGTCGACGCGTCCGACACGGGGGTGGGGGCGGTGCTCTC
The DNA here is from genome assembly GCA_020510985.1 of Pholidichthys leucotaenia. Classification (NCBI taxonomy): domain Eukaryota; kingdom Metazoa; phylum Chordata; class Actinopteri; order Cichliformes; family Pholidichthyidae; genus Pholidichthys; species Pholidichthys leucotaenia. The sequence goes on from CM035843.1 coordinate 52,838,685, forward strand.
CCAGCGCTCACCGGTGGATGGTGTCAAGCGGCCCTGCGCCTTCTTCTCCAGAAAGCTTTCACCGGCCAAGCGCAACTATGACGTCGGTGACAGGGAGCTCCTCGCCGTCAAGCTCGCACTACAGGAGTGGCGTCACTGGTTGGAGGGGGCAGCCCAGCCCTTTGTGGTCTGGACGGACCATAAAAACCTCGAGTACTTGAGGTCAGCGAGGTGCCTGAATGCCCGCCAGGCACGCTGGTCTCTATTCTTTACTCGCTTCAATTTTACATCACGTACCGTCCAGGCTCGAAGAATGGGTTGCCCGACGCCCTGTCCAGACAATTCACCCCAGAGGGTCCGGAGAAGTCCGAACACACCATCCTGCCCGATTCGTGCGTCGTGGGGGCGATTGCCTGGTCCATCAAGGACAAGATCCTGAAGGCTCAGGAGGCGGAGCCGGATCCTGGTGGGGGGCCGGAGAGGAGGCTCTATGTTCCTTCGGCGGTTCGGGGAGAAGTGATCCACTGGGCCCATACCTCCAAACTCTCCTGCCATCCTGGCATCACCTGCCTGGTGAGTTGGCTGCAATGCTCGTTTTGGTGGCCGGGTCTCCAGAAGGACGTGACCAACTATGTCCGGGCCTGTCCCCAGTGCGCTACCGGCAAGTCCCAGAACTCTCCACCTGCGGGTCTACTCCAGCCCCTGCTGGTCCCGGGCAGGCCCTGGTCACACATCGCCCTTGATTTCGTCACCGGACTTCCTGTCTCTAACACCTATGACACGGTTCTGACGATTGTGGACAGATTCTCCAAAGCCGCCCATTTTGTGCCTCTTCGGGGTCTCCCTTCGGCACGTGAGACGGCCGATCTTCTGGTCCAGCATGTCGTCAGGCTGCACGGAATCCCGCTGGACGTGGTCTTGGACCGGGGCCCGCAGTTTGTCTCCCAGGTTTGGAGGAGTTTTTGCAACGGGGGCTACAGTCAGTTTCTCCTCTGGTTACCACCCCCAGTCTAATGGGCAGTGCGAACGCACGAACCAGGAGTTGGAGGCCGCCCTGCGCTGCGTAACATCCTCTAACCCTTCGTCCTGGAGCTCCTACCTGACCTGGGTGGAATACGCCCATAACTCGGCCCGATCCTCTGCTTCTGGGGTGTCGCCTTTTGAAGCGTCCTTGGGGTATGATCCCCCTGTTTTCCCTGAGCAGGAGGGTGAGCTGGCTGTCCCTTCCATCCAGGCGCACATCAGGCGCTGCCGGAGCGTATGGACCAAAACCAAGGACGCGCTTTTACGCACAGCGGCGCGCAACAGCTCCACCGCCAATCGCTACAGAAGGCCGGCTCCTCCCTACCAGGTGGGTCAGTGGGTTTGGCTGTCGTCCCAGGACATCAACCTGAAGGATGAGAAGAAGAAGTTGGCACCGAGGTTTCTCGGCCCCTTCATAATTTCTAAAACCATCAACCCGGTGGCTGTGCATTTGGCCCTCCCCCCCTCCCTTCGTGTGTGTCCCACTTTCCACGTTTCCAAGATCAAGCCTGTTCTTTCCAAATCACTCTGCCCTCATCCTAGGTCTCCTCCTGCGCCTAGGATGATCGACGGTGACCCGGCGTGGGGTGTTACTGCCATCCTGGACTCCCGGCGTCGGGGTCGTGGGCTGCATTATCTGGTGGATTGGGAAGGTTATGGTCCGGAGTGGAGATCCTGGGTGCGCTCTTCGTGGGTGTTGGATCGAGACCTCATCGCGGAGTTTCACCGGACACACCCAGGTAAGCCATCGCCAGGAGGCGCTGTTGGGGGGGGGGGAGTACTGTCATCACCCGCAGCTCACGGGCTTCCACCTCAGCTGCGCGCACACCTGCTCCTCGTTAGTGTGCAGCTATTTATTCCACCCTGCCCTGAGCTGCAGCCTGGAGCCGTCTGTCTCCCTGCGTACTCAACTCAGCAGCATCCTTTCCTCCAGGCCTGCTGACTACTCTCCTAGACACGTAAGCTGTCTGTAATTGCCTTACCTTCTCCTGTCAGCCTTCCCCTGTGCACAGGTGGATCTCTTGCCGGCGGACTCACTCCCCCTCGTCTCACCGTTCTTCTACCTTGCTGCATCATCCCGGACACACAGCAGGACGCTGTCTCCCAGGCTTGGGACCTTGCCAACGCCAGCCACCACGTCACTACAAGTAAGCACAGAACTCTGTCACTCTCCTGTGTGGTTGCCCAGCTAATCCCGGCTCTCCTCTCATTATAGGGTTGGCTGGCCGTATGGCGTGCTGCTCTGTCCTGATCTGCATCCTCCACCCACATCACACTCTCATCTCGCATACACGCATTCATACACAAGACACTGTTGTTAATAAAGCTTTCAAATCTGCCTGAGCCTCCGTGCGTGTTTCCTGGGCCGAACAATATGTCAGTAACCTTTTTGAGTGTGAGATTTTGCGTGCCCCTAGTGACAGAGCGCAGCGCTGAGCCTGTCATCTCATTCTGACATGAATGGCTCCATTGAGGACATGTACTGATCTGCCAGTTTCAGAAGGTGGCAGACATCCGTTGGAGGACTCAATGGATGACACGTAATACACCAAAGCAGAAGAACTCATTTCCTTTTCCTGTTTTTAGCATTTTAGCCCAGAAAGCTAATATGGCTGCCGTCCATCATCGTGCACCGTCACTTAGTTGGCTTTGTATGCGGAAAATAGCCACGGGATACAAACAAAATTTATGTGGGATAATCATAAGACTTTGTAGATGTGGTAGAGAGCTTAAATGACCGACAGAATGCAAAATAATGACCATGATGGGTGAAAACACAGCGACCACACCAGCCAGCCAGCCCCCCTTTTTTAACAGTAAGTGAGGAATTTCTGTTTTTTTAATATTGTACTGATTTCTTGTTCATATACTTTGAAGATAAGATGATGAGGTACCTCTGTACAAAAAAATGGTGTCAAAAGACTGAACTATTCTTTGTGTAAATACGTCCAAAGTCCAGTTTTGACTGAGCTAAGAGGTGTCGCGACATTATGCAAATTAGATGCGTAAATTTATTCCTATCTGAAACTTTGGATCATATTTTACATCTTTCTAATTGACAGTAAACCATTATCTCTTACCACTTTCAAGTTATAGCCTTGGAAATCTGAACTATTTTATTGACAAAAAATATTTACCACTCTTGACCACTAGGGGTTATGTCGCAATTTGGTGACAGACACACTCAAAGAGTTAAAGCAAACATTGCATCTGTAGTACTCTTTCTTGGCATGAAACCACACTGCTGATCACTGATTGTCACCTCTCCGCTTAACCTGGCTTCAACAACTCTTTCCCATATCTTCACAGTGTGGCTGATCAACTTTATGCCTCTGTAGTTACCACAGCTCTGAGCATCACCTTTGTTCTTGAAAACTGGTACCAAAATACTTCTCCACTTCTCAGGCATCCTCTCCCTCTCCAAGATTGTGTTAAACAATCTGGTTAAAAAGTCCACTGCCATTCCTCCTAAACATCTCCATGCCTCCACAGTTATGTCATCTGGACCAACTGCCTTTCCATTCTTCAACCTCTTCAAAGCTGCCCTCACTTCTGCCCTGTTAATCCTTGGGACTTCCTTGTTCACCATCTTTCACCATCCAACCGATGATCCTGAAGGACAAGCTGCTGTGCGCAGGGGTGGACCAGCACCTGTCATCATGGATCCTGGACTACCTCACTAACTGGCCACAGTTTGTGAGAACCCGGGATTGTGTGTCTGACATGATCATCGGTAGCAGGGGCCCCCCCAGGGAACGGTTTTGGCTCCCTTCCTGTTCATCCTTTATACTGCGGATGTCTCACACAACACAACACACTGCCATCTACAGAAGTTCTCTGATGACTCTGCGATCGTCGGCTTCATCTCCAACGGAGATGAAGCTGAGTACAGAGGACTTATCCAGGACTTCGTGGACTGGTGCCATCGGAACTGCCTCCAGATCAACGCGAGGAAAACTAAGGAGCTGGTGGTGGAATGCCGCAGGCAAGGACAACCCCTCACAGCACCAGTAAACATCCAGGGAACAGACATTGAGATGGTGACATCCTACAAGTACCTGGGTGTTCATCTGAACAATAAACTAGACTGGTCACACAATACCGACGCACCCTACAAGAAGGGGCAGCGCAGGCTGTTCCTACTGAAGAGGCTCAGGTCTTTTGGTGTACAAGAGGTGCTCTTGAAGACATTCTACGACACAGTGGTGGCATCAGCCATCACTTTCGGAGTGGTCTGCTGGGGCAACAGCATTACAGCAGCAGATAGGAAGAGACTGAACAAACTAATCAAGAAAGCTAGCTCTGTCCTGGGGCAACGCCTTGACCCAGTGGAGGAGATAGGAGAGAGAAGGATGGTGGCTAAACTGTCATCTCTGCTGGAGTACGAGTCCCACCCCATGCAAGACATACTGAACGCACTGAGGAGCTCATTTAGCAGTAGACTACATCATCCTAGGTGCACGACCGAGAGATTTCGCAGCTCCTTCCTACCTACGGCTGTCAGACTGTATAACCTAAGCAGGCTGCTCGCAGAGATAGCAAAAAAACGTGACGACCTAATAGTATTGAATGCAAAAGACGCAACAGACTTACACAAATGGTCCCCTCCAGTATACAACTAGGACAATATCAGTCGCTATGGAGGGTGACAATATGTATGAGTACATATTCATACTACGCAGAGTAACTAAATAGACGGTTATGCTGTTTATTCCATCTAGCTACAATGCTCCGCACTGTGTATATACTGTATATTTATATATTTATGTGTACATATGTATATTCACTGCTCTTATTTTCTTATCTTCTAAATTATTGCTTTGAGTGTTGCTATCCCTGTGCTGTTGCAATCCTGGAATTTCCCCATTATGGGACTAATAAAGGCTTATCTTATCTTATCTTTCCTTCATCCATCCTCCTCTCTCTCTCTCTCTCTCTCTCATTTTCTTTATTCATCAGCTCTTCAAAGTACTCCTTCCACCTTCTCAACACACTCTCGTCATTTGTTAGTACATTACCATTTATGTCCTTAATCAACCTAACCTGCTGCACATCCTTTCCAGCTCAATCTCTGTCTAGCCAATCGATACAAGTCCTTTTCTCCTTCCTTAGTGTCCAGTCTCTTATACAACTCACTATATGCCTTATCCTTTGCCACCTCTCTCTTTGCCATGCGCCTAGACTCCTGTCTACTTTCTTCATCTCCCTGACTATCCCACTTTTCTTTGCAAACCTCTTCCTTTGAATACTTTGCTGTACCTCCTCATTCCACCACTAAGTCTCCTTGTCTTCCTTCCTCTGTCCACTGGATACACCACATACCTTTCTACCCATTTCCCTCAATATTTTTGCTGTACTGTCCCAGTCATCTGGTAATTCTTCCCTACCACCCAGAGCCTGTATCAACTCTTTCCTGAACTCTGTGCGACCTTCTTCCTTCTGTAACTTCCCCCACTTAATCTTTGGCTCTGCCTTCACTCGCTTTCTCTTCTTGCTTTCAAAAGTCATCCTGCAGACTACCATCCGATGCTGTCTAGCTGCATTCTACCCTGCCACCACCTTGCGGTCTCCTATTTGTTTCAGATTTCTCCTTCTGCATAAGATGTAATCCACCTGTGTGCACCTTCCTCACTCTTGTAAGTCATCCTATGTTCCTCTCTCTTCTTAAAGTATGTGTTCATAGCCATTTCCATCTTTTTAACAAAATCCACAACTATCTGTCCATCCACATTTCTCTACTCAAGACCATATCTACCCAGGACCTCCTCATCACCTCTGTTCCCTTCACCTACATGTCCATTAAAGTCTGCTCCAATCACCACTCTCTCCCCTCTGGGAACACTCTCTACCACTTCATCCAACTTAGTCCAGAATTCCTCTTTCTCTTCCACCTGACATCCAACTTGTGGGGTATATGCACTGACAACATTTAGCATCACGCCTTTGACTTCTAGCTTCAAATTCATGATTCTGTCTGACTCCCTGTCACTGCTGAACACTCTTCACATAGTCTTCTTTCAAGTTTATTCCTACTCCATTTCCCTTCCTATCCACACCATGGTAGAATAGTTTAAATCCACCTCCAATGCTCCTAGCCTTGCTTCCCTTCCATCTGGTTTCGTGAACACAGTATATCTACCTTTCTTTTTTCCATCATATCAGCCAACTCTCTGCTATAGCCCCTACATTTAACGTTCCTACTCTTACCTCCACATTTCTACCTTTTCTTTTCTCTTTCGCCCTCCTCCTCTCCTCCTCCTTGATCTTCAACCAACAGTAGCCCAATTTCCACCGGCACCCTGTTGGTTAACAGCACCGATGGCGGTCGTTGTTAACCCGGGCCTCGACCGATCCGGTATGAAAGTTTCATTCGTCATGATCCACATGTTTGATTTGACAAAGGTTTTATGTCGGATGCCCTTCCTGACACAACCCTCCCCATTTACCCGGGCTTGGGACCGGAACTAGGAGTACATCTATTTAAGTACAACTGATCTTAAATCCTATCAAACCATGCAATGTCTTATTATTGGTGATATACAGTATGTCTAACCAGTATGCTTACCTTAACCAGTTGAATGGCTTGTGGGGAGAAGTCACAACAGTATAAAAATGAGTCAGTTTCTCTGTGAAATAGAAAAATGAACATACCAATCACAAAAGTATTAATGTCTAATACTGAGGCCTGGTGCACATGACATTTTCATTTAGACCCGGAGAGAAACCTCTGCGTGCACATAACACGTCTCAGAAGAAACAGACACTAAAAAAATGTGTTGAAAGTCTACTTCGCTGACTTTAAGAGTCCTACACAAACTGGGTATAAATATTCTGTCATAAAAGCAAACATAACAAAGTCATTTACTCAAACAGTGATTATTTTAGCATATCTATAAAGTCTAAAGGTTCCATAAGTGACACAAGAGTATCCATCCATCCATTTTCTACTGCTTTTCCGGGGATCCGGGTTGCGGAGGCAGCAGTCCAAGCAGAGAAGCCCAGAGAAGCCACCTCTTCCAACTCTTTAGAGGGGAGGCCAAGGCACTCCCATGCCAGCTGGGAGACATAGTCTCTCCAGCATGTCCTGGATCGCACGTCCCTCTGGGATTTCCTCCCAATGGGACGTGCCCCAAAAAAACTAAAGTGGGAGGTGCCCAGGAGGCATCCTAATCATATGCCCAAACCACCTCAACTGACTCCTTTTGATGTGAAGGAGCAGCAGCTGTCCTCTGAGCCTCTCCCTGATAAATCAACTCCTCACCCTATCTTTCAGGGTTAGTCCAGCAACTCTACGGAGAAAGCTCATTTCAGTTCCTTGTATGTACAGTATGTTGCAATCTCGGTCTTTTGGTCATTATCCAAAGTTAATGACCACAGATGAAGGCAGGAACGTAGACTGAGTGGTAAATCGACAGCTTTGCTTTAGAGCTTAGCTCCCTCTTCACCATAACAGACCGATACAACGTTCACATCACTGCAGATGCTGCTCTGATTCGTCTGTCAATCTCCCAAGCTATTTTCCCTTCACTCATGAATAAGACCCCAAGATATTTAAACTCCTCCACTTGGGGCAGGACCTTGTCCCCAACCTGGAGAGGGCAATCCACCCTTTTTTGGCTGAGCACCATGGACTTGGAATTGGAGGTACTGACTCTCATCCTAGCTGCTTCACATTCAATAGCAAACTGCCCCAGCAAGACCTGTAGGTAATTGCTCAATGAAGCCAGCAGGACATCATTTGCAAACAGCAGAGATGAGATCCTGTGGTCACCGAATATGACACCCTCCGTTCCTTGGCTGTGCTAAGAAATCCTGTCCATAAATATTATGAACAGGATTGGTGTCAAACAGCACCCCTGTCGGAGTCCAACTCTCATTGGAAATGAGCTTGGCTGATTGTTGGCAATACAAACTAAACTCTTGCAATGGTTGTATAGAGACCGGACAGCTCATAGCAATGAGCCCAATACCCCCTACTCCCGAAGAACACCCCAAAAGAAACCATGAGGGACGTGGTCAAATGCTTTCTCCAAGCCCACAAAACACATATAGACTGGTTGGGAAAACTCCCATGAACCCACAAGGATCCTTGAGAGGGTGAAGAGTTGGTCCAGTGTGTCACGACCAGGATGAAAACCACATTGTTCTTCCTTAATCAGAGGTTTGGCCAATGGCTGGACACTCCTCTCCAGCACCTTGGCATAGACCTTCCTGAGGAGGCTGAGGAATGTGATCCCTCTAAAACTGGAACACACCCTCCAGTCTTCCTTCTTGAAGAGAGGAACCACCACCTCAGTTTGCCATGCCAAAGGTACTGTCCCCAACATCCACGAGATGTTGCAGAGGCATGTCAACCAGGACAGCGCCACAACATCCAGAGCCTTGAGGTACTCAGGGAGAATCTCATCCACCCCTGGGTACCTGCCACCAAAGAGTTTTTTTTAACCACTTCGCCAGCCTCAGCCCCTGTGATGGGCAAATCATTCCCCTCGTCCTCAGGCTCTGCTTCCACTATGGAAGACGTGTCAGTGGTATTGAGGAGCTCCTTGAAGTATTCCTTCCACTGTCTGACAATATCCCCAGTTGAAGCAGCTCTCCATCCGCACCATACACAGTGTGAACAGGGAGCTGCTTCCCCCTTCTGAGTCACCGGACAGTTTGCCAGAACTGCTTCGAGGCCAACTGAAAGTCTTACTCCATGACCTCACCAAACTCCTCTCACACCCGAGTTTTAGCCTCAGCAACTGCTCATGCTGTACTCCATTTGGCCTGCTGGTACAACTCAGCTGCTTCAGGAGTCCCACAAGCCAACCAAGCTTGGTAGGACTCCTTTAGCTTCACCTCTGGCGTCCACCATTTAGTTCGGGGGCTGCCACCACAAGAGGCACCAACAACCTTGTGGCCACAGCTCTGAGCAGCTACTTCAGCAATGGAGGTGGAGAACATGGCCCATTCAGATTCCATTTTTCCAGTCTCTCTTAGAATGTGGTCGAAGTTCTTCCAGAGGTGAGAGCTGAAGACCTCTCGGACAGGGGCCTCAGCCAGCAAACCCTCACTATACGTTTGGGTTTGCCAGGATTGAATGGCATGCTCCCCCACCATCAGATCCAACTCACCACCCGGTGGTGATTGGTTGACAGCTCTGCACCTCTCTTTACCCAAGTGTCCAAGACAAATGGTTGCAGGTCTGATAACAAGATAAGAAAACTGATCATCGACCTGCGATCTAGGGTATAATGGTGCAAAGTGCACATATGGACACCTTTGTACTTGAACATGGTGTTCATTATGGACAAACTGTGGTTAGCACAGAAGTCCAATAACTGAATACCACTCGGGTTCAGATGGGGTAGGCTGTTCCTCCGAATCATACCCCTCCAGATATCCCTGTCATTGCCCACGTGTGCGTTGAAGTCCCCCAGTAGGACAATGGAGTCTCCAAGAGGAGCACTTTCCAGTTTCCAGCACACCAGTCAGACTTCAAAAAGGGTGGGTACTCTGAAACATCATTTGGCGCACAGGCACAAATGATGGTCAATACCCATTTCCCAAACAGAAGGCACAGGGAAGCAACACTTTCATCCGCTAAGGAGAACCCACAACATAAAGGAGGCCAGATGGGGGGAAACAAGAATATCCACCCTTGCTCGGTGCCACTCGCCTGGGACAATTCCAGAAAAGGCTAAGGACCAACCTTTCTCCAGGAGACAAGTTCCACAACCCGAGCTGTGCGTCAAGATGAGCCCAAATATATCTAGGGGGTATCTCTCAACCTCATGCACAAGCTCAAGTTCCTTCCCCGCCAGAGAGGTGATGTGCCACTAAAGTATGTCAATCTTTAATCTGTTTTGTCCATAAATGATGCCATGAGACGGCCTCTGTTGTGATGTGGCACAGTATAAATAAAGCTGAATTGAACTGAATTGAATTGAAAATGATCATAAATGATCATATATGGTCTGGGGACTCCAGTCTTTTCTCTAATAAATGGTTCATCAAGTGCCACAACTAAAATGTTTTATTATACTGTATAAATTAGGGCTATCATGATATCACTTTTTTGCTACATAACTGACACGGGTGGAAATATTTTGGTAGAAGTATTTGTGCAGTTTATACAAAATGTTGTTTTCAATTTGTTTTTGTGGAAATACTCTAACATAAAATACTGTAATATTGTATGTAAAACAACTGAAAAACAAAAAGCAATTACTCTTAATGGAAAATTAAAAAGCAGCCAAAAAACTCTAACACACAATATATCATATATGTGCACTATTAACACACTATTCATTAAAATAAATAAACATTTGCACTTATTGTGAAACTTCTAATATAAATCATTGCAAAGAATTATTAAAAAATATAAACACTTACTCACCTGATGTTATCTAAAATGGGAAATACACTGTTACCAACTCCACACCCAACCTGTAATGAAGAAAAATCAAAGCAAAGTTGTTGGTACATTTGACAATGTGTGCTGCAACTCCAACAGCTGCTATTATGAATAGAAATTAGATCCAATGGTATGTGAACATTTGTGTAAACCTCTAAGATCCTGAAAGATACAAGTTGTCCAGGAAACGAAGCGTTATCCGTCTCGTGTTTTTCTGCTGCCACTTCTTGACAGCACTCCTGAAAGTGGAAGGCATCTGTATGTCTGTGATGGTGCAGGGGATCTGTGAGTTGGTGATGTCCAGACTCTGTGTCTACACCGGGAGCTCTGCATTGTGGGATTGCTGCATACTGATGATCCAGACAAATGTTTGCAACTTGCTCTTTTGCAGCTGAAGGAAGTAACTCTGGGAATTCTAGAAAAAGCCACCTGCGATCTTTGAAGAACTTAGTCTGGTGTGTCTCATAAAACTTGTCCCAGTACTGGGAAGCCGCTGTGTCAAATTTATCTATGAAAAGGGAATAAAAGGAAGATTGTTTTTCACTAATTTGTGTGTAAATAATTAGTAAATTAAAACTAAATTAATGTGTCTGTGTATTTAGTGGAAATACTTGCCTTGCTCTTTTAAAGGAAGTCGTACACTGGAATTTTCTTTGGCTTTCTGAAATGCATTTTCTCTGTCCTCCTCTGTCCACTGCACATGATCCCTAATATAAAAAAGAACTTCACTCAGATATCTTATATGTTATTGCACTTCAGGTTTATGAAGACACCTTTGTGTAGCCCTTGATTTATAATCATTTCATCACTAACCACATGTTGTGTTGAAAGATGTCATCAGGATTGGTCAGAATCCGGGAACCCAGAGATGCTGAAGGTCTTCCTCCGCTGCTCTTTAACCTCATGGACAGTTTGAAGAAAACTTTGCCCAGTTTGGTTACAGAGGCACTCCACAGTTTGTGCATTTATGCTGTAAATTTACAGGATAACTTGAAAGTGAAGCTAAAGCATAGCTGCTTAATGCTAACAAAGCAAAAAATATCAGAAACAGTGCTTATAAACAAGCTATGGTAAAATTGAACTATGACTAATTTATAGAGAACAAGTTTTTTCTTTTAAGTAAGCAGTTTTGTAGTGCTTCTATTGTGCTGCTGAAAACAACACAGTAGAATTATGACAGAATATGCAAATGCTGTTGGGTTCTTGTGGATACTAACTCACATGTGGAGAATGAAGTAACAGACTATATAATAAACAGAGCCCCTATGGTGAGTTTCTTTTCTGTCTATGGAGAAGAAGCTGACCTGGAATGACATCTGGCATGCAGAACCTCAGCGCATCCAGTTTATGCTCCGAGTGGTACATGATGTGCTACCCAGTCCGCCAAACCTGCATACCTGGGGCAAGAACGAGCTGCCAACATGTCCTCTTTGCCCAGGAAAGGGCACACTTGAACACATCCTCAGCAGCTGCCCAACAGCCCTTGGTGATGGCCGCCATCATTGGTGCCATGGCCAGGTGCTAAAGTGTGTAGCGGAGACCATCTCCAGCGCCGTAGCCAACAATAAGCAGGTTGGTAGTCAAAGGAAAATCACCTTTATTAGGGCTGGAGAGAGGCCCCAACCACATCACCACATCAGCCACCATTCTTTCTTCAGCTTCAGACTGGGACCTGCCAACTGACTTGGGCAAGCAGCTTAAGTTCCCTGACTATGTAACACCAACATCTCTTAGGCCAGATGTGGTACGTACATCTTCCTCTTCCAGGCAGGTCCTGTTAGTGGAGCTCACAGTTCCCTGGGAGGAGCGCCTGGAAGAGGCCAATGAACGCAAATGGCTCAAATACCAAGAACTGGTAGAACAGTGCTAGAGAAATGGTTGGAGAGCATACTGTGAGCTCACAGAGGTGGGATGTCAAGGCTTTGCTGCCTGCTCCCCTGTGCAAAATTTGCACTCTCTTTGGCATCAAAGGAGCTGCAAAAAGGAAGGCCATCAAATCTGCCACTGAGGCTGCAGAAAGAGCCTCTCAGTGGCTATGGATTAAGAGGTCTGAATCGTGGGCCAGTGCCACTGGGACACAAGTCAGGGTCTGATCAACTCTGGCTGGGTCACCTGATTGAGGGTGTCTGATGTCGTGAGACCTGAAACACCCGATGACATCAGGAAACATCAATGATGATGTGTCCCGATGAGAGAAGGGAAATATAATTTATGAGGGAACACAAAATTTAAAATGCACTTAGTAAGATCTACTAGGAAGGGTTTTTGTGTGTCTGTGTGTGGGGTAAAATTGTGGAATGAGTTGGGGGAGAAACACAGGCAATGTCCAAACATTCATATATTTAAATCAACATATAAAGAAATGACTTTTGAGCAATATAAAAATAAAGGGCAGTAATATTACAATGTGTCTTCAATGAAAAAAGGTTGTTATTGTGTGTGTTATTGTGTTATGGTGATTGTGATGGTGTTGTCTGTGTTTGTGCTGAACATACCAGAAGTATTTATTTATTATAGTTACAATTATTGTTGGATGTTGGTATTGTTGTCAATATGGACTGTCGTCGTTGCGTCATTTCTGTTGCATAATTTGACTATGGGGTGTATTATGGTGAATGTGGTTGTGGGACGAATGATGACTAAGAGTGATGTTGTAATTTGCTGGGTATGGAAAAGGGGTGGGACTATATAAGCGTTGGCTTCTTCCCACTCCTTTTGAACATTTTATTTTTGGCTTGATTTTTGTTTTAAATTTTTTTTTTCTTTTTGTCGGAATGCTCAAATAAATAAAATCAATCAATCAATCAATCCATGGATGTATCTGTTCACATCATCACCTGTCAAATGTCAAATTCATGCTGACATCATTGATGTTATGAATAAGTTCAAATCACAACTACAACCTGGAAAACTAAGATCCTTCTCTGCTTTTTTTCAGACAAATTTATCTGATGTGCATCACTTTATGGCTGATCTAACTCAGTGTAAAAATTCATTTTAAATCTTTGATGTTTAACTTATACAGTATGCACTTCAAATTAGTCACTTCTTCTTTTGTTTCATTGTATGAGGTGGGGGTAATCATCTATTGGAACCTGCTAACCATTAGCTATTGGTAGCAAAACCATCCATCCATCTTCTACCGCTTAATCCGTTTCGGATCGCGGGGGGCTGGAGCCTATCCCAGCATCTTTGGACGAGAGACAGGGTACACCCTGGACAGATCGCCAGTCCATCGCAGGGCCAACACAGAGAAACAGACAACCATTCACTCTCACAGTCATACCTAAGGACAATTTAGAATCCCCATTTTGATGCCAATTAACCTAACTTGCATGTTTTTGGCATAAGATAAGATAAGATAAGCCTTTATTAGTCCCACAACGGGGAAATTCCAGGATTGCAACAGCACAGGGATAGCAACACTCAGAGCAACAATCAGAAGGCAAGAAAAAAAAAAGCAAGCAAGCAAGAGCAGCTAATATACATATGTACATATTACTATAAAATATATATATACACACACACACAGACACACAGTGCAGAGCATTGTAGCTGGATGGAATAAATATATGAATATATAGACACACAGTACGGAGCATTGCAGCTAGGTGGAATAAATATGTAAATATATAAACAAACAGTGCAGAGCAATGTAGCTAGATGGAATAATATGTAGATGTATAAACACACAGTGCGGAGCATTGTAGCTAGATGGAATAAATATAAACACACCTAGTGCGGAGCATTGTAGCTAGATAGAATAAATATGTAAATATATAAACACACAGTGCAGAGCATTGTTGCTAGATGGGATGAAACAGCACAACCGTCTACTTAGTTATCCTACATGGTATGATTATGTGCCCATACATATTCTCACCCTCCATAGCGACCGGTATTTTCCTAGTTGTATGCCAGAGGGAACCATTGTGCAAGTCTATTGCATCTTTTGCATTCAAAAAACTATTAGTTTGTTACGTCTTTTTGCTATCTCTGCGAGCAGCCCTGCTTAGGTTGTACAGTCTGACAGCCGTTGGTAGGAAGGACCTGCGAAACCTCTCGGTTGTGCACCTGGGATGATGTAGTCTGCTGCTAAATGAGCTCCTCAGTGCATTCAGTATGTCCTGCATAGGGTGGAACTCGGACTCCAGCAGAGATGACAGTTTAGCCACCGTCCTTCTCTCTCCTATCTCCTCCACCGGATCAAGGCGCTGCCCCAGGACAGAGCTAGCTTTCTTGATCAGTTTGTTCAGTCTCTTCCTATCGGCTGCAGTAATGCCACTGCCCCAGCAGACCACTCCAAAAGTGATGGCTGATGCCACCACCGTGTCATAAAATGTCTTCAGCAGCGCCCCTTGTACACCAAAAGACCTGAGTCTCCTCAGCAGGAACAGCCTGCGCTGTCCCTTCTTGTAGAGTGCGTCAGTATTGTGTGACCAGTCTAGTTTATTGTTCAGATGAACACCCAGGTACTTATAGGATGTCACCATCTCGATGTCTGTTCCCTGTATATTTACTGGTGCTGTGAGGGGTTGCCCATGCCTGCGGCAGTCCACCACCAGCTCCTTAGTTTTCCTCGCGTTGATCTGGAGGCAGTTCCGATGGCACCAGTCCACGAAGTCCTGGATAAGCCCTCTGTACTCAGCGTCATCTCCATTGGAGATGAGGCCGACGATCGCAGAGTCATCAGAGAACTTCTGTAGATGGCAGTGTGTTGTGTTGTGTGAGAAGTCCGCAGTATAAAGAGTGAACAGGAAGGGAGCCAGCACCGTTCCCTGGGGGGCCCCCGTGCTACCGATGATCGTGTCGGACACACAGTCCCGGGTTCTCACAAACTGAGGCCGGTTCGTGAGGTAGTCCAGGATCCATGATGACAGGTGCTGGTCCACCCCTGCGCGCAGCAGCTTGTCCTTCAGGATCATCGGTTGGATGGTGTTGAAAGCACTGGAGAAGTCAAAGAACATGATCCTCACCATATTCCCGGGCTTCTCCAGGTGGGACAGAGAACGGTGAAGGAGGAAGATCACCGCATCCTCCACCCCAATGCCATGCTGGTAGGCGAACTGAAGTGGATCCATCGCTGGTTCCACCAGGGGGCGGAGGTGAGCAAGGAGCAGTCTCTCCAGGGTCTTCATCAAGTGGGACGTCAAGGCCACCGGTCTGTAGCTGTTCAGCTCTTTGGGGTGGGAAGTTTTTGGTACAGGTACCACACAAGATGTTTTCCACAGCTGTGGTACCCTCCCCAGCTTCAGGCTCAGGTTGAAGATGTACGTCACAATCCCACACAGCTGGTCTGCACAGGACTTGAGGAGCTTTGCGCTGATGCCGTCCCATGTGGGAGGATGTGGGAGGAAACTGGAAAAATCTCGGAGTAAACCCACACAGACACGGGGAGAACATGCAAACTCCACACAGATCACTGTTGGTTGGGGGCTGGGATCGAACCCAGGATCCCCCGGCCAAGGGTGAGTTGCTGTGCTGAAACAACTCAGTACACTGTAATTTGACTGTAAAAACACCATAGTGACATGTTCAGAGACAGAAGTTGGGCAGTATTTTGTTTACAACCAACAAGAAGAAACATATAAAAACAGAAAATAATTGGGGAAAGTTTGGTAAAGTGAGCCAGTTTTTATTTTTGCTGCCCTCTAAGTAAGCTGAAGTGAGGTAGGAAAACTACTAAAACAGCTACCCTTATTTCTGTATATCTTCTATTGTGGAGAATGTGCACAAGGATGAGACTGAGTTATTCCTCAGGTTCAGCTTTATTCACAGATCACATACTCCAACAATCTCAAAGCAGGAAAAGAGGAAGAATAATCTCACAACTCCTTTTTTATACCCCGGACATCGAAACTGAAGTCACATGGTGTTTAAGCAAACATACAGTCACATTGTAACCCCTTTGATCTTCCACACCATTGTCCTTTAGTCTCTGGTGGTCCGGACATCTCCCCAGGTCACCTCCCTGAAACAAAGGCCAATTCTCACACTCTCTCATTGTCTCTTGGAGACTCAGACCTTTTGTTCCCTGAGATGTGCAGCACACAATAAACACACAGCAATATATTTGTGGAACATATATAACCAACATATGTGCCCATATGTGCCCACATGACCCCCCCCAAACGTCTAAAATGGAACAAACATAACCAGAGATGCATGACATAATAACATTACTACATATCAATCCACCAGTTGCCTAGGTCCAAGTCTTCTGCCATACTTGCTGTAAGCCGGCTTTACTGTTTCCACAGTGTCTTCCTGCTGTGGAACTGTTGCCTGTGGATTAAAACTGTTAGTTAATCTCTGTGGGTGTTCTGGAGAATGCCCTCTAGGGGGTCTGCCACGACGGGAGGCCCTCGCCAACTGCACTGCTTCATCCGCCAAAACAAAAGCGGGTTTGAGTCTGTTTATACCAATTAACTCCTTTCTGTCTCCCAAATCCAGCAAAAAATGCTTCTCTCCTATTTCCAGCACCCTAAACGGTCCATCGTAAGGCGGCCGCAAGTTTGGGCGATGGGCATCATGTCTGACAAAAACAAACTCCGCATTTTTTAAAGCTTTCGGCACAAAAACGCGTGGAAAACTGTGATGAACTGGGCCCGGAAGCATGTTTGGTCCCGTGTCGCTCTGCAACAGCTGAGCGGGGGGGGGGGGGGGGCAATTTGGCGCAGGATTATCGGGGAGAAATTCCCCGGGCAGACGGAGAGGCTGTGCAAATACTAACTCAGCTGGGGAGGCTTGCAAATCCTCCTTAGGTGCAGAACGCAACCCCAATAAAACCCATGGAAGCCTGTCTACCCAATTTGTGTCCGTAAGCGACGCTCTGAGGGATGCTTTCAATGACCTATGGAAACGTTCGCATAAACCGTTAGCCTGTGGGTTGTACGCGGTAGTGCGGTGGATCGTTACCCCTAGGCTGCGGGCCATCGATGACCAGAGCTCGGAAACAAATTGAGGGCCTCTGTCGG
The DNA here is from genome assembly GCA_020510985.1 of Pholidichthys leucotaenia. Classification (NCBI taxonomy): domain Eukaryota; kingdom Metazoa; phylum Chordata; class Actinopteri; order Cichliformes; family Pholidichthyidae; genus Pholidichthys; species Pholidichthys leucotaenia. The sequence continues at coordinate 52,856,064 of CM035843.1, forward strand.
ACGTTATGTCTGATGGAACTCCAAAGTGCGCTACCCAAGCTGTTAAAAACACGCGTGTCACCTACTCGGCTGTGGTTGATGCCAGTGGGACCGCTTCCGGCCAATGCGTGGTGCGGTCCACCATAGTCAAAAGATGTGTGTACCCCTGTGACAACGGAAGGGGGCCTACCAAGTCGACATGCACATGATCAAAGCGCTTAGCCGGGATGTGAAAAGGCTCCAAAGGAGCTCTAGTGTGTCTGTGTATTTTGGCTCGTTGACACGCTACGCAGGCTGTCGCCCATTCCTTGACCTGTTTGCGCAACCCCGGCCATACAAATTTCTCTCCTACCATTTTGACCGATGCGCGCACCCCTGGGTGCGCTAGAGAATGGATCGAGTCAAAAACACGGCAGCGCCATGCAGCTGGTACCACCGGACGCGGCCGCCCAGTGGAGATATCGCAGATTAGCGGGCACCCTGCAGCACCCTGCAGCACCCTGTCCTCCAGCCTTAACCCTGCTGGTCCAGACTGGAGCACGCGCACGTCCGCGTCGCTAACCTGCTCCGCGGCCATGGCTGCATAATCTAACCCTACGCGGACCAGGGCTGCGCGCGCTTCTGCGTCACTACCCTGGCCCGCAGCCATGGCTGCAGAGTCTGCCCCCACGGGGCCTGGAGCTGTCACAGCACATGAGAGGCAGTCTGCCACTACATTATGTTTACCTGCGACATGCTCGATATCGGTGGTAAACTCCGATATCGCGGCCAGCTGTCTCTGCTGCCGGCCCGACCAAGGTTCCGAAATCTTGGCCATCGCAAAAGTCAGCGGCTTGTGGTCCATGAACGCGGTGAAACGGCGTCCTTCCAGCCAGAACTGGAAATGGCGGATGGCCAAGTGTAGTGCCAACAACTCCCTGTCGAACGCGCTGTACTTTCGCTCGCTATCGCGCAAGGTTTTGCTGAAAAATTCGAGCGGTTGCCAGGTCCCAGCTACATACTGTTCAACGACCGCCCCCACTGCTAAATCGGACGCGTCAGTGGTGAGCGCCATGCGTGCCGTTGGAACTGGGTGTGCCAACAAGGTAGCGTTTGCCAAAGCTGATTTGACTTGAGAGAATACGCGCTCCCACTCAGGAGACCATTCGATTTTATTCGTGGGTTTTTGGTTTTTTAGTGCAGCATACAATGGTTGCATGAGCTGCGCTGCGCTGGGGAGGAAATGGTTATAAAAATTAACCATTCCCAAAAACTCCTGTAACGCTTTAACCGTTTGAGGGTGGGGAAAATTTGTTATTGCGCGCACTTTATCGGGCAGAGGGACCGCTCCTTCTGGTGAAACGAGGTGCCCCAAAAAATCAATCTGCGCCACCCCAAACTGACACTTCGCTGGGTTAATTATTAACCCGTGCTCTGCTAACCTCCCAAAAACTGCTGTGAGATGGCTTTTGTGTTCGTCTTCAGACGTGCTGGCTACCAAATTGTCGTCCAAATAGACGAACACGAAAGGGAGGTCGCGTAGGACCACGTCCATCATGCGTTGGAACGTCTGTGCCGCACCCTTGAGTCCGAAAGGCATGCGCAAGAACTCAAAAAGCCCGAAAGGAGTTATTACCGCTGTTTTGGGTATGTCCTGAGCGCGCACTGGAACCTGATGGTAACCGCATACCAAATCTATTTTAGAAAAAATGCGCGCCCCGCCAAATGAACCGAAAAATCTTGGATGTGCGGGATTGGGTAGCGGTCGTGTGCAGTGGCGTTATTCAACCTGCGGAAATCACCGCAAGGTCGCCACGAGCCATCAGCCTTTGGGACCATGTGCAGTGGTGAAGCCCAGGGGCTTTTCGAACGCCTGATGATGCCCAGTTTTTCCAGGTTGGCAAACTCCTCGCGCGCTATGGTCAGTTTAGCTGAGTTCAGGCGCCGAGCTTTTGCAAAAACGGGTGGGCCGGTGGTAGTGATATAGTGTTCCACCCCATGTTTAGCCACTGTCGCCGAAAACGTTGGGACTGTGAGTGCTGGGAACTGAGTGAGGAGTGCGAGGAACTTACCACCCGCAGCTGTGACGTTGGCTTGTGCAGTTGGCGGCGCCACTCGAGCTGTGCAGGGAATAGAGTGAAAAGATAGTGCATTAACCAGACGTCTATTAGCAAGATCAACCAATAAACCATGTGCGCACAAAAAATCAGCCCCTAACATGTTGAAATTAACTGCAGCTACAACAAAAGTCCACTCAAATGCACGGCCCTGCAAAGACAGAAGCAGAGTCCTCTCACCGAAGGTCTTAATCGCTGAGCCGTTCGCTGCTGACACCAGGGGGCCCTTAGACGGTGTCAGCCGGTCCGCGTAGGAAGGCGTGATGAAGCTCAGCTGGGAGCCTGTGTCCACAAGGAAATGCCTCCTCGAGCGTGCATCCGTCAGGTAGAGCAGCTTGTTGTCTTCCCCGAGGGCCGCAGCCGCTACGACCCCCGGTCTTGGCGTTTCCCGAACGCTTGAAGTGGCACGGTGGGAGGCACTTGTGTGCCCTCTCTGCAAAGCGGCGATGACAGAAGCACAGGACGTCATCCGCTCCGTGTCGCTTGGTCCTGACTGCTGCCGTCGCCGGTTAGTCTGGTGCTGCAACCACTGGCCCCATGCCGTCTCCGGACGTTGCTCCTAGCTCTGCTGCTGCGGCCGAAACCGCGCTCTGTTTCTGGGCGTCGACGAGTCGCTGCGCCTCCTTGCTCAGCCCATGGTAGTCTCACCGGGCCAACCGAGGTGAGTCTGCTAGGGTAACTCTCACCGCTGGTGGCAGGGTCCGGAGGAAAAGGTGGGCGAAGATAAATTCGCAATCATCGGAGTCTTTCAGCCTTAGCATTTTCACCATTAGGTCTACGGGTCTGTCGTTCTCCGACTCCGTCAACGTTAGGAGCCCTTCTGCTCGCTGTTGCACCGAGGGGGTGAAGTGGCTTATAAGCGCAGCCTTCAATGCGCTGTATTTGTCGCTGTCCGGTGGGTGATTGACCAGATCTTCCACCCCCTGGACTGTGTGGCTGTCCAGCTTCGCCACCACATGGTAGAATTTCGTGTCGTCCTTCGAGATTCTCCGGAGGTTGAACTGCGCCTCGACCGCGCTAAACCAGGAGCGCGGACTATGCTGCCAGAAGTTGGGCAGCCGGAGTGTGGTGGCAGCCAACAGGCTGGCTTCTGCCGAGCCCCGCTCGGGAGAATTATCTCTGCTCATTCTTCGTCGTAAGGTCACCAGTGTGGAGAATGTGCACAAAGATGAGACTGAGTTATTCCTCAGGTTCAGCTTTATTCACAGATCACATACTCCAACAATCTCAAAGCAGGAAAAGAGGAAGAATAATCTCACAACTCCTTTTTTATATCCCGGACATCAAAACTGAAGTCACATGGTGTTTAAGCAAACATACAGTCACATTGTAACCCCTTTGATCTTCCACACCATTGTCCTTTAGTCTCTGGTGGTCTGGACATCTCCCCAGGTCATCTCCCTGAAACAAAGGCCAAATCTCACACTCTCTCTGTCTCTTGGAGACTCAGACCTTTTGTTCCCTGAGACGTGCAGCACACAATAAACACACAGCAATATATTTGTGGAACATATATAACCAACATATGTGCCCATATGTGCCCACACTATCAGCACAAATTGTAGGAAGGCATCAATGAGAAAGGGCCTTGAAAATGTGGCTTCTAGAAAAAAAAAAAAATTGCTCATGACTCAACTTGCCCCAAAGTAGGAGTGGGTAAAATGAACCATTTAGGGATAAATTGACCATCTGACTTTTTAAGCTTAAATTTTAACATATTTTGAAAAATTATTTACCTGTAGACATTACTTTTGTTCCCAAAAATTTTTTTTAGGTTTAGAGCTCACATAATTAAGATAGAAAGAGCCTTAAAAAGTTTCAAATTTACAGTCACAAAATTGTAATTCCTGTTAAATTAGGGTGCACAAACAAGTTAAAATGTACAGGAAAACTCTTGTGTACATTTTATTGCCTGGCTGAAAAAATAAGCAATTCTCTCCATCAATTTCTCTTGTAATTTTGAATTTCTTTAAACAGTCTTTTAAAAAAAATTGACCTTATGAACCAACTGGCAATTGGAACACAATCAAAAACAATGGATTGTATTGCAGTTTGTAACTCTCCCCATTGTGGGACTAATGAAGGTTTAGCTTATCTTATCTTAAAAGATTGTCATGTCTGACACCACTGGTAGTTCTCACACTTCATCAGAGAAAACACTTTTGGACCTGAATCCAGAAGCTAATCCAAGGTGTCATTGCTGAGATGAAAGTTTCAAATTCATACATCCAGGTATTTGGCGTACATTTGCTGCTTTGCCTGGGTTTGATCTAATCCAAGTATCAAGAGGTCTTGATGGCTAAATCACACAAAACTGTGGCCACACTGATAAACTACCCACATCACTGTAATTATACATCAATTTTACATCCAGTTTTCTTTAATTGCTCATGAGCCCCAGTTCACCCCACTCTCCATCTTTCATCATTACTGAGATCTTTGGCTGACACCATATTTGAGGCTAATGTTAGGTGGTTAGCTCATAGCTCAGGTGAGGGACACAGCCTGAGCACATTAATATAAAATTGGTTGAAAGCAAGACTGTTAAAGCTCAAATAAATCATTATTGGGGACAAGGGTTGCTGGCGTGAGTGGTCAATCGGATATGATTTGTACCCCAGGAACTGATCAGAGGTCCTGGCTACAGAGAATGAGTAAGCCTGCTAATGCTAGGTGACCTGATCTATCGGCCTCTGCCCGCCAAGGCTAATGCAGAAGAGCCTAACTGATCTCTGATCTCTGAACTCTGTACAAAATACAACAAAAATAAGACAGAATGATGCAAGAATGTGGATTAACACGAGAACTGCTGGCAATTTACAGGTGCATCTCAATGCATTAGAATATCATCAAAAAGTTATATTTCAGTAATTCAATTCAAAAAGTGAAACTCATATTATATAGATTCATTCCACACAGAGTGAGAGTGATATAGTTCAAGCCTTTATTTCTTTTAATTTTGATGACTATGGCTTACAGCTAATGAAAACCCAAAATTCAGTTTCTCAAAAAAATTGAATATTACATAAGAACAATTTTTTTAAAAAAGGATTTTTAATAGAAATTTTGGCCGACAAAAAAAAAATTAAAAAAAAATTGGCCAACTGAAAAGTATGTTCAATGTACACACTCAATACTTGGTTGGGGCTCCTTTTGCATGAATTACTGCATCAATGCAACATGGCATAGAGGTGATCAGCCTGTGACAGTGCTGAGGTGTTATGGAAGCCCAGGTTGCTTTAATATCGGCCTTCAGCTCATCTGTATTGCTGGGTCTAGTGTCTCATCTTCATCTTGACAATACTCCATATATTCTCTGTGAGATTTGGGTCAGGAAAGTTTGCTGTCCAATCAAGCACAGTGATACTGCGGGTCATTAAACCAGGTATTGGTACTGTTGGCAGTCAGGGAAGGTGCCAAGTCCTGCTGGAAAATGAAATCAGCAGAGGAATGCATGAAGTGCTCTAAAATTTCCTGGTAGATGGCTGTGCTGACTTTGGGCTTCATAAGACACAGTGGACAAACACCAGCAGATGACATGGCTCCCCAAATCATCACTGACTGTGGAAACTTCCCACAGGACCTCAAGCAACTTGGATTCTTTGCTTCTCCACTCTTAGTGTTTCTCAACCTGTCCGCGCCCCCCCTGGGGGGGTGCCTGAGCCCACGGGGGGGCACAGAGCTCCATCTGTTTTGAGGTCATGAAATGTGCGGGTAAAAAAAAAAAAATGCATGAATGACATCAAATAAAGAAAGAGGACGGTGTGGTGGACGCAACACACATGGCACTCCACCCAGTACAGGGGGTTGGCGGGGGAGAAGATAGAGATGCTAATGGAGAAAAGGTGAGAGGAGTGAAACAAACAAAGACGTGCCTTTCACCCCCGCAGCGCCAGGTTCGCATCTGAGGATGCAGGGGTGTGAATGTATTGTAGCAAGACCTGCTCTGTGACGTGTGTGTCAATGTTATGTTAATGCGTGTACATGTCTTTCAGTGCGTATGTTAATGTGCTTACCCTGTGTGCCGGAGGCGGGAATAAAAGTGTACAAAGGAGTTCGCTCAGGCACTCAGGGTTATTCAGTTCCATTCTGTGTTGGAGGAGAAATCAAGTTCTGTGTCGTGCAGCTCGCTGTCTTGTCTGATTCCATCCTCCACAATGGCTGAGAAACGTAAACGTGCGGAGGACCCCGTGGAGTTAAAAAAGAAAAAAAGACAATATATTGACAGCTACCTGAACTATGGATTTATAGAAGCACAAGACTCTTTTCTGCCAGAATGTGTTATTTGTGGTGAAAAGCTGGCTAATGACAGCATGAAGCCCAGCAAACTGAGACGGCATCAGGAGACTCGACACCAAGAGACCATTGCTGCAAGTCGGGATTTTTTTGAGAAGAAACGGCACCTGGAGTTTTCAAGGAGACACAGGGATATCAGAAAATCCTTTGAACGGGCAGGTAATGATTCGACTGTGCCCTGCTCATTGTGAAGGCAAAAAAGCCGCACAATATTAGTGAGCAGCTGATCAAGCCCGCAAGCCTAAAAACTGTGGAGAAAATGTGTGGAGCACAAGCAGTTGATAAAGTCAAGACTGTGCCCCTCTCTGACAATACTATCAAGGACAGAATCGATAAAATGGCTACAGACTGCCAAAACCAGCTGCACAAGAAACTTAGGAGGATTCCCTTCCCCATTCAACTGAATGAGACCATTATGGTATCAGACGAGGCTCTGCTAATTGTGTATTGTCAGTAGATTGATGATGGCAACTTAAAACAAGACATTCTTCTGTCAACAAAAACAGCAACAACGACAACAGGCGCGGATATTTTCACGGCTGTGGATTCATATTTCACATCCCACAATCTGCCCTATGAGAACCGGGTGGTGTGCTGCTGCACTGATGGAGCCACAGCGATGATGGGGAAAAATAAAGGATTCAACACACAGCCGAAAGAAAAGGCTCCGGAATGCATGATTTTTCATTGCATGCTCCACCGCCAAGCATTGGCAGGTAAAAAACTTTCAGAAGACCTCAGTAACACCCTGTCAACTGTTGTCAAAATCGTGAACTTTATTAAAGCACGCCCTGCTAATAAGCGGCTTTTTGCACTACTGTGCGAGGATGAGGCGCACCAAACATTACTGCTCCACAATGAAGTACGATGGTTGTCAAGGGGACAGGTGCTTGTCCGTTTTATTAAATTGCAAGACAAAGTTAAAGAATTCTTGCATGACCACAATCGGCCACTTTATGAGCAGCTGACAGACGCGTTTTGGATCCAAGTGGCATACCTGGCGGACACATTCACTCTTTTCAACGAAACAAACAAGCAGATGCAGGGACCTGAATCCAACGTCCTACAATGCAAAGACGCACTGGACGCTTTTGTGCAAAAACTGGAATTCAGGGTCGCTAAAATGTCAAAAGGGGAGTTGCAGCAGTTTCCACTTCTGCAGAAGCAGTTCGGTGGCACCGTGCGTGCGTCTTTATGCACAGACTTCACGCGCCACACGAGCCGGCTGTGTGACGAGATGATGAGTCGCTTTGCCAATATCAACAAATATTTATCCAAGGAAGCATGGGTGATGGACCCCTACATTTCCAATCACAAGGATGTTGAATACTTGGGCTGTGAAGATGAGCTGTGTGACCTTCAATCTGATTCAGTGTCAAAAAAATATTTCCAGGAAAACAGATACAAAAAGTTTTGGCTGGTCAAAGGACACACCATTGCTCCTACACTGGCCAAACACGCAATCAAGAAGGTCATTCTTCCTTCTGGTACTACGTACCTGTCTGAGGCAGCTTTCAGTGCCCTTCTAACTATAAAAACAAAAGTAAGGAACAGGCTGGATGTCCACCAGGACTTTAGACTGGCTATCACCACCATCACTCCAAACATCGCATCCCTGGTCAGAGACATGATGGTCTGCGATCCATCATGGACAATCCTGATCACCCCCTCCACCACACGCTAGATAGACAGCGAAGCACTTTCTCCAGTAGACTACTACAGCTTCGTTGTCGAACGGCCAGGTACAGGAAATCTTAACTGCCACATGCAATTTCACTGTACAATAACTCACTATGATGTTGTATTCTGGTCATAGCTATGCTGCCACACTGCACCTTACAGACTAACTGGTACCTCACATTTCACTCTGCTCCTGATAGTCCTTCTTTGTGCAATGCGATGATTCATGTGTTTATACGGGTCATCATATATTAAGCTATGATGTATATAGGTTTTATAGTTGTGTTAGTTTTTACTTTCCATGGGTAATCCCTTTGTCTGTCATGTGTGTGTTTCTGTTGTTTGGCTGTCAACTGTCATGCTGCTGTTACACTGTAATTTCCCAGTTTGGGATCAATAAAGTACATCTATCTATCTATCTATCTATCTATAGACATGCAAGCTCAAGGTACACATTAATATTCTTTTTTTGAATCAACACACTGGAGAGAGTAAAAAGCAAAGACTCATTGAACTATTTTTTGCAATGTTAATTGTTGGGTAGTGTTATGAGAAAGCACAGTCAAGGATATTTGTTCTTTGTGTACGACAGGGGTGTTTTTAGGCCTACTGCCATTAGGCCCATACTGACTGACTTTTAGGCCTTTACTGATTTATGCTGTTATGTGTGTGTACGTATACCCATTATTTTGGTTGTTAGAAATGTTTGCTTTCACAAGGGACATGTTCTTGTTAACTTTTCTGTTTCATACCTCTGGCAAAGATGAAAACTTTTATGTTACTGACAATGAAAGACTCAGGACTGCCTTCTGGCATCAAAAAGGCCATGTTTAAAAGTAATGTTGTCTTAAATCAAAAGAACAAATATTTTAATACCACTGCAGTCATTTGCCACATTTATTTATTGTCTGTGTGTGATACACATGTTCATATAATTCAATTTAGTTTAAGTATAAAGGAAAATAAATCTACATTTCAAAACAAATGGAATAGGTTAAGCACAAAACTGGTGTTATTTTTTCCTAAATAAATGTTCTAAAATTACTTAAATCCACTGGCATGATTGTGTGGGCTTGGGGGGGCCTGACACTTCTGTGATACAGGCAGGGGGCGCTCCTGGGAAAAAGGTTGGGAACCACTGCTCTAGGACCTTGATTTCCAAATGACAGTACTTGGCACCTCTGAGTTTCACTTTTTGAATTGCATTACTGAAATAAATTAATTTTTCAGTGATATGCTACTTTACTGAGATCCATCTGTAGTTCCACCGACAAGCAGCATAACAGTCTCTCACACCGTCAGATATAATTTCATTGGTTGGGTACAGAAAGCAATTCTTGAAGTAGAAAATATGTTAACACTTCCTCTACATGTTTTATCTGTATGCATCTGCATGTATGTGTGTGAGGTGTATTATTTTTTTTTTTAAAAACTAAAGAAATTGCGACTAATTGTTTCTGCTGGGTATCCTAGATCAGGATACACAATATAATATTAGATGGAAAACACTGACATAATGAAAAAAAAGTACAGACTTACAGAAACATCCGGTGAAACTGAAACACTGTAGTAATCCCTTTCAGGGGCATAATTCCTGATATGGCTATAGCTGTGACAGCTGTGATCACAGTTAGCGTAGTAACTGCTTATATGGGCATAATTCCTTATATGATTACAGCTGTCATCTAAATCAGTGTTTTTCAACCAGAGTGCTGTGGTACCTTCAGGTTTCTGTGGGAAATTATCTAATTTCACTTGTTAATTGGTCCAAAAATTGCAAATAATTTATCATTGTTAGGCATGGGTTCTGTTGGCACCCATGCTCCTATGCACAACAATGGAAAAATATATGCATTTTTTGACCAATTAATAAGTTAAATTAGATAATTTCCCCAAAAAGCTTGAAGGTACCAGGGCACCCTGATTGAAAAACACTGGCCTAAATGATAGCAGTCATATGACCGCTGTGGCGGTCTGCGGAATAAGTGCTCAGAAATCATGTGTGCTTTATTTTAATACTTTCCAGACTTCAGAAAATACAAAACACATATTTAGGAAAAGTCACTGGCTGCGAGACCTGTAGATTTTGCTCAATCAAAGTTATTGGTATAATAAAACCCCAAACTGTCTGTCAGACTGTCTTGGTGGTTCTAGTGAAAATGAAACCACTGGGAACAGGGATGTCTAGTAGAGTGATTAAAACTGAACAAAAATAACAATCAAAACCATGGTTGCTAAGCTAAAACCATAGTAGTAGCATATTGGATGTGGGTTTAGATGCTTATGGGGATAATCTCACCATCATAAAAATGGGTGATGAAGCTGGGAGAGTGGTATCATTCTAATGGACCCAAATCAAAACTGCTCATTTAATGAGAGGTACTAACACCAAGGTGGACACAAACAAACCAACAGGATTGCATTTTTTAAAATATTTTTTTAGTGGCCACTCAGAACACACAAATACGTAATTGTGCAAAAACACTGGAAAGTGAAAATTTCATCATACACTCCCCAGTAACTTTAACAGGTACACCTTGCTATTACTGCGATGGACATCTATTGCCTTCACATCTGCCTTAATTCTTCATGCCATAGAGTTAACAAGATGCTGGAAACATCCATCCACCCATCTTCTGCAGCTTATCCAGGGATCCGGGTCATGGGTGCATCAGTCCAGGCTGAATAGCCCAGACTTCTGCCCGGTTCACATTGCACCACGATTCAACATATGCTCACTAGACGACAAAATAGACCACATACAGCTCTTGAGATCTACGCAACATGATGCGCAGAACTGCTGTGTTTTTATCTTTATGGAAATGTGGCTAAATGACATTATCCCGGACTCTGCTATCAGGTGCTGATCAGGTGTTCATGGAAGGAGGGAAAACCCGAGGAGGAGGCATGTGTGTTTACATCAATGATGCTTGGTGCCGAAATGCAACTGTTGTGCACAAACACTGTTCTCCTTTGGTAGAGTTTACGATCATCAAGCGCCGACCGTTCTACTTACCGAGAGAATTTACATCTGCCCTGCTAGTCGCCGTGTATATTCCACCCACTGCCACTGGCGAGAGGAGTCAGGCACTAAATGAACTCTATTAGGCTGCAAGTGAGACACAAACAGCGCATCCAGATGGATTCCTCATCACAGCAGGAGACTTCAGCCATGCAGGTTTAAAGGCCCTCCTACCAAAACTACACCAACATGTGGACTTTCCAACAAGAGGAGACAACTTGCTGGACTTGGTGTACACAACCCACAAGAGAGCATACAAGGCCTCCCCCACCTTGGTCTCTGATCACATCACCATCTTGCTAAGGCCTGCTTACAGACCCAGAGTGAAAGCCATCAGACCAGCTAAAAAGCAGGTACGTGTGTGGCCAGAGGGGGCCTCCGATGCCCTGAAAGACTGCTTTAGCACTACAGACTGAGACACTTTCAAGCACGCAGCCATTCACAATGAACACACAAACACAGAGGAGCACACTGAGGTTGTTGTAGTATACAGTCATGTGAAAAAATTTGGACACCCCTTTAAATATTCAGTTCTTTATGAAGAAATGTTCACATATCTATGTCTAACCTTGTATTAGTTTTTATTTGCATTTTTTTTTACATTTATTTTAGCCATCCTAAGTGGGAATGAATGTGGGGGTGTCCTAAAAAAGATGGGGGGGTGTCCTAATTTATTCCTCACTATTTGTTTAGAATTACTGTACATTTTACAGAAAATCTGAAAAAAGTCTAATTCATTTTTAACTGTTTAGTTGTATTACGTGAATCTCCCAGTATTTTTAACATTGATATTAAATATGTCCAAATATGTTAAAAAAAAACACACAGGCATACAGGGTGTCCTAATTTTTTCACGACTGTACATAGCAAAATGCATTGATGATGTTACTCACTGCAAAACCGTCACTGTTTGTGCTAACCAGAAGCCATGGATAACAGCAGAGGTTCACAGGCTCCTGAGGGCTCGGGACGCAGCCTTCAGGGCTGGTGACACTGCAGGATTAACAACAGCTAGGGTCAACCTGTCCCGTGGCATCAAAGAAGCAAAACGACACTACAGCAAGAAAATATCTGGACACCAGCAACACCAGAGTTGCACAGTCTCTCTGGTGTGGCATACAGACCCTCACCAACTACAAACCTCCACCTCAGACCTGTATGAATGACGTAACACTGCTTAACAACTTAAATGACTTCTTTAGCCACTTTGAAGCACAAAAAAGCACATCAGCACAGAAGACCACTCCTCCCCCAGACCAGCACGCTATAAGTCTGAATCCGGCTAGCGTGAAGAGGACCCTCTCAAGGATCAACCCATATAAGGCAGCTGGACCAGACAACATACCAGGTCGCATTCTGAAGGACTGTACGGAGGAGCTCATGAATGTCCTGGCTGTCCCCATGTGTTTCAAAACTGCTACTATAATATTAGTCCCAAAGAAGCCTGTCCCATCCAGTTACAACGATTACTGGCCAGTAGCACTGACCATCATAATGAAGTGCTTCAAGCGGCTGGTTATGCAGAACATCGAGTCCATCCTCCCTCCCTCCAACGACCCATCTCAGTTTGCATACAGGTCAAACAGACCCACAGAAGATGCCATCTCTACTGCTCTCCATCCAGCCCTCACCCACCTGGACTCAAAGAACTCCTATGTGCAACTACTGTTCTTGGACTTCAGTTCAGCATTCAACACAATCATCCCATAGCACCTAATACATAAACTCAGACACTTGGGACTCAAAACCTCTCTCTGTAACTGGGTGCTGGACTTTCTCACAGGGAGGCCACAGAACGTGCGGGTCAGCAGCAACACCTCCAAGACCATCACGCTGAGCACAGGGGCCCCACAAGGGTGGGTGCTCAGCCCGTTGCTCTTCACTCTGCTGACTGATGACTGCATACCAGCCTACAGCACCAACCACATCATCAAATGCGGATGACACAACGGTGGTGGGCCTCATCACCAACATCATCATCATCATCATCATAGCAGTCTGTCAGGGGTGACAATGACTGTTTCATTTAGGTCTGATCAGATTCCTCCACACAGCTCTGTCCTTCGCCTTCCGCTGTCAGGAACTTCTGACCTTGTTAACCCGGGCAACGTCCGAGCCGGTATGAGTTGCTCTCTGACTGACCATTTCATGAAACTGCTTGCAAAGTATTTGAGTACTGCTAGCTTTTACTAGACTAGTGGCACATTCTTGGCAGATAGCAGTATTATCAGTGGCAAGGACAGGCCAAGACAAACTGACTCCAGTATCTGTTGCAGTGACTGACCAGATGATAGGTTTGTTTATCTCTGCTCTTTGTGTAGTGCATGTCACGATGCACCGACTGGCAAAGGTCCACCACAGACCTTGCAACAGATGTGGTTATCTGCCAGGATGTCCAGTCTCACCCCATGTAACTGGGAGTGGTCCACCACAGACCTGTGACAGATATTGTTTTTAGTTCTGCCAGGATGCCCAGTTTCACCCTCCACGCCCTCGGAAGAGTGGGGTTGCCACAAGAAGGCCAACTATAGAAATGAGGTGAGCCAACTGGTTCAGTGGTGTAAAGACAATAATCTCCTCCTGAACATGGGAAAAACCAAGGAGATTGTGGTCAACTTCAGGAGAGGACACACACAGCATCCCCCTCTGATCATCAGCGGAGCAGCTGTGGAGAGGGTGAGCAGCACCAAGTTCCTGGGGATGCACATCTCCGAGGACCTCTCCTGGTCCAACAACACCATATCACTGGCCAAGAAGGCTCAAACTCGCCTCTATTTCCTCTGCAAACTGAGGAGAGCACGAGTCCCACCCCCCATCATGTGCTCATTCTACCGGGGCACCACTGAGCGCGTCCTCACCAGCTACATCACTGTGTGGTATGGAAGCTGCACCGCCTCCTGTCAGAAGGCTCTACAACGCACAATGAAAGTAGCCAGCAAGATTATCAGTGCCCCCCTGCCCTCTCTCTCGGATATCTACCACACCCGCAGAGGCATCAGCATCGCAGGCGACACCTCCCACCCCTCTCACTCCCTCTTCAGCCCCCTGCCCTCAGGGAGAAGGTACTGAAGCCTATGGACCCGCTCCACAAGACTGCTAAACTGCTTTGTTCACCAGGCCATCAGGACCCTGAACTCTGCCCCCCCCCGCCCCCTGCCCCTGGACTGTAACACACTCACCCACACAATAACTCTACCTCAGCTGTGTGCACAGAAAGCCTTGGCACACCAACAGTGCCACATCTGCTGCTGTATGTCTCTGCACTTTACTTCAACCATTTGCATAAATGCCATACCTGCTGCTGTCTGTTATTGCAATACTGATCATGCACAGACCAATCTGTCACTCTCTGCACCCCCTTACCACATTGGAATTTGCAATTTACCTGTATTAAAGTTTACTGTACATAGGCTTGCTGTGTTTTTACCGTTATCTGCACTACGAGAAGCATCACTGTACATAGATTGTTGTTGTTTTCCATCCTTATTCCTTTTTGTCATATACTGTGCACACCACTAAGAAAGAGAGAAACGGCATTTCAGTTCTACTGTATGTCCTGTACATATAGAAGTATTGACAAATAAAAATCTTTGCATCTTGAATCTTTGTATCACCATGATCCCTCCTGCAGGTTTTGAGCCCACTGGAGGCCGGACCCATGATGTGCCTCCTTTGGGTACAATGGGTCCTTGATGTAATTTTTTTCATGGAGAGCTATTGGACCGCTCTTAGTCTGGCCCTTCACCCAGGACCAGTTTGCCTTGGGAGACCCTACCAGGTACAAGTTGCCCCCAACAACATAGCTCAAGGATGGGCAACTGGCGGCCTATGGGCTGCATGTGGCCCACCAGTCCATTTCCAAGAGTCAATTATTTATTTATATCACGGTCGCTATATTTGGAAACGCATTATGCAATTATGGAGTCCGCCAGCAGAGGGAGTGCTAACTGAAACCTAAGTGCCGCTCTGTACAAATGGTCAAGCGAGAGAGCGAGAGTGAGGGAGCCACAGAGGGAACAGTGCGCCAGCGGAGAATGTGTTTTTAGGGTATGTTGCCTGCTCAGACCGCATTAATAGGCTGTAAACAGCAGTAAATGTACAAAGTAGGCTGCTTTTAAACAAGAATAAATACTACTGAGGAGCTGTACCATTTATTCTTGTTTGGCAGGTGAAGCATCATGGAGCTCGGAGGCTTTTCTTTTAATTGTGCAGAAAAAGATTCAAAGCTTTGAGGTTTCTTTCTAAAGAGCATGACTGAAGCACTGACAGTTTCAATCCCATGTCAACAGTTAAAGTTAAGAGACTGTGGTCATTGTAATCTGCTGATTTTTTTGTTCATTTATATCAGTGGCTCTTAATTTTTTTTTAATTCCCTATTTTGGGGAGCCAGACAATTAACACTAGAAGACCCAGACATTAGCCCTCTTGTGGCCACTTGATGGTCCCCCTATGGGTTTTCTAGCCAAAAAGGCCAAATGGCCCCTCTCTGGGTCTTCTAGTGTTAACAAGCTCACCTACCCACAGCTATTTCTCTGCCCTCTCCACACCCACAACAAATCCAAGAGCAAGCTAAGCCTCATCATATTTCCTTTTCTTCTTGGCTTTTTTCATTAATTATCATCCAGAATTTCTCTTTGGGGGCAATGGATCAGCGTTCTCGTCGCGCCCTCCGCCAGTACCCGGGCTCGCCTGGGGAAGCTAATGATCCTACCAGCAGACTAAATTCGAAGAGACGACGCCTCTGTGCCAAGTCAAAGAAGAATCCTAGTCACAGTCCTAAAGCCGAAAGCAAACAGCCCCAAGAGCACTTTGTGGTAGGATCTGCCCTTCGCATATTACAACTAAACGTTGAAGGCCTATCTGCAGCCAAGCGAAGCCTTATTGAAGTCCTCGCCTTCCAACATTCGATTGATGTAATCTGCCTCCAAGAGACTCATATTGGCACAGAGGAAGCTGGCCGCTTCACCATCAAAGGCTTTGACCTCCTGTGCTATGTTCTACATGTTAAACATGGACGTGCCACCTATGTGCGTTCTGACATAGTTGAAGCAAATCACCTGATAACAACACATTTCTCAGACACCATAATCATTGGTGGCTTCCATATTGTCAATGTGTACAAGCCCCCTAATGCCAACTGGGATCTGCAGGTCTTACCCACCCTACCCCACCCTGCCACCTATGTGGGGGACTTTAACAGCCATCACCCTGACTGGGGGTACCCAGCAGTGGACAGTGATGGGGAGGCACTTTCAGACTGGGCATCCAGAAATGACCTCGCTTTGATATACGACCCCAAACAAAGAGGAACCTTCCACTCTGCTAGGTGGAAGAAGGACTATTCTCCTGACCTGTGTTGGGTCAGCTCTTTGAATGGGGAGCCATATCCTACACAGATCCTCATTCTTGATGATTTTCCACACAGCCAACACCGGCCCCTGCTTGTACACATTGGCCTACAACTTCCAGTCATATACAGCCCAAGGAAGATGCGCTGGAACTTCCGCAAAGCCAACTGGAAGAAATTCAGTGAAACTCTGGACCGGAGCGTTGTTACCATCCCACTCCACACCATCACTGTAGATGAAGCATACAACCGCTTCTGCAGCGCAGTCTTCAAGGCTGCCCATACTGCAATCCCACGAGGCTACCGACCCCTCTATGTCCCATGTTTGGACGGAGAAAGTGCTGCCCTCCTACAATCCTATCAAACATCAGGGGACCCAGAGATAGCAGACCATCTCATTGAATCGCTAAATACAGCCCGGCGAAAGAAATGGGAGGAGACAGTTGCTGACCAGAGCTTTACCCACTCTAGCAGGAAATGTTGGAGCCTCATCCGTCGCCTAGGAGCTGCACAGAAGCCCCCTAGCCAAAGCCGAGCATCCGTCACACCCAACCAAGTTGCATCCCACCTACTGACTATCGCCAAAGCACCCCAAGACAAAGACACCAGAAGAGCAGTTTCAACTGAGCTAAAAAAACACCAAAAAATGCCTGTAGAGGAAACGAACCCTGAACCCTTCGAGGCTGCTGAACTGGAGAAAGTCCTACAGGGCCTGAAATGTGGAAAGGCAGCAGGATACGATAACATCTTCCCAGAATTCATGAAAAATCTTGGCCCCCGAGCCCTAACCTGGTTGACACAATTTTACACAAGGATCACACAAACAAACTCGATCCCAAAGAAATGGCGGACAGCAAAGGTCATTGCCATCCCAAAACCTGGCAAAGACCACAAACTACCAGCAAGCTACCGCCCAATCTCCCTACTCAGCGTTCCTTACAAAATCATGGAGCGCCTAATACTGCAACGCATTTCCCCAGAAATAGAGGATATTCTAAGTGTGGATCAAGCAGGTTTCCGCAAGGACCGCAGTACAGGAGAACAAGTACTGGCCCTAACCACCTTCATCGAAAATGGCTTCGAGAGCAGACTGAAGACAGGGGCTGTGTTTCTCGATCTTACAGCCGCCTATGATACGGTCTGGCACAAAGGCCTCCTCCTGAAACTTATAAAGGCGATCCCTGCTTGGGCAACAGCAATTATAAAAACCCTGCTGACCAACCGAAGGTTCAGAGTCCACCTCAGTCAGAACACAAGTGCATGGAGAATGCAGAAAAACGGACTCCCACAAGGCTCAGTTCTAGCTCCAACTCTGTTCAACCTCTACATAAATGACCTGCCTACTACAAAATCCCGCAAATTCATCTATGCAGACGACATCTGTTTGGCATTCCAAGCACCAGACTTTGAACCACTGGAACGGGTGCTCACGGAAGATCTTGCCAAACTGGACCAGTTCACCAAAATCTGGCGCCTAAAACCAAGCCCAGCAAAAACCGTCTCCAGTGTATTCCATCTCCACAATGCAAAAGCTGCCAGAGAACTAAACATCCACCTGAGCGGACTCAAGCTTAAGCATGCCCCAAATCCAACTTATCTTGGAGTGACCCTTGATAGGACCTTATCCTTCAAGGAACATCTAAAGGGGACGGCTGCTAAGGTGAAGGTACGAAACAACCTGCTCTGCAAGCTCGCTGGTGCAAAATGGGGGGCGGCAGTCTCCACCCTGCGCACCTCAGCACTGGCCCTTTCATACTCTGTAGCAGAATATTGTGCCCCTGTCTGGTCCAGGTCATCTTACTCACACCATGTAGACACCCAGCTCAACTCAACAATGAGAACTATAACTGGAACAATCCGCTCAACACCACTCCCCTGGCTCTCTGTACTGTCAAACATAGCCCCTCCACACATCCGGCGAGCAGCATTAACTCAAAGGATGCTCCAAAAAGTTAAAGATTTTCCTCACTTGCCAATCCATGCAGATATCTACACCCCACCCACTGCCCGACTTTCATCCAGACGGCCGATTTGGAAAAAACCCTCCCCCAGCTGACTTTACCATCCAGACAGCTTGGCAAGAGGAATGGGAGACCAAGGAGGTCCCAAACAAACAGCTGGTGATAAACCCCAACCAACAGGTCCCGGGCACCAACCTCCCAAGGAGACAGTGGTCTACACTCAATCGCTTCAGGACTGGACATGGCCCCTGCTTGGCCAGCCTTCACAGATGGGGCAGTAGCCCTAGCCCACTGTGCGCATGTGGAGAGGAGCAAACAATGGAACACATCATAGAGGTTTGCCCGCTCCAAAGACTGGAAGGAGGATTACACACCCTCCATACAGCAAACCAGGAGGCAACTGCTTGGCTTAAGGACTTTGCATTCGCTAAATAAATAAAATCCAGAATTTCTCTTTGGTGATCATTTTGATGGAGAGTTTTAAAAATTAGGTCATGATACAATTTTATCCATCCATGCATCCATCCATCTTCTACTGCTTAATCCTTTTCAGGTCGGCAGGGCCAGGAGCGGGGGCACTGGAGCCTGTCCCAGCATCTTTGGGCAAAAGGCAGGGTACACACTAGACAGATCGCCAATCCATTGCATGGTAGACATAATTTTACCAGTAATTTTAATTCTAATATGATAAAACACTGAGTAGCTTTTATTTTCATTTGCATTTTCAGTTTTAATTGTGAAACTTTTGACTGTGTAGGAAATAATACCCCCCCCCCCCCACACTCCATGGAAAGTTCACATGCAAATCTGGCCATTGGGAAGTGAGGAAAAAATTTTGTGGCCCTCCCTACCACCAAAATTGCCCATCCCTGACATAGCTCCTGGGATCATTTGGGCACTCAAACCCCTCTACCACAAGAAGGTGGAGATCCACGGAGGGGATGCTGGAAACATTTCTTAGAAATACTGGTAAACATTGTTATGCAAGCATCACACAGTTGCCTCAGATTTGTTGGCTGCACACCCATGATGCTCCATACATGCATTACATTACTAGTACATACCCGTCGTGCATGCTCATGCATACCCATGCATGCCCATAGAAACCAAGTATAAGCAAGTATTTCTGCATGCCTGTAGAAAGCAGGTGTAAGCAAGGGTGTAAGCAAGCACGTCAGCGCTCATTCAGTGATGCCTGCCTTTGATCTTTGATGATATCATACTGAGTGCTATGATCGTGAGTCATGCCTGCATTTGATCTTTGAAGATGTTCTATGCCCTATGATGTTTGATAATGGCATAGCAATGATGTACTGCTTCGAATGGTTGTAAGATTTCCAGATTTACACACAAACTGACAGATTTCTTGAATTTATCGAGTGATATTTTTTAAGCTTTCCAGATTTACTGCTTCGAATGGGTGTGGTTTAAAGTGCTGTGTCCTATTGTGTATATGACGGCATGGTCCTTTGACTATATGACAGCATCGCGAGTCCTGATGTTCACTGTACATGACATCATAAAGACATCAAGGACAGCATCACACCATATGCTGTCAGGCAGGTATCACTGTATATGATATCATAAAGACATGAAGGCAGGCTTGATGTCCTATGGGGTGGGCGGTGTGGTGAAGCAGTGGTTAGCACTGCGGCAGCACAGCAACTCACCCTTGGTCATGGGATCCCTGGTTCGATCCCAGCCCCTGACCAACAGTGATCTGTGTGGAGTTTGCATGTTCTCCCCGTGTCTGCGTGGGTTTAGTCCGGGAATTCTCCGGTTTCCTCCCACAGGCCAAAAACATGCAAGTTAGGTTAATTGGAGACTCTAAAGTGGCCCTAGGTGTGAATGTGTGTGTGAATGGTAAAGGGATAGCACTGTAATGTGGCTGCTTCATCCATCCAGGTGGATGCCCTCAATTTCCCCTCTGGGGATCAATAAAGTATACAAAATCAAAAAAATCAAAAATCTATGATGCAGTCATCATAGGGACATTGTAGGAACATCATAGGCTCTCCTATGATGCAGACATCATAGGGACATCATAGACCGTCCTATGATCGTGACAGACAGACAGACAGACAGACAGACAGACAGACACACACACACACACACACACACACACACAGAGATTTCTTGAATTTAGAGAGTGATACATGCATTCTTTCATGTGTTTTACACCAAATTCTGACCCTACAGTCTGAACGTTGCAGCCAAAATTGAGACTCAGACCAGACATTTTTCTAATCTTCTACTGTCCAATTTTGGTGAGTCTGTGTCAAATAGCTGTGTCAAATTGCTCCTCCTGAATCCGAGGTTCGACCAACGGCCGGACTGGAGAGAAGAGTCCGGCCGTTGGTCGAACCTCGGATTCAGGAGGAGCAATGTGGTTTTCGTCCTGGCCGTGGCACATCGGACCAGCTCTTTACCCGCTCGAGAATTCTTGAGGGTTCGTGGGAGTTTTCCCAACCAGTTTACATGTGTTTTGTGGACTTGGAGAAGGCATTTGACCGCGTCCCTCGTGGATTTTTGTGGGGGGTGCTTCGGGAGTATGGGATATCAGGCTTGTTGTTACGAGCTATTCGGTCTCTGTACGACCGTTGTGAGAGTTTGGTTCGTTATTGCCAACACTCGGTCGGAGTCATTCCCAGTGAGAGTTGGACTCCGCCAGGGCTGCCCTTTGTCACCGATCCTGTTCATAATTTTTATGGACAGGATTTCTAGGCGCAGCCAGGGAATGGAGGGTGTCGTGCTTGGTGACCACAGGATCTCATCTCTGTTGTTTGCAGATGATGTTGTCCTGTTGGCTTCATCCAGCAATGACCTACAGCTCTTGCTGGGACAGTTTGCCGCTGAGTGTGAAGCGGCTGGGATGAGAATCAGCACCTCCAAGTCCGAGTCCATGGTCCTCAGCCGGAAAAAGGTGGATTGTCCTCTCCGGGTTGGGGAAAGGCTCCTGCCCCAAGTGGAGGAGTTTAAGTATCTTGGGGTCTTGTTCACGAGTGAGGGGAGAATGGAGCGAGAGATTGACAGACGGATTGGAGCAGCATCTGCAGTGATGCGGACGTTGTACCGGTCTGTTGTGGTGAAGAGGGAGCTTAGTTCTAAGGCAAAGCTGTCGATTTACCAGTCAATCTACGTTCCTACTCTCACCTATGGTCACAAGCTTTGGGTAATGACCGAAAGAATGAGATCGCGGATACAAGCGGCTGAAATGAGCTTTCTCTGTAGGATTGCTGGACTCACCCTCAGAGATAGGGTGAGGAGCTCAGTCATCCGGGAGAGGCTCAGAGTAGAACCGCTGCTCCTCCACATTGAAAGGAGTCAGTTGAGGTGGTATGGGCATCTGATTAGGATGCCTCCTGGACGCCTCCCACTTGAGGTGTTTCAGGCACGTCCCACTGGGAGGAGACCCCGGGGCAGACCCAGGACTCGGTGGAGAGACTATGTCTCCCAGCTGGTCTGGGAACGCCTTGGTATCCCCTCTGAAGAGCTGGAGCAGGTGGCTGGGGAGAGGGAAGTCTGGGCTTCTCTGCTTGAACTGCTGCCTCCGCGACCCGGACCTCCGGAAAAGCAGTAGAAGATGGATGGATGTGTCAAATAGCCACAGTTTCCTATTTACTTAGTTGACAGGAGTGGCACTTGCTTCAACGGTCAATGTGATGTGCTTTCAGACTCGGCTGTAATAACTATTTAAAAGAGTTGGTGTTGCCATTCTGTCAGCTTGAGACAGTCTGGTCATTCTTCTCTGACCCCAGACTGGCATTTGGGCCCAGAGAACTTTGCATTTGGGCCCAGAGACATTTGGGATCAACAAGGCATTTGGGCCCAGAGAACTGCTGCTCAATGGATATTTTCTCTTTCTCAGACCATTCTCTGTAAACCCTAGATATCGTTGTGTGTGGAAAATCCAAGCAGATCAGCAGGTTCTGAAATACTCTGACCAGTCTCTCTGTCTGGCACCAATGAACACAGCATGTTCTAAGTCACTTAATTCTCTTTTCTTCCCCATTCTGATGCTCACTTTGAACTTCAGCAGCTCGTTTTGACAGTGTCTACATGTCTAAATGCATTGCGTCACTGTAATGTGAGTGTCTGAATAGATATTTGGGTGAATGGCAGAAGAACTGATGTACGTAACTAATAAAGTCGCCGGTGAGGGTATTGAATCTATGGAGTTAAAAGTGACCTGAAGAGGGCAGCAGCAATACGACTCATCTGAAGGAAATTCAACAAAGAAGATCAGGACAGGACAGGGTGCTAGCAGCTAACAACGAAACAATGCAAATGCTGTATTGAGAATATCACTGATTTAAATATATAACCGATATAACTCAATGTTTTAAATACGTTTTCATCTGATTTATGCAACGGATATTTAAAAAGGTAGTTTTGGGCAACAGTTAATGCGCTTTAGCTCCGCACCACTAACTTAAGCTAGGCTTTGCTGTTCATGTTAGCTGTAACCGGGGCTGAGGAACAAAAAGCCTTAAACCTTTTAATAATATTAATACATGGTCCGGCCAGGAAAATGCTCTAACCTTTCCTCACCTGATTGGGTGTAGTGTTGCCTGGGTCACCACGGACTGTTGCCTCAAGCTTCCAGACGGGCTAGCTGTGGAGGAAAGGACCGCCTGATGATGGCGCCACACAGGAGACGGAAAACGATTAATGCCGCCGAGCTGCTGAGCCAGAGGAGCAGAGGGATCAGGGATGGAGGGACTCTATACAGACTCAATAACACCATGATCCTTAGAGGAATTATCCTCCAGGTAGCGTAAAACACAGTGCGGCGAAATTATATAGTTTTAATAAACGTTTTCACCAAAATCACGTATTGTCACGTTGTAGGATAACAGAAGTTTCACTAAAGTTTGGAGCAAGACCTCAAAATCCCCAATAATGTATGACGGTGGCAAAATTTACTTTGAGAATTACTTGAACTGCTACAGCTGGTGAGTATGTAGAACTAACATGAATTAGTGTTGGCGTGAAATACCAAATATATTATCCTGATAGTCGCCATTTTCAGATTTGATTCAAATATTCAGATTTTTCTGATTGATTTTATTGAATGTATAGTGAAAAAGCATTGCAAGGAAGCGAATGATGGCAGCTGTGTGAAAGCAACTAAATATTGTGAAAATGTCTGCTTTAGATACTGTAGCCTAATGTAATGCTTAACAATTTAGATAATAGAATTATTTCTTTTTTCAGTGTTCATACTGAGCCTCAGTTATTGTACAAATTACATCCAAGGTCCAAACAGGAGAAATTCCAGGATGCTTTGTTGTGTCAGAGCCGACTTGTAAGTAAATTTAATTCGTATATTTTTCTAATAAACTTCCCAAAGCCAAACAGAACTGACTGACAATTCTTTGTCTTTAGGAAAAAGCATTATCCTCTCCCTCTGATCACAAATCCAGCTTGTTGGTTTTGACGGCCAATAACTGGCTCTATCGTCTTTCAGCTGAAACAGGGGAACAACTGCAGAAAGTGTACCTCTCTCCAAACTTCAAGTTCAGGTATATTGAAGTTGCTTCATTCTGTACCCTTTAAGACGACAGTCCTTCTTCATTCACGTAAACATTTTCGCTTTATTGTTATCTTGCAGATATCTTGGCTGGGATCTTTCTCAAGAGAGGTTTTATGTCAAATCAATACAAAGCAAAGAAACCCCTTTAGAAAGACAGGTAAAATTCCAGTACTTATTTTTTTGTACCATACAGAAGACTAAATATCAGTTCTAAGTATATTTGCAAGTACATGAAATCTTAAATGAAAAATTTGAGGTATTGTGTAGAACTTTTAGTAACTTGAATAACAGTGACACTCTGTGGCCATTAAATGCACTGGAGCTCCATTCACTTTATTTAGACTTCATTGTCAGAATCAGACTTACTAGTACATACCTGTGCATACCCGTCCATGCCCGTAGAAACCAAGTATAAGCAAGTATTTCTGCATGCCCGTTGCTGAAGGGTCTCCTCCTGTCTCAGATGGCTGTGTTGTTCAGTCATGCCTGCAGTGTACTGGCGGAACCTGAGGTGTTTCATCTTCATGTTATCTTTTCTGACGTACAGCAGTTCTCCTCATTCTGTTGCTCTCCATCTGGTGGGTCTTCTTCATTCAGACCACTGGTTGAGGGATAGGTGCGTCGTAATTCCAGTTCATGGGCAGGATCATGAAAATAGATCTGAGCAAAAAGTGGCTTTTGACCCTGTTCAGGAAGGCCCGTGCATGCCCATAGATACCAAGAAACCAGAGCACCCGGAGAAAATCAGCGCTTTGCTTGGCATTTTACACATTTGTAGTGTAGACTGGCATTCTTGAAGGTTACACATTTTTACTGTGTCAGCACCTCTTCAAAAATGACATTGCTGAGAAAGCGACGCTTTTGCTTAGTGTCTTCATCTTGAGCAAGAATACAAAGACTCCTTGATCTGGCAACTCTGCTTGCGGCAACATAGAATTGGCCATGGCTGCAGAAATCTGTTGTGCAGAAAACACGCGCTGTAAAGACTGGCCCTGTGACTTATTCACCTTGCCAATTGTGAGCCATATGACATCATAAAGACACATTAGTCAAGGCATCGTGAGTGATGATCTATATGACATCATAAAGACACATTTGTCTATGAGCCATATGACATCATGAAGGCCGTCCTATGATATCATGATGTCCTATAAACATGACAGACACACATCACTCATACTCATAAGAGATACTCATCACCTAATTGGAAAAGGAGTGAAAACCAGGAAGTCAAAGGGAAGGTGTCAGAAGAGAAGAAGAAGAAGATTGGGACCGCATTTATGTCTGTGTTTGGCTGGCGGTAGGATTGATTTGTTTGTGGCAGATAGCAAAAACTGTACGCAGTCTGTAACATTATGGCATCTAGCTCTTGACGGGTACGACCAAGATGAGGTAGGCTGGACACTATCCAGGCCTGGGGGCCGGAAAAGAGCAGCTAGGGGGGTACCAAGACTTAGAAGCAGCTCAGATGATAGTGATGCGGGAGGAAGTAACAATGCAAAGAAAACATGAACTGGCCAAAATAGGTGGCAGTTTGAGGATGTAGGGAATGACTGCAAGGTTGTCATTGAGTTCAATCAGGGTGGGAGGCACTATCACCCGGTTAAGCTAACAAAAGCAATTGAGAAAGAAATTGGGAGAGTTAAGTTTGCTAAGTTCTTGAAGAATAACCGGCTGTTAATTCATGCTGCAAGTAAACAACAGCAACAGAAAATACTGACAATGACATGTCTAAACGGAGAACAAATGAAGGCACATGTTCCTGGCATGACAGCTAACTTGAGGGGAGTTATATCAGGTGTCCCTTTGTGCATGTCTATGGAAGAAGTGGAAAAACAAGATCCAAGGAGGAAAGGTTAAGGATGGGAAAAGGCTACAGAGTAAAAAAGAAGGCTTGCTGAAGGACACATGTCATGATTCAGTTTGAGGGAACACTCCCTAAATCATTCCTAATAGGATACATGTATTTCAGTGTCAGAGAAAATGTCCCAAAGCCACTCAGGTGCTACAAGTGTCAAAGGATGGGTCACACTGCTCAGCAATGTAGGGGAAAGCTAAGATGTGCTTGAAGTGGAGGGGAGCATGAATATGGTCAATGTGACAAGGACGCCAAAGTAAAGTGTTGCAACTGCAGGGGTGAGCACAGTGCTGCATATGGAGAATGTGTTGTGCGGAGGGAAGCTAGACAAGCCCAGGAAATCAGAATAACTAAGAAAATCGCGTATGTGGAAGCTCTAAAGACAGAGAGGCAGGAATAGTCAGAAACACAGCAGGCCTTCCTCAAAGAAGTGCAGTTCAAATGGAAGCCCGGCAATCAACGGGTCTCACGCAAGCACAGGATCATGCAGCTGCAAGGAATGTTTGTGTTCACAAATGCAAAATGGATGATGACACATTGATAGTTAAGAGGACAAACTTTATAGCATTTATCTGCCACACCATGAATGTTGCTGCACAGCTACGGAAGAAAAGTGACAGAATCAAAGCCATTGTGGAAGCAGCAGAAAGCTTATCACAGCTGACCAGATTCATGCTTTATTGAAAGCTGAAACTGGGAAGACTGCACATGCTGAAACAAGACGTTAATTATGGTACTACACATACTACAGTGGAATGCAAGGAGTCTTATAGCAAACGGACAAGAACTTAAGAAGTATCTTTACGAACTAGAAGTTGTTCCACAGGTAGTGTGTGTACAGGAGACATGGCTTCAACCTCACTTAGATTTTGTTATTCCAGGATACAGTTCAATCAGACAGGATAGAATTAACACTGTAAATGGAGGAGGATGTGCCACTTTCATCAAAGATGGCCTGGCGTATAGGGGGATTCCCTCCCCTGAGGATATAGAGTGTAATATTATTGAAATATATAGGCCAAATGGACAAGGAAATATTAAGCTGATTAATTATTACAACCCATGTAGGAAGTTAACAGCAGATATTTTCAGTGCTATGGCAGGGGAAGGGCATATGAAAGAGGTATGGTGTGGAGACTTTAATGCCCACAATAGCTTGTGGGGAAGTACACATACAGATAACAATGGAAATGCTGTGAAAGAGATGTTAGATGAAAGATCGTTAATTTGTCTAAACAGTGGTGAAGGTACCAGGGTGGATGTGCATAGGGGCACATTATCATGTATTGACCTGACTCTGGTATCTGATTCTTTAGTGAGCACCTGTCGAATACTTACAGTCATTAAAACTGAAGTATGTATACAAGAGGGAAGATGTTTTACAAGGTGGTGTTTTGACAAGGCAGATTGGGAAAAATTTAGGCAATACTGTGTTCAATCATGTCATTTGGAAACATTAGAAGGTGGCATACAGTAGAAGAGTGTTCAAGTCAGGTAACCAATCATATTCTGAATGCTGCAATAGCAAATATACCTAAGAAAACAACACAGGGTAGGAAGAAGGTTGTACCCTGGTGGAATGATGAATGTAGTATTGCAATAAAAGAGCGAAACAAGGCATTCAGAGAGCTGAGGAAGAATATGACTAATGAAAACTTAATAGAGTATAAAAAGAAAACGGCAGTAGCTCGAAGGATTAATAAAAACAGGAAAAGGTCAACATGGAGAGAATTTTGTTCCACGCTTAGTAGGAAAACAGAACTAGGTGATGTCTGGGGTATGTTTAAAAAATGAGTGGGAAAAGGGTATCAGTTAAAATTCCAGCTTTAGTGGATGGAGACAAGATGGCTGTATCAGACAAAGAAAAGGCAGAAGTCCTAGGTAGAGCATTTGCAGCAGTGCATAGAGGAGACCATCTTGGTGAGAGTCATCATCATCATAGCAGTCTGTCGTGGGCGACAATGATTGTTTCATTTAGGTCTGATCAGATTCCTCCACACAGCTCTGTCCTTAGCCTTCCGCTGCCAGGAACTCCTGTCTATGTCCAACTTCTTCAAGTTTCTTTTTAAAGTGTCTTTCAATCTGAGCCTTGGTCTACCCTTGCGCTTGCCCTCGCATAACTGTGAGTAGAGTAACTGCCGAGGGAGACGCTGGCAGTCCATGAACCACTCAAAGGCAGCACAAACTCAGAGAAAATGCAAACTTAAAAAATGAAGTGAAAGGGGACATGACTGTGTTAGACCTCGAGCTCACAATGTCAGAGCTTTAAAGAGAGCTTTGCAAGATAGTGGATACACAGCTCCAGGATATGATCAGTTAAGCTATGCTATGTTCCGGCAGTTGCCTGTGCAATCAATGCAACTGGTGCTGAAATTGTTTAACAGGATATGGAAGGAGGGGGTTATCCCAAGTGGGTGGAAAAAGGCTGTAATTTTACCATTTTAATAAGCCAGGGAAAGATCCAGCTCATCCAGGCAACTACAGGCCAATAGCATTAATGTCACATTTAGGGAAATGGATGGAGAAGGTGTTAGTTTACAGACTCTCATATGTATTAAGATAAGATAAGATAAGATAAGCCTTTATTAGTCCCACAACGGGGAAATTCCAGGATTGCAACAGCACAGGGATAGCAACACTCAGAGCAACAATCAGAAGGCAAGAAAAAACAAGCAAGCAAGAGCAGCTAATATACATATGTACATATTACTATAAAATATATATATACACACACACACACACACAGACACACAGTGCAGAGCATTGTAGCTGGATGGAATAAATATATGAATATATGAACACACAGTGCAGAGCATTGTAGCTAGATGGAATAAATATGTAAATATATAAACACCCACAGTATGGAGCATTGCAGCTAGGTGGAATAAATATGCAAGTATATAAACACACACAGTGCGGAGCAATGTAGCTAGATGGAATAATATGTAGATATATAAAAACACAGTGCGGAGCATTGTAGCTAGATGGAATAAATATATAGATATATAAATATAAACACACCCAGTGCAGAGCATTGTAGCTAGATGGAATAAATATGTAAATATATAAACACACACAGTGCAGAGCATTGTTGCTAGGTGGGATGAAACAGCATAACCGTCTATTTAGTTATCCTACATGGTATGATTATGTGCCCATACATATTCTCACCCTCCATAGCTACGGTATGTTCCTAGTTGTATGCCGGAGAGGACCATTGTGTAAGTCTATTGCATCTTTTGCATTCAAAAAAAAAAAAAAAAAAAAAAAACTATTAGTTTGTTACGTCTTTTTGCTATCTCTGCGAGCAGCCCTGCTTAGGTTGTACAGTCTGACAGCCGTTGGTAGGAAGGACCTACGAAACCTCTCGGTTGTGCACCTGGGATGATGTAGTCTGCTGCTAAATGAGCTCCTCAGTGCATCCAGTATGTCCTGCATAGGGTGGAACTCGGACTCCAGCAGAGATGACAGTTTAGCCACCGTCCTTCTCTCTCCTATCTCCTCCATCGGATCAAGGCGTTGCCCCAGGACAGAGCTAGCTTTCTTAATCAGTTGTTCAGTCTCTTCCTATCGGCTGCAGTAATGCCACTGCCCCAGCAGACCCACTCCAAAAGTGATGGCTGATGCCACCACCGTGTCATAGAATGACTTCAGCAGCGCCCCTTGTACACCAGAAGACCTGAGTCTCCCTCAGCAGGAACAGCCTGCGCTGTCCCTTCTTGTAGAGTGCGTCAGTATTGTGTGACCAGTCTAGTTTATTGTTCAGATGAATACCCAGGTACTTGTAGGATGTCACCATCTCGATGTCTGTTCCCTGTATATTTACTGGTGCTGTGAGGGGCTGCCCATGCCTGCGGCAGTCCACCACCAGCTCCTTAGTTTTCCTCGCGTTGATCTGGAGGCAGTTCCGATGGCACCAGTCCACAAAGTCCTGGATAAGCCCTCTGTACTCAGCTTCATCTCCGCTGGAGATGAGACCAACGATCGCAGAGTCATCAGAGAACTTCTGTAGATGGCAATGTGTTGTGTTGTGTGAGAAGTCCGCAGTATAAAGAGTGAACAAGAAGGGAGCCAGCACCGTTCCCTGGGGGGCCCCCGTGCTACTGATGATCGTGTCGGAAACACAGTCCCGGGTTCTCACAAACTGAGGCCGGTTCGTGAGGTAGTCCCAGGATCCATGATGACAGGTGCTGGTCCACCCCTGCGCGCAGCAGCTTGTCCTTCAGGATCATCGGTTGGATGGTGTTGAAAGCACTGGAGAAGTCAAAGAACATGATCCTCACCATATTCCCGGGCTTCTCCAGGTGGGACAGAGAACGGTGAAGGAGGAAGATCACCGCATCCTCCACCCCAATGCCATGCTGGTAGGCGAACTGGAGTGGATCCATCGCTGGTTCCACCAGGGGGCGGAGATGAGCAAGGAGCAGTCTCTCCAGGGTCTTCATCAAGTGGGACGTCAAGGCCACCGGTCTGAAGCTGTTCAGGTCTTTGGGGTGGGAAGTTTTTGGTACAGGTACCACACAAGATGTTTTCCACAGCTGTGGTACCCTCCCCAGTTTCAGGCTCATGTTGAAGATATACGTCACAATCCCACACAGCTGGTCTGCACAGGACTTGAGGAGCTTTGCGCTGATGCCGTCCGGTCCCGACGCCTTCCTCGCCTTGATCTTCCTCAGCTCCGTCCTCACCTGGGTCTTGGTCAGGGTCAGGATGGGGGGCGGTGTGTTGGGTGTGGGGGGGGGTGTCGGTGGAGTGGGGAGTGGGTAGCAGGACTTGATTTCTTAGAGGCAGCAGTGGTTGTTGTGCAGACAGGGGGAGGGGCGGTTGGTCAAATCTCTTGAAAAACAGATTCAGGTTGCTCGCCCACTCCCTGCCCCCGTGGCCTGGGGGGAGGTATTCTGGAGCCCCGAGATGGTTTTGAGGTTTCTCCAGACCCCGCTGATGTCGCTCTGTTGCAGCTTGTCCTCCATCTTCTTCCTGAAGCTGTCCTTGCCTTCTCTGATCTTTCTCCTCAGCTCCCTCTGTACGGACTTCAGCATCTCCCTGTTCCCCGACCTGAAGATCCTCTTCTTCTCTCTCAGAAGTGTTTTTATCTCAGGGTTGATCCAGGGTTTGTTGTTTGAGTGACGCCGTATGGTCTTGGTGGGAACGGATTTGTCCACACAGAAGCTGAGGTAGCCCGTGAAGGTGTGAATGAGGCCATCGATGTCCTCACCATGTGGATCGCAGAGCTGCTTCCAGGCAGTGGCTTCAAAACAGTCCTTTAGAGTGTCCATTGTCTCCTCAGACCATAACTCCACAGTGTGCATGGCCGGAGGTTGTCTGTGCACTAGGGGTTTGTACACCGGTCGGAGATGAACCAAGTTGTGATCCGATCTCCCAAGTGGGGGAGTTGTGATGAGGTGTACGCCTCCTTAGTGTTTGCGTAGAACAAATCCAGTGTTTTATTGTCTCTAGTGTGGCATGTGACATACTGGGTGAAAGTGGGCAGAATGGGAGACAGTGAAACGTGGTTGAAATCGCCTGAGATGAGGAGAAGAGCATCTGGGTGTTCTGTCTGCAGCCTGCTGGTTACTGAATGGATGACGTCACGCGCTGTCCCAGCGTTCGCCGTCGGATTTGCATAAACAACAATGCAGATCACGTGTGAGTGTTCTCTCGGGAGATATGTAGGCCTCATGCTAACAGCTAGCAACTCAATGTCTTTGCTGCAGTGTCGTTGTTTAACAGTGATATGTCCCGGTCTGCACCAGTTGTTGTTAACATACATGATCACTCCCACCGCCCCTAGTTTTGCCACTCTCTGGTGTTCGGTCAGCTCGTATCGTGTGAAAACCCTCCAGCTCAATGTTAGGCATCTGCTGCTAGTTCAGTTAGCCACGTCTCAGTAAACAAAAGGAGAGAGCACTCCCGGTAAGTGCTATCATAACGGGAGATAGCCGCTAGCTCATCTAACTTTCCCAGTATCGACCGTACATTTCCCATGACAACAGATGGAAGGGAGGGTCTGTACCTTATATTTTTTGTCCTCCGCCTTACTCCAGCCGGCAGCCGCGGCGTTTTCGCCTCAGTTCTCTCGGTATGTCGAGTTTTTCCAGTGGGACCGGGTGGCGGTTAAATGCTAGCAGCTCTTCCCTGTTATATCGTATCCTGCTATAAACAGTGGCTCCGTCCACCGGCTCAGGAGACATTTGGGATGATCTGTGTGTCCGTGATATAAGTGGGGTGAAAAAAAAAAAAAAAAAAAAGTGATCAAAAGAGAGAGGAAGGGAAAAAAAACTCAGAATCGAGCCGCTGTTGCAAAAGGCAGCCGACTGGTGTGGCGCCGAGAGGAGAAAAAAAAAAAAAAAAAAATTAGCGCAAAAACGACTAATAAACGACTATCAGAATGGTTTTAGAAGAGGAAGATCCACAGTGGATGCTCTAATTAGGGTAAGTAATGATATTGAAAAGACTCTCAAAATGAAAGAAGCAATGGTTATAGTTTATCTGGATATTGAAAAGGCTTATGACTCACTGTGGAGGGACGGTCTTCTTATGAAATTGAATAAAATGGACATTGGTGGTAGGATGTATAATTGGATAATGGATTTTTTAACACACAGTACAATTAGGGTTAAAGTAGGATCAGAAGTTTCTAATGACTTTGAAATAGAAAATGGTGTTCCTCAGGGGAGTGTGATAAGCCCTGTTTTATTCAATATAATGGTTAATGACATGTTTGAGGATCAAGAGGGATCCATCAAAACAGCACTATATGCAGATGATGGAGCCATATGGACGAGGGGAAGAAATGAGAAATTTGTGTTCAAAAACATCAGGAAAGCAATGGAGAAAGTGGAAAAGTGGTCATATGAATGGGGATTTAAATTTTCAAACAGTAAAACCTGCTATATGACTTTCACAAAAAAAGCAGAACTGGTACGGAACCATTAACATTATACAGTATAATCAACCAGTAGAGAAAGTCAGTGAGTTCAAATATCTAGGATTGTGGTTTGATAGTGCATACACATGGAGAGTTCATGTTGAAAATCTGGAGACAAAATTCAAAAAAAGTTATTAATCTCATAAAAGCTGTAGCTGGACACGAATGGGGTGCAGATAAACAGGCATTAATTGACATTTACAGAGCACTAATGCGATCGACAATAGACTACGGATGCATGATTTATGGAGCTGCGGCAAAGACGACTGGAAAAAATAGACAAAATGCAGCATAGAGCGCTTCGCCTGTGCATTGGAGCCGTCAAAACAACACCAAGCAATGTAGTTTTAATAGAAGCAGGAGAAATGGCAATAGATTTGAGAAGAGATAAAATCGCATTATCATACTGGGTCAAGCTGAAAGGAAGTGACAAAGCAAATATTTCAAAAACAACACTACAAGACTGCTGGGAATACTCAAATTTCCAGGGACATGGGTTTGGGTGGACAATTGAAAGAAGGACCAGGATGTA
The DNA here is from genome assembly GCA_020510985.1 of Pholidichthys leucotaenia. Classification (NCBI taxonomy): domain Eukaryota; kingdom Metazoa; phylum Chordata; class Actinopteri; order Cichliformes; family Pholidichthyidae; genus Pholidichthys; species Pholidichthys leucotaenia. Next base: position 52,889,299 of record CM035843.1, read on the forward strand.
TGGCCTGCACACTATTGATATAGCTAACACCAGTCCAGTGAGTAATGTTCCCCCTTGGCTGTTTCTGGGAATAGAAGTAGACGCTAGTCTGCTAATGAGGAAAAAGGATTGGCATATGAGTGAAGTTGGTGTTAAAACAAGCATTTACCTCAGGAACAACTACTATAACTTCTTATACAGTAGCTCCATACTGACGGTTCAAAGAATAAAGATGGCTCTTGGAGATGGAGTATACATTCCAGAGTTTAGTGACCATCGCAAAAAGACTCTCCAACAATACATCCGTGTTTACAGCAGAGATGGTGGCAATAATTATTGCTTTGCAGTGGGTGGAGGAGGTCAGTCCGGACCGGGTGGTGGTGTGCATGGACTCACTTGTAGCGCTAAAAACCATACAGACACTAAAATCTACAAGGGAAGACTTGGTGATTGAGCTATATCACAGTTTATTTATGGTACACAGGGGTGGTGGAGAAGTTCAGTTTTGTTGGGTTCCTGCACATGAAGGGTTGAAAGGGAATGACTGTGCAGACAAATTAGTAAAAACGTGCTCTTGGAAAAGACATAACTATACCATTGTCTCTTGGAAAAGGTGAAGGGAAAGCAGTAATCAAGAAAAAGGGAACTGAGCTATGGCAAAAAAGATGGGATGAAGATCATAAAGGTAGATTGTATTACAAAATACAAAAATCTATTGCAATAAAGAATTTCATAACTAATAGGAGGGAAGACATCATTATGGCAAGACTCAGACTGGATCACAGGTTTAAACGGCACTTTATTCACCATGGGGAAAAGAAAAAGTGACAAATGTAGAGAATGTGGAGTAAAAGAAAATGTCGAGCACATCTTATTACACTGTCACAAATACGGAAATGAAAGACAGATAATGGAAAATGAAGTTCGAGAGGCCGGTAGGGAATGGGATTTAACTGGCATTCTGGGAACAGATGGAGATGGAGAGGCAATAAGAATCACGAGAAAGGCTCTTTTCTCTTTTTTAAATAACACAGGATTAAGTCATAGAATTTAGGGGTTGGACTCAGATGACATAATGTTACACACTCTTGTACAGTAGGTGGTGGTATGCACCTTTCAGTTGTTTGCTATCCGCCAGTAACCGAGAGAAGAAGAAAAAGAGATTTCTTGCTTTAATAGAGTGATGTCCTCAGAAGTGAATACAGTGGCGCAGTGGTTAGCACTGTGGCAGCACAGCAACTCACCCTTGGCCATGGGATCCTGGGTTTGATCCCAGCCCCTGACCAACAGTGATCTGTGTGGAGTTTGCATGTTCTCCCCGTGTCTGCGTGGGTTTACTCTGGGATTTCTCCGGTTTTCTCCCACAGGCCAAAAACATGCAGGTTAGGTTAATTGGAGACTCTAAAGTGGCCCTAGGTGTGATTGTGTGTGTGAATAGATAGATAGATGTACTTTATTGATCCCAAACTGGGAAATTACAGTGTAACAGCAGCATGACAGTAGACAACCAAACAACAGAAACACACACATGACAGACAAAGGGATTACCCATGGAAAGTAAAAACTAACACGACTATAAAAACCTATGTACATCATACCTTAATATATGATGACCCGTATAAACACATGAATCATCCCACTGCACAAAGAAGGACTATCAGGAGCAGAGTGAAAATGTGAGGTACCAGTTAGTCTGTAAGGTGCAGTGTGGCAGCATAGCTATGACCAGAATACAACATCATAGTGAGTTATTGTACAGTGAAATTGCACGTGGCAGGAAAGATTTCCTGTACTTGGCCATTTGACAGCGAAGCTGTAGTAGTCTACTGGAGAAAGTGCTTCGCTGTCTGTCTAGTGTGTGGTGGAGGGGGTGATCAGGATTGTCCATGATGGATTGCAGTTTATTTAGTATTCTCCTCTCCACCACTGTCTCAAAGGTCTCCGGTCTGAGACCAATTACAGAGCCAGCCCTCTTGATAATCTTGTCAAGTCTGTTGGTGTCTCTGGCCCTGATACTGCTACCCCAACAGACAGCAGCAAAGAAGATGGCACTGGCAACAACGGTCTGGTAGAAAAGCTCCAGCATCCTGCTGCACACGTTGAAGGATCTCTGCTTTCTCAGGAAGTAGTGTCTGCTCATCCCCTTCTTGTGCACAGCATCGGTGCTGGATCTCCAGTCCAACCCGCTGCTGATCCTGACACCCAGATATTTGTAGTCCTCAACCACTCCCACATCCTCCCCCCTAATCTGCAGTGGCTGAAAAGGTGTCTTCCTCTTCCTGAAGTCAGTCACCATCTCTCTGGTCTTGCTGACATTCAACCTCAGGTGATTCTGCTCCGTCCACTCCACAAACCTACCAGTGCCCTGTACTCCCCATCCTCTCCTCTTATACACCCCACAACAGCTGAGTCATCAGAGATTTTCTGCAGGTGGCATGACTCAGTGTTGTACTGAAAGTCAGTGGTGTATAAGGTAAAAAGAAAAGGAGAGAGCACAGTCCCCTGTGGAGCTCCCGTATCACTAGCCACCACTCCAGACAAGACATTGCCCAGCCAGACAAACTGTGGTCTGCCTGTCAGGTAGTCAGTAATCCAGGAGATCACAGAGCTGTCAACCCCCATCACCCGCAGCTTCTCACCCAGCAGCAGTGGCTGGATGGTGTTAAAGGCACTGGAGAAATCAAAAAAAGTGATTCTCACAGTATCTCCTCCACCATCCAGGTGCAGATGGGCTCGTTGCAGCAGGTAGATGACAGCATCTTCAACTCCTAAATGGGGCTGATATGCAAACTGCAGAGGGTCCAGCCACGTCTTCACCTGCGGCCTCAGGTGGGCTAAGACCAGTCTCTTCATCACATGAGATGTGAGGGCAACTGGTTGGTAGTCATTCAGATCCGATGGAGATGACTTCTTGGGAACAGGAACCAGGCAGGATGTCTTCCACAGCACTGGTACTCTCTCCAGACTCAGGCTCAGGTTGTACAGGTGTTTCAGTACTGGAGCTAGCTGGTTGGCACAGGTCCTCAGGGTCCTTGCAGAGATGCCATCAGGGCCCACCGCCTTCCGCTGACGGAGTCTCTCCAGCTGTTTCTCCACCTGATCTGTAGTCACCGTGAAGTGAGGGAGGGTCCTGCTGCCCCCTGAGGAGGAGGAGGGGGGAGATGGAGAGAGGTTCTGCACAGGAGGGTTGGTGGGGAGGGGTGCGTGGGGGTCTGGTTGTGTTGCTCGGGTGACAGACTGTGAGTTGAACCTATTAAAAAACAGATTCAGTTCCTCGGTTCTCTCCTGGCTCCCAGATGTCTGCCTGACTCTCCCCTTGCACCCAGTTATTTGTTTCATTCCCTCCCACACACAATGGTGAAGGGATTGCACTGTACCATGGCTGCTTCATCCATCCAGGTGGATACCCTGAATCTCCCCTCTGGGGATCAATAAAGTACACAAAATCAAATCAAAAAAATTCCCTTAATGATCACAAAGTGTCACTGAACCCAGAATTTCCAAAAGTTGTGTACATAAATAAATGTACAATCTTGAAATTATTTAAGTTGAATTATTATAACTTCTGAAGCACGATTTTATTTTGCAATTAGTTATTAAAAAGTTAAAAAAAAATGTATTAATTATAATTTCTGAGAGCTCAGAGTTTGCTGTGGAGAGGAGCTGCAGTGATTTTTTTATCCCTTTTTTTTTTTTTTTAAATTTCCATAGGCTGGCATCACTCAGAATACTGTGATGCACCTCGCCATTTTTCACATTTTTCCTTTGCAAATTGTAGGCGTCTTGGAGATCAGCAAAAAGGTATGCAGATTTTTTTGTTGGGTTTGAGTTTGATTTTTTTTTTTTATACCATTCCAAGGGTCATATTACTTATAGTACTGTATATTTCTTTCAGGTGTTTGGAAATGGAATTTCTGATGTTGCTCCGAGTCATGGTGTCCTTATAGTGTCTTTCACCAACAAGTCAGTGAAACTATACAGCTTTGACTATATTGTCCAAAGAGTATGTCTGTGTTTCTATTCCTCTACAAGTTTCATATTTTGTGTCAGAATTTAATAAGCTGTATCAAAAATGTAGTTAGCTGCCATCTTTCTTGCTTATGTTGCTGATTTGATTGTTGTGCATCCAACTTATTTTGTTTTCAGCACATGACAGAGAAGTTAACACTTGGAAAGCAAAGTGTACTTCTTGGAAACAAAACAGTGGGAGATGCGCCATTTGGTATTCCCTTAAATATTCACATTACAGGTTGGTCTGTTTTTAAGTCTTTATCAATTGTATTAATACATTATTACACCAACCCACCCACTGTGACTTTTTTTTTTTTGCACAGATTGTCCTCCTGTACTCTTTGAGTTGTCATGCTGTAATAACAGTGTTATGATTGGAGGATGGCCGTGGCACTACATTTACACACCAACACAGAAAAAGCATGAGGGAACTCACCACATCTGCTCACTTAAGGACAACACTCTGGTATGTCCAAAGAATTCTCCTCAGCTTTACCGTATAAGGCAAGGCAAGTTTATTTGTGTAGCACATTTCATGTACAAGGCAATTCAAAGTGCTTAAAGTATTACAGTAAGTTGCAAAAGAAATGCATTATAAAAGTACATCAAAATAATTCAAAAGCAAACTAAAAAATAAATGAGAATAGCACTCAGAGAGCACACACCTCTGCCAAGGCTCCTTCCCTCCCTTCCTTTGTCCAGCCATCTATCTGTACCGCCCTGCCTGGCATCCCTCTGTACATTGCAAGCTAGGGCTTTGGTGGTAGTATGCGCTCATGGACCACCTCCAAAATCTATTGGGATCATCTGTAGCCCAAGGGGACCACCTCTGGTGAAAATTTAATCAAAATCCATCCAGTAGTTTTGTTTTTTTTTTTTTTGTTGTTGTTTTATTTTGTTGTTTTTTTTTTGTTTTTTGATTTTGTACACTTTATTGATCCCCAGAGGGGAAATTGAGGGCATCCACCTGGATGGATGAAGCAGCCACGGTACGGCGCTATCCCTTAACCATTCATACACACATTCACACCTAGGGCCACTTTAGAGTCTCCAATTAACCTAACCTGCATGTTTTTTTGCATCATCCTGATAAACCATTGTTTGAAGATAAGATAAGCCTTTATTAGTCCCACAACGGGGAAATTCCAGGATTGCAACAGCACAGGGATAGCAACAATCAGAAGGCAAGAAAAAAAAAAAAAAACAAGCAAGCAAGAGCAGCTAATATACATATGTACATATTACTATAAGATATATATATATACACACACACACACAGACACACAGTGCAGAGCATTGTAGCTGGATGGAATAAATATATGAATATATGAACACACAGTGCAGAGCATTGTAGCTAGATGGAATAAATATGTAAATATATAAACACCCACAGTACGGAGCATTGCAGCTAGGTGGAATAAATATGCAAGTATATAAACACACACAGTGCGGAGCAATGTAGCTAGATGGAATAATATGTAGATATATAAAAACACAGTGCGGAGCATTGTAGCTAGATGGAATAAATATATAGATATATAAATATAAACACACCCAGTGCTGAGCATTGTAGCTAGATGGAATAAATATGTAAATATATAAACACACACAGTGCAGAGCATTGTTGCTAGGTGGGATGAAACAGCATAACCGTCTACTTAGTTATCCTACATGGTATGATTATGTGCCCATACATATTCTCACCCTCCATAGCGACCGGTATGTTCCTAGTTGTATGCCGGAGAGGACCATTGTGTAAGTCTATTGCATCTTTTGCATTAAAAAAAAAAAAAAAAAAAAACTATTAGTTTGTTACATCTTTTTGCTATCTCTGCGAGCAGCCCTGCTTAGGTTGTACAGTCTGACAGCCGTTGGTAGGAAGGACCTGTGAAACCTCTCGGTTGTGCACCTGGGATGATGTAGTCTGCTGCTAAATGAGCTCCTCAGTGCATCCAGTATGTCCTGCATAGGGTGGAACTCGGACTCCAGCAGAGATGACAGTTTAGCCACCGTCCTTCTCTCTCCTATCTCCTCCATCGGATCAAGGCGCTGCCCCAGGACAGAGCTAGCTTTCTTAATCAGTTTGTTCAGTCTCTTCCTATCGGCTGCAGTAATGCCACTGCCCCAGCAGACCACTCCAAAAGTGATGGCTGATGCCACCACCGTGTCATAGAATGACTTCAGCAGCGCCCCTTGTACACCAAAAGACCTGAGTCTCCTCAGCAGGAACAGCCTGCGCTGTCCCTTCTTGTAGAGTGCGTCAGTATTGTGTGACCAGTCTAGTTTATTGTTCAGATGAATACCCAGGTACTTATAGGATGTCACCATCTCGATGTCTGTTCCCTGTATATTACTGGTGCTATGAGGGGCTGCCCATGCCTGCGGCAGTCCACCACCAGCTCCTTAGTTTTCCCTCGCGTTGATCTGGAGGCAGTTCCGATGGCACCAGTCCACAAAGTCCTGGATAAGCCCTCTGTACTCAGCTTCATCTCCGTTGGAGATGAGACCAACGATCGCAGAGTCATCAGAGAACTTCTGTAGATGGCAATGTGTTGTGTGAGAAGTCCGCAGTATAAAGAGTGAACAGGAAGGGAGCCAGCACCGTTCCCTGGGGGGCCCCCGTGCTACTGATGATCGTGTCGGAAACACAGTCCCGGGTTCTCACAAACTGAGGCCGGTTCGTGAGGTAGTCCAGGATCCATGATGACAGGTGCTGGTCCACCCCTGCGCGCAGCAGCTTGTCCTTCAGGATCATCGGTTGGATGGTGTTGAAAGCACTGGAGAAGTCAAAGAACATGATCCTCACCATATTCCCGGGCTTCTCCAGGTGGGACAGAGAACGGTGAAGGAGGAAGATCACCGCATCCTCCACCCCAATGCCATGCTGGTAGGCGAACTGGAGTGGATCCATCGCTGGTTCCACCAGGGGGCGGAGATGAGCAAGGAGCAGTCTCTCCAGGGTCTTCATCAAGTGGGACGTCAAGGCCACCGGTCTGTAGCTGTTCAGGTCTTTGGGGTGGGAAGTTTTTGGTACAGGTACCACACAAGATGTTTTCCACAGCTGTGGTACCCTCCCCAGTTTCAGGCTCATGTTGAAGATATATGTCACAATCCCACACAGCTGGTCTGCACAGGACTTGAGGAGCTTTGCGCTGATGCCGTCCGGTCCCGACGCCTTCCTCGCCTTGATCTTCCTCAGCTCCGTCCTCACCTGGGTCTTGGTCAGGGTCAGGATGGGGGGCTGTGTGTTGGGAGTGGGGGGGGTGTCGGTGGAGTGGGGAGTGGGCAGCAGGACTTGATTTCTTAGAGGCAGCAGTGGTTGTTGTGCAGACAGGGGGGAGGGCGGTTGGTCAAATCTATTGAAAAACAGATTCAGGTTGTTCGCCCACTCCCTGCCCCCCGTGGCCTGGGGGGAGGTATTCTGGAGCCCCGAGATGGTTTTGAGGTTTCTCCAGACCCCGCTGATGTCGCTCTGTTGCAGCTTGTCCTCCATCTTCTTCCTGAAGCTTTCCTTGCCTTCTCTGATCTTTCTCCTCAGCTCCCTCTGTACGGACTTCAGCATCTCCCTGTTCCCCGACCTGAAGATCCTCTTCTTCTCTCTCAGAAGTGTTTTTATCTCAGGGTTGATCCAGGGTTTGTTGTTTGAGTGACGCCGTATGGTCTTGGTGGGAACGGATTTGTCCACACAGAAGCTGAGGTAGCCCGTGAAGGTGTGAATGAGGCCATCGATGTCTTCACCATGTGGATCGCAGAGCTGCTTCCAGGCAGTGGCTTCAAAACAGTCCTTTAGAGTGTCCATTGTCTCCTCAGACCATAACTCCACAGTGTGCATGGCCGGAGGTTGTCTGTGCACTAGGGGTTTGTACACCGGCCAGAGATGAACCAAGTTGTGATCCGATCTCCCAAGTGGGGGGAGTTGTGATGAGGTGTACGCCTCCTTAGTGTTTGCGTAGAATAAATCCAGTGTTTTATTGTCTCTAGTGTGGCATGTGACATACTGGGTGAAAGTGGGCAGAATGGGAGACAGTGAAACGTGGTTGAAATCGCCTGAGATGAGGAGAAGAGCATCTGGGTGTTCTGTCTGCAGCCTGCTGGTTACTGAATGGATGACGTCACGCGCCGTCCCAGCGTTCGCCGTCGGATTTGCATAAACAACAATGCAGATCACGTGTAAGTGTTCTCTCGGGAGATATGTAGGCCTCATGCTAACAGCTAGCAACTCAATGTCTTTGCTGCAGTGTCGTTGTTTAACAGTGATATGTCCCGGTCTGCACCAGTTGTTGTTAACATACATTATCACTCCACCGCCCCTCGCTTTGCCACTCTCTGGTGTTCGGTCAGCTCGTATCATGTGAAAACCCTCCAGCTCAATGTTAGCATCTGCTGCTAGTTCAGTTAGCCACGTCTCAGTAAACAAAAGGAGAGAGCACTCCCGGTAAGTGCTATCATAACGGGAGATAGCCGCTAGCTCATCTAACTTTCCCAGTATCGACCGTACATTTCCCATGACAACAGATGGAAGGGAGGGTCTGTACCTTATATTTTTTGTCCTCCGCCTTACTCCAGCCCGGCAGCCGCGACGCTTTCGCCTCAATTCTCTCGGTATGTCGAGTTTTTCCAGTGGGACCGGGTGGCGGTTAAATGCTAGCAGCTCTTCCCTGTTGTATCATATCCTGCTATAAACAGTGGCTCCGTCCACCGGCTCAGGAGACATTTGGGACGATCTGTGTGTCCGTGATATAAGTGGGGTGAAAAAAAAAGTGATCAAAAGAGAGCGGAAGGGAAAAAAACTCGGAATCGAGCCGCTGTTGCAAAAGGCAGCCTACTGGTGTGGCGCCGAGAGATTAAGCATTGGTGGAGGTATACACTCATTGATCACCTCCAAAATGTAATGGGTTTGTGCCTAGCCCAAGAGCCACCTCTGGAGAAAATTTCTTCAAACTCTGTCCAGTAGTTTTTGAGTAATCTTGTTAACACATTGTGAGGAGATAGAGCCTTGGTGGAGATATGCACTCTTGGATCATCACCAAGATCTAATGGGTTCATCCTTAGGCCAAGGGCTTGGCAAAATTTCATCCAAAGCCATTCATTACTTTTTGCGTAATCCTGCTAACAAACAGACAAACAAATGCCAGCAAAAATTTAACCTCAAACAAAAATAGAATAAGACAGATAAAGTGCAAGAAATAAAAGTTACAGTGCATTGTGAGAGATTAACAGTTGTTCTACTGAAGGGTAGCAGCAAATTTTTATTTTATTTTATTTTATTTTTTAATTTAAGTTTTTGTAAAGGGTATACAGGCCATTACAGCATTGCATTGTTTACATTTTCATCACATGTTCCCTTATTTTTTGCTATTTGACAACATTGGAAGAATAATTCTTACAACACCCCCTTTTTTTTAAAGTGAAAGGAAAAAGTGAAATTAAAGAGAATAAAAAACAAACAAACTAACAAAACAAAAGAGCAAGAAAAAGCAAACAAACAAACAGGAAAAATAAGAAATAAATAATTAAAAGCAAAAGAGCCTCTGAGTAGCGTTGGAACAAAGAGCGGAGCCATTATTGAAATGGTATTTGTCAAAGATTAGATCTAATGGAAGACACATATGCGATCCAGGGTTGCCAAAAGTTCATGAACCCATCCATGTCTTGTCTCAGTGCGAATGTCAACTTTTCCATCGAGTAAATGTCTTGGATCACATTAATCCAATCTTCAGGTGTAGGACAGTCCTTCAACATCCATTTTTTAGTTAGGGCTTTTTTACTTGCCAATATTAAAACATTGAATAAGTATTTTTCTCCTCGTCTTTCCAGAGAGTCCGGTAGTAAACCCAAATACAAAGTTACAAAAGAAAAGGGAACTGTTATTTTGAATATTTTCCCCAATATTGTCTGTACATTGGGCCAATATTGGTGGATAACTGGGCATGACCAAAACACATGAAAATGATTTGCAGTCTCTTCACCACACAAGCGCCAACAACTCAACCCCTTATGAGTAAATTTGTTTTGTGCAGGTGTTCTGAAAAATCTTACCAAATTTTTCCATCCAAATTCTCTCCACTGCAGGGATGAGGTACTTTTCCATTGCTGTTTGTTTAGCTTTTCCCATATTTCCAGTTGTAAATTGAAATTCCCCTCTTTTTCCCATCTCTCTTTTATATATGATGTGTTGTCTCCTTTTAAGTCTTGAAGACCTTGGTATATTTTAGAAATGTATCTGATCCCTGGGATCCCTTTATATGCCATTAAGAAGACCTTCAGAACACCTGACTGGGCCCTTTCCAAATCCTCCTTTTTAAGTATATTGTTTATGTGGTGTCTAAGCTGAAAGAACCTGTAAAGGTCTTGATTTACTAGGCCTTGTTTTTTCAAATCTTCAAAACTTCTTAAAAATTGACCTTTAAAAAAATCGTAATATTTTATCAATCCGTTCTCTTTCCACTTTTTAAATCTAGTGTCTGTTTTATTAGGAGTAAAGTCTTGATCATAGGCAATCCATTGCAGAAGTCGATAGGGCTCTTTAGTTTGATTCTCTCTGACTATCTTAAACCAAATTTTTAGCGGGGTCTCTATCCACGGGTTAGTGTTATTCAGAAGTTTAGGTAAGATATTGTTCCCTATTATCGCCTGTAGGGGGATGTCACTTGTTATTTGGCATTCGATCTCCTTCCATTGTGCAGTGTAGACTGGGTTACATATCTCCATTAAAGTTTTAATTTGTGCGCTTTAAAATAGTCCCTGATATTTGGCAGCGCAAGGCCACCTTTGTCTTTGTTTAGCTGTAAGGTTCTATATCTGATTCTAGGTCTCTTGCCCTGCCATATGAATCTTGAGATCCTTCTGTCCAGCTCCTGCCATGTTTTTTTGGGAGGTTCTACCGGTATTGTTTGGAAAAGGTATAGAAGACGCGGAAGTATATTCATTTTGACTGCTTCAATTCTTTGTGCTGTACCCAAGAATGGTATCATATTCCATCTTGCTAGGTCAGATTTTATTTTTGTCACCAGAGGATCGTAGTTTAGTGTTATAATTTTGTTGAGTTGTTTCGGGATATTGACCCCCAGATATTTCATAGATTCCATCTCCCAGTTAGTTTTGAGTTTGCTTAGTGAGTAATGATTTGGGTCATAGTTGAATGTTAAAACTTGGGTTTTGTGCATGTTTAATTTGTACCCCGACAAATCTCCATACTCTGAAAAAACTGAGATTAGTTCTGGTAAAGAGGTGTCCGGCTGCCCTAGGTATATTAAAATGTCATCAGCAAAGAGTGCTATTTTATGTTCCTTCTAACCAAGTGTAATACCTTGAATTTTTTGATTCTGTCTTATCCATTGGCTCAGAGGTGCTATGAAGATTGCAAAGAGCAGTGGAGACAGGGGGCAGCCCTGACGACATCCTCTTTCCAGTTCAAAAGATGATGATAAATTACCGTTAATCCTTATTTTAGCTGTTGGTTTTTTATATAGTGCCTGGATAGTTCTAATGAAGTTGTTATGAAAATTGAAACTGGATAAGATTCTATATAGGAAAGACCAGTCAACCGAATCAAATGCTTTTTTCGCATCTAATCCCAATATGACTGCATTTAAGTTATATTTTTTTATATGATGAATTATGTGTAAAGTGCGTCTAATGTTGTCTTGTGTCTGTCTTTGTCTTATAAAACCTGTTTGGTCTAAGTGAATTAAGTCTGTCAGTATATTTTCTAACCTTTTGGCAAGGATAGTGGTAAAAAGCTTATAGTCCTGATTTAATACACTGATTGGTCTGTAGTTAGAGCATTCTAGTTTATCCTTTTCAGGTTTAGGTATAACTGCAATGACCCCTTCTCTCCAGGAGGGGGAGATTTCCCCTGTGTGGAGGACATAGTTAAATGTTTTCAGGAGGAGAGGAGATAGTTGCTGTTTAAAGGTTTTGTACCACTCTGCTGTATAACCATCTGCTCCTGGGGATTTGTTAGCTTTAAGTTTCATAATTGCTTTATCCAATTCTTTAGGTTGTATTTCTGACAGTAGTGTTTTATTTTGTGACTCCGTAAGTTGGTGGAAGGTTTAATGTGTTTAGGAATGCCTCGAATGCGTTTTTATGATTTTTGAGGGAGTATAAGTTCTTATAGTAGTTTTCGAAGTTTTTAAGAATATCCTGAATTCTGAATTTTATTTCCTTTCATACTGAATCTCTGATTTTGTAGATTGCTCTTTCTGTTTGTTGTTTCCTCAATTTATAGGCTAGTAATTTTGCCGATTTACTGCCTGCTTCATAGTATTTTTGTTTCAGAAATGTAAGTTTCTTCTGGATTTCTATTGTGTAGATCTCATTTATTTGATTTTTAATTTCCTTAATCTTGAGCGAGTCATTAGAATGAGTGTTGCCTTTGTGTTCTTTTTCTAGGTTCTTAAGTTCTGACTCTAATGTGGTTAGTTTTTCTTGTCTCAGTTTCTTTTGGGTTGCCAGTTTTGCAATAATCTTTCCCCTTATTACAGCTTTGCATGCATCCCACAGTATTAAAGGGGATACTTCTCCATTATCGTTTTCTTCCAAATATCTGAGAATATCTGATTCCAATTCATCTTTCAGTGGTCCTTTCAGGACATTTGAATTCAACCTCCAAGAAAATGTATTATTTGTGTATTTTTGGATACTTAAGTCCATATAGATCGGACTGTGGTCAGAGAGATCCATCAGTCCTATTTTACATGTTTTTACTCTTCCAATGTCTCTATTAAACATAAAAAAATAGTCAATCCTTGAGTAAGATGAATGTGGCGTTGAGTAAAATGTATAATCTTTTACACTGGGGTTGAGTTCCCTCCACACATCACAGATTCCCATTTCTTTTAGTAGCATCCGAGTTTTCCTGCTTTGAGTGTTATTTTGATGTGGAGAATTACCTGATGCATCCCAGTATGGATTCAGTCTTAGACTGAAGTCTCCACCACATATCACTAAACCTTGGGCTTTAGTTATCATTAGGTCAAATACATTTTTATAAAATTTCCAGTTAGCCCCTGGGGGTGCATATACAGTACATTCAGCAGGGTGATATCTTCTCTCTCTAGCCGCCCAGTTACCAAACTGTATCTCCCTTCTTTATCTTTGTGTTCTGATTTTTTTTCAGATGTAATTTTGGTTGATATCAATGTCGCTACTCCCCTCCTCCTCCCTGACTTATATGAAGATGAAGAGATCATTTTAAACCCTTGTCTACTGAGTTTAGTGTGCTCCACGTCTGTTAGGTGGGTTTCTTGTAAAAATATTATTCCTGCTTTGTCTTTTTTCATTTTGCCTAGAATCTTGGATCTTTTAACTGGATTCAGGATTCCTTTTACATTATATGAGATTATTTTGGTTACACCCTGTTTCTCCATTGTGTTGTCTTATTTAGTATAACAGTGTGGTGGCCCTCTTTTGTGCTACTCAGAAACTGAAAGAACATTAAGAACATAAAAAACATAAAGAACATAGTGTATAAAACTTTAAAACAAAAAACTGACAAAAGAACTTCCTGAGCTGAGGTCTTTTTAGAGACCCTGGAAGATCCTTGATGGAGTGTAGGCTCTGAGGGAAATTCCTCAAACTCTGTTACGTGTTGAGGGCCCTCTCTTACCCCTGTAAGTTGACCCATGCTTTTAACGTGAATTTCAGAACCCAATCTGAACTTATAATGATTTTTTTTTTTTTTTTATGCCTATACCCTGTGAAATTGTGTGCACCCTCCCACCCCCATCACAGCGGACATTCACGTTAAAACAGTATTTGTTAGTGTGGGGAGAACATGTGGATCATTGTCACATTTCTATTTTAACAAGTTTTTTTTTTTTTTTTTTAATTTTTTTATTAAAAAGACTTGTTTCTAATATTATGACTGTTCCATGAAATGTTTTACCACATGCTGGATATGCATCTCCTTTAATGTTTGTTACCTTGTATGAGGGGGGTTGGATGTGCAGATTGACTAAAAAAAAAAAGGTCGCTATTCCAACCTGAAAACGGCCAGTTTATCCGTGACGCTCTGGCGGTGGGTTTCCCGCTGCTGGCCCGTGGATTTTGAAGGTCTCTGTGTGGTCCACGTTTGAGCCTTGATCCTATCGCTCTGGTCTGCTGTGGGTTTAAACACCGTTACCGGGAGCCCTCTTCTCGCCATGTCAGCTGTTGCTTCTTCCGCCGAATTATAGAGACATGTCTCCTCACCGTAGAAGACCCTTAACTTCGCAGGAAATGGCATCTGAAAGCGCAGTTTCTTCTCTCGTAGCACCTTTTTAGTGTCGTTGTATTCCCGGCGCTTTTTAAGGACCTCCGGGGCGTAATCGTGTTCCACGAAGACTTTTCTCTCTTGGTGCATAAATCCCTTTTTCTGCCAAGCCAGTCTTACAACCTCTTGTTTTATTTTGAAATTGGAAAATCTCACAAACACCGAACGTGGGGGCACTTCCGCCGCTGGCCTAGCGGCTAACATACGATGGGCCTTTTCTATCTTCAAGTCGGTGGTTTGGGGAATATCCAATTTCTCTCTTAGTAAAGATTCCACGCAGTCTGCCATTGAGTTGAAACCATCTTCGGCTCCTTCTTTCAGACCATGAATTCTTATGTTATCTCTTCTTTGTCTTCCTTCTTGGTCGGTTAGCTTAGCCTCTATTGTTGACTGTCTTTTGCGTAGGTCCAGCACGGAATCTTCAAGCACTTTTATTCTTTCCTCTGCTTCCAAGATTCGGTTCTCGGCCTGGTCCACTCTGCTGTTTGTCCTTTTTAATTCGTCTCTGAATTCGCGAAATTCGGCCCAAACCTCTCGGCGAAATCGTCGTAGTTCTTCAAATAGCGTTTTCAAGCTAACCTTCTTGTTAGCTACATTCAGCTCCTCGTCTTCTGAACGGAAATCTTCCGGTTCAGATTCTCCGGCCGATGCGTGTCCTGGCCTGGAGAATTCCGTTTTCTTCTTTTTTACCTTTAGACATGATGATTTTGTCTTTTGCTTTTCACTCTTCCAAAAATCTGTTAAATCTGATTTTCAAGATATTTTCTTGGATTGGGTCTGGGAGCTTCAGCGTTAAGCTGCTATCACCATGGCGTCCAGACCGGAAGTCAGCAGCAAAATTTTTAACCTTGATTTAAAGTAGCTGAGAGTTTCAGCAGCCCTGATGCTTTATGGGAGTTTGTTCCACATGTGAGGAGCATAAAAACTGATGCTGCCTCACCATGTTTGGTTCTAACTCTGTGCACAGTTAGTAGACCTGACCCTGGCAGCTGGAGGGCTCTGAGTGGTTCATAATAGACCAGAAGATCTGAAATGTATTTTGGCCCTAAACCATTCAGAGCTTTATAAGCCAACAGCAGTATTTTGAAATCTGTTCTTTGACAGACAGGAAGCCAGTGTAAAGAGCTGAGGACTGGAGTTTTATGATCTACTTTCTTGGTCTTAGTGAGGACTCGAGCAGCAGTGTTCTGAACTAACTGCAGCTGTTTGATAGACTTTTTTATGGGGACCTGTGAGGACAGTATTACAGTAGTCCAGTTTATTGAAGATAAATGTGTGGACAAGTTTGCCTAGATCCTGCTGAGATATCAGTCCTTTAATCCTTGCTATGTTCTTTTGAGTGATAATAGGCTGATTTCACTACTGTCTTAATGTGGCTGTTAATATTCAGTTCTGAGTCCAGAATCACACCCAGATTTCTGGCTTAGCTGTTGGTTTTTAGAATCACTGGTCGAAGCTGAGTGCTAATGCTGAGTTCTTTCTTCCTTGGCTCCAAAAACTCTTATTTCATTTTTGTCTTCGTTTAACTAAAAAAATTCTGGCACATCCACTCTTTAATTTGATCAGTGCGTGATCAGAGTTGATGTCAATCAACAGCCATCTCATCACCACTGAGACAGACTTGGGGAAGGGCTGCTGGAGGCTGGGGTCCCTCAAATGGAGTGGCCTGCACTTTCTCTAGACCTGAATCCCATAGAAAACCTATGGGATCAGCTGAGTCACCGTGTAGAGGCTTGTAACCCTGCACCCCACAACTTCAATGACCTGAGGGCCGCTCTTTAAGAAGAGTGGAATGCCATGCCTCAGCAGACAATAAGTCGACTTGTGAACAGCATGAGACTCTGTTGTCAAGCTGTAATTGATGCTCAAGTGCACATGACAAGTTATTGAGACGTTGACACTACGTTCTGAACCACAGTGTACCTCAACTGTACTCCCTATTCTGTTCTCAGGAAATATCAGTTAACTGCCCTTCACATAATTTCTCCATTTGAAACACCCTGTAACTGTCGGCTCCCTCCGTGCGTTACCACGGCAACCATGGACATGTACTGTTACTGTGGTGGATAATTTATATTTTTTAAATAAAATATTAATACAAGTATATTTTTATTACTATCAGCTGATATAAACAATAACCAACATCAGTTTAGCTTGTTAATAACGTTAGCAACAATAGTTTATTTTACTCGTATTTGAGGCGCAGTGGCTTATGGGTAATCTTCTTGCCAAATTCCGGTGAAGCGATGTACCGTTGTTCACTTCTTCCCTGCTCAGTTCTCAGTTCCCTTTGAACTGAAGACTGTTCACTCCCTTTGGTTTGGAATCTCACTTAATATGGCGGAATACCCTATGCAGTCCACTTCGGAGTGCACCATTGGGTGATCAGAATGCACCTCAACATTTTTTATTGTGGTGTACCCACCACTGTTGTTGGCTTTTGTTTCAGTAAATGTTTGAGATGAGAAAATCACCATTGCATGCTTCTACTTAAATGCCCTACTTTCATGATATAACATCACTGTAGTGTGAACTTTTTACATTTTCCATAAATTTCACCCGAAAGCCAAATATCCCTAACTTTTTGTGAGGGGTGTGTGTGTGTGTGATATAAACAGCTCCTGTCGATAACTGCAAAATTTAAGATAAAAAATGTAATGCGTTTGACTGTATGGGGAAACATCCCAAATTTTTTGCTATCATAAACTTATTAGACACAGTGTTGGTCAGAATCTGTTGAAGTGTCTTAAGTAAGACTGGTCACAAATGTATTCAACAGTGTATTTATCAGCTGGTCAGAGCAGGGTACAGCTAAATTTGTAATTGCAACAAAGCTCGACTACAGTGAGAGTGTAATGGAGAATGGCAGAGGGGGATGCGGTATGATAACAAATCAGAGCAGGCCATTGTTTCTTAAGGTGATTGCTCCATTGTGGTTGTTTAGAATTTATGTAAAAGACTACTCTTCACAGCTTGACATGTCTGAGTAATTACAGTGTGAGGTAGACATTAAAGTAAAGATTGCCAATTTTTAGATAGCATTGGATAGCCCTTTTTACTGTCTGACACACTGACACAGTTTTGACTTGCCATGAAAGGTTGTGGGGTTGAATTTTTATTTTCTGTAAAATCTCAATGTTGAAAATTCAGAAAGTTCACAAAATGCTTGCTATATTTTGTGAAGAACTGCAAGAGTAACTTAATAGGTGCATATTCTATCTGAATAATCTCCAACATGATACTGTATGGAACTTTAGAAATCTGTTTTTTGTGACACCTTGTGGTCACAAAATGAACTGCAGCCCCAGTCATTCCAGTTATACGAGTTATTCCAGTTATTCCAGATATCATACATATCTGGAGTTGACAAATTTGAAAAAAAAACCAAAACAAAACTGACAACTCCTGTCCTTCTCCGTACTAAGTCACCCCCCATCCAAAGTGCACATCTGTGAGGACCATTGGCTTTAGTAGAGCAGTCGGTAGGAAAGCCTGTGGATGACAAAACTTGTGACTGAGCAAAGAAACCATCACAGTTGCAAAACTTTCTCCAGGCTGAACAGAGCCCAGAGGAGATGCTGTGATGTAATTGTCCCATCAGACCACTTGCCTTGCAAATGGCTGTAAGATGATAGCAGATTTATTTTCAAATTGAAACAAAATTATTCTGCCTACTACTGTTTTAAATGTGGGGATTGTAATTTTTTAAGGATTACAACTTTAGAAAGAAAGTCATAATAGCTGTTCAAATTATTAGGTAATCTAAATGTGAATTATAGTCATCTACCTTCTCTGTTGTGTGTTTACAAGGAGTAAAAAAAAATAATCAGTCAATGCACCATTGGAGGGGGCATCAAATGCGTGTGTTTTCTCTGACTGTGGTGTGTTCAACCATGGCCATGATGTCTCTTCAGACTGGATATATGCTGCTGCTCACCCAGCAAATGGCTTTCAATCAAACCAAAACATGAAAAAAATAAGATTTAGATGGCTTTATTTGACAAATCATAACCATCAGAAATTAACAACCTCCACCTGTAACTGCTTTGGGGGAATTCCGACCCTGCAGACTTTCTCAGAAGTGAACGTGGCGGCAGTTCACCTTGTGACTACAAAGTGTCGCTCAAATCAGAATTTCAGATTGTTCCATAGAACACCTTTAACTCACTTCATGCATATGTTATTTTGCAACTTTGTGAAATTAGGCAACAAATGGAATACAAAACATGACCTGCTACTCTCTAGAGAAAGACGGTATCTTCTTCCATCCCGATGACTCGGGAAGAATCATCCATGTTGGACCTACCACTATAAAGTGAGTTCTCTGGTCATCATTAAATGAGGAATATAAAACTCTAGATGGTATCTTGTTTGATAAATGTATAAATATATCTTCTAATGTATTCTTTTTCCCCCTCAAGCATCCTCAAGATCATCAGTGATCTAAACAGTGATTTGCCTTCAACGATAGTTGAGGATTTTTCTCTGAAAACCAATTCAAACAGTGTAAGTTTAATGTCTAAAGGGATTACAAGCTTTGCTCTGTGCAACACCAAGTACAATACCCTTAGTTCATCTTATTCAGGAAATGGCTTGTGTAAATGTCACAGCACATTATTATGACATTGGTTGCAGTACCTCAACCCATCTAGAACATTTGGTGTAGAGATGGAATGTTAATGTATTTGGAGAAAGAAATGCTGTGGGCTTTTCAAATTCATACCATGGGTGTATCTATGTAAAATCTCAGATGAGGTTGAATTTGGGTGACCACTGACCTTTAGGTCAGGGTCAGAGGTCAGTTTTTCCTAAATTTTGTAATGCAGTAACTACACAAAGGAGTGATGTAGCCTTTTCAAATCAATATCATCATGTCTAGGACACTGACCTCTGACTATGGGTTTGGGGTCAAAACGTCAAAGGTCAATGTTAACATTCCCTTTGCACTCTTACTGTAGAACAACTAAAGCTACGGTCTCCAGATTTGGAACACAGGGGCATGTTTACCACTGTGTTGCACCACCTTTCCTTTTAACAACACTCAGTGTTTAGGAACTGAGGACACTAATTGTTGAAGCTTTGTAGGTAAAATTCTTTCCTGTTCTTGCTTGATGTACAACGTTAGTTGCTCAACAGTCTGGAGTCTCCATTGTCATTGTTTGTGCTTCATAATGCACCACACATTTTCAATGGGAGATGGGTCTAGACTGCACGCAGGCCAGTCTAGTCCCACGCTCTTTTAATACGAAGCCACACCATTGTAACACATGTAGAATGTGGCTTACCATTGTCTTGCTGAAATAAACAGGAACATCTCTAAAAAGGACGTTGCTTGGATGGCAACAAATGTTGCTCCAAAACCTGCATGTACCATTCAGCATTAATGGTGCCTCCACAGATGTGTAAGTTACCCATGCCATGGGCACTAACGCACCCCCATACCATCATAGATGGTATTACTGTAGAATAACTAAAGCTAGGGTCTCCAAACTTGGAACACAAGTTCATCTTGAGACCCTGACCCATGGGTTTGGGGACAAAAGGTCAAGGTCAAAATTCCTTATAAACTGTATCTCAACAGCAATGACACCTAGAGTCACCAAACTTTGTACACATGTTGACCCTGAGACCCTGACCTCTGACTATGGTTTTGGGGTCAAAAGGTTAAAGGTCTCTATTGGCATAGGTCCCCTATGCCCTATTGCTCTCAAAAGAGTAAACCTAGGGTCACCAAACTTTGTACACATGTTGACCCTGTTACCCTGACCTCTGACTATGGTTTTGGGGTTGCAAGGTCAAGGTCAGATTGCTATATAAACTACATCTCAACAACAAAGAGGCTGAGGGGTACCACTGGCAGTTGTCTGTATTTTTTTATGTTTACATTGTTGATTTATAGACTGTGCATAAAAATAGTTTTGGAATTTTTTTGGTAGTTGATCATTTCTGCTTTCCAGCTACTGCCACCTACTCCCCAAATCACTGTCACCTCATCAGGCCGAAAAGTGAAAAGAAGAATTCAGCAGCTGGATGATGACCCCGGTCAAAAGGTACAAATGGGATTAAGCTTTTAAAACTCTGCTGTTGAAAAATATAAAACCCACCACAGGATATACAGTACAGTATATAAATGGTATTGTTAAAACTTCTATGCAGAGTCCATGATTGCTCTATATTTAGTAGTCAGAAATGTGTGTGTAAAAGTAGATCAATCCAGAAAAATCAAAAAAGATTCACACACCGAGACGCTCCCATTAAATAACTTTATTGAATAATAATGTTTTGGGCCACTGCCCTCAGACTTCTATCCATTATTGTTGTTGTTTATTTTTTCCAGTGCTTTTAAGTTGGATTTTTAAAAGTTTCACATTTTATATGGTTTTCTCCAGCAATTGAATACCACATAGGAGGGCTGGACGATGAACCGAAAATGAACCAAAACAGACATTCAGACCTTCAAACCAGCATAATCTTGCCCATGTTTGTCATTTTCTTTTTTCTGCCTCTTAATACTTTAACCAACTATGTGTTCATGCACTGCCCCTTATATATGTGGATTAAAATAAATGGTTTATTACATTCAGCATGAAATAATAGTGCTCTGTGATAATGAATTATGAAGTAGCGATCTGGAACAAGCTGTTACTTAAGGTATTTAATAAGTCTCTCTGTGCACAGTGCAGCAACAGCTCTGTTTAACCAGTCCCTCCAGGGTTTTACGATGTTGCAATTGCATCTATTCACGCAAAATCAGTGACTGGCCGCGTCTTTTTGCACGACCTTGCAACTTTGTCCAATCACCACAACGTTCTCTCAATTTTGGCTAATCCTTGTCAACTTTCACCATTTTTGCCAATCAAATTTGTCCCTGAGTAGCGCTTAAACGATCAGTCTAACCAATCAAATGCGTCGCTGCACTGCGCTCACTTCTGTGTTTACGGAGTATTGACGGAACACAGCGAAAAAACAGTTGCTATGTTCAAAATGTTCACTCCTTCCCCAATATAGTGAATCAGCCATTTTGTTGTGCTGTTCGAAATCTTAACTGAAAATTTCATTCACTATATAGTACATTCAAAATATCCCACAATGCATTTTAAAAAGTAGTGTACAATGGATGGTCACTACATGAGCCAATATATCCCATAATGCAATGCGCAGCCAACAGCAATGAGAGAGCTTCACATCACAACATAAACTACCTTAAGGTATTTATGAATTCGGCAAAATGATTTGCTTTAATACATATTTACTACAAATTACATGCAGGTATTCATTTTTTACCACCGTTACTCTGCTACGTTTTACTGTCTCACCATGATGACATCATTAACCGCACCGCGAAAACAAGCCCAGTAGTGTCCGAAATCTGTTCATTTTATTGTTATACTGAGTTTGCTATATAGTCCACTATATCTAAATTCACTATATAGCGAGTAGGGAAGGAGGGAGAGAGTGAACATTCTGAACACAGCCAGTGTGTGTGATTTAAAAAAAAAAAAAAAAACACTCACTAGCAAAGTTTGCCACACCGTCCCTTCCTCTGTCTCCTCCGGCCTGCCAGTGGATGTCTCGCCACGTCTCCGTCCTGACCGCGTGTACGAAGTGCTGGGCTTGTGTTGAAAAACATCTGCCTGCCTGAAAACCACCCTGTCATGGGAGCACGTGTGAGGCGTGACACCGTAAAACCACAAACAAACAAGCAAATCTAACACTACAGCCAGTGTTGTAACATTTTATACATCTTTAGAGGTAAAATCGTTACTACATCTTGTCAATGATCTTTAAAACTGTGAATCTCCAGTCTGAACACGGACCAGCGTGCAACCCCCCCCCCCCCCCCCCCAGCAAATGAAAGATCAGTATTTGATGAGACAGGTGTGTGTCAAGATGTGCAGCAGACAGACAGGTAAGAGTTAGGCACGGAAAGAGAGAATATTGTCTGTAATTTTTTTTCTTCAGAAAAACAGACTCTGAACGACAATACAGAGCAACAGAATAAATTATTTTTTCCTAGTAGGTGGGGACTGCTGCAGTTTCCAAATGAACATGCTGCCAATAATTTCCATATCTCTACTCCTTAACATAAATTCAATGCAATTTAGCTATTGTAATGGATATTGTGTTAAAGTTTGTATTTGCTGTTGCACAAGAGTTTCTGTATAGCAGAAGTTTCAGCTTAATTTACAAATCACTGTTTAATAGCGTGGTGGCGAAGTGGTTAGCACTGCGGCAGCACAGCAACTCACCCTTGGCCGGGGGATCCTGGGTTCGATCCCAGCCTCCGACCAACAGTGATCTATGTGGAGTTTTCATGTTCTCCTCGTGTCTGCGTGGGTTTACTCCGGGATTTCTCTGGTTTCCTCCCACATGCCAAAAACATGCAAGTTAGGTTAATTGGCATCAAACTGGGGATTCTAAATTGTCCTTAGGTATGACTGTGAGAGTGAATGGTTGTCTGTCTCTCTGTGTTGGCCCTGCGATGGACTGGCGATCTGTCCAGGGTGTACCCTTCCTCTCGCCCAAAGATGCTGGGATAGGCTCCAGCCCCCACCCCCCCCCGCGCGACTCGAAAAGGATTAAGCGGAAGAAGATGGATGGATGGATGTTTAATAGGAAATTTTTTTGACAATCCTGTGCTTTTCTTGTGGTGTTATATAGAATATCACTGCAGTAAACTACAGGTACATCTCAAAAAATTAGAATATCATGAAAAAGTTCAATATTTTGTGTCACTCATTTCAGAAAGTGAAACCTATATATTATATAGATTCATTACACATAGAGTGAAATATTTGAAGCCTTTATTTCTTGAAATTTTGATGATTATGGCTTACAGATAACGAAAACCCAAAATTCAGTGTCTCAGAAAATTAGAATATTGTGAAAAAGTTCAATATTGGAAAGTCATGGTGTCACACCTTAATCAGGTGATTAACTCAAAACACCTGCAAATGTTTCCTGAGCCTTTAAATGGTCTCTCAGTCTGGGTCAGTAGGCTACACAATCATGGGGAAGACTGCTGACTTGACAGATGTCCAGAAGACAGTCATTGTCATCTGGTCATCCAGATGACAATGACTGTCATTGACAGTCATCCAGTTCGCCTACCAGCATGGCATTGGGGTGGAGGATGCGGTGATCTTCCTCCTTCACCGTTCTCTGTCCCACCTGGAGAAGCCCCGGAATATGGTGAGGATCATGTTCTTTGACTTCTCCAGTGCTTTCAACACCATCCAACCGATGATCCTGAAGGACAAGCTGCTGCGCGCAGGGGTGGACCAGCACCTGTCATCATGGATCCTGGACTACCTCACGAACCGGCCTCAGTTTGTGAGAACCCGGGACTGTGTTTCCGACACGATCATCAGTAGCACGGGGGCCCCCCAGGGAACGGTGCTGGCTCCCTTCCTGTTCACTCTTTATACTGCGGACTTCTCACACAACACAACACATTGCCATCTACAGAAGTTCTCTGATGACTCTGCGATCGTTGGTCTCATCTCCAGCGGAGATGAAGCTGAGTACAGAGGGCTTATCCAGGACTTTGTGGACTGGTGCCATCGGAACTGCCTCCAGATCAACGCGAGGAAAACTAAGGAGCTGGTGGTGGACTGCCGCAGGCATGGGCAGCCCCTCACAGCACCAGTAAATATACAGGGAACAGACATCGAGATGGTGACATCCTACAAGTACCTGGGTATTCATCTGAACAATAAACTAGACTGGTCACACAATACTGACGCACTCTACAAGAAGGGACAGCGCAGGCTGTTCCTGCTGAGGAGACTCAGGTCTTTTGGTGTACAAGGGGCGCTGCTGAAGTCATTCTATGACACGGTGGTGGCATCAGCCATCACTTTTGGAGTGGTCTGCTGGGGCAGTGGCATTACTGCAGCCGATAGGAAGAGACTGAACAAACTGATTAAGAAAGCTAGCTCTGTCCTGGGGCAACGCCTTGATCCGATGGAGGAGATAGGAGAGAGAAGGACGGTGGCTAAACTGTCATCTCTGCTGGAGTCCGAGTTCCACCCTATGCAGGACATACTGGATGCACTGAGGAGCTCATTTAGCAGCAGACTACATCATCCCAGGTGCACAACCGAGAGGTTTCGTAGGTCCTTCCTACCAACGGCTGTCAGACTGTACAACCTAAGCAGGGCTGCTCGCAGAGATAGCAAAAAGACGTAACAAACTAATAGTTTTTTTTGAATGCAAAAGATGCAATAGACTTACACAATGGTCCTCTCCGGCATACAACTAGGAACATACCGGTCGCTATGGAGGGTGAGAATATGTATGGGCACATAATCATACCATGTAGGATAACTAAATAGACGGTTATGCTGTTTCATCCCACCTAGCAACAATGCTCTGCACTGTGTGTGTTTATATATTTACATATTTATTCCATCTAGCTACAATGCTCTGCACTGGGTGTGTTTATATTTATATATCTATATATTTATTCCATCTAGCTACAATGCTCCGCACTGTGTTTTTATATATCTACATATTATTCCATCTAGCTACATTGCTCCGCACTGTGTGTGTTTATATACTTGCATATTTATTCCACCTAGCTGCAATGCTCCGTACTGTGGGTGTTTATATATTTACATATTTATTCCATCTAGCTACAATGCTCTGCACTGTGTGTTCATATATTCATATATTTATTCCATCCAGCTACAATGCTCTGCACTGTGTGTCTGTGTGTGTGTGTGTGTGTGTATATACGTATATATTTTATAGTAATATGTACATATGTATATTAGCTGCTCTTGCTTGCTTGTTTTTTTTGTTTTTTTTTTCTTGCCTTCTGATTGTTGCTCTGAGTGTTGCTATCCCTGTGCTGTTGCAATCCTGGAATTTCCCCATTGTGGGACTAATAAAGGCTTATCTTATCTTATCTTATCTTATTGACACCCTCCACAAAAGGTCATTGCTAAAGAAGCTGGTTGTTCACAGAGTGCTGTATCCAAGCATATTCGTAGAAAGTTGAGTGGAAGGAAAAACTGTGGTAGGAAAAGGTGCACCAGCAAAAGGGATAATCGCAGCCTTGAGAGGATTGTCAAGCAAAATCCATTCAAGAATTTGGGGGAACTTCACAAGGAGTGGACTGAGGCTAGAGTCAGTGCATCAAGAGCCACTACGCACAGATGAATCCTAGACATGGGCTACAAATACTGCATTCCTCATGTCAAGCCACTCCTGAACCAGAGACAGCGTCAGAAGCGTCTTACCTGGGCTGTGGAGAAAAAGAACTAGACTGTTGCTCAGTGGTCCAAAGTCCTATTTTCAGATGAAAGTAAATTTTGCATGTCATTTGGAAGTCAAGGTCCCAGAGTCTAGAGGAAGAGTGGAGAGGCACAGAATCCACGTTGCTTGAAGTCCAGTGTGAAGTTTCCATAGTCAGTGATGATTTGGGCTGCCGTGTCATCTTCTGGTATTGGTCCACTGTGTTTTCTGAAGTCCACAGTCAACGCAGCCATCTACCAGGAAATTTTAGAGCACTTCATGCTTCCTTTTGCTGGCAAGCTTTATGGAGATGCTGATTTCATTTTCCAGCAGGACTCGGCACGTCCCCACACTGCCGAAGGTACCAAAAGCTGGTTCAGTGACCATGGTGTTACTGTGCTTGATTGACCAGCAAACTCGCCTGACCTGAACCCTATAGAGAATCTATGGGGTATTGTCAAGAGGAAGATGAGACACCAGACCCAACAATGCAGATGACCTGAACGCCGCTATCAAAGAAACCTGTGCTTCCGTTACAACTGAGCAGTGCCACAGGCTGATTGCCTCCATACCACACCACATTGATGCAGTGATTCATGCAAAAGGAGGCCCAACCAAGTATTGAATGCATAGAAATGAACATACTTTTCAGAAGCTTGACATTTCTGTTTAAAATATCCTTTTTTTAATTGATCCTATGTAATATTGTAAGACACTGAATTTGGGGTTTTCATTATCTGTAAGCCATAATCATCAAAATTTCAAGAAATAAAGGCTTGAAATATTTCACTCTGTGTAGTGAATCTATAAAATATATGGGTTTCACTTTCTGAAATGGGTGACATGATATTCTAATTTTTTGAGATGTACCTGTATGGGGGGAAAAAGCATCTGCTTTAATATTTGTAATTCTTCCCACAACTTGTAGTGGAAAAAAAACCTCTCAAAACACTGCAATTTTTATTGCAACTTTTTAAAAAAGCTCCCACAAATTCAGGCTTTTTAGGCTGCAGCAATCATAAAAACATCCCACGACATCCTGGAGGGACTGTTTAACTCACATTTCTTTTAATTTGGATTTATCCTGCTTAAAAACAAAAGTAAATGCTACACTAGCAGAAGATCAAAGTGACGTAGAGCTGTTTTCATGTTAGTGATAGCTGCTTCACCTTCTGTTATGATCTAAAAAATGAACTGAATCTTGAACATTGAAGTCTGAAATTGAAACTTGATGCTCATGCTGACTGATGCTTTAAAAGTAAAAACGGAGCCTTCACAGTAAAGCCAAAATTTAAGTCTCTTTGTCTCAGATAAAAAGCAAAGTAAAACTGAAGTAATATATTTATTTAAAAAAATTCCTATTGATACTTATTTATTAGGCATACCTGTATGAAACAGTTGTCTGTGACATCAGAATTCACAACAACTTTCCTGATCATGCAGACTTTCCGAATGATTGAGTTTGAGGATGAGGCTGACCTTTTGGCAGTGGTGATGACTAATGGCACAGAAGTAGAAGGAAGAGCTTATATCCAACTGTATGACAACCAGAGCGGGAAGTTACTGCGAACATTTGATATGGTTGAAATGTGGGATGAGGTGAGTGAATTGATGTGCATATACCGACATCAAGTTGAACAGTCTGGACATGGATTCATGA
The DNA here is from genome assembly GCA_020510985.1 of Pholidichthys leucotaenia. Taxonomy (NCBI): domain Eukaryota; kingdom Metazoa; phylum Chordata; class Actinopteri; order Cichliformes; family Pholidichthyidae; genus Pholidichthys; species Pholidichthys leucotaenia. The sequence goes on from CM035843.1 coordinate 52,916,448, forward strand.
GTGCCATTATCTTTTGTTTCAGACATATCAGCATGAGTTTTTCTTCGACAAAGACACGATTGTTCATATAGAACAAAAGAACATCAAGTTCTGTTGCCATGTATACAAACTCACTACAAACTGAACAAGAGAGACAAGAAAGATTAATCAAAGCTGCTGGAAGCAAAGGTGATCACCGTTCATTGTACACCCAACATCGAGTACATGACTGTGAAATGCAGACCGTTTTATCTGCCGCGGGAGTTGGCAGCTGTCTTGATTGTAGCAGTCTATGTGGCGCCAGGTGCTAATGTGAGAGAGGCTATGAGTGACTTGTGTCACAACATCAGTTCGCTGCAGACAGCTCACCCAGATGCTTTTATCATCATTGCGGGTGATTTTAACCAGGCAGGCCTCAAGTCTGTTTTACCTAAATTCCATCAACATGTGAACTGTGCTACTAGGGGCAATAATACACTAGATCATGTGTATACAAACATCAGAAACTGCTAGAGAGCAGCCGCTTTCCCCCCACATTGGAAACTCTGATCACCTAGCTGTTAGGCTTGTACCTGCATACAAGCCAAATGTGAAACAAATTAAACCTGTTTTCAGAGAAGTGAGATTGTGGCCTCAGGAGGCTATTCCAACATTACAAGACTGCTTTGAGAACACACAGCGGCAGATCTTTAGAGAAGCTGCAACAAAGGACGGAGTCACTGATCTGCAGGAATATGAGTCTGTCATGGGGTACATAAATAAATGCATAGATGACGTAACTGTTATCAAAACCATCAAGAAAAGAGCAAATCAGCAGCCCTGGCTGAATGGAGAAGTGGGCTCCTTGCTTAGGGTGTGGAATTCAGCTTTTAAGTCAGGAGACACTGCTGCGCTGGCAAGACAAAATCTGTCCCAGGGCATCCAGGAGGCCAAGAGACTATATGGGCAGAAGCTAAACAGCCACTTTATGAGCAATAAAAATCACGGCGGTTGTGGCAAGGTTTTAATACAATTGCTGAAAATAAGCCCCCTCCCCCACAGGCCAGCCACAAGGATGTCACACTCTCAGACAAGCTCAATGACTTTTATGCACGTTTTGAAGTTGGAAATGGCAGCAATAATGATAAGGTACAGACGCCTCTATCATCATCATCATCCACTGAGCAGGCATTTCAGGTGACAGCCACCCAGGTTAGAAGAGTCTTTGCCAGGGTTAATTCACACAAAGCAGCAGGACCTGACAATATTCCTGGGTGTGTGATGAGGGAGTGTGCTGAACAGCTGAAAGATGTCTTTGCAGACATCTTAAACACCTCCCTCTCTCAGGGTGCTGTGCCCACCTGCCTGAAGAGTGCCATCATAATCCCCGTGCCAAAGAAACCAAACCCTGACTGCCTTAATGATTTTCGTCCTGTGGCATTAACGCCAATAGTGATGAAATGTTTTGAACATCTTGTTTTGCAGCACATCAAGGCCCAGCTCCCTCCAGAGTTGGACCTCCTGCAATTTGCATATAGAGCTAATCGCTCAACTGAAGACGCCATCTCCTCTGTACTTCACCTCATCCTATCACATCTGGAGGAGAGGAATACCTAAGTTAGGCTCCTCTTCATCGACTTCTCCTCTGCATTTAATACCATCATTCCAGGGCAGTTGGTGGAAAAACTACGGTTGCTGGGGGTGGACCTTAGCACATGTGGCTGGATTCTCAACTTCCTGATGCAGAGGCAGCAGTGAGTCAAGGTGGACAGTTCTATCTCAAACATCAGAACTGTGAGTACAGGATCTTCTCAGGGCTGTGTCTTGAGCCCCCTGCTGTTTAGCCTGCTCATTCACGACTGTACTGCCACATTCAGCACCAGTCACATCATTAAGTTTATTGATGATATGACGGTAGTTGGTCTGATTAATGAAAACAATGAGTCTGCATACAGAAGGGAGGTGGCCCAGCTAACAACATGGTGCAGATTACATAATCTTCACCTTAATGTGGAGAAGACTAAGGAGATGGTGATCAACTGCAGGAAGGCGAGCAAGTACCATCACACACCGCTGTCTATTGGGGGCAGTTTTGTGGAGAGGGTGAACAATGTTAAGTTTCTGGGGACTTACCTGGCAGATGACACGACCTTTAACACCAGCAACACAGCCATTATTAAAAAGGCTCATCAGCGACTCTACCCTCTCTGGCAGCTAAAAAAGGCAGGTCTTCCCACTCAGCTCCTCACTGCTTTTTACAGAGGCATCCTGGAATCTGTCCTTTCATATGGCCTGACTACCTGGTTTGGGAATTGTACAGCTTTAGAGAAGCACCAGCTGAATAGGGTTGTAAAAACAGCCAGTAAGATTATTGGCGTTCCCCTCCCCTCCTCTCCTTGGAGGAGAGTTACAATAAACGCTGTACTAACAGAGCTGTTAACATCATTAAAGACTGCTACCATCCTTCCCACAGTTTGTTTTCTCTTCTGGCCTCAGGGAAGAGGTACAGGTGTCTTCAGGCCAGGACAGCCAGAATGTTGAACAGTTTTTTTCTACAAGCTGTCAGGATTATAAATGGACTGTGCCCTGTTCCCCTGTCAATTGCTTTTCCTACCCCTCACCTCTGCTAAACTTGCATATGTATTCTGTTAGGTTGGTCTGACCATAGTGTTTAACTGATATGTTATTGTTGTATTTTATTTTTATGCTGTTGTTTTTAAACTTATTCTTTATGTATATTGTGGTACTGTGTTATGCTGGGGGAATCATAATTTCGTTTTTTTTATGTACATGCACATACTAAATGACAAAGAAATCTTGAATGCTTTTATTGATGATTTGCAAAATGTTAATATTTGTTAAATTATGCTGCTCTTCTTACCTCTGAATTTTGTACTTGATTTTTTTAAATTAATATTCTTTGTAAATCTCTGCACTGTTAAAATAATTATGGATGTGAATATTTTGTAGTTTTTCTGACATTAAAATGTTGTATTTTGCTTTTGGGGGGCCCTTCTTCATCCTTTATATTTTGTGCCTTAAAGTCAAATATTGTTAAAATTGGTTTTGTGTTACTCTGAGATGAGCTTGTTTACTAATGTTACTGCCCTCCAACCTGATTCAGAAAGCATGATTACAGAAACTCCTGAATTACTTGAAGGGAATTCTGGATTATTGATTTAATAGAGTAGATTCAGCTAACTGTGACTCTCTTACATAGTGAAGTTCCCCTGCTTTCTGCTAGGTTTTTTTAATCATCACAAGCTTCTCTTCCTCTTTACCCGAAGCCTCTAGAGTAAAGAAAGTGTCAAAGATGTTGTATGCTTTACTTGAAAAGCTATTTGACATGAAAGTATTTGCAGAAATGTCATTCAGGTGAAATTGTAGCGTAAAATATATACTGCACAACAATATAAGCATAATACTTTTTACCTTTTACCACCATCAAATTTGTTTTTTTTTTTAAGAATATAATAGAATCAAACTTTTTTTGTATAGCACTTTTCAAACATTAGATGCTGTGCAAAGTTTTGCTTTACATACAGTCATGTGAAAAAATTAGGGTACCCCATTAAATATTCAGTTCTTTAAGAAATGTTTACATATCTATGTCGAACCTTGTTTTTGTTTTTACTTGCATTTTTTTAACATTTATTTTAGCCATTATAAGTGAGAATGAATGTGGAGGTGTCCTAAAAAAGATGGGGGGTATCCTAATTTATTCCTCACTATTTGTTTAGAATTATATTTTACAGAAAATTTGAAAAAAGTCTTTAATTCATTTGTAATTTAGTTGTATTACATCAATCTCCCAGTATTTTAAACACTGATTAAATATCCATATGTCCAAATATGTAAAAAAAACAAAACAAAAAAAAAACACAGGCTTATACAGAGTATCCTAATTTTTTTCACATGACTGTAGATAGATACACAATACATCCCCACTCCTTCCATCCCTCCCATAAACATAACCACAAAACGCACACACAGGCACATACACCACCCCCTACTTCTCTTACACACACGTAAAATAAGAGGCATTGCTCTGCACCAAGGCACCATGTGAAGGAGCAACCATCCTGTGGAGCCCACCCCCCATGCTGGGAGATGACACAGCCCATAACCACAGGGCATGCTACAGAGACCACCCCAACCAGGACAGGCCAGGGCCCACACCACAGCTGTAGAGAGTGGCATAAAGCCCCCACCCACCCAAGCTAGAACGACCCACGAGACCAACACCCCTGCAGATGGGCCAAGCAGCATCCAGCATGAGGGTCCCCACTGAGGAAACACTGGAGCTAAAATACAAGATAAAACTAAGAACACATACAGGGAACTAAAAACCCATACTTACAGACGTGGACAAAATTGTTGGTACCCCTCTGTTAATGAAAGAAAAACCCACAATGGTCACAGAAATAACTTGAATCTATGAAAATTAACCAATGAAAATCAGACAATGCCTTTGAATTGTGGTTCAACAGAATTATTAAAAAACAAACTCATGGTACGGTAGTGGCTTCATGGGCCGAACTATGGACATAAGAGTGTGGAGTGCAGTTTCATTACAGTCTGCCTATTATTAGTACAATTAGATTTAAAAAAACAACTACTCAGCCAATTCCAGTAATATCTGGTGAAAAGGCATCCCAAGTTGTGCTCAAGGTCAAAGGTCAGGAGATCTGGGCACTTGTGTGATTTCACATAAGTCGCTACTCCTATGAAATTGACCTTGACATTAAGCGCATCATACATGGGTCTGTATCTAGGTTGTGCTTAAGGTCAACAGTCAGGAGATCTACAGGTGCATTTCCATCCATCCATCCATCTTCTACTGCTTTTCCGGAGGTCCGGGTCGCGGAGGCAGCAGTTCAAGCAGAGAAGCCCAGACTTCCCTCTCCCCAGCCACCTGCTCCAGCTCTTCAGAGAGGATACCAAGGTGTTCCCAGACCAGCTGGGAGACATAGTCTCTCCACCGAGTCCTGGGTCTGCCCCAGAGTCTCCTCCCAGAGGGACGTGCCTGAAACACCTCAAGTGGGAGGCATCCAGGAGGCATCCTAATCAGATGCCCATACCACCTCAACTGACTCCTTTCAATGTGGAGGAGCAGCGGTTCTACTCTGAGCCTCTCCCGGATGACTGAGCTCCTAACCCTATCTCTGAGGGTGAGTCCAGCAATCCTACAGAGAAAGCTCATTTCAGCCGCTTGTATCCGCGATCTTGTTCTTTCGGTCATTACCCAAAGCTCGTGACCATAGGTGAGAGTAGGAACGTAGATTGACTTGTAAATCGACAGCTTTGCCTTAGAACTAAGCTCCCTCTTCACCACAACAGACCGGTACAACATCCGCATCACTGCAGATGCTGCTCCGATCCGTCTGTCAATCTCTCGCTCCATTTTCCCCTCACTCGTGAACAAGACCCCAAGATACTTAAAGTCCTCCACTTGGGGCAGGAGCCTGTCCCCAACCCAGAGAGGACAATCCACCTTTTTCCGGCTGAGGACCATGGACTCGGACTTGGAGGTGCTGATTCTCATCCCAGCCGTTTCACACTCAGCGGCAAACCGTCCCAGCAAGAGCTGTAGGTCATTGCTGGATGAAGCCAGCAGGACAACATCATCTGCAAACAACAGAGATGAGATCCTGTGGTCACCAAGCACGACACCCTCTATTCCCTGGCTGCGCCTAGAAATCCTGTCCATAAAAATTATGAACAGGATCGGTGACAAAGGGCAGCCCTGGCGGAGTCCAACTCTCACTGGGAATGACTCCAACCGAGTGTTGGCAATACGAACCAAACTCTCACAACGGTCGTACAGAGACCGAATAGCTCGTAACAACAAGCCCGATACCCCATACTCCCGAAGAGTATGGAGAGCTACAGGTGCATTTCAATAAATTAAAATGTCATCAAGAAGTTGAATTATTTCAGTAATTCAATTTAAAAAATTAAACTCATGTAGATTCATTACACACAGAGTGATATATTTCAAGTGTTTGTTTTTTAATTTTGATGGTTTGGGCTTATAGCTCATGAAAACCCCAAATTCAGTTGCTCAAAAAAGTAGAATTTTACATAAAATTAAAAAAAAATAATTTTAATAGAAATGTTGGCGAGCAAAGTATGTCCGTGTACACACTCAATATTTGGTTGGGGTTCCTTTTACAGTGCATCCGGAAAGTATACACAGCACTTCACTTTTTTCCACATTTTATGTTACAGCCTTATTCCAAAATGGATTAAATTCATTTTTTTTCCTCAAAATTCTACGCACAATACCCCATAATGACAATGTGAAAAAAAATTGAGATATTTGCAAATTTATTTAAAAAAAAAAACTAAGAAATCACATGTATATAAGTATTCACAGCCTTTGCCATGAAGGTCAAAATTGAGCTCAGGTTCATCCTGTTTCCACTGATCATCCTTGAGATGTTTCTACAACTTAACTGGAGTCCACCTGTGCTAAATTCAGTTGATTGGACATGATTTGGAAAGGCACACACCTGTCTACATAAGGTCCCACAGTTGACAGTGCATGTCAGAGCACAAACCAAGCATGAAGCCAAAGGAATTGCCTGTAGACCTCCAAGTCAGGATTGTCTCGAGGCACAAATCTGGGGAAGGGTACAGAAAAAAAATTTCTGCTGCTTTGAAGGTCCCAATGAGCACAGTGGCCTCCATCATCCATAAATGGAAGAAGTGCAGAAAAACCAGGATTCGTCCTAGAGCTTGCTGGCCATCTAAACTGAGCAACTGGGGGAGAAGGGCCTTAGTCAGGGAGGTGACCAAGAACCCGATGGTCACTCTGTCAGAGCTCCAGCGTTCCTCTGTGGAGAGAGGAGAACCTTCCAGAAGGACGATCTCTGCAGCAATCCACCAAAAGGCACATGGCAGCCCGCCTGGAGTTTGCCAAAAGGCACCTGAAGGACTCTCAGACTATGAGAAACAAAATTCTCTGGTCTGATGAAACAAAGATTGTGAACTCTTTGGCGTGAATGCCAGGCGTCATGTTTGGAGGAAACCAGGCACTGCTCATCACCAGGCCAATACCATCCCAACACTGAAGCATGGTGGTGGCAGCATCATGTTGTGGGGATGTTTTTCAGCGGCAGGAACTGGGAAACTAGTCAGGATAGAGGGAAAGATGAATGCAGCAATGTATAGAGACCTCCAGGATGAAAACCTGCTCCTGAGTGCTCTTGACCTCAGACTGGGGCAACGGTTCATCTTTTAGCAGGACGACGACTCCAAGCCCACAGCCAAGATATAAAAGGAGTGGCTTCAGGACAACTCTGTGAATGTCTTTGAGTGGCCCAGCCAGAGCCCAGACTTGAATCCAATTGAACATCTCTCGAGAGACCTAAAAATGGCTGTGCACCGACACTTTCCAGCCAACCTGATGGCGCTTGAGAGGTGCTGTAAAAAGGAATGTGTGAAACTGCCCAAAGATAGGTGTGCCAAGCTTGTGGCATCATATTCAAAGGGACTTGAGGCTGTAATTGCTGCCAAAGATGCATCAACAAAGTATTGAGCAAAGGCTGTGAATACTTATGTACATGTGATTTCTTAGTTTTTTATTTTTAATAAATTTGCAAAAATCTAAAAAAAAAAAACTTTTTTCACATTGTCATTATGAGGTATTGTGTGTAGAATTTTGAGGAAAAAAATGAATTTAATCCATATTGGAATAAGGCTGCAACATAACAAAATGTAGAAAAAGTGAAGTGCTGTGAATAATTTCCGGATGCACTGTACAGGAGTTACTGCATCAAAGCAGCGTAGCATGAAGGTGATCAGCCTGTGGCACTACTGAGGTGTTATGAAAGCCCAGGTTGCTTTGATAGTGGCCTTCAGCTCGTTTGCATTGTTGGGTCTGGTGTTTCTCACCTTCCACTTGACAATACTCCATAGATTCTCTGTGGGGTTTAGGTCAGGAGAGTTTCCTGGCCAAGCACAATGATGCCGATGACATGGCTCCCCAAATCATGATCGACTGTGGAAACTTCACCCTGGACCTCAAACAACTTGGATTCTGTGCCTCTCCATTCCCCCTTCAGACTCTGGAATCTTGATTTCCAAATGAAATGCAAAATTTACTTGCATCTGAAAAGAGGTCATCAGCTGGTGTTGGTCCACTGTGTGTTATCAAGTCCAAAGTCAGCGCAATCATCTACCAGGAAATTTTTAGAGCACTTCATGCTTCCCTTTGCTGGCAAGCTTTATGGAGATGCCGATTTCATTTTCCATCAGGACTTGGCACTTGCCCACACACCCAAAAGTACCAATACCTGGTTTAATGACCATGATATCATTGTGCTCGATAGGCCAGCAAACTCTCCTGACCTAAACCCCAAAACGAATCTATGTGGTATTGTCAAGAGGAAGATGAGAGACACCAGACCCAACAATGCAGATGAGCTGAAGACTACTATCAAAGCAACCTGGGCCTCCATAACACCTCAGCAGTACCACAGGCTAATCACCTTCACACCATGCCACACTGATGCAATAATTCATGCAAAATTAGCTCTAACCAAGTATTGAGTGTGTACATAGACATACTTTACAGTCGGCCAACGTTTCTATTAAAAATTAATTTTTTTAAATAAATTTTTTGTAGTATTCAATTTTTTTGAGAAACTGAATTTGGGGTTTTCATTAACTAAGCCATAACCATCAAAATTAATTCAAGATTCAAAGATTTTATTTGTCAATACTACTATACGTACAGGACATACAGGAGAATTGAAATGCCGTTTCTCTCTCTTCAGTGGTGTGCGCAATATAAGAAAAAGGAATAAAGGCTGGAAAAGTAACAACAGCAGTCTACGTACAGTAATGCTACCCATAGTGCAAATACTGACAAAAGATAAAACCCAGACATCCCATAGTGCAAATAAAGATAAAACTCAGACATCCCATAGTGCAAATAAAGATAAATGATAAAACCCAGCAATCCTATATACAGAAAAAGGTGGAGCAGTAATACTTGTAAGTTTGATGCAGTAGTGTAGGGGCAGACAGTGACAGATTGAACTGGACATGATCAGTATTGCAATAACAGACAGCAGCAGGTATGGCATTTGTGCAAATGGTTGCAGTAAGGTGCAGAGACATACAGCAGCAGATGTATTACTGTTGGCATGCCAGTCTTTCTATGCAAACAGCTGAGGTATTGTGTAGGTGAGTGTGTTACGGTCCAGGGGTAGGGGGTGGACAGAGTTCAAGGTCCTGATGGCCTGGTGAACAAAGCTGTTTAGCAGTCTTGTGGAATGGGCCCAGAGGCTCCGGTACCTTTTCCCCGAGGGCAGCGGGCTGAAGAGGGAGTGTAAAGGGTGGGAGGTGTCGCCTGCAATGCTGATGACTTTGCGGGTGAGGTAGATGTCCGAGAGCGGGGGCAGAGGGGCACCGATGATCTTGCTGGCTGCTTTCACTGTGTGTTGTAGTGTCTTCCGGCAGGAGGCGGTGCAGCTTCCATACCACATTGGGATGCAGCTGGTGAGGATGCTCTCAGTGGTGCCCCGGTAGAATGAGCACATGATGGGGGGGTGGGACTCGTGCTCTCCTCAGTTTGCGGAGGAAATAGAGGTGAGTTTGAGCCTTCTTGGCCAGTGATATGGTGTTGTTGGATCAGGAGAGGTCCTCAGAGATGTGCACCCCCAGGAACTTGGTGCTTCTCACCCTCTCCACAGCTGTTTCATCAATGATCAGAGGGGGATGCTGTATCTGTCCTCTCCTGAAGTTGACCACAATCTCCTTGGTTTTTCTCACGTTCAGGAAGAGATTATTGTCTTTACACTACTGGACCTGTTGCCCTCTTCATTGTTGGTGATGAGGCCCACCACCGTCATGTCGTCCGCAAACTTGATGATGTGGTTGGTGTTGTAGGCTGGTACACAGTCATGGATCAGCACGGTGAAGGGCAGCGAGCTGAGCATGCACCTTTGTGAGGCTCCTGTGCTCAGCGTGATGGTCTTGGAGGTGTTGCTACCGACCTGCACATTTTGTGGCCTCCCTGTGAGAAAGTACAGCACCCAGTTACAGAGAGAGGTTTTGAGTCCCAAGTGTCTGCGATTTTGTATTAGGTGCTGAGGGATGATTGTGTCGAATGCTGAACTGAAGCCCAAGAACAGCATTCGCATGTAGGAGTTCTTTGAGTTCAGCTGGGTGAAGGCTGGATGGAAAGCAGCAGAGATGGCATCTTCTGTTGATCTGTTTGACCTGTATGCAAACTGAGATGGGTCGTGTGTGATGGACTTGATGTTGTGCATGGCCAGCCACTCAAAGCACTTCATTATGATGGAGGTCAGTGCTACGGGCTGGTAATCATAATTAAAAGAAATAAACACTTGAAATATATCACTCTGTGGTTAATGAATCTACCTAATATATGAGTAATAATATATGAGTTTCATTTTTTGAATTGAATTACTGAAATAAATCAACTTTTAGAAGACTTTCTAATTTATTGAGATGCAACTGTAAGCACTCCTGAGTTGATTTCGTGAGGCTGGAGTAAGCTACTCTGTCATTGATGGTCTGGTTTTTAATTTTTAAATTCTGTCATGCAGGAATATTTTCATAACTTCACACCTTCAAAGCAGCCAAAGCCCCCAGTTTCGGGAACCACTGGGTTAGAGCACCATGTATGTAGGTAGAGGTGTGTGGTCTTTCTCAGCTTTTTCTAATTTACTCTGCCAAGGAGATAATGTGACTGGGTGGTTTGTTTGTCTGTCTGTTAGCAAGATGACACAAAAACTACTGGATGGATGTCTTTGGATTGTGGGGGGAAACCGGAGCACCCGGAGTAAGCCCACACAGCACAGGGAGAACATGCAAACTCCACTCAGAAAGGTTCCTACCCCTGCCAGCCTGGGGATTTGAACCTGGAGTCTTCTAGCTGTTAGGCAACAAAGTCTGTTGGTTTCTGTGCATGATTAAACAAAACCTACTCAACAGTTTTTGACAAAATTTTCACCAGAGCCCATTAGATTTTGGAGGTGATCCGAGAGCGCATACCTCTACTCTATCTCACAATGTTAAAGAAAGTGAAAAAGTGATCCTCCAAAATCAAAATGATTCTTCCGTAGTCCAAGGGCCAATTCAGCTGAAAATTTCATCAAAATGCATTCAGTACTTTTTGCATTCTCATGCTCGCAAACAATCAGACAGACCTTGGCAATGGTATGGGCTTTCTGAGTATCCTCTGGTTGATTTAGACTTTATCATTACAGTAAAATAAGATATTCTGTGCACTTAACATGCATATTTATGTTAACAATTGAACATTTTAAAAACATGTTAAGAGGAAACCACCTGTGGTAATGTACTGCATCCACCTGGCAGTGCCTTTTCAAAATGCCAATTTATTATCATGATTATTGCACAAGTGTGCCTTGAACTTGAAAAAATGAAAGGCTACTTTAAAATTTGCAGTATTATTTTTAGACAAACATCATGTATTGGGCATTAAAGAGCTGATCAGGTGGAAATTCCTGCAGTCCAAATACTAATTACACATTGTCTCAAAACTTGCACCATCAGTAGTTTGCATTAAAAGTGCAGATTTTAGAGTGGGTTCTCATCATGCCCAGCCATGGGCAGCATTGGGCCTTTTTTAGGGGTGCTGTAGCACCCCTAAATTTAAACTCAGCACCTCTTAAAATTGGAGTGAGAAAAGTTGTGATCATAAAATTTTAGTTTGTCTTTGACAAGCTGAAATAACATCCAAAACATATTCAGTAGTCTGTCATTTAAACTTTTTAGAAATGAAAATCAAAACACTCCCCACCACGCAAATGGTATGGTCCCTCCGCTCATACACGTTCTCTTCCCTGCACCTGCACGTGCTGGAGCCCTGGCACACACACACACACACACACACACACACACACACACACAGAGAGGTCCCTCCCTATTCCAACAGCAGGAAAAGGGAACAAGAGGCTGATGCATCTCTTCTACAGGTAATACACTCATAATGATGAACAGAATGACGCCAGCCTCAGCTTGAATATTATGCAACGCTAGGAATAGTTTTTGGGTCTGTCTGAATTCATTCGGTAGGAGTATGATGCATACCTGAAAACACAGGTTTCAAAGTACGTGAGATTTTCATGGGGTGGGGGTTAGAAAATAAGCTATTAATAGGCTATAAATAACCTTTAATATAACAGAAAATACTGCAGCTTTGCTTTTTTTTGTTTTTGATTTTTAATTTATGAGCAAAAACCTCACAAATTTATGAGAGTAAAGTCTCAAATGTAACAAGAAAAAAGCCCTAATTTAGCACTAAACACAAATTATGAGAAAAAGTTGATTTAAGTGGGAAAATATTTTTCAAATTTACAAGGAAAAAGTAATAACTTTAGAATAAAACTGTCATAAATTTAGGACAAAAACCTCAAACTGTCCAGACTAAAGACACATCTCAGTAATTTCTTAACTATTTTGGGGTAACTGCTCTTATGTATATTTGAGTAATAATATACAAAGATGACTTCCGGTTATGGCTGCCACGTAGGACGGACGTGTCTCGCTCTGCTCTGCTCCTGGAGAAAAAAATCGGCAAATAACTCTCTCATTTGGGACAGAACGTATCCCAGCATTTGGGCGAGGATATGTCGGCGAAGCCTAAGGCTGGAAAACCAGGAAAAGGAAAAAGCGAGCCGCCGAAACAGTCCAAATTAACGGACTTTCAGGTCTGTGACGCAGCAAACAAGGCTCCATATATGGCGGAGGAGGCTGGCGGCGGTGCGATTTCTGCGGGGAATGGCGCAGATGCGCTGATGGCTGCCATGAGTTCAATGAGAGCGGACTTTTCCTCTAGATTTGATGGGATTATGACAGCGCTGGAAGGAATAAGAAAGGAATTGGGTGACTGTGTAGAACGAACGGCGCAGATGGAGCTCCGTCTCGCTAGTGCTGAAGATGACGTCACCCGTCTTCAATTAAAGGTGCGCACTTTGGAAAAAAAAAATAAATCTCTGGAAGATAATATTTTGGATTTGGAATCTCGGTCGAGACAGAATAATTTGAGGCTGGTGGGTCTTCCAGAGGAATCAGAAGGTCGGGACGTATGTTCCTTTCTGGAAAAGTGGATTCCGGAGGTGCTGGGCAGCGAGGAGTTGCAATCAGCAGTGGTTCTGGAAAAAGCACATCGTATTGGCCCACGGAGAGATAAGGGACCGCCGAGGACCTTAATTATGAAGTTTCTTAGCAACAGAGACAGGATGAAGATCTTCAACGCTGCACGTGCTAAAGGAGAGATTAAACACCAGGACCAGCAGGTGCGGTTCTACCCAGATTTGGCCACAGGAATCCAGCAATTGAGGAAGCAGTTTGATCCCATACGTAAGGAGTTGCGCAACCTTGGGATTCGTCATGGTGTAATCTATCCTGCGAGACTGCTGACCACGTATGAGGGCAGAACCCACATCTTCAAGACCCCAGAGGAGGCGCAGGAGTTCATCAAGAAGATCAAAGAAGAAGAAGAGACTGGTGGGAGCTAAGCATGAACAAAATATAAGGTAGAATAATTAAGCATTTGCACAGGCATCTGACTGACTTGAAGTAAATAGTAAGTTTACAAAATATAGATTGTATTATATATTAAAAAAAACAAAAACAAAACAAACAAAAAAAAAAAAACTATGATGTACAAAGTTGTTAAAAATTTTGGAGTTAAGTTGGAAAACTACAGAGGAGAGTTAATGTTACGTCATTAAAAGCAGTAGAGTTAGGGTGATTGGGAGGATGAAGAAGGAGTGGCTTAGGCTGTTCCCCGTGGGTGTGGAACGGTCGATGGCTATATCGGGAGACAGAATTTTTCTTTTGATTTTGGGGGGTTTGCCACAAGTGTGGGAAGGGGAAATTTGTTTGTGTGTAGTTTGTAGGATGAATGTTCAACCACTCATGTTTTTGCTTCTCTGTATGAGCATGTTTACACTGCAAGGTAATCCCAAACTCTCTATTGATCATGGACCAAAGTGTTAACCTTAATTTAACTTCATGGAATTGCAGAGGTCTACAAAATTTAAAAAAACTTAAACAAGTTATGAATAAAATAAAGGACATGGGTTCAAGAATTGTGTTTTTACAAGAAACTCATCTGATAGAGGAAGATGTTAAAAGAATTAGGAGTAGATGGCAGGGAAGTGTATTCACCTCTTCATTTTCATCCCAAGCCAGGGGAGTTATGACTCTCATACATAAATCAGTTCCTTTTCAAGTGAAAAATGTAATTGGAGACAAATTTGGAAGATATGTAATCATTCAAGGTTCTTTGCTATTAGAAAATATAAATCTTGTGAACTTATATGGTCCCAATATAGATGATCAGAAGTTCTTTGCTAATTTATTTTTCATCTTATCATCACTTACAGGGCAACATATAATAGCAGGGGATTTTAATTGTACATTGAATCCAGGTGTGGATAGATCAACAGGACTGGATTGTACGCACATTGGATGTAGGATGACTATTAATCATTTTATGAAAGAATTGAGATTGTTAGATATATGGAGAGAAATGAAACCACAAGTTAAAGCCTATTCTTGTTATTCCAGTACCTACAAGACATTCTCACGTATTGATTATTTTTTGATTTCCACAGAATTAAGGTCCAAGATTCAAAACTGCTTTTATGATAACATCGTGATCTCTGATCATGCACCCTGTTGTCTAATATATGTAGATAAAAAATTGACAAAGGAATCAGGTAGATGGCAATTTCAGCATAAATGGCTTCAGGATGAGGAATTTGTCAAGTATATAGAAAAACAGATAGACGAGTTCTTTGACATCAATACTACACAAACATCAGCATGTGTAAAGTGGGAGGCTTTCAAAGCTTTTATTAGGGGACATATTATTAGTTATACAGGATCAAAATCTAAGAAGACTCGAGAGGAGAGAGCTAAATTGGAACATAAAATAAAAAATCTTCAGGAAAAAGTGTATGCAGGAAGTGACCCAAGGTTGGAGAATGAATTACTGATTTTGAGAGCTGAATACGACAAAAAATCAGCGAATAGAGCTGCCTCGAGTCTTCTAAGATTGAAACAATCTTTTTATGAACAAGGTGAAAAATCAGGAAAATTATTAGCATGGCAGATTAAACAATTGGAAATTAAAACACCAATTACCAGTATTATAAGTAACGGACAGGTAGTTATAGATCCTTTAGAAATTAATAGAGCCTTTAGAGATTACTATGAAAAATTATATGATACCAAAAATGAACCTGATTTAACAAAACTAAATGGGTTTTTGAACGAACTATCTATACCGTGTATTCCAAATGAAAACAGGGAGATATTGGAGTCTAAAATTAGTCAAGAAGAAGTTGGGCTAGCCATTGATAATATGAAATCAGGAAAAAGTGCAGGACCAGATGGTCTTCCAGTTGACCTTTATAAAAAATTTAAGAATAAATTAATAAAACCTTTTTTGGAAATGGTTTTAGAAGCATTTCAAAATAATAATTTACCATCATACATAAATAATGCCTTAATTATACTGCTGCCAAAACCAGGTAAGCCCTCTAATAAATGTGAAAATATGAGACCAATAAGCCTATTAAACGCCGACCTTAAGATAATCTGTAAAATTTTAGCAAGACGAATACAAGAAATTTTACCAAATATTATTAATCGAGATCAGAATGGCTTTATAAAGGGTAGACAAGGCTTCCATAATGTAAGAAGACTATTTAATATTATTTATTTTAATAAAGAAGCACCGGATACAGCTCTCCTATCACTGGACGCCGAAAAGGCCTTTGATAGAGTTGAATGGCCCTTTCTTTTTGAAGTCCTACAAAGGTTTGGACTTGGAAATAATTTCATAAAATGGGTTCAAATAATATACAATAATGCTACAGCAGAAATCCTAACAAATAACAATATTTCAAAACCAATAAAAATCAATAGAGGATGTCGACAAGGCTGTCCACTTTCACCTTTACTGTTTACTATGGCAATTGAACCTTTAGCGATAGCGATACGTTTACATTCACAAATATATGGAATTAAAGTTGGACCAACAGAACATAAAATCTCCCTGTACGCCGATGACATAATTTTGTTTATGTCGAATCTAAAAAAATCAATTCCAACCTTGTTGAATTTAATAAAGAATTTTGGGGAAATATCAGGATATAAAATAAATAAAACTAAATCTTCAATATTAATGCTAAATGAGACCCAGAGAAATTACCCAGCCCCTGAGGTAAATCAATTCAGTGTTGTAAATCAGTTTAAATATTTAGGAATCCAAATTATGCCTAAGCTAGAATCAGTCGCCAGTGTCAACTATGAAGCCTTAATGTCAGATATCAATGAGTTAACTCAGAGATGGATGTCACTACCAATGTCGATGATCGGGAGAATCAATATACTTAAAAGTAATATTTTACCTAAAATACTTTATTTATTTCAATACATTCCCTTATCACCACCTTTAGATCTATTCTCAAGAATAAAAAAAAAGTTAGTGGAATTTATATGGAACAACAGGAGGGCTAGATTACGTTTGTCTTTATTATATTTACCATTTGATCGTGGAGGTCTGAAATGTCCAAATTTTATGTTGTATTATTGGTCGGCACAACTGAGGTCTATGACATATTATTTTTCATCAAATGATCTCCCTCACTGGACTGAAATGGAATCATACAATTTACCTTTACCTCTTCCCATATTCATATACTCAGATTCGGCAAAAAAATTACAAAAACAAGTTAAAAATCCATTTGTAAAGCATATGATCAAAATATGGTGTGAAGCTAAAAACTATTTAAAAGAACCACAGTTATTGTCACAATTTAGTCCAATATGGGGTAATCAATATTTTAAACCAGGGAGAGCGGACGCTGTATTTAAAGTATGGAATTTAAAAGGGATACAAAAGATTCAGGATTTATATTTGCCATGTGCAGACAACATAATGTCTTTTGAAGAGCTGAGGATCAAATTTAATCTCAATAGAACACATTTTTTTTAAATATCTTCAACTTAGAAACTTTATTCGATCAAATCAAAATAAAGCTCTCACTCGACCTATTTATTCATCCTTGGAAAAAATGATGATGAAAGATAGTAAAAGAAAGGGTATTATTTCAGAGTTTTATAACTCACTGACACTATCTTCAAGTGAAAATTCACTGAAAAGATTAAACTACTGGAAAGAAGATCTGCAAATTGAAATTTCAGAGGAACAATGGGAATTGGCTTGTACAGAAGCTCAAACCAAATCAATAAATGCACGCCTTAAATTGATACATTTCAAATGGTTAATGCGGATGTATGTTACACCGGAGGAGTTAAATAGATATAACAAAAATATACCAGATACATGCACAAAATGCATGGAAAGTAAAGGAACCCTATTTCATTGTTTATGGGAATGTAGATTAATAAGAATGTTTTGGGAAGAGGTGAGGGTAACAATTGAAAAAATAATCTCAAAACAAATCATATTGAATCCTAAACTGTTTTTGTTGGGTCTGTACCCAGAAAAGCATAATTTTAATAAAAGTGAAAGAACATTCATAGACCTCAGTTTGCTTAATGCCAAAAAATGTATTGCACTATTATGGAAAAAGACTCATAGACCAGATGTGACTCAGTGGTTAAGACAGATGTTAACAAACCTTCCATTAGAAAGAATAACATATATACTAAAATCAAAGGAAATTGTGTTTGAGAATATATGGAGACCTTTTATTGATTATGTAAAAAATTTAAACATAACTCTTGAAGAAGAAGGTGAATGATGTGTGTGGACCTTGTAAATTCCAAACTGGTGAACATAATATGTATACTTATGTATTGGATTGTCTAGACTAAACAGAGGAGCATTGTTGAAGACTTGATTTTGTTGGTGGTTGTTGGTGTTTTTAGTGCATTTTTTTTTTTTTTTGTAGTACTTTAGTGTTAGTGTTTGATTGTTTGTATCATGTTTGTTAAAAAAAAAAAAAAAGGTTCAATAAAGATATTGTGGAAAAAAAAATAATATACAAAGATAACCTACAGTTTGTCTTGGGTGTCCATAGGGTCACCCAAGACAAACTGGTCCTGGGTGAAGGGCCAGACTAAGAACGATCCAACAGACTCTCATGATAAATTCTATATCAAGGATTCAGTGTACCCCGCCCGGTATGGGGTTACCGGGGCCCCACCCTGGAGGTCCCATGGCACCAGGTAAAGAGAGGTGCAGAGCTGTCAACTGATCACCACCTGGTGGTGAATTGGATCCGATGGCAGGGGAGGAAGCCATTCAGACCTGGTCGACCCAAACGTATAGTGAGGGTGTGCTGGGAACGTCTGGCTGAGGCCCCTGTCCGGGAGGTCTTCAACTCCCACCTCTGGAAGAACTTCAACCACATTCTGAGGGAGTCTGGAGACATGGAGTCTGAATGGGCCATGTTCTCCACCTCTGTTGTTGAAGCGGCGGCCCAGAGCTGCGGCCGCAAGGTGGTCGGTGCATCTCATGGTGGCAACCCCCTAACCAAGTGGTCGACACCAGTGGTGAGGGGGGCCATTAAGCTGAAGAAGGAGTCCTATCAAGCTTGGTTGGCTTGTGGGACTCCCAATGCAGCTGAGGTGTACCGGCAGGCCAAGCGGAGTGCAGCTCGGGTGGTTGCTGAAGAAAAAACCCGGGTATGGGAGGAGATCGGTGAGGCCATGGAACAAGTCTTTCGGTCGGCCTCGAAGAGATTCTGGCAAACTGTCCGGCGGCTCAGGAGGGGAAAGCAGCTCCCTGTCCACACTGTGTATGGTGCGGATGGGACACTGTTGACTTCGACTGGGGATATCGTCAGGCGGTGGAAGGAATACTTTGAGGATCTCCTCAATCCCACTGATACGCCTTCCACAGAGGAAGCAGGGTTTGGGGACGAGGGGGATGACTCGCCTATCACAGGGGCTGAGGTCGCCAAGGTGGTTAAAAATCTCCTTGGTGGCCGGGCCCCAGGGGTGGATGAGATTCGCCCTGAGTACCTCAAGGCCCTGGATGTTGTTGGGCTGTCATGGTTGACACGCCTCTGCAACATTGAGTGGAGGTCGGGGGCAGTGCCTTTGGCATGGCAAACCGGGGTGGTGTTTCCTCTTTTTTTTTTTTAAATTTATCTTTTGTTCTTATAAAAGACAAAAATAAAATAGAAAGGAGATGTCTTTACCTTCTTAACATGTTTCGACTGTACACTGCAGCCTTCGTCAGAAGAGTCAGCTGATTGCTGCCAGGTGACATTTATCAGCTGATTTTCGTAGGCGGGGCCAGCTCAGCAGATCTGTCAGATCCACCGAGCCGGCCCCGCCTCCCACCGTCAGATGGTCTCTGGAGAATGTGATCCCAGGTATGGGAAAACATAAAGGCCCCCTCATCTCGGTTCATGGTGTCTTTTCCCCGCTTCCTGATCTCTATGGCCTCCTTGATCCAGCGTTTGTGTCTGTTGCTCTCCGATCCAATAATCTTTGCGTTGTCCCAGTCCATGATATGATTATTTCTTTTGCAGTGATCTGATATTGCTGATTTTAATGTTTCTTGTTCTGCCTTTTCTTTTTGTGATCTTGTGAGTCGTCCTTGTGTTTCCTTCTCACATTCCTTCCGGTGTTCTTTTTTTCTTGTGGTGAATGGTCTTCCAGTTTCTCCAATGTAGGTTTTGTTGCATGATCTGCATGATATTTCATATATTACATTGCATTTTTTGGCTTGTTCTATTCTGTCCTTGGGGTGTACTAATAACTGTCTTAATTTTTTGTGTGGTTTGACTACTGTGTTTATTTTGTATTTTTTCATGATCCTTTGAATTGGTTCTGTGATCCCTCGTATGTATGGTATAGTTATGGTGTCCTTGTTTTTGATTTCAGCTTTTGTTCTGTGTCTTATTTCCTGTTTATTTTCTTTGTTTTTGACTTGCTGTTTCCCTTTGTTTATAGCCCATACTGGATATTGGCAGCGTATAAGTTCATGTTTTATGTGGTTTTTCTCCTCCTGTCTGTCTTCTTGGTCTGTGATGATGGTGGCTCATTCATATAACGTCCTGACAACTGATAGCTTGTGTGCTGTGGGGTGTTCCGATGTCCATGGTAGGTATTGATCTGTGTGGGTTGGTTTCCTGTAGACTGTGATTTTTATGCTGCCGTCATCGTTGTGGTGGATTTTCATGTCCAGAAAGGCTATGGTGCCATTTTCCTCCTCTTCGTGTGTGAATTTTATGTTCTCAGAGCTGTCCGTGCTGTTCAGATGGTCAGTGAGTTCTTGTGTGTGTCCTTTCCTTATTTTTTCCAGAATGTCATCCACGTATCTCTTCCAAAGGGTGGGTTTGCATTGTGTAGGTGCTGTGTTGATGGCTTTGTTTTCCAGATCCTCCATGAAAAAGCTGCTCATAATGGCTGATAGTGGGGAGGCGGGGCCGACTCGGTGGATCTGACAGATCTGCTGAGCTGGCCCCGCCTACGAAAATCAGCTGATAAATGTCACCTGGCAGCAATCAGCTGACTCTTCTGACGAAGGCTGCAGTGTACAGTCGAAACATGTTAAGAAGGTAAAAACATCTCCTTTCTATTTTATTTTTGTCTTTTATAAGAACAAAAGATAAATAATTAAAAGAAGACAAAATGAATCTATTTGACCTATCTGGTGGTTCCTCTCTTCAAAAAAGGGGACCGGAGGGTGTGCTCCA
Source organism: Pholidichthys leucotaenia (assembly GCA_020510985.1). Lineage (NCBI taxonomy): Eukaryota > Metazoa > Chordata > Actinopteri > Cichliformes > Pholidichthyidae > Pholidichthys > Pholidichthys leucotaenia. The sequence continues at coordinate 52,937,105 of CM035843.1, forward strand.
TCTTTAGAGGGATCACACTCCTCAGCCTCCCTGGGAAGGTCTATGCCAAGGTACTGGAGAGGAGAGTCCGGCCGTTGGTCGAACCCCGGATTCAGGAGGAGCAATGTGGTTTTCGTCCTGGCCGTGGCACATCGGACCAGCTCTTTACCCTCTCGAGAATTCTCGAGGGTTCGTGGGAGTTTGCTCAACCAGTTTACATGTGTTTTGTGGACTTGGAGAAGGCATTTGACCGCGTCCCTCGTGGTTTTTTGTGGGGGGTGCTTCGAGAGTATGGGGTATCAGGCTTGTTGTTACGAGCTATTCGGTCTCTGTACGACCGTTGTGAGAGTTTGGTTTGTATTGCCAACACTCGATCGGACTCATTCCCAGTGAGAGTTGGACTCCGCCAGGGCTGCCCTTTGTCACCGATCCTGTTCATAATTTTTATGGACAAGATTTCTAGGCGCAGCCAGGGAATGGAGGGTGTCAGGCTTGGTGACCACAGGATCTCATCTCTGTTGTTTGCAGATGTTGTTTGCAGATATCCAGGACTTCGTGGACTGGTGCCATCGGAACTGCCTCCAGATCAACGCGAGGAAAACTAAGGAGCTGGTGGTGGACTGCCACAGGCAAGGACAACCCCTCACAGCACCAGTAAATATACAGGGAACAGACATTGAGATGGTGACATCCTACAAGTACCTGGGTGTTCATCTGAACAATAAACTAGACTGGTCACACAATACTGACGCACTCTACAAGAAGGGACAACGCAGGCTGTTCCTACTGAGGAGACTCAGGTCTTTTGGTGTACAAGGAGCGCTGCTGAAGACATTCTATGACACGGTGGTGGCATCAGCCATCACTTTTGGAGTGGTCTGCTGGGGCAGTGGCATTACCGCAGCCGATAGGAAGAGACTGAACAAACTGATCAAGAAAGCTAGCTCTGTCCTGGGGCAGCGCCTTGACCCGGTGGAGGAGATAGGAGAGAGATCCAAGATGGCGCCCACAGCGGTCGACATGGTGCTTCGCTGCGCTCTTTGTTTGTTTTTGTTTGTCAATTGTGTGTCTGCTTGCACTTATACCCGTGAAGAACTTTTAAATATCAGGACTTTGACCCCCACGGACCTCCTCCCAGTTTTTCTAGCCCCTGCCGCCGATCTGGTTTATTGTTTGGCTCGGAATGTGAGACGGCGGAAGAGAGGAAGACGAGCGGGCGCTCTCGTGCGGCTTCGCAGGAGAGGCTCGCGAACGGCGCTGCCTGGCATATTTCTGTCCAATACCAACTCTCTCTCTAACAAGGTGGATGAACTGAGACTGCTGATGCGTTTTAAGGACCTCGCCTCCTCAGCTGTCCTCTGCTTTACTGAGACCTGGCTCCGGGAAAATATACCGGACAGCGCGCTGCGCCTCGACGGCTTCCAGCTCTTCCGTGCTGATCGTGACACAGAGCTTTCCGGCAAGACCACAGGAGGCGGTGTCTGCTTCTACATCAACTGTAGCTGGTGCTCTGATGTAACGGTAATTTCCAAACACTGTTCTCCTGCCTTGGAATTTCTTGTTATCAATTGCAAGCCCTTCTATTCCCCGCGGGAGTTTGCTTCTTTCATAATGATCGCTGTGTACGCCCCTCCCGACGCGGACACGCGCGAAGCTCAGCGCGTGCTCGCGGATCACATTCAACACACAGAGCGGAGTTTTCCAGACTCGCTGATTATTGTGGCTGGCGACTTTAATCAGTGCAATCTGAGCCACGATCTCCCCCGCTACAAACAGTTTATTAAATGCCCCACCAGAGGATTAAACACACTGGATCACTGTTACACCACAGTGAAAGACGCATATCGCGCTGTCCCTCGAGCTGCGCTGGGATTATCTGATCACGTGATGGTTCACCTCATTCCCACATACAGACAGAGATTGAAGCTCACTAAACCTGTTGTGAGCACTACGAAGATACGGACCAGTGATGCTGAGGAGAAGCTGGAAACGTGCATGGAAATATCTGACTGGGGCATGCTTAAAGGAGCCACGCATGATCTGGATGAGTACACGGACACTGTGAACTCATATATCCACTTTTGTGAAGAGAACATTCTTCCATCACGCACCAGGGTGAGTTACTCTAATGACAAACCCTGGTTCACAGCTAAGCTCAGACAGATCAGGAAGGAGAAGGAAGCAGCGCTGAAAAGTGGAGACAGGGACTGCTACAGGGAGGTTAAATACCGGTTTAACAGAGAGCTGAAGAGAGCTAAATCTGTGTACTCAGAGAGACTCCAGCAGCAGTTCACTGCTAATGATTCGGCTTCCGTGTGGAGAGGACTGAGGCAGATCACCAACTATCGGCCTCAGGCTTCTAAAGGTCAGGATGACAAAGCCCTTTGTCAGAGACTGTCCCAACACTATGCCCGTTTTGACACCTCGTCATCTGTGTCCAACTCCCCCCCTCCCTCCAGCTCCACAGCCTCCACATTCCCTACTTCATTTAAGGCACCCCCCCCCCACCTCCCCCCCTCCCCTTATCATCAGTGAGCAGGATGTGCTCAAACAGTTCTCCAGACTGAACCCGCGCAAGGCCCCCGGCCCAGACGGCGTGTCTCCCTCCACCCTGAGACTCTGTGCGAAACAGCTGGCTCCTGTATTCACAGACATTTTTAACACCTCCCTTAAGTTATGCCACGTGCCATCCTGCCTCAAATCCTCCACCATCATCCCTGTCCCCAAGAAGCCACGGATCACTGGACTTAATGACTACAGACCTGTAGCGCTCACCTCTGTAGTCATGAAGTCCTTTGAGCGCCTGGTCCTGTTCCACCTCAAGTCCATCACCACCCCTCTCCTGGACCCGCTGCAGTTTGCCTACCGAGCCAACAGGTCTGTAGACGATGCAGTCAACCTGGCCCTCCACTCCATCCTGCAGCACCTGGACTCCCCGGGAACCTACGCCAGGATCCTGTTTGTGGACTTCAGCTCCGCATTCAACACCATCCGCCCCGCTCTGCTCCGGGACAAGCTGTCCCTGCTCAACGTGCCTGACTCCCTCTGCAGGTGGATCATCGACTTCCTGACGGACCGGAGGCAGCATGTGCGGCTGGGAAAGACTGTCTCAGACTATACTAGCATCAGCACCGGATCACCCCAGGGCTGTGTACTTTCCCCCCTACTCTTCTCCCTTTACACCAACTCCTGCACCTCCAGCCACCAGTCTGTCAAGTTGATCAAGTTTGCGGACGACACCACCCTCATCGGGCTCATCTCCAACGGCGACGAGTCCGCCTACAGGAGAGAGGTGGCCCAGCTGGCGTCCTGGTGCAGCAATAACAACCTGCAGCTGAACGCTCTGAAGACAGTGGAGATGATTGTAGACTTCAGGAAAGTCACTACTCCTCTGCCCCCCCTCACCCTCTCAGGCTCTCCCATCACCACTGCTGATTCCTTCCGCTTCCTAGGCACTACCATCACCAGGGACCTCAAATGGGAGCTGACCATCAGCTCACTCATCAAAAAAGCCCAGCAGAGGATGTTCTTCCTGCGGCAGCTGAGGAAGCTCAAGCTACCCACCAAGATGTTAGTGCAGTTCTACACAGCCATCATCGAGTCCATCCTCACCACCTCCATAACCGTGTGGTACGCAGGAGCCACTGCCAGGGACAGACTAAGGCTGCAGCGCGTCGTGCGCACTGCTGAGAAGGTGATCGGCTGCAAGCTCCCATCTCTCCAGGATCTGTACATCTCCAGGACCCGGAGGCGTGCTGGCCGGATCATAGCCGATCCCTCACACCCTGGTCACGTACTGTTTGCCCCCCTCCCCTCTGGTAGAAGACTTCGGTCCATCCAGACTAAAACCTCCCGTCACATGAACAGCTTCTTCCCCTCTGCCATTAGACTGCTGAACACTAAGTGACTTATTGACTCTCGTGCACCATGTACAGCAGCTCAACCAGACTCATGTCAATCATCACTGTTTTCTTCCTGCATTACCGACTGCACTATATAGTTCTCCACAGTATCTGCTGCTGGCTAATATATATTTTAACTGTTGACCAGTATCACTTAATCTTATCCTACACTTTATTACATGTATAGTTTATTTCTCTTATCTTATCATGTTTAATGTTGCAGCATTGTACCGAGACAAATTCCTAGTTTGTGTACTACATGAACAATGGCAATAAACCTGATTCTGATTCTGATTCTGATTCTGAAGGACGGTGGCTAAACTGTCATCTCTGCTGGAGTCCGAGTTCCACCCTATGCAGGACATACTGAATGCACTGAGGAGCTCATTTAGCAGCAGACTACATCATCCCAGGTGCACAACCGAGAGGTTTCACAGGTCCTTCCTACCAACGGCTGTCAGACTGTACAACCTAAGCAGGGCTGCTTGCAGAGATAGCAAAAAGACGTAACAACCTAATAGATTTTGAATGCAAAAGATGCAATAGACTTACACAATGGTCCCCTCCGGCATACAACTAGGAAAATACCGGTCGCTATGGAGGGTGAGAATATGTATGGGCACATAATCATACCATGTAGGATAATTAAATAGACGGTTGTGCTGTTTCATCCCATCTAGCAACAATGCTCTGCACTTTGTGTGTTTATATATTTACATATTTATTCCATCTAGCTACAATGCTCTGCACTGGGTGTGTTTATATTTATATATCTATATATTTATTCCATCTAGCTACAATGCTCCACACTGTGTGTTTATATATCTACATATTATTCCATCTAGCTACAATGCTCCGCACTGTGTGTGTTTATATATTTACATATTTATTCCACCTAGCTGCAATGCTCCGTACTGTGGGTGTTTATATATCTACATATTTATTCCATCTAGCTACAATGCTCCGCACTGTGTGTTTACATACTCATATATTTATTCCATCCAGCTACAATGCTCTGCACTGTGTATCTGTGTGTATATAAGATAAGATAAGATAAGATAAGCCTTTATTAGTCCCACAACGGGGAAATTCCAGGATTGCAACAGCACAGGGATAGCAACACTCAGAGCAACAATCAGAAGGCAAGAAAAAAAAAACAAAAAAAAACAAAAAAAAACAAGCAAGCAAGAGCAGCTAATAAACATATGTACGTATTACTATAAAATATATATATATACACACACACACAGACACACAGTGCAGAGCATTGTAGCTGGATGGAATAAATATATGAATATATGAATATATATATATATTTATAGTAATATGTACATATGTGTGGCACATATGTTTGGTTCATATTCCCCACAAGAGTGTGGCACATATGTCTGATTCATATCTCCCACAAATGTATGCCTTATGTGGATTGTATGGCTTATGTGGATTGGGGCTTCACGTCTGGAGGAACAAGACAGGAGATGGCGAGAAGGTGTGAAGTCGGGCCCTCGTCTCGGAGAAGAGGACCTGGGGGGTTTCCCGGAACACCAGAGAATAAGAGACAATGGTGAATCTCCAGAGACTTGCATTGTGATTGAATGTTTGCAGATGCACCAGGTGACTTGAGTTCTTAATCCCCCGGAGGTATAAGAGTGAGCTGTAACACTATTCTGCCTCTTCTTGCTTTTTGAGAATGTTGGATGATTGTGTTCTGCAATAAAGCCGAACCTGAGAAATACACTCAAGTCTCGTCATTGAACACATCTTCCACATATGTATATTAGCTGCTCTTGCTTTTTTTTTTTTTTTTCTTGCCTTCTGATTGTTGCTCTGAGTGTCGCTATCCCTGTGCTGTTGCAATCCTGGAATTTCCCCATTGTGGGACTAATAAGGGCTTATTTTATCTTATCTTATCTTATGATGTTGTCCTGTTGGCTTCATCCAGCAATGACCTCCAGTTCTTGCTGGGACGGTTTGCCGCTGAGTGTGAAGCGGCTGGGATGAGAATCAGCACCTCCAAGTCAGAGTCCATGGTCCTCAGCCGGAAAAAGGTGGATTGTCCTCTCTGGGTTGGGGAAAGGCTCCTGCCCCAAGTGGAGGAGTTTAAGTATCTTGAGATCTTGTTCACAAGTGAGGGGAAAATGGAGCGAGAGATTGACAGACGGATTGGAGCAGCATCTGCAGTGATGCGGACGTTGTACCAGTCTGTTGTGGTGAAGAGGGAGCTTAGTTCTAAGGCAAAGCTGTCGATTTACCAGTCAATCTACGTTCCTACTCTCACCTATGGTCACGAGCTTTGGGTAATGACCGAAAGAACAAGATCGCAGATACAAGCGGCTGAAATGAGCTTTCTCCGTAGGATTGCTGGACTCACCCTCAGAGATAGGGTGAGGAGCTCAGTCATCCGGGAGAGGTTCAGAGTAGAACCGCTGCCCTGGAATGTTTGTGGACTGTATGGCGTAGAGCTCCCTGGTTCCAACAACATGGACTTCCTCCCCTCTCTTGCACTGCTGCTACTTTTCCTCCGGCTCTTTGTCTATGAGGTAAACGTGACCGGCATCATGGCGGGCAGGATACATTATTCCAGGGACATGTTGCTGCATTTAAACACGGTTGATGCAGCGGCTGTGATTGAGCCTAAGCCGCAACTGCCGGACTTTATTTTGACAGACGGACACAGCGGTGAAAAGAGAGACGGGAGAGACGGCAGAAGGAAGTGCGGAAAGCGTGGAGGTGTGAAATTGCGCCTGAGAAGACGTCAGTTTGGTAACATTCCTCTTCCTTCTATGATTTTTGGGAACGTACAGTCTTTGAGAAACAAGGTGGATGAAATTCAAGGGAATGTATGCTACCAGAAGGACTTTAAGAACTGCTGTGTCATGGCTTATACCGAGACTTGGCTTAATGCGCATGACCGAGACGCAGACCTGTGGAGTGACGGCTTTGGAGCCCCACTGCGCTCGGATCGGCAGGAAGAGGTAACGGGGAAACGTCAGGGGGGCGGCGTATGTTTATACATTAATAAGCAGTACTACACATCTGTCAAGGTCAGAGAGCGCATCTGTACACCCGATGTGGAGCTGCTGTCTGTCACTACGCCCCTTTCATTTGCCTCGCGAGTTCCCCCAGCTTTTCATCACAACTGTTTACTTTCACCCGAGGGCAGACACTGACTCCGCCTCCAGCTCCATCTTTGATGTGATCCAGCGGCTGCAAACAATTTCTCCAGAGGCGCCAAACTTCATTCTTGGGGATTTTAACCATGTTTCTTTAAAGAAGACACTTAAAAACTTTTATCAGTATGTCTCCTGCCCAACCAGGCGGAAAAAGACATTGGACCTGTGCTATGGATCCATAGAGAGGGCCTATAAATCACTCCCCCTTCCTCCTGTAGGATCCTCAGATCACAACTGTGTACATTTGCTGGCCACATATAAAACTGCTCTCAGAAGAGGCAAGGTGGAGACGAGAGACATTGATGTGTGGACAGAGGATTCAGTGCACAGCCTCCAGGAATGCTTTGACTGTACAGACTGGGAGATGTTCACACTGGCCTGCGGGGATGATTTGGACTCTTTGGTGGACGTCACATGCTCATACATGGCTTTCTGTAAAAATAAGATCGTTCCACGTAAACGTGTCAAAATATATCCGAACAACAAACCATGGGTTACAAAATCAGTTAAATCCTGCTTACAGAGGAAAGCACTTGCCTTTAAACAGGGGTCTGTTTCCGAGCTACAGGTTGCCACAAAAGAGCTGAAGTCTGAAATTTTAAGAGCAAAACAGAATTATAAATCAGAATTGGAAAGCAAGATGGCAACAAAGAAACTTGGTTCAGCCTGGGCCAGTATGAAAACTATTGAAGGCCTTCAGACCACAGAGCGCAGTAATCATGCGTTTTTAGATGGTTTTAATTCAGACACAGAGCTGGCTAATGCTCTTAATTGTTTTTATGGTCGTTTTGACTCCTTTGATTTTAGCACAGAAACCCAAGATTTGAAACAGAAACTCAAAGACAATCAGCACTTTAATATTGAGGTGCAGGATGTTAAAAGGGAGTTCTGCGCTGTAAAAGTGAACAAAAGTCAGGGCCCTGATAATATATGTGGGCGCTTGGTAAAGTCCTGTGCACATGAACTGAGTCCTATATTTCATTACATTTTCAGTAAGTCCTTACAGACACAACATGTGCCTAAGATCTGGAAAGAAGCCGTGGTTGTTCCCGTTCCAAAATCCAGCTGTCCTAAAACGGTAAACAACTTTAGACCAGTCGCTTTGACTTCAATTTTTTTTTTTTTTTTTTAATTTAAGTTTTTGTAAAGGGTATACAGGTCGTTACAGCAATGCAGTGTTTACATTTTCATCACATGTTCCCTTATTTTCTGATATCTGACAACATTGGAAGATTAATTCTTACAACACCCCTTTTTTTTTTTTTTTAAAGTGAAAGAAAAAGTGAAATTAAAGAGAAAAAAAAAACAAAAAACAAATAACAAAAAAAAACAAACAAACCAGTAAAAAACAAACAAAAAGAAAAAGTAAGTAAATAAAGATAAAAGAGCATCTGAGTAGCTTTGGAACAAAGAGCGGAACCATTATTGAAATGGTATTTGTCAAAGATTAGATCTAATGGAAGACACATACTGTATGCGGTCCAGGGTTGCCAAAAGTTCATGAACACATCCATGTCCTGTCTCAGTGCGAATGTCAACTTTTCCATCGAGTAAATGTCTTGGATCACGTTAGTCCAATCTTCAGGTGTAGGACAGTCCTTCAACATCCATTTTTTAGTTAGAGCTTTTTTGCTTGCCAATATTAAAACATTGAATAAGTATTTTTCTCCTCGTCTTTCCAGTGAGTCCGGTAGTAAACCCAAATACAAAGTTACAAAAGAAAAGGGAACTGTAATTTTGAATATTTTCCCCAATATTGTCTGTACCTTGGTCCAATATTGGTGGATAACTGGGCATGACCAAAACACATGAAAATGATTTGCAGTCTTTTCACCACACAAGCGCCAACAGTTCAATCCCTTATGGGTAAATTTGTTTTGTGCAGGTGTTCTGAAAAATCTTGCCAAGTTTTTCCATCCAAATTCTCTCCACTGCAGGGATGAGGTACTTTTCCATTGCTGTTTATTTAGCTTTTCCCATATTTCCAGTTGTAAAGTGAAATTCCCCTCTTTTTCCCATCTCTCTTTTATATAAGATGTGTTGTCTCCTTTTAAGTCTTGAAGACCTTGGTATATTTTAGAAATGTATCTGATCCCTGGGATCCCTTTATATGCCATTAAGAAGACCTTCAGGGACTTCCGGTTATGGCTGCCACGTAAGACGGACGTGTTTCATTCTGCTCTGCTCCTGGAGAAAAAAATCGGCAAATAACTCTCTCATTTGGGACAGAACGTATCCCAGCGTTTGGGCGAGGATATGTCGGCGAAGCCTAAGGCTGGAAAACCAGGTAAAGGAAAAAGCGAGCCGCCGAAACAGTCCAAATTAACGGACTTTCAGGTCTGTGACGCAGCAAACAAAACTCCATATATGGCAGAGGAGGCTGGCAACGGTGCGATATCTGCGGGGAATGGCGCAGATGCGCTGATGGCTGCCATGAGTTCAATGAGAGCGGACTTTTCCTCTAGATTTGATGGGATTATGACAGCGTTGGAAGGAATAAGAAAGGAATTGGGTGACTGTGTAGAACGAACGGCGCAGATGGAGCTCCGTCTCGCTAGTGCTGAAGATGACGTCACCCGTCTTCAATTAAAGGTGCGCACTTTGGAAAAAAAAAATAAATGTCTAGAAGATAATATTTTGGATTTGGAATCTCGGTCGAGACAGAATAACTTGAGGCTGGTGGGTCTTCCAGAGGAATCAGAAGGTCGGGACGTATGTTCCTTTCTGGAAAAGTGGATTCCGGAGGTGCTGGGCAGCGAGGAGTTGCAATCAGCAGTGGTTCTGGAAAAAGCACATCGTATTGGCCCACGGAGAGATAAGGGACCGCCGAGGACCTTAATTATGAAGTTTCTTAGCAACAGAGACAGGATGAAGATCTTCAACGCTGCACGAGCTAAAGGAGAGATTAAACACCAGGATCAGCAGGTGCGGTTCTACCCAGATTTGGCCACAGGAATCCAGCAATTGAGGAAGCAGTTTGATCCCATACGTAAGGAGCTGCGCAACCTTGGGATTCGTCATGGTGTAATCTATCCTGCGAGACTGTTGACCACGTATGAGGGCAGAACCCACATCTTCAAGACCCCAGAGGAGGCGCAGGAGTTCATCAAGAAGATCAAAGAAGAAGAAGAGACTGGTGGGAGCTAAGCATGAACAAAATATAAGGTAGAATAATTAAGTATTTGCACAGGCATCTGACTGACTTGAAGTAAACAGCAAGTTTACAAAATATAGATTGTATTATATATTAAAAAAAAAAAACAAAAACAAAACAAACAAAAAAAAACTATGATGTACAAAGTTGTTAAAAATTCTGGAGTTAAGTTGGAAAACTACAGAGGAGAGTTAATGTTACGTCATTAAAAGCAGTAGAGTTAGGGTGATTGGGAGGATGAAGAAGGAGTGGCTTAGGCTGTTCCCCGTGGATGTGGAACGGTCGATGGCTATATCGGGAGACGGAATTTTTCTTTTGATTTTGGGGGGTTCGCCACAAGTGTGGGAAGGGGGAATTTGTTTGTGTGTAGTTTGTAGGATGAATGTTCAACCACTCATGTTTTTGCTTCTCTGTATGAGCATGTTTACACTGCAAGGTAATCCCAAACTCTCTATTGATCATAAACCAAAGCGTTAATCTTAATTTAACTTCATGGAATTGCAGAGGTCTACAAAATTTAAAAAAACTTAAACAAGTTATGAATAAAATAAAAGACATGGGTTCAAAAATTGTGTTTTTACAAGAAACTCATCTAATAGAGGAGGATATAAAAAGAATTAGGAGTAGATGGCAAGGAAGTGTATTTACCTCATCATTTTCATCCCGGGCCAGGGGAGTTATGACTCTCATACATAAATCAGTCCCTTTTCAAGTGAAAAATGTAATTGGAGACAAACTTGGAAGATATGTAATCATTCAAGGTTCTTTGCTATTAGAAAATATAAATCTTGTGAACTTATATGGTCCCAATATAGATGATCAAAAGTTCTTTGCTAATTTATTTCTTATTTTATCATCACTTACAGGGCAACATATAATAGCAGGGGATTTTAATTGTACATTGAATCCAGGTATAGATAGATCAACAGGACTGGATTGTACGCACAATGGATGTAGGATGATTATTAATCATTTTATGAAAGAATTGAGATTGTTAGATATATGGAGAGAAATGAAACCACAAGTTAAAGCCTATTCTTGTTATTCCAGTACCTACAAGACATTCTCACGTATTGATTATTTTTTGATTTCCACAGAATTAAGATCCAAGATTCAAAACTGCTTTTATGATAACATCGTGATCTCTGATCATGCACCCTGTTGTCTAATATATGTAGATAAAAAATTGACAAAGGAATCAGGTAGATGGCAATTTCAGCATAAATGGCTTCAGGATGAGGAATTTGTCAAGTATATAGAAAAACAGATAGACGAGTACTTTGACATCAATACTACACAAACATCAGCATGTGTAAAGTGGGAAGCTTTCAAAGCTTTTATTAGGGGACATATTATTAGTTATACAGGATCAAAATCTAAGAAGACTCGAGAGGAGAGAGCTAAATTGGAACATAAAATGAAAAGTCTTCAGGAAAAAGTGTATGCAGGAAGTGATCCAAGTTTGGAGAATGAATTACTGATTTTGAGAGCTGAATACGACAAAAAATCAGCGAATAGAGCTGCCTCGAGTCTTCTAAGATTGAAACAATCTTTTTATGAACAAGGTGAAAAATCAGGAAAATTATTGGCATGGCAGATTAAACAATTAGAAATTAAAACACCAATTACTAGTATTATAAGTAACGGACAGGTAGTTATAGATCCTTTAGAAATTAACAGAGCCTTTAGAGATTACTATGAAAAATTATATGATACTAAAAATGAATTTGATTTAACAAAACTAAATGGGTTTTTGAACGAACTATCTATACCGTGTATTCCAAATGAAAACAGGGAGATATTGGAGTCTAAAATTAGTCAAGAAGAAGTTGGGCTAGCCATTGATAATATGAAATCAGGAAAAAGTGCAGGACCAGATGGTCTTCCAGTTGACCTTTATAAGAAATTTAAGAATAAATTAATAAAACCTTTTTTGGAAATGGTTTTGGAAGCATTTCAAAATAATAATTTACCATCATACATAAATAATGCCTTAATTATACTGCTGCCAAAACCTGGTAAGCCCTCTAATAAATGTGAAAATATGAGACCAATAAGCCTATTAAACGCCGACCTTAAGATAATCTGTAAAATTTTAGCAAGACGAATACAAGAAATTTTACCAAATATTATTAATCGAGATCAGAATGGCTTTATAAAGGGAAGACAAGGCTTCCATAATGTAAGAAGACTATTTAATATTATTTATTTTAATAAAGAAGCACCGGATACAGCTCTCCTATCACTGGACGCCGAAAAGGCCTTTGATAGAGTTGAATGGCCCTTTCTTTTTGAAGTCCTACAAAGGTTTGGACTTGGAAATAATTTCATAAAATGGGTTCAAATAATATACAATAATGCTACAGCAGAAATCCTAACAAATAACAATATTTCAAAACCAATAAAAATCAATAGAGGATGTCGACAAGGCTGTCCACTTTCACCTTTACTGTTTACTATGGCAATTGAACCTTTAGCGATAGCGATACGTTTACATTCACAAATATATGGAATTAAAGTTGGACCAACAGAACATAAAATCTCCCTGTACGCCGATGACATAATTTTGTTTATGTCGAATCTAAAAAAATCAATTCCAACCTTGTTGAATTTAATAAAGAATTTTGGGGAAATATCAGGATATAAAATAAATAAAACTAAATCTTCAATATTAATGCTAAATGAGACCCAGAGAAATTACCCAGCCCCTGAGGTAAATCAATTCAATGTTGTAAATCAGTTTAAATATTTAGGAATCCAAATTGTGCCTAAGCTAGAATCAGTCGCCAGTGTCAACTATGAAGCCTTAATGACAGATATCAATGAGTTAACTCAGAGATGGATGTCACTACCAATGTCGATGATCGGGAGAATCAATATACTTAAAAGTAATATTTTACCTAAAATACTTTATTTATTTCAATACATTCCCTTATCACCACCTTTAGATTTATTCTCAAGAATAAAAAAAAAGTTAGTGGAATTTATATGGAACAACAGGAGGGCTAGATTACGTCTGTCTTTATTATATTTACCATTTGATCGTGGAGGTCTGAAATGTCCAAATTTTATGTTGTATTATTGGTCGGCACAACTGAGGTCTATGACATATTATTTTTCATCAAATGATCTCCCTCACTGGACTGAAATGGAATCATACAATTTACCTTTACCTCTTCCCATATTCATATACTCAGATTCGGCAAAAAAATTACAAAAACAAGTTAAAAATCCATTTGTAAAGCATATGATCAAAATATGGTGTGAAGCTAAAAACTATTTAAAAGAACCACAGTTACTGTCACAATTTAGTCCAATATGGGGTAATCAATATTTTAAACCAGGGAGAGCGGACGCTGTATTTAAAGTATGGAATTTAAAAGGGATACAAAAGATTCAGGATTTATATTTGCCATGTGCAGAAAACATAATGTCTTTTGAAGAGCTGAGGATCAAATTTAATCTCAATAGAACACATTTTTTTAAATATCTTCAACTTAGAAACTTTATTCGATCAAATCAAAATAAAGCTCTCACTCGACCTATTTATTCATCCTTGGAAAAAATGATGATGAAAGATAGTAAAAGAAAGGGTATTATTTCAGAGTTTTATAACTCATTGACACTATCTTCAAGTGAAAATTCACTGAAAAGATTAAACTACTGGAAAGAAGATCTGCAAACTGAAATTTCAGAGGAACAATGGGAATTGGCTTGTACAGAAGCTCAAACCAAATCAATAAATGTACGCCTTAAATTGATACATTTCAAATGGTTAATGCGGATGTATGTTACACCGGAGGAGTTAAATAAATATAACAAAAATATACCAGATACATGCACAAAATGCATGGAAAGTAAAGGAACTCTATTTCATTGTGTATGGGAATGTAGATTAATAAGAATGTTTTGGGAAGAGGTGAGGGTAACAATTGAAAAAATAATCTCAAAACAAATCATATTGAATCCTAAATTGTTTTTGTTGGGTCTGTACCCAGAAAAGCATAATTTTAATAAAAGTGAAAGAACATTCATAGACCTCAGTTTGCTTAATGCCAAAAAATGTATTGCACTATTATGGAAAAAGACTCATAGACCAGATGTGACTCAGTGGTTAAGACAGATGTTAACAAACCTTCCATTAGAAAGAATAACATATATACTGAAATCAAAGGAAATTGTGTTTGAGAATATATGGAGACCTTTTATTGATTATGTAAAAAATTTAAACATAACTTTTGAAGAAGAAGGTGAATGATGTGTGTGGACCTTGTAAATTCCAAACTGGTGAACATAATATGTATACTTATGTATTGGATTGTCTAGACTAAACAGAGGAGCATTGTTGAAGATTTGATTTTGTTGGTGGTTGTTGGTGTTTTTTAGTGCATTTTTTTTTTTTTGTAGTACTTTAGTGTTAGTGTTTGATTGTTTGTATCATGTTTGTTAAAAAAAAAAAAAGGTTCAATAAAGATATTGTGGAAAAAAAAAGAAGACCTTCAGAACACCTGACTGGGCCCTTTCCAAAACCTCCTTTTTAAGTATATTGTTTATGTGGTGTCTAAGCTGGAAGAACCTGTAAAGGTCTTGATTTATTAGGCCTTGTTTTTTCAAATCTTCAAAACTTCTTAAGATTTGCCCTTTAAAAAAATCGTAATATTTTATCAGCCCTTTCTCCTTCCACTTTTTAAATCTGGTGTCTGTTTTATTAGGAGTAAAGTCCTGATCATAGGCGATCCATTGCAGAAGTCGATAGGGCTCTTTAGTTTGATTCTCTCTGACTATCTTAAACCAAATTTTTAGCGGGGTCTCTATCCACGGGTTAGTGTTATTCAAAAGCTTAGGTAAGACATTGTTCCCTATTATCGCCTGTAGGGGGATGTCACTTGTTATTTGGCATTCGATCTCCTTCCATTGTGCAGTGTAGACTGGGTTACATATCTCTACTAAAGTTTTAATTTGTGCGGCTTTAAAGTAGTCCCTGATATTTGGCAGCGCGAGCCCACCTTTGTCTTTGTTTAGCTGTAGGGTTCTATATCTGATTCTAGGTCTCTTGCCCTGCCATATGAATCTTGAGATCCTTCTGTCCAGCTCCTGCCATGTTTTTTTTTGGGAGGTTCTACCGGTATTGTTTGGAAAAGGTATAGAAGACGTGGAAGTATATTCATTTTGACTGCTTCAATTCTTTGTGCAGTACCCAAGAATGGTATCATATTCCATCTTGCTAGGTCAGATTTTATTTTTGTCACCAGTGGATCATAGTTTAGTGATATAATTTTGTTGAGTTGTTTCGGGATATTGACCCCCAGATATTTCATAGATTCCGACTCCCAGTTAGTTTTGAGTTTGCTTAGTGAATAATGATTTGGGTCATAGTTGAATGTTAAAACTTGGGTTTTATGCATATTTAATTTGTACCCCGATAAATCTCCATACTCTGAAAAAACTGAGGTTAGTTCTGGTAAAGAAGTGTCCGGCTGCCCTAGGTATATTAAAATGTCATCAGCAAAGAGTGCTATTTTATGTTCCTTCTGACCAAGTGTAATACCTTGAATTTTTTGGTTTTGTCTTATCCATTGGCTCAGAGGTTCTATGAAGATTGCAAAGAGCAGTGGAGACAGGGGGCAGCCCTGACGACATCCTCTTTCCAGTTCAAAAGATGATGATAAATTACCGTTAATCCTTATTTTAGCTGTTGGTTTTTTATATAATGCCTGTATAGTTCTAATGAAGTTGTTATGAAAATTGAAACTGGATAAGATTCTATATAGAAAAGACCAGTCAACCGAATCGAATGCTTTTTCAGCATCTAATCCCAATATGACTGCATTTAAGTTATATTTTTTTATATGATGAATTATGTGTAAAGTGCGTCGAATGTTGTCTTGTGTCTGTCTTTGTCTTATAAAACCTGTTTGGTCTAAATGAATTAGGTCTGTCAGTATATTTTCTAACCTTTTGGCAAGGATAATGGTAAAAAGCTTATAGTCCTGATTTAGTACACTGATTGGTCTGTAGTTGGAGCACTCTAGTTTATCCTTTTCAGGTTTAGGTATAACTGCAATGACCCCTTCTCTCCAGGAGGGGGGGATTTCCCCTGTGTGGAGGACATAATTAAATGTTTTCAGGAGGAGAGGAGATAGTTGCTGTTTAAAGGTTTTGTACCACTCTGCTGTATAGCCATCAGCTCCTGGGGATTTGTTAGCTTTAAGTTTCATAATTGCTTTTTCCAATTCTTTAGGATGTATTTCTGACAGTAGTGTTTTATTTTGTGACTCCGTAAGTTGGGGAAGGTTTAATGTGTTTAGGAGTGCCTCGGATGCGTTTTTATGTTTTTTGTGGGAGTATAAGTTCTTATAGTAATTCTCGAAGTTTTTAAGAATATCCTGAATTCTGAATTTTATTTCCTTTGATACTGGGTCTCTGATTTTGTAGATTGCTCTTTCTGTTTGATGTTTCCTCAATTTATAGGCTAGCAATTTTGCCGATTTACTGCCTGCTTCATAGTATTTTTGTTTCAGAAATATAAGTTTCTTCTGGATTTCTATTGTGTAGATCTCATTTATTTGGTTTTTAATTTCTTTAATCTTGAGCGAGTCAGTAGAATGAGTGTTGCCTTTGTGTTCTTTTTCTAGGTTCCTAAGTTCTGACTCTAATGTGGATAGTTTTTCTTGTCTTAGTTTCTTTTGGGTTGCCAGTTTTGCAATAATCTTTCCTCTTATTACAGCTTTACATGCATCCCACAGTATTAAAGGGGATACTTCTCCATTATCGTTATCTTCCAAATATCTGAGAATATCTGATTCCAATTCATCTTTCAATGGTCCTTTCAGGACATTTGAATTTAACCTCCAAGAAAATGTATTATTTGTGTATTTTTGGATATTTAAGTCCATGTAGATCGGACTGTGGTCGGAGAGATCCATCAGTCCTATTTTACATGTTTTTACTCTTCCAATGTCTCTATTAAACATAAAAAAATAGTCAATCCTTGAGTAAGATGAATGTGGAGTTGAGTAAAATGTATAGTCTTTTACACTGGGGTTGAGTTCCCTCCACACGTCACAGATTCCCAATTCTTTTAGTAGCATCCGAGTCTTCCTGTTTTGGGTGTTATTTTGATGTGGGGAATTACCAGAAGCATCCCAGTATGGATTCAGTCTAAGATTGAAGTCCCCACCACATATCACTAAACCTTGAGCTTTAGTTATCATTAGGTCGAATACATTTTTATAAAATTTCCAGTTAGCCCCTGGGGGAGCATACACATTCAGCAGGGTGATATCTTCTCCCTCTAGCCGCCCAGTTACCAAACTGTATCTCCCTTCTTTATCTTTGTGTTCTGATTTTTTTTCAAATGTAATTTTGGTTGATATCAATGTCGCTACTCCCCTCCTCCTCCCTGATTTATATGAAGATGAAGAGATCATTTTAAACCCTTGTCTACTGAGTTTATTGTGTTCCACGTCTGTTAGGTGGGTTTCTTGTAAAAGTATTATTCCTGCTTTGTCTTTTTTCATTTTGCCTAGAATCTTGGATCTTTTAACTGGATTCAGGATTCCTTTTACATTATATGAAATTATTTTGGTTACACCCTGTTTCTCCATTGTGTTGTTTTGTTTAGTATAACTGTGTGGTGGCCCTCTTTTGTGCTACTCAGAAACTGAAAGAACATTAAAAACAAGAAAAACATTAAGAACGTAGTGTAAAAAACTTTAAAACAAAAAGCTGTCATAAGAACTTCCTGAGCTGAGGTCTTTTTAAAGACCCTGTAAGAGCCTTGATGGAGTGAAGGCTCTGAGGGAAATTCCTCAAACTCTGTTACGTGTTGAGGGCCCTCTCTTACCACTGAAAGTAGTCCCATGCTTTTAACGTGAGTTTCAGAACCCAATCCAAACTTGTAATGATTTTTTTTTTTTTCCTTTTATGCCTAAACCCTGTGAAATTGTGTGCACCCTCCCACCCCCATCACATCAAACATTCACGCAAAAACAGTATTTGTTAGTATGAGGAGAACATGTGGATTATTGTCACATTTCTATTTTAACAAGTTTTTTTTTTTTTTTATTACAAAGACTTATTTGTTTCAAATAATATGATTGTTCCATGAAATGTTTTACCACATGCTGAATATGCATCTCCTTTAATGTTTGTTACCTTGTATGAGGGGGGTTGGATGTGCGGATTGATTCAAGAGAAAAGAAAAAAAAAAAAAAAAAAGGTCGCTATTCCAACCTGAAAACGGATAGTTTATCCGCGACGCTCTGGTGCTGGGTTTCCCGCTGCTGGTCCGTGGATTTTGAAGGTCTTTGTGTTGTCCATGTTTGCGCTTTGATCTTCTCACTCGGGTCTGCTGCGGGTTTAAATACCGTTACCGGGAGCCCTCTTTTCGCCATGTCAGCTGTTGCTTCTTCCGCCGAATTATAGAGACACGTTTCATCGCCGTAGAAGACCCTTAACTTCGCAGGAAATGGTGTCTGAAAGCGCAATTTCTTCTTTCTTAACACCTTTTTCGCGTCATTGTATTCCCTGCGCTTTTTAAGGACCTCCGGGGCGTAATCGTGTTCCACGTAGACTTTTCTCTCCTGGTGCATAAATCCTTTTTTCTGCCAGGCCAGTCTTACAACCTCTTGTTTTATTTTGAAATTGGAAAATCTTACCAACACCGAACGTGGGGGCGCTTCCGCCGCCGGCCTAGCGGCTAATGAACGATGTGCCTTTTCTATCTTCAAGTCGGTGGTTTGTGGAATATCCAATTTCTCTCTTAGTAAGGATTCCACGCATTCTGCCATTGAGTTAAAACCATTTTCGGTTCCTTCTATCAGACCATGAATTCTTATGTTGTCTCTTCTTTGTTTTCCTTCTTGGTCGGTTAGCTTAGCCTCTATAGCTGCTTGTCTTTTGCGTAGGTCTAGCACAGAATCTTCGAGCACTTTTATTCGATCCTCTCTTTCCAAGATTCGGTTCTCGGCCTGGTCCACTCTGCTGTTTGTCCTTTTCAATTCTTCTCTGAATTCCCGAAATTCGGCCGTAACATCTCGGCGAAATCGTCGTAGCTCCTCAAATAGTGATTTCAGGCTAACCCTTTTGTTAGCTATCACCAGTTCCTCGTCTTCTGAACGGAGATCTTCCAGTTCGGATTCTCCGGCCGATACGTGTCTTGGCCTGGAGAATTTCAGTTTCTTCTGTTTTCCTTTAGACATGATGATTTTGTCTTTTGATTTTCACTCCTCCAAAAATCCGTTAAGTTTGATTTTCAAGGTGTTATCCTGGATTGGGTCTGAGAACTTCAGTGTTAAGCTGCAGTCGCCATGGCGTCCACGCTTTGACTTCAATTTTAATGAAAATTTTTGAAAAACTGATCAGATGTGAGGTCCTAAAGCAGACTGAGCATGCATTGGATCCTCTGCAGTTTGCCTATAGGCCTCACATAGGAGTAGAGGATGCCACTGTCACTCTGTTTAACATGCTTTTTAAACATCTGGATTTTAATGGGACACACGCCAGACTTTTATTTGTGGACTTTTCCTCCGCCTTTAATACAATCCAACCTCAAATCTTAGTTGAAAGGCTCCTGCAACAATTTGATTTGAGCAATAATCTGGTGGGTTGGATTCTGGATTTCTTAACCAACAGGACGCAGAGAGTAAGGGTCAATGGTACATTGTCTGACCTAAAGTGCTCTTCTACTGGCTCTCCTCAGGGGTGTGTGTTGTCACCACTACTCTTCATCCTGTACACAAACATGTGTCAGAGCAGACATGACAACAGACACATTATAAAGTATGCTGATGACTCAGTTATTGTCAGTCTCCTCCAGGATGGTGAGAGTGGCCACGGCCCAGTAGTTGATGATTTTGTTCACTGGTGTGAGGATTCCTACCTGCAGCTGAATACGACAAAAACTAAAGACATGATTATTGACTTTAGGAGGAAAAATCCCAGGCACAAAGTCACCGTACTAAAAGGCCAGACCACCGAATGTGTACAATCCTACAAATATCTTGGGACGATTATTGATAGTAATTTTAACTTTGAAGAGAACTGTGAAAGGGTGTGCAAAAAGGGTCAGCAACATTTGCATTGCTTGAGAAAACTTGCACGCTTCCAAATTGACCGAACCATAATGACAATGTTTTATCGGGCTTTTATTGAATCTGTTTTATCCTTTTCTTTAGTGTCATGGTTTGGTCAGATAAAACTGAAACAGAGGAAATCCTTGGATCAGGTAGTTAGATGGTCCAGTCGTTTGCTTGGTGAGCCACAGCTGAGCCTGACATTCCTGTACACCAGACAAGTACAGAGGATGGCTACCTCCATTTTAAATGATGACTCCCACCCTTTGCACTGCAACTTTCAGCTTCTTCCCTCAAGACGGAGGTTTGCTGCCCCAAAAAGTAGAACCCAGCGCTACAAAAACAGCTTTGTTCCTGCTGCTGTCAAAGAGTTGAACAAGCTGTAACAATATATTGCACATAATTTAGGTACCTATTTATTAACTCCATTTTATATTTATTTATTTTTGTAGGATGTTGCTTGGGTTCTAAATATTTTATTGGGTTTTAGACCTTTGAGTTTTTAACCTCTTTGACTAGTTTTTAACTTTTAATATGACCCTTCTCTCTTACTTCTGGTTTTTCTCCCATCTCTTTGTCTTTTTATACCCTGATTGATGGAGCCTTGAGTATTTTTATCATGTTTATAGTCAGCTTCATATGTGCCTGTTTGTGTCTATGTTGAATGTAATTTGTGGCTTGTAAATATGGATGTCACCAGACTGCAAAACAAATCTACCTACAGGTACAAATAAAGTAACCTGAACCTGAACCTGAACCTGCTCCTCCACATTGAAAGGAGTCAGTTGAAGTGGTATGGGCATCTGATTAGGATGCCTCCTGGACGCCTCCCACTTGAGGTGTTTCAGGCACGTCCCATTGGGAGGAGACCCCGGGGCAGACCCAGGACTCAGTGGAGAGACTATGTCTCCCAGCTGGTCTGGGAACACCTTGGTATCCTCTCTGAAGAGCTGGAGCAGGTGGCTGGGGAGAGGGAAGTCTGGGCTTCTCTGCTTGAACTGCTGCCTCCATGACCCGGACCTTCGGAAAAGCGGTAGAAAATGGATGGATGGATGGAACCTACAGTATGTTTACTTGTGTACAGTTTCAGGTTACTCTACCACCTAAATTAGAGATTTATTTTAATTGAAAATGTGGACAATTTTTATGCAAATTTGGAGAGTTCTCATAGATTACCTACTTTTTCAAATGATTATTTTTATTCTTTTTTAATTATAAACTTTTTAAGAAACTTCATGAAATTTGAAATTTCGTGAAAACTTTTTGCTTGTGGATTGACATGTTTTTCTTGAATTTGTGACTTTTGCATCTGGCATCTTTTTTCTTCCATCTTTGCATTTTTGCCTCAATAATTTCCCCTTGTCGTTCCATTGATTTTTTTTTCCTTAATTTTTTTAATTAATACAAATGAGCTACATTTCTCTTGTGGTTTTCTGACCTTTGTCTCAACAGTTTATTCATTTACTTTTTCTTGATGAATTAAGTCAATCTTTTAAATAACTTCCTGTGTTTACATTCTCAGTGACTGTAATTGTACATATGTGAATTTTGTCCTCATAAATTTGCAACTTCTGCCACAAAATTGTAACTTTTATCTTTTAAATTCAAGGTTGTTTTTCTTGTAATTTTGCATTTTTTTTTTCTCTCTCATGAATTTAGTACATATTTTAATTAAACGGGCATTCGTACCTATAAATTTGTTATGTTATTCTAGTAAATTTGGAGCTTTTTTTGTATATACAGACGTGGACAAAATTGTTGGTACCCCTCTGTTAATGAAAGAAAAACCCACAATGGTCACAGAAATAACTTGAATCTGACAAAAGTGGTAATAAATAAAAATTCTATGAAAATTAACCAATGAAAATCAGACAATGCTTTTGAATTGTGGTTCAACAGAATTATTTTAAAAAACAAACTCATGAAACAGGCCTGGACAAAAATGATGGTACCCTTAACTTAATATTTTGTTGCACAACCTTTTGAGGCAATCACTGCAATCAAACGATTTCTGTAACTGTCAATGAGACTTCTGCACCTCTCAGCAGGTATTTTGACCCACTCCTCATGAGCAAACTGCTCCAGCTGTCTCAGGTTTGAAGGGTGCCTTCTCCAGACAGCATGTTTCAGCTCCTTCCACAGATGTTCAATAGGATTTAGATCAGGGCTCATAGAAGGCCACTTTAGAATAGTCCAATGTTTCGCTCTTAGCCATTCTTGGGTGTTTTTAGCTGTGTGTTTTGGGTCATTATCCTGTTGCAAGACCCATGATCTGTGACTGAGACCAAGCTGTCTGACACTGGGCAGCAAATTTCTCTCTAGATTACCTTGATAGTCTTGAGATTTCATTGTACCCTGCACAGATTCAAGACACCCTGTGCCAGATGCAGCAAAGCAGCCCCAGAACATAACAGAACCTCCTCCATGTTTCACAGTAGGGACAGTGTTCTTTTCTTTGTATGCTTCATTTTTGCGTCTGTGAACATAGCGCTGATGTGCCTTGCCAAAAAGTTCCAGTTTTGTCTCGTTTGCCCATAGGACATTCTCCCAGAAGCTTTGTGGCTTGTCAACATGCAGTTTGGCAAATTCCAGTCTGGCTTTTTTATGATTTGTTTTCAACAGTGGTGTCTTCCTTGGTCGTCTCCCATGAAGTCCACTTTGGCTCAAACAACGACGGATGGTGCGATCTGACACTGATGTACCTTGACCTTGAAGTTCACCATGAATGTGTTTAGAGGTTGTTCTGGGCTCTTTTGTTACCTTTTGTATTATCCGTCTCCTCCTGCAGCCACATCCAGGGAGGTTGGCTACAGTCCCATGGATCTTAAATTTCAGAATAATATGTGCAACTGTAGTCACAGGGACATCAAGCTGCTTGGAGATGGTCTTATAGCCTTTTCCTTTAACATGCTTGTCTATAATTTTCTTTCTACTCTCCTGAAACAACTCTCTCCTTTGCTTCCTCTGGTCCATGTTCAGTGTGGTGCACACCATGTCAACAAGCAGCACAGTGACTACTTGTCACCCTTTAAATAGGCCGACTGACTGATTACAAGTTTGTAGACACCTGTGATGTTAATTAGAGGACACATCTTGGTTGAACATGTCCCTATGGTCACATTATTTTCAATCTTTTCTAGGGGTATCATCATTTTTGTCCAGGCCTGTTTCATGAGTTTGTTTTTTAAAATAATTCTATTGAACCACAATTCAAAGGCATTGTCTGATTTTCATTGGTTAATTTTCATAGAATTTTTATTTATTACCACTTTTGTCAGATTCAAGTTATTTCTGTGACCATTGTGGGTTTTTCTTTCATTAACAGAGGGATACCAACAATTTTGTCCACGTCTGTACATATATTTGTGATGTGTTTTTTTTCCTTGTAGTTGTGTGGCTTTTTCTCAAAGTTTTGCACCACTGGAAAATCTTGAGACTTCAGAATTATGACAAAATATTTATACAAAATAGATAATAAAGTAACTTTCTTTCTTTCTTCAAAACCACAGGGATTCACTTGTTAAGGGCAAAAGTGGGATAATTCTGTCATCTGTTAGACCATGGTTGTGATGGTTGAATGTTGCTACTGAACAAATTGGACCAAAAATGCCAGGGCTGATTTTTTTGTCCCAGTCCAGCCCTGGCTCATACAGCAAGTAGCAGACAGTTTTCTTTTATGGCTGTATTGTCAATCAACCACTGTGCGCCGTTTGAATTTAAGAGAAAGAAGCTGTTATGGTTTTGGTATCAGCAAAATATTAAATCCAAGCTGTTACTGTTTTTATGTACAGTATCTCACAAAAGTGAGCACAGCCCTCACATTTTTGTAAATATTTTATTATATCTTTTCATGGGACAACACTGAAGATATGACACTTTGATACAATGTAAAGTAGTCAGTGTACAGCTTTTATGACTGTGTAAATTTTCTGTCCCCTCAAAATAACTTAACACACAGCCATTAATGTCTAAACCACTGGCAACAAAAGTGAGTACATCCCTAAGTGAAAATGTCCAAATTGTGCCCAAAGTGTCAATATTTTGTGTGGCCACCATTATTTTCTAGCACTGCCTTAACTCTCTTGGGCATGGAGTTCACTAGAGCTTCACAGGTTGCCACTGGAATCCTCTTCCACTCCTCCATGACAACATCACGGAGCTGGTGGATGTTAGGAGACCTTGCGTTCCTCCACCTTCCGTTTGAGGATGCCCCACAAATGCTCAGTACGGTTTAGGTCTGGAGACATACTTGGCCAGTCCATCACCTTTACCCTCAGTTTCTTTAGCAAGGCAGTGGTCGTCTTTGAGGTGTGTTTGGGGTCGTTATCGTGTTGGAATACTGCCCTGCAGCCCAGTTTCCAAAGGGAGGGGATCATGCTCTGCTTCAGTATGTCACAGTGCATATTGGCATTCATGGTTCCCTCAATGAACTCTAACTCCCCAGTGCCAGCAGCACTCATGCAGTCCCAAACTATGACACTCCCACCACCATGCTTGCCTGTAGGCAAGTGTAGCGTTAACCGCTGGGCTCCAATTTATAAAATTATTCTTTGCTGAGGAGAAATTGTTTCACCCAAAAACCTGGTCATGAATTGCTTTTCTTCGTCCAAGATCAGAGCTGTGAAACCCTATGTCATCAGACCATAAAGTGGATAAGTTAATCCCTGCTCAAGACCTGGAGTCATTTCCCCTCACATCCATTTGCCAAAGGAATGCGAAAATGATAGGTTTACGATGACATTCCACAGATCCTGCCACACCAAGGCTCCTCACTGAAACTCAAAAGTCCAACATTGCCCTCCAATGGATAACACGGGAATATTTCTCTCTCTGAAGTTAAATTATGAATTGTGAACAATGAATTAACTCATATCCTTCTCCGCAGACAGTATCTGCTATTAAAGATATGGCGGGACCCTGTGATGGACAACTGTGGTTTGAAATACTTTTATTGATAGGATTTGATATGTGTTGCTTATTTTCAGGGAGAATTAATTTTTGCATGCCTACCATAAAGAAATTATCACATTTACAATGTAGACACATTGTTTGTTCCTTTATTATTAAGTAGAATATCTTAGTCACTAAAGTTTTTTTTTTTTTTTTTTATTTAAGTTTTTGTAAAGGGTATACAGGTCGTTACAGCAATGCAGTGTTTACATTTTCATCACATGTTCCCTTATTTTCTGATATCTGACAACATTGGAAGATTAATTCTTACAACACCCCTTTTTTTTTTTTAAAGTGAAAGAAAAAGTGAAATTAAAGAGAAAAAAAAACAAAAAACAAATAACAAAAAAAAACAAACAAACCAGTAAAAAACAAACAAAAAGAAAAAGTAAGTAAATAAAGATAAAAGAGCATCTGAGTAGCATTGGAACAAAGAGCTGAACCATTATTGAAATGGTATTTGTCAAAGATTAGATCTAATGGAAGACACATATGCGGTCCAGGGTTGCCAAAAGTTCATGAACCCATCCATGTCCTGTCTCAGTGCGAATGTCAACTTTTCCATCGAGTAAATGTCTTGGATCACGTTAGTCCAATCTTCAGGTGTAGGACAGTCCTTCAACATCCATTTTTTAGTTAGAGCTTTTTTGCTTGCCAATATTAAAACATTGAATAAGTATTTTTCTCCTCGTCTTTCCAGTGAGTCCGGTAGTAAACCCAAATACAAAGTTACAAAAGAAAAGGGAACTGTAATTTTGAATATTTTCCCCAATATTGTCTGTACCTTGGTCCAATATTGGTGGATAACTGGGCATGACCAAAACACATGAAAATGATTTGCAGTCTTTTCACCACACAAGCGCCAACAGTTCAATCCCTTATGGGTAAATTTGTTTTGTGCAGGTGTTCTGAAAAATCTTGCCAAGTTTTTCCATCCAAATTCTCTCCACTGCAGGGATGAGGTACTTTTCCATTGCTGTTTATTTAGCTTTTCCCATATTTCCAGTTGTAAAGTGAAATTCCCCTCTTTTTCCCATCTCTCTTTTATATAAGATGTGTTGTCTCCTTTTAAGTCTTGAAGACCTTGGTATATTTTAGAAATGTATCTGATCCCTGGGATCCCTTTATATGCCATTAAGAAGACCTTCAGAACACCTGACTGGGCCCTTTCCAAAACCTCCTTTTTAAGTATATTGTTTATGTGGTGTCTAAGCTGGAAGAACCTGTAAAGGTCTTGATTTATTAGGCCTTGTTTTTTCAAATCTTCAAAACTTCTTAAGATTTGCCCTTTAAAAAAATCGTAATATTTTATCAGCCCTTTCTCCTTCCACTTTTTAAATCTGGTGTCTGTTTTATTAGGAGTAAAGTCCTGATCATAGGCGATCCATTGCAGAAGTCGATAGGGCTCTTTAGTTTGATTCTCTCTGACTATCTTAAACCAAATTTTTAGCGGGGTCTCTATCCACGGGTTAGTGTTATTCAAAAGCTTAGGTAAGGCATTGTTCCCTATTATCGCCTGTAGGGGGATGTCACTTGTTATTTGGCATTTGATCTCCTTCCATTGTGCAGTGTAGACTGGGTTACATATCTCTACTAAAGTTTTAATTTGTGCGGCTTTAAAGTAGTCCCTGATATTTGGCAGCGCGAGCCCACCTTTGTCTTTGTTTAGCTGTAGGGTTCTATATCTGATTCTAGGTCTCTTGCCCTGCCATATGAATCTTGAGATCCTTCTGTCCAGCTCCTGCCATGTTTTTTTGGGAGGTTCTACCGGTATTGTTTGGAAAAGGTATAGAAGACGTGGAAGTATATTCATTTTGACTGCTTCAATTCTTTGTGCAGTACCCAAGAATGGTATCATATTCCATCTTGCTAGGTCAGATTTTATTTTTGTCACCAGTGGATCATAGTTTAGTGATATAATTTTGTTGAGTTGTTTCGGGATATTGACCCCCAGATATTTCATAGATTCTGACTCCCAGTTAGTTTTGAGTTTGCTTAGTGAATAATGATTTGGGTCATAGTTGAATGTTAAAACTTGGGTTTTATGCATATTTAATTTGTACCCCGATAAATCTCCATACTCTGAAAAAACTGAGGTTAGTTCTGGTAAAGAAGTGTCCGGCTGCCCTAGGTATATTAAAATGTCATCAGCAAAGAGTGCTATTTTATGTTCCTTCTGACCAAGTGTAATACCTTGAATTTTTTGGTTTTGTCTTATCCATTGGCTCAGAGGTTCTATGAAGATTGCAAAGAGCAGTGGAGACAGGGGGCAGCCCTGACGACATCCTCTTTCCAGTTCAAAAGATGATGATAAATTACCGTTAATCCTTATTTTAGCTGTTGGTTTTTTATATAATGCCTGTATAGTTCTAATGAAGTTGTTATGAAAATTGAAACTGAATTTCAATTTCAATTTCAATTTCAATTGAAATTGAAACTGGATAAGATTCTATATAGAAAAGACCAGTCAACCGAATCGAATGCTTTTTCAGCATCTAATCCCAATATGACTGCATTTAAGTTATATTTTTTTATATGATGAATTATGTGTAAAGTGCGTCGAATGTTGTCTTGTGTCTGTCTTTGTCTTATAAAACCTGTTTGGTCTAAATGAATTAGGTCTGTCAGTATATTTTCTAACCTTTTGGCAAGGATAATGGTAAAAAGCTTATAGTCCTGATTTAGTACACTGATTGGTCTGTAGTTGGAGCACTCTAGTTTATCCTTTTCAGGTTTAGGTATAACTGCAATGACCCCTTCTCTCCAGGAGGGGGGGATTTCCCCTGTGTGGAGGACATAATTAAATGTTTTCAGGAGGAGAGGAGATAGTTGCTGTTTAAAGGTTTTGTACCACTCTGCTGTATAGCCATCAGCTCCTGGGGATTTGTTAGCTTTAAGTTTCATAATTGCTTTTTCCAATTCTTTAGGATGTATTTCTGACAGTAGTGTTTTATTTTGTGACTCCGTAAGTTGGGGAAGGTTTAATGTGTTTAGGAATGCCTCGGATGCGTTTTTATGTTTTTTGTGGGAGTATAAGTTCTTATAGTTTTTTTTATAAGTATAAGTTCTTATATTTTTTTTTTTTTTTTTTTTTTTTTTTTTCTCTCGGCGCCACACGAGTCGGCTGCCTTTTGCAACAGCGGCTCGATTCCGAGTCTTTTTCCCTTCCTCTCTCTTTTGATCCGTCTTTTTTTTTCACCCCACTTATATCACGGACACACAGATCGTCCTAAATGTCTCCTGAGCCGGTGGACGGAGCCACTGTCTATAGCAGGATACGATACAGCAGAGAACAGCTGCTAGCATTCAACCGCCACCCGGTCCCATTGGAAAAACTCGACATACCGAGTGAACTGAGGCGAAAACGCCGCGGCTGCCGGGCTGGAGTAAGGCGGAGGACAAAAAATATAAGGTACAGACCCTCCCTTCCATCTGTTGTCATGGGAAATGTACGGTCGATACTGGGAAAGTTAGATGAGCTAGCGGCTATCTCCCGTTATGATAGCACATACCGGGAGTGCTCTCTCCTTTTGTTTACTGAGACGTGGCTAACTGAACTAGCAGCAGATGCTAACATTGAGCTGGAGGGTTTTCACATGATACGAGCTGACCGAACACCAGACAGTGGCAAGGCTAGGGGCGGTGGAGTGATCATGTATGTTAACAACAACTGGTGCAGACCGGGACATATCACTGTTAAACAACGACACTGCAGCAAAGACATTGAGTTGCTAGCTGTTAGCATGAGGCCTACATATCTCCCGAGAGAACACTCACACGTGATCTGCATTGTTGTTTATGCAAATCCGACGGCGAACGCTGGGACAGCACGTGACGTCATCCATTCAGTAACCAGCAGGCTGCAGACAGAACACCCAGATGCTCTTCTCCTCATCTCAGGCGATTTCAACCATGTTTCACTGTCTCCCATTCTACCCACGTTCACCCAGTATGTCACATGCCACACTAGAGACAATAAAGCACTGGATTTATTCTACGCAAACACTAAGGAGGCGTACACCTCATCACAACTACCCCCACTCGGGAGATCGGATCACAACTTGGTTCATCTCCGGCCGGTGTACAAACCCCTAGTGCACAGACAACCTCCGGCCATGCACACTGTGGAGTTATGGTCTGAGGAGACAATGGACACCCTAAAGGGCTGTTTTGAAGCCACCGCCTGGAAGCAGCTCTGCGATCCACATGGTGAGGACATCGATGGCCTCATTCACACCTTCACGGGCTACCTCAGCTTCTGTGTGGACAAATCCGTTCCCACCAAGACCATACGGCGTCACTCAAACAACAAACCCTGGATCAACCCTGAGATAAAAACACTTCTGAGAGAGAAGAAGAGGATCTTCAGGTCGGGGAACAGGGAGATGCTGAAGTCCGTACAGAGGGAGCTGAGGAGAAAGATCAGAGAAGGCAAGGACAGCTTCAGGAAGAAGATGGAGGACAAGCTGCAACAGAGCGACATCAGCGGGGTCTGGAGAAACCTCAAAACCATCTCGGGGCTCCAGAATACCTCCCCCCAGGCCACAGGGGGCAGGGAGTGGGCGAACAACCTGAATCTGTTTTTCAATAGATTTGACCAACCGCCCTCCCCCCTGACTGCACAACAACCACTGCTGCCTCTAAAGAAATCAAGTCCTGCTGCCCACTCCCCACTCTACCAACACCCCCCCACTCCCAACACACAACCCCCCATCCTGACCCTGACCAGGACCCAGGTGAGGACGGAGCTGAGGAAGATCAAGGCGAGGAAGGCGCCGGGACCGGACGGCATCAGCGCAAAGCTCCTCAAGTCCTGTGCAGACCAGCTGTGTGGGATTGTGACGTATATCTTCAACATGAGCCTGAAACTGGGGAGGGTACCACAGCTGTGGAAAACATCTTGTGTGGTACCTGTACCAAAAACTTCCCACCCCAAAGACCTGAACAGCTACAGACCGGTGGCCTTGACGTCCCACTTGATGAAGACCCTGGAGAGACTGCTCCTTGCTCACCTCCGCCCCCTGGTGGAACCAGCGATGGATCCACTCCAGTTCGCCTACCAGCATGGCATTGGGGTGGAGGATGCGGTGATCTTCCTCCTTCACCGTTCTCTGTCCCACCTGGAGAAGCCCGGGAATATGGTGAGGATCATGTTCTTTGACTTCTCCAGTGCTTTCAACACCATCCAACCGATGATCCTGAAGGACAAGCTGCTGCGCGCAGGGGTGGACCAGCACCTGTCATCATGGATCCTGGACTACCTCACGAACCGGCCTCAGTTTGTGAGAACCCGGGACTGTGTGTCCGACACGATCATCAGTAGCACGGGGGCCCCCCAGGGAACGGTGCTGGCTCCCTTCCTGTTCACTCTTTATACTGCGGACTTCTCACACAACACAACACACTGCCATCTACAGAAGTTCTCTGATGACTCTGCGATCGTTGGCCTCATCTCCAATGGAGATGAAGCTGAGTACAGAGGGCTTATCCAGGACTTCGTGGACTGGTGCCATCGGAACTGCCTCCAGATCAACGCGAGGAAAACTAAGGAGCTGGTGGTGGACTGCCGCAGGCATGGGCAGCCCCTCACAGTACCAGTAAATATACAGGGAACAGACATCGAGATGGTGACATCCTATAAGTACCTGGGTATTCATCTGAACAATAAACTAGACTGGTCACACAATACTGATGCACTCTACAAGAAGGGACAGCGCAGGCTGTTCCTGCTGAGGAGACTCAGGTCTTTTGGTGTACAAGGGGCGCTGCTGAAGTCATTCTATGACACGGTGGTGGCATCAGCCATCACTTTTGGAGTGGTCTGCTGGGGCAGTGGCATTACTGCAGCCGATAGGAAGAGACTGAACAAACTGATTAAGAAAGCTAGCTCTGTCCTGGGGCAGCGCCTTGATCCGATGGAGGAGATAGGAGAGAGAAGGACGGTGGCTAAACTGTCATCTCTGCTGGAGTCCGAGTTCCACCCTATGCAGGACATACTGAATGCACTGAGGAGCTCATTTAGCAGCAGACTACATCATCCCAGGTGCACAACCGAGAGGTTTCGTAGGTCCTTCCTACCAACGGCTGTCAGACTGTACAACCTAAGCAGGGCTGCTCGCAGAGATAGCAAAAAGACGTAACAAACTAATAGTTTTTTGAATGCAAAAGATGCAATAGACTTACACAATGGTCCTCTCCGGCATACAACTAGGAACATACCGGTCGCTATGGAGGGTGAGAATATGTATGGGCACATAATCATACCATGTAGGATAACTAAGTAGACGGTTATGCTGTTTCATTCCATCTAGCAACAATGCTCTGCACTGTGTGTGTTTATATATTTGCATATTTATTCCATCTAGCTACAATGCTCCGTACTGTGGGTGTTTATATATTTATATATCTACATATTATTCCATCTAGCTACATTGCTCCGCACTGTGTGTGTTTATATACTTGCATATTTATTCCACCTAGCTGCAATGCTCCGTACTGTGGGTGTTTATATATTTACATATTTATTCCATCTAGCTACAATGCTCTGCACTGTGTGTTCATATATTCATATATTTATTCCATCCAGCTACAATGCTCTGCACTGTGTGTCTGTGTGTGTGTGTATATATATATATTTTATAGTAATACGTACATATGTTTATTAGCTGCTCTTGCTTGCTTGTTTTTTTTCTTGCCTTCTGATTGTTGCTCTGAGTGTTGCTATCCCTGTGCTGTTGCAATCCTGGAATTTCCCCGTTGTGGGACTAATAAAGGCTTATCTTATCTTATCTTATCTTATCTTATAGTAATTCTCGAAGTTTTTAAGAATATCCTGAATTCTGAATTTTATTTCCTTTGATACTGGGTCTCTGATTTTGTAGATTGCTCTTTCTGTTTGATGTTTCCTCAATTTATAGGCTAGCAATTTTGCCGATTTACTGCCTGCTTCATAGTATTTTTGTTTCAGAAATGTAAGTTTCTTCTGGATTTCTATTGTGTAGATCTCATTTATTTGGTTTTTAATTTCTTTAATCTTGAGCGAGTCAGTAGAATGAGTGTTGCCTTTGTGTTCTTTTTCTAGGTTCCTAAGTTCTGACTCTAATGTGGATAGTTTTTCTTGTCTTAGTTTCTTTTGGGTTGCCAGTTTTGCAATAATCTTTCCTCTTATTACAGCTTTACATGCATCCCACAGTATTAAAGGGGATACTTCTCCATTATCGTTATCTTCCAAATATCTGAGAATATCTGATTCCAATTCATCTTTCAATGGTCCTTTCAGGACATTTGAATTTAACCTCCAAGAAAATGTATTATTTGTGTATTTTTGGATATTTAAGTCCATGTAGATCGGACTGTGGTCGGAGAGATCCATCAGTCCTATTTTACATGTTTTTACTCTTCCAATGTCTCTATTAAACATAAAAAAATAGTCAATCCTTGAGTAAGATGAATGTGGAGTTGAGTAAAATGTATAGTCTTTTACACTGGGGTTGAGTTCCCTCCACACGTCACAGATTCCCAATTCTTTTAGTAGCATCCGAGTCTTCCTGTTTTGGGTGTTATTTTGATGTGGGGAATTACCAGAAGCATCCCAGTATGGATTCAGTCTAAGATTGAAGTCCCCACCACATATCACTAAACCTTGAGCTTTAGTTATCATTAGGTCGAATACATTTTTATAAAATTTCCAGTTAGCCCCTGGGGGAGCATACACATTCAGCAGGGTGATATCTTCTCCCTCTAGCCGCCCAGTTACCAAACTGTATCTCCCTTCTTTATCTTTGTGTTCTGATTTTTTTTCAAATGTAATTTTGGTTGATATCAATGTCGCTACTCCCCTCCTCCTCCCTGATTTATATGAAGATGAAGAGATCATTTTAAACCCTTGTCTACTGAGTTTATTGTGTTCCACGTCTGTTAGGTGGGTTTCTTGTAAAAGTATTATTCCTGCTTTGTCTTTTTTCATTTTGCCTAGAATCTTGGATCTTTTAACTGGATTCAGGATTCCTTTTACATTATATGAAATTATTTTGGTTACACCCTGTTTCTCCATTGTGTTGTTTTGTTTAGTATAACTGTGTGGTGGCCCTCTTTTGTGCTACTCAGAAACTGAAAGAACATTAAAAACAAGAAAAACATTAAGAACGTAGTGTAAAAAACTTTAAAACAAAAAGCTGTCATAAGAACTTCCTGAGCTGAGGTCTTTTTAAAGACCCTGTAAGAGCCTTGATGGAGTGAAGGCTCTGAGGGAAATTCCTCAAACTCTGTTACGTGTTGAGGGCCCTCTCTTACCACTGAAAGTAGTCCCATGCTTTTAACGTGAGTTTCAGAACCCAATCCAAACTTGTAATGATTTTTTTTTTTCCTTTTATGCCTATACCCTGTGAAATTGTGTGCACCCTCCCACCCCCATCACATCAAACATTCACGCAAAAACAGTATTTGTTAGTATGAGGAGAACATGTGGATTATTGTCACATTTCTATTTTAACAAGTTTTTTTTTTTTTATTACAAAGACTTATTTGTTTCAAATAATATGATTGTTCCATGAAATGTTTTACCACATGCTGAATATGCATCTCCTTTAATGTTTGTTACCTTGTATGAGGGGGGTTGGATGTGCGGATTGATTCAAGAGAAAAGAAAAAAAAAAAAAAAAAAAGGTCGCTATTCCAACCTGAAAACGGATAGTTTATCCGCAACGCTCCGGTGCTGGGTTTCCCGCTGCTGGTCCGTGGATTTTGAGGGTCTTTGTGTTGTCCATGTTTGCGCTTTGATCTTCTCACTCGGGTCTGCTGCGGGTTTAAATACCGTTACCGGGAGCCCTCTTTTCGCCATGTCAGCTGTTGCTTCTTCCGCCGAATTATAGAGACACGTTTCATCGCCGTAGAAGACCCTTAACTTCGCAGGAAATGGTGTCTGAAAGCGCAATTTCTTCTCTCTTAACACCTTTTTCGCGTCATTGTATTCCCTGCGCTTTTTAAGGACCTCCGGGGCGTAATCGTGTTCCACGTAGACTTTTCTCTCCTGGTGCATAAATCCTTTTTTCTGCCAGGCCAGTCTTACAACCTCTTGTTTTATTTTGAAATTGGAAAATCTTACCAACACCGAACGTGGGGGCGCTTCCGCCGCCAGCCTAGCGGCTAATGAACGATGTGCCTTTTCTATCTTCAAGTCGGTGGTTTGTGGAATATCCAATTTCTCTCTTAGTAAGAATTCCACGCATTCTGCCATTGAGTTAAAACCATTTTCGGTTCCTTCTATCAGACCATGAATTCTTATGTTGTCTCTTCTTTGTTTTCCTTCTTGGTCGGTTAGCTTAGCCTCTATAGCTGCTTGTCTTTTGCGTAGGTCTAGCACAGAATCTTCGAGCACTTTTATTCGATCCTCTGTTTCCAAGATTCGGTTCTCGGCCTGGTCCACTCTGCTGTTTGTCCTTTTCAATTCTTCTCTGAATTCCCGAAATTCGGCCGTAACATCTCGGCGAAATCGTCGTAGCTCCTCAAATAGTGATTTCAGGCTAACCCTTTTGTTAGCTATCACCAGTTCCTCGTCTTCTGAACGGAGATCTTCCAGTTCAGATTCTCCGGCCGATACGTGTCCTGGCCTGGAGAATTTCAGTTTCTTCTGTTTTCCTTTAGACATGATGATTTTGTCTTTTGATTTTCACTCCTCCAAAAATCCGTTAAGTTTGATTTTCAAGGTGTTATCCTGGATTGGGTCTGAGAGCTTCAGTGTTAAGCTGCAGTCGCCATGGCGTCCAGACCGGAAGTCCTCTTAGTCACTAAAGTTTTAAAGAATTTATGCTTTAATAGGCAGCATATACATGTTTTGGGAGGATTGCACGTTTCATATCAAATTCTCTCTCCCCTTTCTGTGGGAGATGTTATGTCCGTAAAATATGGCACAATAATGAGGCGAGTGGTGAACTACAGAGGATTTTATTGTATGACTCACACTGATACAGAGACGCTCCCACTAGGTAGAGAGGTAGTCAAAGAGACCGCCCCTCTACCGCACAGCCCTCTTATACCCTAGGCGACGTCACTGCCCACCATAACATGTCCCACGAACAACACTACACCCCCCCCCTTTAAAAATGGGCAAGCACACACAATTGAAACCCTCCCAAATTTGGAACCCGAATCACACTCTAAAGTGAACAGAAAATCATTAGGGCCCACCTCATTCACACAAACAGGGACAGATGGACTACTGTCTCACCCCCACACAGCTAGACGGATTATTCTGCCGTCTCTGCTACGAAATAGTCCATAAAATAAAACCTGCCGTGTTCCTAATATAAGGCATAAAACAATCCCATTATCACAATGAACATACTGTATATACAAACAGACTGTCAGAATAATATTCATTTCAACACCATGCATAGGAACTAAACTCTGGGCAATTTATATAACAACATACGGTATATTGGACACATTGTCCCCCCATTACCAGTCAGTCCCAGTGGAGAAACCACCCCCTGGAGACCCATCAGGCGGGTCCCAATCCGAGCATCTTCTCTTGGCACCCTGAGGTGACCCACGTTGACGCCGAGACACCTCCCCCTCTTCATTGGCACGCCACAGCTCATTGGGATGTCTCCATGTGCCATCAGACAGCTGAAGGTAGCTGTCCTCCTGAACAGTCACTACCTGCGGCCGCCCCTGGTCCTCCTGCCATTTTCTCTTCCTGCAAACCTCTCTCAACCAGGCCCTCTCCCTGGGCTGGACCACATCAGCGACCCCCAGAGGAGCCCGACTTGGCTTCCAGTGTTCCTGTGTGGCACGTCGTTTTACCGTGCCAGCTGGTCCTGCCCCACTCGCTTTCATTTCAGACACTGGCGAAGCTGTTGTGACCCCCTGCTTCTCGGTACCTCCCAGCCAAACTCTGGAGGCAGATTGGGCCAGCCACTTGGCTCCATCCACCGTCACGGGTGTCCCACCGCGTCGCCCGGTTCCCTCAACTAGGGTAACTTGGACCCTGGCGCAGGCACCCTCCCACGATGGCCCTGGATAGGGTTGGTCCTGCTCATCTCCCAGAATACTAGGCCAAGGTTCGTCCCATATTGCATCGTCGAACACTCGCAGAGCTGGCCAGTCCCACAAACCACAGCCTGACCACTCCTCTCCACCACCGCTGGTGATCATGAAGTCAAGTCCGTAGAAAAGGTCGCAGCCCATTGCATTCACTCCACTGGTGGTCGCCACAGACTGCAGATTGGCTACCTCCGCTGCCTTGTATCTAGCCGTCAGTTCCAGCGAACCCACAATGGGCAGTCTATTCCCACCATATCCACAAAATGGCGTTGAAAGACCTCTCACTGGGTGATATGGGAAAAAACTCCTCACAGTAGGCCAGTTCAGCATGGACCTCATAGCGCCTGTGTCCACCAGTAGCGGCACCTCCTCGCCATCCAACTTCACCATACAGTATGTACGGCCATCTGTGCTCAGGGAGACAGTGTGAATCACCGTAGGAGTTGGAGCAGGGGTATCCACTTTGTGTCGCCACTCCCCTCGCTCAAACATATTACAGGCCCTAGCAAAATGATGTAAGTATCCGCACTTGCCACAGCGTTTGCCTCTGGCCAGACACTCTCTCGCCTTGTTCCGGTGCTTAGTGGACTCACAACCCGAACACTTGGGTGATCCCGGAGCGGACCTCATCTTTACAGCTGCAGCGCATTCCTCTTCTTCGCTGTCTTCACTGTCCGGATCCACAGCCTGCGTCGGTGATTGTGAGTCATGGTGGTGTAGCGTAGCTCTCTCACCGAGGTCGTGTGATAACTTGTTCACCGCTTCACACTGTCGGGCTATCTCCACAGCCCTGGCTAGAGTTAATTCGCCGGAGTGTGTAAGCAATCTCGACCGAGCTGACAAACACAGAGTGTGCTCCGCCATCTGGTCGAGGACCGTTTCTTCCTCCAAAGCCCCGAATTGGCACTCTCTAGCCAGCTGGCACAGGTCCGCAACATACTGTTGCACCGACTCTGCCGGCCGCTGGCGTCACTGTTGGAACTGGATCCATCGGACGATGATGTTCTCAGGAGTGCGAAAGTAGCGCGCCATTAGCTCAACCATGTCCTCAAAACTATCACTCTCTCCCAATGTGCTGAGAATACATTGCCCTTCTATGCCGAGATTATGGACCAGCATCGCTCGTGCACATAGTTTCTCCAATTCGCCGAGGTTCAATGCCACAAAATAATTTTGGAACACTGCAAACCACCTCGTCCAGGGAACTGGCGGCTCGCCTGGGAGCTCCAAAAATGGCAGAATACTAGAAACTCCTCTCTCCATAACTTTATCCTCGTCGCCAAATGTTATGTCCATAACCAGTACTCCAATAATGAGGCTGAAGATGCAGTCGAACGGAACTTTATTAAACAGACTCACACTAACGAAGGCGCTCCTGTACAGACAGAGGTGCTGGTCATAAAAGAGACCGCCCCTCTACTGCACAGCCCTCTCATACCCTGGGCGATGTCACCGCCCGTGTAACACCATAACATGTCCCATGAACAACACTACAGGAGACACACATTTCAGAACTTTGAGCCGACCAATCAGCTTCCAAGTCTCCCCGCATCTTCTTTTTAGTCAGTTTACAACCTCTGCCAAACAAAGAAACTCAGTGCAATTGGTCAAAAGTTTACGCTAATGGCAGATCCATCCCTAATCGTTGAAAGTAATTGGTCAAGCTCAGTTGTCATAAAATTTATTGTGCTATCCGCCACACCTTGGAAAAACTTTGTTCATCAGTTGGTGAGTCACAGTCTGGCAGGCTGGGAGTGACTCTTGGAAGAAGCAAAGCTTCTGCTCTCCCATTTTCT
The DNA here is from genome assembly GCA_020510985.1 of Pholidichthys leucotaenia. Taxonomy (NCBI): domain Eukaryota; kingdom Metazoa; phylum Chordata; class Actinopteri; order Cichliformes; family Pholidichthyidae; genus Pholidichthys; species Pholidichthys leucotaenia. The sequence goes on from CM035843.1 coordinate 52,975,178, forward strand.
TTTCCTTTCTAAGAAGGCCCAGAGCCTATCAATGCTCTGTGTAAACTTTCTCTTTTCTTTAAAATTAACTTTTTCCTATGTTACTCCTTTTCCTTAAATTTCCGTACTAAGAAGATTTTGTTTGATTTTTACTAACCTTAAATCAACTTTGTTCTGACTACAACACATTGGAAGAAATGGATTTGTGGGTGTTTTTTTTTTCATCAAGTTTGATTTTCTGATCGGACTTTGAACGATAAATATGATCTAGAATTTGACCACCTGGCCAAATTCCTTTTGCTGTAGTTAAAAAGACATCGGGCAGCTGAATGAGTACCCAGCTCACGCTTGTGATCTCCAGGAGCAGGGCCGTGTGGCAGAACTTGTCTGCCAGTCTCTCTCAACAGAATCCATGGACATCCATCCGGATCAAGGTTGGCATGTGGGAGGCCTGCTACCACCAGGGGGTGCAATCTGACTCTGCTGTGCTGAAGGTCTGTTGTCCATATTAGATTTAACTCTTCAGAATATTCCTGGTATAGGTTCTATAAACCTAATATCTTGGAACTCCTTTCGGAGCTTCAAATGCATTTGTCTGTTCATTAATCTCCATTCTTTTTCAGAGTAACATAAATTTTCCTTTTTATAAAATAGTTTAATCATCATTTTCTTCATAATATTGCATCCATTTTCCTTACCTAATGCTATTTTATGGTTCCTCATTTTCCATTACAATGCCAATTCAAGCTATGGTTTTCCTTGGTTCCACAAATGTTTGATAATACACTTCATGTTCAGTAATCCATTATCAGTCTAATGTGCTCATTGTGGGGAGACTTGAATAACGAAACCGAATTGTCTTTCATTCCAGTTTATTCAAGTAATCATTCCACTGTCTGCTCTCATTCTTGAGCAGCGAACAAAGAGGATGAACACACCAAAGTTCTCTCATTTAAACATTCTGACATCAAACCATTTCCCTCGCGGGGGAAATCACACATCTCTCTCAAAATCTCTTTATTCACATTCATTAGCCTTTTATTTACATAACTCCCCCTTCTCTCTTCCCGAGCCTCAGTGGTCAGGAAGTCTTCTGTCCCCTGTCCTCCGCAGGGGGTCCAGGCTCTGTGGCTCCGCACCGCAGGGGGCTGGCTCTCCTTCATCGTGGTTAAATCACATATGCAGTGTCCAACATATACATGTCTCACAACACAGCCATATAACCCCCCCCAAACGATGAAGAACAGACTAATTCCTAAAATTAAATAGCACCTTACTCACTACTGAATAATCAACACCAACATTCAGTCTGTGCGCCGCTTGGGCTTCAGCCGTCTGCCGAATCTGCTGTGCGTTGGCCCCGCCTTGCCTGCGGTGCGTTTCTGCTTTGGGTCTGTTGACTGAGGGAGAGAGTGATTAATTGCCCCCTGCGGGGGCCTGCCTCGTCGAGGCGCCACTGCGACCGGTACAGACACGTCCTTCATGACAAAAGCAGGTTTTAGTCTGTCAATACTGACTGTCTCTTTTCTGTCTCCAAAATCTAGCACAAATTGCTTATCACCTGCCTCCAGCACTCGAAATGGCCCTTCGTAAGGTGGTTTGAGCGTTGCTTTTAGGGCTTCGCGCCTGACAAAAACGAAATCAGCATTTTTCAAAGCCTTGGGGACGAAAACTCGTGGAAAAGCGTGATGAACCGGACCCGGGAGCGTGTCTGCCCCCGTGCCGACTAACGGTCCCAGAGCCGAGAGAGGTGGGGGCTCTGGGTGCTCTGGTAAAAACTCGCCCGGCAGCCTCAGAGTTTGTGCGAATACCAGCTCCGCTGGGGAGGCGTCTAAGTCCTCTTTAGGCGCAGAACGCAACCCTAATAAAACCCATGGAAGTTTATTCACCCAATCTGCATCCGTGAGCGACGCTCTGAGTGCTGCCTTCAAAGACCTATGAAAACGCTCGCATAAACCATTGGCCTGAGGGTGGTAAGCCGTAGTGCGGTGAATTTTGGCTCCTAAGCCGTTGGCCATCGCTGACCACAGCTCAGAGATGAATTGCGGTCCTCTATCGGACGTAATGTCCGACGGAACCCCGAAACGCGCCACCCAAGCCATTAAAAAAACACGAGCCACCTCCGCGGCCGTGGTCGTCGCAAGTGGGACCACTTCCGGCCAACGTGTGGTGCGGTCCACCATTGTCAAAAGATACGTGAACCCCTGTGATGCCGGTAGGGGGCCCACAAGGTCGACGTGCACATGGTCGAACCTTCTGGCCGGAATGCGGAACGGTTCTAACGGGGCTCTTGTGTGCCTGTGAATTTTGGCCCGTTGACAGGAAATGCAGGTTTTTGCCCATTCCTTCACGTGCTTGCTCAGGCACGGCCAAACAAACTTTTCCGCCACTAGTTTCACCGACGCGCGCACCCCCGGGTGCGCCAGTGAGTGGACCGAGTCAAAAACACGGCGGCGCCACGTGGCCGGAACCACCGGACGCGGGCGCCCCGTCGACATGTCGCAGATCAGGGGGGGCATACCGGTTTGTAAACACTTGCTCTCCAGCCTCAACCCTGTTGGTCCAGACTGGAGCGCGCGCACGTCTGCGTCCGCCCCCTGGTCCGCTGCCATGGCTGCGTAATCTATACCCACGTGCACCGGGGCTGCGCGCGCCACCGTGCCGCTCTCCTGCAGCGCGGTCACGGTGGCCCGTTCTGCCTCTGCGCGTGTTGGCGTCGTGAACGCGCGTGAGAGACAATCCGCTACTACATTGAATTTGCCCGCGACGTGCCTAATGTCAGTGGTAAATTCCGAGATTGCGGCCAGCTGCCTCTGCTGCCTGCCGGACCACGGGTCTGAAATTTTGGCCATGGCGTATGTGAGCGGCTTGTGGTCCACATAAGCGGTGAAGCACCGTCCTTCCAGCCAGAACTGGAAATGACGAATAGCCAAATGCAGCGCCAACAGTTCTCTGTCAAACGCGCTGTATTTTCGTTCAGCCGCGCTTAAAGATTTGCTAAAGAAAGCCAAAGGCTGCCAAACTCCGGCTACCTGTTGCTCAATAACGGCCCCTATGGCTAAATCTGAAGCGTCTGTCGTCAGCGCGATACGTGCTGCAGGGTCTGGGTGGGCCAGGAGCGCAGCGTCAGCCAAGGCTTTTTTAACCTCTGTGAATGCGCGCTCCCGCTCCGGGGACCATTCGACCGCCTGGGTCGGTTTTTGTTTTTTGAGCGCGGCATATAACGGTTGCATGATTTGAGCTGCGTGGGGCAGGAATCGGTTATAAAAATTCACCATCCCCCAGAATTCCTGTAGTGATTTGACCGTTTGTGGACGGGGAAAATCCGCTACCGCGCGTACTTTCTCTGGTAACGGAACCGCTCCCTCCGGGGAGACGCGGTGACCCAAAAAATCGATCCGCTCGACGCCGAACTGGCACTTGGCTGGGTTAACTATTAAGCCGTGCTCTCCCAGCCTCCTAAAAACTGCTGTGAGGTGCGTTTCGTGTTCGTCCTCTGAAGTACTCGCGACCAAAATGTCGTCGAGGTACACAAACACGAAAGGGAGATCGCGTAACACGGCATCCATCATCCGCTGAAATGTTTGCGCCGCCCCTTTGAGACCAAACGGCATGCGTAAAAATTCGAAAAGTCCGAACGGGGTTATTACCGCTGTTTTAGGAATGTCCTCCGGTTGGACCGGGACTTGGTGATAGCCGCGAACTAGATCAATCTTTGAAAAAATGCGCGCCCCCGCCAGGTGCACCGAAAAATCCTGAATGTGCGGGATGGGATAACGATCGTGCGCCGTAGCGTTGTTTAGCCTGCGGTAATCCCCGCACGGTCTCCAGGAGCCATCGGCTTTCGGTACCATGTGCAGCGGCGAAGCCCACGGGCTCTTCGACCTACGAACGATGCCCAGCCTCTCCAGGCTGGCGAACTCCTCGCGCGCAATGGCGAGCTTAACTGCATCCAAGCGCCGAGCTTTTGCAAACACGGGAGGACCAGAAGTGGGGATAAAGTGTTTCACCCCGTGCTTCGCGACCGTCGCTGAAAAAGTGGGCACAGTGAGCGCTGGAAATTGGGTGAGGAGTGTGTGAAACTTACCACCTGCTGTAGCGACGTGGGTCTGTACTGGTGGCGGGGACACTCGAGCTGAACAGGGGAGAGAGTAAAAAGAGAGTGCATTTACCAGCCGTCTATTAGCAAGATCAACTAACAGATTGTGTGAACACAAAAAATCCGCGCCCAACATGTTGAAACCCACCGCCGCTATCACAAAAGTCCATTCATATGTGCGGCCATGTAAGCATAAAGGCAAGGTCCTTCTCCCGTAGGTGTTGATGTTCGAGCCATTTGCCGCTGTAGCTCCGCTACCGTGGGGTCCAGCCACCCGGTCCGCGTATGTTGGGGTGATGAAGCTCACTTGTGCTCCGGTGTCGATGAGGAACTCTCGTCCGGAGCGCGCATCCGTGATGTAGAGCAGCTTGTTGCGTTCTCCGAGGGTCGAAGCTGCTAGCGACCCCCGGTCTTGCCGTTTCCCGAACTCCTGAAGATGCAGGGCGGCACACACCTGCGTGCCTTCTCTGCGAACCTCCGATGGTAAAAGCAGAGATCTTCTCCTCCGCTGTGTCGTGCCCGCGCCTCTGCCGCCGGGCTATTGGCTCCCCCTCGTCGCGGCCGTGTTGCCGCCGTCGTCGGCCAGTCTGGTTCTGCCGCCTCTGGCTCCCTGCTGTCTCGGGTCGCTGCTGTGGTTGCTTGCCCGCCGCAGGCGTCCAGGATCCCATCTGCCTCCTGGGCCAGCTCCCGGAACTCCTCCAGGGTGTGACACTTTTTGCCGGCCAGCGTGCTTCTCGCATGCGCCGGGAGGTTGGAGAGGAAGATGAACTGAAAAATGAAATCATCGTTGTCCAACCCTCTCAGCTGTATCATCTCCTCCATCAGGGCGCTCGGCCTGTGTCCACCTTGGTCTAGCAAAGACAGGATCCTCCTCGCCCTCACTTCAGCCGAGGGGGTGAAAAACTTGATGAGGGTGGATTTCAGCTTGCCGTACCTGTCGGTCGCGGGTGGCTGCTCCACCAAGCTTTGCACGCACCGAGCTGTGCTGTTGTCCAGTTTAGCGATGACATGGTGGAACTTAGTGTCATCCACCGTTACTCCTGCGAGCGCGAACTGCGACTCTGCTTGCAGAAACCACGACCGTGGGTTATCCTGCCAGAAATCAGGCAGCTTAACGGCCACTGCGCTCGCCAGCTCTGAGCGCTGTGAGTCCGGGACCCTGAGAATTTCTTCGTTCATTCTCAACGTCGTCAGTCACCAATGTGGGGAGACTTGAATAACGAAACCGAATTGTCTTTCATTCCAGTTTATTCAAGTAATCATTCCACTGTCTGCTCTCATTCTTGAGCAGCGAACAAAGAGGATGAACACACCAAAGTTCTCTCATTTAAACATTCTGACATCAAACCATTTCCCTCGCGGGGGAAATCACACATCTCTCTCAAAATCTCTTTATTCACATTCATTAGCCTTTTATTTACATAACTCCCCCTTCTCTCTTCCCGAGCCTCAGTGGTCAGGAAGTCTTCTGTCCCCTGTCCTCCGCAGGGGGTCCAGGCTCTGTGGCTCCGCACCGCAGGGGGCTGGCTCTCCTTCATCGTGGTTAAATCACATATGCAGTGTCCAACATATACATGTCTCACAACACAGCCATACTCATGATACATGTTGAATTCCCTGTCTTAAAGTCATCTAAATGTGTCTGAAATTTCTTATTATACTATTAAAAAGACATATGGGAGTTATTGTTTGATTTCATGCCCATCTTCTTGATTAAAAGATCAAGACTTTGATTTGGAAGGTTTTAACATCATTCATGCTGACAGGGACAAGGAAAAAACACGGAAATTAATTGGGGGCGGGCTCTGCATGGCTGTCAACAGTAAGTGGGCAACAAACTTCACAGTGAGAGAGAGTGAATGTTGCAAACACTACGAATTAATGACCATGTCCTTCAGACTTCACTATTTACCTTGAGAATTTGCTCAAATAACAGTTATTTTAACCTATGTACCAGGTCCTGATTTTAGCAGAGCTGCGGAGCACATAGCTGACTGTAAGCAGAAGAAGATGGATGGATGGATGGATGGATTTTAACAGATGCGACATCACAACATATTTGCCTTATCTGCAGCAATATGTCACAATTCCCACCAGAAAGGAAAACATGTTGGACTTGTGTTATGGTAGTGTCCCTGGTACATATATCTCAAAACCACGCCCACCTCTTGGACGTTCAGATCACAGTCATTCTGCTACTGCCAAAATACAGATCACAACTGAAAACGGATAAACCCATAACAAAAACCCATCAGAGTCTGGAATAAAGACGCAGCTGAATCACTGAGAGCTTGCTTTGAATTGACAGACTGGGATCTATTCTTCAATGACTGTGCCAGTGATTTTAACATGTTGACAGATGTGCTGACCTCTTACATCTTGTTCTGTGAGGACACTGTTACTCCCACCCACCATATAATAATGCACCCAAACAATAAGAAATGGGTTACAAGGGACATGAAAATCTGCCTGGTCCAAAAGAAAAAAGCTTTCCTACAAGGAGACAAGCTGAGGGTGAAGGAACTGCAGAAAGATTTTGGGAGGATGGCGAAGCTGGCTAAAATAAATTATAAGAATAAGGTGGAGCAAAAATTAACATGAGGAAGTGCGAGAGAGGCGTGGCAGGGTCTGAACATCATGATGGGCAGAGCCCCAAAACCTGCCGTGGTCAACTGCCCAGACCCAACTTCCTTTGCAGAACAGCTTAACACTTTCTTCACCCATTTTAATACCAGCAGCACACCGACCACCTGGACCTCCCCACCTTCCATCTCCCCCCATGAACCCCTTATCATTGAAGAGCAACTTGTGCCGTCCATCTTACATAGGGTCAACCAACACAAAGCTGCTGGCCCTGATAGGCTCAGAGGCAGAATCCTCAAGGAATGTTCCACTCAGCTAGGTGGAGTCCTCACTAGACTTTTTCAGCATCTCTTGGATTCTAGATGTGTCCCTGATCAGTGGAAGGAATCTACCACCATTCCAATCCCCCAAAAAACTTACCCTAAGGACCTGAAAGACTACAGACCAGTCGGCCTGACCTCTGTGCTCTGTAAATGTATGGAGTGAGTGGTGTGTGACTTTTTGACTAACATGTTGTCACACAAATTGGATCCCCTCCAGTTTGCCTATAAGGCAAAACGGAGTGTAGAGGAAGCATGTATTACACTTCTAGACACTGTCATTAAACAACTGGATTCTTCACACCCACACACATGGATTTTGTTTAAGGCCTTTTCTTCTGCTTTTAACACTGTACACATAGGCACCTTGCAACTTCACTTGACAGACCTGCAGGTTCACCCAACATCGATTTTATGGATTCACAGTTTTTTTTATATGACAAGCCACAACAAGTGTTTTTAAATGGTTTTACATCTAGCAAGTTGATTTTAAACACAGGTCTTCCTCAAGGTTGTGTTTTATCTCCGGTTCTGTTCTCTGTATACACAAATAACATCTCCTGTGACAGTGAAGGAATGACTCTTTTTAAATATGCAGATGACATGGCCTTGGTGGCTCATCTGACAGACAGTACTGCACTGACCCGCTGTCAGCAGGCAGTCAACGATCTAGCTCAGACTTTTAATCAAAACTCTCTGGAGTTAAACACCACAAAGACTAAGAGTTGTGCTGTGGGAACAAAGAGAAACTTTTAACTACTCTCTTTACACCCCTTAGTATCCAGGGTCAGGCTATTGCACAAGTTCAAGTTTTTAAATATTTGGGAATAGAGATGGATTGTAGCCTGTCTCTTGCACACCATGTTGACTCTATTTATAAAAAAGCAAAACAACGCCTCCACCTGTTGAGGAAACTGAGGACTTTTAATGTCAGTAGACACATTTTAACTCTGGTTTACACTTCATTAATTGAATCCATTCTCACTTTTAACATTTCATCCTGGTACAGCTCCCTCTTCATCAAGCACAAAACAAAGCTTTCCCGTGTGGTTAATCAGGCTAGCAAAATCATTGGCTCACCACAGACACCGTTGTCTGAACTGTATCAGCGCTCTGTGATCAGGAAAGCCACCCTGATCACAGAGGACCCATCTCACCCCCTCCATCACTCTTTTCAGTTACTGCCATCAGGCAGACGATATAAAGTTCCATTGGCCCATAAAAACATTTACAAGAAATCATTTATTCCTTCTGCAGGTAACAATCCTGAACAAAATCAAATAGTTATCATACTTCAGTTAGCTATCAATATTAGTTATCAGCATTCATCTATTAATCACTATTAATTTTTAATAGTTATTAATATTTTCTGCCACATGATTTTATTTGCTGTTTCCTTTTTAACCATGTTTACTTTTTTAAACTGTTTTTATGCTGTGAGTTTGAACATGTTTTTGAGAGTGTTGAATGTGTTATATTGTTGTAGCCGTGTCTACGAAGAATTTCTGTCACTGACTGGGACAAACAATAAAGTTATCTATCTATCTATCTAAAAGCAGACAAGAACTCAGTTTTTTTAGACTGATTCATCATTGGTACAAATACAGAATTATTATTAAAATTGTCCATTCTTTGGGACTGGTGCCCCATGAGCTTATGTGTGTTGGTAATGAAAAGAAATCTTCATTCCTAGTCGCATTCATATTTACATTAATACTTGTACTGTGGAGGAACAAATAAGTTCAGGCGAGGTATGACGAGCTGGAAGGTTGCAGAGTTTTATTTCCTCCATCAAAATGAGACACACTTGTAGCACTGTGTGCTACAGTGGTCTACTGTGCTGTGCTGTGTGTGCTGTGTGTGCTATTGAGGCATGTATAGCAAGTTCTTTTATACATGTTATACAAAGGGAGAGAATGCATGGCACATTCACATATTGATATACATATCAGTCAATACATATCAATCGCGTGACCAACTGGCGCCCAGATGTCTTCTCCTTAATCCGGGGATGTGTAAACAATAGTCCATTGTTCTGGTTGTTTCCCCAGGGGTTCTCTGTCCGTATGCAATCCCTGCTGAGCGTGAATAGTATCAGTCTGCATTGTGCTGGGTGACCACACGGCTCCCCCAGAACGCTCAGAAGGGGCTGTGACACACACACATCCCTCCCCCGTCATTTGGCTCCAGATCCGGTAGAACTGTCGGAGGGCATGTCAGACCATGGGGGGGACAGGGGAGGGGTGGAAAAAAAAAAAAGTGTGCTCCGCTCCGAGTTCCAGCACGTTGAATGGCCGTGGATTGTGGGCACACGGGCCAGTGTGCGTCGTGCATAATGGAACCAGATGGCGATCGGCCGGCTTTTGGGAGTGAGGTGTGGGAAGAGCGCTGTGGAGGAGGAGGGGGAAGGGGGGTGGGAGTCTGGGCAGCGCAAAAATTGTGTGTGGATCCGCGATGGTGAGGGACTTTCTCGTTAAACCTGGTGGTGATCCACAGCAGCTGTGAAAAAAAAATTAAGTCTCTCGCAGCTCGGTCCAGTGAGAATGTGGGGAAGGCGAGCAGCCAAATTCCCCGAGGATGCGTAGCGGCTGTGAAACAACTGCAGCTGTGTGAGGAACCTGGCGGTTTGGCTTTTAGGTGCGGAAGCAGCCCTAAAGTCATCGGGGAAAGCAATCGGCTAAGTTCCCATTGTGTGCTGTGGCTGAGAAACCCATACAAAGTCCTATGTGCGGGCTGCACGTCTGCTTCAGGTGCATGAGCAGCCCTGAAGGTTCCGAGGGTGGTGATCGGCCGTTTTTCTTGGGCATGTGCAGCGGCGGAGGACGATGTATCAGTCTGTGGAGCCGGTTCGTCTCTGTGCATGGTGCGCGCTTGGCGCTGTGACCACATAACTGGCAGTTGCGCTGTCCTCGTAATCCTGCGGTGTGCGTGTGGGGCTTCTGTGCTCGGGAGGTCCGCTGTCATGTGAGTTAGGGTCGGGGAGCTCGGTGGAAATCAACGCAGTCGGCGTTGATGATTTCCCCGTTCAGGCTGCTTCCTTCGTTTCGCTCGTGTCATGGTTCATGGTGCTTGTTGGTCCAAGTGCTGTGCGCTACAGGGAGCGCGCTCCGGTGAGGATGAAGAGGTTGCAGGCGTGCTCTGGTCCTCTGGGATCCACAGCGCGGTGAGAGGGAGGAGACGTGGTCATTCTCCCTCATCAGGTCACCAGTGTGGAGGTAAAAGATCAGGCGAGGGGGTGCACCATGACACGTGCTGAGGCTTCCCATCCAGGTCATCTCCAGGGTGTTTGCTTCATGTTCCATTCTTCGTCAAGGGTCACCAGTGTGGAGGAACCTCTGTGGATCCTCTGCAGTTTGCCTATAGGCCTCACAGAGGAGTGGAGGATGCCACTGTCACTCTGTTTAACATGCTTTTTAAACATCTGGATTTTAATGGGACACACGCCAGACTTTTATTTGTGGACTTTTCCTCCGCCTTTAATACAATCCAACCTCATATCTTAGTTGAAAGGCTCCTGCAGCAATTTGATTTGAGCAATAATCTGGTGGGTTGGATTCTGGATTTCTTAACCAACAGGACGCAGAGAATAAGGGTCAATGGTACATTGTCTGACCTAAAGTGCTCTTCTACTGGCTCTCCTCAGGGGTGTGTGTTGTCACCACTACTCTTCATCCTGTACACAAACATGTGTCGGAGCAGACATGACAGACACATTATAAAGTATGCTGATGACTCAGTTATTGTCAGTCTCCTCCAGGATGGTGAGAGTGGCCACGGCCCAGTAGTTGATGATTTTGTTCACTGGTGTGAGGATTCCTACCTGCAGCTGAATACGACAAAAACTAAAGACATGATTATTGACTTTAGGAGGAAAAATCCCAGGCACAAAGTCACCGTACTAAAAGGCCAGACCACCGAATGTGTACAATCCTACAAATATCTTGGGACGATTATTGATAGTAATTTAAACTTTGAAGAGAATTGTGAAAGGGTGTGCAAAAAGGGTCAGCAACATTTGCATTGCTTGAGAAAACTTGCACGCTTCCAAGTTGACCGAACCATAATGACAATGTTTTATCGGGCTTTTATTGAATCTGCTTTATTCTTTTCTTTAGTGTCATGGTTTGGTCAGATAAAACTGAAACAGAGGAAATCCTTGGATCAGGTAGTTAGATGGTCCAGTCGTTTGCTTGGTGAGCCACAGCTGAGCCTGACATCCCTGTACACCAGACAAGTACAGAGGATGGCTACCTCCATTTTAAATGATGACTCCCAACCTTTGCACTGCCACTTTCAGCTTCTTCCCTCAAGACAGAGGTTTGCTGTCCCAAAAAGTAGAACCCAGCGCTACAAAAACAGCTTTGTCCCTGCTGCTGTCAAAGAGTTGAACAAGCTGTAACAATATATTGCACATAATTTAGGTACCTATTTATTAACTCTATTTTATACTTACTTATTTTTGTAGGATGTCACTTGGGTTCTAAATATTTTATTGGGTTTTAGACCTTTGAGTTTTTAACCTCTTTGACTAGTTTTTAACTTTTGATATGACCCTTCTCTCTTACCTCTGGCTTTTCTCCCATCTCTTTGTCTTTTTATACCCTGATTGATGGAGCCTTGAATATTCTTATCATGTTTATAGTCAGCTTCATATGTGCCTGTGTTTGTGTCTATGTTGAATGTAATTTGTGGCTTGTAAATATGGATGTCACCAGACTGCAAAACAAATCTACCTACGGGTACAAATAAAGTAACCTGAACCTGAACCTGAACAAATAAGTTCAGGCGAGGTACGACGAGCTGGAAGGTTGCAGAGTTTTATTTCCTCCATCAAAATGAGACACACTTGTAGCGCTGTGCGCTACAGTGGTCTACTGTGCTGTGCTGTGTGTGCTATTGAGGCATGTATAGCAAGCTCTTTTATACATGTTATACAAAGAGAGAGAATGCATGGCACATTTGCATATTGATATACATATCAGTCAATACATATCAATCGCGTGACCAACTGGCGCCCGGATGTCTTCTCCTTAATCCGGGGATGTATAAACAATAGTCCATTGTTCTGGTTGTCCCCCCAGGAGTTCTCTGTCCGTATGCAATCCCTGCTGAGTGTGAATAGTATCAGTCTGCATTGTGCTGGGTGACCACAGTACCAAAAATAAGCTACCATATAAAACCCTATACAAGACACTTGTCTTTGTACTCCTCACCTGGTTGCCGCCACACACACTTGACACCATCTGAATCAAATAAATCTATCTTGGTCTCATCAGGCCACAGGACATGGTTCCAGTAATCCATGTCCTTAGTCTGCTTGTTTTCAGCAAGCTGTTTGTGGGTTTTCTTGTGCATCATCTTTAAAAGGGGCTTCCTTCTGGGACAACAGTCATGCAGATCAATTTGATACAGTGTGCGGTGCATGGTCTGAGCACTGAGAGGCTGACCCCCCACCCCTTCAACCTCTGCAGCAATGCTGGCAGCACTCATTCATCTATTTTCAAAAGACAACCTCTGGATATGACGCTGAGCACATGCACTCAACTTCTTTGGTCGACCATGGCGAGGCCTGTTCTGAGTGGAACCTGTGCTGTTAAACCACTGTATGGTCTTGGCCACCGTGCTGCAGCTCAGTTTCAGGGTGTTGGCAATTTTCTTATAGCCTAGGCCATCTTTATGTAGAGCAGGGGTCTCAAACTCATTCCACTGAAGGCCAAGACCCTGCAGGTTTTACCTCCACCCAGTGTCTTCAGTAGGTGATTTCACTGAATTTTTTCCCACTGATTGCTAGTCAGTGAAAACACCTGCTGAAGACACTGGGTGGAAGTAAAACATGCAGGATCTTGGCCCTCCGTGGAATGAGTTTGAGACCCCTGATGTAGAGCAACAATTCATTTTTTTTCAGATCCTGAGAGAGTTCTTTGCCATGAGGTGCCATGTTGAACTTCCAGTGACCAATATGAGAGAGTGTGAGAGTGATAACACCAAATTGAATGCACCTGCTCCCCATTCACACCTGAGACCTTGTAACACTAACGAGTCACATGACATCGGTGAGGGAAATTGGCTGATTGGGCACAATTTGGACATTTTCACTTAGGGGTGTACTCACTTTTGTTGCCAGCAACTTAGACATTAATGGCTGTGTGTTGAGTTATTTTGAGGGGGACAGCAAATTTACACTGTTATACAAGCTGTACACTGACTACTTTACGTTGTATCAAAAGTGTCATATCTTCAGTGTCGTCCCATGAAAAGATATAATAAAATATTTACAAAAATGTGCGGGGTGTACTCACTTATGTGAGATACTGTATCATCACGTATCATGTTCACTATAGAAGCCAGGGAGAAGATGTATGAAAGAAAACTAACAAAATAACGTGTTAGTGGTGGAGCTCATTGGGTGCTCAGCACCACTAAAAACTCTGATCCTGGACCAGCCTCTGTGTCCAGCCCCAGACATACCTGTGCAACGCTCATTTTCTTTATTTAGCACTTTGGAATGCCACACCTGTCAGACAGAGAGATTATCTTGGCAAGAGAAAAAGGCTCACCAACAGTCATTTCTGCAGATCACTACTTGACCTCCAGAAAATAATTACAAAAACAAGAGTAGCGTTTTAGGGTAGTTCGAGGATGCCCATTAAAATGACAAAAGCAGAGTGCAGAGGAAGGGCCTCAAAAGATTTGGATCTGATTCTCTCAAGGTGAATGTGTAAAGTGCTTCGCAGGACTGTAAACACAGTAACGTAAGCTAGAGGACGGCGCAGCAGAAAATACTCGTCTTTTTAACTGGTCGCAGACTCTCCTGTAATAGCGCAAGTTACAAAACCCTTTTCCTCCAAACGTATGCGCGGGTCGGGGTCACGTGATCGTGGTCAGCCCTCCACAGGCAGCTCCTCGGGCGTGTTTTTTTTGTGTCGAAAGCAGCTGCTGCAGACAGAGAGAGGCTGCCGCTGGCCGAGATGGAGGACCTGAAGCAGTTCGTGTTGGCTCTGTCCGCCGCTGCCGCCGTCGGCTTCATTTCCATCATATTTGTGCTGCGGTGGGTCCTCCACTTTAGGGAAGGTTTAGCCTGGAATGGGAGCCTGGCTGAGTTCAACTGGCATCCGCTGTTAGTTGTCACTGGCTTCATTTTCCTGCATGGAATAGGTGAGAAGTTTTTTTGTTTGTTTGTTTGTTTGTTTTGTTTTCATGTTTGTTCTGAAGTGTAGGAGTGTATAAGTGTAAACATGAAGAGGAAGTGGGAAGCATGTGAGACTAAACTCGTTTTACAAGAATTTTGGGGGAGGGGAGAATCCATGATCCACCCTCTGAGGAGGGTAAAGTAGCCAAAAATATTCTTCCTGTAAATTATATGAATTAGGTATAAGTGGTAACCCCCCAAAAAAATTTAAAAAAAAAAAAACTTCAGTCAGGAAATATCTATAAAAATGTTACTTGGCTCAAATAATAAACTATGAAGTTGTTCATCTTGAGAAAAATGCAAAACATCTGTGTGCGCCCTCATCCAAATGACAGGTGCCGCCCAAAACAGTCTTCTTAGTATAAAGCAACACTGTGTAAGAGTTTCACCTTAAAATAGTGTTTCCATAATTATTTAGATGGTACGTCAGGTTCTGAGCAGGTGAATGTCACCGACCCGCATTGCCTACAACAGCTCTGTTCTTGGTAGGATCACAGAAAAGACAAAGGCTACGGTCACACTGCAGGTCTTAATGTTCAATTCCGATTTTTTTGTGTGGCCGTTCACATTATAATTTAAATGCAACCCCCATCAGACTGGAGCATGAAGGGTCTACGGCTATGAAGTGATCCGCATGTGCAGATGAAAACGTAATGTCAGACACGCCGTTGTTTGCGGAAGTAAATATGAGCCCCGAGCGATTAAGGGGGACAGAGCTTCTTCACCTTTGATGCAGCGCGGCAACAGAAATGTTAAAAACATTCAGAAATGTTTATGCACAAAATAAATGAGACCAGCTTCATTCCTCTCCATGCCAGATGACCACTTTAAAAAAAAAATAAAGTGCCGGTGTTATGCCGAGAATTGCTCGCTTACCAAGAATTGCATCCCGTCGGCGAAAGCAGGTGTTTAGTGTTAGTCAAAAGTCAATACAACTTTGAAAAGGTGATAATCCTTTTTACCGATAACGTATAAATGCAAAATTTCAACTTTGAAGACTGTAAAACGTGGAGTTGGATCACTATGATTTCTAACCCTCATTGAAACACTAAAACGTCTGGCGAATAAACATAATTTTAAGATAATTTACAAGCGGTAATAACAATTTTTGCTTCTAAAAATGTACAAATGGTTAAAAGCCTGGCTATAGTGTTATGTTTTATAGTTTTGGTGGGTGGGATGCAATTCTGGCATAACACCGGCCGCCTGCAATTTTGAAGCTGTTGGGCTGTGGGAGCCGACAAAATTATGATCCAGTGATAAAGGGAAGAAGATTGATTTTAAAAAAAGAGCACAAATCAACTGTCTGCCATGCCTGCGGCATCTTCCACAGCAGAATTGTAGCGTCTGCCTCACTTCAGTGAGCAAAAAGTCAGATGACATGTGACATGACCGTTCAGACTGAGGTCGCTTTGGAAAATATCAAATACGTATCGGAATTAGGACCACATATGAAAGTGGTCTGGTGTGAAAAAAATCAGATCTGTGCCATTCACACTGTCATTAAAAAAATCAGATATGGGTCACATTTGTGCAAAAAAAATCGGAATTGAGCATTAAAACCTGCAGTGTGACTTAGCCAAAGTATGGCAACTGTGACATTATTCCCAACAGCCAATCACAGGGCATAACTTTAGCCAACAACAACAAAGCACCCTGTGGTGACTGTTGGGACTGAGGTCATACAGTCCCTCCAGGATTTCGCGGGATGTTTTTATGATTGTTACGGCCCAAAAAGCCTGAATTCACAGGAGCTTTTTCAAAAAGTTGCAATGTTTTGAGAGGTTTTGCACTAAAAGTTGGGGGAAGAATTACAAATTTTAAAGCAGATGTTTTTTTTTTTCATAGTTTACTGTAGTGATATTCTATGTAACAATACTGTACAAGAAAAGCACAGGATTGTCAAAAATTTCCTATTAAACAGTGATTTGTAAATTAAGCAGAAACTTCTGCTATACAGAAAAACTCTTTTGTGCAACAGCAAATACAGACTTTAACACAATATTCATTACAACAGCTAAATTGCATTGAATACATGGTAAAGAGAATAGATTGGGGAATTATTGGCAGCACCTTCATTTGAAAACTCCCTACAGTTCCCAACCACTCGGTGCCGAGCAGAGAGGAAAAAATAAATAATTTATTGTGTTGCTCTGTATTGTCTATTGGAGTCTGTGTTTTTCTGAAAAAAAAAAAATTACAGACAATATTCTGTCTTTCTGTGCCTAACTTCTACCTGTCTGTCTGCTGTGTGTCTTGACACGCACCTGTCTCATCAGACACACACCTTTCTTTTATGGGGGGGGGGGGGGGGCTTTATCCATGTCCAGACCGAAGATTCACAGTTTTAAAGGTCAGTGACAAGAAGTAGTAATGATTTCACTTCTAAAGATGTATAAAATGATCAAACACTGGCTGTAATTTTAGATTTGCTCATTTGTTTGTGGTTTTATGGCATCTCTCCTCACACGTGCTTCCGTGACAGGGTGCTTTTGGGGCAGGTGGATGTTTTTTCAACACAAACCCAGCGCTTCGTACATGCGGTCAGGACGGACACATGACGAGACGTCCACCAGCATGCTGGGGGAGACAGAGGAAGGGACGGTGTTGGAAACCTTGTGGGTGTTTTTTTTTTTTTTTTTTTTTTTTAAATCACACGCTCTGTTTTTGCTGTTGTGTTTCGTTAATACTCACTGTAAACACGGAAGTGAACGTGGTGCAGCGATGCATTTGATTGATTAGGCTGAGCGTTTGAGCATCACTCAGGGACAAATTTGATTGGTGAAATTGGTGGAAGTTGACGAAGATTGGCCAAAATTGCGGGAAAGTTGTGGTGATTGGACAAAGTTGCAAGGTTGCGCAATAGTTGCGCTGAATGGCTGATTTCACGTGAATTGACATGATTGCAACATCACAAAATCCTGGAGGGACTGGTCATAGTTATCATAGTTGTGGTTTTTCAATGTTCCTACCTGGAACAAAAAAGTTGCATAGTGCTCTTTTTAATTCAAAAAGGTAAAACTCTTATTTCGTATTCGTTACATATTAAGTGAACTATTCAAAGCTTTTAATTTTTTATTTTAGCTTATCTTTTCAAAGTAAATGGGTGTTTTAAAATACAGATGTAGATCATATAATGAAAACGTAGACAAATAGATAAGGCTCAATTATAATAGAGAAAATAATTTAATTGAAATAGAATTACAAATGCACAAAAAATATTAAAGATGTCATTTCTGGTGAGAGCCACTTATATAGTGTGATATATGGGAAACGGCACGACGCACCATGCTGTGGTTGTATGTACATACGCGTGATGTCATCACGCCGCAAGGTATAATAGCCGACTACCCAGGGCTAGCCGGTCACTGGTCTTGCTATCCACCTTTGATACCACCCAGTTACCTCACTTTGTGCTCCCTCCTTAGCCGTTCAGATAATCGTTCACTAAAGTTAACCTCAACACGTGGACCTGTCTGCAGACCCATTATTTCCTGACATACTGTAACAATTGGCAACAAGGAGAAACTTGGAAAACATTGAGATGGAAACGCTGCTGACACCCCTGCCACCCTTCCTCGCTTTGCCCGGTGAGCCGCCTATTCCTTGGCCATGTTGGCATGAGTCGTTTGAGATGTTTGTGTCCGCCATGGACCTAGCTAAGATTAGCAAGCTAAGGCTATGTGTCATGCTAATTCAGTGCTTAGGCAGTGAGGGACAGCGTGTCTTCAAGAGCATATAACTCTGAAGAGTGTATTGCTGTGTTAGCTGGACATTTCACTCCAGAGAGTGTGCTAGTCAGAAGGATAAGATTTTGCCAACGCCGACAGCATGTAGGTGAGCTGGTCCAACAGTATGTTGCCAATGTCCACTGTCTGGCAAGCACGTGTAGGTTTGCACAACTGGAAGACGAGATGGTGCAGGAACAGTTAGCGGAGCACACCACCAATCTGAAGCTACGGTAGAAGCTGCTAATGGCACCGGATGACCTGCCACTCTCCAGGGCAGTGGAGCTAGCGTCCCAACTAGAGGCCGCAGCTCAGCTAACCACCCAGCTAGGAGCCTCCAGCCCGTGCTGTCCACACTTCGTTCTGCTAGCACAAGCTGTTACCTCAGCTGCTGAGAGCCTGACGACCCCGCATTCTCCCTGGAGGATCCCGAAGTTCACATCGTGGAATGACAGGACAGTAAAGCACGCTGGCCATGTGGTAACTGTGGCTCTCCCTCGCACCAAACACATGCACCCGCCTGCCCTGCCTAAGACTACAAGTGCCAATGCTGCGGTAAGCTGAACCACTTCGTGAAAGTGTGCCACTCAGCCCTGACAAGCCTGCCGTCTAACTCACTCAGGTGGCCCAGTCCAACCACCATACATGCAGTGGACTCCAGTAAAGCACCATACAAGTGGTGCACTGTAGAGCTGGATGGCGTCAGTCTACCTCTACTGCTGGACACTGCTGCCATGAGGTCCCTGCTGGACAAGGCCACGGTGAAGACTTTCTTCCCCTGACACCAAATTGAGCCAGACACAGTGGAACTGTTCAGGTATGGACACATCAAAATCAGCATGGTAGGAACCATCACTCTATAGGTTCGCTTCAGGTCAAGAGTCCTCCCAGTGTTCACATTTCAAGTGACGCGCCTTGGTGATAACATCCTGGGATGTGATCTCTTCCATGAGCTGGGCTTTTCCATCACAGATCACATGGGACTCTGCTTGACAGCTGATGGCCCGAGCCTGCTTTGTACAGAAATGGGCATAGCCGCTCATTTTTTCATACTGCACGTTGACTGGAGCACTGAAGACTGGGGACTGATCCTCGCACGGCATAAGGCTCCCAGAGCTGCCGCCTCGCTGCATGAGTTCCAGTCTGTGTTAACACAAGACCAGGAAGATCATAAGGTTCATCCGGTCACCAACGAAACCACTTCACCTCAAAGATCGTTGATAACCCAACCACATCCTCCATTAAACGGCGCCCCAACTACAATGCTGCTCACCAGCCATATGACGAGAAAGCAGCAGCAGCACACCTTGAAGCATAAACTGCCTTCACTCACGGTGCTTGACTGGGTTTGGATTCGCTGATTCAACCACCCACGTCGGCTGCAGATGTTCCAATCATCAGCATCGCCACAATCACTGATGCAAATCACCGCACAACTTGGACCAGCCACATTTCAGATGGCAGATGGGTCCAGATGGCATGCCAGCCGTTTGTTAAAGGTAATACCACCACCTGCCCTGGACCAAGTAACAGCAACCGATCCAACCCAGCCAGTGTGGGATCTGGATTGAGACTTTGCTGTTGAGCCAGCCACAACTCCATCGAGGTGGCCCCCAGATTTGCCGGAGACAGTGCCCTCAGGGCTACATCCACCCCGGGCTTGACAGAGGCCCCGCTGAGCTTTGAATGGTAACTGACTCTAAAAGTCTTTGTTTTCATGTTCAGTCAGTGCATAGTCCGTTCAGAGTTGCAGAATAATCCACACGACCATGCGGGTTAAACTGATAGTCTACCCGGTTACCCAGATTGTAACAGTTTATTTTTTTTCTGATTGCATGTTCTCCTCGTGTCTGCGTGGGTTTACTCCGAGATTTCTCCGGTTTCCTCCCACATGCCAAAAACATGCAAGTTAGGTTAATTGGCATCAAAACTGGGGATTCTAAATTGTCCTTAGGTATGACTGTGAGAGTAAATGGTTGTCTGTCTCTCTGTATTGGCCCTGCGATGGACTGGCGATCTGTCCAGGGTGTACCCTGCCTCTCGCCCATAGATGCTGGGATAGGCTCCAGCCCCCCTGCGACCCAAAAAGAATTAAGCGGAAGAAGATGGATGGCTATTCTATATAACAATACAAGACTTGAGTGCTCCTCAAGTCCTGTGCAGACCAGCTGTGTGGGATTGTGACGTATATCTTCAACATGAGCCTGAAACTGGGGAGGGTACCACAGCTGTGGAAAACATCTTGTGTGGTACCTGTACCAAAAACTTCCCACCCCAAAGACCTGAACAGCTACAGACCGGTGGCCTTGACGTCCCACTTGATGAAGACCCTGGAGAGACTGCTCCTTGCTCACCTCCGCCCCCTGGTGGAACCAGCGATGGATCCACTCCAGTTCGCCTACCAGCATGGCATTGGGGTGGAGGATGCGGTGATCTTCCTCCTTCACCGTTCTCTGTCCCACCTGGAGAAGCCCGGGAATATGGTGAGGATCATGTTCTTTGACTTCTCCAGTGCTTTCAACACCATCCAACCGATGATCCTGAAGGACAAGCTGCTGCGCGCAGGGGTGGACCAGCACCTGTCATCATGGATCCTGGACTACCTCACGAACCGGCCTCAGTTTGTGAGAACCCGGGACTGTGTGTCCGACACGATCATCAGTAGCACGGGGGCCCCCCAGGGAACGGTGCTGGCTCCCTTCCTGTTCACTCTTTATACTGCGGACTTCTCACACAACACAACACACTGCCATCTACAGAAGTTCTCTGATGACTCTGCGATCGTTGGCCTCATCTCCAATGGAGATGAAGCTGAGTACAGAGGGCTTATCCAGGACTTCGTGGACTGGTGCCATCGGAACTGCCTCCAGATCAACGCGAGGAAAACTAAGGAGCTGGTGGTGGACTGCCGCAGGCATGGGCAGCCCCTCACAGTACCAGTAAATATACAGGGAACAGACATCAAGATGGTGACATCCTATAAGTACCTGGGTATTCATCTGAACAATAAACTAGACTGGTCACACAATACTGATGCACTCTACAAGAAGGGACAGCGCAGGCTGTTCCTGCTGAGGAGACTCAGGTCTTTTGGTGTACAAGGGGCGCTGCTGAAGTCATTCTATGACACGGTGGTGGCATCAGCCATCACTTTTGGAGTGGTCTGCTGGGGCAGTGGCATTACTGCAGCCGATAGGAAGAGACTGAACAAACTGATTAAGAAAGCTAGCTCTGTCCTGGGGCAGCGCCTTGATCCGATGGAGGAGATAGGAGAGAGAAGGACGGTGGCTAAACTGTCATCTCTGCTGGAGTCCGAGTTCCACCCTATGCAGGACATACTGAATGCACTGAGGAGCTCATTTAGCAGCAGACTACATCATCCCAGGTGCACAACCGAGAGGTTTCGTAGGTCCTTCCTACCAACGGCTGTCAGACTGTACAACCTAAGCAGGGCTGCTCGCAGAGATAGCAAAAAGACGTAACAAACTAATAGTTTTTTGAATGCAAAAGATGCAATAGACTTACACAATGGTCCCCTCCGGCATACAACTAGGAACATACCGGTCGCTATGGAGGGTGAGAATATGTATGGGCACATAATCATACCATGTAGGATAACTAAGTAGAGGGTTATGCTGTTTCATTCCATCTAGCAACAATGCTCTGCACTGTGTGTGTTTATATATTTACATATTTATTCCATCTAGCTACAATGCTCAGCACTGGGTGTGTTTATATATTTATATATCTACATATTATTCCATCTAGCTACATTGCTCCGCACTGTGTGTGTTTATATACTTGCATATTTATTCCACCTAGCTGCAATGCTCCGTACTGTGGGTGTTTATATATTTACATATTTATTCCATCTAGCTACAATGCTCTGCACTGTGTGTTCATATATTCATATATTTATTCCATCCAGCTACAATGCTCTGCACTGTGTGTCTGTGTGTGTGTGTATATATATATTTTATAGTAATACGTACATATGTATATTAGCTGCTCTTGCTTGCTTGTTTTTTTCTTGCCTTCTGATTGTTGCTCTGAGTGTTGCTATCCCTGTGCTGTTGCAATCCTGGAATTTCCCCGTTGTGGGACTAATAAAGGCTTATCTTATCTTATCTTATCTTATCTTAAGAAAAGCACAGGATTGTCAAACATTTCCTATTACAGTGATTTGTAAATTAAGCAGAAACTTCTGCTATATAGAAAAACTCTTGTGCAACAGCAAACACAGACTTTAACTCAATGTCCATTACAACAGCTAAACTGCATTGAATGCATGTTAAAGAGTATAGATTTGGAAATTATTGGCAGCACCTCCATTTGAAAACTCCCTATGGTTCCCAACCACTCGGTACTGAGTGGAGAATAAAAAAGAAATAATTTATCCTGTTGCTAACTACTAACTAACCTGCACTTATATAGCGCTTTTCTAGTCTCAAAGACCACTCAAAGCACTTTCACTAGTACTAACCCTCTATTCTAAGGGCGTATAGGAAACAGATATCTAGGGACAATTTAGAACAGCCAATTAACCTAACATGCATGTCTTTGGGTTGTGGGAGGAAACCTCTATCGTCTATTGGAGTCTGTGTTTTTCTGAAAAAAAAAAAAATAGACAATATTCTCTCTCTTTCCGTCCCTAACTCCTACCTGTCTGTCTGCTGCGCATCCTGACACACACACACGCACCTGTTTCATCAGACACACATCTTTCATTTACGGGGGAGGGGGCATTTGTCCGTGTTGTAGCGTTAGCCACTGGGTTCCAATTTATAAAATCATTCTTTGCTGAGAAGAAATTGTTTCACCCAAGACCGGAGCTGTGAAACCCTATGCCATCAACCCTAAAGGGGATATGTTAATCCCTGCTCAAGACCTGGAGTCATCCCCCTCAAATCCATTTGCCAAAGGAATGCCAAAAGTGATAGGTTTACGATGACGCTCCACAGACCCTGACTAGTAAGATTCCTCACTGAAACTCAAAAGTGCAACATTGCCCTCCAATGGATAACACAGAAATATTTCTGTCTGAAGTTCAACTATGAATTGTGAACAATGAAATAACTTATCCATCTCATCAAGACTCTCATTTTTCAGAAGATACTTCTCAGGAGACACAGGAAGATTAGGAGTGGACTCTGACATACAGTTCTGGTTTGAAATGTTTTATTAATCATTGATTTTAATGTATTGTATATTTGAAAGTATGTCACATGAAACTTTATTCAATGCATGTTAATATGGAAATGCACGCTTACTGTAGTAATAATGAATAATAGTCATGAATCACTGAAGTTTAGTGTAGCTTATATATAATGTGAATTCCAGTTTAATCATATTTTTTTCATGAAGCTCATGTAAGCCATCTGACTTGAATCAGCCAATCACCAACTAGTCTAGTTTATGTGACGCCTACTTCATCCAATTGGTCAGTTTCAAACAAAGAAACTCAGTGCAATTAGTCAAAAGTTTACGCTAATGGGCAGATCCATCCTGATCTTTGAATGTAATTGGTCAAGCTCAAGTGTTATAAAATTTATGGTGCCATCCTGCCACACCTTGGGAAAAACTTTCCTTTGTCTCCAGTCGGTGGCAGTTCTAGTTGCAGGCTGGGAGTGACTCCTGAAGGAGCAGTTTCTGCTCTTCCCCTTTTTTTTCCCTTCCTAAGAAGGCCCAGAGCTATGCTCTGTATAAACTTTTCCTTTATCTTTAAATTCACTTTTTCCTATTTTACTCCATTTCCTTAAATTACCGTGTTAAGAAGATTTTGTTTGATTTTTTTTTTTACTAAGTTTAAATCAACTTTGTTCTGACCACAACACATCAGATGAAACTGATTTGTGGTTTGTTTGTTTGTTTGTTTTTTCAGTTTGATTTTCTGATTGGACTTTGAACAATAAACAAATACTATCTGGAATTTGGCAACCTGGCCAAATTTCTTTTTCAGTGCATAAGAACACCTTGGCCAGCATGCTGGACACCCAGCTCACGTTTGTGATTCAAACGTCAGATCACTGTTGGTCAGGGGCTGGGATCAAACCCAGGATCCCCCAACCAAGGGTGAGTTGCTGTGCTGCCGCAGTGCTAACCACTCCACCACCGCGCTGCCCATTATATAGAATATCACTGTAGTAAACTAGAAAAAAACGTCTGCTTTAAAATTTGTAATTCTTCCCACAACTTTTATTGCAAAAAACTCTCAAAACATCACAACTTTTATAGCAACTTTTAAACAAAGCTCCCACAAATTCAGGCTTTTTGGTCCGCAACAATCATAAAAACATCCCGCGAAATCCTGGAGGGACTGGCATAATAGCTGGCTACCCAGGGCTAGCCGGTCTCTTGTCTTGCTGTCCACCTTTGGTACCACCCAGTTAACTCACTGTGTGCTCCCTCCTTAGCCATTCAGCTAATCGTTCAATAAAGTTAACCTCAACACGTGGAACTGTCTGCAGACCCATTATTTCCAGACATAACGAATAGTTTAAACAAGCACATTTCTAATTATTTTCCAAATTGGTCAAATCAGGTTATGAATGAATGTACTTGAGTAAAAATATGTTTTTTTTCATACTCAGTTGAAGTAAAAACTATCCTATGGTCAGAAAAGTACAATTTTTTTTTTTAAAGTTGCTCAAATACGTGTACTTGAGTAAATGAATGTAACTAGTTACTACCCACCGCTGGAAATAATCAGTGCAAGACTTCAAATCTACAAGTTACTATGTAGTCAGCATTGATAACTTGACATCTTTTTTTTTTTTTTTTTTTTTTTTTGTTATTTGTACCCATAGGTAGATTTGGTTTGCAGTCTGGTGACAAGCCACCGGCTGCTGGTCGCTGCGTGCGCGAGCGCCCTAAACCTACATGTTTTTGGTATGCGGGAGGAAACCGGAGAAATCCCGGAGTAAACCCGCGCAACACGGGGAGAACATGCAAACTCCACACAGCTCACTGTTGGTCGGGGGCTGGAATCGAACCCATGATCTCATGATCCCCGCGATCCCCCGGCCGAGGGTAAAACTGTGCTGCCACAGTGCTAAACCACTGCGCCACCGTGCAGCCCCGTCTTGCAGATTTAAGAAGTTTAACGTTGGTTAATGACAACAGTTGGTGCCTTTTTAGTATACAAGTGCATTTTTAAAAAAGGACTATTGTGATTTTTTTTTAATTTATTGAACAAGGTATACTTTGATGTTCATTTCAAGATATAACCTTAAAGTATATAAAAAAAAAAAGTTTTAAAGTTTGATTATAGGTTCTCATATTATTGAAAATATTCACTTCAAGGTTGAGGAAATTATTGTTCCAACAGTAAGTGTGTGTATCTCTTGGTCTAGTTCAGTACATGCAACCACAGTTGTGGGGAAAACTTGTTGATTTGACATTTGGTCAGAAGAAGATCATAAACACCCTCCACAAGGAGGATAAACTACAGAAGGTCATTGCTGATAAGGCTGGCTGTTTAGAGTGGTGTATGAAGGAATAGTGATGGGAAGTAGACTTGAAGGGAAAAGTGTGTAGCAAGCACACTTTTGCACAAGCACAATCATCTCACAAGCACGTCGCACAAGCACAATCATCTGATTGATTGTCAAAAAGTAAATTCAGGAACTTGGGAGAGCTTTACCTGGACGAAATCCACTATCACAGACAACTTCAATAAAGGAGCTACAACAGTCACATTCATAATATCAAGACTCTCCTGAACAAGAGACAACCAAGAAAAGGAACTGGATTGTTTCCCAGTAGACCAAGTCTTTTCTGATGACAGCAAATTTTGGATTTTATTTGGAAATCAAGGTCCTAGAGTTGGGAGAAAGAGTAGAGAGAGAGGGAATCAAAGGTTTTAAGTCCAGTGTGAAGTTTCCTCAGTCTGTAACTGATTTGGGTGCTTGTCATCTGCTGATATTAGGGCATTGTTTTATCAAGTTCAAAGTCAACACAGCCTTCTGTAGCTGTGTCCACTGCACCAACTAGGAACCGATTTTACAGGCTTTCCACCCGTGGTGTGTGTTTCCACCACAAGAATTCCCATAATAAAAAATGTTAATGAATTAATAGGGGCCAAAATAAGTCCCTGCTCTGGCACAGGCACTTCAAGGTGGCCCCGAAATGTGCTGGGTGGGGTTTGGTAAGGTGCCCCAAAATAGCATTGGGCGTATTAATGAACATATGTTTCAAAAGTTGCTTTAAAAAATTATCTTATGAAATATTCTAATGATTTTTTTACAGACTGGAATTCTGATTTTCATGAATTTTAAACCATAGTTGGCAAAAATAAAGATGTCTGAAATATTTCACTTTATGCATAATGGATTGTAAAATATGGGAAAGTTTCTGCTTTTAATTAAATTAAGAAAAATAACTTAAAGAGTTTTTTTGTATGTGTTATCTGTATGGCTGTCAAAAAGGAAGACATTTATGGTATGCAAGGGTTTAGCCACCCCTTGACAAATAGCATATTTTTTGAACTGAAAAGATGTAAACACCTTCTATGGGATATGAAAAAATACTACATTGTGAGCAAACATTAATGTATAGTTACTTTTTATTTCACAAATAAAAAAAAAAACTCACTTTGCATAGGCAAAAGTCTAGGTATCCTATGCAATTAAACTCACCAATTAAAAATCATCAAAATATGTTATTTGTCAAGTGGTGGACAAAGTTTTGCATAGCACTGTATTTGAAAGATAGGCCATTGGCATTCAGCCCACAAATAAACGAAAACACAAGATTCCTCAAAGCAGCTCTAGAAGTTTTGTCTTCTGCAGAGGACTGGGAAAGTACAGTGAAATTATTGAGGGAAGTGGGTAGAAAAGTATGTAGTGTATCCTCTGGACAGAGAAAAGAAGACAAGGAGATTTGGTGGTGGACTGAGAAGGTACAGGAAAGTATTCAAAGGAAGAGGTTAGCAAAGAAAAAGTGGGATAGTCAGGGAGATGAAGAAAGTAGACAGGAATATTTGGAAGCTAGGCACATGGTAAAGAGAGAGGTGGGAAAGGAAAAGGCATATAGTGAGTTATATGAGAGGCTGGACACTAAGGAAGGAGGAAAGGACTTGCGTATAGTGACTGGCTAGACAGAGAGGTTGAGCTGGAAAGGATGGAGAGAGAGAGAGAGAGAGAGATTTTTTAACACACCTTTATTGTCACAAGTTCAACAGAAAAACACTTCAACAAGGAGAAGCAATGAAAAGTAAATTAATTCACTGACAAGAAATCAAAGACACAAGCAACTAAAACAAAAACTTGCTTCTTACATCAGAACCACACCATAGGTAATTTTGCCCTCCTTAACACAACACAGGATGTGCTTAAAGCACCACATAGCCTCAAAAGTTCCAACATTTTGCATCAGATGATAGTAATTGTAATCAATCATTATTCGAGTCTTGATCATGCTTACCAGCATGTCTTTTACTTTACAATCCAGCATTTGTTCAATTTTTCTCTTCCTGCTAACATAAATAGCCATTTTGGCCTGACCCAGGATGAAATTTTAAAGTTCACCTTTTTTCTTGCTTCTCTGTCTATATGGAAAACCCAAGATAAAAATCTGCAGGGAAAAGGCTTCTCCAAACAAATAAAACAGCCCCCCCCCCAAAAAAAAACAACAATTGCAGTCTGTTACAGTCCAGAAAACAATGGAACACAGTCTCTTTCTGAGGACAAAATGGACAAACCTCAACAACATTTGGGATTAAAATGGAGATAAAACCATTTACAGCCACAGCACCATGTAAAACTCGCCATTGCAGGTCTCCAGCCTTCTTAGTTAATGGTGGTTTATAGCGTGCTCTCCAGGCAGGCCTCACCTCTAAACCGAAACCAAAGTGTTTCCTCCATGGTGTATCAGCTCGACCTTTTAATTTATTCACATTTAGAATTTTCACCAAGAGTCCATACATTTTTTTTTTTACCAGAAGAGTCACAAATGTTAATGTGTTCAGAGTTTAAAAACATACCAGTGCCATCTTTAAAATCAGGAGATAAAACACTAAAAGGAAAAGGCTCATCAGCAGTTCGCACAGAATTTTTGCAGTGTAAAACAATAGCAGAGTGTTCTTCTGCAGAGAGGCAGTCTCTCCAATCTTTCAGCAAGTTTATTATAACTCTGACTGAAGAAACACCAAGAGCCGAGCACAGGGCAACAGTATTGTCCAAGTTAGGACCACATAATTTCACCAAGTGTCCCAGCGTTGTAACCTTTGCAGAAAGGAACTTTTTTAAAACAGAAGGTCCTAAAATATTGCCCACATCATAACGGGTCCCAAACGCAAGTGGTTCCTTTAAAAGCCAAAAAGGTGACAAGGAAGCCTGAGGAGAGTTCTTTTTAAAAAGTCCCCAGATTTTAAAAGCACTTTGGTAAAACTGAGGAAGTTCTGGGAGTTTTTGGTTCTTTAAGTCCATTAAAAACAATGACTCCTCTAGTCCCAGCCCCCCACAGCGAGCCAGTACAGCTCTGGCAACAGGTCTCCACACAAGGTCGAGAGGGCCACTCAGCAGTCGCTGAATGAACTGCAGGCGAAAGATAGCCCCCCCTGCTGGCCAGATGGATGAGTCCTTGACCACCTTCTTCCCTAGGTAAAAACAGGATGCTCTGTGGAACCCAGTGAAGATGGTTCCAGAAAAAGTCCACGATTAGATTGTATTCTGGCCAGCAAATTGGTTGGAGGGTCCAAACAAGACAGTCGATGCCACAGCATTGAAGCAATCAAGTTGTTAATGATTAAAACACGACCTCTGAAGGACAAGTTTGGCAAAATCCATTTCCATTTCTTTAATCTTCCTTCAACATTTTCCAAAAAACACTCCCAATTTTTCCCAGTAAAAGTCTGATTTCCTAAAAACACACCAAAATATTTAAAACCACCTTGTGTCCATGAAAGGCCACCAGGTAGGGCAATTTTTTATAGTCTACCCTCCATCATTACAGCTTCACTCTTATCCCAAATCACTCTTGCTGAGGAGCACTCACCAAAAAAATTAACAGTTCTTAAAAGGTAGTCTACATCATTTTGATTTATTGTAAAAACAACAACATCATCAGCATATGCAGACACTTTAAAAACAGAGTCAGTGTTGGGAACTGTAAAACCAGTGAGGCCTTGCCTTAGTTTACAAAGGAGGGGCTCGATGGCAAGAGAGTACAGCATACCTGAGAGGGGGCAGCCCTGTCGGACACACCTCTCAATTTTGAAAGGAGCACTCAAACCACCATTAATCTTAAGAATACTCTCAATGTCTCTATACAAGGCGTGGAACTTGGCGATGAACACTGAGCTGAAACCAAAGGCTTCTAGTGTCTGCCAAAGGTATGGATGTTCAACTCGGTCAAACGCCTTTTCTTGGTCTATTGAAATGAGACCAAGTTCCTTGACCAATGAGCTGTAGAGGTCCAAAACATCACAAATTAAAAAAATGTTGTCTGTAACCAACCTACCAGGTACACAGTAGGTCTGGTCTACATGTATGACCTGCTCCATCACCTTCTTCAGTCTGTTGGCCAACACTTCGGAGAGAATTTTGTAGTCAGTACAGAGGAGGGCAACTGGACGCCAGTTTTTAATGTCTTTCAAGTCACCTTTCTTGGGAAGGAGGGTGAGGACTGCTCTCCTACAACTTAGGGGCAGGTGACCCTTCCGCAGACTGTCGGACAGTACTTCCAGCAAGTCCTCACAGATCTCAGACCAAAACGTCTTGTAGAACTCCAATAGTAGACCGTCTATCCCTGGGGCTTTTCCACACTGAAGAGACTGGACAGCCACTGCTAGTTCTTGCAGAGTGATCTCGCTTTCCAGCTCTACATTCATACTAGCCATCACCTTCGCCAAGTCTGTCAAAAAATGACTCAGCACATGCGGTTTCTCAACAAACTCTTTCCTAAAGAGATCTTTATAGAAAGCAGCTGCAAAGTGACGGATCTCTGCAGACTCATGGATCAGCCGCCCGTCTTCGGAGCTGAGAGAGTGGATCATCCTCCTCTGACCATTCTTCCTCTCCAAACCAAAGAAAAAATGAGATGGAGCATCCTTTAGTGCAATGTTCTGGAACCTTCTGCGTACCACAGCTCCCCTAGTGGCCACGCCCAGTAAGTCAGTTAAAACAGATTTTTTGCCATTGAGAGTCTCAAAATGTCCTTTTTCTCCTGTGGAGCCTGCCAAAGACTGCAGCTCCAGTACTTCTCTCTCCAGGTCCCTGACAGACCTGGCCAAGTTTCCAGAGACATTGCGAGTATACTGTAGGCACAGATTCTTTATTTGACTCTTTCCTACATCCCACCACTGCTGCAAAGAACTAAAATTTGATTTTGTTAATTTAAAATTACTCCAAAAAAAGATAAAAGCAGTTTTAAAACAATTATCCGATAAAAGTGATGTGTTAAAATGGCAGTATGCACTACTGCACTTTATATTCTTGATAAAAACACAACACTGAATCAGAGAGTGATCTGTAAAGCCAACAGGGACTATAAAAGCACTTTTAAAAATGCTAAAATGGTGCTTAAAACTGTAAACCCTAGCTAAGGACAGAATATTGTCCATGCTATGGCTCCATGTGTACTGTCTAGCCTTACCATGAAAATTTCTCCACACATCACACAGATCATGAGCTTCTATAAGACCCTTTAGACTTCCCTTGGATGCAGCATGTGGCTCTGGATGATTCCTGTCCATGAAAGGATTTTGTGTACAATTAAAATCACCTCCCACAAATAAAAAGTCATCATTACTGCAATTTTTGATCGTATCATTTAAAATATTTAAAAAGGCCAATCTTTCTGTGCCTACGGTTGGAACATACACATTTATAAAAACAACTTTCACATTCTCAAAAACAGCTTGAACTTTTAAAATGTGGCCTGCAATTATCTCATCAATGTCATAAGAAAGTGGAATAAAATCTCGAGAAAATAAAATACCCACTCCACCACTGCTACTATTTTTGTGACTGAGGATAACTTCCCCTTGAAATTCCCTCC
This sequence comes from Pholidichthys leucotaenia, assembly GCA_020510985.1. Classification (NCBI taxonomy): domain Eukaryota; kingdom Metazoa; phylum Chordata; class Actinopteri; order Cichliformes; family Pholidichthyidae; genus Pholidichthys; species Pholidichthys leucotaenia. The sequence goes on from CM035843.1 coordinate 53,006,075, forward strand.
TCCAGTCAGCAGCATTGTCCTCAGAACTATGAGTTTCCTGAACAAACAGAACATTAATTTTCTTACATTCTGCAAGAGCAAAAACACGCTTGCTTGGACATTTCTCTTGCTCCACTGATATTGAGTGTGCCAAAATTAAAACTACACGTGTATAAGAGGGCAGCACCAATACAACAGAAAAGAAAGAATGAGCAATAAAAAACTAATCATCCTGGGCAATTTGGTTCTTAACTTTTAGTACAAGCTTTTTAGTCTGTAGACCTCCTGATCAGTGAAGCTTTCCTGCTCAAGCTCTCTCCTATTTTTCATGTAGGCCCGAGCAGAGTCAACAAAATGTTTTAGGTCAGGGAAAAAGTTTTCAACTTTAACCATCCTGGATCCCTTAGTGTCCTGCAAAAACTTCTGTATTTTTGTGAAGGGGTAACCACCTCCACTGGCCACTTCATCGCTGCTTTCACCATCACTCTCTATCTCAGACCCAGCATAAGAATCTGGCTGCGATAAAGAAACCTCAGAACTTTCTCTGACAACCCTTTTTAACTTCACTCCTCTGCTGTTTGTTTTCCAAATTCTTCCGTTTGACTGAAACTTTAGATAACTCTTCATCTATCTTAATATCATCCTCATCCTCCATCCTCATCCTCCAACACTGACTCAGCCACCATGGTAGCTGTCTCTTCTTGTTTTTCACTCACCCTGTGCTGTGATTTTATATTCATCTTTATAGTCCCACCGTCTACCTGTGCCTCATTTGGCTCATCTGTCTGATCCTGAGCGTGATCCCTCTCGGTAATCTCACCCTTGTCCACAATGTTGGTCTGTGCATAAGCCCTGCGATGTACTTTAACTTTTGCTGTTGTTCCGTTTATGACTGACAGACTGGCTGCGGAGGGCGGCAAAGCCGCCCCGCTGGCAGACAGCCCTGCGGCCTCGGCCGAAGCGCCCAATGTTGCAGCTGTGCCAGCAGCCTCGGAGTACGGCGAAGCCACCCCGTCGCCGAATGGCCCAACAGCCGCAGCGCCCGACAGCGAGGCCACACTAGCGGCCTCCCCCGGGTGATCACCCCCCACTCCCTGAGGGCATGATCAAATCAAATGCCCCTCCATTCCGCAGCCAAAACACTTCATATTATCAGAGGTGACATGGATGGTATAATCTAGCCGTCAATCCGGTACTTAAATATGAGGTTGAGGCTTTCCTCGCTGTTCTTTAAAATCATGAGCACCTGTCGTCTAAAAGACATGACATGCTTTAAATGGGGGGACTTACAACCGAGAAGGATGTGTTTAATGGGGGACAAAAGCTGCCCGTATCTTGACAGCTCCTTCTCCAACAGGTCATTCTTTAAAAACGGTGGGACATTTGATATTGTGATTCTTTTTGCGGGATTTACCAGAGACAGAACAAGAACCAGTGTGTCTTTAATTATGACTCCGCTCTCTACCACCTGATCAACTTTTTCAACACTGTCCAGGAAAATTACCATGGCATTATTCATTCTAGAAGCAAACTTAACGCTTTCATAGTCGACCAACTCCCCCACAGCCAGACTACATTCTTCCACTGAGCAGCTGACAGCCGGAGCCAATTTGACAGCATGCCGGCGTGTTAGCTTCTCAAACCCGGAACCTCGCTCCAAAACCATGCTGACCAGCAAAGCTGGCAGCAGAAACCCCCCTCCCAGAACACCAACCCCACCCCAGCTACAGAAAACAACGAAACTTAAGATTATTTAACAAAAAACACCTTAAACACAAAAAGATAAGAGAAAAGAGAAAAGTTTGAGACTACTCACTCACGCTGTCACACTCTCCCAGCTCACATTCACGACCACGCCCACTGAGAGAGAGAGAGAGAGAGAGAGAGAGAGAGAGACAGAGAGAGTTTCAAAAAATCCCTTTATTGCACAATTCAAAAATGCAAGAGCACCAATATCATTCCACCAAGCGTCTCACATGTCAAAAGTGCAAACATAGCTCATCCCCCTCTCCCACACAACAGAAAATATGCCCTACAGTCCATCTATTGCCTCCAAATTGTCCACCATGTTATAGTAAGGAAAACAAAAACAGGATCCACAGTGCCAGTGTTAGTAGTCCGATTCTTCCATGTAGTCCGTGCAAAGAAGAGCCACAGGCCTCCAGTTGTTAAGCAAGGCCAAGTCCCCTTCCTTTGGCAGCAGAGACAGCACTGCGTGCCTGCAGCCAGTTCCGTAACAGTCAACTAGAACGCCATAAAAGTCTGATCCAATAACATCCCCAAAGTGCTTAAAAAAGTCAGAAGAAAGACCGTCAAGTCCAGGTGCACGTCCCAGAGACATGTGACTAACTGCTACAGTTGACTCATCCAAAGTCAGTTCACAGTCCAGAGCAGGACTGTCCTCTGGGCTGAGCCTGGGAAGACCTCCAAGGAGTTGGTGTTGAGAGTCTATGCAACATGGTTCTGCAACAAACAGGGCCCCGTAAAAATCCACTGCATCTGCATGGCTCCTCATCTTGGATGGATTTGTAGTCCTTTGACCATGTGGGAGTTTTAAGCAGGTCATCTTTGCAGCAGTCTTGTCCAGATTGTAGAAAAAAGATGTTGGGGCATCCATGTCCTGCAGGCGAGCAAACCGTGACCTTGTAGTCCGTGCAAAGAAGAGCCGGGCAGCAGAGATAGTACACGCGCCGGCAGGAGACCGGTAAAGATCCAGTTCTATAACAGTCAATTAGAACGTCATAAAAGTCTGATCCAACAATATCCCAAAAATGCCTAAAAAAAAGTCAGAGTAAAGACCGTCATTTATTCCTTCTGTCGGGCACGCTTGACCTTTTGTCCTCCCGCTGCTTTACGCAGGGCTGTTAGGTGCTTTTTGAGGCGAAAACGTTTCCTTTCATCCAGGAGGTCAAGACCAACCTGCCTTTTTAGCACATTAACAGACTTAATAAATTTATCAGTGTCACTGAAGTAATCAGTGACTTTAATGGCCCTGTTATAGGTTTCATCCAGAAAAGCGTTTATTTCTTCCAGTGAATACAAACTCGTGTTTGTACTGCAAGTTGCCCCAATAGACTCAGTATTAGACACAGTGTCGGAATCAGATTCCATTTCCTCGTCAGCGCAACTCAGCTGATTGTTTGATTCAGCTGGCCCAGCGGATTCATCATGAGCCACATTTTCCTGGACGCCACCCACAGCAGCTGACTGGCGTTGTTCCGTCTGCTGCTCTGAAACGGTAGCAGCCACCGGAAACACAGCCGCTGATGTCACACAGCGAGATTCTGACGCATCATCAGTGACTTTTTGGGCGCCATCACCAGCGACGCTCCCAGCCGTAAGCTGGGCTGCGGGCACCACGGCCGGGCTGTCCACAGACACAGCGGCAGGCTCCGGAACAGGACCGGTGGAAGGCCCCACAACGTCGTCTGTAGTAGCGGCGGGAGCGGAGGCCGTACCGCCGGCCTCGGCTGCAGCGGAAGGCCCCGCCACGCCGTCCGCAGCAGCGGCGTGAGCGGAGGCCGCACCGGCGGCTCCAGCCGCGGCTCCATCAGAGCCCCCCGCCCGCTGCCCGTGCGGACAGACGAACCGTTTATGGCCCACGTCTCCACATTCAAAACACTTCATCTGTCCTGAGCTCGCATACACCATATAGAAGCCGTCCCCGTGTTTGACCCGGAAGGACACTTCCAGAGTTTGAGTTGGCGAGTCCAAAAACATGAACACCTGTCGCCTGAGTGATTTCACATGTTTTAACTTGGTATCCTTGCACCCCAAAGTCACAGTTCTAAACAGGCCGGCAAACTTCCCAAATCTGCGGAGCTCCGTCTCCAACTGCTCATCAGTGATGAAAGGGGGAACACCTGAGACGGTGATATGCGTTGATGGGACAGATAAGGGGGACACCTGAACATACATATCCCTGATAACAACACCGCTCCCAATCAGAGTGTGGACATCCTCCTCAGCAGCCAGACACACAACTACAGCTCTATTCATTCGGGACGCAAAGCAGATCGCATCATGGCCCACCTGCTCGCCCACAGCCAGAAGCACCTCCTCCACAGTAACACTGCTGTCCGGGGAAACGATCCGCACCCCCTGGTGGATAGACAGAGATGGCATTTCCAAGGTCGCCATCCTCCACCCAAAAAAACAAAAACTGAATATGCGGCCAGTAATAGAAAATCGAAAAAAAGTCCAAACAAAACACGGAGTTCCCTATTTCCGCCCTCCTCCTTCAGCCGCCGGAAACAGAGAGCAAGAGAGAGAGAGAGCGAGAGAGAGAGAGTTTTGAGTTTTAAAAAAATCCCTTTATTGTACAATTCAAAAATGTAAGATCACCAATACCATCATTCCACCCAGTGTCTCACATTTCAAAAGTGCAAACATAACTCATCCCCCTCTCCCACAGAACACAAAATATTTCCTACAGTCCATCTATTGGTGAATACCTCCAAATTGTCCACCATTTTATAGTAAGAGTACTCCACCTGGAGTCTGGCTTTTAACAAAGCCTTGAAAACAAACACAACATCCACATTGCCAGTGTTAGTAGTCCGATTTTTCCTTGTCAGCCAGATGGCAAGTTTAGCAGTACCAGATAGGAAGTTCATCAAAGTGTGCACAGACCTCTTTGCCACTTTATACTTTGGGCCGTAAATGAACAAACCAAAAGAGAAACATTCACCCAAATTATGAAACCACACTTTCAGAAGATCAAAAAGGCCAGATAAACGAAAACATTGAACAAACGAATGCTCCAGGGTCTCAACTTGGGAACAAAACAAACATTCCTCCCCCACATTAGGATCCAGGTGTGCTCTGTATTTATTCGTAGCTATTGCCCCATGTACAATCCTCCACTGGAGATCCACCGTCCGTTTCTCAATAGGGAGCTTGTACATGGACCGCCAGCTGCCGTTAGGGGGGAATACCGGCCCCAAAAACCCCGCCCACTTCGACTCTTTCACCTCCGTCAGAGAGCGCAGATTCAGAACTTTCACACAGATGTGATACACAGTCTTCTTCCCTACAAACTGGAACTTGCCTAGATGAGGATTTCCAAAGGACAGCAAGTGATCGTCCCCCTCCTGCCACTCTCCCACAGCTGGACTTATGGAAAGGGCAGGAAAGTTGGACACAGTGTCCTCATCCCATTGAGAGGAAAGAGTGCGGTTTTCCGCAAACGCTCTAAGAGGTCGTGGCAGGGCAGCACACACTTCCTTCACCACCCTATGCACCAGTCTGACAGATGTAATGTTGGCACTCCGCCCCAGCGTTTCTATCGATGTGGTTGACATCTTCATAAGATGACCAAGCTTACTAACAGATTGCAGCACTTGAGTGTCCATGAATTGAGTGAAAAACAGTGGTTCCTCGAACAGCCACATGCCTGGTGTCTCCTCAGGAATGTGGGCTACGGTGAAGACTTGCCATGCATGCAAGACAGATGTATAAAAAGCAGAAAGTCCAGTAAGGTCCACCTCCCCGGACTTCACGAGGAAAAGCTGCTTATCATAGCCCAAGCGGCCAACTCGCCTCAGGAGCAGTTTTGCAGTGTCCATCCAGCAGGGGCCACATCCATAAAGGAGCCGTTGCGCAGTCTGAAGCCTAAAACAGGCAATCTTGGACTGTATGTCCACCAGGCGCTGTCCTCCCTCGGCAACAGGCAGGTAGAGAACAGCCGCACGAACCCAGTTTCGACCAGACCAAAAGAAATCCACGATGATCTTCTGAACCTCCTCAACCAGGCTCCTGGGCGGTGTCAAAGCAATAAGCCTATGCCAAAGAGCCGAAGCGACCAGATTATTAGCGACCAGAACCCTTCCCCTATATGACAGCTGTGGTAGCAACCATTTCCATTTAGAAAAGCGAGCACACACCTTCTCCTTAATTCCCTCCCAGTTCTTGCGTTCAAAGTCCTCAGAACCCAAAAATACCCCCAACACTTTGAGACTGGCTTTCCCCCACAGAAGACCTCCAGGTAGCTGAGGAATGTCCTGATGTGACCACTGCCCCACCAATAAACCCTCACTCTTGGCCCAGTTTACCCGTGCAGAAGATGCTCTTTCATAAATAGATAAAGTGTCCACCAGATGCTGTACATCCCTGTGGGATGTGATGAAAATGTTGACGTCATCCGCGTAGGCAGACAAGACGATTGGACGACAACTACTGGAAGGTCCCGGCAGAATTAAACCACCCAGCTGAGTGCGCAACCTGCACAGCAAAGGCTCAATAGCCAAAGCTATACAGTTGACCCGAGATTGGACAACCCTGCCTTATTCCCCAACGTACAGGGATTGGCCGACTTAGCCCTGCCCCCATCTTTACCAAACACTCAGCTCCAGTATACAACAGATTGACCCACCTCAAAAACATTTTGCCAAAACCAAACCCCTTCAGTGTGGAAAAACAAATAAGAATGGTCAACCCTATCAAAAGCCTTTTCTTGGTCCAAAGACATAATACCAAACTCTAAATCATAACATTTACTGAGATGAAGAACGTCACGTATGAGAAAAATATTGTCCATAATGGTTCGGTCAGGAATACAATATGTTTCATCTCTATCTATGATTAAATCCAATACATTTTTCAGTCTATTTGACAGGGCTTAAAAAAACACCTTGTAGTCCATGCAAAGAAGAGCCACAGGCCTCCAGTTTTTAAGCAAGGCCAAGTCCCCTTCCTTAGGCAGCAGAGATAGTACTGCACGCCGGCAGGAGACAGGTAAAGTTCCAGTTCTGTAACAGGCAATTAGAATGTCATAAAAGTCTGATCCGATAATATCCCAAAATTGCTTAAAAAAGTCAGAAGAAAGACCGTCAAGTCCAGGTGCACGTCCCAGAGCCATTTGATTAACTGCTACAGTCAACTCATCCAAAGTCAGTTCACAGTCCAGAGCAGCCCTGTCCTCTGGGCTGAGCTTGGGAAGACCCTCAAAGAGTTGGTTTTGAGATTCTATGCAACATGGTTCTGCACCAAACAGGGCCCTGTAAAAATCCACTGCTTGGCTCCTCATCTCAGATGGATTTGTAGTCATTTGACCATGTGGGAGTTTTAAGCAAGTCATCAACTTCTTTTTTGCAGCAGACTTTTCCAGATTGAAGAAAAAAGATGTTGGGGCATCCATGTCCTGCAGGCAAGTAAACTGTGACCTAACAAGTGCCCCCTTCACTCTTTCCTGCAGGAAAGAGCTCAGGGCTGATCTCTTCTCCTGCAACAGAGGACCTGCGGCAGAATCCTGATCCCTAACCAAACTGTCCTCCAGCCTCTTGACAGCGTCCTCAAGTTCACCGACTTTGGTTTTGATGATGGCAATCGAGTTCGCAGTATACTGTTGACAAAAAATGCGAATTTGCACCTTGCCAACCTCCCACCACTGTTCCAGGGAACTAAAACGAGGCTTTGTAGTCCTCCAGTGTTTCCAAAAACACACAAAATATTGACAAAAAGTGGTGTCCTGAAGGAGCTTGTTATTGAAGTGCCAATAAGATTTAGTTCTTTCCCCTGGTGAGCTAATTAACACCACAGAGGCCAGATGATGATCTGTAAAACCGACGGGACTTACATTACTGTGGAGGATTCCCGGGGCAAAAGTTCGAGAAACATATATTCTGTCTAATCTAGCAGCACTGACCATATCATCTGTGACTCTGACCCAGGTATACTGTCTAGTGTTTGTATGTTTAACTCTCCATGTATAAAAGAGGTTGAACTGTACAGTGATATTTTTTAAAACTTGAGAAGACTGCAGATGAGGTTCTGCATTAGTGCGATCCAGATTGAAATCCAAGGTACAGTTGAAATCACCAGCAACAATAAGTTGGTCTTGGTGATTGCTCTGCAGTGCTTTTGCCAGTGTATTGAAAAAGGCAACTCTTCCAGAACTGTGATTTGGAGCATAAATGTTGATCAAACAAAACACGGAATTCCCTATTTCGGCCCTAACAAGGAGGAGCCTGCCCTTCACTACCTCCGCCACAGATAAAACTGTTGGATTTGCAGATTCCCCAAACAAAATGGCTACTCCTGCACTAAAATTTGTACCATGACTGAGTGAAAAAGGACCCTTCCACCACAAGCCCCAGTCCACTTCATCTGCTGAAGTGGTATGAGTTTCTTGCAAAAACAAAATGTTAAGATTTTTTTGTCTGAACAGGTCACCAATTAATCCCCTCTTATGATTGGCCCTCCCACCATTGATGTTTAGGGATCCTAATTGTATGTTTTGCATAGAGCGATAGATCTAAGGAACACCGTGCTGTGCCCATGTAAGTTATTTCATCTGTCGGCTGCCCTTGACCTTTTGTCCTCCAGCTGATTTACGCAGGGCTGTTGGGTGCTTTTTAAGGCGAAAACGTTTTCTTTCATCTAGGAGGTCAAGACCAACCTGCCTTTTTAGCACATTAACCGACCTAATAAATTTGTCAGCGTCACTGAAGTAATCAGTGACTTTAACGGCTCCGTTATAGGTTTCATCCAGAAAAACATTTATTTCTTCCAGTGAATACAAACTCGTGTTTCTACTGCAAGTTGCTCCAGTAAACACAGTGTCAGATTCAGAATCCATTTCCTCGTCAGCACAACTTAGCTGACTGTTTGATACAGCTGTCCCAGCCGATTCATCATGAGCTACTTTTTCCTGAACACCACCTACAACAGCTGACTGGCGTTGTTCCGTTGGCTGCTCTGAAACGGTAGCAGCCACCGGAAACACAGCCGCTGATGTCACAAGCTCTTTCTCACAGCTAGAGTCTGACGCACCATCAGTGACTGTTTGTGCCTCATCACCAGCCACGGTCGCAACCGTAAGCTGGGCTGTCCACAGACACAGCAGCAGGTTCCGGAGCAGGACCGGCAGAAGGCCCCACAACGTCGTCTGTAGCAGCGGCGTGAGCGGAGGCCGCGCCGCCGGCTCCAGCTGCGGCTTCATCAGAGCCTCCCGCCCGCTGCTTGTGCAGACAAGTGAACTGTTTATGGCCCACGTCTCCACATTCAAAACACTTCATCTGTCCTGAGCTCACATACACCATGTAGGAGCCATCCCCATGTTTGACCCGGAAGGACACTTCTAGTGTTTGAGTGGGTGAGTCCAAAAACATGAACACCTGTCGCCTGAGTGATTTTAATTTGGTATCCTTGCATCCCAAACTCAAAGTTCTAAACGGGCCCGCAAACTTCCCAAATCTGCGGAGCTCCATCTCCAACTGCTCGTCAGTGATGAAAGGAGGAACACCTGAGACGGTGATACGCGTTGATGGGACAGATAAGGGGGACACTTGTACATACGCATCTCCGATAACAACACCGTTTCCAATCAGAGTGTGGACATCCTCCTCAGCAGCCAGAAACACAACTACAGCTTTATTCATTTGGGACGCAAAGCAGATCGCATCTTGTCCCAACTTCTCACCCACAGCAAGAAGGACCTCCTCCACAGTAACGCTGCTATTCGGGGGAATGATCCTCACCCCCTGGTGGATAGACGGAGATGGCGTTTCAAAGGTCCTCCAGGCAAAAAACCAAAAACTGAATATGCAGCCAATAATAAAAGATAGAAAAAGACTCCAAAGAAAACACGGAGTTCCCTATTTCGGCCCTTCGAGAGAGAGATCGAGAGAGAGAGAGAGATCGAGAGAGAGAGAGAGAGAGAGAGAGAGCTGAACAAGGGAGTCCCGAGGATTAGCAAGGCGGAAGTGAGGGCAGCTTTCAAGAGGATGAAGAATGGAAAGGCAGTTGGTCCAAATGACATACCTGTGGAGGTATGGACATGTTTAGGAGAGATGGCAGTGGACTTTTTAACCAGATTGTTTAACAATTTTGGAAAGTGCAAGGATGCCTGAGCAGGGTGTCCGCGGGTCTTTAAAAAGTCTTAAATGTGTTTGTCCAAAATTAAGGCCTTAATTATCCTTAAAAATGACAATTAATCCTTAAATCCGCCTTTCAAAGGTCTTAAAAGTGACGCAAACACAGTGGACAAAATTGCAATATTTTCTTACGTTGTACAGTGAAATCTTTGTAAAGAATTTGGCAAATTTGTAATTACTGCTTTGCATTTTAGCACCACGGAGCGAAAGTGAGCGGAACCAAAAGCAATCATTTGTTTGTGGGGGGACGGGGCTACTTTCAGGTTTACACGTTATCAGCTTGCACTTCAGTGGCTGTTGGCAACGTCAGTCATGGGGAAATGTAAATTTAATCTTAGCTGGATGGATAAACCGACATTTGCGGCGTGGTTAAGACCGGTTCATGGAATTAACTATGAGGCCCGTTGCACGCTGTGCAAGAAGCTCTTTAAACTCGGCTTGACGGGAATTAAAGCTGTGGAATCGCATATGCAGAGCGAGAAGCACAAAATGGCTGCAAAAACCCGCCAACAAACGCCTGCCATTTTTCAGTACTGTTCCGTCTCATCAGTACCACAGACTTCAGCTCCATCTCCGATACCAGCAGCAACAGCAGCTCAAACCATAGCAACAGACCTCAGAGCAACCTTCGGGTCCACCGCTACACTTCAAGCAGAGGTACTGTGGTGTCTGCACAACCAAACCAAACACCAGTCCTATAATGCCAACGAAGGAGTCGGAGACATTTTCCGAGCTATGTTTACTGACTCAGAAATCGCTAAAAACTTTACGTGCGGTAAAGACAAATTGGCCTACATTTCAAAATTTGGTTTGGCTCCACACATCATTAAACTCCTTGTCACCGACGTTAACAAAGACAGCTTTACTTTGATGTTTGATGAAACCCTCAACCTAACAACTAAAACGAAGCAGCTGGACCTACATGTCCATTACTTCAAAGATGATCGAGTCCAATCCAGATACCTGGGCTCCCAGTTCATGGATCACGGAACAGCTCAGGATTTACTGCACCACTTTCAAGTAAGTAAGAACCCCACACTAAGAAATTACCAGTAATCTAGCTACAGCTTTTTTTTTTCCCTCAATAGAACACTTATAAGAAAAAGTGTTATACATCGTTGATGCTTGTTATTGTTGTTGTTGTTCTGTTTAAATATATCTTGATGACATGATGTTATCATTATTGCAGTTCTGTTGTTTTAATTCTTCATAAAGAACAAATTTTATTTTTCAAATGAAAAATTAAGTGTTAAAACATTTAAAAAGAACATTCCTGAAAATGTCACATTTGTGTTTGACATTACACATGGCATTGCCATGCAGCAGGTATGCCCATCAGTTTTACTTGTTGTTGTGTATATATACACTACCGTTCAAAAGTTTGGGGTCACTTAAAAATTTCCTTATTTTTGAAAGGAAAGCACTGTTTTTTTCAATGAAGATAACTTTAAACTAATCAGAAATACACTCTAATATCTAATATACATTGCTAATGTGGTAAATGACTATTCTAGCTGCAAATGTCTGGTTTTTGGTGCAATATCTACATAGGTGTGTAGAGGCCCATTTCCAGCAACTATCACTCCAGTGTTCTAATGGTACAATGTGTTTGCTCATTGCGTCAGAAGGCTAATGGATGATTAGAAAACCCTTGTGCAATCATGTTAGCACAGCTGAAAACAGTTGAGCTGGTTAGAGAAGCTATAAAACTGACTTTCCTTTGAGCAGGTTGAGTATCTGGAAAAAAATATTATTTCAAATACATATCATTATTTCTAACCTTGTCAATGTCTTGACTATATTTTCTATTCATTTTACAACTCATGGTGGTAAATAAGTGTGACTTTTCATGGAAAACATAAAATAATTGTCTGGGTGACCCCAAACTTTTGAACGGTAGTGTATATACTGTATATACCGTATATATATATATATATATATATATATATATATATATATATATATATATATATATATATATATATATATATATATATATATATTTCTGTTTTATTATATACTCAATTTTTATGCAACTGTTATGTACGTCGTTCTTTTCCTAACTGCTATTTTATTTCTGCATGTTAAGCACCTTGTAACTCTGCTTGATAAATGACACTCATTTCGTCCTCAGGAATATACTCAGCAGCTGGACTTGCAAAGGCTGCTCTCAGTCTCCATAGATGGACCCAATGTCAACTGGAAGTTCCTGGAACTGCTTCAACAAGAGCAGCGTGAGCAGTGTGGGGGGGCTCAGCTGATTGTGGTGGGGAGTTGTGGCCTCCACACTGTACATAATCAGATCACTGATGTCCAGGCACAGAAGCAGAAAGCTGCAGAGGAGAACTTAGAGGAGCTTAAGAAAAAGAGGCAAACTCTGATTTAGGTATCCACCAGCCTACACAGGGATGCTGATCAGCTTGCAGAAGAAGCTGAAGGAAAGACTGGAACCTTAATGGCCCAGCTCATCACAAAATCAAACACGCTGAGGAAGAGATACAAATTAAAACTGTGCGAATTAAAACAAGTGGAAGCAGAGCTGGAGACAAAAGCTACAGAACTCAGATCCATGCCATAATTATGGGAGTGAGGAGAGCATGGGAGAGCCCCTATATTCAGTTTAGAGATCTTGTTGTGTAATGTTCTTTAATGTTTGTTTTTGTCAAATGCTACAAGCACGTTTTCATAATTGTTTGAAAGATTGTCAGATCATTCAGACTGTTACAAGTAGAGATCGACCGATATGGGTTTTTCAGGACCGATACCCGATTATTAGTAGTTAAGGAGGCCGATAACCGATATTTGGAGCCGATATTCATTTGCAGTAAAAGTGTAAAAATTGGCGTAAAAATGTTGAATAATACAAACACTTAACTTCGTTTAACTGCCTAAAGCATGTTTATTTAACCAAACAAATAGAAAAATAGCTCCAGAAGTTAAATAAAAACTTAAATAGCTCCCTGAAATGTTTCCACAGTAAATAAAGTAACATTTAAATATAACTTATCTTTGTTTTAAGTTCAAACACAACAAAAAGTACAGGGAGTTAACAAGCTCAGCAGCAACTCTTGTAAAGTTAATAAATAAAAACTTATATAATAGCTCCGTGATTTTTTTTTTTTTACAGTAAAAAAAGTAAAATTTCACAATAACTGAAATGACTTTGAACTTTGTTTAAAGTTGGAACAAGAAGTGCAGAGTTCCCAGGCTCAGCAGTAACTCTTGTAAAGTTAAATAAAAACTTAAATAGCTCCCTGAAATTTTCCACAGTAAACAAAGTAAAATTTCAATATAACTGAAATGACTTATCATTGTTTTAACTTCAAACAAAAACAAAAAGTGCAGGGAGTTCTCAGGCTCAGCAGCATCTCTAGTAAAGTTAAATAAAAACTTGCTTCCAGAGGTTTTATAAAGTATAGCGAACAAAGTTAAACAAGATTTGCACAGAAATGTGAGTGTCAAATCAATTAGTAGTCCCAGTTGAGCAGCACGAGATTGTGGTGCAAAAAGCAAAGTTGTTCAGCGTGCTCTCCAGTGAAACGGCTTCTCTTGCATTCATAAATTGCAGAGATTTCACTGAACATTTGCTCACTTGGGGCTGATGAGGGTGGTGCACCAAGACATTATCTTGCTTGTTTGGCAAGTTGCTTGAAGCACCCTTCATTCTGTCTCCACCACTGAAGTGGATCCCCATTCCACCTGATCACTGGCTCCTCCAGGTACAGGTGTAGCTCATCCTCAACACAGCTGCTGGTCATCAGTGTGGGGTGCCAGCACTACATAAGACATTCTCCCATTGAGTCTGCGGAACGTTTAGAGCAGGACTGGCGAGCTAATGTTATGCTAAAAGCTAGTCAGCCTTGCATCTTCCCTGCAGCAAAACAAGACTGAATTGAATTTCTTACTCTCTCTCACAATCACACACACAGGCTTGTACAATCACGGACTGTTTCCACATTGATATTACCAGCAGCATTGTTTCAAGTAATTCACAGACATATGGGGTGGTACTACGAGCTAGCAGAGCTGCCAGTAATGTTTATTCCGCTCTTACGTTATTCTCCTGCTCACTGTAACGTTAGTAGTAGTTGTGAGATGTAGAGCACGGGGATGTTTATTACAGTTTCGAGAGAGTTTTCTGCATTTACGGTGACGTGTGCTTGCACTCCATACGTTCTCCACACGAAAAAACTTTCCTTTCCGCCGTGTGTGTGAGGACAGCTTCCACTTCAGATTGGCTCTGCCACTTACGCATGCTGCGGCTTGCTTAACCAATCAGATGGCGCCGTGGGTGGTGGCTGGAGACAGAAGTGGCAGGAGAGAGAGAGAGGCGCGGCTGCATCTGAGCCAAAACAACCCAGTTTTAAATTGATTTCTTGATATCGGCCCGTCGGATTTAAAAAAAGGCCGATACCGATATACGTCAAAATTCCAAATATCGGCCCCGGTAATCGGCCCGGCCGATAATCGGTCGACCACTAGTTACAAGTTGCCTGTGTTCTGCCTACAGAGTTGTGATCTTGATGTTTGTTATTTTTCAGCACTTTCAGTTCCATTAAATCTGTGGACAAAACTATTTTGCAATGTGGTCACACTTTTTGCTATTTCGCAGATGAAAGGTCTTAAATTTGATTAAAGTGGCCTTAAAAATGGTCTTAAAAAGTCTTAAATTTAACTTCCTTAAACCTGCAGATACCCTGCTGAGGAGTGGAGAAGAAGTGTTTTGATACCAAATTTTCAAGAACAAAGGTGATGCTTAGAGCTGGAGTAACTACAGAGGCATAAAGTTGACCAGTCACACTATGAAGATATGACAGAGTTGTTTAAGAGGAGAGGTGACAATCACTGAGCAGCAGTATGGTTTCATGCCAAGAAAGAGTACTGCAGATGCAATGTTTGCTCTAAGAGTCTTGAGGGAGAAGTATAGAGAAAGTCAGAAGGAGTTGCACTGTGTCTCTGTGGATCTAGAGAAAGCATATGATAGGGTGCCAAGAGGGGAAGTGTGGTTTTGTATGAGGAAGTAAGGAGTGGCAGAGAAGTATGTGAGGGTGGTGTAGGACATGTATGAAGACAGCGAGACGGTGGTGAGGTGTGCTGTAGGAGTGACAGATGGATTCAAGGTGGGCATAGGGTTACATCAGGGATCAGTTCTGAGCCCCTCCTTGTTTGCAATGGTGATGGACAGGCTGACAGACGAGGTCAGGCAGGAGTCTCCGTGGACCATGATGTTTGCAGATGACATCGTGATCTGTAGTGAGAGTAGGGCGCATGTGGAAGAGAACTTGGAGAGGTGGAGGTATGCTCTGGAGAGAAGAGGAATGAAAGTCATTTGAAGCAAGACAGAATACATAAGTTTGAATGAGAGGGAGCCGGGTGTAATGGTAAAGATGGAAGGAGTAGGGGTAGGGAAAGTAGATGAGTTTAAATACATGGGGTCAACCATCCAAAGCAGTTGGAAATGCACAAGAGAGGTGAAAAGCGAGTGCAGGCAGAGTGGAGTGGGTGGATGAGTGGTAGATGAGTGTCAGGGGTGATTTGTGACAGAAAGGTAGCAGCAAGAGTGAAAGCGAACATTTGCAAGACAGTAGTGAGACCTGCTATGATGTATGGTTTGGAGGAGGTGGTGCTGACAAAAGGACAGGAGGCAGAGCTGTAGGTGGCACAGTTGAAGATGCAAAGATTCTCATTGGGAATGACTAGGAGGGACAAGGTTAGAAATGAGTATATCAGAGGGACAGCTCAGGTTGAGCGATTTGGAGAAAAAGTAAGAGAGTCAAGGCTGAGAAGGTCTGGACATGTGCAGAGGAGGAATAGTGGATATACTGGACAAAGGATGTTGAAGATGAAGCTGCCAGGTAGGAGGAAAAAAAGGAGGATCACAGAGAAGATTCATGGATACAGTGATGGAGGACATGGAGAGGGTCTGTGTCACAGAGGAAGATGGAAGGGACAGGGTGAGATGGAGGCAGATGAGCCGCTGTGGTGACCCCTAAAGGGAGCAGCCGAAAGAAGAAGAAGAAGCTACAAATATTTCACTAGCAGTGGATCATCTCTAGACCATTAGTAACAATCCCAAAGCATCTTTATATGTAATTTGAAGTGTTTGCCTAAAAGTGTGCAGTTTGCACTGAATGCAAACAACTTTAGTTCATGCATACAGCTCTGGATTAGCATCTTTACATGTATGCCAGCCATTCAGTTTGAATATCTGTTGAATTCCAACACAAGGACACCTCAATCTACTTAAGGAGGTGCTGATTAAGTGATCATCTAAGCATGGTAAGATGCATGAAACAGAAATACAGATTCCTGAGTTCTTCCTAAATTAAAACTTACAGTAAGTATTGTATGTAGTGTTTGAGAATGAACATGACCTTGATTTCTTTGCATTATTTGATTGAAAAGCAATATTTTTTTGTTGTTGTTTTGGCCAGTTGTCATTTTCTGTAAATAAATGCTCTAAAAGACGGTATTTTGACATGGAATTTAGGTGAGTTGCTTTCAGTAGATTAGAGAATAAAACAAAATTATTCATTTTACTCAAACACATGTATAAATGAGACAGTGATAATTTTTCAGTGGTTTCTTTGGTCTCTTAATTTTTTTCCCAGAGCTGTATGTTGATTAAACCTACCTAAGTCAATATTTGCTTGATATGTCATACAACATTGCCTGTAAATATCATCTGTCATTTTCTCTGTGGGAAACATGATCAAAACACCCTGGTTGCACATTTAGAATATTCTCACAGTTTAAAATCAGAAATGTTTAAATGTTGTACTTGGTCCTACATATCATGACAAATGTATTAGAGGCATTATATCTAATGCCATGTTCCACACTATACTCATAAATATAGCATATAGACAGAAGATGCTGAAGACGAGTGCTATATCAACCACAGTATCGTCTGCATACATGACATAGATTCCTCAAGAATTCTGTTAACCGAGTGGTCCTCTCTTGTCTTTTACAGCCATAATTGTCTACAGGCTTCCATGGACCTGGAAGTGCAGCAAACTAATGATGAAGTTCATCCATGCAGGCTTAAACTTGTTAGCCTTCATCTCTGCTGTGATAGCCGTGGTGGCAGCGTTTGATTTTCACAATGCAAGAAATATTCCCAACATGTACAGTCTTCACAGCTGGCTGGGCCTGACGGCAGTTATACTGTATGGTCTACAGGTAGATACATTCTTGTTCTTCAGTGATTGTTTAGAGTTGTGGTAAGAGTTGTAGATGCACTGTAAAGCTTTCTTGTAATTAAAGAAAGGAGTGTGTTTTGAAATTTATTTTCCATCCATCCATCCATCCATCTTCTACCGCTTTTCCGGAGGTCCGGGTCGCGGAGGCAGCAGTTCAAGCAGAGAAGCCCAGACTTCCCTCTCCCCAGCCACCTGCTCCAGCTCTTCAGAGGGGATACCAAGGCGTTCCCAGACTAGCTGGGAGACATAGTCTCTCCACCGAGTCCTGGGTCTGCCCCGGGGTCTCCTCCCAGTGGGACGTGCCTGAAACACCTCAAGTGGGAGGCGTCCAGGAGGCATCCTAATCAGATGCCCATACCACCTCAACTGACTCCTTTCAATGTGGAGGAGCAGCGGTTCTACTCTGAGCCTCTCCCGGATGACTGAGCTCCTCACCCTATCTCTGAGGGTGAGTCCAGCAATCCTACGGAGAAAGCTCATTTCAGCCGCTTGTATCCGCGATCTCGTTCTTTCGGTCATTACCCAAAGCTCGTGACCATAGGTGAGAGTAGGAATGTAGATTGACTGGTAAATCGACAGCTTTGCCTTAGAACTAAGCTCCCTCTTCACCACAACAGACCGGTACAACGTCCGCATCACTGCAGATGCTGCTCCAATCCGTCTGTCGATCTCTCGCTCCATTTTCCCCTCACTCGTGAACAAGACCCCAAGATACTTAAACTCCTCCACTTGGGGCAGGAGCCTGTCCCCAACCCGGAGAGGACAATCCACCTTTTTCCGGCTGAGGACCATGGACTCGGACTTGGAGGTGCTGATTCTCATCCCAGCCGCTTCACACTCAGCGGCAAACCGTCCCAGCAAGAGCTGTAGGTCATTGCTGGATGAAGCCAACAGGACAACATCATCTGCAAACAACAGAGATGAGATCCTGTGGTCACCAAGCATGACACCCTCCATTCCCTGGCTGCGCCTAGAAATCCTGTCCATAAAAATTATGAACAGGACCGGTGACAAAGGGCAGCCCTGGCGGAGTCCAACTCTCACTGGGAATGACTCCGACCGAGTGTTGGCAATGCGAACTAAACTCTCACAACGGTCGTACAGAGACCGAATAGCTCGTAACAACAAGCCCGATACCCCATACTCCCGAAGCACCCCCCACAAAAATCCACGAGGGACGCGGTCAAATGCCTTCTCCAAGTCCACAAAACACATGTAAACTGGTTGGGCAAACTCCCACGAACCCTCAAGAATTCTCGAGAGGGTAAAGAGCTGGTCCGATGTGCCACGGCCAGGACGAAAACCACATTGCTCCTCCTGAATCCGAGGTTCGACCAACGGCCGGACTCTCCTCTCCAATACCTTGGCATAGACCTTCCCAGGGAGGCTGAGGAGTGTGATCCCTCTAAAGTTGGAGCACACCCTCCGGTCCCCTTTTTTGAAGAGAGGAACCACCACCCCGGTTTGCCATGCCAAAGGCACTGCCCCCGACCTCCACGCAATGTTGCAGAGGCGTGTCAACCATGACAACCCAACAACATCCAGGGCCTTGAGGTACTCGGGGCGAATCTCGTCCACCCCCGGGGCCCGGCCACCAAGGAGATTTTTAACCACCTTGGCGACCTCAGCCCCTGTGATAGGCGAGTCATCCCCCTCGTCCCCAAACCCTGCTTCCTCTGTGGAAGGCGTATCAGTGGGATTGAGGAGATCCTCGAAGTATTCCTTCCACCGCCCGACGATATCCCCAGTTGAAGTCAACAGTGTCCCATCCGCACCATACACAGTGTGGACGGGGAGCTGCTTTCCCCTCCTGAGCCGCCGAACAGTTTGCCAGAATCTCTTTGAAGCCGACCGAAAGTCTTGTTCCATGGCCTCACCGAACTCCTCCCATACCCGGGTTTTTGCTTCAGCAACCACCCGAGCTGCACTCCGCTTGGCCTGCCGGTACACCTCAGCTGCTTCGGGAGTCCCACAAGCCAACCAAGCTTGATAGGACTCCTTCTTCAGCTTAATGGCCCCCCTCACCACTGGTGTCCACCACTTGGTTCGGGGGTTGCCACCACGAGATGCACCGACCACCTTGCGGCCGCAGCTCTGGGCTGCCGCTTCAACAACAGAGGTGGAGAACATGGCCCATTCAGACTCCATGTCTCCAGACTCCCTCGGAATGTGGTTGAAGTTCTTCCGGAGGTGGGAGTTGAAGACCTCCCGGACAGGGGCCTCAGCCAGACGCTCCCAGCACACCCTCACTATACGTTTGGGTCTACCAGGTCTGAATGGCTTCCTCCCCTGCCATCGGATCCAACTCACCACCAGGTGGTGATCAGTTGACAGCTCTGCACCTCTCTTTACTCGGGTGTCCAAGACATACGGTCACAGGTCTGATGATACGATAACAAAATCGATCATCGACCTGCGGCCTAGGGTGTCCTGGTGCCAGGTGCACATATGGACACCCTTATGCTTGAACATGGTGTTCGTTATAGACAGACTGTGGTTAGCACAGAAGTCCAATAACTGAACACCACTCGGGTTCAGATCGGGCAGGCCGTTCCTCCCAATCACCCCCCTCCAGGTTTCACTGTCGTTGCCCACGTGCGCATTGAAGTCCCCCAGTAGGACAATGGAGTCTCCAGGAGGAGCACCCTCCAGCACCCCAGTCACAGACTCCAAAAAGGGTGGGTACTCTGAAACATCATTTGGTGCATAGGCACAAATGATGGTCAGGACCCGTTTCCCAACCCGAAGGCGCAGGGAAGCAACCCTTTCGTCCACCGGGGAAAACTCCAATATAGAGGCAGCAAGGTGGGGCGATACAAGAATACCTACCCCTGCTCGTCGCCTCTCGCCCGGGGCAACTCCAGAAAAGGCCAAGCTCCAGCCCCTCTCCAGGAGACTGGTTCCGGAACCGGAGCTGTGTGTTGAGGTGAGGCCAACTATATCTAGCCGGTATCGCTCAATCTCGTACACCAGCTCAGGCTCCTTCCCCACCAGAGAGGTGACATTCCACGTACCAAAAGCCAGTTAGAAAGCTTGGGATCAGTCCGCCAAGGTCTCCGCCTTTGACTGCCACCTAATCCACATAGCACCGGACTTCCATGATCCCTCCTGCAGGTGGTGAACCTACTGGAGGGCGGACCCATGTAACTCCTTCGGGCTGAGCCCGGCCGGGTCCCATGGGTGGAAACCCGGCCACCAGACGCTAGCCTTCGAGCCCCTCCCCCAGGCCTGGCTCCAGGGTGGGGCCCCCAGTAACCCCATACCGGGCGGGGTACACTGAATCCTTGATATACAATTTATCATGAGAGTCTGTGGATCGTTCTTCGTCTGGCCCTTCACCCAGGACCAGTTTGTCTTGGGATACTGTATGGTCTACAGGTAGATACATTCTTGTTCTTCAGTGATTGTTTAGAGTTGTGGTAAGAGTTGTAGATGCACTGTAAAGCTTTCTTGTAATTAAAGAAAGGAGTGTGTTTTGAAATTTATTTTCCATCCATCCATCCATCCATCTTCTACCGCTTTTCCGGAGGTCCGGGTCGCGGAGGCAGCAGTTCAAGCAGAGAAGCCCAGACTTCCCTCTCCCCAGCCACCTGCTCCAGCTCTTCAGAGGGGATACCAAGGCGTTCCCAGACTAGCTGGGAGACATAGTCTCTCCACCGAGTCCTGGGTCTGCCCCGGGGTCTCCTCCCAGTGGGACGTGCCTGAAACACCTCAAGTGGGAGGCGTCCAGGAGGCATCCTAATCAGATGCCCATACCACCTCAACTGACTCCTTTCAATGTGGAGGAGCAGCGGTTCTACTCTGAGCCTCTCCCGGATGACTGAGCTCCTCACCCTATCTCTGAGGGTGAGTCCAGCAATCCTACGGAGAAAGCTCATTTCAGCCGCTTGTATCCGCGATCTCGTTCTTTCGGTCATTACCCAAAGCTCGTGACCATAGGTGAGAGTAGGAATGTAGATTGACTGGTAAATCGACAGCTTTGCCTTAGAACTAAGCTCCCTCTTCACCACAACAGACCGGTACAACGTCCGCATCACTGCAGATGCTGCTCCAATCCGTCTGTCGATCTCTCGCTCCATTTTCCCCTCACTCGTGAACAAGACCCCAAGATACTTAAACTCCTCCACTTGGGGCAGGAGCCTGTCCCCAACCCGGAGAGGACAATCCACCTTTTTCCGGCTGAGGACCATGGACTCGGACTTGGAGGTGCTGATTCTCATCCCAGCCGCTTCACACTCAGCGGCAAACCGTCCCAGCAAGAGCTGTAGGTCATTGCTGGATGAAGCCAACAGGACAACATCATCTGCAAACAACAGAGATGAGATCCTGTGGTCACCAAGCATGACACCCTCCATTCCCTGGCTGCGCCTAGAAATCCTGTCCATAAAAATTATGAACAGGACCGGTGACAAAGGGCAGCCCTGGCGGAGTCCAACTCTCACTGGGAATGACTCCGACCGAGTGTTGGCAATGCGAACTAAACTCTCACAACGGTCGTACAGAGACCGAATAGCTCGTAACAACAAGCCCGATACCCCATACTCCCGAAGCACCCCCCACAAAAATCCACGAGGGACGCGGTCAAATGCCTTCTCCAAGTCCACAAAACACATGTAAACTGGTTGGGCAAACTCCCACGAACCCTCAAGAATTCTCGAGAGGGTAAAGAGCTGGTCCGATGTGCCACGGCCAGGACGAAAACCACATTGCTCCTCCTGAATCCGAGGTTCGACCAACGGCCGGACTCTCCTCTCCAATACCTTGGCATAGACCTTCCCAGGGAGGCTGAGGAGTGTGATCCCTCTAAAGTTGGAGCACACCCTCCGGTCCCCTTTTTTGAAGAGAGGAACCACCACCCCGGTTTGCCATGCCAAAGGCACTGCCCCCGACCTCCACGCAATGTTGCAGAGGCGTGTCAACCATGACAACCCAACAACATCCAGGGCCTTGAGGTACTCGGGGCGAATCTCGTCCACCCCCGGGGCCCGGCCACCAAGGAGATTTTTAACCACCTTGGCGACCTCAGCCCCTGTGATAGGCGAGTCATCCCCCTCGTCCCCAAACCCTGCTTCCTCTGTGGAAGGCGTATCAGTGGGATTGAGGAGATCCTCGAAGTATTCCTTCCACCGCCCGACGATATCCCCAGTTGAAGTCAACAGTGTCCCATCCGCACCATACACAGTGTGGACGGGGAGCTGCTTTCCCCTCCTGAGCCGCCGAACAGTTTGCCAGAATCTCTTTGAAGCCGACCGAAAGTCTTGTTCCATGGCCTCACCGAACTCCTCCCATACCCGGGTTTTTGCTTCAGCAACCACCCGAGCTGCACTCCGCTTGGCCTGCCGGTACACCTCAGCTGCTTCGGGAGTCCCACAAGCCAACCAAGCTTGATAGGACTCCTTCTTCAGCTTAATGGCCCCCCTCACCACTGGTGTCCACCACTTGGTTCGGGGGTTGCCACCACGAGATGCACCGACCACCTTGCGGCCGCAGCTCTGGGCTGCCGCTTCAACAACAGAGGTGGAGAACATGGCCCATTCAGACTCCATGTCTCCAGACTCCCTCGGAATGTGGTTGAAGTTCTTCCGGAGGTGGGAGTTGAAGACCTCCCGGACAGGGGCCTCAGCCAGACGCTCCCAGCACACCCTCACTATACGTTTGGGTCTACCAGGTCTGAATGGCTTCCTCCCCTGCCATCGGATCCAACTCACCACCAGGTGGTGATCAGTTGACAGCTCTGCACCTCTCTTTACTCGGGTGTCCAAGACATACGGTCACAGGTCTGATGATACGATAACAAAATCGATCATCGACCTGCGGCCTAGGGTGTCCTGGTGCCAGGTGCACATATGGACACCCTTATGCTTGAACATGGTGTTCGTTATAGACAGACTGTGGTTAGCACAGAAGTCCAATAACTGAACACCACTCGGGTTCAGATCGGGCAGGCCGTTCCTCCCAATCACCCCCCTCCAGGTTTCACTGTCGTTGCCCACGTGCGCATTGAAGTCCCCCAGTAGGACAATGGAGTCTCCAGGAGGAGCACCCTCCAGCACCCCAGTCACAGACTCCAAAAAGGGTGGGTACTCTGAAACATCATTTGGTGCATAGGCACAAATGATGGTCAGGACCCGTTTCCCAACCCGAAGGCGCAGGGAAGCAACCCTTTCGTCCACCGGGGAAAACTCCAATATAGAGGCAGCAAGGTGGGGCGATACAAGAATACCTACCCCTGCTCGTCGCCTCTCGCCCGGGGCAACTCCAGAAAAGGCCAAGCTCCAGCCCCTCTCCAGGAGACTGGTTCCGGAACCGGAGCTGTGTGTTGAGGTGAGGCCAACTATATCTAGCCGGTATCGCTCAATCTCGTACACCAGCTCAGGCTCCTTCCCCACCAGAGAGGTGACATTCCACGTACCAAAAGCCAGTTTAGAAAGCTTGGGATCAGTCCGCCAAGGTCTCCGCCTTTGACTGCCACCTAATCCACATAGCACCGGACTTCCATGATCCCTCCTGCAGGTGGTGAACCTACTGGAGGGCGGACCCATGTAACTCCTTCGGGCTGAGCCCGGCCGGGTCCCATGGGTGGAAACCCGGCCACCAGACGCTAGCCTTCGAGCCCCTCCCCCAGGCCTGGCTCCAGGGTGGGGCCCCGGTAACCCCATACCGGGCGGGGTACACTGAATCCTTGATATACAATTTATCATGAGAGTCTGTTGGATCGTTCTTCGTCTGGCCCTTCACCCAGGACCAGTTTGTCTTGGGAGACCCTATCAGAGGCAAATTGCCCCGGACAACATAGCTCCTGGGATCACTGGGGCACGCAAACCCCCCCACCACGATAAGGTGACGATCCATGAGGGGGAAATTTATTTTGTATATCCTAAAATATTGCAAAAGTTTCTCCTTAATAAAATGCAATTTTTCATTTTATTTGAATTTCTAATAGTGTTTTTGTTCAACATTGTTTGGTCTCAGCAACAGCTAATTAATTAACAAAAACACTGCAAGTACTAGTGGAAAAACTCCAAAGGATACAGTGTATTTAAATAAGATCAGATATTGTGTGGCAGTTGTTAGTATAATAGATGTGAACTAAATTGTTGGTAACCTTCCATTAAAGAAAGAAAGAAAATCCCACAATGGTCACTGAAATAACATGAAACTGAAAAAAGTAATAATACTTTTTTTTTCTTCTGAAAATCAATGAAACCAGACATTGGTTTTGAATTTTGGTTCAACAGAACCATTAAAAAAACCCTAATGAATCTAGACTGGACAAAAATGATGACACCCCTAGAAAAGATTGAAAATAATTTGACCATAGGGACATGTAAAGTGTGTCCTGTAATTAGCATCACAGGTGTCTTTAAACTTGTAATCAGTTTGGTATCATGGTGTGTACCACACTGAACATGGACCACAGAAAGCTAAGGAGACGGTTGTCTCAGGCGAATAGAAAGAAAATTATAGACAAGCATGTTAAAGGTAAAAGCAGCTTGATGTTCCTGTGACCACAGTTGCCAGTATTATTAAAAAGTATAAGCTTCATGGGACTGTAGATGAAATGCAACCCTAGGATGATCAGAAAAATAGTGTGTATTGTTTTAAAAAAAAAAAAAAGAGCCTAGAGGACCATCCAAAATCATTCAATCTGAACTCCAAGGTCAAGGTACATCACTTTCTAATTGCACCATGGGTCACATTTTGAACAATAATGGACTCCATGGAAGATGACCGGGGGGGCTCTACTATTGGCACATGCTTTCAAGCCCCCAAAATTCTGTGAGGTTGTGCTTTGAACAGATGAGACAATATTGGAGCTTTTGGGCCAGTCACATCTGCTCTATGTTTACAGAAGGAAAAATGAAGCATACAAAGAACAGAACACTGTACCTACTATGAAACATGGAGGAGGCTCAGTTATGTTCTGGAGCTGTTTCTGGCACAGGTTGTCTTGAATCTGTGCAGGGTACAATGAAATCAATTTATTTATTTATTGGTTTATTTGACAGGGACAAATGTACATTAATTGTATTGTATTATTGTACATTAATTCACATTACTGTAAAATGCACCAGAATTAGCCAAAATGGCTATTTTTCATCCGCAGTCCCCAGGCAGATGTTAAATTGTCACCCTAAAAAAAAAACAATTCAAAGTTACATTATTTACAAAAAATAATCTCAAGACTATCAAGGCCTTCTGAAGCAAAATGTGCTGCCCAGTGTCAGAAAGCTTGGTCTCAGTGGCAGGTCATGGATCCTCCAACAGGATAATGACCCAAAATGCACAGCTTAGACACACAAGAATGGCTAAGAACAAAACATTGGACTATTGTGAAGTGGCCTCTCTAGGAACCCTGATCTAAATCCTATTGAACATCTGTGGAAGGAGCTGAAATCTGCAGTCTAGAGAAGGCACCGTTCAAACTGAGGCAGCTGGAGCAGTTTGGTCCTGAGGAGTGGGCCAAAATACCTGTGGATAGGTGCAGAAGTCTCACTGAGAGTTAGGGCCCCTTTACACACCAAGGAGATCGTTGAGAGATTGGGCCAATTTTTGATCTTCGGGACTGCTTGGGAGAGTCTTGTGTGTTTTGGACTGAGGAGACTGCGGCGACTATGGAGAGCATTGATATCATTGATGGATCAAAACATTTTGTCATTTTCAAGTTATAGTAGACCTGGATGCCTCCCACTTGAGGTGTTTCGGACACGTCCCTCTGGGAGGAGACCCCGGGGCAGACCCAGGACTTGCTGGAGAGACTGTGTCTCCCAGCTGGTCTGGGAACACCTTGGTATCCTCTCTGAAGAGCTGGAGCAGGTGGCTGGGGAGAGGGAAGTCTGGACTTCTCTGCCTGAACTACTGCATCTGCGACCCGGACCTCTGGAAAAGCGGTAGAAGATGGATGGATGGATGGATGAAAGTTATAATAGTACAGTAGTTACACTATAGGATTTTCTTTCTTTAACGAAGGTTACCAACAAATTTATCCACTTATCTATATAGTACAATATTTGACATTCCTCTTTCAGAGGACTTGTTATTAAATTCATGACGTTTACATTTTTATTAAGACTCTTTAGACCACAGGTGTCAAACTCATTCCATGGAGGGCCAAGACCCTGCAGGTTTTACCTCCACCCAGTGTCTTCAACAGGTGATTTCTCTGAATTTTGTCCTACTGATTGCTGATCAGTGAAAACACCTGCTGAAGAGACTGGGTGGAAGTAAAACCTGCAGGGTCTTGGCCCTCCATGGAATGAGTTTGACACCCCTGCTTTAGACTGTACTGCTATTGTGGTTTCTTGACAAATGGAGTCATATTAAACAGCTCTGTCTCTCTGTGTCAATGAGCAGCTTGTTCTTGGAGTTGGCATGTACCTGATACCAGTTGCACCTGTATCCTGGAGAGCAGCATTTATGCCTCTACATGTCTACGGTGGCCTTCTGCTCTTCATCAGCATTATAGCTGTGTCACTTATGGGAATTACAGAGAAGCTCATTTTTAGCTTGTAAGTAAATGGTGAAGTAAAGGTGCGCATAAAAAATACAATTTAAATGTGTAACAATTGTAAATTCATCTTTTACATGATAAAGGAATGATCCAAAGTACAAGGACTCTCCCCCGGAGGCAATTTTTGTGAATTTCCTTGGGCTATTCCTGGTGGCTTTTGGAGTTCTCATTCTTTGGATCGCCACTCGAGCATCTTGGAAACGCCCCAGCGATCAGATCCTGCATACTCTGCATACCAATGAGGGAGGTGAGGAAAACATCAAAGTTGGACCAGCGCTGTCCCAGCTCTCCGATTCAACTGATGCTGAGACCGGAGTCGATGTCAGGAGGAGGAATAACAAATTTGATGATCAGGATAACTGATAGTATTATTAGATGAATCTGTTACTTTCTGTAGTGTTGATCATTCAAAATGAAAGCCTCAAATCATGCTTATCATCCATTATAACATCATCTCCTGCACCTTAAAAGATGTAAGTGTACTTAAAAAATTGACCTTTTTTGTTTATTCCAACATTTAAATATGCTTAGCCACTGCTGGAAGATGATTCAGCCAATGAGTAGAATTGCACTGTACAAAACTGATATTCTATACTTTATACTTATATATTGTATTTTCCACGTTTGTTATCTACAGTATATTTTATAATAAATACTGCATATTGGAGTCCTTACTTGTGTCAGTAACTACATTGAAAAGGAACTGTAGTCGTGTACTACAAGATAATTATCTTTGCAACTTGCTGTAATTCATCTCAGGGTTAGCATTGTCACCTCACAGCAAGAAGGTTGTAGGTTCGAACCCACCCCTGGCCAGTGGCAGGCTTTCTGTGTGCAGTTTGCATTTTTTCCCCATGTTTGTGTGGGTTTTTACTGGGTACTCCAGCTTCCACCCACACTCCAAAGACATACAGTATATGTTAGGTTAATTGGCATTAACTAAGTTGTCTTTGGGTATAAATGTGAACGTGAATGATTGTCTGTCTCTGTGTTGACTCTGTCATGGACTGGCGATCTGTCCAGGGTGTATCCTGCCTCTCACCCAAAGACGCTGGGTAGGTCCCAGTGCCCCCAGCAACTCAAAAAGGACTAAGTGGTTAAGAAGATGAACTTGCTGTCAATTTATATTGTGTATGATGGCTAATAGCACTGAAACATTATTTTGTATTTTTATTTTTATTAAGTTCTACTTCTTTCAGAGGTGTTGTCATGTACATTTTCATTTTTACCCCTCATCCTATTGTCATCATCCCATTGGTCCAGATGGTTGGGCCTTAACACCTACTTTGTGAACGTGATAACTCGAGAAAGAAATGACGAGTTCGAATTTGGGTGATCTCTGACCTCAATTTTTCCAAAATCTTGTAAATGGAGTAACTACAGAAAGAAATGGTGTTTTCAAATCATTATCATTGTACCTAAGATGAATCTTGGATGGCTTAGAAGCTGACCTCTGATTATGGGTTTGGGGTCAAATCGTCAAAGGTCAATGCTAACATTCCCTTTGCACTATTACTATAGAACGAGTAAAGCTAGGGTTGTAGAGGGAAAAGGAAAGGATGTGAGGCGAGGCACGAGCATTGGATGACAGACAATCTTTATTTTCCCCTCTAACAACATGATACAGCCATGAACCCCAGCACAGCCAAGCTGAGGCTGAGAAGTCTTTTCCAGTCTCTTTGCACTCTGCTTTTATTCAATTCAATTCAATTCAACTTTATTTATATAGCGCCATTTCACAACAACAGTCATCTCATAGCACTATCAACTGTAGGGGGGACCCCCACAGTTGCAGAAAGACCCCAGCAATCAGGCGATCCCCTGTGAGCAAGCACTTGGCGACGGTGGAGAGGAAAAACTCCCTTTTAACAGGAAGAAACCTCCAGCAGAACCAGGCTCAGGGAGGGGCAGTCATCTGCTGCGACTGGCTGGGGGGTGAGGGGATAGAGAAGAAGAAAAGAACAGACATGTAGAGAGCAAACAGCACGATGGGGACTCAATCTATGGGAGAGAACAAACAAATGTTAATGACCAGCAAAAAAAAAAAAAAAATATTTCATAGAGAGTGAGGAAAGGAGTGAGGCCCAGTGCATTACTGGAGGTCCCCCGGCTGACTAAACCTATTAGCATCATAACTAAGGGAGGGTTCAGAAACACATGATCCCGCCCTAATTGTAGGCTATATCAAAAAGGTAGGTTTTAGCCCTATTCTTAAAAACAGAGATCGAGTCTGACTCCCGAATCCAGATTGGCAGCTGATTCCACAGGAGAGGAGCTTGATAACTGAAGGCTCTGCCTCCCATTGTACTTTTGGAGATTCTAGGTATTACAAGTAATCCTGCATTTTGGGAGCGTAGTGCTCAGGATGATACGGTGGTATCAGATCTTTTAAATAAAAAGGAGCCTGATTGTTTAGAGCTTTGTAAGTAAGAAGAAGGATTTTAAACTTAATTCTAAACTCTATGGGAAGCCAATGAAGGGAGGCCAGAACCGGAGAGATATGATCTCTCTTTCTAGTACCTGTTAAAACTCTTGCTGCAGTATTTTGGATCAGCTGAAGACTTTTTAAAGATGTTTTAGGACAGCCTGATAATAAAGAATTACAATAATCTAATCTCGAGCTAACAAAAGCGTGGATCAGCTTCTCAGCATCACTCTGAGACAAGATGCTCCTAATCTTGGCAATATTACGCAAATGATAGAAGGCAGTCTTAGAAACAAATTTAATATGTGAATTGAAGGACAAATCCTGATCAAAAATAACTCCAAGGTTCCTCACAGAGCTATTAAGAGAAAGAGTAACTGCATCCAAACTGAAAGTTTGATTTGGAAAGGAATTTCTAAGGTTTTTTGGACCAACAAGAATGACTTCAGTCTTATCTGAATTTAATAGCAGGAAATTACAAGTCATCCAAGCTTTGATTTCCTTAAGACAGGCTTCTAACTTGGCTAATTGATTAGTATCATCTGGCTTCATTGACAGGTATAATTGTGTGTCATCTGCATAACAATGAAAATGTATACAGTGCTTTCTAATAATGTTGCCTAACGGAAGCATATATAAACTAAAAAGAGTAGGGCCTAGCACAGATCCCTGTGGAACTCCATGACTAAGCTTTGAGCTGAAAGAAAACTCATCATTTACATGAACAAACTGGAACCTATCAGATAAATAAGATCTAAACCACTGCAACGAAGTTCCATTAAGTCCAACATAGTGTTCTAATCTATCAAGTAGAATATTATGATCGATAGTATCAAAAGCTGCACTAAGATCTAAAAGGACAAGTACAGAAACTAGTCCATTATCAGATGCTATGAGGAGGTCGTTAGTGACCTTTGCTAAGGCTGTTTCAGTACTATGATGGATTCTAAACCCAGATTGAAACTCTTCAAGTAAACCATTTCCCTGCAGGTGGTCAAATAATTGCGTAGCAACAACTCTAAGATTTTTGAAATGAAAGGGAGATTAGAGATTGGTCTATAGTTAGCTAAAGCTCCTGGATCAAGTGTTGGCTTTTTGAGTAAGGGTTTAATTACAGCCGTTTTAAAAGCCTGCGGTACATGGCCTAAAGTCAATGAAGAATTGATTATATGAAGAATAAAGCTCCCAATAAGTGGGAAGACTTCTTTAAATAACCTGGTAGGAATAGGGTCTAAAAGACAAGTTGAAGGTTTGGATGAGGAAACTATTTTGTCTAACTCACAACGGTCAATTGGAGTAAACTCATCAAGACAGACATCAATAGAAGGAGTTGTAGTAGTTACAGTATTTAAGTTAACTGTGGGAAGAATCTGATTGATTTTATCTCTGATGGATGAAATTTTATTATTGAAAAAGTTCATAAAGTCCTGACTAGTAAGCTCTAAGGGGATGCTAGGATTGACAGAGTCCTGACTCTTTGTCAACCTGGCTACAGTACTGAAAAGAAACCTGGGATTATTCTTGTTCTCTTCTATTAATGCAGAGTAATAACTCGTTCTAGCTTTTCTAAGAGATTTTTTATAAATTAAAAGATGATTTCTCCAAGCTAAATAGATTTCATCTAAATTAGTAGAGTGCCATTTTCTTTCTAATTGACGAGTCTTCTGTTTTAAGCTACGAGTTTCTGTGTTGAACCAAGGAGTTAAAAATCTCTGATTAGACTTTTTCTTTTTTAAGGGGGCCACCAAGTCTAGAGCCTGATGCAGAGAAGCTGAAACACTATCCACCATGTTATCAATTACAGAAGGAGCAAGCTGTCTATAGCTTATTTCCGTTGTGTTGACACATGGCATAGAGGAAACAATCTGCATAAATTTGGAAACAGCATCATCTGAGAGGCATCTACTGTGATAATATTTTTCTTTAGGAGCCAAATAGTCAGAAATAGTAAAATCAAAGGTTAACAGACAATGGTCTGACAGTACAGGGTTATGAGGAGACACTACAAGATTTTCTATTTCTATGCCATATGTCAGAACAAGGTCCAATGTATGGTGGAGGTAATGAGTAGAATTTCCTACTTTCTGAGAAAACCCAATCGAGTCTAATATTGAATTAAAAGCCACATTAAGGCAGTCACTATCTACATCCACATGTATATTAAAGTCCCCTACTATAATTATTCTATCAGATTTCAGCACTAAATCAGCTAAGAAATCAGCAAATTCGGATAAAAATTCTGAATAGGTTGATGGGGGACGATAAACTATGGCAAATAAAATTGGGTTTAACCTAAAATTGCTAAAGTGCCCAACACTGAGGACCAGGCCCTCAAAGGAATTATAACATGTTTTTTGCTTTACATTAACTAGTAATTTGGAATGGTAAATTGTTGCTACTCCTCCTCCACGACCAGAACTTCTGGGATTTTGACAGTTTAAATAACCAGAGGGAGTTGATTCATTTAAACCAACATAATCCTCTTGTCCTAACCAAGTCTCTGTAAGGGAAATTAAATCAATCTGATGATCAATTAACAGATCATGGACTAACAGAGACTTGGGAGTTAGAGACCTAATATTTAATAAACCACATTTAATTTTTAAATTATGAGGAGGAACAGAGGCCAAATCATTCAATTTAGAGGCTTTATGTTTAATTTGAGTTTTACCAATATTTTGCTTTATCACTTTGGGATGCTTATACATTATATTTTTATTTACTTTGGAGGGAGCAGACAACGATTCTCTGATGGGGAAGACAGGGGCTAAGCTGAGGGGTGGCGGATGAAGAGGAGCTGCAGAGAGGCGTGTAAGACTGCGACTCTGCTTCCTGGTCCCAACTCTGAGTAGTCATGGTTTTGGAAATTTGGATAAAAAAGATGCCAGCTTGTTAGATAAATGAGAAGCACCATCCAAAGTGGGATGAATGCTGTCTCGTCTCATAAGACCAGGTTTTCCCCAAAAAGAGCTCCAATTGTCAATGTAGCCCACGTCATTTTTAGGACACCACACAGACAGCCAGCGGTTCAAGGATGACGAGCGACTAAACATGTCATCACTGGTCAGATTGGGGAGGGGCCCAGAGAATACTACAGTGGCAGACATCGTTTTTGCAAAGTCACACACGATTCTATATTAAGTTTCGTGACTTCCGACTGCCGGAGACGGATGTCATTAATGCCGGCGTGAATAACAATTGTGGAATATTTAGAGTTACTTTTAGCCAGCATTTTCAAATTTGACTCGATGTCGCCTGCTCTGGCCCCAGGAATGCATGTGACTATGGCCGCTGGAGTCTCTAGGTTCATGTTTCTGACTACAGAGTCGCCAATGATCAGAGTTTTTTCCTCAGCGGGTGTGTCGCTGAGCGGGGAAAAACTATTAGAAACGTGAACAGGTTGGTGGTGAACCGGGGCTTTGCGACTAGGCTTCCTTCTCACCGTCACCCACCCAGTCTCCTCGCTGCTGAGGAGAGCCGGGGAACCGCTGACAGTGGGACCTAAGCTAGCTAGCTCCGCTGCAGCTAATGGGCGTCCGTCGAGATTAACTGGCGCAGACGGTGTTTCAATGCAGCGGAGCCGGGATTCCAAATCAGACAACCTCGCCTCGAGCGCCTCAAAAAGACAACATTTATTACATTTACCGTTATCACTAAAAGAGGCAGAGGTGTAGCTAAACATCTGACAGAGAGAGCACACCAGAGGAGGAGAGGAAAGAGAGGTAGTAGCCATAGCTAGTGGCTAGCTAGTGGCTGGAGAGCTGGAGAGCAAACCACACAGGCAGACAGCAAAACAGGAAGTGACGATACGTTACCACAAGGAAGTGACAATGTTCACTGTTTTATACTGTGACGTTGGCGAGGTTTACACAAAGAAGAGGAGCAGATGGTTGTGACGAACAGGCTTTATTCAAACACACCCTGAGCACAGACAGGATGGGAGGTCATCCTCCCAGACCTCCGTTTCAATCATGGTTATACAACACATGATACATCTTGCCCTAATCCTGCCTATAAAACACTGCTGGGTCATTATAACGCAGTTATAATGATACAGCAGTATAATAACTCAGTAACAACATTTAAGCAAACACACAAAATAACGTCCTCTGTTGCAAAGCATGCTGGGGAAATCCCTGCCCCCCCCCTTAACACAGCCCCGACGTTACACTGCCCCCCCCCCCCCAGACTGGTTTCTGTCCCCAGAAAAATTAAAGTCCAATTCAAAAGTCCAATACAAACTCGTCCAGGTGTTGGGGCAGCCTTCATTGCTGACGACCAGCACGTACAGGCCCCCTAGTGCCCATCTGAGTCTCAGTCGGAGTATCTGGTCGGGATGAAAGCTCTGGTTCGACCACCAGCGGGGCGGATGGCTGATACGGGGCGAGACGGTCACGGTGGAGCACCACGACCCGGTCCCTTTTCTTTAGCCTCACCCTGTACACCACATCCGACAGTCTCTGCAGAACCACGCACGGTCCCGACCAATGGCTCGCCAGCTTCGTTGATTGTCCTCTTTTTCTCTCAGGGCAGAAAACCCAGACTCGATCTCCCAGTGCAAAGTCCCTCCCCTGGCAGTGGGAGTCATACGCTCGCTTCTGCCGACCCCCCGCCGCTGCCAGGGCCTCCCGAGCCAGTTCGTGCACCATGTGGAGACGTTCTTTCAAACAAAAAAAATAATCCAACCCGGGTTTGCCCTCCACCTCCAGCTCGGGGGGGGGGGGGGCAAATACCAAATCCACCGGTGTGCGCAGCTCGCGTCCAAACATGAGTGCCGCAGGGGTGCACCGGGTAGATTCCTGAGCTGCCGTCCGGTATGCCCACAAAACAAAAGGCAGATGCAGGTCCCAGTCTCGCTGTCGCTGGTCCACTAGGATAGCGAGCTGGGTGGTGAGGGTCCGATTGAATCGTTTGGCCAGGCTGTCGCTCTGTGGGTGCAGCGGGGTGGTCCGGGTCTTCTGGATGCCCAGCCGCTTGCAGACCTGTCCGAAGACCTCCGCCTCGAAGTTCCGACCCTGATCGCTGTGCAGCTACTCCGGTGCGCCAAACCGACAGAACATTTCGTCCATCAGCTTTGATGCAGTTGTAGCGGCGCTCTGGTCCGGGACAGCGTACGCCTCTGGCCAAAATAATCCATTGCGACCAGCACATAGCGGTTCTCCCGGTCCGTGGTTGGGAAAGGGCCCAGGATGTCCACTCCCACCTGCTCCATCGGTGCTCCCACCCGATACTGCTGCAGGGGAGCGTGGGATCGCTGAGTTGGCCCTTTCTGAGCTGTGCAGGTGTCGCAGCGGTGGACGTGGAGCTCCACGTCCTGATGACACCCGGGCCAGTAGAACCGGGCTTGAAGACGCTGCAGAGTCTTTGTCACCCCGAAGTGGCTCGCTTCTACTGCCCCATGAACCAGCTGGAGTACGTTGGGCCGGAGTCGACGAGGAACCAGCAGCTGCCAGACGTGCCGCTGCCCAGCTGGAGTCTGCCACTGCCGATACACCACGCCCTCGTGGCAGCGGAGGTTGGCCCACTGGGAGTGTAGGGCCTTAGTCTCTGGGTCCAGCGCAGCCACAACCTCCCAGGCAGGCCGCTGTCCTGCGTCCAGCCACTGCCGAACCCAAGAAATTTGATTTTTTTTTTTTGATTTTGTATACTTTATTGATCCCCAGAGGGGAAATTCAGGGCATCCACCTGGATGGATGAAGCAGCCACGGTACGGCGCTATCCCTTTACCATTCACACACACATTCACACCTAGGGCCACTTTAGAGTCTCCAATTAACCTAACCTGCATGTTTTTGGCCTGTGGGAGGAAACCGGAGAAATCCTGGAGTAAACCCACGCAGATACGGGGAGAACATGCAAACTCCACACAGATCACTGTTGGTCAGGGGCTGGGATCGAACCAGGGATCCCATGGCCAAGGGTGAGTTGCTGTGCTGGCACAGTGCTAACCACTGCACCACCGCACCGCCCGGGTGGCGGGTCTCTGACCGGGTCTCTATGCTGCTCGCTCTGCAGCTGCTGCATGTCAAGGACCTCTGTGACGTCATCGCTGGGGGAGGCTGCCTGATCATCTGAGGAGGGGCTGCGCGTCGCTGCGTTATTCCTGCTCGCAGCGGTCCGGAGAGCAGCAGCCCGTGGGACGACTTTGTCTCGATCCTCAGCCCGCTGGCAGTGACGACACTCCTCTGTTGCACAGGGGCGCCGAGACAGTGCGTCAGCGTTGGCATGGAGGCGGCCTGCCCGATGCACAATCTGAAAATTATAATCCTGCAGTGCCTCCAGCCATCTCGCCAACTGTCCACCCGGCTCTTTAAAGTTCAATAACCAGGTCAGGGAGCGTGATCCGTCCTGAGCTGGAATTCCCCCCCCCCCCCCGTACACATACAGGCGGAAATGACGCAGCCCTTGAATGACAGCCAACAGCTCTCTGCAAGTCACACAGTAATTCCTCTCGGCTCTGCTGAGAGTGCGGCTGAAAAAAGTGACTGCCTGCTCTCCGTGTTCTCCCTCCTGGGATAGCACTGCCCCAATGCCCTGGTTGCTGGCGTCCGTGTCCACGATGAAAGGGCGGTTCTTGTCAGGATACTGCAGGATGGGGGCGCTGATGAGTGTTGCGCGAAGCTGGGAAAAAGCAGCAGCACAATTTTCACTC
This sequence comes from Pholidichthys leucotaenia, assembly GCA_020510985.1. Taxonomy (NCBI): domain Eukaryota; kingdom Metazoa; phylum Chordata; class Actinopteri; order Cichliformes; family Pholidichthyidae; genus Pholidichthys; species Pholidichthys leucotaenia. The sequence continues at coordinate 53,041,722 of CM035843.1, forward strand.
CACTGAAACGTGCGTCCTTTCTGCGTCAGCTGATGCAGTGGGCTGGCGATGGTGGCCAAGTCTTTCACAAACCTCCTATAATAGGAGGCCAGTCCGAGAAAGCTCCTCAGTTCTCCCACATTCTGCGGCACTGGCCAGTCTCTCACCGCCGCTACTTTTTCTGGGTCCGTGGCGACTCCCGCTGCGCCGACGACGTGGCCCAGGAAGGTGGTCTCCCGCCGGAATAGGTGGCATTTCCTCGGGTGTAACCATAGCCCAGCCTGTCGGATGGCGTCCAGTACTTCTTGGAGATTTGACAGGGCGCTGTCAAAATCAGCTGCATGCACCAGTAGGTTGTCCAGGTAAACAACGCAGCGACTCCGGGTCACGTGAGCCAGCACTCGCTCCATCAAGCGCTCAAAGGTGGCCGGGGCGTTGCAGAGTCCAAACGGCATCACTTTAAACTGGTACAGTCCCTGCCCAATGGAGAAGGCTGTTTTTTGGCGGGCCTCAGGTGACAGCTCTACCTGCCAATAGCCGCTGCGTAGATCCAGTGAGCTGAACCAGCTGGAGCCGGCGATGTGGTCCAGCGCGTCATCGATGCGGGGCAGGGGGTAGGAATCCTTTCGGGTGACGTCATTCAGGCGCCGGTAATCCACACAGAACCGCCATGACCCGTCCTTCTTCTTGACCAGCACCACCGGCGCCGCCCAGGGGCTGCTGGAGGGCTCATTGATGTCTACCTCCAGCATTTCTCGCACTTTTTGTTCTGCTACTGCCGCCTTGAAAAGGGCAGCCGGCGTGGGCGGAGTCGAATTGGCCTGGTCTCACCGGTGTCGATCTCGTGCTGCACCAAGCCAGTCCGGTTGCATTCCTCATCCTTTGCGGCGAAGACACCCATATACTGTAACTGTCCAACAGTTCCCGCAGCTGGCGTCTCTGTCCCGGCTCCAGCCCGCTGCAGCTCTGCCAAAATAATTCCTCGACTGCCTGCTGCGTCTCTGCTGACACGTTGACCCCTCCCCTTGCTGTCCTTGTGTGTGCTCGTGCTTTCTCTGCCCGCGCTGGTGACGTCATTGTGTCCGGTCCTCGCGGTGGCCCGCCTGGTCCAGTCCGTCCTGGCGGTCCCTCGATTGCTCAGGCCTCCGTGTTCCTTCTCTGGGTTCTGCTGTGAAGCGTGATTCACTCTGCTCTGCTCACTCTTCCTCTGCTTCACTGAGACCTGGCTCAAGGAAAAGACACCGGACAGCGTGCTCCTCCTCGAGGGATTTCAGCTGTTTCGTGCAGACCGCGACACGAGGCTCTCCGGCAAGACCACAGGCGGAGGAGTCTGCTTCTACATCAACAGCAGCTGGTGCTCCGATGTAACTGTGATCTCCCAACACTGTTCTCCTGCTCTGGAATATTTATTCATCAACTGCAAGCCATTTTATTCCCCGCGTGAGTTTGCTTCATTCATCCTGGCCGCTGTTTACATCCCGCCCGACGCGGACGTGCGCGAGGCTCAGCGCGCGCTCGCGGATCACATTCAGCAAGCGGAGCGGACTTTCCCGGACTCTCTGGTTATTGTGGTTGGCGACTTTAACCAGAGCAACCTGAGCCACGAACTCCCCCGGTACAAACAGTTTATTAAATGCCCCACCAGAGGAGAGAACACGCTGGATCACTGTTACACTACAGTTAAGGACGCGTATCGCGCTGTTCCCCTCGCTGCGCTCGGACTATCTGATCACGTGATGGTCCACCTGATTCCCACATACATACAGAGACTGAAGCTCACAAAACCTGTTGTGAGCACTACGAGGAAATGGACCAGTGAAGCTGTGGAGGAGCTGCGCACGTGTTTGGAAATAACTGACTGGGACATGTTTAAAGGAGCCATGCATGATCTGGATGAGTACACGGACACTGTGACCTCATATATCCACTTTTGTGAGGAGAGCATTCTTCCATCGCGCACCAGGGTGAGTTACTCCAACGACAAGCCCTGGTTCACAGCTAAGCTCAGACAGATCAGGAAGGAGAAGGAAGCAGCGCTGAAAAGTGGAGACTGGGACTGCTACAGGGAGGTCAAATACCGGTTTAGCAGAGAGCTGAGGAGAGCTAAATCTGTGTATTCTGAGAGACTCCAGCAACAGTTCACTGCTAACGACTCTGCTTCTGTGTGGAGAGGACTGAGGCAAATCACCAACTATTGGCCTCAGGCTTCTAAGGGACAGGATGACAAAGCCCTTTGTCAAAGACTGTCCCAACACTATGCCCGTTTTGACACCTCGTCAGCTGTGTCCAACTCCCCCTCCCCCCAGTGCCACTGCCTCCATGGTCCCCACTTCATCAAAGGCGCCCCCCCTCCTCCCCCCTGCCCTTGCCATCAGTGAGCAGGACGTGCACAGACAGTTCTCCAGACTGAACCCGCGCAAGGCCCCCGGTCCGGACGGCGTGTCTCCCTCCACCCTGAGACACTGTGCGGAGGAGCTGACTCCTGTCTTCACAGACATTTTTAACACCTCCCTGAAGTCATGCCACGTGCCGGCCTGCCTCAAAACCTCTACCATCGTCCCTGTCCCCAAGAAACCACGGATCACTGGACTTAACGACTACAGACCTGTAGCGCTCACCTCTGTAGTCATGAAGTCCTTTGAGCGCCTGGTCCTGCCCCACCTCAAGACCATCACCATTCCCCTCCTGGACCCGCTGCAGTTTGCCTACAGAGCCAACAGGTCTGTGGACGACACAGTCAACCTGGCCCTCCACTCCATCCTGCAGCATCTGGACTCCCCGGGAACCTACGACAGGATCCTGTTTGTGGACTTCAGCTCTGCATTCAATACCATCCGCCCCGCTCTGCTCCAGGACAAGCTGTCCCTGCTCAACGTGCCTGACTCCCTCTGCAGGCGGATCACCGACTTCCTGACGGACCGGAGGCAGCATGTGCGGCTGGGAAAGACTGTCTCAGACTCTGTTAGCATCAGCACCGGATCACCCCAGGGCTGTGTACTTTCCCCCCTGCTCTTCTCCCTGTACACCAACTCCTGCACCTCCAGCCACCAGTCTGTCAAGCTGATCAAATTTGCGGACGACACCACCCTCATCGGGCTCATCTCCAACGGCAACGAGTCCGTCTATAGGAGAGAGGTGGCCCAGCTGGCGTCCTGGTGCAGCCACAACAACCTGCAGCTGAAGACAGTGGAGATGATCGTGGACTTCAGAAAAGTCACAGCCCCTCTGCCCCCCCTTACCCTCACAGACTCTCCCATCACCACTGCGGATTCCTTCCGCTTCCTGGGCACCACCATCACCCGGGACCTCAAGTGGGAGCCGACCATCAGCTCCCTCATCAAAAAGGCCCAGCAGAGGATGTTCTTCCTGCGGCAGCTGAGGAAGCTCAAGCTACCCACCAAGCTGTTGGTGCAGTTCTACACAGCCATCATCGAGTCCATCTTCACCACCTCCATCACCGTGTGGTACGCAGGAGCCACCGCCAGGGACAGACTAAGACTGCAGTGCGTTGTGTGCACTGCTGAGAAGGTGATCGGCTGCAAGCTCCCATCCCTCCAGGATCTGTACATCTCCAGGACCCGGAGGTGTGCAGGTCGGATCATAGCCGACCCTTCACACCCTGGACACGCACTGTTTGCCCCCCTCCCCTCAGGCAGAAGACTTCGGTCCATTCAGACTAAAACCTCCTGCTATATGAACAGCTTCTTCCCCTCTGCCATCAGACTGCTGAACACTAAGTGACTTATTAGACTCTCGTGCACTATATACAGCAGCTCAACCGGACTCATGACAATTATCACTGTTTTCTTTTTGCACTACCGACTGCACTATGTGGAACTCCACAATATCTGCTGCTTGTTAATATATTTAAAAATTGCATAGATTAGTATTACTTATTCATATTCTACCTTTTATTGCATGCATAGTTTTTTATTTTTATCTTTAGTGCTACTCCATGTTTAATGTTGCAGCATTGCACCGAGACAAATTCCTAGTTTATGTACTACATGAACAATGGCAATAAATCGCATTCTGATTCTGATTCTGATTCTGATTCTGATGGTCCGGTTTCCCAGCTGGAGGGACGGTCCGGCGGTGTCGATCTTGGCGTTCCATGCTGTGAACAGGTCTAGTCCAATAATACAGGGGTCTTGGATGTCAGCCAGCCAGAACGGGTGTTTTATGTTCTGACCGGCCACCCCCACCACGAGAACTCTCCGCCCCCCCAATCTGGCGTGCTCACCGGTAGCTGTGGTGACGCAGCGCTCGGTAGGTTCCCACCCCTGTGGGGCCATCTCGTTCGTGCCCGGCAGCACACCGGGTCGGACCAAGGAGATTGTAGAGCCGGTGTCAATCAAGGCCCAGATCGACATCTTCTCCAGGCTGCACTGTAGATACATCCCTGGCGAGTGTCCAATTCGGCCCATGCACGGTGACAGCTCATCAGTTTGTCGTGGGGTGGGTGCAGGGCAGTACCGTGCGATGTGTCCTGGCTCCCTGCAGCAGGAGCACCCTTCCACGCGCCGCTGTGGCCGTCTTCTCCGTGGACGCGCTGCTGTGGTCTGCCGTAACTCCTCCTCCTCCCCCTCGCTCTCAGCCGTGGCCTGGAAGGTTCTTTGTCTTGGCGTCAACGCTTCGATTGTACGATTCATCAGCGGCTCCACCCGCTCCGCTTCTGCCACTGCAGTCTCCCAGTCGCTCGCGGCATTGATCTGGACGTGGCTCTGGAGCTGGGCCGGGCGGAGACCTTGGATGAAGTTCCGGAGGGCGAGCTTCTCTACCACCTCCGGTGCGAAGTCCGGGTAGCTGCGCCGTGCTAACAGCTGTATGTCCGCCGCGTAGGCTCCTAGGCTTTCCTGGCTGCTTCGATGGCGGTTGGTCAGCTGTTCCTGGGCGTGCTCGGTGTCGGCCGTTCTCCCAAATCGTCTCCGGAGTGCTCCTTGTAGCGCTGGCCAGCTGCAGCGCTCCTCCGGCCAGAGGTCAGAGAGCGTGCAGAGAGCCTTCCCTTCCAAGGCCAGCGCGACCTGCACGGCGGTTTCCTCTGGTGACCAGTCCTTCAGTGCGACGGCCAGCTCGACCTGGACCAGGTAGTCATCCACCATGGTCTCGCCGTTGAAGCGGGGAATCTTGGCCCGCTGCCGGAGGGATGGGACGGTCACCTCCTGGTCGATCGCTGCTCCTGATCGCCGTGGAATCGCCAGCCCGTCCTGCTCTGAAAAGGGCGGGAAGCGGGGCTGGTTTGCTCTGCTCAGCCCGCTCTGCCTTGAAAAAGGCAGAAGGCAGGGTATGCTGGTCCCGTCGGGTCCGCTGCTCCATTCATCCCGGCGAGCCACTCCGGGGGTCGGTGTCTCAGCTTTGTCGTCCGTTCCCAGCTGAGCGATGAATCGCTCCAGCTGCTGGATCTCCGCTCGGATCCTGGCTTCCATCTGCTCCATACCCACTTCTGACACCAGTGTGACGTTGGCGAGGTTCACACAAAGAAGAGGAGCAGATGGTTGCGACGAACAGGCTTTATTCAAACACACCCTGAGCACAGATAGGAGGGGAGGTCATCCTCCCAGACCTCCGTTTCAATCATGGTTATACAACACATGATACATCTTGCCCTAATCCTGCCTATAAAACACTGCTGGGTCATTATAACGCAGTTATAATGATACAGCAGTATAATAACTCAGTAATAACATTTAAGCAAACACACAAAATAACGTCCTCTGTTGCAAAGCATGCTGGGGAAATCCCTGCTCCCCCCCCTTAACACAGCCCCGATGTTACAATACCTTTATTACTCATGCATTGAGAATGGAGCTACTGACATTATGCATATTGTTTGGACAAAGAGAATATGTGGCACAATTATCATAACACTTGTTATATACATTACAATACATCCACACCCCTGCACTTCACGCTGCAGCTTGGTGCAGTGGGGGGCGGAAGGTGCATTTTTGTCCATTGGCTCCATGTAAATTTTCCCCTCCCTGGGAGGTGTCTAAACTCTGCCCAGTCTGAAACTCCTGGTGAGCTTCCTCATGCAGTCCATTGTCCTCGTGTTTCCTCCTGCCTCTCTGGGTGTGAGAGAATGCTAGACCAGTGTATTGTGTCCACCACACAGCCCCCTTCCCCCCCCCCCGAACACCCAGAAGGGGCAGTAATCCCCGGTCCTTTGGGCTCAAGTTGGCACCCATGGCAGCTGCAGGGGGGTTGTTGATCCGGTAGCACCATCCTGCTGGTGAAGTGTGTCGAAGGGCATGTCAGTCTGTGGGGGGAAAACACTTTCTGCTCCTCTCCAAGTTCCAACACGTTGAACGGCCATGGTGCATGGGCGCACGGGGTCCGGTGCGCATCATGCTTGACGGAACAAAGCCGGCAATCGGCAGGCTTTTTGGGACGGAGGTGCGGGGAAAGCGATGTGGAGGACGAGGGGGAGGTGGGGAAAACAATGGAGTGCCAGCCCGGGACATTAAAAGCCTCTGGGCCGTGCAAAAATTGTGTGCAGATCAGCCTCGGGTGTGGGACTTTTCCGGTAAACTCTCTGGCGATCCGCAGCAGCTGTGATACAAATAAGTTCAGTCGGCTCCTCCTCGGTGCGGAGCTCCATCCTGCAAGGATCTGGGGAAGGCGATTGGCCCAATTCCCCGAGGATGCATAGCGATTGTCAAAAAACTTAAACTGTGTCAGGGAAACTGCCAGATCTGCTTTAGGTGGGGGGGGGGCAGTCCTAAAGGATCCGGGGAAAGCAATCGGCCTAATTCCCCGTGGATGCGCAACAGCTGAGAAACAAATATAAGTCCTGTGGGTGAGGCTGCCCGACTCCTTTAGGTGCGATGCACAAGCCTAAAGGATCCGGGGATGGCGATCGGCCCTGTTCCCTAGGGATGTGCAGCAGCTGAGGACAATATATACAGTAAGTTCTTGGAGTTGGTTTGTCCTTGGTGAGTGGTGTGTGCGTCCGGCGCAGTGACCACATAGCTGTAAGTTGTGCTATCCTTATAATCCTGCGGCGTGCGCCCGGAGCTTCTGTGTGTTGAAACCCCGCTGTCGGGAGGTGAGACCAGGATCCGGGAGCTTGCTTGCAACAGCGCAGACGGTGCTGATGCGGGTGTGCTCGTCTTGCTGATCATGGTGCGTCTTGGTCCCAGCGCCACTCGCTCTCTCCGGCCCTTCAGGTTGCCAGTGTGGAGAGAGGACCAGGTGAGCGCGCTGCAGTGTTGATGAAAAGGATGCAGGTGATCCCTGGCACTCCGGGGTCCACAGCGCGGTGAAAGAGAGCAGACGGTCCATCTCACGTCAGGTCACCAGTGTAGAGGGAAAAGAAAAGGATGTGAGGCGAGGCACGAGCATAGGACGACACAGAATCTTTATTTTCCCCTCTAACAACATGATACAGCCATGAACCCCAGCGCAGCCGTGCTGAGGCTAAGAAGCCTTTTCCAGTCTCTTTGCACTCTGCTTTTATACCTTTATTACTCATGCACTGAGAATGGAGCTGCTGACATTATGCATATTGTTTGGACAAAGAGAATGTGTAGCACAATTATCATAACACTTGTTACATACACTACAATACATCCACCCCCCTGCACTTCACGCTGCAGCTTGGTGCAGTGGGGGCGAAAGGCGCACCTTTGTCCATTGGCTCCATGTAAATTTTCCCCTCCCGGGAGGTGTCTAGACTCTGCCCAGTCTGAACCTCCCGGTGAGCTTCCTCACGTGGTCCATTGTCTTTGCTGTTAAAATCCCGATTCTTTGATTGAAAGATCCAAGAATAAGCCGGAGAATTCTTCATTTCGAAGATGTAACATTTATTTAGAAGTCACATGTAAAGCAAGCAGCGCTGGGTTCAGCGTGACGCAGCCCCCTCTGGAGCGTCGCCACATTGACCACCACTTCCGGGTGCAACTTACATTAATCTTCTCGGGTTGGTTAGACCAACCCCGTACAATAAGATGGCCTCGTATGTGACTGTCTGATTGGCCAATTTAACTCTGACGTGAACAAGCTCATCCTCTGTTCATGTCACTGTCTTCTAGAATGTACGATCAACGGTGTGTGTGTGGGTGTTGGTTTTGGGTGTGTAACTAAAGTATTAGACCTGACTAAGGAAAGGAGAGAGAGAGAGCAGAAAGAGGGCTCTATAGCTCTCCCTAATTCCTGTTTACCAGAGTTTAGCACCACATATTTGTTCATAAGAATGCAAACAGAATTTGTATAGAATATGTGTAGAACATAATGGGAGATTACCTACAGAATTATTATTTTGGCACACTAACTTTTCATAACCCTTTCATCGTGTTTCCTCCTGCCTCTCTGGGTGTGAGAGAATGTCAGACCAGTGTATTGTGTCCACCACAGGGTCACCAAATTTGGTACACAGGTTCACCCTGAGACCATGATCTCTGACTATGTTTTTGGGATCGTAAGGTCAAGGTCAAATTGCCATTTAAACTAGATCCCAAAAACAAAGAAAGCTAGGGTCACCCAACTTTGCACACATGTTCACCCACGAGACCCTGACCTCTGACTATGGGTTTGGTGTCAAAAGGTCAAAGGTCAAGGTTAGCATTCCCTCTGCCCTATTACTATAGAACGAGTAAAGGTAGGGTCATCAATCTTTGTTCATCCTGAACTATCACTATGCTTTTGGGATCGCAAGGTCAAAGGTCACGGTCAAAATGCCATATAAACTACATCTCAACAACATGCAATGAGGTTGAGAAATACTGGCAGCTGCCAGTATTTTTTTTAAGTGTTGACTTGCACTTTTGTCTTACATTTGTTTTATTCTAATTCTGTAATATAGAAGGTTTTTTTGTCATAAGTTAAACATGCAAGTTAGAAATATTTTGTTAAAATATAATAAATTTTAAATTTGGGGCAAACTGTTTCTGGAACCCATATGACTACCATTAAAATCATTGGCACATGGACATCAAAGCAGTCCTTGTGTTTTAGCGGTGCATGACACTGCTTCAGCAAAGAAATCTTCCCCAACCTACATTTGGATGTGGATTTGCTGAAGAAGCTATGCTGTCTTTAATGTTAGTTTGATTATTTTCTGTATTTAATCTCAGTAATTATATAAATACTTTTTTGCTTCCTTATTTTTAATGGTGATGAAAAAGATGCATGACCTGTCCACACACAATAGCAATAATTCTATCAGTTTTTAAATACCTTTTTTTCTGTATGAATAAGGTCTTCTCCTTTGCTGAGATGATGCCTGTAATTGACATGGCATATCAAAATGCTGATTTAATGGCATGGTTGCACAGACGTGTCTTAAATGTGCAGTATGATAACAGATATTTATTGGGTACTGATCTATGAATTCCACACACTAGGCTATAGATAATGTCTGTGAAAACTGGCATTATGTGACAATCAGGACACAAGGCCACGCTAAAACTATTTTGAAAAGAGGACATGAATATGGCCTTTTTGCACGGAGAAAAAGCCTTAATTCGAGCAAAAATAAAAGTATTCTTTTATATTTTTTGAGAATACTCTTATATAATCTACAATAGTTACACACACAGCACCTTTAAATATTGCAGATTTAATCTTACATTTAAAATCCGTTTAACTTTCGACTGAGCAGGCTCAGCCACGTCAAAGCTGAATGACACTTTTGGCCCTACCCGGCAGCTGTAGTTGGGTCGGCAGCCTGATTGTTTTGATAAAAGACGTTTTGTGTCTGCTGGGAAACTCGCTGTAAGGTCTGTCATCTACTTACTGGAGACATTATAGCAGTAGTATCGCTTATCTTTAAAAATGTCGTTTAATCAAAGCTCTATTCATGAGTGAACATGTCTAATTTAGGCTGTGGTCAGCAGGACAGGATGGAGGTAACGGATGTAGCCACCTGCTAGCTAAACGCTACATCTCTAAATGTTGTAGTGTTGAGCAGTGGTAAGCATTTTCCGTGACACCGCCCCCCCCCCGAAACCACCCCCCCAACAAAAAACAACAACAAAAAAAACTAAGACAGCGTTAAAATTGTACAGAAATATCTTCTGAGTTACTAGCATAACTAAGCAGCCTTTGTGACTAATCCTAACAAGGAAGGCTAACGTTAGCCAACAGGAGCAGAGGCCGAATGGATGCTGGGGCATTAATGGTGTCTTTAGCTAAACTTAGGGTTGTGTTGTTTAAAAGTGTTTATACTAATGTCAAATAAGAACCTGAACCTGTTGTAGCATAAACCTATGACGTTACCTTCCAGTAATAAACTGACACCATCACAAGGGTGGGGCTCTCTGTTAGCTAGCTGTGGGTAAACCTTTTGTAGATGTGGCTCTGTTTAGCTTTGTCTGAGACCCGAAAAGGATAAAGCGGAAGATGGATGTTACATCTAACAAACAAGGAAAGTGTGTTAAAAGAAAGGCTGTGATTCTCCTGTCAGGTTCGAAGCTAGGCACTCTCCAACTTCACAGATCAGTATATGCCTCACCTGTCAGGTGGATGGATTTTCTTGTCAAAGAATGAACATGTGAATCAAAAGTTTTAGTCATTTTATTTACTTCGCTTTAAAGTGGGAAACACAACACAAAATAAACCATCTTAACAAATGTGTGAAATAAGTAGGACTTTTAACCTTGTACCCACTATATGCTTGTTCACCTTACATTTGTATTAAACTAGCATTGATGCCCATTGATTATTGCATGCAGTGTTTAATGGGGATGGTACTATAATAGCAAGCAAGTTTTGCTCACATACATAGATATACACCAGTGTCACAATGCATTTGACATGCATTAAGTGCAGTGTTGGGCAAGTTACTAAAAAATAGTAACTAGTTACAGTTACTAGTTCTTTTCGAAAGTAACTGAGTTACTTTACCAATTACTGCATGACTAAAGTAACTAGTTACTTGGAAAAGTAACTTTCACGTTACTTTTAAATGCACACTTAAATCATCTTGCACACATAGCAAGATAATTTAATAATGGATTACGTTAAATGGATTAATGGATTGCTGTCCTACTGCTATTGTTGCATTGTGTCATTTGCTTTATCATTGTTGTGTTGCTTATTGTTGTTGTATTGTGTTATCTGTTCTATGTGGCTGGCATTGGCTGGCCAGGGGACACAAGATGGAAATTAGCTTCAGCTATAATCTTGTATGCTGTATATTTACATGGCTTATGTTCATTAATATGTACTGTCCCTTTTATAAATAAATAACCATATAAACTTACATTACAGGCTTATTAATGTCAGGTTGAAAACAGACTGTTTCACACAAAGCTTTTAGAACATGTTCAGTCTGCTTTATCCTGCCTTGAGAGCTCGTATTGTGGGAAAATTCTGAAGAAAATCAACATGATATTGCCAGTAATTTCCTCATTTTGAAGTGAGAGTTGGCAACACTGCATAAAGCTGTCCATGTTTATCTTACCTTTGTGATATGGATTTAATCCGATGTGCAGTGATCCAAAGAAAATGTCCATTATCCACAGTCCAGATGTCTGCTGTGACAGAAACATGATCCAGTTCCTTAAATTCCTTTTGGAGATCAAAATCCATTTTTGAAATTTTTGAATAATTTTTATACAGGTAGCAAGTAAATGTGTTTTAACTTCAGTGGATCACAGTCTCAGCTGTCTGATGGAAAGTGACTGTTATCACATCCCCGGTCTGTAACGACGTATCTGGCAATCAGGTTTAATTCTTGCTGGGTCACAAACTGTTCAGATACAGTACATACCTGTGCTTGAAATCCAGCTGTGGCTGTTGAGACAAGAGTATTTCTACTTTACATCCAGCTGTGGCTGTTCAGATAGCGTAGATCCACTGTTGTTAGCATAGCTAGCTGTTACTTAACACTAACTTTGTCGGAGCTTTGTTGCTGTTCTCACGCGCTTCTGAAGGTTGTAGTAGGTCTCAACTACACTTTAGCTTCCAGCCCACCAATATGCTTTTGTCCTTAACCGCAACAAATATAAAAGGGAATAAATGGCACTAAGATTTATTTGATTGTGTGAATATTAATTACAGAATACCTAAATTATAAAAAATCTAAAAATTTGTCAGATTTGTCAGATCACTTATTTGTGTGATCTTTTATCACTTATATTCAAGTGTATCTTGCACTTTGGGGAATGGGAGTTGTTCAGTCATCATAATTATTTTAGTTTATATCACTGTTCAGTGATGGAGTTCAGTGTAATATTGAATTTCTTCTGTGTATCATCAAACTCATGCAGTACTATAAAAGGACATGTTTACAGATATTTCAGACCCATTGTAGTGCATCATTTTATATTGTAACAATATTTTGTTATTGAAAGGTTTTTTAAAACTTTAATGCTAAGATTGAGGCGGTGCTTATATCATCGCGCTGCGGTGATACTGAGGCCAAATAATGATCTGAACCTTGAGGGCGTGACTGGCAAAGACTAACAATGTGAGCTCTGCAGCTCTATTGTAAGCGTTTGTTTTTTATTGATGCGAGAAGATTATTTAGTATTATTATTGTTATCATTATTATTATTATCATTCTGTCTAAACAGTCGCATTTTTGACCCTCTAAACGTTAACCAAAACACAATTTTTTTTTTCACACACAACTCAGACCTGGTGAAAAATTTTATAAACTGGAAAAAATATGTGGCCCATGCTGAAAATTTTCCAACTTATCCAGCGTATGGTTGATACATCCCACATTCATGGCGCAAAGGTTGTCTGGCCTTCCCCCCATGTTTTTTTTTTTTTTTTAAAACCTTTGCAGTCTGCACCATCAGCTGTCCATACTGTTCTGATAGATATGCCAAAATGTCAGAACACCGGAGGAGGTGGATCCAATCAGCTGATCGCTCAAACCACAGAGCTCAATTGTTTTCCATGATAAATCAGTCTCAGGGCAAAAGCACACTCCATGCATTATCTTTTTTTTCCCCACTTTATTGAAAATAACTTTTTTTTATCGCCATAAGTTACCGTGCCTTTGAGCTAGGTTGTGTCTGGCCGCTGCTTCTCCTGGCATGTTCTGTGTTAATACACTGGTGTTCTTTGTCAGACCCGGTCCCAACTGACTGAGTAGTGGCTAAACTTTTATTGATAAAAATTACATATTTTAACTGAGTGACTCCATATTCAGGGATGCACACCCTCGTAACCTCAGCAAAGGACGTTTAAAATCTTGGGTCAGTCTGAGGAACGGTTCAACAGATATGCTTGGAACAGACAGACAGCGATTTTGTGAATTTATAGAGAAATTTACACGTTGTGAATAAATGTAAAGAAAGGAACAACAGGAAAAAAACAAACACTTTTTCTGTGTTTCACTTCCCTATGTATTATTTCATGCAGTCTCTCTATATAGGTATTTTTCTTGAATTGTGAAAATGCTGTACTCTGTTTAGTATCTTTTTCCAAACTGCTCCGCAAATTTAAACTGATCTGCATTTACTTTTCTCAGTCATACAAACAAATGGCTTTTTAAAAACTTTAAATGATCTCTTAAATCAGTCATCCTGTCATGTATTGCTACTCAACAGATTATTTTTCAAAAATAATGTATTGTTTGCTTTAAAAATATTTATGCAGTCAAATTCTACTAAATCCTTGAGTGTTAATGTGTGCGTTTTGGAAAAGTATTATTGCGTTATACCCAGCATTGTGTTTTCCTGTTAGATTTCTTTAAATTTTTAACTTCTCATCCAGTTCAGTGCAACACCTTTTATGACATATCTTTCTAATTTATTATGTAATATTGTATGATTTATTTATTTTCTTGACCCGCCCGTCTGTTCATTTGTCTGTTCGTTTGTTTGTCCATCTATTTGTTCATTTGACAATACTAGTGCATTGCCCGTAGAAAGTAAGTATTCATGTCTAAAACAGATAGGCCAGTTAGTCTTTACATGCCCAAATGTAGGCTGTCTTTGAAAATGGGACACAAAGAAGTGTATACGTAGGCAATGTAGGCAAGACATGTTAGACTTTGACAAATATAGACAGGAATTGAACAGCACTAAGATTTATTTGATTGTGTGAATAGTATTAAATACAGAATAGACCTAATTATTGAAAATGAATGGGACATCCAGCATCAGTGACTGTTTAGGAACAGTTATATATTTGTTTGTCACATCATTTATTTGTCTGAACTTTTATGACTTATATTCATAATAGTGTTGTATCTTGTACTTTGGGGAATGGGAGTTGTTCATCCATCCATCCATCTCCTACCGCTTATCTGGGAATCCGGGTCACAGGGGCATCAGTCCAGGCAGAGTAGCCCAGACTTCCACCCATTTCACATAGCACCATGATCCCCATGATCCCTCCTGCAGGTGGTGAGCCAACTGGAGAGTGGACCCATGTGCCTCCTTTGGGTACACTGGGTCCTTGATGTAACATTTTTCATGGAGCTCCACGGGACCGCTCTTAGTCTGGCCCTTCATCCAGGCCCAGTTTGCCTTGGGAGACCCTACCAGGGGCAAGTTGCCCCCGACAACATAGTTCCTGGGATCATTCAGGCACTCAAACCCCTCCACCGTGATAAGGTGGCGATCCACGGAGGGGTTGTTCATTCACCAATTGTTATAATTGTTTTCGTTCCTATCACTTTGTTCAGTGATGAAGTTAACTGTAGTATTGAATTTCTTCTGTGTATCATCAATAAACTCATGCAGTACTATAACCGGTTACTTTTATAAATATTTGAGACCCATTCTAGTTTATTCTTTATATTTTAGGGATATTTGGTAAGTAAAAGCTTTTTAAACCATAATCAATTGAATTAATGACAAAATATCTAACATTATCACAGCAGAAGGACCCATTGGCTGCAACTGGTGTGCCAGTGTTGCCCATTTGTCAGTAAATATTTAAATAAAAATGATTTAATTCGTTATTTGTGCATTTTTGTGTACAGTTTGGTCCCATTCACAGAAGGGTAAGCCCACACAGTCCGGTATATATTATGAATGTATTATAACTTTTTAACCATTAAATCTTCAGTATTATCATTTTTGGTCCAATTTGCTGCTTTTTTTTTTTTCCTTGTTTTTTTTTCACGGAGCCCTGTGGTGCTTGGAGGTGCTGATCAGTCCGCCAAGGTCTCCGCCTTTGACCGCCACCTAATCCACATAGCACCGGACCGCCATGATCCCTCCTGCAGGTGGTGAGCCCACTGGAGGGCGGACCCATGTAACTCCTTCGGGCTGAGCCCGGTCGGGTCCCATGGGTGGAAACCCGACCACCAGATGCTAGCCTTCGAGCCCCTCCCCCAGGCCTGGCTCCAGGGTGGGTCTCCGGTAACCCCATACCGGGCGGGGTACACTGAATCCTTGTTATAGAATTTATCATGAGAGTCTGTTGGATCGTTCTTAGTCTGGCCCTTCACCCAGGACCAGTTTGTCTTGGGTGACCCTATCAGAGGCAAATTGCCCTGGACAACATAGCTCCTGGGATCACTGGGGCACGCAAACCCCCCCACCACGATAAGGTGACGATCCATGAGGGGGTCCATCAGCACCTCCAAGTCCGAATCCATGGTCCTCAGCTGGAAAAAGGTGGATTGTCCTCTCTGGGTTGGGGACAGGCTCCTGCCCCAAGTGGAGGAGTTTAAGTATCTTGGGGTCTTGTTCACGAGTGAGGGGAGAATGGAGCGAGAGATTGACAGACGGATCGGAGCAGCATCTGCAGTGATGCGGACGTTGTACTGGTCTGTTGTGGTGAAGAGGGAGCTTAGTTCTAAGGCAAAGCTGTTGATTTACCAGTCAATCTACATTCCTACTCTCACCTATGGTCACGAGCTTTGGGTAATGACCGAAAGAACAAGATCGCGGATACAAGCGGCTGAAATGAGCTTTCTCCGTAGGATTGCTGGACTCACCCTCAGAGATAGGGTGAGGAGCTCAGTCATCCGGGAGAGGCTCAGAGTAGAACCGCTGCTCCTCCACATTGAAAGGAGTCAGTTGAGGTGGTATGGGCATCTGATTAGGATGCCTCCTGGACGCCTCCCACTTGAGGTGTTTCGGGCACGTCCCACTGGGAGGAGACCCCGGGGCAGACCCAGGACTCGGTGGAGAGACTATGTCTCCCAGCTGGTCTGGGAACGCCTTGGTATCCCCTCTGAAGAGCTGGAGCAGGTGGCTGGGGAGAGGGAAGTCTGGACTTCTCTGCTTGAACTGCTGCCTCCGTGACCCGGACCTCTGGAAAAGCGGTAGAAGATGGATGGATGGATGGATGGAGCCCTGTGGTGACAGGTCGTGATGCTGCGTGTTATTCAGTCAGCACAGAGTTGATCTGAAACCTCTCTCACACTTCTAGAAGCCTGGGCATGAGGAGACAAAGCGATGGCTAAACCTTTATTGATAACAATTACATATTTTATCTGAACAACCCCATACTTGGGGATGCACACCCTCGTAACCTCAGTAAAACGCGTGTCAAATCTTAGGTCGGTCTGACGAACGGTTCGAGAGCTGTGCGAGGAACAGACACACAGACAGGTTCCTTGCATTCATAGATGTTGTCACCAATTTTTATATAGAAGCTTTAACTCATCAGTATCTGCGACTCATTCAGTTTTTAGACACATCTAATGAGGAGTTCCTTGTATTTTGGGGAGGGTTTTTTTTATGTTGTCACCACTCTAGCTTCTACATTTCTGATCAAATTGACTTCCTGTTTATACAGGAACTTTGACTGAAATGAGGGATTCCATTTTTGGGGACAGGGACTTAATTTTTTCCAGTCCATTTTATGCTGATGGCAGTTCTCTTTAGGGGGCACTGATATGCAGATGTGTGGGGTGTGTGAGCTTGCTCACTAAGGTTCTTTAATTATATAATTTTTTAAGGTAAAAAAAACAACAAAAAAACAAGAGCTCACTAGCACACATTTTTAAATTAAATATGTCTGAATTTGCCAGAACTGTTTCTTTTTGCTCCCAGAAAAAGTCTTAGATCTTTGAATTTAATAAATGTAGCATTATTTGTTTGTAATTAATACTGCCTACGCTACACACACGAAAATATAGTTATCATACACTTTTTACATTCCCTTTCTTTTCCTTTGTCTTCTGTGCCCTTCTCTCCTTGTATTTTCTTGTGTAGGCATATATGTACTTATTATATAGACATATTTTTGTGTATATTATATATACAGGTGTATATTTGTAGGCATATGCTTGTCTAAGTATGTATTTATTTTCAACTCCTTTCCTTCCACCGTAATAGATAACCAGCAAAATGACTTGTTTTAGGCTTTAAATCAAACCATTCAAACATGATTAAAGGACACATTTGTCAGAATATATAAATATATGTATATATATTATAAACAAAGTGTGATCTTTATGACAGTGATAATGTGTTCCTACAGTATATACGGTAGGTTTTATGTATTTTAAAATTTCTTTTCTATAAATTATAAACCTGTCCACATATCTGATTGTCTGTATGCTACCAACTCTGCTTCATTTATATAATCAGGTTTGTGACCCCTTTTCTACGCCAAGTGTGAGTTTTCAGTGTCAGGGCCAGTGAACACAATAAAGAAAATAAAATGGACTATACAATACAGTATTTGGCTGTTCCTTAAACCCTTTAATATTGTTTACTCCTTTATTTCCAACTGGTTTTTATCTTTTTAATGACATGTTCTCAATTGTACTGGGTGATGGACAAATTTCTGTTGTCTGTTTACAGCTGTGGCATCATGTCTGACAAAAGTGAGCTGAAAGCAGAGCTTGAAAGAAAGAAGCAGCGCTTGGCACAAATCAGAGAGGAGAAGAGAAGGAAGGAGGAGGAGCGCAAGAAGGCGGTATGTTTATAACTTGTTCTAAAGGTTTTGTTTCTTATGAAGCTCCTCTTTCATACAATAATAATTGTAACTTTAAGCAGGGAATGTGGCTCAGAGCAGAGGCGTTCAAAATCGGAAGATAATGGATGCAACACTTACCAATGCACTTAATAAAGATTCCAGGTTATTTTAAAATTGGGCAGGAAGTTGTTTTTTTTAATGTGAGAATAAGCACACTTCTCTCATAGCTAGAGGGAAAACAAAAACTCATAAGTGTAACTTAACTCATCCAGATCATTACTTTATTTGTTTGGGTTATTTATCCATTCTGTCAGTCATTCAGTCAGGGTGTGTTCCTTTTCTGTCTGAGGTTGATGACGTCTCACATCCAATGTCACGTCTGACTGAGCGGACCACATTCCATTAACAAAAACCTGGAAACCCAAGATAATTTACGAGGATTTGAAGGATTTTACAGTAACTGTTAAACTTTCAAGTTATAATTTGCACTTCAAGTTAGTTTTTCTTTTGTTTCATTGTGCAAAGTGGGGAATTGATCTGCCGTAGCCAGTTAGACATCAGTCATTACCCACTCAAAAACTAACACAGTACTTGTTAATTTTTGTTTAAAAACACTGTAGCTACTGTATATGTTCCGAGATAGTTCTGCAGTACTGTGTGTGGGACTGATCAGTAGAAGCATACTATAAAACAAGAGAGCTAATAGATACATTTTATACACTACTGTTGATGTACTATGTATGGGTATGTATCCATTTTACCTAACTTGGTCATGGTCAGGCTCACCCACCTTCAGGAGCTGAAAAACTTCATGGTCACGCTCCTAAATTTGACTTGCTCAGAGAAAAGGAACACACCGTTTTTCATTCACTCTTTTAATGTTTGTTGTGTATGCATTATTAATCTACAGTGGTGTGAAAAAGTATTTGCCCCCTTCCTGATTTCTTATTTTTTGTATGTTTGTCACACTTAAATGTTTCATATCATCAAACAAATTTAAATATTAGACAAAGATAACACAAGTAAACACAAAATGCTGTTTTTAATTGAAGGTGTTTATTATTAAGGGAAACAAAAATCCAAACCTACATGGCCCTGTGTGAAAAAGTGATTGCCCCCTAAACCTAATAACTGGTTGGGCCAACCTTAGCAGCAATAACTGCAATCAGGTGTTTGCGATAACTGGCAATGAGTCTTTTACAGTGCTGTGGAGGAATTTTGGCCCACTCATCTTTGCAGAATTGTTGTAATTCAGCCACACTGGAGGGTTTTCGAGCATGAACCGCCTTTTTAAGGTCATGTCACAGCATCTCAATCAGATTCAGGTCAGGACTTTGACTAGGCCACTCCAGAGTCTTCATTTTGTTTTTCTTAAGCCATTCAGAGGTGGACTTGCTGGTGTGTTTTGGATCATTGTCCTTCTGCAGAACCCAAGTGCACTTCAGCTTGAGGTCACGAACAGATGGCCGGACATTCTCCTTCAGGATTTTTTGGTAGACAGCAGAATTCATGGTTCCATTTACCACAGCCAGTCTTCCAGGTCCTGAAGCAGCAAAATAGCCCCAGACCATCACACTACCACCACCATATTTTACTGTTGGTATGATATTCCTTTTCTGAAATGCTGTGTTACTTTTACGCCGGATGTAATGGGATGCACACCTTCCAAAAAGTTCAACTTTTGTCTCGTCAGTCCACAGAGTATTTTCCCCAAAGTCTTGGGGATCATCAAGATGTTTTCTGGCAAAACTGAGACGAGCCTTTATGTTCTTTTTGCTCAGCAGTGGATTTTGTCTTGGAACTCTGCCATGCAGGCCATTTTTGCCCAGTCTATTTCTTATGGTGGAGTCATGAACACTGACTTTAACTGAGGCAAGTGAGGCCTGCAGTTCTTTGGATGTTGTTGTGGGGTCTTTTGTGACCTCTTGGATGAGTCGTCACTGCACTCTTGGGGTAATTTTGGTCAGCCGGCCACTCTTGGGAAGGTTCACCACTGTTGCATGTTTTCACCATTTGTGGATAATGGCTCTCACTGTGGTTTGCTGGAGTCCCAAAGCTTTAGAAATGGGTTCATAACCTTTTCCAGACTGATAGATCTCAATTACTTTCTCATTTGTTCCTGATTTTTTTTTTTAGATTGCAGCATGATGTCTAGCTTTTGAGGATCTTTTGGTCTACTTCACTTTGTCAGGCAGGTCCTATTTAAGTGATTTCTTGATTGAGAACAGGTGTGGCAGTAATCAGGCCTGGGTGTGGCTAGAGAAATTGAACTCAGCTTTCCAAAGATGTGATAAACCACAGTTAATTTGTGTTTTGGAACAGTGGGGCAATCACTTTTTCACACAGGGCCATGTAGGTTTGGATCTTTTTTTACCTTTATTAATAAACACATTCATTTAAAAACTGCATTTTGTGTTTACTTGTGTTACCTTTGTCTAATATTTCAATTTGTTTGATGATCTGAAACATTTAAGTGTGACATACATACAAAAAAATGAGAAATCAGGAAGGGGGCAAACACTTTTTCACACCACTGTATGCTGCTTTGCTATTTCTAGGCGGACCAACAGCCAGTGGTTACACTCCCCCAGAATGACTCCGAACTGGAGAAAAAAAGACGTGAAGCTGAGGCTCTTCTCCAGAGTATAGGCATAACTACAGATGTTGCTATTGGTATGTTTAAGTGTCACATTAATAATCACATGCGATACCTTCATTTAAAGTCTGTATTGGCTGGAAACGTGTATGTTCAGAAGTTTTTAGATTTCTAATTCAAAAACATTAAAGTAGGATTTGGGTTGCTTTCTTGCTTATTATATCCCCGCGTGTATTTCTGTGTGACTGTAAGAAGCCAATTACATTTTAGTTTTGACACTTTAAAAAATTATCATGGAATTAACAGTGCAAAAATATTTTTTTACTCTTAATTGCTTATCATGAAGGATATATCCAGACTCTGTAATTTAACTAGCAGATAAATAAAATGAGGAGTACTGGGTCTATTGTGTCCCACATGTTTCCGCGTTAACTTCTGGTTAACATTCTATGCAGTCGCTCATTTTAATGTCTAAATAAATGTAATCTATCGTCCAAATGTCCACATAATATGACAGTGATACTCCAGTAAACACCTAGAATTAAATAAAATGAGGAGTTTGCACGTGTGCCTTGTGTGTAGTGCCAAAGGCTGTCAGGGTAGGCGCTATGTCCAGGCTGCAAGTTCCGCTATAACAGGAAGTGGCCATGGGGTGTTAATTTGCATTAATTTTTTAAAGATCTGTTAATTGCGCTACTGTAATTAATTACATTAATGCTTTAATATTCCTAGAACTTGAATAAATGCACAGTTCTGGCATGTGCAGAAGTCCTCGCACGATATACACTTATCACACCAATTTTAAAAAAATCACAGAAATGTGCTATCTTTTAAGGGATAACCACATTTTTGCATACTACTGTATGTTTCTGAAAGAAGCATTAATAAAATTAAATATTTTGTAAAAATAACTCGTGGACTACAGTATTTTGTCATAGGGTAAATTAGTTGAACTGCGCCCTCTGCTGGCCGATGAATACAACTGCTAGTCTGACTGCGCTACGATTTTTGGTTAAATTAAATTTTTGGTGTTTTAAAGAGTATGTGTTAAGATACCAGTAAGTAGAACTAATATTGATTGCTATTTAATTTGGTGATATAATTTCAGTTGATATAATGTAAACTTTTCTATCATCACTGCATATTTACCGGAGTGGTGGCTCAGTTTGTAGAGCATCCGCCCCACACCCGGGAGGCCAGGGTTCAAATCCCGGCCGGGTCATGCCGAAGACCATATAAAAGTGGAACTTCCTGCCGTCCAGCTTGGTGCTCAGCAATAATGGAACAGAGGAGGGAAATTTGTGGTGGTGCCTTGCATGGCAGCGACCCTCTGATATGATATGTGTGTGTGTGACTAACACTGTAGATAAACATAATTTCGTCCTACTGTACATGATTGGCTGTATGGATTTGAATGACAAGATGGCTTATCCTTATCCTTAATTGTAACCCATTCCCAAACAGCCGTTAATCACAACCATGATTTTATTTCGCATTGATAAAGTTAGCTTTGTATTTCACTATAATTTAGATATAAGTTTATTATTATTAAATGTTTACTTTTGCTTTGTCCGTGGCGTTGTGTTCATTTATTTATTATTTAGTTCTAGTTCTGAATCCTGTGTAGAATCACCAATGTCTTCAATGTACAGTTAATGCATAAAGCAAGAGCAACATTAATAGTTCTCGATCTTGATTATACAGTCAAACGTCTGGACCCATCTACCCATTGAAAATGAATGTGTAGGTGTGTCCAAACTTTTGACTGGTAGTGTATTTGTTTGCTGCTGTGGATATCTTTGGCTACGTTAAGGGACATATAAAATAGTATATTTTTATTTGTATAATCGTGTATTCATAAGTAGGTTACTTAATTTTTCTTTTGGGTTATTTCTTTGTGTTCACAGAACCCCACACACATGTATACTCAACTCAGATACAACTGCTATAAGGAGAAGTGTACACAGTTTAGTTAACATTTCTTAAATGTCCAAACAAAATCTTGGCTTGCTAATGCATTTTTACTGATGCCCCATGATGGTCACGACTTTGAGGAACGGGTAAATTCTCAGTTACTGTATTAATTATACTTTAGTTCATAATACTGTAGTTTACAAATTGTGTTTGACTATGTATACCTGAATTTGGAGTACTTTCCCATCATTAACAGCAGGTGGCAGAAGAGATCCATACAAGAATCTGTGTCATTAGGTTGCAGACAAACCAGAAAGAGGAAAAATGCAAAAAAAAAAATAGTTATTTTTATTTTTTAACATTGAGTTTTAGCATATGGTGTTATAAAATCCTCCTTCACAGCATATCATAAGTTGTTTGTTTTTTGCATGTTTGGCTGCTAACAAAGATTTTGGACCCATTACATCATTGCACTTGTTCTTTATCAGTTAGTTTCTACCAGCACTGGAAAGACTACATGCATCTATTGTTTGTCTTTGCAGTGCCTGCTCCTATGTCTCCAACTCCAAAACTGGCGGACACACCAAGTGATGCAGGCAGCCAGGACTCTGATGGAGCTGTGGGACCCAGGTACTCACAAACACACGGGTCCCTGCAAATGTTTGAAACACAAACCAGTGCATTATAAGAGTGGAAATAAAACAAGTAGCTTTTTTTGTTTAATAAGAATGAAAGATTATTCCCTACCAAAGCTAAAATGCTGAATATCTTACCGATTCTACTATGACTTATAGATTTTTTTTTGGTTTTAATAGAAATATTTGCCAAAATGTTTCCTTTGTTGCAGCTTTAATTGCAGATATATTGTATGATAAATGTGATGTATATTAAAAATTGACTTCCCTGTTTTGTCTGCATGTTCTTGACATTACTTTGAAACTCATAAATACTCATGAAGCATGAAATAGAGCTAAAATTTAACATGCATCTTTAGAGCGAATGATGGTGGATTTATGCAGACTGAGTGCGTGTTTATTTCATTTGTGTGCCACTGAATTAGAACGATCTTAAATTAACAATAAAACACCAGGCTGCTGCAACGCCTGGGGGACTGCTTAACCCCTAATTACAGCCCCTTCTTTGGGCTGAAACTAAAGCTCCCCCAGTGTCCCATCAGGCCCAGTTAGCTGGTCCCCCTATGTGTTGACTCATTTCCCTCACCCGCATGGCCATTTCCTACGCACATGGAGGTCATGTTTTCTCCCCGAGGGTTTTCCCCCCCGCTCCCCCCCTCCCTCTCTCCCTGTCGCCGTCTCAGTCCACACAACGTTCAGAGCTATGGCGCAACACAGTTTGGGCTCCACATTACACCCTGTGTCATCCCTGCTCTGGGGCTCTGTGCCTTCTTGCATTTTAAGCAGCTACATTTTTCCAACTCTGGATTTTGTGCCACCAGATCCAGGCTTTAAAATCCACTTTTACTCTACTTTGAGTTCAATGATGGCAAATTAATTTGTGACCTAGGATCCGATCAGTGTGTTGTGTGCCACATTGCTAACTTTGTTTCCTCTCATTTGTGCTCGCCTGTTTCTCTCTCACTAATGCTGCCTTGCTGCTGTGTGACACTAATCAGGACTCTGCACTGGGACTCTGACCCGTCCACTCTTCAACTTCACTCTGATTCTGAGCTGGGGTACTGGACACTCACTTCTCTCCTTTCCTGGTCATTTTCCCTTCTCTCAATCTATGGCATGATTACTTTGTCTTTCAGAATCATAATTCAGTTTTAGCAGTCCAGGGGAAAAATAAGAAACATTGTAGTGATGCATGCAGTAGTGCTCAAACGTTTTAATCAAGTCTCATTGACTTGACTGTTATGTTAAGCTGTAATCGTTGCCATCCCATGACAAACTAATTTACTTATTTTCAATCAGCACATGATTCCACTGCAAGGAGTTAAGGGTGATAAATGTTTTGGGGTTATTGTTTTATGTCTTTGTCATAATTTCTGTTTTGCATACATGCAAATGCTGAGTTGTCCTTTTAATTTTAGGCGTGTAACTCCAAAACTGGGAATGACCAAAATCACACAAGTGGACTTCCCACCACGTGAAACGGTGTCCTACACTAAGGAGACCCAGACGCCTGTCCTGACACAGGCAAAAGAAGGTGAACCAAATCATGTAGAAGAACATAAATAAAAAAGTTATGCATGAATGTACATTGCTTTGTTTAAAGATGTGCATTAAAGTGTATTGTTTTTGCCATCTTATGAGAGCAACAGGAGTGATCAACAAGTGGGAGAGGTTTCATTTTACTAAGATCAAAGTAAATGGAGGAAAAATGAGGCCCAGGAAACATTAGAAGTCGGGGCAGGAATTAAATTCTGCCGAGCTCTGCTGCTGTGAACCTTGCAGCCGGCCCAGCTTCAGTATAATTAATGAGCAGGATGAGAAAACCAGTGACAGGAAGGAGAAATGAGATTGGAAGGGAAGATATGAAGCGCGGCGCATGAGACTGCTTATCGCCTCTGAAATGTGTCAGTATGTATGCAATTGCTGTTGCGAAGCTGCCATGTGGCTAAACGGACAGAACATTTCGGTTTGTGTTAAAATCCACATGGTGAGCACCTTTTTGATGAAATATAGTTTTTCTTTGTATGGGCTGATTTTTGTTAAAAATATGCTTGACTGAAATCCTAATTTGTGCCTCCACTTACTGCTGCTGCAGGAGTCTGTCTTTTTAGCTTTTCTTGCAAGTTTATGTACACCAGCTAATATTTTCTCACGTCTTTGGAAGCCTGGTTAGGTTTTTAAACAATGTGCCGATTGTCAGTTGCTGTCCACTCAGGTGATGTGCAGAAAACTTTGCTGTGGCATTTATCACTGGCGCGATAAAACTGTGTGATATTTGTGGAAAACGGTGAGGAGAGCCTAGTGAAGGATGAAGAGCATCCCGGTGTTCCTCATTGCTCTTTACGCCGGACTCTGCTGGGCATTGTAAAACCGTGTTAAACAACGGTGGTTTCTGCCAGCTGTTCAACACGGGGCCCCCTTCCCCTCTCCGCCACTATGTAATCATTTCATCAACTCCCTCGCTTCTCTGTCTTCTCCCTTCACCGAACAGGCACATAACAAAACACACTCAGTGACATTGTGCATTTTCACACCATCACTTCTGGCACTCGATGAGACGGCATCCCCTTCCCCAGCCCGCTCCCCTTGGCGCATTTCTGATGTGTAGGGTGGCGTCGGGCCCGGCTTCTGATTGAGCGATTTATCATGTTGTCAAAAGGAGGCAACGGCGCAGCACTCTCAAGGTCAGCGGGCGGTGGCATTAGAGGGAGCGGCCGCCGTGCCCCAGCGGCTCCAACCTGAGGGTTCCCACAGTGTCGGCAAGACATCTTAGAAAAAGGAGTAAAAAGTGTTAAGATTTTAAAATCAGCCGCATTGACACAAACAAAAGTCCTCTGAGCCTTCAAGGGGAGCAAATCTTCATTTCCACATTATTGGTAATGGAGATAGTAATGTGCAATTTTACCACCAAGATGAGCTGGATGGTCTTCATGTGAGACTGCCCTGAAATCTCTTCCTCCCCTCAGATGTTTATACGTTTGTGACAAGAGGGGATTTCTATTTTCGTATTTTGTTTACAAGTAAATATACAGGAATGCACACGCACAATATATTTATTTAATTTCACTGTTGAGATTTTTATGAAGTACTCAAGCCATCGGTTGTAGATTAACCCAAATATGGATCAACAGATTTGTTATTTCAGAGCAGATACAAGTTATCAGCATCAGAAAGTTGCCTACTATTATGGGTCACAGCAGTTACGACACAAAACTGTTTGATCAGCAAATGTTTTATAGTAATCTATTCAAATTTGTATGTGTACCGATGTGTACAAAGTTTATTATCTTACTGGAAATGAATAAACATCTTAAATGTTTTAATTTAAGCCCTGTAATTGGACTCTTATTAGGCAGAAATGCATGCAGTTGCACACTGTAACATCAAACCTGCAACCATAATCATTTGTTTTGGAAAAATGCCTATATTTTCAGCCAAAAAAGGAGTCCTGCAGCATGTCTCCTCCACTCATTTAAAGCAATTAAACAGATTCAATATTTGCGCTTGCATTGTTTTGAATGGCACTGGCCTCTTTTCTACACCAAAATCTTTTTGCTCTAAATTAAGTAAAAAAAAAAAATAAAATAAAAAAAAAAAATCAATTTTGGCCATTAGATTGAGCATGGCACTGGTGCAGTATTCCCAGACTGCACTACCTGCTTGTATGCAGCATCAGTACTGTATGTACTCCTCAGTAAGAGGCTGTAATTAGGAGTTAAGATATTCTTCGAGGTGTGGGGTGGAAGGCTGGACTGTTTTTTTTTTTCTCAGAAAGCCCCATCAGGAATACAAGTGTGTGGAACAGTTAGTAAATCTAATATTTAATAGAATGTGATTGTTTTAATCACTCTGAATTTAGAAGCAGGTCAAAACTTTTAATCACAAAAGCCCTTAGCGGCCTTCTTGTTTGAAGTGCCACTTGTAATTGTGGTCATCTTTTATGCACTTGATGATTAGTACCCTTAAATGTCTGTTATATCCTTCTATCTAATCATTTCAATCAAAAAATTCTATATTCTTTTTTTTCTGAGCATATGGTTTCAGTTTTTCACTTTTGTGGTCTGGGTTTTGTTCTCACTGACGTGACACAATTTTCAGATTCAGACTATGCACAGATATATAGGAAATGTCATTGGCAAATATGATGGCGTTCACCATCGTCATAGATTGGTGTTTGTCTAATTAGTCACAGCAATTTTGCACAAGCTTGATGTTTAAAAGTTGTGTGATGAAGGCTGAAATGCTTTGAAACGGTTCAGTTATTTTTTTTATAAGGAAGATTTTCCTGAAACAAAATCCAAAGAAATACCAGAAATAAAACTATCGACCACCGATTGTATCATTAAAATTTTGTTTTTTGCTGAGAATTTCACTCTCTCTTCATTCCAGTTTGCTTCCCACAGCTAGAGATAATTCTTAAAAATACATCTTGCACATATACTGTATGAAAACTCAGTCAAGTCGTTCAAGTGATGAAAGTGTTGTGGTTTTTTTAACTTCTGAAACGTTTCACCATTCATCCAAATGGCTCTGTCAGTCAGGAAATCTTGTATACTTATGTGTGATCTTCTTCAGGAAGCAGGAACTGATAGTGCCCATGTATGCATGCACTGGTAGGGTTTTGTCTTGGTCTTTGTATAGGTGGGAGTCCCCATGTGCTCGTGCTGGGGTCAGACCCTTGTTCTGTCTGGACATATACAAAGTGGATGACACCTGCAGCAGAGAGCAATGGTCATTTAGTTCTGTAGTTGTTACTGGCCACATGCCAACTTTGCATTAATATATTGTCCATTGACTAAGACTTGTGATTACCCCCTACCCCTCACAAAAAGCTTTTATTTCTTAAGTGGTACAAAAGCCATAATTGGTCCTGCTTTACTGCTTTGAGAGGCGGTGTCGGTGTATGGGACATCGCTGATCCGGGTGAATTCTGTTAAATGCAACCCACCCACCCTCACTACTACCCCCTCCTGCATATCCCCGATGGGGTCACCAGGATCACTAGCTTTTCTCCAAATGGCCATTTTGGCTGGCAGGTGCATTATACCCTTTATTTTCAGATTGTCTATCCGCTCCTAATGCCTGGCAGGTTGATTGCTCTGGCTCCCTCACCAGGGAAAGGGCTGACGAGCACGGCCGGGACTAGCTGAAAGACAGTGATTACTGTTTTCCTTTAAGCCTGATTGAGGCCCTTGAAAGGAAAGATTTCAACCTTCTCCCTGTTGGTTGCAGAGTATGGCCGCACATTGAAATGGCTTGTGTCATCAAGCCAGTTCTGTAAACTCATCAGTGCACCCAGTAACCTTCGTTCCCAAACCTCCATCTGAGAAAGGGGATAAATCATTTTATGAACAAAGTGACAGATGACATTATCATTTAGATTATCTCAGTAGGAAGGAAATTCTGGCATGCAGTGCTGTCATCTTAGATTAACTGTATGGCTCATGCCAAGATAAACGCCTGTAGGAACCAGGCGAGTATTTTCCCTTTCCTTATGAATCTGTTTGTCCTGCTTTTGCTATTTTTTTAAACATTAAAAGCATAGGCTGTATGCCATCAATAGCAGATTTGTTTTTGGGGGAAAAAGTGTTCATCTCCTCTGAGGAAGAACCGGTTTGCAGTTTGCCAGCTGGTGTGGCCTGTATTTTGTTGTACATTCTCTGAGGTTGAATAGGAGTTGCAGGACCTCCTGCTGGGACGGTAATTGCACTGGCTTGCCGTTCAGGGAGAAGCTTGTCTCGAGGCAGTCATGCGGAAAACCTCTGTGCCATCCCCATGCCACCTCTGAAGAGCACAAGACAATTCCGGCATCACCATCTGCTTTTGCACCATGCCGTCATCTGGCTGGTCCAATAGGACGGGCCTGGGCAGCTGCTCCACACCCTCTGCCCTGTGGCCTTGAAGGGGGCAACCCGCTACCGGGAGACACAGGAAACCGCTACACTGACAGCTAAACTCTCTATTGAATGGTTAGGGTCTCATTAACAGTTAGGAAAGACAGGGGTCCCTATGACAACAAGACACCCGCTGCGCTGTGTCCCTTTAATACAAATGACAAACTTCCCAGCTTTAGAAGTGCTGGTTCTTTTTGAAGGGAGGACATTGTGGTGACAAACCAAACACATGCAAGGCAGAGATACAGAATCAGTCTGTTGCTGTGCCTGTAATCACTTGGGTGGAACTTTTATTGAAAGAAAAAATAAAGAAGGTTGTGAGTGTAGTGACCAAAAGCTATGAAACTTTTGTTTGGATGAATTATCCTTCCTTTTGTTAGAATTGTTACTTTTGATTTTGTTCATTGTTTACACTCGTAATTCAGACGAAAGTGTGAACGGAATCGTTTCAGATTTCTAACAGTAGTATTTTGGTATAGAGGCATAGTTAATACTGTCTTTTTCATCATCCTGTGTTATGTTACATAATTTTCACTTCTTTATTAACAGAAGAAGAAGAGGAGGAAGAAATTGCTCCCTCTCAACCAATAGTCAAGGTTCAAACTGAGACGGTGGACCTGAAGGAGGAAGAGGAAGGTACTGCACTACCAGTGATGGGGGGGTTGAGATTATTCTTATAAATAAGGCCAGTATATTACAGTATCGCCCTTGGGGGATTTTCATTACATGTCAATGTATTGTGTTTCCAAAGCACCTCCCCATGAGCT
This sequence comes from Pholidichthys leucotaenia, assembly GCA_020510985.1. Classification (NCBI taxonomy): domain Eukaryota; kingdom Metazoa; phylum Chordata; class Actinopteri; order Cichliformes; family Pholidichthyidae; genus Pholidichthys; species Pholidichthys leucotaenia. The sequence continues at coordinate 53,071,291 of CM035843.1, forward strand.
GACAGAGGAAGAAAAACTCCAGATCCTCCACACAGACGAGTTTGCTAATTTCTTCGACCACAGCACTCGCATTATTGAACGGGCTCTCTCTGAGCATGTGGACCTCTTCTTTGACTACAGTGGCCGTGACTTGGAGGAGAAAGAGGGGTAATAATTGGGCGGTTCGCGTTCTATAAAACATGTCGTTGGAGCAAACCAAAGACAAGTGCTTTTCATTGATTTGCGGTGTTTTGTTTGTCACCAGTGAAATTCAAGCTGGAGCGAAACTCTCGCTTAACAGGCAGTTCATGGATGAACGCTGGTCCAAGCACCGTGTCGTCACCTGCTTAGACTGGTCTCCCCAGGTCATTTTTTTTTTCATTCTTACAACTCTTAAGAATATAAAATCAACTTGAACTTAGTTAAGACGTAAGTAATTTCAGTACCAATATACTGGTACAGTGAAGTTGGAGCGGCTTAACCAGTAGCACTCATTTGAAACCCAAACATGTCTTTTATGCATCATTTTTAAAATATTAAGTTATTCAGGATGTGAATATCAATCAGTATTTTAACTCCTCCTTGGTGTCAGTGGCGGCCTTAAGTCTTAAATTTGTTTATCCAAAATTAAGACCATATTAATCATTAAAAATTACAGTTAATCCTTAAAGGTAATATAAACTTTATTTTCATGAAAACAACCATTTTTAAAAAAAAAAAATATATATATATATATATCCACAAAACTTTTGGAAAGGTGCAGAATGGAAGTCTGAATTTTCTTGAACAAATTATCAGTCATGAAATAATTATTATAGGTCTAAAGCAATCATAAAATTTACATTTAAGCAGTTGGTTGATTGCAACTACGGCGCCCAGTAAAGATCTCAAAGCCAGTAGATGGATGGATAGATGGATGGAAGGATGCACTTTATTGATCCCAAACTGGGAAATTACAGTGTGACAGCAGCATGACACAGTAGACGACCCAAACCAACAGAAAATACATACAGCACAATAGAAAAAGGAGTTACCCAGGGAAGTAAAAGTGCTTAGATAACCCTACATGCCACATAGGCCACTACAAGGTTAAATAGATGATGATCACCGTGAGTCTATGGGTAGTACTGACTGTACAAAGAAGGGCCCTAAGGCGCAGGGTGAAATGTGAGGTACTAATTAGACTGTAAGGTGCAGTATGGCAGCATTGTTATGACCAAAATTCCACATTAGAGTGAGTTATTGTGCAGTGAAATGGCATGTGGCAGAAAAGATTCCCTGTACCTGACTGTTCGGCAGCGGAACTGTAGCATTCAGCTGGAGAAAGTGCTCTGCTATCTGTTCAGTGTGTAGTGGAGGGGATGATCAGGATTGTCTGTGATGGATCACAGTTTGTTCAATAGCAGGTGATATCACATGTGGAAGCTCAGGGGTTGCCAGATACTGGGAATCATGCTGAGTGGATATTTGTCTCAACATGGCAACCAGTACAGTATTGTAGAGGGACAGAGGTGAGTGCTGAGCAGGAGGTAACAATGCTATCTCTGTCACATTTACATTAGTCTGTAAAGGATCTTAGAAATGCCACACATTATGATGTGTTTTCTTCTGATATATTTTCTTGGGTTTAGTTTAGTTTAGTTTAGTTTATTTGAAAAGGGACAATGCAATTTCATAAAACACATGATTACACATGGTTAAAAAAAGCCAGAATTAGCCAAAAGGCTAGTTTTCATCTATTGGGTTCTATGATAAAACCATTGTGTTTGATTTTGTGCACTGGTTTGTGTTTTAGCATCACGGAAATCAAAATAAGTGGGACAAACAGCAGTCATTTGGCTATAAAAATGTACAAATTAATGAGGGTAAAAGTAGCCCATTTACATTTAAAAAGTAAAAAAAAATTGCAGTGAAAAAATAGGAAAAAGGTACGAAGAATTTGGGAAACACTACAAAATTTACACAGAAAAATATATCAGATTTTGCTGAAAAAAGTCTGAGATCCTATATTATGCTCTTTTTCCACACAGGCATTAAAGAAATGTCTGGGACATACTTTTGTCAAAACAACCAGGGTTTAATTATTGCAGTACCTTTTTTTTCCATATGGGGAAGGAGGTCTCCTCACCTCGGGCTGTTTATGGTTAATGCTAATGAGTCCAGCTCACTCCATCCTCCTTTTTTTCTCTGAGATCTCTGTTTTGATGGTTTGATGTTTGAGGCTAACGTTCAATTCAATTCAATTCAATTCAGCTTTATTTATATAGCGCCATTTCACAACAACAGTCATCTCATAGCACTATCAACTGTAGGGGGAACCCCCACAGTTGCAGAAAGACCCCAGCAATCAACGTTAGCTTCGATTGTTGGATTAAGTGAAATACTAACAAATATCAGGTGTGTGGGTTGAATGGTGGATAGCATATGACAGGTCCTGGGATGTAATAAGCACAGAAATAACCCCGAAAAAGTGACTAGCTAACTCTGCTAACGGCATCTAATTGCTAGCAAGTGAGGTGGTGTCCAGTTCACAGTTCAGTTCTCAAACCATGTACTGTTACTGATAAACTTTTTTTTTTTTTTTTTTTTTGGGCAGATATTCACTCATTTTGAATTTGATGCCTGCAACACGTTCCAAAAAAGGCTGGGACGGGGGCATGTTTACCACTGTGTTACATCACCTTTCCTTTTAACAACAGTCAATAAGCATTTAGGAACTGAGGACACTAATTGTTGCAGCTTTGCAGGTGGAATTCTTTCCCATTCTTGCTTGATGTATGACATCAGTTGCTGAGCAGTTCATGGTCTCCGTTGGCATATTTTGCACTTCATAATGTGCCGCACATTTTCAATGAGAGGTAGATCTGGACTGCAGGTAGGTCAGTCTAGTAACTGCACTCTTTTACTATGAAACCACATTGTTGTAACAAGTGTCAGAATGTGTCTTGGCATTGTCTTGCTGAAATAAGCAGGGACGTCCCTGAAAAAGATGTTGCTTGGATGGCAGCATATGTTGCTCCAAAATCTGTATGCACCGTTTAGCATTAATGGTGCTTTCACAGATGTGCAGGTTACCTATGCCATGGGTACTAACACCCCCCCCCCCCCCATACCATCACAGATGCTGGCTTTTGAACTTAATGCTGATAACAGTCTGGATGGTCTTTTTCCTCTTTAGCCCAGAGGACATGACGTCTATGATTTCCAAAAACAATCTGAAATGTGGACTCGTCAGACTACAGCACACTTTTCCTCTTTACATCAGTCCCTCTCAGATAAGCTTAGGCCCAGAGCAACTGGCAGCATCTATGGGTGTTGTTGATATATTCAGTTCAGTTCAACTTTATTTGTATAGCATCTAATCACAACAAAAGTCACCTCAAGGCACTAGACACATAAGCACAAATCATAAGTAATTCAGAGAAAGACCCCAACCATCAGACAACCCCTATGAGCAAGCAGTAGGCGGCAGTGTGAAGGAAAAACTCCCATATAGGAAGAAACCTCCAGCAGAACCAGGCTCATGGAGGGCCAGTCAACTGCCAAGACCACACACACACACACACACACACGTATGTGTATATATATATATATATATATATGGCTTTCACTATGCATGGTGGAGTTTTAACTCGCACTTGTAGATGTTGCAATGAGCTGTGTTAGCGGACAGTGGTTTTTCAAAGTGTTCCTGAGCCCACGTACCCTTTACAGAATGATTTCATTTTCATTTATTTCATTGACCGGTTTTTAATGCAGTGCTGCCTGAGGGACTGAAGGTCGTGGGCCTTCAGTGTTGGTTTTTTTTTTGCCTTTTTCTCTAGATTCTCTGAATCTTTTGAGGATATTATGGACTGTAGATGATGAAATCCCTAAATTCCTTGCAGCTGTACGTTGAGAAACATTCTTAAAACTGTTGGACTATTTGCCCACGCAGTTGTTCGTAAAGTGGTGAGCCTTGCCCCATCCTTGCTTGTGAATGACTGAGCCTTTCGGGGATGCTCCTTTTATACCCAATCATGACACTCACCTGTTTCCAATTAACCAGTTCACCTGTGGAATGTTCCAAAATGTTGTTTTTTTGAGCATTCCTCAAATTTTCCAGTCTTTTCTTGCCCCGTCCCAGCTTTTTTTGGAACACGCTACAGGCATCAAATTCAAAATGAGTGAATATTTGCAACAAAACAAAGTTTATCAGTTTGAACATTAAATATCTTGTCTTTGTAGTGTATCCAGTTGAATATAGGTTGAAAAGGATTTTTTAATCATATTTTGTTTTTATTTACGTTTTACACAACGTAAATACATACGTTTTTCCCATACAACCCCATTCCCATTGAAGTTGTATGAATGAAGTATGGTCAAGGGTTGGTAGATGAGCCGACTGGGAAAAGGGGTATCTAACAGGAATGGATACAATTTACAGAATATAGACATCTTTAAAAAAACATCTCTCTCAGTTTGTACCTGCCAGGTCAACCTCAAAGTTGCTCAGAAATTCCTGTTAAGGCTGCTCAGACCAACTAACCTTAGCAGCCCAATCAATATACATGGTTGTCATGGCTAAAATATAACAAAATGTACCAGAATGGTGCAAGATATAGTCAACTGTGGATTAATGAACAAGCTGGTTTATTACAGTTTATATTTATAAGAGCCATAAAATCCCTGGTTGCACTGATTTGTGTCACAGAACTAGCAATGCTAACTGCCCCAGGAAAAAAAGGCCAGAATCATGTGAGTCGTATTATCGACTGTGGATTATTGAACAAGCTGGTCTGACTCTGCAGATCTTATAATGCCACAAAAATCCTACATAACCCACTAAAATAAAGGTGAAACCCTAAAAAGCATAATAGGGGCTCTTTAAATTTAGAAGAAAAATGCCTCAAGTGTATGAGGATGAATTAGCTTTCAAGAAAAAAAAAACCCCTCTCCAATTACTAATCTTAACAGCTTAGTTTATTCTTACACCTTAGATGGTTTACCTTAATTTTAAGGGTCATTTTTGTGGCTCTATGCAGATTTTTTTTTTTTTTTTTTTGGTGGGGGGGGACAAAAATGGCTCAGAGAGTCTTTTTTCAAGGTAAAGGTTGCTGACCCTTCATCCACTGTCAACATCAGTCTTGTAGAAGTAAAAATTTAATGAGCTGATTAGATGTGAACCTAGGAATTTGCAGAAATTTCAGTTAAAGTAAATCCTTTATACTTTGGTTTCAAATTTTGTATAATCACCTTACAGAAAGGTGTTAAAAAGCCATAGGTTTGACTTCCTTAAACCACAGACACTAAATTATTTTGAACTCTACAAATAAATTCTTTGTAAACCCAAGTTGACACTACAAGGATAATTGTTTCTTACTGGCTGCTAGAACAGCTTAGATTTTGGAACTGCTGTAATGCTTTATGATTCCTTTGCTTGGTTTTGACAGCATTTACTTTTAACTACAACTCCCTCAGGAGAAGCAAGTTATGTCCCATACAAATTGTCACTTAGTCAAGAGGCCGTAATGATTTGTTTCCCCCGATGTCTAAGGTCATTTAATGCACCATTCTGCAATGGCTCGTGACAGTGATTGAACACCAGCTTTTTGTTCATTGTATTTTCTTGCTTGGAAAAATATCCACATCGTTCTGATTTGAAACTCAATGAAATGTCCAAATGTAGACATTATATTAAAGCTTAGGTAATGATTACACATCTGGACGGTGTGTCTGTAGTCAGGGATTTTTGGTTTGTTTTGTGTTTGATTTTTGAAAGATCCTGACCGAGCTTCTGAGTCTGCTGCCTCATTTCTCTGAGCTCCCTGTAGAACTGTAATGTTTAGTTTAAAAAAAAGGATTAGCTTCCTAGTGTGGTGAGGCAATGTGCATGAGCCATAAATTTTTGAGGAAAGGGTTACTCATTCTTGAGGGCATTCAGCAGCATTACACAGGCAGGCAAGGCTTTCTCACTTGGAGCCAAGCTTGAGGGGCACGTCTGCCTCCCCTGACATTCATTCACTGTGATTTCCCCCCCCTCCACCACCAGTTTCCTGAACTCCTGGTTGCCTCATACAACAACAACGAGGATGCTCCACACGAACCAGACGGTGTGGCTTTAGTCTGGAACATGAAGTACAAGAAAACAACACCGGAGTACGTCTTCCACTGTCAGGTACCAACACCAACTTCCCTTGGCCCTTCAACACCACCTTCCACAGTTGCGTCGTTGCTTTTTAAACAGTAACCAGTGAACACCCCGTCACACTTCCCCCTTCGTGCTGACACAACCCTCGCTACTTCCCGCGTTACTCCACGTAGCAAGATTACGGTGTTGGCATTCACCTCCACCACGGCTATCCACAAACACATGTTCATGAGGTGTGTAAGGGGACCTATGGTGCAGGAGTTGGATGGAATCTGAGCTCTGGATTAAGTGTGTGGGGCAGGGCTGGTTATCATATGCATCTAAACAAGGGCCCTGTGTTCACACAAGCTTGCTGGGAGAGCAGTTTGAGGTCCTCCGCTCTTATTGTAATGTTTGCCCCGAGGCCCCTTCACCAAGACAAGTTGAGTAGAACCACATGTTGCTGCCTTCAGAGCGGATGTAGATGCAGGAGTGTTGCTCAGATGAATAAAACTGAGCTGAAGTGTTAATGCAGTTTCATTTCTGCTTCTCAGTGGCCTCAAAATGTGATTTTGCTCATCTCTGTTGCAGTTAATTGCCTCTGAGAAAAATACATTTACAGTTAAGGGCGAGATGATGAGTGCATGTGTGCCACCTAAATCATAATCCTAAATCATAATCCTTGAATTTGAATTTCAAAGAAAGAACCCAGGCTTCTGTTAGAAAAGATGTTTCATTTTGCTTTGGGAAAGGAGAATACATAAGACATTTTTTTGACTTTGAGATGAAGCAGAAAAGGAAAAATTCAAGTTCTCATGTGATTGCTTATATAAAAGTCTACCATTATCCATGTATACGTTTGGCGTAAAATTTGACATAGCTGGTTCCAATAAAAAACATGATCTTTAGGTTAAATCTTTAACAATAATTAAAGGTACTGTGTGGAACTTTTGTAATCTCGGGTTTTAGTGACTACTTGTGGTCACAAACTGAACAGCAGCCTCATTCCTTCTATTCATTTCAAGGCTGCAGGCTGAATTCTTCACTAAAGTAGCTGAATTTAAAGTTTATGAAGTGAACTTTTCCATCCAGAAGCTAGTAAAATACAAGTTGGCAAATGTTCCTCACAGTAACATTTAATCTTAATTTTATGTCACTGAAACTTCCTTTACGTCCAACTCAGATTTAGAGCCTTAATTATGCACTTAATTAGAAAATTTATAGCAAATTAATATCTATGCCACTGAGCTCCTCTCAGTTCACTGAAAATCTCTATATTTTTAAAAGCACACATTTTGCAATAGAAAAAAACTCACTTCTAACATAGTGGAGCTGCTGTGCGCTCTTAGAGTGGCTCTTGCAATCTCAGAATGATTTCCTTGCAACAATGAAAGCAATGTACGATACCCTCACTGCTGTATAATTTTATCTGGTCACCGTGATCTCTTCAAAACTCTTTCCGTTCTCATTACTCACTGCAGTGCTGCAGTGTAATGGGTAAATAAGTTCCTGCCATCATTTGAACCAAGGCCATATAATGCTTTAAGATGAATATGAATTAGAAATATTGAAATGAGTGTAAACATTAACAGAAAGCAAATTTAGTTTGGCATATACTGTAGTATTGAATTTAAATCTCACAGAGCCAGGTGAAATCTCATCAGTAGTTATCTGTGTCAGCTGGAGTGTGAAGTGTCTGTATAAAGCACAGAAGAAGAAATGTAACATACCTCAAAAATGTGTCAGTTAACACTGAAAAATGTTTTACAGCAGACCTATATGACAATGTTTGTCCTGTAAACTGTCATAAGGACATGGACGGTTTGAGTATCTACTGCCTTTCTGTCTCTACACGCTCTCCTTCCTTCTGCCAGTCTGCTGTCATGTCTGCAGCATTCGCCAAGTTCCACCCAAATGTCGTGGTGGGGGGTACATACTCAGGTCAGATTGTCCTGTGGGACAACAGAAGCAACAAAAGGACCCCCGTGCAGAGGACCCCCCTGTCGGCAGCCGCACACACGGTACGCTAAGCATCCCACACAGTGGGCGTGTGGCGCTTCATTTGAATTCAGCAGACGGCCAAAGTTTCACCTTCACTGTCTTTGCAGCACCCTGTGTATTGTGTGAATGTGGTCGGCACCCAGAATGCCCACAACCTGATTAGCATCTCCACTGATGGCAAGATATGCTCCTGGAGCCTGGACATGCTCTCCCAGCCACAGGTAACACGTGTGATACATTGCTGTGATTGGATGAATAATTATGTGTCCTCCAGGCAAAAAAACAAAAAACAAACTATGATTGAATTTTAACAATGAAATAAATTGCTTTATTATTAGATCACATTTTACAGGGGAGATATTTTTTTGTCTTTCTTTTTCTCGTTCACATTTGTGCACACTTCCTGTCTCTTGCATTCACTGTAAATGTCAGACATTTTGACTGGACTCCTTCCTTTTCACGTTCCACCCATTTCCCCCGTTCTGTACAGTTTTTTTTTTCTTTTTACAGCTCATTTTTCAGTTTGAAGGAAATTCTTTTTGCTTACTGTGTCATTTTATCAGCACTGCCAAGACCTCAATGTCAAACTTGATCTTTTTTCATGAAGTGCTAGTCGAATTTAGATCATGCATTCATAAACTGTAGCCTAATTTTTATAGGTTGTGTTTGGCAGGAGTGTGTGTTAACATAAATCCTAAGCAGGGAGCTTGTTAAAGATGTCGTTCCATGCTCCCCACCCACCCACTCTCCCACCTACAGGACAGCATGGAGCTGGTGTTCAAGCAGTCCAAAGCTGTAGCCGTCACCTCCATGTCTTTCCCCCTCGGAGACGTCAACAATTTTGTGGTGGGCAGCGAGGACGGCTCCGTCTACATGTCGTGTCGTCATGGAAGGTGCGTCCATATCCAGCCACAGTCGCCAGCGTTCATCCCCAAACACACGCAGGAAACTGAAGCAGCTTGTTAGGCCCACCTAGCCCCGAGTGTCAAATAAATATAGCCCACTCACTTCTCAATGCAAATCCAACACTTGATCTCCTGCTGTTTGAGGTTTCACCCCTGCCCAGTCATCCTGTTTTTCTTTTCCGCTTGTCAGTTGTGTTTGCAAAGGTCGCTCAACATAAACAGGGCACACATGCAGGGGAAACAAATCATTTTTCCCCCCGTTTTTTTATTTTGTCTCAGTATGTTTCTCTGGATGAGAGAATTTGTTTACAGTCAGTCATCCCAGTGGGAATTAAAACTGCAGTTCGCCCCACAATGTTCTCATTTAAGAGGCTGGGGCTCCGCATCCAGGATGGTCGTCAGCAGAGAAATGTGGATTGAATCAGAGCTGCCATTGAGCAGCTCGTCAGACCTTACATCGAATGTCCTGCAGTCTGCCCAGAGACCGCAGAGAGGGGAGAGCTGCTAGGTTTCTCACAGCAGAATCACCTCTGTAATTGAGGGAATAATTTTCCACCTCATTTACAATGGTATGATACTCTCATCGCAGTTAATAATGCATAAGCATCACTCACGCTGAGTATTTACCTCTCTACATTAATTATCAGAGCCTCAGTTGGGTAACAGCTCTGCAACATGTGGTTGGAGGGATGCAGCCACTTTTGCCTCCCTGCTGGTAATTACATGATATAAGTAAATGACTACTGTGAATACGTCCAGCAGAGGTCCATCTGCGCCTGTTGTTTTCTTTCATGCTTCATGTAACAACTAAATGGTTAAACAGTACTGCTGTTAACTCATCAGACTGATTTGTCATGTTTGTGCAGCACATAGAAATGTATAGTCATTACATTAGAGCTAAAGGTCATTACGCCACATCTGCTGGGTTAAACAATCAAATTTGTCAGGCTTGGTTAACGCTCATCTTTACAGGTGCATCTCAATAAATTAGAATGTTGTGGAGAGAGGAATAATCAGGCCAAGCATTCAAAGCAGACAAACTTTATTCACTCTCTCACATCTCTCAGAATCAGAAAACATTGACCTCATGCTGCAGGGCCTCTCCTTTATATTACTACACTCACACCCCCTGCTGCCTGAGGTCTTACATCACAATTCATTCTCGCATCACAATTCCTATTGTCCCCCAGCCGCTTAATCCCCATGCTCTTCCGGCAGAGGAATTTACTACCTCTCCCTTCCTTCCAGTCTGAGATGAATACTACAGCATGGGTCCCCCGTACCCTCATCGAAACGTTGATTCATTTCAATAATTCAATTAAAAAAAATGACACTCCTACATTATATAGATTCATTACACACAGAGCGATGTATTTCAAGTGTTTATTTCTTTTAATTTTGATGGTTATGGCTTGTAGCTCCTGAAAACCCCAAATTCAGTTTTTCAAAAAATTAGAATATTACATACAATTAATAAAAAAAAAAGATTTTAATAGAAATATTGGCTGACTGAAAAGTATGTCCATGTACACACGCAGTACTTGGTCAGGGCTCCTTTTGCATGAATTACTGCATCAATGCCACGTGGCATGAAGGTGATCAGCCTGTGGTACTGCTGAGTGAGGTGTTATGGAGGTCCAGGTTGCTTTGATAGCAGCCTTCAGCTCGTCTGCATTGTTGGGTCTGGTGTCTCTCATCTCCCTCTTGACAATATTCCAGAGATTCTCTGTGGGGTTTAGCAGGTCAGAAGAGTTTGCTGGTCGATCAAGCACAGTGATACCATGGTCATGAAACCAGGGTTTTTTTTGTTTTTGTTTTTGTTTTTGTTTGTTTTTTTAAAGTTTTTGTAAAGGGTATACATGTAATTACAGCATTGCATTGTTTACATTTTCATCACATATTCCCTTTTTTTTGTTTTTTTGACAAGACTGAAAAAAAATTATTACAACACCTTTTTTTAAGTGAAAGAAAAGAAAAATTTTAAAAAAGGGAAGAAAAATAAAGGAACATCTGAGTAGCATTGGAACAAAGAGAGGAGCCATTATTGAAATGGTGTTTGTCAAAGATTAGATCTGATGCCAAAAGCTGATTGCCAAAAGTTCAAGAACCCATCCATGTCCTGTCTCAGTGCGAATGTCAACTTTTTCATCAAATAGATGTCCTGAATCACGTTAATCCAATCTTCAGGTGCAGGACAGTCTCTCGACATCCATTTTTTTGTACAGTAAGTGCTTTTTTTTTTTTTCCACAATATTTTTTATTGAACCTTTTTTTTTAACAAACATGACACAAACAATCAAACACTAACACTAAAGTAAATTAAAAATAAATGTTCTAAAAACACCAACAACCACTAACAAAAGCAAGTCAAACAATGCTCCTCTGTTTAGGCTAGGTAATCCATTACATAAGTATACATATTATACATTCACCAATTTGGAATTTACAAGGTCCACACACATCATTCACCTTCTTCTTCAGAAGTTATGTTTAATTTCTTTATCAATGAAAGGTCTCCATATATTCTCAAAAACGTTTTCCTTTGATTTCAGTATGTATGTTATTCTTTCTAGCAGAAGGTTTGTTAACATCTGTCTTAACCACTGAGTCACATCTGGTCTATGAGTCTTTTTCCACAGTAGTGCAATACATTTTTTGGCATTAAGCAAACTGAGGTCTATGAATGTTCCTTCACTCTTATTAAAATTATGCTTTTCTGGATACAGACCCAACAAAAACAGTTTGGAGTTCAATATGAATTGTTTTGAAATTATTTTTTCAATTGTTACCCTCACCTCTTCCCAAAACATTCTAATTTTTCTACATTCCCATAAACAATGAAATAGGGTTCCTTTACTTTCCATACATTTTGTGCACGTATCTGGTATGTTTTTGTTATATCTATTTAACTCCACCGGTGTAACATACATCCGCATTAACCATTTAAAATGTATCAATTTAAGACGTACATTTATTGATTTGGTTTGAGCTTCTGTGCAAGCTAATTCCCATTGTTCCTCTGAAATTTAAATTTGCAGGTCTTCTTTCCAATAATTCATTCTTTTCTGTGAGTTTTCACTTGAGGATAGTGTCAATGAGTTATAAAACTCTGAAATAATACCATTTCTCTTACTATCTTTCGTCAAAATTTTTTCCAAGGATGAATAAGTAGGTCGGGTGAGAACATTATTTTGATTTGATCGAATAAAATTCCGTAAGTGCTTTTTTACTTGCCAATATTAAAACATTGAATAAGTATTTTTCTCCTCGTCTTTCCAGTGATTCCAGTAGTAAACCCAAATACAAAGTTACAAAAGAAAAGGGAACTGTTACTTTGAATATTTTCCCCAATATTGTCTGTGCATTAGTCCAATATTGGTGGATAACTGGGCATGACCAAAACACATGAAAATGATTTGCAGTCTTTTCACCACACAAGCACCAACAATTCAACCCTTTACGAGTAAATTTGTTTTGTGCAGGTGTTCTGAAAAATCTTGCCAAATTTTTCTATCCAAATTTTCTCCACAGCAGGAATGAGGTACTTTTCCATTGTTGTTTATTTAGTTTTTCCCATATTTCCAGTTGTAAAGTGAAATTCCCCTCTTTTTCCCATTTCTCTTTTATATATGATGTGTTGTCTCCTTTTAAATCTTGAAGACCATGGTATATTTTAGAGCTGTACTGTATCTGATCCCTGGGATCCCTTTATATGCCATTAAGAAAACCTTCAGAACACCTGACTGGGCCCTTTCCAAATCCTCCTTTTTAAGTATTTTGTTTATGTGGTGTCTAAACTGAAAGAACCTGTAAAGGTCTTGATTTATTAGACCTTGTTTTTTTCAAATCTTCAAAACTTTTTAAAGTTTGTCCTTTAAAAAAATTGTAATATTTTATCAGTCCATTCTCTTTCCACTTTTTAAATCTAGTGTCTGTATTATTAGGAGTAAAATCCTGATCATAGGAAATCCATTGCAATAATCGATAGGGTTCTTTAGTTTGATTCTCTCTGACTATCTTAAACCAAATTTTTAGCGGGGTCTCTATCCACGGGTTAGTGTTATTCAAATGTTTAGGTAAGGCATTATTCCCTATTATCGCCTGTAGGGGAATGTCACTTGTTGTTTGGCATTCTATCTCCTTCCATTGTGCAGTGTAGAATGGGTTACATATCTCTACTAAAGTTTTAATTTGTGCAGCTTTAAAATAGTCCCTGATATTTGGCAGTGCAAGCCCACCTTTGTCTTTGTTTAGCTGTAGGGTTCTGTACCTGATTCTTGGTCTCTTGCCCTGCCATATGAATCTTGAGATCCTTCTATCCAGTTCTTGCCATGTTTTTTTGGGAGGTTCTACCGGTATTGTTTGGAAAAGGTATAGAAGATGTGGAAGTATATTCATTTTGACTGCTTCAATTCTTTGTGCAGTACCCAAGAATGGTATCATATTCCATCTTGCTAGATCAGATTTTATTTTTTGCCATCAGTGGATCATAGTTTAGTGTTATAATTTTGTTGAGTTGTTTCGGGATATTGACCCCCAGATACTTCATAGATTCCATCTCCCAGTTAGTTTTGAGTTTGCTTAGTAAATATTGATTTGGGTTATAGTTGAATGTTAAAATTTGGGTTTTATGCATGTTCAATTCGTACCCCAATAACTCTCCATACTCTGAAAAAACTGAGATTAGTTCTCGAAAAGAGGTGTCCGGCATCCCCAGGTATATTAAAATGTCATCAGCAAAGAGTGCTATTTTATGTTCCTTCTGACCAAGTGTAATACCTTGAATTTTTTGATTCTGTCTTATCCGTTGGCTCAGAGGTTCTATGAAGATTGCAAAGAGCAGTGGAGACAAGGGGCAGACCTGACGGCATCCTCTCTCCAGTTCAAAAGATGATAATTTACCGTTAATCCTTATTTTAGCTGTTGGTTTTTGATATAATACCTGGACAGTTCTGATGAAGTTGTTATGAAAATTGAAACTGGACAAGATTCTATATAGGAAAGACCAGTCAACTGAATCAAATGTTTTTTCAGCGTCTAATCCCAGTATGGCTGCATTTAAATTATATTTTTTTATATGATGAATTATGTGTAAAGTGCGTCTCATGTTATCTTGTGTCTGTCTTTTGTCTTATAAAACCTGTTTGGTCTAAATGAATTAAGTCTGTCAGTATATTTTCTAACCTTTTGGCAAGGATGGCGGTAAAAAGTTTATAGTCCTGATTTAACACACTGATTGGTCTGTAGTTGGAGCAGTCTAGTTTATCCTTTTCAGGTTTAGGTATGACTGCAATGACCCCTTCTCTCCAGGAGGGGGGGGGGATTTCCCCTGTGTGGAGGACATAGTTAAATGTTTTCAGGAGGAGAGGAGATAGTTGCTGTTTAAAAGTTTTGTACCATTCTGCTGTATAACCATCTGCTCCTGGGGATTTGTTAGCTTTAAGTTTCATAATTGCTTTTTCTAATTCTTTAGGTTGTAGTTCTGCCAATAGTTTTTTATTTTGTGACTCAGTAAGTTGGGGAAGATTTAATGTATTTAGGAAGGCTTCGGATGTGTCTTTGTGTTTTTTGAGGGTGTACAAGTTCTTGTAGTAATTCTCGAAGCTTTTATGAATTTCCTGAATTCTAATTTTTATTTCCTTTGATACTGGGTCTCTGATTTTGTAGATTGTTCTCTCCGCTTGTTGTTCCCTCAATTTGTAGGCTAGTAATTTTGCCGATTTGCTACCTGTTTCATAATATTTTTGTTTCAGAAATGTAAGTTTCTTCTGGATTTCTGTTGTGTAGATCTTGTTTATTTGTTTTTTTATTTCCTTAATTTTGTAGTTTCTTAAGTTCTGACTAATGTGATTAGTTTTTCTTGTCACAATTTCTTTTGGAGTGCCAGTTTTGCAATAATCTTTCCCCTACTACAGCTTTGCATGTGTCCCACAGTATTAAAGGGGATACTTCTCCATTATCATTTTCTTCCAAATATCTGAGGATATCTGACTCCAGTTCATCTTTCAGTGGTCCTTTCAGCACATTTGAATTTAACCTCGAAGAAAACATATTATTTGTGTATTTTTGGATATTTAAGTCCATGTAGATTGGACTGTGGTCAGAGAGATCCATCAGTCCTATTTTACATGTTTTTACTCTTCCAATGTCTCTATTAAACATAAAAAAATATAGTCAATCCTTGAATATGATGAATGTGGTGCTGAGTAAAATGTATAATCTTTTACACTGGGGTTGAATTCCCTCCACACGTCACAGATTCCCATTTCATTTAGTAGCATCCTAGTTTTTCTATTTTGAGTGTTATTTTGATGTGGAGAATTACCTGATGCATCCCAGTACGGATTCAGTCTTAGATTGAAGTCTCCACCACATATCACTAAACCTTGGGCTTTAGTTATCATTAGGTCAAATACATTTTCATAAAATTTCCAGTTAGCCCCTGGAGGTGCATATACATTCAGCAGGGTGATATCTTCTCCCTCTAGCCGACCAAATACCATGCTAAATCTCCCTTCTTTATCTTTGTGTTCTGATTTTTTTTTTAAAATATAATTTTGGTTGAGATCAATGTCGCTACCCCCCCTCCTCCTCCCTGACTTATATGAAGATGAAGAGATCAGTTTAAACCCTTGTCTATTAAGTTTAGTGTGTTCCAAGTCTGTTAGGTGGGTCTCCTGTAAAAATATTACTCCTGCTTTGTCTTTTTTCATTTTGCCTAGAATCTTGGCTCTTTTAATTGGATTCAGGATCCCTTTTACATTATATAAGATTATTTTGGTTGAACCCCGTTTCTCTGTTGTATTGTCTTATTTAGTATACTGTAATAATATAGTGGCTTTTATGCTAGTCAAAAACTGAAAGAACATTAAGAACATAAAAAACATTAAGAACATAATATAAGATAAGATAAGCCTTTATTAGTCCCACAATGGGGAAATTCCAGGATTGCAACAGCACAGGGATAGCAACACTCAGAGCAACAATCAAGAAGACAAGAAAAACAAGAGCAGCGAATATACATATGTACATATAAATATATAAACACACAGTGCGGAGCATTGTAGCTAGATGGAATAAATATATATACACACAGTGCAGAGCATTTTAGCTAGATGGAATAAACAGCATAACCGTCTGCTTAGTTATCCTACATAGTATGAATATGTACCCATACATATTGTCACCCTCCGTAGCGACCGATATTGTCCTAGTTGTATACTGGAGGGGACCATTGTGTAAGTCTATTGCATCTTCTGCATTCAATACTATTAGGTCGTCACGTTTTTTTGCTATCTCTGCGAGCAGCCCTGCTTAGGTCTGACAGGCGTAGGTAGGAAGGACCTGCGAAACCTCTCGGTTGCGCACCTAGGATGATGTAGTCTGCTGCTAAATGAGCTCCTCAGTGCGTTCAGTATGTCCTGCATAGGGTGGGACTTGGACTCCAGCAGAGATGACTGTTTAGCCATCATCCTTCTCTCTCCTATCTCCTCCACTGGGTCAGGGCGCTGCTCCAGGACAGAGCTAGCTTTCTTGATCAGTTTGTTCAGTCTCTTCCTATCGGCTGATGTAATGCCACTGCCCCAGCAGACCACTCCAAAAGTGATGGCTGATGCCACCACCGTGTCGTAGAATGTCTTCAGCAGTGCCCCTTGTACACCAAAAGACCTGAGTCTCCTCAGTAGGAACAGTCTGCGCTGTCCCTTCTTGTAGAGTAATATATAAAACTTTAAAACAAAAAACTGTCAAAAGATCTTCTTCA
The DNA here is from genome assembly GCA_020510985.1 of Pholidichthys leucotaenia. Classification (NCBI taxonomy): domain Eukaryota; kingdom Metazoa; phylum Chordata; class Actinopteri; order Cichliformes; family Pholidichthyidae; genus Pholidichthys; species Pholidichthys leucotaenia. The sequence goes on from CM035843.1 coordinate 53,088,047, forward strand.
ACTGAGGTCTTTTTAGCGACCTTAGAGGAGCCTTGATGGTGTGTTGGCTCTGAGGGAAATTCCTCAAACTTTGTTACGTGTTGAGAGCCCTCTCTTACCCCTGCAAGTTGTCCCATGTTTTTAACGTGATTTTCAGATCCCAATCCGAACTTGTATAGATTTTTTTTTTTTTTTATGCCTATACCCTATGAAATTACGCGCAACCTCCCACCACCATCACAGCAAACAATCACGGTAATACAGTATTTGTTAGTGTGGAGAGTTCATGTGGTTCACTGTCACATTTCTGTTTTAACAAGTTTTTTTTTTTTTTAAGACTTATTTGTTTCTAATATTATGACTGTTCCATGAAATATTTTACCACTTCATATTTGCTGATTCTGCATCTCCTTTAATGTTTGTTACCTTGTAGGAGGAGGGTTGGATGCGCAGATTGACTAAAAATATCGTTATTCCCTCCTGAAAGCGCTCAGTTTTTCCTTATAGCCCTGGCGCTGAGTTTCCTGCTGCTGGCCCGTGGATTTTGAGGGTCTCTGTGTGCACCACTTTTTTTTTTTTTTTTTTTTTTTTTTTTTTTTAAGTTTTTGTAAAGGGTATACATGTCATTACAGCATTGCATTGTTTACATTTTCATCACATATTCCCCCTTTTTTTGTTTTTTGACAACATTGGAAAAAAATTATTACAACACCCTTTTTTAAGTGAAAGGAAAAAGAGAAATAAAAAAAAAGAACAAAAAAAAACCAAAAGAGCAGAAAAATAAAAGAGCATCTGAGTAGCATTGGAACAAAGAGAGGTGCCATTATTGAAATGGTGTTTGTCAAAGATTAGATCTGATGGATGACACATATGCGTTCCAGGGTTGCAAGAAGTTCAAGAACCCATCCATGTCGCGTCTCAGTGCAAATGTCAACTTTTCCATCAAATAAATGTCCTGAATCACGTTAATCCAATCTTCAGGTGTAGGACAGTCTTTCAACATCCATTTTTTTGTTAGTGCTTTTTTACTTGCCAATATTAAAACAGTGAATAAGTATTTTTCTCCTCGTCTTTCCAGTGATTCCGGTAGTAAACCCAAATACAAAGTTGCAAAAGAAAAGGGAACTGTTACTTTGAATATTTTCCCCAATATTGTCTGTACATTGGTCCAGTATTGGTGGATAACTGGGCATGACCAAAACACATGAAAATGATTTGCAGTCTTTTCACCACACAAGCGCCAACAATTCAACCCTTTACAAGTAAATTTGTTTTGTGCAGGTGTTCTGAAAAATCTTACCAAATTTTTCCATCCAAATTCTCTCCACAGCAGGGATGAAGTACTTTTCCATTGTTGTTTAGCTTTTCCCATATTTCCAGTTGTAAAGTGAAATTCCCCTCCTTTTCCCATTTCTCTTTTATATATGATGTGTTGTGTTGTCTCCTTTTAAGTCTTGAAGACCATGGTATATTTTAGAAATGTATCTGATCCCTGGGATCCCTTTATATGCCATTAAGAAAACCTGACTGGGCCCTTTCCAAATCCTCCTTTTTAAGTATTTTGTTTATGTGGTGTCTAAGCTGAAAGAACCTGTAAAGGTCTTGATTTATTAGACCTTGTTTTTTCAAATCTTCAGAACTTCTTAAAGTTTGCCCTGTAAAAAAATCGTAATATTTTATCAGTCTGTTCTCTTTCCACTTTTTAAATCTAGTGTCTGTTTTATTAGGAGTAAAGTCCTGATCATAGGAAATCCATTGCAATAATCGATAGGGTTCTTTAGTTTGATTCTCTCTGACTATCTTAAACCAAATTTTTAGCGGGGTCTCTATCCACGGGTTAGTGTTATTCAAAAGTTTAGGTAAGGCATTGTTCCCTATTATCGCCTGTAGGGGAATGTCACTTGTTATTTGGCATTCTATCTCCTTCCATTGTGCAGTGTAGTCTGGATTACATATCTCTACTAAAGTTTTAATTTGCGCGGCTTTAAAATAGTCCGTGATATTTGGCAGCGCGAGCCCACCTTTTACTTTGTTTAGCTGTAGGGTTCTATATCTGATTCTAGGTTTCTTGCCCTGCCATATGAATCTTGAGGTCCTTCTGTCCAGTTCTTGCCATGTTTTTTTTTGGGAGGTTCTACCGGTATTGTTTGTAAAAGGTATAGCAGACGTGGAAGTATATTCATTTTGACTGCTTCAATTCTTTGTGCAGTACCCAAGAATGGTATTATATTCCATCTTGCTAGATCAGATTTTATTTTTGCCATCAGTGGATCATAGTTTAGTGTTATAATTTTGTTGTTTCAGGATATTGACCCCCAGATATTTCATAGATTCCATCTCCCAGTTAGTTTTGAATTTGCGTAGTAGTAAATATTGATTTGGGTCATAGTTGAATGTTAAAATTTGGGTTTTATGCATGTTTAATTCGTACCCCTATAACTCTCCATACTCTGATAAAACTGAGATTAGTTCTGCAAAAGAGGTGTCCGGCATCCCCAGGTATATTTAAATGTCATCAGCAAAGAGTGCTATTTTATGTTCCTTCTGACCAAGTGTAATACCTTGAATTTTTTGATTCTGTCTTATCCATTGGCTCAGAGGTTCTATGAAGATTGCAAAGAGCAGTGGAGACAGGGGGCAGCCCTGACAACATCCTCTTTCCAGTTCAAAAGATGATGATAATTTACCGTTAATCCTTATTTTAGCTGTTGTTTTTTTATATAATGCCTGGATAGTTCTAAAGAAGTTGTTATGAAAATTGAAACTGGATAAGATTCTATATAGGAAAGACCAGTCAACCGAATCAAATGCTTTTTCAGGATCTATGTGTGCACCACTTTTGAGCCTTGATTCTTTTGATCGGGTCTGCTGCGGGTTTATACACCGGTACCGGGAGCCCTCTTCTTGCCATATCCCTGGTTGCTTCCGCCGAGTTGTAGAGACATGTCTCTTCCCCGTAAAAAACCCTCAGCTTCGCCGGGAATGGAGTTTGAAAGCGCAGTTTCTTCTCTCTTAGTAGCTTTTTAGCGTCATTGTATTCCCGACGTTTTTTAAGGACCTCCGGGGTGCAGTCATGCTCCACAAAAACTTTTCTTGGTGCATAAATCCTTTATTCTGCCAAGCCAGTCTCAAAACCTCTTCTTTTGTTCTGAAGTTGGAAAACTTCACCACCACCGATCGCGGGGGAGCTTCCGCCGACGGCCTTGGGGCTAATGAACAGTGCGCCCTTTCTATCTTCAGGTCGGTGGATTGGGGAATTTCCAGCTTTTCTCTCAGTATGGTTTCCACGCATGCAGCCATTGTGGTGAAACTGTCCTCGACTCCTTCTTTCAGACCATGAATTCTTATGTTGTCCCTTCTTAGTCTTCCTTCCAGGTCGGTTAGCTTAGCCTCCAGTCTTGACTGTCGTTTGAGTAGTTCCAGCATGGTTTCTTCCAGCCCTTTTATTCTTTCCTCTGCTTCTATGATTTGGTCCTCAGCCTGGTCCACTCTGTTGTTTGTCCTTTTTATTTCGTCTTTAAGTTCACGAAATTTGGCCCAACACTCTCGGCGAAATTCTCTTAATTCTTGAAGTATCGTTTTTAAGCTAGCCGTGTTGCTAGCCTCATTTTGCTCCTCCATTTCCGAGTGGTTATTGTCTTCGAGGTCAGTTTCTCCGGCCGATGTGTGTCTTGGCCTGGTAAATGTCGATCTCTTCTGTTTTCCTTTAGGCATAATGACTTTGTCTTTTGATTTTCACTCTTCCATAAATCTGTTAAATCTGATTTTCATGGTATTTTCACGGATGGGATCTGGGAGCTTCAGCGTTAAGCTGTTACCACCATGGTGTCCAGACCGGAAGTCTTATTTGTTTTTAATTCCCAGATGGCCCCATTGCGCCGAAAAATTCCTTCTCTGGTGTACTTAAATGTACTTTGTTAACACGTTTAAGGATTGTTCATACTGTTCTGGTTGTTTATGCTCTGTTTAACCACGTGATGTCATGAAACCAGGTTTTGGCACTTTTGGCAGTGTGGGCAGGTGCCAAGTCCTGCTGGGAAATGAAATCAGCATCTCCATAAAGCTTGTCAGCAGAGGGAAGCATGAAGTGCCCTAAAATTTCCTGGTAGATGACTGCACTGACGTTGGACTTGATAAAACACAGTGGATCAACACCAGAAGATGACCTCTTTTCAGATGAAAGTCAGTTTTGTATTTCATTTGGAAATCAAGGTCCCAGAGGCACAGAATCCAAGTTTTTTGAGGTCCATTGTGAAGTTTCCAGTCAGTGATGATTTGGTGAGCCATGTCATCTGCTGGTGTTGGTCCACTGTGTTTTATCAAGTCCACAGTCAGTGCAGCCGTCTACCTGGAAATTTTAGAGCACTTCATGCTTCCCTCTGCTGACAAGTTTTATGGAGATGCCAATTTCATTTTCCAGCAGGATTTGGCACCTCCCCACACTGCCAAAAGTACCAAAACCTGGTTTAGTGACCATGGTATCACTGGGCTTTATTGGCCAGCAAACTCTTCTGACCTAAACTCCATAGAGAATCTATGGAGTATTGTCAAGAGGAAGATGAGAGACACCAGACCCAACAATGCAGATGAGCTGAAGGCTGCTATTAAAGCAACCTGGACCTCCATAACACCTCAGCAGAACCACAGGCTGATCGCCTTCATTCCATGCCGCACTGATGCAGTAATTCTTGCCAAAGGAACCCAGACCAGTGTGTGTAGGTGGACATACTTTTCAGATGGCAAACATTTCTATTAAAAATTTTCTTTCAATTAATTTTATGTAATATTCTAATTTTTTGAGAAACTGAATTTGGGGTTTTCATGAGCTACAAGCCGTATTCATCAAAATTAAAAGAAATAAACACTTGAAATACATCACTCTGTGTGTAATGAATCTATATAATGTAGGAGTGTCATTTATTTGAACTGAATTATTGAAATGAATCAACTTTTCAATGACATTCTAATTTATTGAGCTGCACCTGTATGTCTCTGTGCTTTACAGCAAAGCAGGCATCATTGAGATGTTTGAGGGGCACCACGGCCCCATCACAGGGATCCATTGCCACACAGCTGCAGGGCCGCTGGACTTCTCCCACCTGTTTGTTACCTCCTCCTTTGACTGGACTGTCAAGCTGTGGAGCACCAAGGTACCACCCTCATCTATGCTTTATTTTCACTCAGTGTAAACCTGTTGATGAACTGTTAAAATCCATCTGTGTGAAATGTTTTTTTGTCTGCTGGGTCCTGTATAAGTCATTTTATAATTTGTAGTTACAGGAAGTTGATTTCCAACTTGTAGACAAACAAACATAAATGCAGCACTTTTATTTTCACTCCACTATTTTGGAGGATGCAATAAAAGACTGAAGACTTTCTGCATTCATTTTTTTGATTCATTTCTATCAAATTTTGAGTTTTTATGGTCATGAAACTGTAAGATGTTTGTATATTAAAGACTTATCCTTATTAAATCTACTGTAATCAGCTGTGCTAACATTCTGCAAAAGCTTTATTTTAGCATTTAATGTGTGGAGTATACGGAGTAAATGGAACTGCAGTTCTCTTAGTGGCCAGAGGTGTCACTAAAATCCAAGCTCCCAGTTGTTGTCCTGTGTTTTTCAACTGGGGTTCCTCAGAGCATTCAGGGTTCCTTGGGAAGCAGTGTAATTTCACTTCTTAATATGCACCCATGCACTGTAGGAACCCGTGCACAGCAACGACAAATTATTTGCAATTTTTGGACCAGTTAAAAAGTGAAATTAGACAATTTCCCACGGAACCCTTAATGTTCCAAAGAACCCGGGTTGAAGACACAGTGGTCCCCAACCATGTGCCATGGAGGGCTAAGATCCCCCAGGTTTTACCTCCAACCGCTCTTTTCAACAGATGATTTCACTGAATTTCTTCTCACCGGTTGCTGATTAGTGAAAACACCTGCTGAAGAGACTGGGAGGAAGAAAAACCTGCAGGGTCTTGACCTTCCATGGCACATGGTGGGGGATCACAACCCTAGAACACCATTAAGTAACCCAGGGTGCCATTGAACTCTGGAGTAATATTGACGCTGCTCTTACGTAGTCATTCTATTTGTCTGTTGTGAATGTGTGTAATTGGGCCCCCGATTATAAGCTTTAAGTAGCATCCTTGGGATGACCCCGTCCCTCTCACACATCTACTCAATGCTGAAATGTTAATTTAGATGTATTTGGCTTGTGATGTGTGAATAAACTTGAACCTAAACTTGAAACTATTTTTAAAAATCTTAATTTCTGGTGGCTGATTTTTTCAAATCATTTGCTCTAATATTTACTTTAACATTAAGTGTTCTTAATATTTTGCACTGTAGTGTGTTAATCTTAATTACAGCAATACAATTATTTTTGAAAACTACTAAAATAATCCGCTTGAAATATCGTGAAACCCTGTGGCCCAAAGTTATAGAAAAATTTGCTGACTTCTTTCGGCTGCTCCCTTTAGGGTTCACCACAGCAGATCATCTGCCTCCATCTCTCCCAGTCCCTTGCATCTTCCTCTGTAACACCAACCCTCTCCATGTCCTCCTTCAATACATCCATGAATCTTCTGTGGTCTTCCTCTCCTGCTGTCTGGCAGCTCCATCTTCAACATCCATTGTCCAATATAGTGCATCTGGAAAGTATTCACAGTGCTTCAGTTTTTCCACATTTTGTTATGTTACAGCCTTATTCCAAAATGGATTAATTTTTTCCCTCAAAATTCTACACACAATACCCCATAATGACAATGTGATTTTTTTTTTTTTGAGATTTCTGCAAATTTATTAAAAATAAACTAAGAAATCACATGTACATAAGTATTCACAGCCTTTGTCATGCAGCTCAAAATTGAGCTCAGGTGCAGCCTGTTTCCACTGATCATCCTTGAGATATTTCTACAGCCTAACTGGAGTCCACCTGTGGTAAATTCAGCTGATTGGACATGATTTGGAAAGGCACAAACCTGTCTATATAAGGTCCCACAGTTGACAGTGCATGTCAGAGCACAAACTAAGCATGAAGTCAAAGGAATTGTCTGTAGACCTCCGAGACAGGGTTGTCTACAGGAACAAATCTGGGAAAGGGTACAGAAAAAGTTCTGCTGCTTTGAAGGTCCCAATGAGCACAGTGGCCTCTATCATCCGTAAATGGAAGAAGTTCGGAAGCACCAGGACTCTTCCTAGAGCTGGCCAGCCATCTAAACTGAGCGATCAGGGAGAAGGGCTATAGTCAGGGAGGTGACCAAGAACCCAGTGGTCACTCTGTTGAGAGTTCCAGTGTTCCTCTGTGGACAGAGGAGAATCTTCCTGAACAACAACCATCTCTGCAGCAATCCACCAATCAGGCCTGTATGGTATAGTGGCCAGATGAAAGCCACTCCTTAGTAAAAGGCACATGGCAGCCTGCCTGGAGTTTGCCAAAAGGCACCTGAAAGACTCTCAGACCATAAGAAACAAAATTCTTTGGTCTGATGAGACAAAAATTGAACTCTTTGGCGTGAATGTCAGGCGTCATGTTTGGAGGAAACCAGGCACCGCTCATAACCACGGCAATGGTGGTGGCAGCATCATGCTGTGGGGATGTTTTTCAGCAGCAGGAACTGGGAGACTAGTCAGGATGGAGGGAAAGGTGAATGCAGCAATGTACAAAGACATGCTGGATGAAAACCTGATCCAGAGTACTCTTGACCTCAGACTGGGATGACAGTTCATCTTTTAGCAGGACAACTACCGTAAGCACACAGTCAAGATATCAAAGGAGTGGCTTCAGGACAACTCTGTCAACGTCTTTGAGTGGCCCAGCCAGAGCCCAGACTTGAATCCACTTGAACATCTCTGAAGAGATCTGAAAATGGCTGTGCACCGACGCTTCCCATCCAACCTGATAAAGCTTGAGAGGTGCTACAAAGAGGAATGGGCCAGACTGCCCAAAGATAGGTGTGCCAAGCTTGTGGTATCATATTCAAAAAAACTTGTCTGTAATTGCTGCCAAAAGTGCATCAACAATGTACTGAGCAAAGGTTGTGAATACTTATGTACATGTGATTTCTTAGTTTTTTTTTTTTTGAATAAATTTGCAAAAATCTAAAAAAAAACCCAAACTTTTTTCACATTGTCATTATGGGGTATTGTGTGTAGAATTTTGAGGAAAAAAATTAATTTAATCTATTTTGGAATAAGGTTGTAACAAAATGTGGAAAAAGTGAAGTGCTGTGAATACTTTCCAGATGCACTGTATATCCACCATCCCTCCTCTGCACATGTCCAAACCATCTCAGCCTTGCCTCTTATAGAAAAAATTGCTGACCATTTTATGAGTTGGCTGAAAACTAAAAGTGTTTTCTTTGTACCTTTTCCATTCTTTTCCAACTGAAGGAGGAACAACACGATAAATGTTTGTCACCAAGTAGCATGCGAGTGTATGCAGGCAGTTGAAGTTGTCATTTTCTATTTTTCTGCAGAATAATAAGCCACTGTACTCATTTGAAGACAACTCTGATTACGTGTATGATGTCATGTGGTCCCCGACCCACCCTGCTCTGTTCGCTTGCGTGGACGGAGTCGGTCATCTCGACCTGTGGAACCTCAACAATGACACCGAGGTACTGTGTTCATGCCACCTGCACACACATTTTCTGTTGTATTTTAAGATTCTGCTTTTTCCAGAAGACACATGTCGATGTGGAGAATTAAGTTTTTTTCAAGACACAGTGTGGATTTCTTTGTTCTATTGTTTCAGGTTCCCACCGCCAGTGTCACAGTGGAGGGTAACCCTGCCCTCAACAGGATCAGATGGGCTAATTCTGGCAGAGAAATTGCTGTGGGAGACTCAGACGGACGAGTTCTTGTGTATGATGTTGGAGAGGTGAGCAAGCATGGCTCACACTTAAGTTTCTGAACCTTCTTGCTTGTTGCAGACAGTGGGCCTCTTATTATCTACACTCAGTTAAGGATTTAACTACAACAGTCCTGTTGGTTTTGAGTCACTTCTTTTGGTCCATTTTTACCAAAAATAGACAGCATTAATTGTTTTTCTCCAAAACCTGTGTTGCTCCTCCACAGCAAATTGCGGTTCCTCGAAACGACGAGTGGACCCGTTTTGTCCGCACACTAGCAGAAATCAACGAGAACAGGGACGACGCCGAGGAGCTGGCTGCTCAGCGTCTGGCTGCATGAGTTAATCCCTTTGGACCAGATGCTCAAGGGACCAGTTTTGTGCTCTTTAATGTCAGCACTGATGAAAGGAAAATAAAGCTATGACATCACAACCACAGGAAAATGATCTTTTGCTCAGAAAGAAGTACGGATATCATTTGATTTCTCCCCTTATTTAGTCAACTATTTTCTTCTCAGTTAGCTGGACGGTCTTCCTCCGATTAACACGAGCGGCAGGGCTATCAACCTCAGACACTAACATTAAGCCATAATCACAAAGGAGACATCCTTTCTTCAACCAGATGCCTTAAAGTTTCGTTTCAATTTTGATTGTTAAATCCTCATCCACCTTAATTTACTGCATGTTGAAGAGCCTTAATTTTGAGTTAAATAGGTGCACCACTCCACAGGTTCATTATAGTCAGTCAAAGCAGCTCTCTTCACCAAAGTTGTCGTAAAGCAATCACTTCAGGAATGTAAACATCTCAAATATGTAGCCCATGTTGTCATCTCTGTTCCTCTAGAACTCGATATCATAAACATTTGCTTTTAAAGTGATGAAATGTTTCTACAAAGATACTGTCTTATGCTGCACTAGTTCCCTATAAATCAGTGCAGCTGGAGTTAAACCTGAGATTACTGGGATATCCCTGATACCTAAGAGGACATTTATGTGTGCTGTAACGGCTTCATGATTTCCACATCTGTCATGTATGTCGTCAGGATCTGTATAGTGTCCAAACTGGGAATGTACTTTTCACACTAGAAACCATGAGTTTGATTGATTTATTTCAATAAAATACAATAAATACATGTAAATTATTTGCCCAAGTCCCTGGTATTAATTTCAAAATAAATACTTTGAAAATATCTGTACATTGCGGACTTTAAATGTAACATGCACACCAGAAAAAAATGCAGTAACAAGTCTTTGCAATGCCATAATGTTCCTCCATTGAGAAGTACAATATGTACAGTAAAACTGTGCAAGCTATGCCAAGAAAATGCAGTAAAGCCAAAGTCATGCAGCATTTAGAGTAAGACGAACCGCTCAAATGCACTGAATTGAAACGTGGTTATATAAAACCATTTTGGAGGATATGAGCCCTAAGTAGTGGTTGCTGAGGCTCGGCACTCTGTTTTTGGATGTTACTGAGTTGCCACTTCTCCAAAAGGTTTAAACTTAGGCAGGTGCAGCCCGAATTTCCTCTCTACACCAGCAAAAGTTGCAGCAGCCAGATGATACCCGCCCACGTGGTCTGGAGTCACAGAGGGATGCTCCACAACTGGTGTTTTGGGAATGGGCTCTGAGCCAGCAGGACGACTGAGGAGCAAAGTGAAATTAGAAAAGCTGCACATGTTGACCTTTGTGAGGGGATTGTTGCAGTTAGAAATGCAGTAGATACGTACTGTCCTCCAAAGTCGATGTAGAACCATCTCTGTAAGAGTTCATAAGTCACCAGGGTTACACCAAACTGTGGTGATGATCTAAAGACACGAGCTGATGGAGGAACGTTTGAAAATTAGAATGCAGTGAGTTTTTATTTGCTGTCAAAAGAAAGCACTTGGAAATGTGTTCAGGATAAGCAACAACCTCCAAAATGGTTAGACTGGCTCCAGAATTTACAAATTAAAGCTAAACTCCCTGTGTTACAACCCCCCCCCCCAAAAAAAAAAAAAAGTTCACAGGCTGGTAGAATAGGTTTATTTTTTGTCTTTATAACTAATTCTCTGTGACGTCAGTACAGGTCGCCCACTTAAAATGTATTAAGATGTAAAACATGTTAATACTGGTAGCTGTAACCACCGTTACGCAGTGTTTTTTTTCTAGACAAAATGGTCCTACTGAACCTCAGCGCCTGCATTAGACATGGTTAACCATAACGGCAAACTGGCTGAGACTTTCTCGCATAGGACTTCGCTGGTTTGAGTCCTATTTTAAAGATGGACTATTTTGTGTCTATAGGTAACTACAAATCTGAGTGAACAAAAATAGCCTGTGGAGTTCCCCAAGGTTCCATTTTGGGACCTTTGCTGTTCAACATCTATATGCTCCCACTCGCTCAAATGATAAAAAACAACAAAATATTACCATAATTATGCAGATGATACACAAATCTACATAACCGTCTCACCACGAGACTATGGTCCAATTCAAACCCTGATCAAATGCATTGGTCAAGTTAAAGAGTGGATGTGCCAGAATTTTCTTCAGTTAAAGACAAAAATGAACAGTTTTTGGAGCCAAAGAAGAAAGACTCAAAAGTTAGTAGGCCTACTCAGCTTCAGTCAGTGATGCTAAAAACCAACAGCCAAGCCAGAAATCTGGGTATGGTTCTGGACTCAGACCTGAATTTTATCAGCCACAGTAGTGAAATCAGCCTATTATAACTTAAAGAACATAGCGAGGATTAAAGGTCTGATGTCTCAGCAGGATCTAGAAAAACTCGTCCATGCATTCATCTTCAGTAAACTGGACTACTGTAACACTGTCCTCACAGGTCTCCCTAAAAAGTCCATTAGACAGCTATAGTTCGTTCAGAACACTGCTGCTCAAGTCCTCACTAAGACCTAGAAAGTGGATCATATAACTCCAGTCCTCTGATCTTGACACTGGCTTCCTGTCTGTCAAAGAATGGATTTCAAAATACTGCTGTTGGTTTATAAAGATCTGAATAGTTTAAGGCCAAAATACATTTCAGATCTTCTGGTCCATTATGAACCACCCAGAGCCCTCTGATCATCAGGGTCAGGTCTACTAACTGTGCCCAGAGATAGAACCAAACATGGTGAGGCAGCTTCAGTTTTTATGCTCCTCACATGTGGAACAAATTCCCAGAAAGCATCAGGGCTGCTGAAACTCTCAGCTGCTTTAAATCAAGGTTAGAAACTTTCCTATTTGCTGTGGCCTTTCAGTAAAACAATTTTTAATGCATTTAACTTTTATTTCTTGCACTTTTTGTCTTGTTCTATTTTAGCTTGTTTCTGTTTCTCTTAGATTTTTTTAGTTTGCTTTTAAATTCTTATGCATTTCTTTCGCCATTTGCTGTAATGCTTTAATGTTTGATGTAAAACACTTTGAATAGTCTTGTACATGAAGTGTGCTATACAAAAACTTGCCAAGACAAAATGGTCACAAAACCCTTATTGCGATAGAGATGCAAGAAATCATGACTTTTTTAAAAACTGTCTTTAAAAAAAAAGATTAATTTTCAGCTGCTTTTTCAGACAGGCCACAGAAATCAACATTGAACTAAGGAGGTCCCATAGATTTACATCTGAGTTTTCAAAGGTAGCCTCAGAGATTTTAGGCATGTATGAGGGACTGAGAGAAGACGTACCAGACGACATAAGAGTCTGAATCATACTGTAAAGGTGAAGCAGTTCACCGATACAATTTGGTGCGTCCATTTTCATAGCCATAAAAGTCAGGTCAGTAATTTTAAAGTGAATCTGACTTCAGGCAGCCAGTGACTTTAAAACTGGTTTCTCCTCTCATTTACAAGTCACTGAAATGGACCTCACAAATGTCTGTTGGTTTTTTTTCCCACTTTCAGAGCATTTTTATAAAGGAATAGCTGGGAAATTATTTGGCTTCATGTGTGGTGAGGTGTATTAAGAGCCTCAGTGAGGAGTCTGTGCTCCACTTTTAATGAGCAAAACTTTAGTATTTTGTTAATTAATATACATACATGCATATGTGCAAATTCCCATGTTCATCCAGTTTATGAATGTACTTTTGTATCAGGATTATCTGTAATAGTCCACCATGTAATACTTAAGGCCCCAAAACACTCCAGATGAAGCCAAAATGTTAAAATCAAGACTTCTACAGAGTCCAGCGGTTGACCTCACACTAGCAATGTCCATCTTACACAGTCTATGAGAAGGACAAAAGGCAAATATTTGCTTGTTGCTTGGCCTGAACATACTATTCCCAAAGGTGCGAGTCGTGTGGCGTTACCTCCTGCGCCTTTCCAGAACGCACGGAAACCTTCCTCTCTCAGGATCTTCCTGAAACAGTCAATAACGCCGCTGTATGTCGTCTGGCCCGCTCTAGCCGCCACCTGGAGCCTGGTCTTGATGACATCAGCAGGGGTCACCAGTGAAGCCGCTGGCACACCTTGGTTTTTTTTTTTTGGTTTTTTTTTGCACAAAACACATAATGAAGTGCTTTCACTATGCACAGACGGTGTCACAATCTGATATCCCTGCCGCAGCGTCACGCAGGGTTTGAGATGGCTATACCTTCACAGTGTGATATGACAGAAGTGCTGTATATTCTGTCAGGCTATTGAGAGTTTCAGTGGATGGAGCAATTACAAACGGGGAGGAAACAAAAATGCATTTTGAGCAAACAATGTGACACATGCCTTTATGAAACAAACAAAAAAATGCATGGACGCTTGTGGGTTCTCTGAGCTGTCCTGATGTTTGTTACCTGCGATGGCTCCAGCGGTGAGCAGCTGCAGAGCGCCCAGCCTCCCATCCTCATCTGCCAGCTTCTCCTTGGTGTGGGCATAAACAGGGAAGTAGATGGCAGAGAAGGGGATGTCACGCAGGAAGCAAGCTTTGGCTCCCTAATAGAAAGACAGAGAACATTTTAGAAACATGCATAATAACGGTGCTGATGAATGGGTAGCGGCAGCGGCAGGACAGGTTTGTGTCGGGGATTAGGTGGTATGGGGGCTGATTTATTTTTATCTACAGGGGGCTTTAGTGATAATGACTGAGCCAAAGACCCTCAGGCAGAGCTGCAGCGGTGGACCTCCGGAGAGAAATCCATCTCCCTCTCTCACACACACACACACCCATGGACCTCAGTTCTTCTACTAAAAGGAAATTAGTTCTTTTTTTTAAAGCAAGCCACACACCGTCTGTCACTCATTAAAGTGTGGAGTATGAAATCATGACTCCAGCTGGAAGTAAAGCCACGAGGATCTGTGCAGGAGCAGTAGCAAAGTGTAATCCTGCAGTAATTTGCCGTTGGTTCTTGGCTGCTGATCCATTTGTATGTTTAACACTGTTTTGGAAAATTACAGTCAGCAAAGTGATGTTTGATCTTCAGATGTCTTAAGTTTTTTTTCTGTTATGACTATGTACACATATGACTGTTTGTTCAGTACAGTAGTGTTTTATCTGTGCATCATTACAGGAATAAAGTAAAATCGCATGTTAATAAACAGGAGTGCAAACTTAAGGACATTTAATAACGAACATTTGCACATTTCACCGAGTATATGAACAGTGTTTTGTACTCTTTATTCTTAGTACAAATACTGATAAAGTGAAGCTACAGTTAGTAGACCATAATTTTGCATTGAAAACATTCGTTTGCAGCACTACGTTAAGATTTTCACCTTAAAATGTTTCTAAAATTATTGTGATGGCACGTCAACTATTGACCAGATGAATGTCACTTCCCGCATAGCCTGAGTGGGCCTGCATTTCCTGCAGCAGCTCTGTTCTTGGTAGGAACACTGAAAGGACTACAACTATGGTGACTATGACCTCATTCACAACAGCCAATCACAGGGCACAACTGCAGCCGCTAGCAACTAAACACCCTGTGATTGGCTGTTGGGGCACCATAATTGTAGTCCTTTCATTGTTCCAACCCAGAACAAGTAAGTTACATCGTGCTGCTTTAACTTGCAACAGAGTAACCTTCACTCAGCCATATTATGGCTTTAATTTCATTTGTACAGTCATTTTGACCAATACAAATAAATGCTTTAAACAAATTTTACAATAGCTGGTGGCTATCTGATGTCTTCTGTTAAAGAAATTTGTGACGTTTAAATGGTTGGCATATACACTGTTGTGCAATCTTTCTGGGTGTTAATTCAATTACCAATGGATTTGTGATATTTTTCTTATTCTGGTTTTGTATGCCATCCATCCATCTTCTTCCGCTTAATCCTTTTCAGGTCGCGGGGGGTGGGGGGGTGGGGGTGGAGCCTATCCCAGCATCTTTGGGTGAGAGGCAGGGTACACCCTGGACAGCTCGCCAGTCCATCGCAGGGCCAACACAGAGAGACAGACAACCATTCACTCTCACAGTCATACCTAAGGACAATTTAGAATCCCCAGTTTTGATGCCAATTAACCGAACGTGCATGTTTTTGGCATGTGGGAGGAAACCGGAGAAATCCCGCAGTAAACCCACACAGACATGGGGAGAACATGCAAACTCCACACAGATCACTGTTGGTCGGGGGCTGGTATCGAACCCAGGATCCCCCGGCCAAGGGTGAGTAGCTGTGCTGCCGCAGTGCTAACCACTCCGCCACTGAAATAAATAAAATTTAATCTACCCCTTTTTTGCTCTCTACACAGACTGTCTACCTACATCCTGTTCCAGCAAAACTGGTCAATAGCCCAAGAGTAGTGACTACAAATGGAAATCCAAAAAGCCAAAAATAATGTTGCCCACATTTACATTCAGAAACAAGAGCACTCTGAGGCAAGTAAAATATCCCCACCACTGTTTTCTGTGAAGATCCCAATTATGTCAATTATTATTATTATTATTACTATTAATTATTATCTCAATTATGCCACTGAAGGACAACAGCTTTCAACTTTTCCATATAATTACTGGGGCAGAACCAAATTATGATAAGCCTGTCATCTATGACTATATAACAAAAATAGTTGTATACAGCCCATAGCTGTAGGGCAGGATCCCAAGATGAACCTGTGTAGCAAGTTTGGTGACCACTTTGTTGGTGAGATATAGTTTATATGGCATTATGACCTTGACCTTTGACCTTGCGATCCCAAACCCATAGTCACAGTTCAGGGTCTCAGGGTGAACCTGTGTACCAAGTTTGGTGACCCTAGCTTTATTCGTTCTATAGTAATAGGGCATAGAGAATGGCAATCTTGGCTTTTGACCTTTTGCCCCAAAACTCCTGCAAAAATCATCTGACCAGAGCCAAATTGCAATATGCACATCATCAGTGTATATCAAACCTTGGTATCAACTTTCAAATCCATCAGACAAAAGTAGATTCCACAAAAGGTAAAGGTAAAGCCAACTTTATTGTCATTCAGTCCATATAGCTAATCACATATAGTAGAACTGAATTACGTTTCTCTTATCTACAATGTTAACCCCATCTAGAATCAGAGGGGTCGCTGCCATGCAAGGCACCGCCACAAATTTCCCTCCTCCGTTCCATTATTGCTGAGCACCAAGCTGGACGGCAGGAAATTCCGCTTTTATATGGTCTTCGGCATGACCCGGCCAGGATTTGAACCCAGGCCTCCCGGGTGTGGGGCGGATGCTCTACCAAATGAGACATGTCCAGTAAAAAGTGAGAAAGACGGGCGGACCGCCCTATGATGTAATCCCCCGCCGGTGGAAGACCAAAGGGGTCGAAGGTGAGTCATAAGTCAATAGGTCAGTCATTTCATAGATGACTGATAGAAATGACATTTTTTTTACTGTCATATCCAAATGTGGATATATCCATCTTCCACCTCAGTTATTCTGCTGCTGTTCCTTTATTATTATTTAATAGATGACAGAGCACACTTTAAGGCTTCAGTCTGGGATTTATATTTTCAGTTTTATGCAACTATGCATATCGACTGTTACTTATTTGAAAACTGTTCAGTTTTCGGTACTACTGTATACCTTACAGCAGTGGCTCCCTGTGTACAAGAAAACCAGACCGTCAATGACGGAGCCTGATGACGTCACCCCAAAAGTGCTCAGATCACCTGACCGTTGACCTTTGAGCACAGCCTGGATGCAGACCCAGCTGAGGATCACTGTGGATGAGTTTGCCTAACATCGGGGCAAATGCCTAGGAGGAGCAGCAATTCCCGTGAAATGTGGAAGGATGGATGACAGATGCCACGCCATTGCATCAGCTCCTTTCAACTTTGCTGGAATGAGGTAAAAAAAAAAACTAAGTACATTTACTAGTAAATTTACAATAGAAAAAGATCCAAGTTTATGTGTAAAAAGCCCAATTATGAGAAAAGTGACAAATATGCACAAAAAAGTTGCAAATGTACAAAAGAAACTACAAATGTATGATTCATAAGTTTAGGTTTTTGAAAAAAAACCCACGTACCTTTTATTAATATTGATAGACCAGTTCATATTTAGAACTTGGCTGTTTTAACTTCACTTTAAGGCTAAAATTTGTTTTGCTGCTCCATGTAAATTGTAATTTTTTTTGGCCAAAAATTGCTCAAAATGGCTTTTTCCTTTGAACTTGCTGACACCTGTCTTAAAGGTATAATACATTCTATGCGGCACAAACTAAAGTGCACCATAAATAAACTCCCCGTGTTGTCAGAATTGTATCCCTGAAGCCTTTCACTGCCCTTGTGTGGAAGATGACAAAGGCTGGTGCTGCAGACGTGCCGACCTACCTTGTAGAGGCCAAAGAAGCCCAGGTCCCTCACAACATTCAGGGCGCTGACCCTGGGGCCCGTAGTGATCTCTCCAGCCACCTGCAGACGGATCTTAACAATCTCCAGAGGATTGGTGAAAATCACCTGGGAACCTCCAGCCTGCAGGACGCAAGAGAAAAACAAACAGCTGACAAGTGGTTTATGTGTAGGGGTCCAAGGTTTCTGAGTAGATTTCTGTCTCTTTGGTAAAGTGAGGTTACACCTCTGACGGGTGAACTCTGGGTGAAAATTATAATGTGTAAGCATTTCTGCCTTACAGGAATTTTAGAATTCTCTCTGTAAACCTTCTCACAAAAGACACTTTTCTCCCCGATTCTGTCAGAGCGTGGCCTTGACAGGAGGAGGAAAAAGCAGGCATTGATAGAAGAACAACCAGGGTCACAAAAGAGCAGGAGAAGCCCTGGCTCATGGTTGTGAGGCTCTGACCCTGGCACCAGCCCTCTGCCCCCCTCCCCCATCCCCCGAGGCACCTCCTGTGGCAGGGTGAGCGGGCCAGCCTGGCCTCGCCCCGCACACTTCCCCAATTCACCCTCATTCCCTGGGGAGAAGCGCTGAGTCACCCGGACGGCTCCGAGTCCAGAGAGAGATGCCCTCAAGGCACAGCACCCTCTGACTCAGGCACATTTATCACCATCCCTAAATCTAATCAGGCCCCAGGATGGCTGCTGGTGACATTAAGGGCTGGGGTCTTATCTGTAAACATCCGAGCAAAGGTCTAAAAAAAGCTCTGGCACATTCAGTCAATTCCAGAGTGGAGGGGGAATATCCGCCCTTCTAAAGATTGATGTACTCGTCCCCTCGCTTTTATCTTCTTCAGTTTTCTTTGAGTGAAGCCATAATTTAACAAGTTATCAGATTGACTTTTAACTTTCATGGAACAAAGCGAGGATGAGAGAAGCCCTTCAAGTTACGACAAAACATGGAATAAGTTTTTGATCTTTGAACGGCGTGAAGTGGAAACCTGTATGGTGACCACACCTCGGGCATGAACGACACTGTCAAACTCAATCACACTGAGGCAGACCCCGCTTCATCCAGGACCCTCCGGGGCCTCTTCCTCCAATTACAGCCTGACAGGGGTCGCAACCCCGCAGACCTCAGCTCCTCTGAGTCCAACCTGCAGCCTCGGCTCCACGGCACGCCTGTTTCATTTCAACACAGCCGATGGAAAGCTACAGTTTAACACTGGCACTGACAAACTTTCATGGTGTTAGCCCAGATGAAAAAAGACAAAACACATATATTACACCTAACGTGGTGCCTATTTTAGAAGATCTGGGATCTAAAATCAACTCTTATTCAGACGACCTGTGATGAGCTGACACATGAAATTGAAGAGATTGAATTTAAAACAAAAACATCTTAAATAAATGCATTCAAAGAAATTAACACTTAAATTGCTAAACACCCACAAACCATTTCTTGTCTGTAAAATGTTAAATAGGAAAGACCAATTGTTGGTCTCAGTTTCATGATTAACTGTTAATAAATCAGCAGTGTGCACGCCAAACATGTGTGCCTTTTGGAGGACTGATAAAGTGAATGGAATTGAATAGAATAGGCTTTATTGTCATTGTACAGCTGCACAGCACAGGATAGCTACTTCAGGTACCTTAAGTACAACTAAGAGTCTCTCATACTGAATCATACTTTACGTTTTCACACTGCCTCATTTCAGAGTACTACCATCCTTAAAGGTCCTTTACCAATAGGACATTTCAGATTTATGTATTATTATCTGGTACCCAACATAAGATAAGATAAGATAAGATAAGATAAGATAAGCCTTTATTAGTCCCACAACGGGGAAATTCCAGGATTGCAACAGCACAGGGATAGCAACACTCAGAGCAACAATCAGAAGGCAAGAAAAAAACAAGCAAGCAAGAGCAGCTAATATACATATGTACGTATTACTATAAAATATATATATATACACACACACACAGACACAGTGCAGAGCATTGTAGCTGGATGGAATAAATATATGAATATATGAACACACAGTGCAGAGCATTGTAGCTAGATGGAATAAATATGTAAATATATAAACACCCACAGTACGGAGCATTGCAGCTAGGTGGAATAAATATGCAAGTATATAAACACACACAGTGCGGAGCAATGTAGCTAGATGGAATAATATGTAGATATATAAAAACACAGTGCGGAGCAATGTAGCTAGATGGAATAATATGTAGATATATAAAAACACAGTGCGGAGCAATGTAGCTAGATGGAATAATATGTAGATATATAAATATATAAACACACCCAGTGCTGAGCATTGTAGCTAGATGGAATAAATATGTAAATATATAAACACACACAGTGCAGAGCATTGTTGCTAGATGGAATGAAACAGCATAACCGTCTACTTAGTTATCCTACATGGTATGATTATGTGCCCATACATATTCTCACCCTCCATAGCGACCGGTATGTTCCTAGTTGTATGCCGGAGGGGACCATTGTGTAAGTCTATTGCATCTTTTGCATTCAAAAAACTATTAGTTTGTTACGTCTTTTTGCTATCTCTGCGAGCAGCCCTGCTTAGGTTGTACAGTCTGACAGCCGTTGGTAGGAAGGACCTACGAAACCTCTCGGTTGTGCACCTGGGATGATGTAGTCTGCTGCTAAATGAGCTCCTCAGTGCATTCAGTATGTCCTGCATAGGGTGGAACTCGGACTCCAGCAGAGATGACAGTTTAGCCACCGTCCTTCTCTCTCCTATCTCCTCCATCGGATCAAGGCGCTGCCCCAGGACAGAGCTAGCTTTCTTAATCAGTTTGTTCAGTCTCTTCCTATCGGCTGCAGTAATGCCACTGCCCCAGCAGACCATTCCAAAAGTGATGGCTGATGCCACCACCGTGTCATAGAATGACTTCAGCAGCTCCCCTTGTACACCAAAAGACCTGAGTCTCCTCAGCAGGAACAGCCTGCGCTGTCCCTTCTTGTAGAGTGCATCAGTATTGTGTGACCAGTCTAGTTTATTGTTCAGATGAATACCCAGGTACTTATAGGATGTCACCATCTCGATGTCTGTTCCCTGTATATTTACTGGTACTGTGAGGGGCTGCCCATGCCTGCGGCAGTCCACCACCAGCTCCTTAGTTTTCCTCGCGTTGATCTGGAGGCAGTTCCGATGGCACCAGTCCACGAAGTCCTGGATAAGCCCTCTGTACTCAGCTTCATCTCCATTGGAGATGAGGCCAACGATCGCAGAGTCATCAGAGAACTTCTGTAGATGGCAGTGTGTTGTGTTGTGTGAGAAGTCCGCAGTATAAAGAGTGAACAGGAAGGGAGCCAGCACCGTTCCCTGGGGGGCCCCCGTGCTACTGATGATCGTGTCGGACACACAGTCCCGGGTTCTCACAAACTGAGGCCGGTTCGTGAGGTAGTCCAGGATCCATGATGACAGGTGCTGGTCCACCCCTGCGCGCAGCAGCTTGTCCTTCAGGATCATCGGTTGGATGGTGTTGAAAGCACTGGAGAAGTCAAAGAACATGATCCTCACCATATTCCCGGGCTTCTCCAGGTGGGACAGAGAACGGTGAAGGAGGAAGATCACCGCATCCTCCACCCCAATGCCATGCTGGTAGGCGAACTGGAGTGGATCCATCGCTGGTTCCACCAGGGGGCGGAGGTGAGCAAGGAGCAGTCTCTCCAGGGTCTTCATCAAGTGGGACGTCAAGGCCACCGGTCTGTAGCTGTTCAGGTCTTTGGGGTGGGAAGTTTTTGGTACAGGTACCACACAAGATGTTTTCCACAGCTGTGGTACCCTCCCCAGTTTCAGGCTCATGTTGAAGATATACGTCACAATCCCACACAGCTGGTCTGCACAGGACTTGAGGAGCTTTGCGCTGATGCCGTCCGGTCCCGGCGCCTTCCTCGCCTTGATCTTCCTCAGCTCCGTCCTCACCTGGGTCCTGGTCAGGGTCAGGATGGGGGGCTGTGTGTTGGGAGTGGGGGGGTGTTGGTGGAGTGGGGAGTGGGCAGCAGGACTTGATTTCTTTAGAGGCAGCAGTGGTTGTTGTGCAGTCAGGGGGGAGGGCGGTTGGTCAAATCTATTGAAAAACAGATTCAGGTTGTTCGCCCACTCCCTGCCCCCTGTGGCCTGGGGGGAGGTATTCTGGAGCCCCGAGATGGTTTTGAGGTTTCTCCAGACCCCGCTGATGTCGCTCTGTTGCAGCTTGTCCTCCATCTTCTTCCTGAAGCTGTCCTTGCCTTCTCTGATCTTTCTCCTCAGCTCCCTCTGTACGGACTTCAGCATCTCCCTGTTCCCTGACCTGAAGATCCTCTTCTTCTCTCTCAGAAGTGTTTTTATCTCAGGGTTGATCCAGGGTTTGTTGTTTGAGTGACGCCGTATGGTCTTGGTGGGAACGGATTTGTCCACACAGAAGCTGAGGTAGCCCGTGAAGGTGTGAATGAGGCCATCGATGTCCTCACCATGTGGATCGCAGAGCTGCTTCCAGGCGGTGGCTTCAAAACAGCCCTTTAGGGTGTCCATTGTCTCCTCAGACCATAACTCCACAGTGTGCATGGCCGGAGGTTGTCTGTGCACTAGGGGTTTGTACACCGGCCGGAGATGAACCAAGTTGTGATCCGATCTCCCGAGTGGGGGGAGTTGTGATGAGGTGTACGCCTCCTTAGTGTTTGCGTAGAATAAATCCAGTGTTTTATTGTCTCTAGTGTGGCATGTGACATACTGGGTGAACGTGGGTAGAATGGGAGACAGTGAAACATGGTTGAAATCGCCTGAGATGAGGAGAAGAGCATCTGGGTGTTCTGTCTGCAGCCTGCTGGTTACTGAATGGATGACGTCACGTGCTGTCCCAGCGTTCGCCGTCGGATTTGCATAAACAACAATGCAGATCACGTGTGAGTGTTCTCTCGGGAGATATGTAGGCCTCATGCTAACAGCTAGCAACTCAATGTCTTTGCTGCAGTGTCGTTGTTTAACAGTGATATGTCCCGGTCTGCACCAGTTGTTGTTAACATACATTATCACTCCACCGCCCCTAGCCTTGCCACTGTCTGGTGTTCGGTCAGCTCGTATCATGTGAAAACCCTCCAGCTCAATGTTAGCATCTGCTGCTAGTTCAGTTAGCCACGTCTCAGTAAACAAAAGGAGAGAGCACTCCCGGTATGTGCTATCATAACGGGAGATAGCCGCTAGCTCATCTAACTTTCCCAGTATCGACCGTACATTTCCCATGACAACAGATGGAAGGGAGGGTCTGTACCTTATATTTTTTGTCCTCCGCCTTACTCCAGCCCGGCAGCCGCGGCGTTTTCGCCTCAGTTCTCTCGGTATGTCGAGTTTTTCCAATGGGACCGGGTGGCGGTTGAATGCTAGCAGCTGTTCTCTGCTGTATCGTATCCTGCTATAAACAGTGGCTCCGTCCACCGGCTCAGGAGACATTTAGGACGATCTGTGTGTCCGTGATATAAGTGGGGTGAAAAAAAAAGACGGATCAAAAGAGAGAGGAAGGGAAAAAGACTCGGAATCGAGCCGCTGTTGCAAAAGGCAGCCTACTCGTGTGGCGCCGAGAAAAAAAAAAAAAAAAAAAAAAAAAAAAAAAAAAAAAAAGACTAAATTGCAAATTACAAGACTAAATTGTCATTACATGTGCTGTAATCGGCTACAGTGTGTCATTTTGTAACATTTTTGGTTGGTGGGGTACCATGAGATTTTTTTCAATGTAAAAAGGGTTCCTTGGCTCAAAAAAGATTGAAAAACACTGCTATGGAGTTTTTGCGTATGACGTAAGGGGGCGCGCAGCACTGGCCCAGCCAGAGTGTGCCGCCATATTGGATGGCAAGAAACAACAGCAGCAGCAGGGTGAAACAAACAACATAGCTCACGTGTACCTACAAACTCGGCAAAATGGTGTACTCTTGTGCTGCCCATGGATGTACCAACAGATACGGCCAACCAGGACTGGAAAATGTGTCATTCTACAGGTTCCCAGCAGATGCACTTCAAATACCTCGGCTGGATAACTCCGCAGAGACGGTGACACACTCTTCAATGCCCGTACCCGAGTCACCGCTGCCTGGGCCAAGTGGCGGCAGGTGACCGGTGTCCTCTGCGACCGCCGGATGCCAGTGCGCCTCAAGGGAAAGATCTACAACACCGCGACCCGCCCTGTGGTCTTATATGGATGCAAATGCTGGCCCGCTACAACAAAACAAGAGCAAATGTTCGGCCTTACCCCGCATGATCATGTGAAGAACAGGGATGTGCGAAAGTGCACGGGAGTGGTAACAATAACTGGGAGCATGCGAGAGGCATGGCTGCAATGGTACGGACACGCTGTCCGTAGTGAAGAGGACTCGGTGGCACAGATGGCCCTGCGGCTCAGCCCAAGTGGGAAGAGGCCACGAGGACGGCCAAAGAAACGGTGGCTCAACAGAATCAAGGATGACAAGAGGACTGTGAACGTTACCCCTGAGGACGCCCTTGATCAAGCCAAGTGCAAACACGGACCCCACAGATAGGCAGGACTAACACAACAATAAAGATGTGGTACCCAACATAAAATGTACGTACTTATGAGATATTGAGTTGTTTGTTTTTTGTTTTGTTTTTTTTTTAAAGTGTCCAGTTCTTATTCTTGGGCTGTGGTAGCTTTGCATGATTTCAAGTTCACAATACCCCTAAATTACCTCAGAGTGGGTGTTGGAGCATACAACAACTGAAACAGTACATGGATGGCATAAAAAAAAAATATAAAAGCATTGTTTGTGTGTGTGTAGGTTGCTGCTAATCCACACCTTTAATCATGAATACTCCATTAGTAATATGGAATCATATTTTTGTCTGTCAATAAGCATCAGCCCAACCAATATCAAACACTGAAACAGACATTTAGTCTAATTCCCGTTACATTTTTAATCCCCAACATTGAGGACTTCTGGAATCATGTATACTTTGCTCATCTCTTAAGTGTTTCTTTAGTTGGTTTTGAGTTCATCTATGGACTGAATTTAAATGATCACTAAAGTGATGCTTACACATCCACCAGCGAGAATCTCTGCAGGAAGTGGGATGGTATCATCTTGTGTGGTGAACTTGTCTCTGACAAAATCATTCACCTGGAAAAAAAAAAAAAAAAAGCAAAGAGGAAGAAGGAGAAGATATCAAGAAAAAAAAGGCAGATGAGACACAATCCCAATCCTGATGGCAGGGGCATTAATGTTAACTTGTGGTTGCAGTCGCATCTTGATTGCACAGTGTCTTTTCTTCTATGCATGCTTTTCATTCAGAGTTTTTGAACACTAAGAGCGACGCAGTGGAATGACTTGCCGTGAGTTTGATAGCTTTCTCCGGGGCAACACCAATGAGCTGCGGGAGGAGACCTGTAAAATATTATTCATAGATACCATTAGAATACCTGACAGAGATAGGGAGACAAAGTCTGGCTTGAAATGAATGCACATTTTTTTATCTTTGCTGAAGGAATACATCTGCTGACAGCTAGAACAATATATTCCGCGGGGTTCTTGTGTCCATAAAACAAACCCATAAATATTTACAGATGGTGGCTGATACATCTGATGTACCGGGGCACAGAAGTCCCATTGAAATATAACAAAAGTCCATAAATATGACACTACTGCTGCTGCGTATGGGATCGGCACTGGTGAGGCTTGATCCCACTGTTGATGGGGAACAGAGAGAGCTGTGTGGTCACGAACAAGATCGAGGGGGGAGACTGGGTGCTACAGTGGCAATAACTGCCATACTGTTTCACCGTCAGTCCTTCAACAGGCCAGATAAACTTCTGAAGGAGCTGCTGAGTGACTGCTGCTGGTATGCAGCCAGAAAACAGCAGAGCGTGTCTGTCTCCGAGTCAATCACCCTCTTATCATGTGCAAGGGAGGAGGGCAGAGGGAAGCGGATCAGAGGAACAGAGCGCTGCGGTGGTGAAGCAGGCAGCAGTAGATGGCAGTCTTGACTTCCTTCATATGAAAAGCCCGAGGGTAGAAGTGTTGTATATCACAAGCCTTCAGCACCATTATCACCACTCAGGCTGAGGCAGATCAGACACCGCTGCTGCTGCTACATGAATACAGCCGGTCATTCTCATCGGGGAACTCTCCCAGGTATTGAGATAATGAAAACGTGACCCCTGGGTGTTGCTTTATTCACTGCTGAACGGGGAGGCCAAAGGTTTCTGGTATCAATTAGCGAACCATCCTCCAGATATTAGCAAGCTGGCTAATTCCAACGCTTTCCCATCAGGTGGCTTGTTTTGCACGAAACCCACACAGATCCCAGGTCCTTTTTAACGTACGAAAAAAAAAAAAAATCTGTCAAGGATTACCTCGGTAAAATCCAAAAAAGCCCTCGTAGCGGAGCACCTTCTTTGCACAGTCAAAGCTGTTCTTGTACATCAGCTCCCCCACGAAGGAGCCCGTGGAGCGCTGGTTCTGCATCCGCGTCTTCACCAGGTCAATGGGGTACACGGCTGTGGCACCGGTAGCTGCAAAACCCAAACATGGAAATTCTTCAGCACCCAAACATAAAAATATACATTTAGAGCTTTAGTTTTGCAGACATGCCTTAGATATATAAACTGTAATAATTAGGGTGACAATTATTATTTCCTGATTTTATGAGTCTGACATTCCCAAAGATTTAGAAAACAAAAAACTTTCAGCAATAATTAAGGTTTTTTTTTTTATTTAATAAGCAATTTAAAACATATATAGCAAAAGTGGATCCATTATGTCCGCATTTTCTCTCATACAGTACAGACAACAGCAATGATGGATGACTGCATTAAACAGACAATTTTTCAAATTAGCAAATACAACTTATAGTCCAAAAGCTCAGGCTTCAAGCTGCTCTAAATGTTCAATTTTTCACAGTTTTTCCTATTCCTGGATCTTCTCTACATGCGAGGTCATTTCCCCCCCACCTTTCTTTTTTGTTTGTTTGTTTGTTTTGGGGACAGCTACTCAGGAAGAAAAGTTGTCTTAAATGGAGAATGGCCTTAAAGGGGTCACTGACTGCACTTTTCCCACATTTGAACAGTTCACACATGTCTTAATCAAATGTTTGTGACATATTTTGGTCAAATTTTCTTCAGTTATTTAACCTCTTGCACTCCGGGATACCGCGGGCGGTCACGTCTCTGCGTCCTAGTGCGCACTAGGATGCACACTGTGCGTCTCAGAGCGCACTGAAAAAAAAAAGCTGCATTTCCGTTCTTCCACTATAGACACAGCCGCGAACAGAAAGCCAAAGGAGTGCTTTGATTGGTTTAGATTTGATTGACCTCTCATTCGACTAATAAGAGCCTTGAATTGGGTTTCTGAAACCTTGAAGAACCAATGACTGAAAACCTAGCAAGAAGGACCCGCCTACCAACGGCTGCGAATACAACGAGCCAATTGAAGCAGAGAAGTTCGACAATTGAAAGCGTGCGTCCTGTGCGTAAAATGTGTTTTGTGTAAGCCGCTGGGTGACACACACGCGTTCGCCAGTCTTTTTTTCTTACTACTGTTCTTATTTGTTTTGAAAAATCGTTCGCCAAAACCGCAATCATGGAAGCGCAAAACTGCAATAATGGAATCATGGTTTGACCGGGTCGCATGACCAGAACCACGAGTCGTAACAAGCGGACCAGCGTCATGTTTGTCTGACAATGAGGAAGTGAAGTTATCGCAACATGACGGACCGGTCCGTGCGCCGTGTCTGGACCGTGAACGCCCCCCCCCCCCCCGCTACTCTTCTGTAGTGTATTGCAGATATTTTAGTACAACTGTGCGTAGTAGACTGCGGCACACTGTCACCGCGGTCCGTCATGTAGCGATGGGCAATGTCCGTCCTCTGTAGCGGGGGGGGGGAGTTGTTATCTTCTACATTACAGATATTTTAGTATAATTTTTAGTGCACTGTAGGCTATTTTTTCTTGTAAAAAAAAAAAAAAAGCCACACATTTTTTACGTGGCATGCTTCTTTGTGTGTGTGGGCTTGTTTGTTCATTCATTCATTCATTCATGAATGAATAAACAACCCCCCCACACACACACACACAGCCCTGAGTGTCACCTTTCATTAGAGCCCAAGATGAAGCTTCTATATTGAATCATTCAAAAGATACAGACGTTTTTCCAAACTGTGCCATTTGGCACAATGTGGCACAGTTCAAAAACGCCTGGGAACAACCTGGCAAAAAAGCTGTGTAATATATTCATTTTTTGTGGTATTGTTACAAAATTTTGACCTCAGCTGGATAACACTTGGTTCTACATTTCTGTTGCATTTTCCAGCCCCGATCTGACAGCTGTGTGTTATTTGCAAGCATTTGTATCCAAAACACCCAGGCGAAATTTATTTTCTTCAAGTTCAGTATGTTTAGATGACTGTTACTCAGTGGCAGGAGCACTTAGAGAGATTATGACTGTTTTGCCAAAAAATTCAAAGTGTTTTCTTTTAAATGAGACCAACCCCATGAAGATGCTGCAAAGGGTTGAAGAACAGCTTTTGATTTACTTTGGGTACGTTATTTTTTAGGCGTTTTTAGGGAAATTGACCAGAGTGCAAGGGGTTAATTATTGCAGCATCCTTGTAACTTATCTTTTGCAGCCTTGTTTAGAACGGATGGTTTCAGTGCATATCTCTAAATCTCCAAGACCACATTTAGGTCCGCCCTCCCTTTTAACCCTTTAACTGTCCACATTAAATGGACGGGTCGCGCACCCCCAGTGGCACAGCGCAGCAACTGCACCGGTCAACTTATTGATGTCCCCCGGCTATACTGAGAATTTGTACTAATATGTATTGATCTGACAGTTTAGAAGGTAGCAGGCACGCGCCGAAGGACTCATGGCTGACATGGAATACAGCAAAGAAGAAGAAATCCTCATTATTATTATTCCTTTTTCTGCTTTAAGCTCACAGCACCAATGTGAATGTCTTCACAATCGGTCATTGCGGCAGCGATGATGACTGAAACTGCATGAAACAGGGAAAGTAGCCGTGTAATACAAACAAAATTCACGTGGGATAATCATAAGAGTTTGTAGATGTGGAAGTGGGTGTAAATTACTAAGTAAACGCGATACATTGACCACAATGGACGAAAAACTGAGCTCCCATTGCCAAGATGGCGGCGCCCACGAGTGGCTGGACTCCCACAGGAAAAATGCACCAAACAGAAAAAACAGCCACCTAATACAAACGAAATTCACGTGGGATAGTCATAAGGGTTTGTAGATGTGTAAGCAGGTTCGGCAACGATGGACGAAAACGGACTGGTCACATGGGTGAGCGAGCCCCACCCCCACCCGGCAACAGGTAAGAGAAATATATGTTTTTGACGTTTTATTGATTTTCTGGTTCATATACTTTGAAGATTAGATAAAAACATACCCCTGTAGACAAATTGACGTAAAAAAAACGGACCATTTTTTGTGTAAATGTGTCCAAAGTTTACATTTGACTGAGTTATGTAATTTATATAGCTGCCATGACATTATGCAAATTAGATGCGTAAATTTATTCCTATCTGAAACTTTGGATCATATTCTACATCAGGGGTCGGGAACCTATGGCTCGCGAGCCAGATGTGGCTCTTTTGATGGCTGCATCTGGCTCGCAGACAAATCTTTAAACTTTAAAGATTTTGTTTTTACAAGAGCGCCGAGTGTCTGCTGCTCTGTATATAGTTTTAGAATCATCTTCCGTGTTGCGGCCATTACGAGCTCAGATCACACGAGACGTTTCGCTGAATTTAAGCATTTATTTATTTATTTTCTACTCGTTTCAGTTCTGCATTTAATATGAACCTTGAGTTTGAAATAAACATTTGAATTTAAATTTGAATATCCCGGAAGCCGCTACACATCCGGGTACTCCAATATTGATCCAGATCGCATAGTTTTAGAATCATCGGCCATTACGAGCTCAGATCACACGAGACGTTTCGCTGAATTTAAGCATTTATTTATTTATTTTCTACTCGTTTCAGTTCTGCATTTTATATGAACCCTGAGTTTGAAATAAACGTTTGAATTTAAATTTGAATATCCCGGAAGCCGCTACACATCCGGGTACTCCAGGCTCAGCCAATATTGATCCAGATCGCATAGTTTTAGAATCATCGGCCATTACAAGCTCAGATCACACGAGACGTTTCGCTGAATTTAAGCATTTATTTATTTATTTTCTACTCGTTTCAGTTCTGCATTTAATATGAACCCTGAGTTTGAAATAAACGTTTGAATTTAAATTTGAATATCCCGGAAGCCGCTGCACATCCGGGTACTCCAGGCTCCGCCAATATTGAGCACCAGAAGTCGCATTAATGGTAAGAAATACTCATCATTGATTAGCAACAGCATAACAATGTTATTAAAAAGAATTCAGAGACTTATTGTACTTTAAAAGTGTTGAAATTACATAAAATGCACACATTTACTTGTATTTTTAGTTTTAAACATATTGTATGGCTCTCACGGAATTACATTTAAAAATATGTGGTGTTCATGGCTCTCTCAGCCAAAAAGGTTCCCGACCCCTGTTCTACATCTTTCTAATCGACAGTAAGCCATTATCTCTTGTAACTTTCAAGTTATAGCCTTGGAAATCTGAACTATTTTACTGACAATTTTTTTTTACCACTCTTGACCACTGGGGGGGGGGGCTGACCACCCTTTAAGCGTTCCTGTCGCCATACAGCGCCCGGGGCAGTTAGAAGGTTAACATCACTATTGGTAATCTTGGATGCTAGCTTCCTTCGAGCTTGAACCATCAAACGTGTTTGTTTTAAAGAATGAAGTAAAGCACCACTGGTGGACAGGGGTGTGTGGTTTCAGTGGTCGATAGGACATGACCAGTCCCTGAAGTACAGAAACATACATGACTGAGCGGCTAAACTGCTAGCCACTTTGGATCCCGGCTTCAGAAAATAAAACTTTAACTAAGGTAAAATAACATCTAAGAACAAAATATATTGTCGTGTTGTTAGATGAACAAGGATTGCAGTGGGGGAAAATAGAACTGACAGAAAACTTCCATCAAAACTGGCCAGACTGACAGTTAAGCAGATGCCAGGCATCCTGTCCGTCACCTCCACCCCACCGGGGTGAGCTGTATCCAGTTACAACGATTGATTCCAACCACCTAGCATGCTAATGGTTCAATGTAGCATCATGGTGAAAAGATAACAAAATACACCAGAATGACGCTAGATATATTGTTGACGTGGATTAGTGAACCAGGTGGAAACAGCGACGTCTATTAGGATGACTGAAATACAAAGAAAATAACAGTATAAACCAAACACTGTCAGCTCTGACTAACACCTTTAGCTCCACTCCATCTACATGAAAGACAGCTAGGCTGGTCAATATTAGAGCACCGGGTGTATATTAAGGGCAGCATTGGGCTGGGTTTACCATTTACGATGTTCCGAAGCAAACACAGAAGAGTAAAAATGGCTTCTTGGAGAGAAATGATATAAAGGCTGTGTGAGGTTTTTTTTTTTTTTTTTTTTTTTAAGAGAAGTGAGTGTTTTGATATTTTTTCAATAATCACATGACCAATAGACACTGGAGTGGTGGCCAAGATGTAGAGCATCTGCTCCACAACTGGGGGGTCGTGGGTTCAAGCCCTGGCCGGGTCATACCAAAGACCATATAAAAATGGTACTTCCTGCCTTCTAGCTTGATGCTCAGCAAAACAGAATGGAGGAGGGACAGTTGGTTACCCAACCACAGGGGGTGCACAAGCCAGTGTACTCCCTGTGCCGGCCCCAAGCCCGGATAAATGGGGAGGGTTGTGTCATGAAGGGCATCCGACGTAAAAAAAAAAAAAAAAAAAAATCATTGTCAAATTGATACGCGGATCACGATACAAAGTGAGGATACGCTGTGGTGACCCCGAAAGGGAAAAGCTGAAAGGAAAAAAAAAAAAAATTCACATGACCAATAGACACATTTCAAAAGGTTAAAACCTATAAAACACAATTTTTCAGTCAATGACCCCTTTAAAGGAAATAAAGGATGTGGAAGACCAGTGTAAAAATTAAATCAAACATTAATAGATATAATTGACCCTGTAATTGTTAATTTTTCTTTAAAAAAAGCCTCAGATGCGGACGTGAAGATTTCAAGCTTCTGAAGTGGGTAAAAAAAAAAAGTTGTGAACCACAGCAGGAAACCCTTGCTATCATTTACACTCGCCATGTTTTCTGTGACATGAAAGGCCGCCGTAATGACTCGTCTCTAACGTGTAAACATCACAGACAGCGAGAAACGGGTCATTATCTCAAGAAAGACACGGTGGTTTCCCCTTATATCTCATCATATACAGTATAGCTCTCTCTGGCCTGGCCTGAATTGTCCACTGCTGAATGATGACTGATAAGTCTTTGTGTGCTTAGGGACGGACACATGAATACACACACATACAGTCAGAGTGTGTGTGTATATCCGTGAGGCAGTTATGTCAGAGGTTCCTTGTATCAGTTCCCTCCAGCGTAATTAGAGAGGGAGATTCCAGAGAGTGCGGTTCCGGAAGATTTGTGTCATTCCAAAGCTCCGACTCCCAACGACAGCCTGGAGCCACCGGTGGCACGGCAGCACAATGCCGGAGCCTCACATCACAGCCCTTCTCCCTGCAGGACAATGGCCGGCCCCGGGGCCTCAGCACGCCAGTCAGCCAGCTAAAGTTACCCCTCGGGCAGGCCGGGGGCTCCACCGCAGACATGTCACTCACCTCCAGCGATTGAGCCCAGGGTAAACCTGTAGGCAGACTCTGCAGCCTGGAGCCAGATGGGCCGAGACAACTCTTGAGCATGCTGTATGGGAGAGAGAGACACCAGCGGTCAAATGAATCCGGAGAAAGACGGGGAGGATCAGAACAGTGAGCATGAATCGACTGGCTATTAAACTATAGCAAACCAGATACATTGTGGAAAGAAAAATGCTACAGAGCACTCAGCGATGGAGAAGGGCGATGGAATGCAGACATGTCATATAAGGTCTGAGTCATCATCACCAGCCGGTATTAAATGTCAGACGCACTCTGGATACAGTAAATGACTGTGTGAACCTGAAGCTGCGTTTTCCACACATGCAACATGTGGGAGGCTCCAAGCTAAAGGTCTTCTTTTAGTTTAATAAAGTATAATTTTGCCTTTTATCCACTTGATCTCTGGAATGGTGTTTGATGTTGAAAGCAGACCTACTTTGTTTTCGCCGTGGTGCCGGGGAACAGATTAGCCCCACAACCCTTTTCCATGTACAGATAAGCATCTACATGAATATCACACAGTCCAAGTGGGACTCTGTTAAATACGTTGTGTGCGTGTGAGTGTGTGTGTGCGCGCACAGGTTGAGGTGGTGAGTAACTTGTCCCGAACCAGATGAGAAGGGAGTAACACAGATCCCTCCTTTCCTCTTACCAGATGCTTCCACCGAGGGCTGCATGCTAACAAGATCGAGGCCTTGATCAAAGGGTTTAAACAATTAGCCTACTTCCACTATAGGGCAAGTCTGAGGATTGCAGCATCTCCCCCAAAAGAATCAAATTCCAGACCTCTGAGGATGAATCCCAGGAGTACGAGTGGCCTGAGAGCTCTGACCGCAGCCTGACACAGAGGCACGTTATCTGGCGGAGGCAGGAACTATTCTGTTCTCCCACATCCACCTAGACTCCCACTATCCCTCACGCCATTAGCAGACTTTGCTAAAGGCTTCAAAAACTTCTCAAGCCCCACACTGATAAAAGCCTCTTATTAGCGCCTCAGATGTGTGATTGCAGCTGATGTGTATGTACAGCTATATGGAATAAAATAGGCAGAGCCTTTCATGGAGAGGTGCAGCAATCCATTCCTCCTCTATGACTATAATTGGTGTACTTTTATCTGGGAGTTTAAGAAATGCACTTCACAAGGGAAGAAAAACATGGGCACTCCGCTAATTCACTGACTGAACATTCTCCCTTTTTTTTTTTTTTGCTTCTTTCTGAGAAGGAAGCATGGGGAAGGAAAGGAAAAAGGCTTTGATGAAAGGCAGGAGGATGTGAGGCGTATTAGAGGAGTCACTCAGGCTACCTGTCTATGGGTCTCTGCTAGGTGGTACGGCATGGCTCCTTCCTCCAGCGGGGCTATCCTCTCGATGTCTGCGCGGTTCAGCCGCCTTGAGACAACACCAGGGGAGAGAGGAAGGGAGTCAGGCCAGGAAAAAGCAGAGAGCTGTGCATCTACTGTTCAGTCAGTGGTGTAAGATTTTCCACAGAGTTTTTTTACGGCCATATAACTGGAAGTTACTGCAACCATAGCCTAAGCTTATATAAAAACAGACAAACAAAGCTGGAAGAGGCCGAACAAGCGACTGAAAGTGTTTTGTTATTAAAATGGTTTCGGCACACATATTCCCAGCTGGCCTGGTACACCATAAAGTCTGCATCCATGTATTATGTTCGTCTCGTAAATCGGCCAGCACAGCAACCGTTGTTAAGCTGAATGAGCGCTAACTTATTCTCAACAGCCAATAAACAGGCCTGTAACATATTTATTCCATTTGTGGTGCCATTAAAAGCCAACACTGTTTTGTTTGAATTTGTATAAATCTAAATCTGGGAAGCAGCATCAGGAGATAACTGGATGTTTGCATCAGCAAATGTGGAAAAGAAAAGTCAAGTAAACTCTGACTTCTGGAGTCATAGTTTGCTTTATACTTAAGATCACCTTTATTCAGCATTGTCCCCTTTATTTCATACATAAATCATAAAAAAATATATTTACAGAGTCTCAGCCATTTTCTTTTCACTTTTAGATGGTGCAAAATTGCACCAAAGATATGGATTTCAGCCACCGAGATCTGAGATCGATCAATAAATACATGTAATATAAACCTTAAATGCATCAGTTTATTTTGTACATTACTTACATGTACTACAGGTATCCCATTTCAAAACAGATTAGTAATCTATATCTGACTTTGTTAATGCAACAAAGCATTAAGCTGTCTGGAAATCAGCTAATTAAAAATTTACAGAATAAAATACAAGATCCTTGCACTGACAACAGCAGAACAGGGGATAATCAAATTTTACGTGAACTAATTCCAGCTAATTATTATGCCTTTATTAATTTACAAATAATACTGTATGTACTGTATGGCATCGCTATACAGTATGTCAGTAAATATGTGGAAATCCACTATTATGTGATTGCAGATTTTTGTGGGGGTGTTTCAGTCGTTTTAAATCCAAATTCTTCAACAGCTTTGCGAAAACATAAAAAAATGCTCTTATGCTGGTTATAAGTAGCTCTGCTGTTGTACGGCTTAAGAGTTTCAAACTTAATACCATTTAATAAATATGTTTTAGTGTGGTGATTCCAAATTTTTACAACCCGAAGCACCCTAATAGACATTTCAGACAGACTGAAGGTTCAGTCAACATTTACTTATTTCACATGGGAGCGGTGGGTGATTTATCGTTTTAAACAAGGGGGATGGTGGTGGTGGATAATCACAAATTTAGCATAAGTTATAGATGTAGAAATGCAAACTAAGTACAATTTTCATGAATATAGGCATAAAAATATGATTAAAAAAAATGCTAGATATAATTACAAAAGTCACAAATGTCCAAGATAAAAGTTACAAATTTGTGAGGAAAAAAAAAACAACAACTTAAGAATGAAGAAAAAACATTTCCAAGTAAGTCATAAATTTACAACAGTGAAGTTAGAAATTTTCGAGAAAAATCTGCAAATTTACAAGAACAAAAGCTGCACATTTGTAGACATTTTTTTTTTTTACTTTTTCCCTCTCAAATATTTTCCATTTTCCCACAAATTTGTGAGGTTTTTCTTGGAAATGTATACATTTTTTTCTGATAAATCTGCACATTTTTTTCTTCTGGCAAATTTCTGACTTTTCTGATAAGTTCAGTACTTTTTCCCCCTATAAATTTGCCATTTTTTGTTATAAATTTGTTACTTTTATTCCACACAAATTTACAAATGTATACTCACAAATTTCAAAACATTTTTTGATTAAATTTACAACTTTTTTTTCACATAAATTCTTAACATTTTTCCTTGTATATTTGCAACTCAGCTCCCACTGATATATTCAGCTGTCCTGTATCCATCTTTGCACTCTCTGTGGGGATGGTGGGAATGAAACAAAAAAAATAAGAAAAAAAAAACAAGGGCAATGCTTTGGGGGTAATTTTGCTAACATCGGAGATAGCATCCCCCCTCATATATATCCCACTATTATATATTATATATCCCACTATTCATCAATTTTCATCAGTCAGTCAAATCAATCAGTTTTCTTAATTACTTATTCATATTCAGGACCATAGGCAGCTGGGGTCTACCCCAGCTTTTTCATTCTGCAAGAGGTAGACAGAAGATCAGTCCAACACAAAGACGGAAAACCCCACAC
The DNA here is from genome assembly GCA_020510985.1 of Pholidichthys leucotaenia. Lineage (NCBI taxonomy): Eukaryota > Metazoa > Chordata > Actinopteri > Cichliformes > Pholidichthyidae > Pholidichthys > Pholidichthys leucotaenia. The sequence goes on from CM035843.1 coordinate 53,124,063, forward strand.
ACTCACATTCACACCTACGGCAATTAAGAATCACCAATTAACTTAATGAGCACATATTTAGACTGTAGACAATAAGCTGGAGCACCTGGCATAAACCCGCAGAGGGAGAACATACAAACTCAGAAAGGTCATGCCAGGATTTAAACCCCAAACCTTCCTAGCTCTGAGGCACCAGAGTTAGCCATTCTCCAAAAACTAAGCTGGTCAGCATAACTACACGTAACATGTCTCACTGCCACAAGTTACATCCCAGCTTCATCCTTTTAATTTGGTAGTCTATTTAAGTAGCATCATTTTCCCCATACTATTATATCTTCTGAACTTTGCAATCCACTGCATTTGCTGTTTAAGCCCATCTACCACCCGAGCATGCTTCTTCTGGAGCCTTGAAGGCAGGGGGTATATAATTTTGCATTGACACAAACTTGCAAATGTATTTGTTTAAATAAAGCATTTCAGGTGCGAGTTGTCTGGCAGAATTGTAAATGCTCAAAATACAGCGCTGCTCAGATAATTGCATGAGGTCTTATAAATAATTTAGCTCCAGTGGTTTGTCAAATATTAAACAATCAACAAAAAAAGACACGCTCATATTGGTGCAGTTGTAATTAGTATAGTTGTATTTTTTAAAGCAGTCATTTCAGCAGTGTGTGTGCAAATAAGCATCTTGACAATGCTTAGTAAATATACCTCAACATTGGATTTTCCCGCAAAATTATATTACTGTACATCTAAACAACAACAGATCCAGGATGTTACAACAGACCGATTCAGAATCTTACCCAGAGTGAGAGTGGAGACCAACAAGCTGGTACAGGATGTCAATCTCCATCGGAGTGATTTGACCAAATTTATTTGCAGCATGAACAAACTCTTCTGCGAGTCAACAAAGACAAGAAAGAATGCAGTCATGGAAACAAGACTTCAGTCATTCGAAGCCTCACTGTGTTAGCCTCAGTGTCAAACAGGAGGCAACTACAGGCTTCAGTTATATAGCATTTGCAAATAACATCCATTGTGCATTTTGGCATTATTGTATTAGTGTGCTTATTTGCTGCCAAATATAATCTTAGAACTTACAGAAAGGTACATAAAGTCATTTAGCCATTTCTGCATGTACTTCTTGCGTGCCGCTAACAGAACATGTATTCTCTCAGCAGCACCCTATATTACTCTTCTAGATGTGATTTATATTCAGTTCTTTACTGCTGCCTGCTGAGAAACTCACTGCCATCAGGTGGTCTTTCTAAAAGGAAGCCTAATAGTAGCTGTTGGAAGGAGGGAAAAGAGTTATTCACTTCTCCCACCAAGACCTTCCTTTCAGATTTAAGGGTTGCAATCCTTGGTTACAAGCTTGCTTGAGGACTGCAATATATACACACAAATAAGATGTATTTTCCTGTGACTGACAGCAGATGTGTAAGTGCTTGCTTTATTTAATTATATCTGACATGATTGGTGACAAATAACAGTGATTATTTGCAAATACTATTAACCCAAAGTCTTTTCTACAAGGAGAAATGCCATGAAGAGGAAGTACAAGGTTTTTTTTTTTAATCATAATGGTAAACACAACTGGGAGCAGATGTGACTGACAGCATGACTATCAGTTACTGAGGTCTACATGTAGTGGGGGTGATCTGATTACCAGATTAAAAATGTTCATTTACCTTGGTAATTTAGTGCTACAGTAAATGTTCCCTGTGTGTTCACTCACACCACTCTGTCAAGAAAGTTAAAATACGATGGAACAGCTACATTTCAGATCACGTTTAAATTGCACACACGATCATGTCAGGAGTGCCAAAGAGTACCTTTAGTAACAAGGGTGTCTAGGTGTGTTCCAGCCAGGGTGCTGTATATCTTGCGGACCAACTCCATGTTGTTGAGGAGAGCATTGAAGGCATTGAAGTAGGAAAAGCTCACCAAATGGGAAGTGCTGCCTCCCGCGGCCTAAAGAACAATCCAATATCTATGAGTTCCACTAGAGAGGATGACTAACAGATAGATCAGTAAATGACTGCAGTTACAGAGATATTCTGATGCTATTTACAATACATGAACTTGCGTATCAATCCGTGCCAACTACTGTTCCAATACCAAAAGCATTAAAAAATACATAGTTTTTTGGTTTTTCTTATGACTGTGTACTGGTAACTCTGAATGACGGTCATACGATTTATCTCATTGTTGTAAAGCCTGGTTATGTTTATTGTTGATGTTGGTCACTCTGTTGACTCTTTTTTGCTGCTCTGAAATAGTAGATGCCACTAAAAATACAGTGAAATTTCCTTTGTATCATTTTAGAGTGGTGGAATAAAGATTTCTAGTATGAAATGCCAGGCTGAGCAAACAGAGTTAACTGGAAAGTAGCTGGAAGCAGTTGATATGAAAAGTTAAACTGCCAAGTTTTTGTGATTTAAAAATATGAGACCACGATAAATCATTTTCTAACTTTTTCCAGCTTTATGTGACCTATATCCTGTACAGTTCATCTGAAAAACAAACAATTCTGTTATGGAGGGGAAAAAAACATACAATAAGCTAGTTGTATAAGTTTACATACCTTTAAATTAATACTTTATTGAAGCATCTTTTGATTTAATGACAGCATTCAGTCTTTTTGGGAGGAGTCCATCAGCATGCTACAGCTTAACTTGGTAGCATTTTCCTACTCCTCCTTCCAAAAGTGCTCCAAATCTGTCAGATTGCAATGATGTCTCTTGCACACAGCGATGCAGTTTACCCAACAGATTTACCTTTAGATCTAGGTCTGGGCTTTGGTTGGGCCATTCCAAAACTTTAATTTGCTTGGGGTAAACTCAGTCTTTTGTTGATTTGGATGTATGCTTGAGGTAAAATTCTTCACCTTCAGTTTTCTAGCAGACACCTGAAGGTTCTGGGTCAAAATTGACCGGTATCTGAAACGTTAACAATTCCCTCCAACTTGGTTAAAGTTCCAGTTCCAGCTGAAGAAAAGTAACCCCAAAGCATGATGCTTCCACCACCATGCTTCACTGTAGATATGTATTCCTTTGGTGATGTTTTTTTGTGGTTGAGTCTCCTCAGGAACAAGTGTTCCTTTCTTGGCTTACACAGGACAGGGGTCGCCACTCCTATCGGCCCGCCTTTCCCCGTTCTATTATGCTGAGCACCAAGCTAGAGGGCAGAAAATACCATTTTTACCTGGTCTCTGGTATGACCCAGCTGGGATTTGAACCCCAGCCTCCCGGGTGTGGGGCAGGTGCTCTACCAACTGAGCCACCACGCCGGTCACTGGTGATGTGCAGTGTTGTTTTTGTGTCAAATATACCTATTTGGGGGCAGCTCGGTGGCGCAGTGGTTAGCACAGTGGCAGCACAGCAAGAAGGTCATGGGATCGATTCCACCCTTGACCATCAGTGACCCTTCTGTGTGGAGTTTGCATGTTCTCCCCGTGTCTGCGTGGGTTTACTCCGGGTACTCTGGTTTCCCCCCACAGGCCAAAGACATGTAGGTGAGGTTAACTGGCATCACCTGGGGATTCTAAATTGTCCTTAGGTATGGATGTGAGAGTGAATGGTTGTCTGTCGCCCAAAGATGCTGGGATAGGCTCCAGCCCCCCCACGACCCAAAAAGGATTAAGCAATAGAAGATGGATGGATGGATGGATATACCTTTTGGAATCTATGCTAATAAATTCAACCAAAACACTTTTTTTTACATGCTTTTGGGAGACTTGATGTATTTTTTGGGCAAAATTTAGTCAGGCCTTGATTTTTATTTTTTTATTTTTTTGAAGAAAAGGCTACCAAACACACAGCCACATGTTGTCCTATATTTCATCCTATTTTCTATGACCGTCTTCACTCTATTCCATAGTATAACTCACTGTGGAATTATTTGTACTCTTCTCCTGACTGATACCTTTCAACAGTGCGATCCCTTTGATGCTTTGAAGACACTCTGAACTGTGGCGTTTGCTGTAGGATACAACTGAGTAAATATAAGAAAAATTCTACTATCACAGCTGAATTTTACTTAGGGTTAATCAGAATCACTAAATGATGGAAGGTATGGACCGACAGAATAATGTAATTAAATCAAAAATACAAGTTTAAGGGTGTGTAAACTTATACAACCAGCTTATTGTACATTTTTTATATTTTCCCCAGATTTATATATATTTTTAATTGAATTGTACAAGTTTTCAGTCACGTTAATGGTGGGAAAAGTTTGGAAATTATTTATTGCGTTGTCAATTTTTTTTACACCACAAAAACTTGGCATTTTAACAGGGATGTGTACACTTTTAGTATTTCTGGTATGTAAATATAACAACTCTTTGGAGAACTCACAGAAACCAGATTCTCCTCCACAAATGGAGTGAGCATGTGATGTCTGATGGTGGCCATGATGTCGCTGAAATCCAAGGCAGAGATGGTGCCACTTTTCTTCTTGTCTTTTTGTGCAAAGGCCTGGCGGGCATGCTCCAACTGCAGCTCCTGTGACAACATATGCATAAAGAGAAGGTGAATCAGTTCACATTATGTTTAATGCAGACAGAAGAAGCAAAGAGTGAGGTCCCATAATGAGGAAATTAAACTGTGGAGGAAGAAAATATAATGATGTCAGTGTCAGACGGAAATAAAGGTCAGATGTGACGGTGTTAGACACTGACTTTTTAATCACCAAAGTCTCCCACTAATGAAAACCATGTCCTGAGAAGTCTGATCCTGGAGTGGAGCTGAGCGACTGGTGAGACGTGCGGCAGGTGTGTCCGCCCTACTGTGATTCAATACGGCAACCATGCAATCAGAGGGAAAGCTGGGGGGGGGGGGGGGGCTGACCCTGGGTCAGTGTCTGCTGTCAAAGCTCATCGCGTATGACCCAAGGATTGTGGAGCAACAATGAGCCGTTTCTCCAGTCTCACATTCTGATCTGATAGCATAATCATGGGATTAATTCTCAAGTTTGCTGATTACGTTGTTGAAAATTGGAGATAATACTTTTTGTCAACTCACACTTTAAACTTGATGCTCTACCTTGTATTAAACCACAGGAATTTCAAGTCTATACTAATCTGGCAGCACTGTGACTCTAAATAACAAAGCAAACTACAGATCTGCATTTTTAAATAATTCTTAAAATAATTCAAACGCGCTTCAACATGACAGAAAAAAAAGAATAAAAATTATACAAATACACAAAGTTCAGCACACACAGGGTTTGTGTCGTAGTGGTGGATAGCTCAAGTCAAGTATGATAAACCACAAAATGCTATGAGGGATCCCACACTGAAGCAGAGACGGAATGCAGCCTGCATAACTCTTGGACCACCCAGTTTCTGGCTCAGACCACAGCCTCCCGACTCTAAACCAGGTTCTTCCATCAGACTTTAACAACACAGAAGCCTCAGTGAGCTACAGTCAATGACAAATAATGCAAAATAACATTAAAAACCCTAATGGTACATTAAGGCTACCACAAACCACCATGATAGCTGAAGAGATGAAACAACAAACGAGCTTTCATGTCAAATATTCTGAAACGTTACGTATGTCTTGCATACACAGCAGTTCAATTTGTGCCATATTTTGCTCGCTAACCAGAAATGAGCAATGGATGAATCTTTTCTTCTTCTCATGTTTAACATACAGAAATAGGAAACAAATTTGGTATCCAAGTGTTTTTATGGCACATCATGATGCAAATCACAGACTAAAAGCCATTAACAGGCTTGTAAAATAGTAGGATTTCATGCACCATAACATGGGCACAAACTTTAGGGATGGGCTACCTTATTAGTAAGATTTTTTTCTTTCTTGTCTTTTGGCTGCTCCTCCCTTTTTCTACATAGCATAGGTTGGAGTTTTTACATTTTGAAGCTGAGTTTTTAAACCGGATGCCTTTCCTGATGTAACCCTGCCCATTTTAGCCGGGCTTGGGACCGTCGCAGGGAGTACACCAGCTTGTGCACAGCAGGAAGTTCCACTTTTACATGGTCTTTGGCGTGACCCGGCCGAGATTTGAACCCCGGCCTCCCAGGTGTGGGGCGGATGCTCTACCTCTAGGCCACCAATAGTCGATATTTAGTATTGGTATCGGGTTTGAGCCGATCAATCAAGAGCAATACATAAACAAAAAATGATCCATTAAAACATGAAATAAACCAGTAAACTGCTTTTGAAACTGCCGATATTCTGTCGCTCCTCTGCTCTCTCCGAGTCCTGAGATACAGCCTCCGGTCTGTAAACAGACTCTGCATGTCAAAGATGTAACGTTAGAGACAACATGGCTGCAAATACCTTTTTTTTTAGGATTAAAAAAACTGATGAAAACTAAATAAAATGTATCACTGCAAACAAAAACATTATTAAAAAAAATAAAGAAATAAATGAAATAGTGTGGCGGATGATAAAATAAAGGGACCCCGAGCGGCACGGCGAAACTCGCCCCTGCGCTGTGAGCGCGCGCAGGAGCGAGCCCCGTGGCTCTCTGCAAAGGGGACACTAGATGTGAATGTGTCAGCAGCAGTTGCAGGAATGAGAGAGAGTGAGTTACAGAATCGTGCAGCATATATACCCAGTTACAAACAATACATGAAAGAGCATTCACAGCAGTTGGTATGGGCATTTGCATATGAGAGACATACATAACAATAGGTAGATTGCTGGCCTCTGCTCCAGCTGCAGGACAAAGAGGTTACAAGGCACATCTACATATTGATCTCAGTCCCTAGGTCACAGTAAGGACAGGACGCATGAACACAATGCATGAATGGCACATTAACATCACAATGCATGAATGGCACATTACATCACAGCAGTGCAGCGGAAAAAAACAGAAGTAGCGAGCTGACTGTCCTTAGTCTGTTGTGGGGGATATCCCAAACCGCCACAATAGAAGACTTATAGACAAATAGATAACTGTTTTGATCAGTTCTGTATATTTAATTCTTCATAAAATCCTAGACTGACAGAGGGAATGCTCCAGCAATTGAATTCAATTCAATTTTCAATTCCACTTTATTTGTACAGTGCCTAGTCTCAACAAACGTCATCTCAAGGCGCCAGATACATAAGCACAAATCATAAATAATTCACAGAAAAGCGACAACGATCAAATGATCCCTTAAGCACTAGGTGACATCGGGAAGGAAAAACTCCCTTATAGGAAGAAACCGCCAGCAGAACCAGGCTCAGGGAGGGGCAGTCTTCTGCCACGACTGGTTGGGAGAGGTGAGGAGAGAAAGCAAGAAAAGGAAGAGAAACATACTATTCATAACATAACAACAACATGCAGGTAGAACAATGTTGGTACAGCTATGATGTGCAAATTCTATCAAAACGATTACAGTATTTTTATAGGCTTTTTTCAGGCTTATTTAGCTAACTAAAGAATCTCATAGGAAGCACTGCAAGCAGACACATCCGTAGCTGGGCCTAGTGGTGTAATGCCCATACACTACAGTATGCACAGTGAGCATAAATAGCAGTTTTTGTTTTTTACCTCCGCAAGGAGGTTATGTTTTCATCGGCGTTGGTTTGTCTGTCTGTTTGTTTGTTAGCAACATAACTCAAAAAGTTATTGACGGATCTTCATGAAATTTTCACACATTGTCAGAAATGGGGTATCCTACAGATGATTACATTTTGGTGGTGATCTGGCTCACCGTCCACAAGAAAACCGCCATTACGGAAAATATGATTTTCGTGAATAACTACTGAACCTCTAATCCTATCATTGTCAATCCAATTGCTAGTCATATGTTTTCATGGTCAAGGAATCTGAAAACGTACACACAAACACTGTATGGGGGGAACTGTGGCGCTTGGTGGAGGTCTGCGCTCTCCGAGTGCTTTTCTAGTTTAAATAAGTGAACATGGTAGATCATCATCATCATAGCAGTCTGTCGTGGGCGACAATGACTGTTTCATTTAGGTCTGATCAGATTCCTCCACACTAACAGTAAAATTCAAAACTAAGACATGGAAAATCCAATCTACACTTGTGAATGAAAACATGATATTGTGGAAAATATGAAAATGACGAGGCAGAGTTTATCTCACGAGTCAGGTTTATTCACATCTTCCAACAACATCAAAAACAGAAAGAGGAAGAAACCCAGACATTCGTTCTTTAAATACCTCAGGAACTTCAAAGCACACAGTCACATTGTATTTAATCCCAAGTCACAATGCATCTTCTTTCAGATCTTAACACCTCCACCCCCAGCCTCTGGCAGCCAGGAAAATCCCCCCAGGCCGTCTCTTTGCATACCAAGCTGCTCTTGCAAATTTCCCCACTAAAGATTGCAGACTTCCGGTTATGGCTGCCACGTAGGACGGACGTGTCTCGCTCTGCTCTGCTCCTGGAGAAAAAAAATCGGCAAATAACTCTCTCATTTGGGACAGAACGTATCCCAGCGTTTGGGCGAGGATATGTCGGCGAAGCCTAAGGCTGGAAAACCAGGAAAAGGAAAAAGCGACCCGCCGAAACAGTCCAAATTAACGGACTTTCAGGTCTGTGACGCAGCAAACAAAACTCCATATATGGCGGAGGAAGCTGGCGGCGGTGCGATGTTTGCGGGGAATGGCGCAGATGCACTGATGGCTGCCATGAGTTCAATGAGAGCGGACTTTTCCTCTAGATTTGATGGGATTATGACAGCGTTGGAAGGAATAAGAAAGGAATTGGGTGACTGTGTAGAACGAACGGCGCAGATGGAGCTCCGTCTCGCTAGTGCTGAAGATGACGTCACCCGTCTTCAATTAAAGGTGCGCACTTTGGAAAAAAAAAATAAATCTCTGGAAGATAATATTTTGGATTTGGAATCTCGGTCGAGACAGAATAATTTGAGGCTGGTGGGTCTTCCAGAGGAATCAGAAGGTCGGGACGTATGTTCCTTTCTGGAAAAGTGGATTCCGGAGGTGCTGGGCAGCGAGGAGTTGCAATCAGCAGTGGTTCTGGAAAAAGCACATCGTATTGGCCCACGGAGAGATAAGGGACCGCCGAGGACCTTAATTATGAAGTTTCTTAGCAACAGAGACAGGATGAAGATCTTCAACGCTGCACGTGCTAAAGGAGAGATTAAACACCAGGACCAGCAGGTGCGGTTCTACCCAGATTTGGCCACAGGAATCCAGCAATTGAGGAAGCAGTTTGATCCCGTACGTAAGGAGCTGCGCAACCTTGGGATTCGTCATGGTGTAATCTATCCTGCGAGACTGCTGACCACGTATGAGGGCAGAACCCACATTTTCAAGACCCCAGAGGAGGCGCAGGAGTTCATCAAGAAGATCAAAGAAGAAGAAGAGACTGGTGGGAGCTAAGCATGAACAAAATATAAGGTAGAATAATTAAGCATTTGCACAGGCATCTGACTGACTTGAAGTAAATAGTAAGTTTACAAAATATAGATTGTATTATATATTAAAAAAAACAAAACAAAAACAAAACAAACAAAAAAAAAAAAACTATGATGTACAAAGTTGTTAAAAATTTTGGAGTTAAGTTGGAAAACTACAGAGGAGAGTTAATGTTACGTCATTAAAAGCAGTAGAGTTGGGGTGATTGGGAGGATGAAGAAGGAGTGGCTTAGGCTGTTCCCCGTGGGTGTGGAACAGTCGATGGCTATATCGGGAGACAGAATTTTTCTTTTGATTTTGGGGGGTTTGCCACAAGTGTGGGAAGGGGAAATTTGTTTGTGTGTAGTTTGTAGGATGAATGTTCAACCACTCATGTTTTTGCTTCTCTGTATGAGCATGTTTACACTGCAAGGTAATCCCAAACTCTCTATTGATCATGGACCAAAGTGTTAATCTTAATTTAACTTCATGGAATTGCAGAGGTCTACAAAATTTAAAAAAACTTAAACAAGTTATGAATAAAATAAAGGACATGGGTTCAAGAATTGTGTTTTTACAAGAAACTCATCTGATAGAGGAGGATGTTAAAAGAATTAGGAGTAGATGGCAGGGAAGTGTATTCACCTCTTCATTTTCATCCCGAGCCAGGGGAGTTATGACTCTCATACATAAATCAGTTCCTTTTCAGGTGAAAAATGTAATTGGAGACAAATTTGGAAGATATGTAATCATTCAAGGTTCTTTGCTATTAGAAAATATAAATCTTGTGAACTTATATGGTCCCAATATAGATGATCAGAAGTTCTTTGCTAATTTATTTCTCATCTTATCATCACTTACAGGGCAACATATAATAGCAGGGGATTTTAATTGTACATTGAATCCAGGTGTGGATAGATCAACAGGACTGGATTGTACGCACATTGGATGTAGGATGACTATTAATCATTTTATGAAAGAATTGAGATTGTTAGATATATGGAGAGAAATGAAACCACAAGTTAAAGCCTATTCTTGTTATTCCAGTACCTACAAGACATTCTCACGTATTGATTATTTTTTGATTTCCACAGAATTAAGGTCCAAGATTCAAAACTGCTTTTATGATAACATCGTGATTTCTGATCATGCACCCTGTTGTCTAATATATGTAGATAAAAAATTGACAAAGGAATCAGGTAGATGGCAATTTCAGCATAAATGGCTTCAGGATGAGGAATTTGTCAAGTATATAGAAAAACAGATAGACGAGTTCTTTGACATCAATACTACACAAACATCAGCATGTGTAAAGTGGGAGGCTTTCAAAGCTTTTATTAGGGGACATATTATTAGTTATACAGGATCAAAATCTAAGAAGACTCGAGAGGAGAGAGCTAAATTGGAACATAAAATAAAAAGTCTTCAGGAAAAAGTGTATGCAGGAAGTGACCCAAGGTTGGAGAATGAATTACTGATTTTGAGAGCTGAATACGACAAAAAATCAGCGAATAGAGCTGCCTCGAGTCTTCTAAGATTGAAACAATCTTTTTATGAACAAGGTGAAAAATCAGGAAAATTATTAGCATGGCAGATTAAACAATTGGAAATTAAAACACCAATTACCAGTATTATAAGTAATGGACAGGTAGTTATAGATCCTTTAGAAATTAATAGAGCCTTTAGAGATTACTATGAAAAATTATATGATACCAAAAATGAACCTGATTTAACAAAACTAAATGGGTTTTTGAACGAACTATCTATACCGTGTATTCCAAATGAAAACAGGGAGATATTGGAGTCTAAAATTAGTCAAGAAGAAGTTGGGCTAGCCATTGATAATATGAAATCAGGAAAAAGTGCAGGACCAGATGGTCTTCCAGTTGACCTTTATAAAAAATTTAAGAATAAATTAATAAAACCTTTTTTGGAAATGGTTTTAGAAGCATTTCAAAATAATAATTTACCATCATACATAAATAATGCCTTAATTATACTGTTGCCAAAACCAGGTAAGCCCTCTAATAAATGTGAAAATATGAGACCAATAAGCCTATTAAACGCCGACCTTAAGATAATCTGTAAAATTTTAGCAAGACGAATACAAGAAATTTTACCAAATATTATTAATCGAGATCAGAATGGCTTTATAAAGGGTAGACAAGGCTTCCATAATGTAAGAAGACTATTTAATATTATTTATTTTAATAAAGAAGCACCGGATACAGCTCTCCTATCATTGGACGCCGAAAAGGCCTTTGATAGAGTTGAATGGCCCTTTCTTTTTGAAGTCCTACAAAGGTTTGGACTTGGAAATAATTTCATAAAATGGGTTCAAATAATATACAATAATGCTACAGCAGAAATCCTAACAAATAACAATATTTCAAAACCAATAAAAATCAATAGAGGATGTCGACAAGGCTGTCCACTTTCACCTTTACTGTTTACTATGGCAATTGAACCTTTAGCGATAGCGATACGTTTACATTCACAAATATATGGAATTAAAGTTGGACCAACAGAACATAAAATCTCCCTGTACGCCGATGATATAATTTTGTTTATGTCGAATCTAAAAAAATCAATTCCAACCTTGTTGAATTTAATAAAGAATTTTGGGGAAATATCAGGATATAAAATAAATAAAACTAAATCTTCAATATTAATGCTAAATGAGACCCAGAGAAATTACCCAGCCCCTGAGGTAAATCAGTTCAATGTTGTAAATCAGTTTAAATATTTAGGAATCCAAATTATGCCTAAGCTAGAATCAGTCGCCAGTGTCAACTATGAAGCCTTAATGTCAGATATCAATGAGTTAACTCAGAGATGGATGTCACTACCAATGTCGATGATCGGGAGAATCAATATACTTAAAAGTAATATTTTACCTAAAATACTTTATTTATTTCAATACATTCCCTTATCACCACCTTTAGATCTATTCTCAAGAATAAAAAAAAAGTTAGTGGAATTTATATGGAACAACAGGAGGGCTAGATTACGTTTGTCCTTATTATATTTACCATTTGATCGTGGAGGTCTGAAATGTCCAAATTTTATGTTGTATTATTGGTCGGCACAACTGAGGTCTATGACATATTATTTTTCATCAAATGATCTCCCTCACTGGACTGAAATGGAATCATACAATTTACCTTTACCTCTTCCCATATTCATATACTCAGATTCGGCAAAAAAATTACAAAAACAAGTTAAAAATCCATTTGTAAAGCATATGATCAAAATATGGTGTGAAGCTAAAAACTATTTAAAAGAACCACAGTTATTGTCACAATTTAGTCCAATATGGGGTAATCAATATTTTAAACCAGGGAGAGCGGACGTTGTATTTAAAGTATGGAATTTAAAAGGGATACAAAAGATTCAGGATTTATATTTGCCATGTGCAGACAACATAATGTCTTTTGAAGAGCTGAGGATCAAATTTAATCTCAATAGAACACATTTTTTTAAATATCTTCAACTTAGAAACTTTATTCGATCAAATCAAAATAAAGCTCTCACTCGACCTATTTATTCATCCTTGGAAAAAATGATGATGAAAGATAGTAAAAGAAAGGGTATTATTTCAGAGTTTTATAACTCATTGACACTATCTTCAAGTGAAAATTCACTGAAAAGATTAAACTACTGGAAAGAAGATCTGCAAATTGAAATTTCAGAGGAACAATGGGAATTGGCTTGTACAGAAGCTCAAACCAAATCAATAAATGCACGCCTTAAATTGATACATTTCAAATGGTTAATTCGGATGTATGTTACACCGGAGGAGTTAAATAGATATAACAAAAATATACCAGATACATGCACAAAATGCATGGAAAGTAAAGGAACCCTATTTCATTGTTTATGGGAATGTAGATTAATAAGAATGTTTTGGGAGGAGGTGAGGGTAACAATTGAAAAAATAATCTCAAAACAAATCATATTGAATCCTAAACTGTTTTTGTTGGGTCTGTACCCAGAAAAGCATAATTTCAATAAAAGTGAAAGAACATTCATAGACCTCAGTTTGCTTAATGCCAAAAAATGTATTGCACTATTATGGAAAAAGACTCATAGACCAGATGTGACTCAGTGGTTAAGACAGATGTTAACAAACCTTCCATTAGAAAGTAGTAGTAGTAGTAGATTAGTTTATTTGACAGGGACAGTGCAATAAACATAGACAATTAAAGAATAACATATATACTGAAATCAAAGGAAATTGTGTTTGAGAATATATGGAGACCTTTTATTGATTATGTAAAAAATTTAAACATAACTCTTGAAGAAGAAGGTGAATGATGTGTGTGGACCTTGTAAATTCCAAACTGGTGAACATAATATGTATACTAATGTATTGGATTGTCTAGACTAAACAGAGGAGCATTGTTGAAGACTTGATTTTGTTGGTGGTTGTTGGTGTTTTTAGGGTATTTTTTTTTTTTTTGTAGTACTTTAGTGTTAGTGTTTGATTGTTTGTATCATGTTTGTTAAAAAAAAAAAAGGTTCAATAAAGATATTGTGGAAAAAAAAAAAGATTGCATATCTTCCACGCTGTGTGCAACTAGAGCACTGTCATCGGCAAAAAGCATTTCTCTTACTACCTTTATCGATGTCTTACTCTTGGCTTTAAACTGTGCCACATTGAACAAGTCTGCTTCTTTCCTTGTTTGAATGTATACTCCTTCTGAAGTGTCTTTGAAGGCCACCTCAAGCATGGCTGCCAGATATAGCGAGAAGAGTGTAGGTGCCAGCACACACCCTTGTTTCACCCCGTTGCTTACTGAAAAGTCTTTAGATACTGAACCACTCATTGCCACGTTTGCTTGCATACTTGTATGGAGTGCCTCAATCAGGCTGACAAACTTCTCTGTACAGCAATATTTCTTGAGTACCTGCCAAAGTCCTTGTCGTGAAACAGTATCGAAGGCTTTAGGCTATCAGGCGATCCCCTGTGAGCAAGCACCGTCGCCAAGTGCTTGCTCACAGGGGATCGCCTGATTGCTGGGGTCTTTCTGCAACTGTGGGGGCTCCCCCCTACAGTTGATAGTGCTATGAGATGACTGTTGTTGTGAAATGGCGCTATATAAATAAAGTTGAATTGAATTGAATTTACTGAAGTCTATGAAGACTACATAAAGTGGCACGTTCTGTTTGATACACTTTTCTTGAACCTGTTTCAAGCAGAAAATCATGTCCATTGTGCTTCTTCCACTTCTAAAGCTGCACTGGGTTTCCGGTAGTACATTTTACGAGATGTGTTCACTGAGTCTGTTAAGTAGTACACGTGAGAGAATCTTACCAACAGTGGCTAGCAGTGATATACCTCGGTAATTTCCACAATCTTTCCTGTCACCTTTCTTGAACAAAGGCACAATACTTGCATCCTTCAAGTCTTGAGGTACTTTCTGGGCATCCCACATCTCTTGGATGAGCTTGTGCAGACAGTTGGTCAGCTGAACACCACCAAATTTCCACACTTCTGCTGGAATTCCATCCCTTCCTGGAGCTTTACCATCCTGTGTTGTCCTGATAGCTGCCATTAGTTCATCAAAATTTGGTGGTTCATCCAGATTTGATACAGCTGGTCGCTGCACTAGAGCTTCTTTAGCCTCTTCAGTGAGATCTCCAGGGTTGTTTAGTAGTTGGTCAAAGTGGTCTGCAAATCTGTCCAGGATCTTGTCTTTCTCCTGCAAAACCGCTTCACCGTCCTTAGCCTTTAGTTGGATCAATCCTCTTGGTTTAGGGCCGTAGATTTCTCTCAAACCTGTGAAGAATGTTTTCATGTCCTTCCTGTCTGCTGCAGTTTGAAGTTTCTCCGCTCTTTCATCCCACCAGTTGGACTTCATCTCTCTGGTGTATTTCTGTAGCTCACTCTGAGCCTTTGAGTATTTCATCTTCTTCGACCTTGTGTTACACTGTAGATTTTCCTGCCTAGCTGTATTCCTCACTTCTAGTAGTTCCTTCAGGTGTTCATCATGCTCATCAAACCAATCTTGATGTTTCCTCTCAGGGTAGCCTAATACATCACTTGCGGTCTGATACACCGTATCCTTCAGTGTTGCCCATTTCTCTTCTATGTCATTCTCTGAGTTGTTGCTGTCCAAGTCTTTCAAGTTTTCATCCATTTCCTGTGTAAGTTCTTCCTGCTTCTTTTGGCCTTTCAGTGCACTAGTGTTTAGCTTCCGTGGTGGCTTCGCACCCGTTCTGCAGTGCTGTTTTCGTCTCCAAATCCTTAATCTAGATCTCAGCATGACATGATCAGTACCACAGTCCGCGCCTCTCATTGCTCTGGTGTCCAATACATCCCTTATGTCTCTCTGCCTGACTATGATGTAGTCTAATAAGTGCCAGTACTTGGATCTGATATCTGATATCTGATCCAAGATGGCGCCCACAGCGGTCGACATGGTGCTTCGCTGCGCTCTTTGTTTGTTTTTGTTTGTCAATTGTGTGTCTGCTTGCACTTATACCCGTGAAGAACTTTTAAATATCAGGACTTTCACCCCCACGGACCTCCTCCCAGTTTTTCTAGCCCCTGCCGCCGATCTGGTTTATTGTTTGGCTCGGAAAGTGAGACGGCGGAAGAGAGGAAGACGAGCGGGCGCTCTCGTGCGACTTCGCAGGAGAGGCTCGCGAACGGCGCTGCCTGGCATATTTCTGTCCAATACCAACTCTCTCTCTAACAAGGTAGATGAACTGAGACTGCTGATGCGTTTTAAGGACCTCGCCTCCTCAGCTGTCCTCTGCTTTACTGAGACCTGGCTCCGGGAAAATATACCGGACAGCGCGCTGCGCCTCGACGGCTTTCAGCTCTTCCGTGCTGATCGTGACACAGAGCTTTCCGGCAAGACCACAGGAGGCGGAGTCTGCTTCTACATCAACTGCATCTGGTGCTCTGATGTAACGGTAATTTCCAAACACTGTTCTCCTGCCTTGGAATTTCTTGTTATCAATTGCAAGCCCTTCTATTCCCCGCGGGAGTTTGCTTCTTTCATAATGATCGCTGTGTACGCCCCTCCCGACGCGGACACGCGCGAAGCTCAGCGCGTGCTCGCGGATCACATTCAACACACAGAGCGGAGTTTTCCAGACTCGCTGATTATTGTGGCTGGCGACTTTAATCAGTGCAATCTGAGCCACGATCTCCCCCGCTACAAACAGTTTATTAAATGCCCCACCAGAGGATTAAACACACTGGATCACTGTTACACCACAGTGAAAGACGCATATCGCGCTGTCCCTCGAGCTGCGCTGGGATTATCTGATCACGTGATGGTTCACCTCATTCCCACATACAGACAGAGATTGAAGCTCACTAAACCTGTTGTGAGCACTACGAAGATACGGACCAGTGATGCTGAGGAGAAGCTGGAAACGTGCATGGAAATATCTGACTGGGGCATGCTTAAAGGAGCCACGCATGATCTGGATGAGTACACGGACACTGTGAACTCATATATCCACTTTTGTGAAGAGAACATTCTTCCATCACGCACCAGGGTGAGTTACTCTAATGACAAACCCTGGTTCACAGCTAAGCTCAGACAGATCAGGAAGGAGAAGGAAGCAGCGCTGAAAAGTGGAGACAGGGACTGCTACAGGGAGGTTAAATACCGGTTTAACAGAGAGCTGAAGAGGGCTAAATCTGTGTACTCAGAGAGACTCCAGCAACAGTTCACTGCTAATGATTCGGCTTCCGTGTGGAGAGGACTGAGGCAAATCACCAACTATCGACCTAAGGCTCCTAAAGGTCAGGATGACAAAGCCCTTTGTCAGAGACTGTCCCAACACTATGCCCGTTTTGACTCCTCGTCATCTGTGTCCAACTCCCCCCCTCCCTCCAGCTCCACAGCCTCCACATTCCCTACTTCATTTAAGGCACCCCCCCTCCTCCCCCCCTCCCCTTATCATCAGTGAGCAGGATGTGCTCAAACAGTTCTCCAGACTGAACCCGCGCAAGGACCCCGGCCCAGACGGCGTGTCTCCCTCCACCCTGAGACTCTGTGCGAAACAGCTGGCTCCTGTATTCACAGACATTTTTAACACCTCCCTTAAGTTATGCCACGTGCCATCCTGCCTCAAATCCTCCACCATCATCCCTGTCCCCAAGAAGCCACGGATCACTGGACTTAATGACTACAGACCTGTAGCGCTCACCTCTGTAGTCATGAAGTCCTTTGAGCGCCTGGTCCTGTCCCACCTCAAGTCCATCACCACCCCTCTCCTGGACCCGCTGCAGTTTGCCTACCGAGCCAACAGGTCTGTAGACGATGCAGTCAACCTGGCCCTCCACTCCATCCTGCAGCACCTGGACTCCCCGGGAACCTACGCCAGGATCCTGTTTGTGGACTTCAGCTCCGCATTCAACACCATCCGCCCCGCTCTGCTCCGGGACAAGCTGTCCCTGCTCAACGTGCCTGACTCCCTCTGCAGGTGGATCATCGACTTCCTGACGGACCGGAGGCAGCATGTGCGGCTGGGAAAGACTGTCTCAGACTATACTAGCATCAGCACCGGATCACCCCAGGGCTGTGTACTTTCCCCCCTACTCTTCTCCCTTTACACCAACTCCTGCACCTCCAGCCACCAGTCTGTCAAGTTGATCAAGTTTGCGGACGACACCACCCTCATCGGGCTCATCTCCAACGGCGACGAGTCCGCCTACAGGAGAGAGGTGGCCCAGCTGGCGTCCTGGTGCAGCAATAACCACCTGCAGCTGAACGCTCTGAAGACAGTGGAGATGATTGTAGACTTCAGGAAAGTCACTACTCCTCTGCCCCCCCTCACCCTCTCAGGCTCTCCCATCACCACTGCTGATTCCTTCCGCTTCCTAGGCACTACCATCACCAGGGACCTCAAATGGGAGCTGACCATCAGCTCACTCATCAAAAAAGCCCAGCAGAGGATGTTCTTCCTGCGGCAGCTGAGGAAGCTCAAGCTACCCACCAAGATGTTAGTGCAGTTCTACACAGCCATCATCGAGTCCATCCTCACCACCTCCATAACCGTGTGGTACGCAGGAGCCACTGCCAGGGACAGACTAAGGCTGCAGCGCGTCGTGCGCACTGCTGAGAAGGTGATCGGCTGCAAGCTCCCATCTCTCCAGGATCTGTACATCTCCAGGACCCGGAGGCGTGCTGGCCGGATCATAGCCGATCCCTCACACCCTGGTCACGTACTGTTTGCCCCCCTCCCCTCTGGTAGAAGACTTCGGTCCATCCAGACTAAAACCTCCCGTCACATGAACAGCTTCTTCCCCTCTGCCATTAGACTGCTGAACACTAAGTGACTCTCGTGCACCATGTACAGCAGCTCAACCAGACTCATGTCAATCATCACTGTTTTCTTCCTGCATTACCGACTGCACTATATAGTTCTCCACAGTATCTGCTGCTGGCTAATATATATTTTAACTGTTGACCAGTATCACTTAATCTTATCCTACACTTTATTACATGTATAGTTTATTTCTCTTATCTTATCATGTTTAATGTTGCAGCATTGTACCGAGACAAATTCCTAGTTTGTGTACTACATGAACAATGGCAATAAACCTGATTCTGATTCTGATTCTGATCTTGGGTGCATCCATGTCTTCTTGTGTGTGTCCTTGTGCTTAAATAGAGTGTTGGTTGTCACAAGGTTGTACTCTGAACATAGTGCAAGTAGAAGTTTTCCATTAGCATTGCACTTGCCTACTCCATGACTGCCTAGCACTCCTTCCCATTTCTTAGTGTCCGAACCAACTCTGGCATTAAAATCTCCAACGAGCATCAGCCTGTCATCAGTCAGTACACGTCTGATAGCCTCACATAAATCACTGTAGAACTCTTCC
The DNA here is from genome assembly GCA_020510985.1 of Pholidichthys leucotaenia. Lineage (NCBI taxonomy): Eukaryota > Metazoa > Chordata > Actinopteri > Cichliformes > Pholidichthyidae > Pholidichthys > Pholidichthys leucotaenia. Next base: position 53,143,245 of record CM035843.1, read on the forward strand.
TTCACCTCCTCTGTGTTGGTCATTGTTGGGGCATATACACTGATGAGTGTGGCATACATCTTCCGCTGTAGTGGGAGTCTCATAGTCATTATCCTGTCGTTGATTGGCACCGGTTCCTCATCAAGCATTGCTGCTATCTCCTTTCTAACTGCAAAGCCCACTCCTGCTTCTCTCCTTTCTTGAGTTGATCTCCCACTCCAAAAGAAGATGTACCCATGGTCTTCCAAGCTGTCATATCCAGGCAATCTTGTTTCACTAAGTGCAGTTATGTCTACATTGTACCTGTTCATTTCCAGGGCCACAAGCGTGGTCTGTCTTTTTGGGCGCTGTGATGTTGTTCTGTCCAACAGAGTGCGTACATTCCATTCTACTACACACAAGGCTGCTGTTTTCCTCTTCTTTTGTCTCCCTGCTCCTAGCTTACTTTTCACTGCCTGTTGGAGTGTGAACAGATCAGCGCAGACCTTGTAAGCCCGGGCGACATCTGAGCCGGTATGAGTTGCTTTTTGATTGACCATTTCATGAAACTGCTTGCAAAGTATTTGAGTACTGCTAGCTTTTGCTGGACTAGCAGCACTTTCTTGGCAGATAAAAGTATTATCAGTGGCAAGGACAAGCCAAGACAAAATGACTCCAGTATCTGTTGCAATGACTGACAAGATGATAGGTTTGTTTATCTCTGCTCTTTGTGTAGTGCATGTCACAATGCACCGACTGGCACAGTCCACCACAGACCTTGCGACAGATGTGTTTATCTGCCAGGATGTCCAGTCTCACCCTGTGTAACTGGGAGTGGTCCACCACAGACCTGTGGCAGATATTGGTTTTGGTTCTGCCAGGATGCCCTGTTTCACCCTCCACGCCCTCAGATGGGCGGGGATGCCGGCTGAGTCGCCGACGGCCCGACCCATGAGACAAGTAGTACCGGTTTTCATGGTTATCCGGTAGCAAGCATGCCAATGCCTGACCTGACAAAAAAAAATTAAAAAAAAATGATGCAAGTCTCAGTTAAAAGCTGCCAATTTCTGACCAAAAAAGTGGAATTTTATGGGTAAGAAGCTGCAACTTTAGCAAAAAGACAAAAGAAGATGTAAATTTCCAACTGCTTACAACCTAAAACACTGCAGATATAAGATTTGAGTAAAATGCTTTTTTTTTAAACTGCAAATTCAAGAGTAAGAAAAGTTCTAAATTCATGAGGAAAAAGCTGCAAAATTGTGAATAATAAAACGCTGCAAATTTTCAAGAAGCTGCACATTTCTGAGTAGAATGGCTCTAACTCTGCAGGAAAATCCTGCAAATTTATGAAAAAATCCTCACATTTACAAAAGAATGTTTCTAATTTACATGGAAAGAGGATGTGATAAATTGGCGTGTGTTGACCATTTTTTTACAAGACAGCCGTGAGGAGGAACTAAGCGGTGATGTTCGGGGGTGTTAAATCCTGCAGATCTGCATTAATCAGCAGGGAAAAGGAGAAGAAGAGGAATAGGTGATCCCCAGCAGCAGAAATAATCCAGTTAACCCAGGAAGAGTAAGCACATGACACCCCATGAGACCCAACTGATCACCCCCCCCCATGACATCAGTGGGAACAGCTGGGCCAAACTTCACACCTCTGTTGATTTACATATTCCCTTCTGAGGACAATTCAAACAGAGCTGCTGCTGAGATGGAAACCAAAGGGTTAAAGGGTGACGTGGCTTTATCAGCAGTACTACCCCCCCCCCCCCCCAACCAACTGACCTGCTAGCCAGGAACTAACACAAGTATGAAGAGCACAAGTATGGAAACAAATCCATTACCAGATGCTATCAGCAAATCATTAGTGACTTTCACTAGAGCAGTTTCAGTACTATGATGAACTCTAAAACTGGATTGGAACTCTTCAAATTCTAAAACCGGATTGGAACTCTTCAAATAAATAATTACTTCGTAAATAATCACACAGCTGATTAGCAACACCTCTTTTTTTTTTGAGATCTTTGAGAAGATCTTTGTTGATTTGCTTCCGGTAGCGCTTCTAGATGATAAAAATGCTCTGAAATAATTTCAAACAAACGCATTCAAGAAAAGTTTTCATCTGTCCGATGTCTGTGAAGTAAGCCGTTGGCTATTTAGGAAGTAATTAAACTGTTCTAGGGCAGCGTGGTAGCGGAGTGGTTAGCACTGCAGCAACACAGCAACTCACCCTTAGCCGGGGGATCCTGGGTTCGATCCCAGCCCCCGACCAACAGTGATCTGTGTGGAGTTTGCATGTTCTCCCCGTGTCTGCGTGGGTTTACTCCGGGATTTCTCCGGTTTCCTCCCACATGCCAAAAACATGCAAGTTAGGTTAATTGGCATCAAAACTGGGGATTCTAAATTGTCCTTAGGTATGAATGTGATTGTGAATGGTTGTCTGTCTCTCTGTGTTGGCCCTGCGATGGACTGGCGATCTGTTCAGGGTGTACCCTGCCTCTTGCCCAAAGATGCTGGGATAGGCTCCAGCCCCCCCACGACCCGAAAAGGATAAAGCGGAAGAAGATGGATGGATGGATAAACTGTTCTAAAAAAGTGTTTTTTCATGTCACTGTTTAGGTTTAATGACCACCGGAGTGGTGGCTCAGTTGGTAGAGCATCCGCCCCACACCCGGGAGGCAGGGGTTCAAATCCCAGCCGGGTCATGCCAAAGACCATATAAAAGTGGAACTTCCTGCCGTCCAGCTTGGTGCTCAGCAATAATGGAATGGAGGAGGGAAATTTGTGGCGGCGCCTTGCATGGCAGTGGCCCTCTGATTCTGCACTTGGGGTGTGTGTGATTAACACAGTAGATAGGTAAAACACAATCTCGTTCTACTGTACATGATTGGTTGTACAGCTGAATGACAATAAGGGTGATTTAATTTAATTTAATTTTAATATAGCAGGCATTTCTCCTGAGATATTTCCACAATCAAATGTTATAGAAAATAACTAAAATATAACTTTATATTAAAGTTCACATTAAAATTGTGATGAGGAGAGGTGTCTGTGACTGTTTATTAGGGCTTCATATCAGACTCAAAATCATACTGGATATAAACTCACATCTCTTCTAAATGTATTTTTCCTGTGATATTTTCACAGAGTTCAGACTTCTTTTTCTTTAGGCTGCTCCCTTTAGGGGTCGCCACAGCGGATCATCTGCCTCCATCTCACCCTATCCCTTGCATCTTCCTCTGTAACACCAACCTTCTCCATGTCCTCCTTCACTACATCCACAAATCTTCTCTGTGGTCTTCCTCTTCTCCTGCTGCCTGGCAGCTGCATCTTCAATATCCATTGTCCAATATATCCACTATCCCTCCTCTGCACATGTCCAAACCATCTCAGCCTTCCCTCTCTTATAGAAAAATTTGCCGACCATTTTATGAAAGTTGGCTGAAAACTAAAAATGTGTTTTCTTTGTGCCTTTTTCATTCTTTTCCAACTGAAGGACGAACAACACGAGAAATGTTTAATGTCACCAAGTAGCATGTGAGTGTATGCAGGCAGTTGAAATTGTCATTTTCTATTTTTCTGCAGAACAATACGCTACTGTACTCATTTGAAGACAACTCTGATTATGTGTATGATGTCATGTGGTCCCCGACCCACCCTGCTCTGTTTGCTTGTGTGGACGGAGTCGGTCATCTCGACCTGTGGAACCTCAACAATGACACCGAGGTACTGTGTTCATGCCACCTGCACACACATTTTCTGTTGTATTTTAAGATTCTGCCCTTTTTCCTGAAGACACATATGTTGATGTGGAGAATTAAGTTTTTTTAAGACACTGTGTATTTCTTTGTTATATTGCTTCAGGTCCCCACTGCCAGTGTCACAGTGGAGGGTAACCCTGCCCTCAACAGGGTCAGATGGGCTAATTCTGGCAGAGAAATTGCTGTGTGAGACTCAGATGGGCAAGTTCTTATGGATGATGTTGGAGAGGTGAGCCAGCATGTCCTCCTTCACTATATCTATGAATCTTCTCTGTGGTCTTTCTCTTTTCTTCCTCCCTGGCAGCTCCATTGTCAACATCCTTTGTCAATTATATCCACTATACCTCCTCTGCACATGTCCAAACCATCTCAGCCTTGCCTCTCTTACTTGGTCTCCAAACCACTTAACCTGAGCTGTCCCTCTGATACACTCATTTCTAATCTTGTCTCTCCTAGTCACTCCCAATTAAAATCTTAGCATCTTCAACTCTGCCACCTCCAGCTCCTTCTCCTGTCTTTTGTCAGTGCCACTGACTCCAAACAATACATCATAGCAGGTCTCACTACCATCTTGTAAATCTTCCCTTTCATTCTTGCTGCAACCCTTCTGTCACAAATCACCCCTGACACTCATCTCCACCCACTCCACCCTACCTGCACTCTCTTCTTCACCTCTCTTGTGCATTTTCCATTGCTTTGGATGACTGACCCCAGGTATTTAAGTCTTCTACTTTCACCACCTCTACTCCTTCCATCTTCACCGTTACACCTGTATCCCTTTCATTCACACTCATGTATTCTGTCTTCCTTCTAATGACTTTGATTCCTCTTCTCTCCAGAGCATACCTCCACCTCTACAGGTTCTCTTCAACCTGCTCCCTACTCTCACTACAGATCACAGTGTCGTCTGCAAACATCATGGTCCACGGAGAATCCTGCCTGACCTCATCTGTCAGCCTGTCCATCACCATGGCAAACAAGAAGGGGCTCAGAGCTGATCCTTGATGTAACCCCACCCCCACCTTGAACCCATCTGTCACTTCTACAGCACACCTCACTACCATCTCGCTGTCCTGATATATGTCCTGCACCACCCTCACATACTTCTCTGCCCATCCTGACTTTCTCATACAGTACCACACTTCCTCTCTTGGCACCCTATCATATGCTTTCTCTACATTCACAAAGACAGTGCAACTCCTTCTGACCTTCTCTATACTTCTCCACCAACACTCTTAGAGCAAACACTGCATCTGTAGTAGTCTTTCTTGGCATGAAACCATACTGCTGCTCACTGATTGTCACCTCTCCTCTTAACCTGGCTTCAACAACTCTTTCCCATATCTTCATAGTGTGGCTGATCAACTTTATGCCTCTGTAGTTACTACAGCTCTGAGCATCACCTTTATTCTTGAAAATTGGTATCAAAACACTTTTTCTCTAATCCTTGGGCATCCTGTAACTCTCCAAAATTGTGTTAAATAATTTGGTTAAAAAATCCACTACCATCTCTCCTAAACATCTCCATACCTCCTAAGGTACACACGTGGACAAAATTGTTGGTACCCCTCTGTTAATGAAAGAAAAACCCACAATGGTCACAGAAATAACTTGAATCTGACAAACGTGGTATTAAATAAAAAGTCTATGAAAATTAACCAATGAAAATCAGACAATGCTTTTGAATTGTGGTTCAACAGATTTATTTTAAAAAACAAACTCATGAAATATGCCTGGACAAAAATGATGGTACCCTTAACTTAATATTTTGTTGCACAACCTTTTGAGGCAATCACTGCAATCAAACAATTTCTGTAACTGTCAATGAGACTTCTGCACCTCTCAGCAGGTATTATGGCCCACACCTCATGAGCAAACTGCTCCAGTTGTCTCAGGTTTGAAGGGTGCCTTCTCCAGACGGCATGTTTCAGCTCCTTCCACAGATGTTCAATAGGATTTAGTTCAGGGCTCATAGAAGGCCACTTTAGAATAGTCCAGTGTTTCGCTCTTAGCCATTCTTGGGTGTTTTTAGCTGTGTTTTGGGTCATTATCCTGTTGCAAGACCCATGACCTGCGACTGAGACCAAGCTGTCTGACACTGGGCAGCACATTTCTCTCTAGAATACCTTGATAGTCTTGAGATTTCATTGTACCCTGCACAGATTCAAGACACCCTGTGCCAGAAGCAGCAAAGCAGCCCCAGAACATAACAGAACCTCCTCCATGTTTCACAGCAGGGACAGTGTTCTTTTCTTGGTATGCTTCATTTTTGTGTCTGTGAACATAGAGCTGATGTGCCTTGCCAAAAAGTTCCAATTTTGTCTCGTCTGTCCATAGGACATTCTCCCAGAAGCTTTGTGGCTTGTCAACATGCAGTTTGGCAAATTCCAGTCTGGCTTTTTTATCATTTGTTTTCAACAGTGGTGTCCTCCTTGGTTGTCTCCCATGAAGTCCACTTTGGCTCAAACAACGATGGATGGTGTGATCTGACACTGATGTACCTTGACCCTGGAGTTCACCTTGAATGTGTTTTGAGGTTGTTCTGGGCTCTCTTGTTACCATTCGTATTATCCGTCTCTTCCATTTTTCATCGTTTCCTCCTGCGGCCACATCCAAGGAGGTTGGCTACAGTCCCGTGGATCTTAAATTTCTGAATAATATGTGCAACTGTAGTCACAGGAACGTCAAGCTGCTTGGAGATGGTCTTATAGCCTTTACCTTTAACATGCTTTCTATAATTTTCTTTCTAATCTCCTGAGACAACTCTCTCCTTTGCTTCCTCTGGTCCATGTTTAGTGTGGTGCACACCATGTCACCAAACAGCACAGTGACTACTTGTCACCCTTTAAATAGGCCGACTGACTGATTACAAGTTTGTAGACACCTGTGATGTTAATTAGAGGACACATCTTGGTTGAACATGTCCCTATGGTCACATTATTTTCAATCTTTTCTAGGGGTACCATCATTTTTGTCCACGCCCGTTTCATGAGTTTGTTTTTTAAAGTAATTCTGTTGAACCACAATTCACAAGCACTGTCTGATTTTCATTGGTTAATTTTGATAGAATTTTTATTTATTACCACTTTTGTCACATCCAAGTTATTTCTGTGACAATTGTGGGTTTTTCTTTCATTAACAGAGGGATACCAACAATTTTGTCCACGTGTGTATGTCATCTGGACCAACCACCTTTCCATTCCTCATCCTCTTCAAAGCTGCCCTCACTTCTGCCTTGCTAATCCTTGGGACTTCCTTGTTCACCATCTTTCCTTCAACCATCCTCCTCTTTCTCCCATTTTCTTTATTCATCAGCTCTTCAAAGCACTCTTTCCACCTTCTCAACACACTCTCGTCCTTTGTTAGTACATTATCATTTCTGTCCTTAATCAGCCTAACCTGCTGCACATCTTTTCCAGCTCGATCTCTCTGTCTAGTCAAACGATACAAGTCCTTTTCTCCTTCCTTAGTGTTTAGCCTCTCATACAACTCACTATATGCCTTTTTCTTTGCCACATCTCTCTGCCATGCACCTAGATTCCAAATACTCTTGTCTACTTTCTTCATCTCCCTGACTATCCCACTTTTTCTTTGCCAACCTTTTCCTTTGAATACTTTCCTGTACCTCGTCATTCCACCACCAAGCCTCCTTGTCTTCCTTCCTCTGTCTACTGGATACATCACATACCTGTCTACCCGTTTCCCTCAATACATTTGCTGTACTTTCCCAGTCATCGGGTAATTCTTCCCTACCACTCAGAGCCTGTATCAACTCATTCCTGAACTCTATGTGACCTTCTTCCTTCTGTAACTTCCCCCACTTAATCTTTGGTTCTGCCTTCACTCTCTTCCTCTTCTTGTTTTCCAAAGTCATCCTACAGACTACCATCCGATGCTGTCTAGCTACATTCTCCCATCTCTTTTCAGATTTCTCCTTCTGCATCAGATGTAATCCACCTGTGTGCACCTTCCTCCACTCTTGTAAGTCGCCCTATGTTCCTCTCTCTTCTTAAAGTATGTGTTCACCACAGCCATTTCCATCCTTTCACCAAAGTCCACAACCACCTGTCCTTCAACATTTCTCTCCTTAAGACCATACCTACCCACAACCTCCTCATCACCTCTGTTCCCTTCACCTACATGCCCATTAAAGTCTGCTCCAATCACCACTCTTTTCCCCCTCGGAATACTCTCTACCACTTCATCCAACTTACTCCAGAATTCCTCTTTCTCTTCTACCTGACATCCAACTTGTGGGGCATACACACAAACAACATTCAACAACACACCTTTGATTTCTAGCTTCAAACTCATGATTCTGTCTGACTCCCTCTTTATCTCCTGAACACTCTTCACATACTCTTCCTTCAAGATTACTCCTACTCCTTTTCTCTTCCTATCTACACCATGGTAGAACAGTTTAAATACACCTCCAATGCGCCTAGCCTTGCTTCCCTTCCATCTGGTTTCTTGAACACACAATATACCTACTTTTCTTCTTTCCATCATATCAGCCAATTCTCTGCCTTTACCAGTCATAGTCCCTACATTTAACGTCCCTAATCTCACCTCCACATTTCTACCTTTCCTTTTCTCTCTCTCCCTCCTGACACGCCTTCCCCCTCGCCTCCTCCTCGATCTTCGACTAACAGTAGCTCAATTTCCAACGGCACCCTGTTAGTTAACAGCACCGGTGACGATCATTGTTAACCCGGGCCTCGACCGACCAGGTATGAAAGTCTCATTGATCATGAACCGCATATTTGATTTGGGAAAGGTTTTACATCAGATGCCCTTCCTGACACAACCCTCCACATTTACCCGGGCTTGGAACCGGCACTAGGAGTACACTAGCTTGTGCACCACCTGTGGCTGGGTTGCACAGAGTTCAGACTATCCTTTGCAATTCTGTGACCGATTTTAACAATGATAAAGTTTATGAGTTGTTATTTCATGTTAATTTCCATAATGCATATATTCTAATGATCAATCTAAATTTTAATCAGTTACATTAATGGTGCTGTTTGGTATTAAAATGAACACAATAACCTTTCTGCTGTTAACAATCTTATGCCAATACATAAATGTTGTAGCTTAACATATTCTGTTATTATTTTTATTAAGATGGAGATAAATATGAATTTCTAGTGCATCCGGAGGTATTCACAGCACTTCACTTTTTCCACATTTTGTTATGTTTCAGCCTTATTCCAAAATGGATTAAATTAATTTTTTCCCTCAAAAGTTTTTTTTTTTTTGAGATTTTTGCAAATTTATTAAAAATAAACTAAAATCACATGTACATAAGTATTCACAGCCTTTGCCATGAAACTCAGAATTGAGCTCAGGTGCATCCTGTTTCCACTGATCATCCTTGAGATGTTTCTACAGCTTAAATGGAGTCCACCTGTGGTAAATTCAGTTGATTGGACATGATTTGGAAAGGCACACACCTATCTATATAAGGTACCACAGTTGATAGTGCATGTCAAAGTACAAACCAAGCATGAAGTCAAAAGAATTGTCTGTAGACCTCCAAGACAGGATTGTCTCAAGGCACAACTCTGGGGAAGGGTACAGAAAAATTTCTGTTGCTTTGAAGGTCCCAATGAGCACAGTGACCTCCATCATCTGTAAATGGAAGAAGTTCAGAATCACCAGGACTCTTCCTAGAGCTGGCCGGCTGTCTAAACTGAGCAATTGGAGAAGAAGGGCCTTAGTCACGGAGGTGACCAAGAACCCGATGGTCCCTCTGTCAGAGCTCCAGCATTCCTCTGTGGAGAGAGGAGAACCTTCCAGAAGGACAACCATCTCTGCAGCAATCCACCAATCAGACAAACCAGATGGAAGCTACTCCTTAGTAAAAGGCACATGGCAGCCTGCCTGGAGTTTGCTAAAAGGCACCTGAAGGACCTCTCAGACCATGAGAAATAAAATTCTCTGGTATGATGAGACAAAGATTGAACTCTTTGGCGTATATGTCAGGTATCATGTTTGGAGGAAACCAGGCACCGGTCATCACCAGGCCAATACCATGCCTACAGTGAGGCACATGGCAGCCTGCCTGGAGTTTGCCAAAAGGCACCTGAAGGACCTCTCAGACCATAAGAAACAAAATTCTTTGGTCTGATGAGACAAAATTGAACTCTTTGGCGTGAATGCCAGGCGTCATGTTTGGAGGAAACCAGGCACCGCTCATAACCACGCCAATGGTGGTGGCAGCATCATGCTGTGGGGATGTTTTTCAGCGGCAGGAACTGGGAGACTAGTCAGGATAGAGGGAAAGATGAATGCAGCAATATACAAACACATCCTGGATGAAAATCTGCTCCAGAGCGCTCTTGACCTTAGACTGGGCGACGGTTCATCTTTCAGCAGGACAACGACCCTAAGCACACAACCAAGATATAAAAGGAGTGGCTTCAAGACAACTCTGTGAATGTCTCTGAGTGGCCCAGCCAGAACCCAGACTTGAATCCAATTGAACATCTCTGGTAAGATCTGAAAATGGCTGTGCACCAACACTTCCCATCCAACCTGATGGAGCTTGAGAGGTGCTGCAAGGAGGAATGGGTGAAACTGCTCAAAGATAGGTGTGCCAAGCTCGTGGCATCATATTCAAACAGACTTGAGGCTGTAATTGCTGCCAAAGGTGCATCAACAAAGCATTGCGCAAAAGCTGTGAATACTTACAGTGGGATAAAAAAGTATTTAGTCAGCCACCAATTGTGCAAGTTCTCCCACTTAAAAGATGAAAGAGGACTCCAATTTTCATCATAGGTATACCTCAACTATGAGAGACAAAACGAGAAAAAAAAAATCCAGAAAATCACATTGTCAGATTTTTAAAGAATTTATTTGCAAATTATGGTGGAAAATAAGTATTTGGTCAATAACAAAAGTTCATCTCAGTACTTTGTTACATACCCTTTGTTGGCAATGACAGAGGTCAAACGTTTTCTGTAAGTCTTCACAAGGTTTTCACACACTGTTGCTGGTATTTTTGCCCATTCCTCCATGCAGATCTCCTCTAGAGCAGTGATGTTTTGGGGCTGTCGCTGGGCAACACGGACTTTCAACTCCCTCCAAAGATTTTCTATGGGGTTGAGCTCTGGAGACTGGCTAGGCCACTCCAGGACCTTGAAAGGCTTCTTACGAAGCCACTCCTTTGTTGCCCGGGTGGTGTGTTTGGGATCATTGTCATGCTGAAAGACCTAGCCACATTTCATCTTCAATGCCCTTACTGATGGAAGGAGGTTTTCACTCAAAATCTCACAATACATGGCCCCATTCATTCTTTCCTTTACACGGATCAGTCGTCCTGGTCCCTTTGCAGAAAAACAGCCCCAAAGCATGATGTTTCCACCCCCATGCTTCACAGTAGGTATGGTGTTCTTTGGATGCAACTCAGCATTCTTTCTCCTACAAACACGACAAGTTGAGTTTTTACCAAAAAGTTCTATTTTGGTTTCATCTGACCATATGACATTCTCCCAATCCTCTTCTGGATCATCCAAATGCTCTCTAGCAAACTTCAGACGGGCCTGGACATGTACTGGCTTAAGCAGGGGGACACGTCTGGCACTGCAGGATTTGAGTCCCTGGCGGCGTAGTGTGTTACTGATGGTAGCCTTTGTTACTTTGGTCCCAGCTCTCTGCAGGTCATTCACTAGGTCCCCCGTGTGGTTCTGGGATTTTTGCTCACCGTTCTCGTGATCATTTTGACCCCACGGGGTGAGATCTTGCGTGGAGCCCCAGATCGAGGAAGATTATCAGTGGTCTTGTAGGTCTTCCATTTTCTAATAATTGCTCCCACGGTTGATTTCTTCACACCAAGCTGCTTACCTATTGCAGATTCAGTCTTCCCAGCCTGGTGCAGGTCTACAATTTTGGTTCTGGTGTCCTTTGACAGCTCTTTGGTCTTGGCCATAGTGGAGTTTGGAGTCTGACTGTTTGAGGTTGTGGACAGGTGTCTTTTATACTGATAACGAGTTCAAACAGGTGCCATTAATACAGGTAACGAGTGGAGGACAGAGGAGCCTCTTAAAGAAGAAGTTACAGGTCTGTGAGAGCCAGAAATCTTGCTTGTTTGTAGGCAACCAAATACTTATTTTCCACTATAATTTGTAAATAAATTCTTTAAAAATCAGACAATGTGATTTTCTGAATTTTTTTTCCTCATTTTGTCTCTCATAGTTGAGGTATACCTATGATGAAAATTGGAGACCTCTCTCATCTTTTAAGTGGGAGAACTTGCACAATTGGTGGCTGACTAAATACTTTTTTACCCCACTTGCTGCCAAAGGTGCATCAACAAAGCATTGCGCAAAAGCTGTGAATACTTATGTACATGTGATTTCTTAGTTTTTTTATTTTTAATAAATTTGCAAAACTCTCAAAAAAAAAAAAAAAAAACCTTTTCCACATCGTCATTATGGGGTTTTTGTGTAGAATTTTGAGTGGAAAAAAAGAATTTATTCCATTTTAGAACAAGGCTTTAACATAAAATGTGGAAAAAGTGAAGCGCTGTGAATACTCCCCAGATAAGATAAGATGCACTGTATATGCTTAATAAATGACAGTATCTATAATTTAAAAAAAAAAAAAAAACTTTAAAAGTTCAGTTGTAAAAGTTTTATATCTTGTACATCTCCAACCTTAAACACTTGCAAAAATTCCATGAAAAGAAAAACGCTGAATTTATTCAGGCCACATGCGGCATATCCATTCTGTATCAGTAACGGCAGATACTGAAGTTTTAAAATAGCAGATTGGATTGGATCAGGCATTTAAAAAGCTGTCGCAGTCCATCCTTAATGTTAATAATAGTAAAAATATTTTATCTAAAAAAAAACAACTATAAGCTGTAGAGATATTTTTTAATTTTTGTGCCAACCTGGAAACCTGCATAGTGTATTTTTGTGCTACAAATGAGCCTTTATGAGGCTGACCTCCTGTTTGATACACTTTTTGGCACATACCAGATGGCTTTATTTCTGAGCAATAGAGGCTGATCTTGGCATTAAACAAACCTCAAAATTAAATATTGTGATTTTACAAGGTTAGAGAAACCAGCAAGCTATTTTTTAAAGCATGGACAATGATTATTGCTATGTTAAACAGAGCAAATAGTTTGTTTTTTTTACAGTGGTTCAATGATAAACAATACAACTTCCAAATGGTCAAATTATTTTTTCAACTGTAAAAACTGAAGCTATCTTTTTATAACTTGGAGATAAAAGTGTATACCTGCAGGAACTGAGTGAACTCTGCGTAGCTGAGGTTCTTGTTCCTTTCATGACCAAAGTGCAGCCTGATGAACTCACAGTCCCAGTTGAAGGGAATGTGGTGATGGACTGTAGTCTGGCTGAAGATGTCACGCACATTCTCTGGGAGAGGGAGACATGAGAGAGCAATAACAAAAGACAGAAGATGAAGAACATGCATGATGCAGCTGTAAAGCCCATTTTGTGTGCTCATTCCATTTGTGAGGAACCTTGTTACAGTAGCCAAAAAGAGTCAATTTGGATGAAGAAGCTGAAGAGGCTTTTACATTTTGAGGGTTGCGAATCCTTCCAGGAAATTTTCTGTACAAGTTCTATTCTCAGTCCCAGTCGCCTTTATGGACATGCATTGCACAGAAATACTAGAGCTGCTGCTCCTTTGTAAGACTCTCCGCATTCATGATAGAGTGGATTGATTTCATTTTTTGTCAGCTAGAGCTGGTCATGAGGTGATCTTTCATTAAGCCCACAAATGCATACGTAATGCAGCAGTGAGCTACATTTACTATAAGCATTATCTATGTTTTCTTTACTAAAAACATTTTGGCAGATTTATATAACCCTCAAACACACCATACATGAAGCGATTATTCTCAGCCATTTATTCTCTCTAAAATAACTAACTGGGCATCATCTGTGACTGACGACTTCCTTATTACTAAGCAGCATTACTATTGGGTGCATTTTCGCTCACACGCACAGGCTATGGTCAGCACAAAACCTGTCTTAAACAAGCTGTCATGATCAGAGTTCACTTTAGATAATGCACCTCTTTGTATTAAAGGGATGGGCAGGAGCGCTTTGGATTGAATTATCCAAAATACACCTCTGAATAATTAGATCAGTCTCTTTGCACCTTGCGCCCGGCGAAAAATTTGTTTCTGTGCTGCTGTGATAAGGAAATGAACTTGGAAACGCCGATAAATGTGTTCTGCATCAGTGACAACTGATGATTGACCGCGTCCTTGTAATACGGCCCAGTTTGTCACTACATCTACAAGTGCAAGTTCAAACTCTACCATGCAAAGTGAAAGCCATATATCAACAACACCCAGAAATGCCACTGGTTGCTCTGAGTCCCAGCTCATCTGAGATGGACTGATGTAAAGTGGAAAAGTGGTATGGTTTGTTGAGTCAACATTTCAAACTGTTTTCGGAAATCATGGACATAGTGTACTCCAGGCTAAAGAGAGAAAAAAACATCCAGATTGTTATCAGTGCAAAGTTCAAAAGCCAGCATCTATGATGGTACGGAGGTGTGTTAGTGTCCATGGCATGGGTAACTTGCACATCTGTGAACGCACCATTAATGCTGAATGGTATATACAGGTTTTGGAGCAACATATGCTGCCATCCAACAACATCTTTTTCAGGAATATGACTGCTTATTTCAGCAAGACAATGCCAAACCACATTCTGCAGATGTTACAACAGCATAGCTTCATAGTAAAAGAGTACGGGTAGACTGGCCCGCCTGCAGTCCAGACCTGTCTCCCATTGAAAATGTGTGGCATGTTATGAAGCACAAAAATTGCCAACAGAGACCCTGGACGGTTGAGCAACTAAAGTCGTACATCAAGCAATAATGGGCAAGAATTCCACCTACAAAGCTTCAACAATTAAGTGTCCTCAGTTCTGAAATGCTTATTGAGTGCTGTTTAAAGGAAAGGTGATGTAACAGTGGTAAACATGCCCCTGTCCTGGCTTTTTTGGAATGTGTTGCAGGCATCAAATTCATAATGAGTGAATGAATTAAGTTTATCAGTTTGAACATTAAATATCTTGTCTTTGTAGTGTGTTCAATTGAATAGAGGTTAGAAAGGATTGGCAAATCAATGTATTCTGTTTTTATTTACATTTAACACAATGTCCCAACTTCATTGGAATTGGGGTTTGTACAATGGTTGCTTGAATTTGCATTTGCGTCCCTCTGTGGTGCCTCATCATCTCGTTTTAGGAAGGGGGAGGGAAACATTGAAGGACAAAAACCAAATTTATAACTTAAATTCTCTAGTAGATTAGTCACTTGCGGACATGGAAAATCAAAGAATTTTAGCTGCACAACCACCACCAACACACACACAAAAAATGTATATGGTGTTTCTGATGAATATAGTTGAACATTTCAAGATGACCCCAGATGCTTTCTTTTATTTTATTTCATAAATTTTCAACTGTCTGTCTAAGAAATGAAAATTATTGTTTTACATATTTTCAACATTCTGTGTCAAGAATACAATAAAGATAGAATTTTGGGAAGGTGGTGGTGGGGTTCCTGATGTTTTTTTTTTTTTTTTTTTTTTTTTTTTTTTACAATCCTCATTTGAACACAGATGCCCATCCCAAACTTTTTTGTAAACATATACACACGTGGACAAAATTGTTGGTATCCCTCTGTTAATGAAAGAAAAACCCACAATGGTCAGAAATAACCTGAATCTGACAAAAGTGGTAATAAATAAAAATTCTATGAAAATCAACCAATGAAAATCAGACAATGCTTTTGAATTGTGGTTCAACAGAATTACTAAACAAACTCATGAAACAGCCCTGGCCAAAAACGATGGTACCCCTTGAAAAGACTGAAAATAATGTGACCATAGGGACATGTTCAACCAAGATGTGTCCTCTAATTAACATCACAAGTGTCTACAAACTTGTAATCAGTCAGTCAGCCTATTTAAAGGGTGACAAGTAGTCACTGTGCTGTTTGGTGACATGGTGTGCACCACACTAAACATGGGACCAGAGGAAGCAAAGGAGAGAGTTGTCTCAGGAGATTAGAAAGAAAATTATAGGCAAGCATGTTAAAGGAAAAGGCTATAAGACCATCTCCAAGCAGCTTGATGTTCCTGTGATTACAGTTGCACATATTATTCAGAAATTTAAGATCCACGGGACTGTAGCCAACCTCCCTGGACGTGGCCGCAGGAGGAAACTTGATGAAAAATGGAAGAGACGGATAATACGAATGGTAACAAAAGAGCCCAGAACAACCTCAAAACACATTCAAGGTGAACTCCAAGGTCAAGGTACATCAGTGTCAGGTCGCACCACCCGTCGCTGTTTGAGCCAAAGTGGACTTCATGGGAGATGACCAAGGAGGACACCACTGTTGAAAACAAATCATAAAAAAAGCCAGACTGGAATTTGTCAAACTGCATGTTGACAAGCCACAAAGCTTCTGGGAGAATGTCCTATGGACAGATGAGACAAAACTGGAACTTTTTGGCAAGGCACATCAGCTCTATGTTCACAGACGCAAAAATGAAGCATACCAAGAAAAAAACACTGTCCCTACTGTGAAACATGGAGGAGGTTCTGTTATGTTCTGGGGCTGCTTTGCTGCATCTGGCACAGGGTGTCTTGAATCTGTGCAGGGTACAATGAAATCTCAAGACTATCAAGGTATTCTAGAGAGAAATGTGCTGCCCAGTGTCAGACAGCTTGGTCTCAGTTGCAGGTTATGGGTCTTGCAACAGGATAATGACTCAAAACACACAGTTAAAAACACCCAAGAATGGCTAAGAGCGAAACATTGGACTATTCTAAAGTGGCCTTCTATGAGCCCTGATCTAAATCCTATTGAACATCTGTGGAAGGAGCTGAAACATGCCGTCTGGAGAAGGCACCCTTCAAACCTGAGACAACTGGAGCAGTTTGCTCATGAGGAGTAGGCCAAAATACCTGCTGAGAGGTGCAGAAATCTCATTGACAGTTACAGAAATTGTTTGACTGCAGTGATTGCCTCAAAAGGTTGTGCAACAAAATATTAAGTTAAGGGTACCATCATTTTTGCCGAGGCCTGTTTCATGAGTTTGTTTTTTTAAAACAATTCTGTTGAACCACAATTCAAAAGCATTGTCTGATTTTCATTGGTTAATTTTCATAGTTTTTATTTATTACCACTTTTGTCAGATTCAAGTTATTTCTGTGACCATTGTGGGTTTTTCTTTCATTAACAGAGGGGTACCAACAATTCTGTCCAGGTATGTAACTCAACCACAGCATAACAGAAGAATTTTCCACAGATCTTATGAAATGATCATCTCTCCAAGTTGCACACAAAGACAAAAGAAAATCAGCAAAACATAACAATTTATGAGACTTTCCCATTTTTAATAATGACAGTAAATATTGCTCAACTGGTGTCAATGTTTCATCATATTCCATTTTTTTTTTAATTTTTTTTTTTTTCCTTTACTTGATTCTCTTTTCTAAAGCCCATCCAGGGACAAGAGTTGCAAATTAGCTAATAGCTATACACTCTATGTGCAACACATCAGATTGATTGTCATTGATTAATTGTCTATGTTTATTGCACTGTCCCTGTCAAATAAACTAATCTATCTATCTATTATTTTCCAGACTAAAAGTTATCTTTTTTAATTTGACTTTTTCCATAGCTTCAACAGTCCAGTCTCTAAAAATATTTAGTAATGCCATCACACTTGCCAATTTGAGTTTTTTTCTGAAAATTTTGTCTCTCTTCTTGAAAAATTGCTATTTCCTCATAAATTTGAAATTTTTTCAAATACAGTGGATATAAAAAGTCTACACACCTCTGTTCAAATGCCAGGTTTTTGTGATGTAAAAAAATGAGAAGATAAATCATTTCAAAACTTTTTCTACCATTAATGTGACCTATAACCTGTACAACCCAATTGAAAAACAAAGTGAAATATTTTAAGGGGAAAAATAAAAACAAAAAAACTTATAATAACCTAGTTGCATAAACACACCCTGTTATAACTGGTGATGTGGCTGTGTTCAGAATTAACCAATCACATTCAAACTCATGTTTGAATGTGATTGGCAATTGTCTGATTGCTGGGTCTTTCTGAAATTGTGGGGTTTTCCCTGCAGTTGGTAGTGCTATGAGATGACTTTTGTTGTGATATGGCGCTATATAAATAAAGCTGAATTGAACTGAACTGAATGTTAAATGGGAGTCAGCACACAGCTGCCACCATTTAAAGAGCCTCTGATTAACCCTAAATAAAGTTCAGCTGTTCTAGTAGGCTTTTGCTGACATTTTTGTAGACACATCTTACAGCACAAGCCATGGTCCGCAGAGAGCTTCCAAAGCATCAGAGGGCTCTCATTGTTCAAAAGTATCAAAAGAATTTCCAAGACATTAAATATACCATGGAACACAGTGAAGACAGTCATCATCAAGTGGAGAAAATATGGCACAACAGTGACATTACCAAGAACTGGACATCCCACCAAAATTGATGAAAAGACGAGAAGAAAACTGGTCAGGAAGACTACCAAAAGGCTGAAAGTAACATTGAAGGAGCTGCAAGAATTTCTGTCAAGTACTGGCTGTTTAGTACATGTGTAGTGATCCACGCTGTGTGCCTCTGTTCACTAATTATCATCCTCGGCTGCGCCTGTTCTCACACCTGCTCTCTCCAATTAGGCACCCTTTATTAGGAGTGGATTCCTGCACTCCTGCACGGAGACGTCAATGCTCCTTGGGTGAAGCCATTCACGTCCTGACTCGCCCTTCTCACCTACTGGGAGTTTTGCCTCCCTTCCTCTCATCGTTCTGCACCTGTTCATCTGGGAGCTTCACCTCCCCAACTCAGCAATAAGCTAGCATCTTTGGATGTTTCATCTCCTACTCCTACTCCTCTCCTCCTCTCTCCCCTGTGCACCGAAGCGGACTTACCTCTGCTCTAGGCGGCGGACGACTGCTGTTCCAGGCGACGGACCGGATTCCTCCCCGTGAGTTGGAGGTCGCTTCCACTCCCTGCTCAGTAAGTGCATCCTCTCACCGGACTCACTCTTCCCTCTCACCTTTCAGCTGCAGCAGCACCTGCTACATCATCGCCTCCACGAACACAGCACTTCACGAGTGGACTCTGGGAACTCTGAGTGGACTAAGCTTCTCTCCGGCGCTTCAACTACTCCTGTGCTCCGTAAGATTATTTATTACTCTGTCCATTCAACCCACCGTTGCTGAACTGTTATTAATTCCCTCTCTCCTCTCTCCCCACAGGGTTGCCAGTTCTCTCCCGCTCTGCACACACATCCACTCATTCACACACACATTCACTTCATTAATAAAGATCATTGTGATTTATAATCGAGTCTATGTCTACATTTGGGTTTTTGTGCAAACATGTCACTACGTCTCCGTCTTGAAAACCCAGCAGACAGTGCTTTTGCACAACATCTTAACAACATGGAGGCTCGATTAGATCAGCTCACTTATCAGCAGCAGTTGATCTTGAATCAGTTAACAGAGATTAATTCCCGGCTTGACCACCTTACCCTGGCATGGTCCTCTTACTCTGAGCCCAGGGTCTCAACCGGGCCATCGCATTCCACACACCCCCCCTCCTGCACAGGCCACTCGACTCACACCAGTTCCCACACCTACTCGATTCAATGGTAAGCTGGGGGAGGCTCGTGGGTTTTTGCTTCAATGTAATCTGGTGTTTCAGCGGGTGCTGGAGGATTTTCCTACTAACCCCAGCCAGATCAGTTACCTTGTTAATTTACTAGAGGGACGGGCACTCGCCTGGGCTTCGGCTGTTATGGCCTGCCCCGACTATCCCAATTACATGTACGATCAGTTTGTTTCTGAGTTTTCAGAGGTTTTTGACCACTCTGACTGAGATAGTGTCCTCACCTCCCGTCTAATTAATCTCCAGCAGGGGGACAGATCTGTAGCCGACTACTCATTTGACTTCCAGGTTGTTGCGGCGGAGGTGGGGTGGGAGGATGCCTCTCTATGTAGCATTTTTACACGTAGCCTCAGCCCGAGTCTCAGAGATGAACTGGCATGGTTAGAAAAACCTTCTTTACATGATTTAATTTCCTTGGCTATTAGTATCGATAATCGCTTAAGGGAGAGGGCTAACGGGCACCGTAGGTCCAGTCGCTCGGACTTGCAGTCTCACCCTCCCTCTCAGTCTTCACTCCTTGCCCTCCCTTCCCTGGGATCCTCAGAGGCCGAGGAGCCTATGCTGGTGGGTCACTCCAAATTGCCTCTTGTGGAGCAACAATGCCGCCAGGCCCTCAGCCTATGCAGCTATTGTGCTAGTGTCGAACACAAGGTCACTTCTTGCCCCAATCTGCCAAAAGAGGGGTCCGTTTGTCGCAGTAGGGGCACTAACAGACAAAATAAAAGCTAAGATCCTTACACGACTGCTCTTACCCATTCACTTTCAACATGGGCACATTGAAATCACCACCAAGGTTCTCACTGATTCTGGCGCAGAGCAGAGCTTTATTTCTGAGAGTCTGGCAACCCGGCTGAAACTCCCCTGTCACAACCTTAACACACCATTGAAGTTGACTGCACTTTCTAATGTGCCCCTCACGACTGTTTCCAAGCAGACTGCCCCCGTCTCAATCTTGGTCTCAGGTAATCATTGGGAGCACAACAGTTTTTTTTGTTTTACCTGTCTCTGCCTCTCCTGTTATTTTGGGTTACCCCTGGCTCAGGCTCCATAATCCTGTTATTGATTGGCAGACAGGGAACATCATTTCATGGAGTACATTTTGTCTGAGTACGTGTTTACAGTCAGCAGCCTGTTCCCCCTCTGTGCCTATTTCTGCTCCATCCACGCATGCGCCTGATCTCTCCCTGCTTCCCCCGGAGTACCATGACCTCACTCCGGTATTCAGCAAGACCAAAGCTCTCTCTCTGTCCCCCCACCACCCTTATGACTGCTCCATTAACCTCCTGCCAGGGGCTCCTTTGCCCTCCAGCCGCCTTTATAGCCTTTCTGCCCCAGAGCGAGAAGCCATGGATAAATACATTTAGGAATCCTTAAGCTCAGGTATTATTAAGCCCTCTTCGTCGGCGGTGGGGGCTGGAGGTTTTTTTGTTGATAAAAAAGACAGCTCCCTCCGACGCTGCATTGATTTTAGGGAGCTGAATAACATCACGGTGAAGGACAAGTACACTCTGCCCCTGATTAATTCTGCTTTTGATTCTCTCCAGGGGTCCTCTGTCTTCACTAAGCTTGACCTACGCAATGCCTACCATTTGGTCCGTATTAAGGAGGGGGACAAGTGGAAGACGGCTTTCCGCACTCCTAGTGGCCATTTTGAATATCTTGTGATCCCGTTTGGACTCACCAACACGCTGGCTGTGTTCCAGAGGCTCATTGATGACGTGCTGAGGGACTTCCTGGGTTTGTTTGTTTTTGTATACTTGGATGACATCCTCATCTTTTCCATTCTCTTGAGGAGCATCGGGTACACGTTCGTAGGGTCCTTTAGCGGCTGCTGGAAAATCAACTTTACATCAAAGCAGAAAAGTGTGAGTTCCATACCTCATCCACCACCTTCCTGGGATTCGTCATTGGCTATAAGGAGGTTTGAGCGGATCCAGGTAAGCTTAAAGTTGTTGTGGAGTGGCTGGTCCCCTCTTCCCGTAAGCAGCTACAACAGTTCCTGGGTTTCGCCAATTTTTACCACCAATTCATCCGCAATTACAGTTTGACTGCCCTGCCACTCACCCATCTCACCTCCACTAAGGTTCCTTTCCGTTGGTCTGATGAGGCTGAGGCGGCGTTTTCTGAACTGAAATCTTGTTTCTCTTCTCTCCCTATCCTGGACCAGGTAGACCCATCCCTATAGTTCCTGGTGGAGGTGGATGCATTGGATTTCGGAGTTGGGGCGGTGTTGTCTCAGCGCCCCCCCTCGGATAACAAGGTCCATCCTTGTGCCTTCTTCTCCAGACGCTTGCCCCTGGCCGAGAGGAATTATGATGTGGGGGATCGGGAGTTACTGGCCATCAAGCTAGCCTTGGAGGAGTGGCGCCATTGGGTAGAGGGGGCTTCACTGTCATTTGTGGTTTGGACCGACCACAAGAACTTGGAATACCTTAGAAGGGCCAAGCATCTGAATTCCAGGCAGGCTCGCTGGTCTCTGTTCTTCAGCAGATTCAACTTTACCATCACCTATCGCCCGGGTTCCAAGAACACCACACCTGATGCGCTCTCCAGGCAGTTCTCCCCTGATACTGCCAAACCAGAGCTGCACCCCATTGTCTCCCCCTCATGCGTTATCGACATGCTTTCCTGGGGTATCAAGGAGAGGGTTAAGAGAGCGCAGGTGGCTGAGCCCGACCCGGATGGGGGTCCAGTGGGACGGCTCTATGTTCCTTCTACTATGTGTGGTGAGGTCATCGACTGGGCTCACTCCTCCAAGGTCATGTGTCACCCCGGGATGGCTTGCACCCTGTCCCACATTCAGAGGACCTTCTGGTGGCCTTCGATGAGAAAGGAAGTTACCGACTTCGTTCAGGTCCGCCCCCAGTGCGCTACTGGGAAATCGTCCTCCTCTTCCCTTTCGGGACTGCTGCATCCCCTTCCCATCCCCAGTAGACCTTGGTCTCATGTCGCCATGGACTTTGTAACGGGTCTCCCTCCTTCCATGGGTCACACGATGATGCTCACGATCGTGGACAGATTTTTGAAGGCAGCTCAATTCATCCCCCTTCTCAAGCTTCCCTCGGCCAAGGAAACAGCCGACTTGTTGGTCCTGCATGTGGTACATCTACACGGGATTCCCTTGGACATTGTGTCAGACTGGGGCCCTGTGGCGGACCTTCTGTAAGGCCATTGGAGCAACGGTCAGCTTGTCTTCAGGGTACCATCCGCAGAGCAATGGCCAGTGTGAGCACGCTAATCAAGAGTTGGAGGCAGCCCTGAGGTGTATTACGGCCTCTAACCCTGCATCGTGGAGTTCACACTTACCTTGGATCGAGTATGCTCACAACTCCACCATTTCTACGGCCACGGGTCTCTCCCCGTTTAAGGCATCATTGGGCAACAACCCTCCGTTGTTCCTGGAAGAAGAGGATAAGATCGCTGTCCCATCTGTGCAGGCCCATATCAAATGATACCGTCAGATCTGGAGGTCTGCCAAGGCCACTCTCCAACACACCGCTGGTCGCAATTCTGAAATCGCCAGCTGTCGGAGGACCCTGGCTCCGCCCTACTGGGTCGGACATAAGGTATGGCTATCTACTAAGAACATTAATTTGAAGGCTGAGTCCAAGAAGCTTTCTCCCAGTTTTATTGGTCCTTTTCCCATCTCTCACATTGTCAACCTAGTCGCTGTCCGCCTGTCTCTTCCCCTACCATGCGTATTTGTCCTACCTTTCATGTAAAGGTAAAGCCAGTTTCTTCAAGTCCTCTCTGTCCTCCACCCAAGCCGCCGCCTCCTCCAGTTATGATCGATGGTGGTCCGGCCCACAAGGCCAAGCGCATCTTGGACATACGACGCTGGGGCCGGGGTCTCCAGTACCTGGTGGACTGGCCAGGGTATGGTCTGGAGGAGAGATTCTGGGTGCAATCATCCATCATCCTCGATCGACAGCTCATCAGGGACTTCCACTGGACTCACTCCAGCAGGCTGAGTCGGCCGCCAGGAGACGTCCCTTGGAGGGAGGAGGGGTACTGTAGTGATCCACGCTGTGCGCCTCTGTTCACTAATTATCATCCTCACCTGCGCCTGTTCTCACACCTGCTCTCTCCAATTAGGCACCCTTTATTAGGAGTGGATTCCTGCACAGAGACATCAACGCTCCTTGGGTGAAGCCACTCACGTCGTGACTCACCCTTCTCACCTACTAGGAGTTTCGCCTCCCTTCCTCTCATTGTTCTGCACTTGTTCGTCTGGGAGCTTCGCCTCCCCAACTCAGCAGTAAGCTAGCATCTTTGGATGTTTCATCTCCTACTCCTCTCTTCCTCTCTCCCCTGTGCACAGGCAGACTTACCTTTGCTCTAGGCGGCGGACGACTGCTGTTCCAGGCAGCAGACCGGATTCCTCCCCGTGAGTTGGAGGTCGCTTCCACTCCCTGCTCAGTAAGTGCCTCCTCTCACCGGACTCACTCTTCCCTCTCACCTTTCAGCTGCAGCAGCACCTGCTACATCGTCACCTCCACAAACAGCACTTCACGAGCGGACTCTGGGAACTCGGAGTGGACTAAGCTTCTCTTCGGCGCTTCAACTACTCCTGTGCTCCATAAGATTATTTATTACTCTGTCCATTCAACCCACCGCTGCTGAACTGTTATTAATTCCCTCTCTCCCCGCAGGGTTGCCAGTTCTCTTCCGCTCTGCACACACATCCACTCATTCACACACATTCACTTCATTAATAAAGATCATTGTGATTTATAATCGAGTCTGTGTCTGCATTTGGGTTTTCATGCAAACATGTCAACATGTGACAACAATCTCCTGTCTTCTTCATATGTCTGGGCTATGGGGTAGGGTGGCAAGATGGAAGCCTTATCTTGCGAAGAAAAACATCCAAGCCTGGCTACATTTTGCAAAAACACATTGGAAATCTCCCAAACGCATGTGGGAGAAAGTCTTATGGTCCAATGAACCCAAGGTTGAACTTTTTGGCCATAACTCCAAAAGGTATATTTGGCACAAATACAACACTGTTCATCACCAAAAGAACACCATACCTACAGTGAAGCATGGTGGTGGCAGCATCATGCTTTGGGGCTGTTTTTCTTCACCTGGAACTGGGGCCTTAGTCAAGGTGGAAGGGATTATGAACAGTTCCAAATACCATTCAGCGTTGACACAAAACCTTCAGGCTTCTACTAGAAAGCTGAAGATGAACGTCATCTTTCAGCCACAACAATGACCCAAAGCACACATCCAAATCAACAAAAGAATGGCTTCACCAGAAGAAGATTATTGTTTTAGAATGGCCCACTCAGAGTCCAGACCTGAATCCGATCGAACATCTGTGGGGTGAGCTGAAGAGGGCTGTGCAAAGGATATCTCACAATCTGACAGATTTGGAGAGTTTTTGCAAAGAAGAGTGGGCAAATAGTGGGGCAGCGCAGTGGAGGAATGGTTAGCACTGCAGCAGCACAGCAGCTCACCCTTGGCTGGGGACCCCGGGTTTGATCCCAGCCCCGACCAACAGTGATCTGTGAGGCGTTTGGATGTTCTCCCCGTGTCTGTGTGGGTTTACTCTGGGATTTCTTGCACATGAAAAAAAACACGCAAGTTAGGTCAATTGGAGACTCTAAAGTGGCCCCAGATGCGAATGTGTGTGTGAATGGTGAAAGGGTTGGGCGCTGCACTAGTGGCTGCCTCATCTGTAATTTCCCCATTGTGGGACTAATAAAGGACTCTAAATCTAAATCTAAAAATCTAAAAAATATTGCCACATCAAGATGTGCCATGCTGACAGACTCCTACCCAAAAAGACTGAGTGCTGTAATAAAAGCCAAAGGTGCTGTAACAAAGTATTGTGGTTACACAACAGGAGATTGCACTCCACCCAGGACTTTGGGGAATTGGAGGAAGGAGGTGAGGGATGGAAATGAGGAGAAGAAGGGAGAGGAACCAAGGACGGGCGCCAGAGCAAGAGGGGGTAATAAACCAAATGAAGATGCGCCTTCGCTCCCGGTATGCCAGGCGTGAGCCTACTGTGTGGGGTGGAAGACGCTGTTTCACACCTTGGGCATGCTGGGCAAGAAAGTATTGTGTTGAGTCATGCTCTATTGTCATGTATATGTGTGTACTCCGGGTGCCAAGGGCGAGAATAAAGCTGTAATATAGAGATTTGCTCTGGCACCCAGGTCAGTCTGTTCTGCTTGTTGGAGGAAATACAGTGTGTGTCTTTAGCTGCTCGTGTCTCATCTGATTCATCCTCCGCACTGGTGACCTAGAGACGTGAAAATGGAAAACGGACCGAGCACCTCCGCAGACACTCCTGCTGGAGTCTCCCCCCGCTGCGTGTGCCAAAGCAGTCAAACTCCCAGACTTTTGGCTCCATGACCCGGCCGCTTGGTTTAATCACGTGGAAGCCCAGTTCACCCTCTGCGGAGTCTAGACAGATGACACGAAGTACTATCATGTGGTGGCTTCGCTGGACGTGCACTCCACTCAGCGCACAATGCACCTACTCCGAGCTCCTCCAGCCCAAGGAAAATATGACACTCTCAAGCAGCTGCTGCTGTGATGTTGCACCCTTTCGGATGGAGAGAGGAAAGAAAAACTTCTCTTCCACACAGAGTTGGGGGACAGATCGGCTGTGGAGTTGATGGAGAGCATGCTTGCGCTGATGGGCATGGACGACGGGTCTTTCCTCTTCGTCCACCTCTTCCTCAAGAAGCTTCCAGCATCGGCATGAGCGAGCCTAGCAAACTCACCGCTGCTGGCGGCCAAGGATTATCGAGCGCTGGCAGACGAAGCAGAGCGCATCATCCTGGCAAACAGGAGTTTCAGTGTCCAGGCAGAGAAACCAGGATCTCCAGAGGAGTCCAACGAGGTTGAGGAGCTGATATTTGGCCGGCGTGGCCACGCGGAGATGCAGGAATGGGACAGCATGTTTTTTTTTTTGTTTTTTTTTAATTTTTTTATTTAAGTTTTTGTAAAGGGTATACAGGTCGTTACAGCAATGCAGTGTTTACATTTTCATCACATGTTCCCTTATTTTCTGATATCTGACAACATTGGAAGATTAATTCTTACAACACCCCCTTTTTTTTTTTTTTAAAGTGAAAGAAAAAGTGAAATTAAAGAGAAAAAAAAACAAAAAACAAATAAAAAAAAAAAACAAACCAGTAAAAAACAAACAAAAAGAAAAAGTAAGTAAATAAAGATAAAAGAGCAACTGAGTAGCGTTGGAACAAAGAGCGGAACCATTATTGAAATGGTATTTGTCAAAGATTAGATCTAATGGAAGACACATATGCGGTCCAGGGTTGCCAAAAGTTCATGAACACATCCATGTCCTGTCTCAGTGCGAATGTCAACTTTTCCATCGAGTAAATGTCTTGGATCACGTTAGTCCAATCTTCAGGTGTAGGACAGTCCTTCAACATCCATTTTTTAGTTAGAGCTTTTTTGCTTGCCAATATTAAAACATTGAATAAGTATTTTTCTCCTCGTCTTTCCAGTGAGTCCGGTAGTAAACCCAAATACAAAGTTACAAAAGAAAAGGGAACTGTAATTTTGAATATTTTCCCCAATATTGTCTGTACCTTGGTCCAATATTGGTTGATAACTGGGCATGACCAAAACACATGAAAATGATTTGCAGTCTTTTCACCACACAAGCGCCAACAGTTCAATCCCTTATGGGTAAATTTGTTTTGTGCAGGTGTTCTGAAAAATCTTGCCAAGTTTTTCCATCCAAATTCTCTCCACTGCAGGGATGAGGTACTTTTCCATTGCTGTTTATTTAGCTTTTCCCATATTTCCAGTTGTAAAGTGAAATTCCCCTCTTTTTCCCATCTCTCTTTTATATAAGATGTGTTGTCTCCTTTTAAGTCTTGAAGACCTTGGTATATTTTAGAAATGTATCTGATCCCTGGGATCCCTTTATATGCCATTAAGAAGACCTTCAGAACACCTGACTGGGCCCTTTCCAAAACCTCCTTTTTAAGTATATTGTTTATGTGGTGTCTAAGCTGGAAGAACCTGTAAAGGTCTTGATTTATTAGGCCTTGTTTTTTCAAATCTTCAAAACTTCTTAAGATTTGCCCTTTAAAAAAATCGTAATATTTTATCAGCCCTTTCTCCTTCCACTTTTTAAATCTGGTGTCTGTTTTATTAGGAGTAAAGTCCTGATCATAGGCGATCCATTGCAGAAGTCGATAGGGCTCTTTAGTTTGATTCTCTCTGACTATCTTAAACCAAATTTTTAGCGGGGTCTCTATCCACGGGTTAGTGTTATTCAAAAGCTTAGGTAAGACGTTGTTCCCTATTATCGCCTGTAGGGGGATGTCACTTGTTATTTGGCATTCGATCTCCTTCCATTGTGCAGTGTCGACTGGGTTACATATCTCTACTAAAGTTTTAATTTGTGCGGCTTTAAAGTAGTCCCTGATATTTGGCAGCGCGAGCCCACCTTTGTCTTTGTTTAGCTGTAGGGTTCTATATCTGATTCTAGGTCTCTTGCCCTGCCATATGAATCTTGAGATCCTTCTGTCCAGCTCCTGCCATGTTTTTTTGGGAGGTTCTACCGGTATTGTTTGGAAAAGGTATAGAAGACGTGGAAGTATATTCATTTTGACTGCTTCAATTCTTTGTGCAGTACCCAAGAATGGTATCATATTCCATCTTGCTAGGTCAGATTTTATTTTTGTCACCAGTGGATCATAGTTTAGTGATATAATTTTGTTGAGTTGTTTCGGGATATTGACCCCCAGATATTTCATAGATTCCGACTCCCAGTTAGTTTTGAGTTTGCTTAGTGAATAATGATTTGGGTCATAGTTGAATGTTAAAACTTGGGTTTTATGCATATTTAATTTGTACCCCGATAAATCTCCATACTCTGAAAAAACTGAGGTTAGTTCTGGTAAAGAAGTGTCCGGCTGCCCTAGGTATATTAAAATGTCATCAGCAAAGAGTGCTATTTTATGTTCCTTCTGACCAAGTGTAATACCTTGAATTTTTTGGTTTTGTCTTATCCATTGGCTCAGAGGTTCTATGAAGATTGCAAAGAGCAGTGGAGACAGGGGGCAGCCCTGACGACATCCTCTTTCCAGTTCAAAAGATGATGATAAATTACCGTTAATCCTTATTTTAGCTGTTGGTTTTTTATATAATGCCTGTATAGTTCTAATGAAGTTGTTATGAAAATTGAAACTGGATAAGATTCTATATAGAAAAGACCAGTCAACCGAATCGAATGCTTTTTCAGCATCTAATCCCAATATGACTGCATTTAAGTTATATTTTTTTATATGATGAATTATGTGTAAAGTGCGTCGAATGTTGTCTTGTGTCTGTCTTTGTCTTATAAAACCTGTTTGGTCTAAATGAATTAGGTCTGTCAGTATATTTTCTAACCTTTTGGCAAGGATAATGGTAAAAAGCTTATAGTCCTGATTTAGTACACTGATTGGTCTGTAGTTGGAGCACTCTAGTTTATCCTTTTCAGGTTTAGGTATAACTGCAATGACCCCTTCTCTCCAGGAGGGGGGGATTTCCCCTGTGTGGAGGACATAATTAAATGTTTTCAGGAGGAGAGGAGATAGTTGCTGTTTAAAGGTTTTGTACCACTCTGCTGTATAGCCATCAGCTCCTGGGGATTTGTTAGCTTTAAGTTTCATAATTGCTTTTTCCAATTCTTTAGGATGTATTTCTGACAGTAGTGTTTTATTTTGTGACTCCGTAAGTTGGGGAAGGTTTAATGTGTTTAGGAATGCCTCGGATGCGTTTTTATGTTTTTTGTGGGAGTATAAGTTCTTATAGTAATTCTCGAAGTTTTTAAGAATATCCTGAATTCTGAATTTTATTTCCTTTGATACTGGGTCTCTGATTTTGTAGATTGCTCTTTCTGTTTGATGTTTCCTCAATTTATAGGCTAGCAATTTTGCCGATTTACTGCCTGCTTCATAGTATTTTTGTTTCAGAAATGTAAGTTTCTTCTGGATTTCTATTGTGTAGATCTCATTTATTTGGTTTTTAATTTCCTTAATCTTGAGCGAGTCAGTAGAATGAGTGTTGCCTTTGTGTTCTTTTTCTAGGTTCCTAAGTTCTGACTCTAATGTGGATAGTTTTTCTTGTCTTAGTTTCTTTTGGGTTGCCAGTTTTGCAATAATCTTTCCTCTTATTACAGCTTTACATGCATCCCACAGTATTAAAGGGGATACTTCTCCATTATCGTTATCTTCCAAATATCTGAGAATATCTGATTCCAATTCATCTTTCAATGGTCCTTTCAGGACATTTGAATTTAACCTCCAAGAAAATGTATTATTTGTGTATTTTTGGATATTTAAGTCCATGTAGATCGGACTGTGGTCGGAGAGATCCATCAGTCCTATTTTACATGTTTTTACTCTTCCAATGTCTCTATTAAACATAAAAAAATAGTCAATCCTTGAGTAAGATGAATGTGGAGTTGAGTAAAATGTATAGTCTTTTACACTGGGGTTGAGTTCCCTCCACACGTCACAGATTCCCAATTCTTTTAGTAGCATCCGAGTCTTCCTGTTTTGGGTGTTATTTTGATGTGGGGAATTACCAGAAGCATCCCAGTATGGATTCAGTCTAAGATTGAAGTCCCCACCACATATCACTAAACCTTGAGCTTTAGTTATCATTAGGTCGAATACATTTTTATAAAATTTCCAGTTAGCCCCTGGGGGAGCATACACATTCAGCAGGGTGATATCTTCTCCCTCTAGCCGCCCAGTTACCAAACTGTATCTCCCTTCTTTATCTTTGTGTTCTGATTTTTTTTCAAATGTAATTTTGGTTGATATCAATGTCGCTACTCCCCTCCTCCTCCCTGATTTATATGAAGATGAAGAGATCATTTTAAACCCTTGTCTACTGAGTTTATTGTGTTCCACGTCTGTTAGGTGGGTTTCTTGTAAAAGTATTATTCCTGCTTTGTCTTTTTTCATTTTGCCTAGAATCTTGGATCTTTTAACTGGATTCAGGATTCCTTTTACATTATATGAAATTATTTTGGTTACACCCTGTTTCTCCATTGTGTTGTTTTGTTTAGTATAACTGTGTGGTGGCCCTCTTTTGTGCTACTCAGAAACTGAAAGAACATTAAAAACAAGAAAAACATTAAGAACGTAGTGTAAAAAACTTTAAAACAAAAAGCTGTCATAAGAACTTCCTGAGCTGAGGTCTTTTTAAAGACCCTGTAAGAGCCTTGATGGAGTGAAGGCTCTGAGGGAAATTCCTCAAACTCTGTTACGTGTTGAGGGCCCTCTCTTACCACTGAAAGTAGTCCCATGCTTTTAACGTGAGTTTCAGAACCCAATCCAAACTTGTAATGATTTTTTTTTTTTTCCTTTTATGCCTAAACCCTGTGAAATTGTGTGCACCCTCCCACCCCCATCACATCAAACATTCACGCAAAAACAGTATTTGTTAGTATGAGGAGAACATGTGGATTATTGTCACATTTCTATTTTAACAAGTTTTTTTTTTTTTTTTATTACAAAGACTTATTTGTTTCAAATAATATGATTGTTCCATGAAATGTTTTACCACATGCTGAATATGCATCTCCTTTAATGTTTGTTACCTTGTATGAGGGGGGTTGGATGTGCGGATTGATTCAAGAGAAAAGAAAAAAAAAAAAAAAAAAAAAAAAGGTCGCTATTCCAACCTGAAAACGGATAGTTTATCCGCGACGCTCTGGTGCTGGGTTTCCCGCTGCTGGTCCGTGGATTTTGAAGGTCTTTGTGTTGTCCATGTTTGCGCTTTGATCTTCTCACTCGGGTCTGCTGCGGGTTTAAATACCGTTACCGGGATCCCTCTTTTCGCCATGTCAGCTGTTGCTTCTTCCGCCGAATTATAGAGACACGTTTCATCGCCGTAGAAGACCCTTAACTTCGCAGGAAATGGTGTCTGAAAGCGCAATTTCTTCTCTCTTAACACCTTTTTCGCGTCATTGTATTCCCTGCGCTTTTTAAGGACCTCCGGGGCGTAATCGTGTTCCACGTAGACTTTTCTCTCCTGGTGCATAAATCCTTTTTTCTGCCAGGCCAGTCTTACAACCTCTTGTTTTATTTTGAAATTGGGAAAATCTTACCAACACCGAACGTGGGGGCGCTTCCGCCGCCGGCCTAGCGGCTAATGAACGATGTGCCTTTTCTATCTTCAAGTCGGTGGTTTGTGGAATATCCAATTTCTCTCTTAGTAAGGATTCCACGCATTCTGCCATTGAGTTAAAACCATTTTCGGTTCCTTCTATCAGACCATGAATTCTTATGTGTCTCTTCTTTGTTTTCCTTCTTGGTCGGTTAGCTTAGCCTCTATAGCTGCTTGTCTTTTGCGTAGGTCTAGCACAGAATCTTCGAGCACTTTTATTCGATCCTCTGTTTCCAAGATTCGGTTCTCGGCCTGGTCCACTCTGCTGTTTGTCCTTTTCAATTCTTCTCTGAATTCCCGAAATTCGGCCGTAACATCTCGGCGAAATCGTCGTAGCTCCTCAAATAGTGATTTCAGGCTAACCCTTTTGTTAGCTATCACCAGTTCCTCGTCTTCTGAACGGAGATCTTCCAGTTCGGATTCTCCGGCCGATACGTGTCCTGGCCTGGAGAATTTCAGTTTCTTCTGTTTTCCTTTAGACATGATGATTTTGTCTTTTGATTTTCACTCTCCTCCAAAAATCCGTTAAGTTTGATTTTCAAGGTGTTATCCTGGATTGGGTCTGAGAACTTCAGTGTTAAGCTGCAGTCGCCATGGTGTCCAGACCGGAAGTCCGGGACAGCATGTTTTTATCACCGGCATTTTGACGCTGAAGCGCAACGTTGTCTGCCGTTCTGTCGAAATGGGCCAGCCAGTGGTCAGTAGCAGCTACAGCCACTGGTGACAAGGAGAAGCTGCTTTTCATCGAGGACACACGTTCTGGGAGACGGTTCTTGGTGGACTCTGGCTCCCAGAAGAGCCTCATTTTACCAGTCAGCGCGGACAGGCTGGCAGAAGGCTGTGGCCCGTCGTTAACGGCTGCCAACGGATCCCTCATCAGGACGTTTGGTGAAAGGTTGGTGACTGTATGTTTGCAAGGACGCAATTATGAGTGGGACTTTGTGGTAGCTGTATGTTCGGTTCCTATTTTAGGTGCTGATTTTCTGTGTGCTTATGGACTCCTTGTTGATACTGCGAACAGACGTTTAATGGATACCGTTTCCTTTTCCTCATTACCCTGCATAGCTTGGGGGGCTTGGCCACTAACACATGCAAATGTTTCAGCTCTGGGGATGAGTACCAGTGTTTGCTTGCCAAGTTTCCCACACTCACGGTACCTACCTTTTCCGCTATCATAACCAAGCATGGGGTCGAGCACTTTATCACCACGAAGGGCCCGCTGGTTTTTGCACATCCGCGCTGCCTGGATGCAGCTAAGCTAGCCATCATGCACGAGAAGTTCGCTAACTTAGAATGCCTAGGGATCATCAGGCACTCGAACAGCCTTTGGGCGTCCTCGCTGCACATGGTGCCCAAGTCCGATGGTTCGTGGCGGCCGTGCGGTGATTTCCGTAGCTTGAACAATTTCACCGAACACGACCGTTACCTCATCCCACACATCCAGGATCTTTCAGAGCACCTGGCCGAAATGTGCATTTTTTCAAAAGTGGATTTGGTCTGCGGTTACCACCACGTCACGGTTCGTGCCGAGGACATCCCCAAAACGGCAGTAATAACTCCCTTCAGTCTTTTTGAGTTTTTACACATGCCATTCGGGTTAAAAGGTGCAGCACAAACTTTTTAAAGGATGATGGAGGCAGTGCTCCATGATTTGCAGTTCGTTTTCATCTACATAGACGACATTTTGGTGGCTAGCGCGTCAAAGGAGGAGCACCTCGCCCATCTCCAGTAAGTTTTCCAGTGGTTGGAAGCACACGGGCTGATTGTTAATCCAGCGAAGTGTCAGTTCGAGCTGCTGGTAATCAACTTCTTGGGCCACCACATCTCGCCGAAGGGTGCAATCCCGCTGCCGGATAAGGTATGGTCAATTTTTACAACTGCT
The DNA here is from genome assembly GCA_020510985.1 of Pholidichthys leucotaenia. Lineage (NCBI taxonomy): Eukaryota > Metazoa > Chordata > Actinopteri > Cichliformes > Pholidichthyidae > Pholidichthys > Pholidichthys leucotaenia. The sequence goes on from CM035843.1 coordinate 53,176,714, forward strand.
TCCTCCCCCGCGCAGCCCAGCTGCTGCAACCGCTGTATGGCACGCTCAAAAAGAAGAAACCTGCAGATAGCATTGACTACACCCCTGATCGGGTCCAGGCTTTCACAGGCACCAAAACGGCGCTCACCAATGCAGCTTTGCTGGCCCACCCAGCCCCGTCATCGTGGATAATGCTCACCACAGATGCATCGGCTGTCACGGTAGGAGCCGTGGTGGAGCAGTACATCTCCAGTTCATGGCAACCCCTCGCCTTTTTCAGCCATACTTTGCACAACAACAAGTGCAAGTATAACACTTTTGACTGAGAGTTGTTGGCTGTCCACCTGGCTACGTGACATTTTCAGTTCTGGCTCAAAGGTTGCGAGTTTGCCGCGTTTGTAGATCACAAACCACTAACCTACGTGATGTCCAAAATCTCAGAACTGCGGTCGGCTCGGCAGCAACGGCACTTGGCCACAATTTTGTAGTTCACGAACAACATGCAACATGCCGGTAAATTTAACGTTGTGGCGGACTGCCTGTCACGCGTGCTGGTCTCTTCGGTCTATGTCGGTATTGATTTTTCTGCAATGGCCACCGACCCAACTAGACACGTGGACATTTGCACACCAGTCCGCAGGTACCGGATCAAAACTGGAGAGCATGGTGGTTCAAGAAGGCCCCCCCCCCCCGCCCGCTCTGCGATGTCTCCACCGGTCGTGCCTGCCCGGTGGTTCCAAGCTCTTGGCGCCGCCGCATTTTCGAGTCCATCCACTCCCTTTCACATCCCGGCGTACGAGCTTCAGTTAAGTTGGTGGGGTCCAAATTCATCTGGCCTCGCTTATACACGGACGTGAAAGAATGGGCTGCAGCATGCGTCGCATGCCAACGGGCTAAGGTGCACAGGCACACCAAAGCCCCCCTCGAGCCTTTTCAAATTTCGGCCAGGAGGTTCGACCACGTACACGTGGATTTAGTGGGTTCCCTTTCACCATCGCAGGGGTTCATACACCTTCTGACAATCGTGGACTGCACTATGTGTTGGCCAGAGGCAGTTCAGCTGAATTCCACCACATCTGCCGAGGTAGCCCGCACGTTTTTGTCATCTTGGGACACACGGTTCAGATCCCCGTCGGACATCACTTCCGACAGGGATCTGCAATTTGTTTCGAAACTCTGGTCCACGATGGCCAAGAGCCTGAGTGTCAAAATCCACCGCACCACCACATACAACCCGCAGGCTAATGGTTTGTGCGAGCGGTTTCACAGGTCATTTAAAGCAGTGCTCAGAGCCTCGCTAATGGATGTAAATTGGGTTGACCGCGTGCCTTGGGTTCTACTGGGGTTGCGCTCCGCGCCTAAGGAAGATTTGGCAGCTTCCCCTGGCAGAGCTCATTTTCTCAGCCATTGCAGATCACCGGGGAATTTTTGCCGGAGAGCCCCGCGCCCGGTTCCAACCCGTCCAGGCGCCCTTTTTCTGGGGCAGATGCTGGCAGCATCCCATGGCCGGCACACTATTGTTTTCCCCACACTTTTGTTCCAAAACAGCTGGAAAACACCAAATTCATTTTCATTAGGCACGACGCCCACAAAACACCGCTACATCCACCGTACGACGGCCTGTTCAGAGTGTTGGAAACAGGGGCGGAAGATTTTGTGTTAGACCTTGGGGGGGTGTAAGGAAACCATCTGCATAGACAGGCTGAAGCCCGCTTATGTGTTGGCAGATGAGCAGGTGGTGCTGGCCCAGGCTCCCCGGCACAGACGCCTACCTACGGTGGGTCCGCAAGTTGGTGTTCCCCCTACAAAGAACTATTTTCAGGACACTAAATCTTTCCCCTCCCCACCCCTTCCCCCTCCAGAAGACTGCTCACCAGAGGCCACGTTTTTCTCCTAGCCACCTCGACAGCAAGGCACTTTGGCTAGCCCAGTGGCTCCACGTTACAGCCGTTACGGGTGCTTGCTCAAGCCCAAAGGACCGGAGGGTTAAAGCCCCTTCTAAGTGTTTGGGGGGAAGGGGGGCTGTGTGGTGACACAACAGGAGATCGCACTCCACCCAGGACTTTGCGGAATTGGGGGAAGGAGGTGGGGGATGGAAATGAAGAGAAGAAGGGAGAGGAACCAAGGACGAGTGCCAGCGCACGGGGGGGGGGGGGGGGGTAATAAACCAAATGAAGATGTGCCTTCGCTCCCGGTATGCCAGGCATGAGCCGATTGTGTGGGGTGGAAGATGCTGTTCAAACCTTAGGTATGCTGGCTGCGAAAGTACTGTGTTGAGTCATGCTCTATTGTCGTGTCTATTAATGTGTGTACTCCGGGTGTCAAGGGCAGGAATAAAGCTGTAATAAAGAGATTCACTCTGGCACCCAGGTCAGTCTGTTCTGCTTGTTGGAGGAAATAAAGCGTGTGTGTTTAGCTGCTCATGTCTTGTCTGATTCATTCTCCACTGTATTAGTTTAAGGGTGTGCATATTTATGCAACCTGGTTACTGTAAATTTATTTTTTATTTTTCCCCTTAAAATATTTCAGTTTGTTTTTCATTTGAGTTGTACAGTTTATAAGTCACACTTGCATTAATGGTGGAAAAAGTTTTGAAATGATTTATCTTGGTCATTTTTTTTACATCACAAAAATCTAGCATTTCAACAAGGGTGTGTAGACTTTTTATATCCACTGTACATTTTCAACTTTTTTCCAAGTAAATCTGAAACTTTTTCTGATAAATTTTGGCCTTGCAATTTTAATTTTTTTCTTATACATTACAGACTCTATTCTCATAAATTTGTGTTTTTCCTCATAAATTTGACATATTTTTCTTAAAATTCACACAGAGTACAATCAAATATAGTTGAGTAAAAAGTAGTTTATCTTCTAATTGTACTCAAGAGTAAAAAGTATCCTGCAATAAAGTTTCTCACAAAAAAGTACAATACTGTGAAAACTTATTTGAGTATATACAGCGGGAAAATAAGTACTGAACACATCAACATTTTTCTCATTAAATATTATTTCTGATGGAACCACTTGACCTAAAATTTTTCTCCAGATATCAATAACAATCCAAGTAATCCATACATACAAAGAAATCAAGGCAACTGTGTTCACAAAAGTTATATTTAATAAAGTGGAATCACACAGGGTATAAATATTGAACACACCTGCTGAAATTCATTTATTATTTAGTAGAAAAGCCTTTGTTGGTAATAACAGATTCCAGATGCCTCCTGTATGGAGAAACTAGGTGCAGGCATTGCTCAGGAGTGATTTAGCCCATTCTTCCACACCAAACTGTCTTCAAATCTTGAAGGTTCTGTGGGTGTCTACAAACTCTGATCTTCAGTTCGTTCCATAGATTTTCAATTGGATTCAGGTCAGGTGACTGACTGGGCCATTCTAGCAGCTTTATTTTCCTTCTCTGGAGCAGTTAAGAGTTTCCTTGGCTGTGTGTTTGGGAGCATTGTCTTGCTGAAATGTCCACCCACATTTCATCTTCAGCATCTTGGCAGATGGCAACAGGTTCTTATCAAGGATGTCTCTGTACATTTGCCCATTCAGCTTTCCTTCAATTATATGAAGTCTGCCTGTACCATGTGCTGAAAAACACCCCCACACCATGATGCTCCCACCTCCAAACTTCACTGGTGGTATGGTGTTTTGGGGATGATGTGCTGTGCCATTTCTCCTCCAAACATGCTGTGTGTTGTGGCATCCAAAAAGTTCAATTTTGGTCTCATTTGATCAGACTATATTCTCCCCAGTATCTTACAGTAGTACCTGCTAACTCCAGGTCTTTCTGGAGCTCTCCATGAGTGGTCTTTGGCTCTTGGATAACTCTTCTGATAATTTTTTGACTCCTGTGTCAGAAATCTTGCGAGGAGCTGCTGATCATGGCCAGTTCATGGTAAAATGATGTTCTTTCCACTTCCGAATGATGGCTCCAACAGTGCTCACTGGAACATTCAGCAGTTAAGAAATGCACCTGTAACGAATGTCATCATTATGCTTTGTAACAATAAGGTTGCCAAGGTCTAGAGAGAGCTCTTTGCTTCTACCCATCATGAGTTCTTTGTAGGCTAACTATCTGATATTCACAAATGTTTTTAAAGGCTATCAGTCAGGACTTGACCAGCTGAAATTAATTTGCACTGATGGGGGATGGGATGGCTTCCTAAATTCTGATGAATTTCAGCTGGTTTCTTGGTTTCTATTGCCTTTTTGCACCTCTTTTTCTTCATGTGTTCAATACTTATTCCCTGTGTCATTCCATTTCATTAAATATAACTTCTTGTGTAAACACAGTTGCCTTGGATTCTTTGTATGTATGGATTACTTGGGTTGTTATTGATATTTGGTGAAAATCTCAGGTCAATGGCTCCATCAGAAATATGTTTAGGCTGCGTGTCCACCAAACGTGTTTTTTGTCACCTGACCACTCTGAGCTTTTTTTAAAATTAGCATTTGTGTGCTGTGCTCTGGAAAAAAAAAAAGTCTGTGTCCTGTATCCCAGCAACAGCTTGTCATTCTCAGCTCAGCACTTCCACTTTCCTATGGTCAGACTTTCTACTGATTTTTTAATAGCAGTCTCTAAATAACAATGGAGAGGAAACATGTTTTAGCAGCTCTGAATGTGATATATGATGACACGGAAAGCAGGAGTCTGAGTACAGACTAGTACCGGCGTCCTATGTCCCGCCCACGCAGCAGTTCTGATTGGCTGCTTAGGTCTGACATTGAGAGCTCAGCTGCAGTCTAACTAACTAACTAACTAACTAACCTGCACTTATATAGCGCTTTTCTAGTCACAAAGACCACTCAAAGCGCTTTCATTAATACTAACCCTCTATTCTAAGGGCCTATAGGAAACAGATATCTAGGGACAATTTAGAACAGCCAATCAACCTAACATGCATGTTTTTGGCATGTGGGAGGAAACCGGAGAAATCCCGGAGTAAACCCAGTCTCTGAAAAGTTGAACTTTTTTCAACTCTTGAGTGCCCTGAGCGCCACGACAAAAAACGGCCACTGCCGAGAGCATTTCAGTGCCGAGGGCGCTCAGCGCTGTAAATGCTGGACTACATAGAGAATGAATGGAAAATAGTTGCCCAGAGTGGAAAAAACACATTTGGTGGACATGCAGCCTTAATGAGAAAAATGTTGACGTGTTCAATACTTATTTTCCCCGCTGTATGTACTTGAGTAAATGTAACTACAATGGTGTGAAAAAGTGTTTGCCCCCTTCCTGATTTCTCATTTTTTTTGTATGTTTGTCACACTTAAATGTTTCAGATCATAAAACAAATTTAAATATTAGCCAAAAATAACAATTAACACAAAATGCAGTTTTTAAATGAAGGTGTTTATTATCAAGGGCAAAAAAAAATAAAAGTCCAAACCTATATGGCCCTGTTTGAAAAGGTGATTGTGTGGCTTATATTAATCATATATTCCATACCTACATATGTATAGACATATTAGAATGTTTAGTGATTACATATGTGGAATGACCTAACGCCTATGAACAGGACAAGAGGTCTCAACCGCCAGTGAGGATCAAAGAGCAGACAGAGTCGCAGCGGTGGAGACTGGATCGATCTCCCAGGGTCAGGTGGAGGAGACGGAGGACAATGAAGGGGGGATTATGTTAATGCGGGATGTCAGCTTTGATATGCAATGTCTTTTGTTGAGTGTGAGTATAAGTATGATGAGATGAGATTGATGAGATTCAACTTTATTGTCATTACACATGTATGAATACAAGGTAACGAAACGTGACTTGGCATTTGGGCACGCTCTGCAGAGCGCATCCAAGGCCGGGGCAGCCGCTAGGCGCCAGTCATAAAGAAGAAAGGAAAAAAAGAAAAAGAGTTGATATGACACAGTAGGCGAGAGAAAAAAACATGTTTTATCAAATTGACGCTTAAGTAAGTAAGCGAAATTTTGATTGCAGGCAAAAAAAAAACCTCAATGCTTATTTAGCAGACATTTAGTAGACAAATCACACAGCAGGGGGAGAGCAGTGTATGTATATCAGTATGATGATATCAGTGTGTGTGCAGTGTTGAGCGTATCAGTTACTGGAGCACAACAAATAGTCTCCTAGGCAACGATAGATGTTATAGTTCATGAACGCTGTCCCTGAAGAGTTCTGTTTATTGCACAGCAGCGGTGTTTGGGTTAGCGAGCCAGCTGACACATCCGCTTATCTCAACTCTGGAGGAGTGTTATCCAGGGGCGCCGATCAAGGCCGAATCTGCTCAGACAGAGTATAGGATTTCCCTATTGTCATATTCTGAGCTTACAATTCAAATTAACATTCACTGGCTTTAAATTCATATCATTCCCTGGAGAGCACGAAGCGACTCCAGATGTTTCCCCTTCTAAACACAGATGATCATGTCCGATAGAGTCCATCTCTCTACAGTGCATGCAGATGGTAAATTCCATGTTGGTCATTTGCCGCTACTTCGTGCACTCCCCATCTGGTCGAATTATTGAGAAGCAGCTCCGCCGGGTCCGCATTTTGATTAGCTCCTCCAGTTAAATTTTCGATACACCAGGAGAACTCCAAAGCCCAATCGGCAGAAATCCTGTGATCGTAGCCAAAACAGGTAGATGTTTTTCCACATCCTCAGTCAAATCACACAGACACATGAGTTCCAATCCATGGGTCTCCCACATTTGGGCTCCCCCGGGCCCAATTTTCTGTTTAAAAAGGTGGTGTCAATTGCGTTTAAAGCCCAGCTTATATCCATTTTCCGTATTTTCCATTTGGGTTGAGATCAGCAAGATGGTGAGACGGCACAGACACTCACTCAGACGCAGCAAGCTGGGATTAGGTCAGGAAGGCAGGATAGGAGGAGGGAGGAAAAAAAAATGCGACTGCTCTCTCTGAAGGCAAAAGAAAGAATGAAGGTCTGACTGCGTTCGACCTCTTATTCTGCTTCTGCACCGAGATGAGACATGTTAGGGAGGTGACGCTGATATTAAACTTTGATTTATAAAGTCTTATGGTTCAATGAACCCAAGGTTGAACTTTTTGGCCATAACTCCAAAAGGTATATTTGGCACAAACACAACACTGTTCATCACCAAAAGAACACCATACCTACAGTGAAGCATGGTGGTGGCAGCATCATGCTTTGGGGCTGTTTTTCTTCAGCTGGAACTGGGGCCTTAGTCAAGGTGGAAGGGATTATGAACAGTTCCAAATACCATTCAGCGTTGACACAAAACCTTCAGGCTTCTACTAGAAAGCTGAAGATGAACGTCATCTTTCAGCCACAACAATGACCCAAAGCACACATCCAAATCAACAAAAGAATGGCTTCACCAGAAGAAGATTATTGTTTTAGAATGGCCCACTCAGAGTCCAGACCTGAATCCGATCGAACATCTGTGGGGTGAGCTGAAGAGGGCTGTGCAAAGGATATCTCACAATCTGACAGATTTGGAGAGTTTTTGCAAAGAAGAGTGGGCAAATAGTGGGGCAGCGCAGTGGAGGAATGGTTAGCACTGCAGCAGCACAGCAGCTCACCCTTGGCTGGGGACCCCGGGTTTGATCCCAGCCCCGACCAACAGTGATCTGTGAGGCGTTTGGATGTTCTCCCCGTGTCTGTGTGGGTTTACTCTGGGATTTCTTGCACATGAAAAAAAACACGCAAGTTAGGTCAATTGGAGACTCTAAAGTGGCCCCAGATGCGAATGTGTGTGTGAATGGTGAAAGGGTTGGGCGCTGCACTAGTGGCTGCCTCATCTGTAATTTCCCCATTGTGGGACTAATAAAGGACTCTAAATCTAAATCTAAAAATCTAAAAAATATTGCCACATCAAGATGTGCCATGCTGACAGACTCCTACCCAAAAAGACTGAGTGCTGTAATAAAAGCCAAAGGTGCTGTAACAAAGTATTGTGGTTACACAACAGGAGACTGCACTCCACCCAGGACTTTGGGGAATTGGAGGAAGGAGGTGAGGGATGGAAATGAGGAGAAGAAGGGAGAGGAACCAAGGACGGGCGCCAGAGCACGAGGGGGTAATAAACCAAATGAAGATGCGCCTTCGCTCCCGGTATGCCAGGCGTGAGCCTACTGTGTGGGGTGGAAGACGCTGTTTCACACCTTGGGCATGCTGGGCAAGAAAGTATTGTGTTGAGTCATGCTCTATTGTCATGTATATGTGTGTACTCCGGGTGCCAAGGGCAGAATAAAGCTGTAATATAGAGATCTGCTCTGGCAACCAGGTCAGTCTGTTCTGCTTGTTGGAGGAAATACAGTGTGTGTCTTTAGCTGCTCGTGTCTCATCTGATTCATCCTCCGCACTGGTGACCTAGAGACGTGAAAATGGAAAACGGACCGAGCACCTCCGCAGACACTCTCACTGGAGTCTCCCCCCGCTGCGTGTGCCAAAGCAGTCAAACTCCCAGACTTTTGGCTCCATGACCTGGCCGCTTGGTTTAATCACGTGGAAGCCCAGTTCACCCTCTGCGGAGTCTCGACAGATGACACGAAGTACTATCATGTGGTGGCTTTGCTGGACGCGCACTCCACTCAGCATACAATGCACCTACTCCGAGCTCCTCCAGCCCAAGGAAAATATGACACTCTCAAGCAGCTGCTGCTGTGATGTTGCACCCTTTCGGATGGAGAGAGGGAAGAAAAACTTCTCTTCCACACAGAGTTGGGGGACAGATCGGCTGTGGAGTTGATGGAGAGCATGCTCGCGCTGATGGGCATGGACGACGGGTCTTTCCTCTTCGTCCACCTCTTCCTCAAGAAGCTTCCAGCATCGGCATGAGCGATCCTAGCAAACTCACCGCTGCTGGTGGCCAAGGATTATCGAGCGCTGGCAGAGGAAGCAGATCGCATCATCCTGGCAAACAGGAGTTTCAGTGTCCAGGCAGAGAAACCAGGATCTCCAGAGGAGTCCAACGAGGTTGAGGAGCTGATATTTGGCCGACGTGGCCACGCGGAGATGCAGGAATGGGACAGCATGTTTTTATCACCGGCATTTTGACGCTGAAGCGCAACGTTGTCTGCCGTTGTGTCGAAATGGGGCAGCCAGTGGTCAGTAGCAGCTACGGCCACTGGTGACAAGGAGAAGCTGCTTTTCATCGAGGACACACGTTCTGGGAGACGGTTCTTGGTGGACTCTGGCTCCCAGAAGAGCCTCATTTTACCAGTCAGCGCGGACAGGCTGGCAGAAGGCTGTGGCCCGTCGTTAACGGCTGCCAACGGATCCCTCATCAGGACATTTGGTGAAAGAGCAGACAGGTGAAAGAGCAGACAGAGTCGCAGCGGTGGAGACCGGATCGATCTCCCTGACCACCCAGGGTCAGGTGGAGGAGACGGAGGACAATGGAGGGGGGATTATGTTAATGCAGGATGTCAGCTTTGATATGCAATGTCTTTTGTTGAGTGTGAGTATAAGTATGAAGGTCTGACTGCGTTCGACCTCTTATTCTGCTTCTGCACCGAGATGAGACATGTTAGGGAGGTGAAGCTGATATTAAACTTTGATTTATAAAGTCACATTGCTTCTTCATTTCTAACTCCCTACACTGGTGACCAGACGTGAGGATGGAACAGAGACGTTCTCCCGCGATTAACTCATCAGAGGCGACCCAGGCAAGCGCCGGCGCCCATGCAGACAGGGGAACGGATGGAAGACGTTCCCCCACGGCAGAAGCTACAGAGAGGGCTCAACCGAGCACCATCCCCAGCCCCGCCGTGAGAGCAGAAGAAAGGCGCTCTCACCCGGCGGACACATCAGGGACGGCCCACACAAGCGCCGTCACCGTCAAGCTGCCAGAATTCTGGCAAGAAGACCCGAGCTCGTGGTTCCAGCAAGCTGAGGCTCAGTTTGCACTGGCGGGCATAACGGCGGACGAGACGAAGTTTTATCACATCGTCGCCAAACTCGACGCTGCCACGTCAAGATGTGCGCGGAGCATAATCCAACAGCCGCCCGCCCATGGCAAATACAGAGAACTTAAGGCGACCATCGTCGAGAACTTCGTCCCCTCAGCCGAGGAGAGAGCAGAGAAGATCCTGGCGATCTACGGCCACAGAGGATGCAGACCCAAGGCCCTCATGGAGGACATGCTGCAGCTCAAGGAAGAGGACAACGACAACTTCCTCTTCCAACGCATCTTCCTCAGCACTCTGCCGCCACACATGAGAGGGACGCTGGTCAACATGCGGTGCAGCACCCAGCAGGACTTCCGCGCGCTGGCCCGAGAAGCGCAGCGGCTCATCAACGCCTGCGGGGAACAGATGGCCACAGCAGCATCCGCAGATCTCAGCACGGAAGCCCAGAGCAGCGGAGAACCACAGGCAACCGAGCAGAGCCCGCCCACCATGGCGGCAACACGACCAAGGCGCAGCAAGCGGAACGACATCTGCTATTACCACCACCGTTTCGCCGAGAGGGCATACAAATGCGTGCCCCCCTGCAAATTTAAAAAGTTCGGGAAACGCCAAAGCCGAGAACCGTTAACAGCTGTGGCTCTCGGCGAAAAAAATAAGCTACTTTATGTGACTGACGGACACACTGGGAGACAGTTCCTGATCGACACCGGAGCTCAGCTGAGTTTTATCACCCCTTCCCACGCAGACCGGGCCATGGGTCCCTGGGGAAATGGAGCGATGGCAGCCAACGGCTCGATCATCGACACCTTCGGTGAAAGGAACCTGCCTCTTTGCATCCACGGCCACAACTATAGATGGACATTTATTGTAGCGGCGGTGAGTTTTAACTTGTTGGGCGCTGACTTTTTGTGTGCACATGGGTTGTTAGTAGATCTAGCAAATAGGCGCTTGGTTAATGCACTGTCATTTGCTTCTATCCCCTGCTCAGCTCGAGTTTCTCCACCACCCATGCAGGCCAGCGTCACAACAGCAGGAGGTAAGTTTGACCAACTCCTCACCCAATTTCCAGCACTCACAGTTCCAAAATTTTCAGCGACAGTAGCGAAACACGGGGTTGAACACTTCATCCCCACAACAGGCCCACCCGTGTTCGCCAAAGCTCGGCGCTTAGACGCGACCAAGCTCGCCATAGCACGGGACGAGTTTGCCACCCTGGAAAAATTAGGCATTATTAGACGCTCGAAAAGCCCCTGGGCATCGCCACTCCACATGGTCCCGAAAACCGACGGTTCTTGGAGACCTTGCGGCGATTACCGCAGACTAAACAATGCGACAGCGCATGACCGCTACCCAATTCCTCACATCCAAGATTTTTTCACTACATCTGGCGGGTGCGCGCATTTTTTCTAAAATAGACCTGGTCCGCGGCTATCACCAAGTCCCCGTTCGAGCAGAAGACATTCCTAAAATGGCTGTAATAACCCCTTTCGGTCTTTTTGAATTTTTGCGGATGCCGTTCGGCCTCAAAGGCGCTGCTCAAACCTTTCAGCGTATGATGGACGCGGTATTACGCGACCTCCCCTTTGTGTTCGTCTACCTCGACGATATGCTGGTAGCCAGCCCGTCAGAGGAAGAACACGAACAACACCTCACTACAGTTTTTCAGAGACTAGAAGAGCACGGGTTAATAATCAACCCAGCCAAATGCAAATTCGGCGTGTCACAAATTGATTTTTTGGGACACAGAGTTTCACCGAAGGGGGCAGTCCCATTGCCAGACAAAGTCCGCGCGGTAAAAAATTTTCCACGACCACAAACGGTCAAATCGCTGCAAGATTTTTGGGAATGGTGAATTTTTACAACCGTTTCCTCCCCCGCGCAGCTCAACTCATGCAGCCCCTGTATGCCGCGCTCAGAAAACAAAAGCCTTCCAACGCGGTCGAATGGACCCCGGAGCGCGAACACGCCTTCGCGGAAGTAAAAAGTGCTCTAGCGAATGCCACATTGCTGGTTCACCCCGATCCCTCGGCCCGCATAGCGTTAACCACAGACGCTTCAGACCTGGTCATAGGGGCAGTCGTGGAGCAACATGTTGGCGGAACCTGGCAACCTTTAGCATTTTTTAGCAAATCTTTAAACCAAACCGAGCGTAAATACAGCACTTTTGACAGGGAGCTGTTAGCGCTTCATTTATCCATCCGCCACTTCCAGTTCTGGTTAGAAGGGCGGCGCTTCACGGTTTTTGTAGACCACAAACCGCTCACTTTTGCGATGGCTAAAATTTCAGAACCATGGTCAGGCACGCAACAAAGACAGCTAGCTGCAATTTCAGAGTTCACCACAGACATTCGACATGTGGCAGGCAAACTTAACGTGGCAGCAGACTGCCTCTCTCGCGCTGTGACATCGCCAGAGCACGAGGAGACAGATTATACTACCTCAACCGCAGAACTCTTCCCCAACGCGGACACGTACGCGGCCCCAATTCACGTAGGGATAGATTATGCAGCCATGGCAGAGGAACAAAGCAGCGACGCGGACGTGCGCGCGCTCCTGTCTGGACCAACAGGGTTAAGACTGGAGGAAAGGGGTTTACGTGACGGTGTACCCCCCCAATCTGCGACGTTTCAACCGGCCGACCTCGCCCGGTAGTCCCAGCTGCATGGCGCCGCCGCATTTTTGACTCGGTTCACTCCCTCGCGCACCCAGGGGTGCGCACCTCGGTTAAAATGGTTGCAGAAAAGTTTGTTTGGCCGGGCCTGCGCAAAAATGTAAAGGAATGGGCAAAAACTTGCATGTCTTGTCAGCGCGCCAAAATACACAAACACACAAAAGCTCCTCTAGAGCCTTTTCGAATCCCAGCCAGAAGGTTTGACCACGTTCATGTCGACCTCGTTGGGCCACTACCTTCATCTCAGGGTTTCACACACCTGTTAACGATGATAGACCGTACTACGCGCTGGCCTGAGGCGGTCCCTTTGGCGTCAACAACAGCTGCGGAAGTCGCTCGCATTTTTTTAACAAACTGGGTGGCACGTTTTGGCATCCCATCAGACATCACGTCCGATAGGGGGCCTCAATTTGTCTCAGAGCTGTGGTCAGCCATGGCCAGCAGCTTAGGGGCGACAATTCACCGCACCACCGCATATCACCCTCAGGCTAATGGGTTATGCGAGCGTTTTCACAGATCTTTAAAGGCCGCCCTCAGGGCCTCACTAACGGATACAGATTGGGTGAATAAACTTCCCTGGGTTTTATTAGGGTTGCGTTCTGCGCCTAAAGAGGATCTAGACGCCTCCCCAGCAGAATTAGTTTTTGCACAACCTCTCAGACTCCCAGGTGAGTTTTTACCAGAGAACCCAGAGCCCGGGCATCTTCCAGCCCTGAGGCCTTTAGGCAGCACCGGACCGGACACTCTCCCCGGACCGGCACATCACTCTTTTCCACGGGCTTTTGTCCCCCAAGCTTTAAAAAACGCCGAGTTCGTTTTTGTTAGGCATGAAGCTTTAAATCAACCCTCCGTCCACCATACGATGGACCATTCAGAGTGCTGGAACCTGGTGATAAGCATTTTGTGCTTGATTTAGGGGACAGAAAAGAAACAGTCAGCATTGACAGACTTAAACCTGCCTTCTTGTTGAGAGACGAACCTGCACGGGTGGCGAGAGCACCTCAGCGGGGTAGACCCCCCAAGAAAAAAAACTCAGCCCCCCTGCAGGAAACAAATAACCACTCTCCTCCCCAAGCTGCCGATTCCTTACAGGAGGGTCCCACCACGACGCCAAAGCGGACCCACAGCAGATTCGGGAGAAGATTAAAACCCAGACGGCACAGGGACTGATACAAATTGACCAAGACTTGTTAACTGTGTTATCAGATTGTGCCGTGACAGTTCTAAGGATGATTTGTGATATTACTATACTGTTGTTGTTACCACTGAATTCTCTATAGGAGCAGGACTGCTGGAAAGATTTTTCCTCGTTTTCCCTGTCAAGAGGTTAACAGTATAATATGTCATAGAGATTATCTTAAGCTGTAAACTTAATTTGATTGTCCTTTTCTTAGTCATTAAGGGGGGGCTGTGGCTTATATTAATCATATATTCCATACCTACATATGTATAGACATATTAGAATGTTTAGTGATTACATATGTGGAATGACCTAACGCCTATGAACAGGACAAGAGGTCTCAACCGCCAGCGAGGATCAAAGAGCAGACAGAGTCGCAGCGGTGGAGACCGGATCGATCTCCCTGACCACCCAGGGTCAGGTGGAGGAGACGGAGGACAATGGAGGGGGGATTATGTTAATGCGGGATGTCAGCTTTGATATGCAATGTCTTTTGTTGAGTGTGAGTATAAGTATGAAGGTCTGACTGCATTCGACCTCTTATTCTGCTTCTGCACTGAGATGAGACATGTTAGGGAGGTGAAGCTGATATTAAACTTTGATTTATAAAGTCACATCGCTTCTTCATTTCTAACTCCCTACAATTGCCCCCTAAACCTTATAACTGGTTGGGCCACCCTTAGCAGCAACAACTGTACTCAAACATTTGCGATAACTGGCAATGAGTCTTTTACACCACAGTGGAGGAATTCGGGCCCACTCATCTTTGCAGAATTGTTGTAATTCAGCCACATTAGAGGGTTTTCTTTGTCAGGTCAGACATTGGCTTGCTTGCTACCGGGTAACCATGAAAACCGGTACTACCTGTCTTATGGGTCGGGCCGTCGCGACTCAACCAGCATCCCCGCCCTTCTGAGGGCATGGAGGGTAAAACAGGACATCCTGGCAGAACTAAAAACAATATCTGCCACAGGTCTGTGGTAGGCCAATCCCAGTTACACCGAGTGTGACTGGACATCCTGGCAGATAAATTCATCTGTCACAAGGTCTGTGGTGGACTGTGCCAGTCGGTGCATTGTGACATGCACTACACAAAGAGCAGAGATAAACAAACCTATCATCTGGTCAGTCACTGCAACAGATACTGGAGTCAGTTTGTCTTGGCTTGTCCTTGCCACTGATAATACCTTTATCTGCCAAGAATGTGCTGCTAGTCCAGCAAAAGCTAGTGGTACTCAAATACTTTGCAAGCAGTTTCATGAAATGGTCAATCAGAAAGCAACTCATACCGGCTCGGATGTCGCCTGGGCTAACAAGGTCTGTGCTGATCTGTTCACACTCTGACAGGCAGCAAAAAGTAAGCTAGGAGCAGGAAGACAAAAGACAGGAAAACAGCAGCCTTGTGTGTAGCAAAATGGAATGTAACGCACTCTGTTGGACAGGAAACAACATCACAGCGCCCAGAAAGACAGAACAACGCTTGTGGCCCCTGGAAATGAACAGGTACAATGTAGACATAGCTGCACTTAGGTAAAAACAAGATTGCCTGGATATGACAGCTTGGAAGACCATGGGTACATCTTCTTTTGGAGTGGGAAATCAACTCAAGAAAGGAGAGAAGCAGGAGTGGGCTTTGCAGTTAGAAAGGAGATAGTAGCAATGCTTGATGTGGAAACCGGTGCAATCAAAGACGGGATAATGACTATGAGAATCCCACTACAGCGGAAGATGTATGCCACACTCATCAGTGTATATGCCCCAACAATGACCAACACAGAGGAGGTGAAGGAAGAGTTCTACAGTGATTTTCGTGAGGGTATCAGGCGTGTACCGACTGATGACAGGCTGATACTCAGAGATTTTAATGCCAGAGTTGGTTTAGACACTGAGACATGGAAAGGAGTGCTAGGCAGTCATGGGAGTAGGCAAGTGTAATGCTAATGGAGAACTTCTACTTGCACTATGTTCAGAGTACTAAGCCGTGTGATAACCAACACTCTATTTACGCACAAGGGACACACACAAGAAGACATGGATGCAACCAAGATCCAAGCACTGGCACTTGTCAGACTACATCTAGTCAGGCAGAGAAACATAAGGGATGTATTGGACACCAGAGCAATGAGAGGTGCGGACTGTGGTACTGACCATGTTATGCTGAGATCTAGATTAAGATTTGCAGATGAAATAGCACTGCAGGACGGGTGCAAAGCCACCACAGAAGCTAAACACTAGGTGCACTGAAAGGCCAAAAGAAGCAGGAAGAACTTACACAGGAAATGGATGAAAACTTGAAAAGACTGGGACAGCAACAACTCAAGAGAATGACATAGAAGAGAAATGGCCAACACTGAAGGATACGGTGTATCAGACTGCGAGTGATGCATTAGGCCACCCTGAGAGGAAACATCAAGATTGGTTTGATGAGCAGATGAACATCTGAAGAAACTACTAGAAGCGAGGAAAACGTTAGGGCAAGGAAAACCTATAGTGTAACACAAGTCAAAGAAGAAAGAATACTCAAAGGCTCAGAGTGAGCTACAGAAGTACACCAGAGAGATGAAGTCCAACTAGTGGGATGAAAAAGCGGAGGAACTTCAAACTGCAGCAGACAGGAAGGACATGAAAAACATTCTTCACAGGTTTGAAAGAAATCTACGGCCTAAACCATGAGGATTGATCCAACTAAAGGCTAATGGATGGTGAAACGTTTTGCAGGAGAAAGACAAGATCCTGGACAGATTTGCAGACCACTTTGACCAAACTACTAATACAACCCTGGGAGATCTCACTGAAGAGGCTAAAGAAGCTCTAGTGCAGCGACCAGCTGTATAGATAAGATAAGATAAGATAAAAGCCTTTATTAGTCCCACAATGGGGAAATTCCAGGATTGCAACAGCATAGGGACAGCAACACTCAGAGCAACAATCAGAAGGCAAGAAAAAAACAACATCTAGTAACATATGTCCATATTACTATAAATGTATATATATAGACACAGTGCAGAGCATAATGGGCTGGTGAATGTGCAGCAGAAAGTCTAAGCTCTCTCTCCGCGGATGCAGCGGGCCAGCTGGAAGTCTTTTGGGCATGATGGTGGACCCCCTTAGCGAAGAAGAGACCCACCAGGTTGGCCTCGCAGGTCTCCTGCAGAGCCATGACGGCGAAGCTCAGGAAACGCAGGACGGTCTTGAAGTCCTGAGCGATCTCCCTCACAGGCGCTGGACGGGCAGCTACGGATGAGCAGCTCCGTGGATTTCTGGTAGCGAACGGATCTCTCTCAGAGCACGGGCCTGTGACGGCGAGGCCTCTTCACTTGCCGGTCGGCCAGAGCGCCTCTCCGAGCAGGCCCTGGTGGCTAGCTGTCCTCCTGGGGGGGGGGGGGGGGGGGGGGCTTCTTCCTCCAGTAGATTTTACGGGCGGTCTGCTTGGTTCTTGCCATCGCTCTTTATTATTCTGTCTTATATTTCTTTCACGCCGCCTAAACTCCAGCCGGCACCCGCATCGTTTTCGCTACAGCTCCCGGTATGTCGAGTTTCCCATTAGCACCGGGCGGCGGCCAAGTGCTAGCTAGCACTAGCTCCTCCCCGCTGTAACGTCTCCCCGCTGCAAACCGTGGCTCCGTCCGCCGACCCGGGAGACCCCCGGGGCGATCCGTGCGTCCGTGATATATATACAGAGTGAAAGGTGTAGAAAGAAGAAGGAGATAAAAAAAAGGCTGTTGCAACAGGCAGCCGACTCGTGTGGCGCCGCCGGTTCCGGCAGAACCGGAACCGAAAAACCGTATAAAGTCTGGATGAACCACCAAATCTTGATGAACTCATGGCAGCTATCAGGACAACACAGGATGGTAAAGCTCCAGGAAGGGATGGAATTCCAGCAGAAGTGTGGAAATTTGGTGGCGTTCAGCTGACCAACTGCCTGCACAAGCTCATCCAAGAGATATGGGATGCCCAGAAAGTACCTCAGGACTGAAAGGATGCAAGCATTGTGCCTTTGTTCAAGAAAGGTGACTGGAAAGATTGTGGAAATTACCGAGGTATATCACTGCTAGCCACTGTTGGAAAGATTCTCTCACGTGTACTACTGAACAGACTCAATAAACACATCTCGCAGAATGTACTACCAGAAACCCAGAGTAGCTTTAGAAGTGGAAGAAGCACAATGGACCATTGATTTTTCTGCTTGAAACGGGTTCAAGAAAAGCTGTATCAAACAGAACATGCCGCTTTATGTAGTCTTCATTAGACTTCAGTAAAGCCTTCGATACTGTTTCGTGACAAGGACTTTGGCAGGTACTCAAGAAATATGGCTGTACAGAGAAGTTTGTCAGCCTGATTGGGGCACTCCATACAGGTATGCAAGCAAATGTGGCAATGAGTGGTTCAATATCTAGACTTTTCAGTAAGCAACGGGGATAACAAGGGTGTGTGCTGGCACCTACACTCTTCTCGCTATATCTGGCAGCCACGCTTGAGGTGGCCTTCAAAGAAACTTCAGAAGGAGTATACATTCAAACGAGGAAAGAAGCAGACTTGTTCAATGTGGCACAGTTTAAAGCTAAGAGTAAGACATCGATAAAGGTAGTAAGAGAAATGCTCTTTGCCGACGATAGTGCTTTAGTTGCACACAGTGTGGAAGATATGCAATCTTTAGTGGAGAAATTTGCAAGAGCAGCTAGCCAATTCAACCTCAAAATCAACATCAAGAAGACAGAGTGCCTTTATCAACCACCAAAGTTCCAATTATCAACATCACTACCAGAAGAGATCAGCACTGGGACAGAGCCACTAGTCAACTGTAAGACTTCAAGTATCTCAGGAGTACTGTTTCAGAGAATGCTAGGCTGGAGGATGAACTATCTCTCAGAATGGGAAGAGCGAGTGCTGTGTTTTGGAAACTTGAGGGAGAGACTGTGGAACAATCGACATGTGTCTATCGTGTGAAATGCAAGTGTACAGAGCGACAGTACTGGCTACTCTATTATACAGTGCTGAAACTCGGACTGTCTACAGAGTGCAGGTAAAGAAACTCCCACATGTACATGATGAGCCACCTTCGAGCCATAATGAACATCTCATGGAAAGACAAGATAACCAACACAGAAGTGTTGAAACGAGCTGGTCTACCATCAATGGAGGACAAGCTAATACAGATGACCTGAGATGGCTCGGACATGTGAGAGGATGGACCACCAGCGTCTCCCTTGGCAGTTACTCTACTCAGTTATGCAAGGGCAAACGCAATCAGGGTAGACCAAGGCTCAGATTTTAAAGACACTGTTAAAAAGAAACTTGAAGAAGTTGGATATAGACAGGAGTTCCTGGCAGCAGAAGGCTAAGGACAGAGCTGCGTGGAGGAATATGATCAGACCGAAATGAAACAGTCCACTGTTGCCCACGACAGGACTGCGTTGATGATGACGATGAGAGCGCTTTCGAGCATGAACCGCCTTTTTAAGGTCACAGTATCTTAATTGGATTCAGGTCAGGACTTTGACTTCATTTTGTTTTTCTTAAGCCATTCAGAGGTGGACTTGCTGGTGTGTTTTGGATCATTGTCCTGCTGTAGAACCCAAGTGCACTTCAGCTTGAAGTCATGAACAGATGGCCAGACATTCTCCTTCAGGATTTTTTGATAGACAGCGGAATTCATGGTTCCATTTACCACAGCAAGTCTTCCAGGTCCTGAAGCAGCAAAACAGCCCCAGACCATCACACTACCACCACCATATTTTACTGTTGGTATGATGTTCCTTTTCTGAAATGCTGTGTTACTTTTACGCCGGATGTAATGGGACACACACCTTCCAATTTGTCTCGTCAGTACACAGTATTTTCCCAAAAGTCTTGGGGATCATCAAGACGTTTTCTGGCAAAACTGAGACGATCCTTTATGTTCTTTTTGCTCAGCAGTGGTTTTCATATTAGAACTCTGTCATGCAGGCCATTTTTGCCCAGTCTCTTTCTTATGATGGAGTCATGAACACTGACCTTAATTGAGGCAAGTGAGGCCTGCAGCTCTTTGGATGCTGTTGTGGGGTCTTTTGTAACCTCTTGGATGAGTCGTCGCTGCGCTCTTCGGGTAATTTTGGTCAGCCAGCCACTTCTGGGAAGGTTCACCACTGTTTCATGTTTTCACCATTTGTGGATAATGGCTCTCACTGTGGTTCGCTGGGGGTCCCAAGGCTTTAGAAATGGCTTTATAACCTTTTCCAGACTGACAGATTTCAATTACTTTGTTTCTCATTTGTTCCTGAATTTCTTTGGATCACAGCATGATGTTTAGTTCTTGCTTTTGGTCTACTTCCCTTTGTCAGGCAGGTCCTATTTAAGTGGTTTCTTGATTGAGAACAGGTGTGGCAGTAATCAGGCCTGTGTGTGGCTAGAGAAATTGAACTCAGCTTTCCAAAGATGTGATCAACCACAGTTAATTTATGTTTTAACAGGGGGGCAATCACTTTTTCCACAAGTAAACATTTTGTGTTTACTTGTGCTATCTTTGTCTAATATTTGTTTGATGATCTGAAACATTTAAGTGTGACAAACATACAAAAAATGAGAAATCAGAAAGGGGCAAACACTTTTTCACACCACTGTACTACCTCTGCTTAAGATGAAAAAGAATTGCAAGAATAACTAATTTACAATAAAAGTCACCAATTTACCATAGGCAAATCACAAATTTTGGAGAAGGTTCTGCAACAGTGAGGACCAAAAATCTCACAAGCTTATATAAAAGTACCAAATTTATCATTAAAAAAAAAGGTGAAAAAAATGTTTGGATTAAAAAGTGATAAATTTACCATTAAAAAAAGTGGAAATGGGACAATCATACATTTACAAGAACAATGCTACAAATTCACCAGAAAAGATTGTAAATCTACAAGGAAAAAAAAAAGCAAATTTAAAAGGAACCAGTTTGATGCGAGTTTGATGAACATCCAGGCAACTGCCAAAAAAAATGCTCAAAATGGCTCTTATGTAGAATTTGGCAAGTTAAAGGCCTAAATGGCTGCTAGCTTTTGGAAAGCTATTGGCCAGAACATTTACATTAACCACCAGGTACCTACCAAATGAGATGTTTCCACTGCCATTCTTATCAAACAACTGAAAGGCAACTATGAACAAAGCATCCGGAGCACACAGAACTGATTCAAAAGCCAGAAACTCTTGGAAAGAGATCAATCTGGAAAAGAGAGAAAGAGGACCATTTGTACAAAGATACATTTTTCGTAATAACATAGACAATATCACAATCTATCCTCCTAGAGGGATATCGATAAACACTGACTGTTAAGGGCAGACAGCAAAATTGGAAAAAAAAATATTAGAGATATACATACACACACACACACATATATATACAGTGGGGCAAAAAAGTATTTAGTCAGCCACCAATTGTGCAAGTTCTCCCACTTAAAAGATGAGAGAGGTCTTCAATTTTCATCATAGGTATACCTCAACTATGAGAGACAAAATGAGAAAAAAAAAATCCAGAAAATCACATTGGAGGATTTTTAATGAATTAATTTGTAAATTCCTCAGTAAAATAAGTATTTGGTCACTTACAAACAAGCAAGATTTCTGGCTCTCACAGACCTGTAACTTCTTCTTTCAGAGGCTCCTCTGTTCTCCACTCGTTACCTGTATTAATGGCACCTGTTTGAACTCGTTATCAGTATAAAAGACACCTGTCCACAACCTCAGACAGTCAGACTCCAAACTCCACTATGGCCAAGACCAAAGAGCTGTCAAAGGACACCAGAAACAAAATTGTAGACCTGCACCAGACTGGGAAGACTGAATCTGCAATAGGTAAGCAGCTTGGTGTGAAGAAATCAACTGTGGGAGCAATTATTAGAAAATGGAAGACATACAAGACCACTGATAATCTCTCTCGATCTGGGGCTCCACGCAAGATCTCACCCCGTGGGGTCAAAATTATCATGAGAACAGTGAGCAAAAATCCCAGAACCACACGGGGGGACCTAGTGAATGACCTGCAGAGAGCTGGGACCAAAGTAACAAAGGCTACATCAGAAACACACTACGCAGCCAGGGACTCAAATCCTGCAGTGCCAGACGTGTCCCCCTGCTTAAGCCAGGACATGTCCAGGCCCGTCTGAAGTTTGCTAGAGAGCATTTGGATGATCCAGAAGAGGATTGGGAGAATGTCATTTGGTCAAATGAAACCAAAATAGAACTTTTTTGTAAAAACTCAACTTGTTGTGTTTGGAGGAGAAAGAACACCATACCTACTGTGAAGCATGTGGGTGGAAACATCATACTGTGGGGCTGTTTTTCTGCAAAGGGACCAGGACGACTGATCCGTGTAAAGGAAAGAATGAATGGGGCCATGTATCGTGAAATTTTGAGTGAAAACCTCCTTCCACCAGCAAGGGCATTGAAGATGAAACGTGGCTGGGTCTTTCAGCATGACAATGATCCCAAACACACCACCCGGGCAATGAAGGAGTGGCTTCGTAAGAAGCATTTCAAGGTCTTGGAGTGGCCTAGCCAGTCTCCAGATCTCAACCCCACAGAAAATCTTTGGAGGGAGTTGAAAGTCTGTGTTTCCCAGCGACAGCCCCAAAACATCACTGCTCTAAAGGAGATCTGCATGGAGGAATGGGCCAAAATACCAGCAACAGTGTGTGAAAACTTACAGAAAACGTTTGACCTCTGTCATTGCCAACAAAGGGTATATAACAAAGTATTGAGATGAACTTTTGTTATTGACCAAATACTTATTTTACCAAGGAATTTACCAATTAATTCATTAAAAATCCTTCAATGTGACTTTCTGGATTTTTTTTTCTTATTTTGTCTCTCATAGTTGAGGTATACCTATGATGAAAATTGGAGACCTCTCTCATCTTTTAAGTGGGAGAACTTGCACAATTGGTGGCTGACTAAATACTTTTTTACCCCACTGTATATTATATACATACATACATACATACACACACACACACACACACACACACACACATATACTGTACATGTGGGTTTACTCCGGGATTTCTCCGGTTTCCTCCCACATGCCAAAAACATGCACATTAGGTTAACTGGCATCAAACTGGGGATTCTAAATTGTCCTTAGGTATGACTGTGAGAGTGAGTCACAGAGTGTCTGTCTCTCTGTGTTGGCCCTGCGATGGACTGGCGATCTGTCCAGGGTGTACCCTGCCTCTCGCCCAAAGATGCTGGGATAGGGTCCAGCCCCCCTGCGACCCGAAAAGGATTAAGCAGAAGAAGATGGATGGATGGATGGATGGATGGGTACGTTCATACACACACACATACATACATACATATATACGTACATACACACATACACATATATGTATACATACATACATACACATATATATACACATATATACATACACATATATATACACATATATACATACACACACATACAGTACATACAATACACACACACACACACACATATATATATACACACACACACACACACACACACACCACAAAAAGTTAGGGATATTTGGCTTTTGGGTGAAATTTATGGAAAATGTAAAACGTTCATGCAAAAGTGATATATCATGAAAGTAGGGCATTTAAGTAGAAACATGCAGTGGTGATTTCCTTATCTCAAACTATTGAAACAGAAGCCAATAACAGTGGTGGGTATACCACAACAAAAAATGTCAATGTCTCACTAAATAGTCATGTGCCTTGAGCATCAATTACAGCTTGACAACGGCATCTCATGCTGTTCACAAGTCGACTTATTGTCTGCTGAGGCATGGCATTCCACACTTCTTGAAGGGCGGCCCTCAGATCATTGAGGTTGTGGGGTGCAGGGTTATGAGCCTCTACACGGCGACTCAGCTGATTCCATAGGTTTTCTATGGGATTCAGGTCTGGAGAAAGTGCAGGCACTCCATTTGAGGTACCCCAGCCTCCAGCAGCCATTCACTAATGATGCGACCTCGATGAGCTGGAGCATTGTTGTCCATGAAAATGAAATTAGGCCTGTGTTGTTCATGCAGGAGCACAATGACTGGATTAATGATGTTATTCAGGTAGTATCAGCTTGTCACTGTACCATTCACAATGTGTAGGGCAGTTCTGTATTGACACCTGCCCAGACTGTGACACCACCACTACCAAAGGCTCGTCTGGTGACAACAGTGGCTGATGCATAGCGCTCTCCTTGATGTCTCGAACATCATTGGTGGCCATCATTTCTGCTTAACGTGAATCGTCTTATCAGAGAACAGCACTGAGGCCCACTGATCCCTTGTCCAGCATAAATACTCCCTGGCCCATGGCAAGACGATGACACCTGTGCCTGGTGGTGTGGTCAGGTACCCTTGCCGGTCATCTAGCACGCAGACCACACTGATGTAAACGGTTTGGAATGGTCTGAGGTGACACTTGGGTGCTTCTCACCTCCCTTGAATGTGCCTAGAGTTGAGTAGCATTCATCATCCGCTTCTGCAGGGCACTGTTCACAATGACGCGGTCATCAGCGTGGGATATGGCCAAAGGACGTCCACTTCTATGCCTTTCTGTGACTCTTCCAGTCTTTTTGTATCTCTGTTGCAACCTGCTGATGACAGTCTGTGACACTCTAAGCTCAGTGACCACTTCCGTCTGAGAACATCCTGTTTGAAGCCTCGCACTGGCGAGGCAGTACTAATCAATTGTTAGGTGTCATCTTGGTCTCATGATGTCAAAATGTGAACAGCATGATGAAGAGGACTGTTTCAATACCAATTCTAATTGAACCAGAAAATTTATTGGTTGATTCATGGATCAAACACATTGAACATTTGGATATGTGCATTCAAAAGATTAGAGAAGGTCAAATTAAGTTCACCTGTAAAGATTATACTGCATTTCAGGTGCATCCTAAAATTTAACCCGAAAGCCAAATATTCCTAACTTTCTGTGAGTAGAGTGTATGTGTGTACAAACACACACAGATACATACAGTGCATCCAGAAAGTATTCACGGCGCTTAACTTTTTCCACGTTTTGTTATGCTAGTCTTATTCCGAAAGGGATTAATTGCATTTTTTTACTCAAAATTCTACACACAATACCCCATAATGACAATGTAAAAAAAGTTTTTGAGATTTTTGCAAATTTATTAAAAATAAAAAACTAAGAAATCATATGTACATAACTATTCACAGCCTTTGCCATGAAGCTCAAAATTGAACTCAGTTGCATCCTGTTTCCATTGATCATCCCTGAGATGTTTCTACAGCTTAATTGGAGTCCACCTGTGGTAAATTCAGATGATTGGACATGATTTGGAAAGGCACACACCTGTCTATATAAGGTACCACAGTTGACAGTGCATGTCAGAGCACAAACCAAGCATGAAGTCAAAGGAATTGTCTGTAGACTTCCGAGACTGGATTGTCTCGAGGCACAAATCTGGGGAAGAGCACAAAAAAATTTCTGCTGCTTTAAACGTCCCAGTAAGCACAGTGGCCTCCATCATCTGTAAATGGAAGAAGTTCAGAACCACCAGGTCTCTTCCTAGAGATGGTCAGCCAACGAAACTGAGCGATCAAGGAGAAGGCCCTTAGTCAGGGAGGTGACCAAGAACCCGATGGTCACTCTGTCAGAGTTCCAGCGTTCCTCTGTGGAGAGAGGAGAACCTTCCAGAAGGACAACCATCTCTTCAGCAATCCACCAATCAGGCCTGTATGGTAGAGTGGCCAGATGGAAGCCACTCCTTAGTAAAAGGCATGACAGCCCACCTGGAGTTTGTCAAAAGGCACCTGAACGACACTCAGACCATGAGAAATAAAATTCTCTGGTAGGATGAGACAAAGATTGAACTCTTTGGCGTGAATGCCAGGCATCATGTTTGGAAGAAACCAGGCACCGCTCATCAGTAGGCCAATGCTATCCCTACAGTGAAGCATGGCCGCATCATGCTGTGGGGAAGTTTTTCAGTGGCAGGAACTGGGAGACTAGTCAGGATAGAGGGAAAGATGAATGCAGCAAAGCACAGAGACATCCTGGATGAAAACCTGCTACAGAGCACTCTTGGCCTCAAACTGGGGTGACGGTTCATTTATCAACAGGACAACGACGCTAAGCACACAGCCAAGATATCAAAGCATTGGCTTCAGGATAACTCTGTGAATGTCCTTGAGTGGCCCAGCCAGAGCCCAGACTTGAATCCAATTGAACATCTCTGGAGAGATCTGAAAATGGCTGTGCACCGACACTTCCCATCCAACATGATGGAGCTTGAGAGGTGCTGCAAAGAGGAATGGGTGAAACTGCCCAAAGATAGGTGTGCCAAGCTTGTGGCATCATATTCAAAAAGGTTCGAGGCTGAAATTGCTGCCAAAGGTGCATCAACAAAGTATTGAGCAAAGGCTGTGAATACATGTGATTTCTTAGTTTTTTTATTTTTATTTTTAACAAATTTTTTTAACTTCAAAAAAACTTTTTCATGTTGTCATTATGGGGTATTGTGTGTAGAATTTTGAGGAAAAAAAATGAATGTATTCCATTTTGGAATAAGGCCGTAACATAAAATGTGGAAAAAGTGAAGCGCGGTGAATGCTTTCCGTATGCACTGTACATGCACACAGTATGTGAGGCAATTTAATTTGCTAAGGGAAAAAAATATCCAAATCTACCTGGCCCTATGTGAAAAAGTAATTCACGCCTTCCAAAATGATGAACTTTGGTCTCACCAATCTACAGAATATTTTCCCATCAGGATCATCAAGATGTTTTTGGCAAATGTGAGATGAGCCTTTATGTTCTTTTTGGTCAGAAGTGGGTTTCACCTTGGAACTCTTCCATGGATGCCATTTCTCCCCAGTCTCTTTCTTATTGTTGAATCATGGACCAGTGTCCAAACTGAGGCAAGTGAGGCCTGCAGTTCTTTAGATGTTATTCTGGGTTTTTATCTTCGTCTGTTCTTGAATTTCTTTAGATCACAGCATGATGTGTTGCTTTTTGAGATCTTCTAGCCTACTTCACCTTGTCAGACAGGTTCTATGTAAGTGATTTCTGAATTCAACAGATCTTGCATTAATCAGGCCTGGGTGTGGCTACTGAAATTGAATTCAACTTTCCAAAAAATTAGGTTAATCACAGTTAATTCATGATGTAATTGGGAAGGGGGGGGACCTTTCATATAAGGTCAGGTAGCCTTTTTCCCTTAATAAATGAAATCATTTAAAAATTGCATTTTGTATTTACTCAGGGTACATTTGTTTAATATTAAAATGTATTTCATGATCTGAATCATTTAAGTGTAACAAAAACGCAGAAATATAAGAAATCAGAAAGGAGCAAATGTTTTTTTCCACAGCACTGTACATTCTTGAATTTTGTGACATAATTTTACAAATTTTTACTCAGAAATTTGTAACTTTTTCTCATATCTACTGTATCTACAGTGGAGAAAATAAGCATTGAACACGTCAACATTTTTCTCATTATATTCCTGATGGAGCCACTGACCTGAGATTTTCACCAGATATCAGTAAGAACCCAAGTACCGGAGTGGTGGACTAGAGGTAGAGTATCTGCCCCACAACCGGGAGGCCGGGGTTCAAGTCCCAACCAGGTTGTGCCAAAGACCATATAAAAATGGAACTTCCCGCCTTCCAGCTTGGTGCTCAGCAATAATGGAACGGAGGAGGGAAATGTCGATTGCCCATCCACAGGGGGTGCACAAGCCAGTGTGCTTCCTGTGCCGGTCCCAAGCCCGGATAAAATGGGCAGGGTTGTGTCAGGAAGGGCATCTGGTGTAAAAACCCTTGCCAAACCAACATACGGATCATCACAATATAAGGTGATGATGCGCTGTGGTGACACCGAAAGGGAGCAGCCAAAAGACAAAAAAAAAAAAAAAAAATCAGTAACAACCCATGTAATACATACATACAAAGAAATCAAGGCAACTGTGTTCACAAAACTAGTTATAAGATAAGATAAGATAAGATAAGCCTTTATTAGTCCCACAACGGGGAAATTCCAGGATTGCAACAGCACAGGGATAGCAACACTCAGAGCAACAATCAGAAGGCAAGAAAAAAAAAAAATATTTATATTTTATTAATATTTATATTTAATAAAGTGGAATGGCACAGACAATAAATAATGAACACATGAAGAAAAAGAGGTGCAAAAAGGCATAGAAAGCCAAGAAACCAACTGAGATCCATCAGAATTTACGAAGTCATCCCATCCCCCATCAGTGCAAATTAATTTCAGCTGGTTAAGTCTTGACTGATAGCCTTTAAAAAGGTCTGTGAATATCAGATTGTCACACCACAAAGAACTCATGATGGGTAGAAGCAAAGAGCTATCTCTAGACCTTGGCAACCTTATTGTTGCAAAACATAATGATGGCATTGGTTACAAGTGCATTTCTAAACTGCTGAATGTTCCAGTGAGCACTGTTGGAGCAATCATTCGCAAGTGGAAAGAACATCATTTTACCATAAACCGGCCACGACCAGGAGCTCCTCGCAAGAGTTCAGACAGAAGAGTCAAAAGAATTATCAGAGAAGTGATCCAACAGCCAAAGACCACTCATGGAGAGCTCCAGAAAGACTTGGAGTTAACAAGTACTGCTGTTTCAAAGAAAACAATCAGTAATGCACTCAACTGACATGGACTCTATGCCCACTCACCTTGCAAGACTCCATTGCTGAAGAAAAATCATGTTGAAGCTCGTTTGAAGCTTGCTGCATGGGATTTGGGCAAGCCAGTAAAATACTGGGAGAATATCAGTCCCTCCAGGATTTTGCGATGTTGCGATCGCGTCAATTCACGCGAAATCAGCCAATCAGCGCGACCCTGCAACTTTGTCCAATCACCGCAACTTTCCTGCAATTTTGGCCGATCCTCGTCAACTTCCACCATTTTCATCAATCAAATTTGTCTCTGAGTGGCGCTCAAATGCTCAGTCTAACCAATCAAATGCGTCGCTGTACCACTTTCACTTCCGTGTTTACACTGAGTATTAACGAAACACTTCAGCAAAAAACAGTGCATGATTTTTAAAAAAAAACCACTCACCCATGAGGTTTCCAACACTGTCCCTTCCTCCGTCTCCCCCAGCCTGCCGGTGGACATCTCGCCATGTCTCTGTCCTGACCACATGTACGAAGTGCTGGGTTTGTGTTGAAAAACGTCCACCTGCTCCAAAAGCACCACGTTGCGGGAAGGCGCGGGAGGAGAGACGCCATAAAACCACAAACAAAACGAGCAAATCTAACACTACAGCCAGTGTTTGAACATGTTATACATCTTTAGAGGTAAAGTCATTACTACATCTGGTCAATGAGCTTTAAAGCTATGAATCTCCAGTCTAGACACAAACGTCCCCACCACCATAAATGAAAAATGTGTGTCTGAAGAGACAAGTGTATGTGTGAAGACGCGCAGCAGATAGACAGGTAGGAGTTAGGCACAGAAAAACACAGACTCCCATAGACAATACAGAGCAACAGAATAAATTATTTTTTGCTCTCAGCTCGGTACAGAGTGGTTGGGGACCATAGGGAGTTTTCAAATGAAGGTGCTGCCAATTTCCAAATCTATACTCTTTAACATGCATTCATTGCAATTTAGCTGTTGTAATGGATATTGTGTTAAAGTCTGTATTTGCCGTTGCACAGAATAGTTTTTTCTGTATAGCAGAAGTTTCTGCTTAATTTACAAATTGGAAATTTTCGACAATCCTGTGCTTTTCTTGTATTGTTATATAGAATATCACTGCAGTAAACTGGAAAAAAAATCACCTGCTTTAAAATTTGCAATTCTTTCCACAACTTTTAGTGCAAAAAAACCTCTCAAAACATCACAACTTTTATTGCAACTTTTTAAAAAAGCTCCTGACAATTCAGGCGTTTTGGGCCATAACAATCATAAAAACATCCCGCAAAATCCTGGAGGGACTGGAATATAGCCTGGTCAGATGAGACCAATTGAACTTTTTGGATGCCACAACACACAGCATGTTTGGAGGAGAAATGGCACTGCACATCCCATCATGGTGTGGGGGTGTTTTTCAGCACATGGTACAGACAGACTTCATATAATTGAAGGAAAGATTAATGGACAAATGTACAGAGACATCCTTGATAAGAACCCATTGTCATCTGCCAAGATGCTGAAGATGAAACAAGGACGGACATTTCAGCAAGACGATCCCAAACACACAGCCAAGGAAACTCTCAACTGCTCCAGAGAAGGAAACTAAAGCTGCTAGAATGGCCCAGTCAGTCACCTGACCTGAATCCAATTGAAAATATATGGAACAAACTGAAGATCAGAGTTGATAGAAGACACCCACGAAACCTTCAAGATTTGACAGTTTGTGTGGAAGAACAGGTTAAAATCACTCCTGAGCAATGCCTGCGCCTAGTTTCTCCACCCAGGAGGCGTCTGGAAGCTGTTATTACCAACAAAGGCTTTTCTACTAAATATTAAATTAATTTCACCAAGTGTGTTCAATACTTATTCCCTGCGTGATTCCACTTTATTAAATATAATTTGTTTTACAAACACAGTTGCCTTGATTTTTTTGTATGTATGGATTACTTGGGTTGTTACTGATATCTGGTGAAAATCTCAGGTCAATGGCTCCATCAGAAATATGTTTAATGAGAAAAATGTTGCCGTGTTCAATACTTATTTTCTCTGCTGTATATACTCATGCCAGTTTGGAAGGTTTTCCTTTTGAATATTTCTGTTTAATTTTATTCAAATGACAGAGAAAGTGTAGACGGCAATAAATTAATTAAAATTCAATTAACTGAAACTGCAAATTCACTAAAATGAAGAAAGATGTGGTGTGTGCTACTAACTTCGCCACATTTACGTCTGTTTTTTTACTGATGTTCATTAATGTGCACTGTCCCTTTTAAATAAATAAATTAACTAGGTATCCCCCTTTGTCATTGATCCTGTTCATAATTTTTATGGACAGGATTTCTAGGCGCAGCCAGGGAACGGAGGGTGTCATGCTTGGTGACCACAAGAGCTCATCTCTGTTGTTTGCAGATGATGTTGTCCTGTTGCCTTCATCCAGCAATGACCTAGAGGTCTTACTGGAACGCTTTGCCGCTGAGTGTGAAGTGGCTGGGATGAGAATCAGCACCTCCAAGTCCGATTCCATGGTCCTCAGCCGGAAAAAGGTGGATTGTCCTCTCCGGGTTGGGGACAAACTCCTGCCCCAAGTGGAGGAGTTTAAGTATCTCGGGGTCTTATTCACGAGTGAGGGGAGAATGGAGCGAGAGATTGACAGATGGATTGGAGCATCCCTGCATCTGTAGGGATGCGGATGTTGTACCGATCTGTTGTGGTGAAGAGGAAGCTATGCTCTAAGGTAAAGCTGTCAATTTAGCGGTCAATCTACGTTCCTACCCTCACCTATGGTCATGAGCTTTGGGTAATGACCGAAAGAATGAGATTGCGGATACAAGCAGCTGAAATGAGCTCAGTCATCCGGGAGAGGCTCAGAATAGAACTGCTGCTCCTCCACATCAAAAGGAGCCAGCTGAGGTGGTTTGGGCATCTGATCAGGATGCCTCCTTGACACCTCCCACTTGAGGTGTTTTGTGCACGTCCCACTGGAAGGAGACCCCAGGGCAGACCCAGGACTCGCTGGAGAGACTACATCTCCCAGCTGGCCTGGAAATGTGTTGGTATCCTCTCTGAAGAGCTGGAGCAGGTGGTTGAGGAGAGGGAAGTCTGGGCTTCTCTGCTTGAACTGCTGCCTCCGTGACCCGGACCTCCGGAAAAGCAGTAGAAGATGGATGGATGGATAGATAGATGGAATAAATACATTTCTGGAGATGAAAAGTTATTACAGTAAAAACAAGCAGCTTTCTAACCAGTTTACAAATCAGTGACATCAAAAGTAACTTAGTGCACTGCCAAATGTACTTGAGTAGTCCAGTTTTTTTCTTCATAAACTACTCCTATAAGAGCAAAAAGTATCTGACAATTGAACTACTTTTGGGGAAAGACTTACTTCAGTACATGTACTTGAGTAAATGCAACTAATTACGACCCACTTCTGATTTTCATACAGCTAATAAAGCAAGTAATATTAATAAAAAAAAATAAACCTCACAGTCCATCTTTTAAGGTATTTACTGTATAAAATGCATAGATAAAAGGGAAAATCTGAATATCCAGTGACACTTAGATGAACTTGTTGCCCATCATCCTGGAAATTTAACTGCTATTGTTGAGTGTCATGAACAGAATTTATGAGCAGCTCTGATCAGGTACCTCACATATTTACCTCTGCCAAGGGAAGAGGTAATGTTTTGCCGGCGTTGGTTGGCTTGTCTGTCTGTCTGTTAGCAGCATAACTCAAAAAGTTATGAACAGATTTTTATTAAAATTTCCAGCAAAGGTGTGTAATGGCACGGGGAACAGATGATTAGATTTTGGTGATGATCTGAGAGTGCATACCTCCACCAAGGGCTTTGTTTGTATTTGTGCAGCAGGATTACACAAATACTACTGGATGAATTTGGATGAAATTTTCACCAGAGATGGTTCTTGGCCTACAGATGAACGAATTACTGTATATTTTGGTGATGATCTGAGAATGCATACCTCAGCCAAGGCTCTTATCTTCTCACAGTGTGTTAGCAACAATACTCTAAAAGTAATGGACAAACTTTGATGCAATTTTCACCAGAAATGGCTCTAGGCCTACACACAAACCCATTACATTTTGGAGGTGATCCATGAGGGCCAGAAAGAGCCCTGGCAGAGGTATGCGCTCTCTGAGTGCTTCTCTAGTTTGTTTATCTTATCAGTGGAGCAGCCAGCGGTGTAAACTGACTTATAATGACAGCTATTTACTCTGCAAATATCATTTGGATCAATCATTAACCATCCACTTGACATCCGACATGTTGGTGATACATTGTTTCAGTAAATTCACCTACAGTTGCAATCAAAATGATTCAACCTCCAATGCAAATTAAGATTATTGGCAAAATATACAAACTAGCAGCTGTTTGCAATAAATAAATAAATAAATAATTAAAACAAGAACAAGTTAAATAACTCAACACACTAATATTACAAGTGGTTTCTCCAAATTCAACACAAAATGCCACTTTTAATGATTTTTAGAATCCTTTTAATTAGTCCCACAATGGGGAAATTACAGGGCATCCACATGAGTGGATGAGGCAGCCACTGGTGCAGCGCCCAGCCCTTTCACCATTCACACACACATTCACACTTGGGGCCACTATAGAGTCTCCATTTACCCTAACTTGCATGTTTTTGGCATGTGGGAGGAAACTGGGGAAATCCCGGCATAAACCCATGCAGACACGGGGAGAACAAGCAAACTCCACACAGACCACTATTGGTCAGGGGCTGGGATCGAATCCGGGATCCCCCAGCCAAGGGTGAGTTGCTGTGCTGCCGCAGTGCTAACCACTCCGCCACCGTGCTGAACTATTGACTACTGCGCTAATGACTACTGCAGTCTCAAAATTATTCAATTCCTTCATGACAAGCATCTTAGAGAATCCTTTTGCTGTTATGACCTGCTGCAAATGTGATGCATACCCAGACACCAGCTTCTGGCAGCATTCCTGAGGAATCTTAACCCATTCCTCAGGGGCAAAGGCCTCCAGTTCACTAATATTCTTGGGTTTGCATGTTGCAGCCACCTTTTTTAAAAGCCTACCAGAGATTTTCAATGAAGTTCAAGACAGGTGACTGTGATGGCCACTCCAGCATCTACCGGGACTACTTCTGGAGCCAAGCCTTGGTGGACTGTGAGGTATGCTTGGAATAATTGTCCTGTTGAAAGATCCAATGACGCCCAAGCTTCAGCTTCCTCACAGATGGCATGACACTGTCTCCCAGGATTTCCTGATACTTGACTGAATACATCTTGCCCACCACACAATGCAGGTTTCCAGTGCCAGAGGAAGTGAAGCAGCCCTAGGGCATCACTGAACCACTGTCATGCTTCACTGTAAGCAGGGTGTTCTTTTCTGTGTATGCTTCATTCTTCCTCCTCCAGACATACCACTGATCCATAGGCCCGGAAAGTTCCAGTTTTGTTTCATCGCTCTACAGAACAAAATCCCAAAACCTCTTTGGCTTATTTCACCTGAATTGCAAATGTGTGTTCTCATGAGGAATTCTGCTCATGAGGTTGAATAATTTTGAGACTGCAGTAGTCATTGAAAGTAGGATTTAGTGTTGAATTTGGATAAAATCCTTGCAATATTAGTTTTATTTAAGTGTTTAAACTGTTGTGTAATTTGTTTATTGCAAACACCTGCAACTGTATACACTGATGTTAATATAGAAACAGGGTTTTAATGGGGTGTCCTATCTTTTCACATGACTTCCAGTTAAAGATGCCACTTTATGATTTTCAACTGACTTAATAGTGTTTTAATTCATTGTTATCGCCTCTGCTTCACCAGCTAAAAGCGTCATGGAGAAATGGAAAAATATTTTGAGTGTCAAGTGTCAGTCCAACCAGTGAAAAAGTAATTCATCGGGTCTTAATGATCTATCGTCAAATTCATGATTAAATTCTATGCACAATAGATTGACAAGAATCTGCTTTCTATTAAAAATTAACAAATTTATTAACAGAAACATGCTAATTAACATTAATTAACAAAACTAAAAGTTCACATTTGTGACTTTACTTGTAATTGTAGTTTAAAAAGGAGAAGAACAAAAAGTGAAAATGAACCGGCTTTGAGGAACTAAAATAAATTCATAAAATCTATAGGTCTCCTGCAAAAAAAAAAAAAAAAAAAAAAATCAATGTGGCATGTGAATTAAGACATCTTGGACATGAAATAATTTTATAGCAGCTTTCATCATGTGACTACCAGTTTGCTCACCCATCTTTAGTGGTATCAGCCACTCCAGCAATCAGCTCCACTGTTTTGGGATTGTGTTGAGGCTGTGTATGCAGACCCAGGTAACTCTGTACAAAGTCTCTTGGGGTCATGTAATGCTCTCCATCATTCACCACACTGGCATACTGGAAAGGAGAAACACAGTTGTAAACGTGGCCAAATGTGGACCAGCAGATGGACCACAATGAGACTGAACCAATTCCCATCTCCATAAAAAGATGAGTATGGGAAGCTCTTTTACTATCGGACCTCATGCAAGAACCACTAGTACTAACAGGTTTGTTTGTAAATGTGATGTACAATCAATTTATGTGAACTTTTGGAATTCATCAATCTGTTAGTAAATGTACTAGATTTCAAGATGCTGACAAAATTTACAAGCGGTCCAGACCAGTTATAAGAGTTGCGTGTAAATATTTTGCTGTTACCTTAGTTTCCACTAAATGGCTCCATATTTCATTTGTGTGAATCAAGTATAAGAGTGTAAACCAGCGGTTGCGTTAACTGAAAATTGTCCTTCCCTAACAGACTTTTTTCAGCAGTGACAGAAAAATCTGAAAGCTGTCTATCATTTTGACGGGTTACACTGAGGGTGAGCTGATGAAAATAAATTAAAATGACAGGCCATAATAGATTATGACAGAACTTTTATAACCTTATCTGTCAAAATGACACCTCTGGTGCAAACTCTACACACTCAACAATTAGTTGACAAGATTTTATACTTTGATTCAAGTTATAATTAAAATAGTTAAAAACAATTAAAAGCAGTATCAGTCTCTCAAAGCCCAATTCATATCAGATGCAAAATGTAAGATTCTAAATGTCATTGCGGACTGCCGTATTGGTGGGGAAGTGCACGGCTTCGTTGTACTGGAGAACAGCACAGTGGGGTGTCTCAGGCCCAGTGATCGAAATCTGTAAGGCTGATCAGTAAGTGAATTATCAGTTATCACAATGTAAATCACATGGATATCATCATGATTTTTACGGCTTTCATATGAGGTGTGGAATTCGCCTCTGGGTTAGGGTCCGTTCTGGTGAGTGATTTTCAGAAAAGACTAGGCCGTATTTGCATAAACTAACATTTTACTGTGGAAATGAACAAAAGCCATTTTTTTAAAACGCACACATCTTAAGCCCAAATTGCTGAAGTGTGTCACACTACTCAGCACAATGGGACATCTTCAGGACAGTGCGCACGGATGGGTCACCTGACCAAAGTGCACTGCACTCAGCTGTCTTCATGATGGCCGTTTTAAAAAGGAACAGCTGCAGCAAACACAGATTCTTTCATTTTGCTGGTCTTTTCATTCCACCACAGATGTTACTTTTTTTAATTTTTTTTTTTTTTAATCTTCAAGCATCAGACTTTCAATTTTGCTCGAGAATTTTATTTATTTATTTTTTTTACTCCTTAGACTTTAAAGCTATTTTTGAATGAAACTTCTGATCGGACTATGGATAGCTTGACCTTATAGGGTAGATTTAGGGAATCAGTTATGCAAATTTTTAGTTCTCATAAACATGCATGCTCACACATGGGTGGAATTCTTTTTTTTTTTTTTTTTTACATGTGCCGTTTACACATTTTTGTAGGATACTTGTGGAGCAGCTTGGTGGTGCAGTGTTTAGCACTGTGGCAGCACAGCAAGAAGGTTGCGGGTTTCAATCCCACCCCCTGACCATCGGTGACCCTTCTGTGTGGAGTTTGCAGGTTCTCCCGGTGTCTGCGTGGGTTTTCTCTGGGTACTCCAGTTTCCTCCCACAGGCCAAAGACATGCAGGTTAGGTCAACTGGCATCAGCTGGGAATTCTAAATTGTCCTTATGTATGAATGTGAGAGTGAATGGTTGTCTGTCTCTCTGTGCTGGCCCTGCCATGGACTGACGATTTGTCCAGGGTGCACCCTGCCTTTCGCCCAACGATGCTGGGGTAGGCTCCAGCTCCCCACGACCTGAAAAGGATTATGCAGTTGAAGAGGAATGAATGAACAAATCAGGAGTGTCTCAATCGTACAAACGTGGCTTACTAACAAAATGTGTGATTTATACATACTAACATGTTCTTGCATGAGCCCCAATGAGTGTAGCTGGCCTTTTAAACAATAGGGGGCCTGTTTTCTGCTTTCTAGCCGAGTATCACTTTGCTGTTCCTTTGTAGCATTTTTTCATGTATATTTCGCTGTCTCATAACAGGCAGCACTGAAAGCTTCCCTCTGTTTCAAATTCATTATTTCACTTCTTTCAGGGAAGGCTAGGCGAGCATCTCCTGAAAACGACTGCAACTATATGCATCTCATTCTTAGAATCATTCTTAGAATAAAGACAGACACACATCATATAATGATTAGTACTTTGTCACACACACTAAAATTATGTTCTGGTTCTTTGGTATATTTTACATAATTAACAAATAACTGCAATTAAGGTGTTACGAAAAACAGTGCTTCTAGAGTGCTTTATGCATTACTCAAGGCAGCACTACTGGGAGTTTTCTTTGAAAGAGAGAGCCAAAGTCACGCCCACTCTACTTCCACATATGTGACCTTAAATTGGAAAAAATCTCCACTGAAATGAATGGCAAGAGCAAAATTTTCTTTTGACCCCAATCAAATTTCGCCACGAGTTACACATATGTTTGTCAATTTAAAAGATAATTTTCCACGTAAATAATAGTGTAGGTTCTTATCCAACGGTTAATGTATCAGGTTGTGAAAATATGTAAATTACAAGACTACAAACACAGACTCACGCAAGTTGCATCATCATTTTCGAGGCGCACCCAGGCTGAAGAAACAAGAATCCTCTGCATGAGCTGCAGCTCTCAAAATACATTTGTGTTGTTTTCCTCCTCTTTGGATGCTTCTTTCTTCAGTCAGAAAACAGGAGGTGAGCTTTGAGAGATGAACCGCCGTAATGGTGTTTGGTGACGTGTATAGTCTGAGACAAATAAATGTAGTCCATTGAGCGTTTTTACAAAAAACTAAATATTTCTCTTTTATTATATTCAATTCAACTTTATTTTTATAGCGCCATTTCACAACAACAGTCATCTCATAGCACTATCAACTGTAGGGGGAACCCCCACAGTTGCAGAAAGACCCCAGCAATCAGGCGATCCCCTGTGAGCAGCACTTGGCGACGGTGGAGAGGAAAAACTCCCTTTTAACAGGAAGAAACCTCCAGCAGAAGCAGGCTCAGGGAGGGGCAGTCATCTGCTGCGACTGGCTGGGGGGTGAGGGGATAGAGAAGATGAAAAGAACGGACATGTAGAGAGCAAACAGCACGATGGGGACTCAATCTATGGGAGAGAACAAACAACCGACAACTTTAATTACATGGAAAATTATTTTTTTAAAATCGACAAACATCATATGTGTAACTTGTGGCAAAATTCGATTGGGATTAAAAGATAATTTTGCTCTTGCCATTCATTTTTATGGAGATTTTTTCCGATCTAAAGTCCCGTATGCGGAAGTAGAGGGTGCCGACTTAGGTTCTCTATTCAGGAACATCCTGTTCCCACTGACACATCACACACATCCACACCCGATGGATTCAGTCTATCTATCAGCCCCCCCGAGTAGCTCTACAAAGCTGGTTCAGGGCAGTACTCAAAGGAACCTTTGGCATGGACAAGTGCTGCTATTTTACCGTTTCCCATCAAAATACATACAGCCAGTTCAGGGGTTGAACTGGGACAAACATGTCATAAGTTACTACCACCAAAAAAAAAAAAAAAAATCACAACTAATCTGTATAATTTAAATTTAGTAAAATTTTATGGATGTATAAGGGTTTTTGTTATTCTTCTCTAAAGAGTTGAAGTGAGTTGAAAGTCTTCTAATGTGACATTAACAATCTTGTTGACTGATCTGAAATGTCTTAAAGGGATACATTATATGGTAATACTCATTGCCTCATTATGTCCTCTTCATAAAACTTTATTTGCATTTAAAAAAAATGCACAGAATATTGTAACAATACCATTGACCTTCAAGGCTTTGAGTTGCAAATGTGTTTCATACCACCTGACCCTAGAAAAACATGCTGTGCTAAAGCTGAGACCTCAGTCGGGCTACAAGACGTAAGGTCATTTTTAGAGACTGGGTTGGTTTTCAAGTTGGAACAGAGATAGCTCTGGGAACACATGCGCCGCATGAACTGGCAACAGAAAGGCCACACTCATGGGCGTGAGCCAAGACAGTGAGAGTATGAAATGAACAGACTGGGAGTGTGGGAGGAGACCATCATGGCAAGCGTTTTGAGGATTTACAGTTCAATGCACTCTGCTAAATTAATGAGCTAAGTGAAAATATCAATTCCAAGCAATTTATTGCCACATTTCTCCAACACAACAGTGATGACTGTAGGCCTCAAGTAGTCTGAAATCAAATTATACAAGCAGTCATAATGAGCTTTCAGTAATTAACTCTTCTACCTGAATATGCACTATAAATTAGGCAGCACTGTTGTAGCAGTGTGTGAAAATGTTTGAAGGTGACCTCCAGTCCTCACTTTGAGGAACAGGTTTACACTCTAAACAAGACCTGCTGAGGGTAAACAGCCTATCAGGGCGTCTGTGTCATCACCGAAGGAGGAGATTCATTTTTTAAAAATAATATTTACTTTAAATATCAATTTTGTTAGTCTGAGCATTTGTGTCACCTCTACTGAACAATCTATCCATAGATGTCACTCATTTGATTTTAACTTGCTAATAAAGTTGTCGTGCAAAACTTCCAAGCGTGTTTCAGTAAAGCAGCAGTTTCACTTGCTGACTAGCCTCTGTGAGTCTTACCTTCAGAAAAATAGTCTTCAAGTCATGGGGGTCGGCCCTTTTTGTTGCTTGCACCTGTAACACAGAAGGTGCCATTTTCCATGGATTAAAAAGTCCAAAAAGTCAGAGTACCATTATGATTTGTGTAGTTTGGGCTTCAGCAGGTTCAGCTGAAGTACAAATTATGATCACCATCATGATACTCCGACTCAGTTACACACACACACACTGCAAAATAAAACAGTGCTGCAATCTCTCAAAACAGCCAACCAAAGTCGCCTCATCCTAAATCTCATAGCTAAAAAAAAAAAAAGCAAAATCAGATATATAGCCTAAATAAAAGCAGCAGAGGCGGCGAATTACAGCTGTCTGTGCAAGGCCAGTGGAGATGCGCCTGTGCAGCCCTATGTAAAGAAGACGCGGGCATAAAATCAAAAAATAAAAAGAGGACACTGCTGCGTTTTAAACAGCCGCTCCGAACCGACGCAGGCCAGCGCGGTCCGCCTATCCTCCGCGCCCTGGCGACTGACAAACCGCTTTATTGCCTTTAAAATTTAAATTATTTTTTCTGATAAGAGGTATTGACGGAGTCACCTTGACGGCCATGCTGGATGTGACGTCAGCTGCGGAGCGGCGCACGCGCTGGTCAGCCGGGGGCTCGCGGGCGGCATGCCGGTGCAGGAAAGATCCCCGCTCCAAAATTAGACAATTATTCGCCTTTAGTGGCAGGGAGCCGCTGAGAGAGGAGCTGCGGGCAGAGAAACCTTGTCAACGTACGGTGTTAACTGTCGAGGACAGGCTCCGCTGTAGGGGTGTGGCAAATATGACCGAGATTAAAGCCCCCAAAGGTGCAAATTAATATGGAACCCTCTAAATCCTGAATAGTGTTTTAAAAAAAATCTCGTGTGTACAATTTACTAACGTGTGAAAAAGATAATTATCTTGTGTGCACAAGATAAAAAAGGATGCCATGGGCAGCCAGTATTTTTTTTTTAATGGCAGCATCTTTTCTGTGCTGTTAAGACTGGGATGCAGACTTTGCATTGCGCTCTGTTTTTAGGCTTCAGAATCTCGGGGAAACTTCGACCAGATCATTCCAGATTAGGGAATGAAAAAACAAACGATGGAGCACAAAAGACTCTTCCTTATAGTGGGGATGCATTGGAACAGAATTCTTGGCAATTAC
Organism: Pholidichthys leucotaenia; assembly: GCA_020510985.1. NCBI lineage: Eukaryota > Metazoa > Chordata > Actinopteri > Cichliformes > Pholidichthyidae > Pholidichthys > Pholidichthys leucotaenia. Next base: position 53,217,282 of record CM035843.1, read on the forward strand.
AGGACAGTTACCATAGCAACACAGCACTGAATGGCAATCGCATGTGACAGCTTTATTTTGTATGCAGCAAAACATAAAAATCACACAAAATATTTAGTCACAGCAGTGCACAGAGTACTTTTTTACTATAGATGTTAATACCACACCATTTACTTGACTGTAGTGATGTGTAGGTAAAGACCAAGGACACATGTTAAGTGAAGAACTGATTCAGACCCTCCAATTATTTAATTATTTGCCAATTAATCAAGATAAAATTATAAGATTAGCTCTCCACAATACAAGCAGATACTCTGTGTACTGCTGTGACTGAATATTGTGTGTATTTTTTTTGTGTTTTATTGCATACATCTTAATGCTGCCACTCATTTTTGCCACTCAATGTTTTTTTAACTGACATGAGTTCCATTCTGTGACATCATCCGCATACCCTCCATTGCAGGAACATGAGTACCAAGAACTGAAGTACTTTTTCTTTTACATTCCAAGCTGATTGTGACTGCAGAAACTTTTGATGCTAGGCTGTCATTTTTTCTGCATTCGTCATTTTAGTTGTTCTGTCCCTTTAAAAACTTTCTGTGACTCAAAATTAAGTACTCCCCAGTAAATCAGGAACCTTTGTGGGGCTGTGCAATTCACTGGCAACCTACATGTTAAAAAGCCCTTTCAAAGAAGGAAATTAATGCATGTAATTTTTGTGGGAACTTCTTGCCACAGCTCTCTTAAAAGGTTTCAGTACATTCAATTCACTTCAATTCAGCTTTATTTATATAGTGCCATTTCACAACAACAGTTGTCCCATAGCACTTTCAAGTGTAGGTCAAAGACCCCACACTTACAAAAAGACCCCAACAATCAGGTGATCCCCTGTGTGCAAGCACTTGGTGATGGTGGAGAAGAAAAAAATTCTTTTTAACAGAAAGAAATCTTCAGCAGAATAAGGCTAAGGGAGGAGCAGTCATCTGCTGGGACTGGCTGGGAGATGAGGGGATAGAGAAGGAGAAGACACAAACATACATGTAGCGAACAAATAACATGACTGGGACTCCATCTAAGGGAGAGCACAAACAGATGCCAATGAACAGCAAAATTCTTACAGCATGTATTGAGAGAAGAAAGAAGTGAAAGACTAGTGCATCATGGGAGGTCTACCAGCTGTCTGAAGCTACGTTCCAGTCCACAGTGCACTTCAACTGTACTCCCTACTCCCTGCACCGTTCTTAGGGAATATCAGTTAAGTAAACTCCCCTTCACAAATTTTCTCCATTTAAAGCACCCTGCAACATCGCCTCCCACCTCTGTTACCATGGTAACCATGGACACATATTGATACTACTGTGGACATTTTATACTTCTTATTTTATGTTACTTCTGCCCTGGTGCAGTGTTTATTTTCCTGTGTGTGGAATAAATCATCTGGTTTACCAGATTCGCCTGGCGATTGGGACCTCCTCTCCTTCCTTGCCCCGGAGGGGCAAGCATTTCCATGACAACTGAGACACCCTTGACACTCAACAAAGTGAAACAAAAAATGTAGTTTTGAGAAACTGAGGGATTACTATATTAAAACAAGCTCAAACTTTGTCACTTTTAATGTTAAGTCAACATAATTTCCTAAAATTTGGGCGTTTTTTTATGTTTGGAGGAGTGATGCCCCTGTCAGACCTTGATGATTTAGCCAACATATGCCGACATATGAAAAACTTGGCGAATACGCTGGTGTACATCAAATAAGTTATAGGTAAGTTTTGTATAAATTAAGAGCATGCTAAGGCACATTGGTATTCTTCGTAGTACGGTCAGATCATCGAAAAATTTTGTACATGCTCAAAATTTTTTACGTATGCCAGCATTTGGCTCATATGTGCTGCATACACGAGCCATAAGTTATAGGGCAGTGGCATATAGTGCAAAGAGAGCAGTCCCTTGCTACATACAGTGACTAGTGCAGCCCTGAGATCAGTGTGTGTGCGTGTGTTGGAGTGAACAGTTCTTGGATGACAGGGTTCAGGTTTTGAAGCTCCTGAAATCAGTGTGTGTTTGTGTGTGTGGGAGTGAACAGTGCCTGGGGATGGCAGTGTTCAATTGTTGGGGGGGTCAGAGTCCAGGATTTGTGTGTTGGGGGGGGCGGCAGAAGGGGGAGAGGGGGCAGAGCAAGGAGAGAGTTGAACTTCCTGACAGTCTGGTGGATGAAGCTATCCTTGAGTCTGCTGGTCCTGGCCCGGAGACTCCGCAGTCTCCTCCCTGATGGCAGCAGACTGAAGAATCTATCCAGTCAATCTGTCCAATCTACGTGTTTTTGCAGGTTTGAAAACGGAGTGTCCTATGAACTGTAAAACAAATTTCAGTAATAACGGACAATAAAGTTGTATCGTACCTTATCGTAAGCTGTGTGATGGGTGGGTGGGATCACCTGCAATGCAGAGGGCTTTGCAAGTGATACAGGTGCTGTAGATGGCCTGAAGGGAGGGGAGAGAGGCACCGATGATCTCGGCTGTTCTCACTATCTGAGATGGAGATGGATGTCTGATGGAGCTGTAGTTTCTGGAGTGGATTCCCCGATTTCTTTTCCCTCCGTTATTCATTCCTTCTCGAATTTTACACTCCCTTCATTAACAGACATATCCCAGCTACTTCACAAATCCAAATCATCCACTTGTCAGCTTGACCCCCTCCCTACTGTCCTTGTTAAAGCCTGCCTTCCTTCACTGGCTCCTTTGAGTACCACCATTATTCACTCTTCCTTCAATACTAGAATTGTTCCGTTACCACTCAAAACGGCTGCTGTTACACCTCTACTTAAAAAACCTGGTGTAGACTCATCTGATTTTAATAACTTCTGACCAATCTCTAACCTCCGCTTCATCTCTAAGATTCTTGAAAAAGTTGTTGCCTCCCAGCTCCACAGTCACCTCAGTAATAACAAGCTTTATGAACAATTCCAGTCCGGTTTCCGCCCCTCCATAGCACAGAAACGGCATTGATCAAAATCACAACCTCCTAATGGCTGCAGATTCTGGCTTACTCACCATACTCATTCTCCTAGATCTCACTGCGGCCTTTGACACCATTTCTCATAGCACCCTCCTAAACAGACTGGCTTCCACTGGCATCACCCGCACTCCCCTCACTTGGTTCACTTCATATCTCTCCGGCTGCACTCAGTTCATCCAAATCAAATCCCACACCTTGAGTTTGTTCCCCATTTCTGCAGGTGTTCCCCAGGGCTCTGTCCTGGGGCCCCTTCTCTTCATTATTTACATTCTTCCACTTGGTTACATTTTCCATAAATACAATATTCATTTTCATTGTTATGCGGATGACATCCAGCTCTACCTCACCTCTAAACCCAACTCCACACTGCCACCTACCTCTCTTCTTGATTTGTCTTTCTGAAATTAAATCATGGTGTACCTCTAATTTCCTCAAACTCAACGGCAATAAAACAGAAATTTTACTTGTTGGTACACCCTCCATCTTAACCAAATCCCCAAATTTCTCCATTTATATTAATAACTCTCCCATTTGCCCTTCCCCTCAGGTTAAGAGCCTGGGTGTCATCCTCGACAGCACTTTATCATTCCAGTCTCATATCAGTAATATTACTCGGTCAGCCTATTTTCATATTTGTAACATTAACCGACTGTGTCCCTCCCTCACTCCACACACTGCTGCTATCCTTATCCATAGCCTTGTCACTTCCTGCATTGACTAATGCAACTCACTTCTCCTTGGTCTCCCAAATAAATCCCTCCACAAGCTACAGTTCCTTCAGAATGCTGCTGCCTGGATCATCACTCGTACTCCACCCATAGAACACATTACCCCTGTCCTTCAGCATCTTCACTGGCTCCCAGTAAAGGACAGAATAAACTAAGATACTGCTCCTCACCTTCAAAGCCCTTCATAACCTGGCCCCACCATACTTGTCTGAACTCCTCCACATCGTCACCCCTAGCCGCTCTCTCAGGTCCTCCTCTTTCCTTCACCTTGTTGTTCCTTCTGCCCGCCTCATCACTATGGGGTATAGAGCCTTCAGTCGCTCTGCTCCCCGGCTCTGGAACTCACTTCCACCAGCCAATCGCAACATTGATTCTCTTCCATTATTTAAATCCTGACTCAAAACTTATTTGTTTAAACAAGCTTACTCTCTTTGATAATCTACCTTTAATTCACTGTTCTTGGTTTGTTACTTAAGTTTTGTTATTGCATTTTATATCTGTTTTTAATGTTTTAGGGCTCTTTGGAAGGTGACCTTGGGGGTTGAAAGGCACCTAGAAATAAAATATATTATTATTATTATTATTACTATGCGCTGGAGGGTCTTATGGCAGGACACGGTGCAGGTGCCGTACTACACGGAGATGCAGTTGGTCAAGATGCTCTTGATGGTGCCTCTGTAGAAGGTACACATGATGGGGCCGGGGCTTTAGCTCTTCTCTGTTTGCAGAGGAAGTAGAGATGCTGCCAAGTTTTCTTGGCCAGTGATACAGTGTTGGTGATCCAGGAGAGGTCCTCTGTAATGTGCACACCCAGGAACTTGGGGCTGCTCACCCTCTCCACAGCAGCACCATTGATGGTCAGGGGAGCATGCTGGGAGTGTTCTTCTGAAGTCCACAACAATCTCCTTCGTCTTACCCACGTTCAGAGAGATTGTTGTCTCTGCACCATATGGCCAGGCAGCTCACCTCGCTCCTGTAGTTTGTCTCATCTCCGTTGTTGATGAGACCCACTACAGTTGAGTTGTCAGCAAACTTTGATAAAGAGGTTGGAGCTGTGTGTCGTGTACAGTCATGGGTCAGCAGAGTGAAAAGGAGGGGGCTCAGAACACATCCTTGGGGTGATGGTGCTGGATGTGTTACTGCCAACCCGTACTGCCTGCGGTCACCCCGTCAGGAAGTCCAACAGCCAGTTACAGTACACAGTGAAGTGTTGATCCCCAGCTTGTCCAGTTTGTGAATGAGCTGTTGGGGGATGATTGCATTGAATGCTGAACTAAAGTCTTTGAACAACATTCTGACATAGGAGTCCTTTGTGTCCAGGTGTGTGAGGGATGAGTGGAGGGCAGTAGAGATGGCATCATCAGTCGAGCGATTGGACCGGTATGCAAACTGGAATGGGTCCATGGAGGGGGGGCAGGGCAGACCTGATGTGCTGCATGAACACCCACTCGAAGCACTTCATGATGATGGGAGTGAGTGCAACCAGATGGTAGTCATTGTAGCAGGAGGGAGACAACTTCTTGGGGACTGGAATGATGGTGGTGGCTTTGAAGCAAGTGGGGACAACAGCCTGTCTCCGTGAGATGTTGAAGATGTCAGTGAAGACACCTGTGAGTTCCTCTGCTCAGGCTGTCAGTACGCGACCAGGTATGTTGTCAGGACCTGGAGCTTTGCGTGCATTGATTCTGCCAAGGGATCTCCTCACGCTATCCAGGGACAGTGTAATCACCTGGTCGCCAGGAGGAGGTGGTGACTTCTGTGCAGGGGTACTGCTGAGTGCCTGGAAGCGAGCAAAGAAGTCGTTCACCTCATTCAGCAGAGAGATGGAACTGTCACGGGTCTGCAGTGTGGGCTTATAGTCTGTGATGGTCTGTATCCCCCGCTACAGACTCTTGAGTGTCTCTGCTGTCGCTGAAATGGCAGGCTATCCTCCCGGAGTACTGCCTCTTGGCCTCTCTGATGCCTCAGGACAGGTTGGCCCTAGCTGTCCTCAGGCCCACCTCATCCCTAGCTCTGAAGGCAGCGTTCCCAGCTTTCAGGCACTTGTAGACCTCCCCTGTGAGCCATAGCTTCTGATTGGCCCAAACAGTGATGGTCTTGGTGTCCGTGACATCATCAATACACTTTGCGATGTAGGCAGTAACAGTCTCTGTGTACTCCTGCAGATTTGTGTTGTTGTTCCCCATTGTGGGACTAATAAAGGCTTATCTTGTTGTAGGTGGCAGCCTGCTTGAATATGTTCCAGTCAGTGGTGGTGAAGCAGTCTTGGAAGTGCCTCCAACGACCCTTCTGGCCACACATGTACCTTTTTTCCGAACTGGTTTGGTGACTTTAACCAGTGGGCTGTATGCTAGGATTAGCATAACACTGAAAGGGAGGGCCTTATGCACTCCTCTCTGGTTGGTGAAGACATGAGTCTAGTGTGTTGTTTTCCTGTGTAGAAAAGTTGATGTGTTGGTGTATTTTTAGGAAACACACGCCCAAAATTGAAAAAACAAAACAAAAACAAAAAACAACAACAACAACAAAAACATTGATAGTTCAGCGTATGCCAGCATTTTAGAGAAATTTTGATATGTCAGCATATGCTGGCTAAATCATCAAGGTGTGACAGTACCATCAAACTCAGTGACAAATAGACACCCTCCTAGTAACCCTGCTCTCTGCTCTTCTGTGGTGCAATATGACCTGCTGTTACTGGATTGGTTCAAATGAAGAAGGGGTGGGTGAGGGGTGCTGCTGCACAATAAAACACTGTTGCTTCAGTGGATGTCATGTATTGAGAAGGTGAATATATTTTTTTTGTTTTTTGAGTTATGATCACAAAGATTCTTACAAATGATGGGTTCGTAAGAATCTCCCAGTTCTTGCAAATTCTGGAGTTCACAGACACTCGTGGAGGCGGGCATAGTTTCTTATGGCTGCCGTCCAATTCTCAAGAGCAACTTGAGGCATTCTTGAGAAATGAGGTGCTTTTCTGTTGTACAATGGCCCTAGCGTTCTTACGTTCTTTGTAAGGGTGCCTTGGGATCTTACTACAACATACTGTGCTTACTGCCATCTTATGAAAATTTTTGTGCAACTCACGGCACTCTCAAGTCATTGTGTCATAGAATCTGCCTTCCAGGCAGATGAGGGAGGACTCAGGGTGCAGACAGGATTGTGATGCAAAAATGATTTATTGACAAAAACTCTGGAACAAAACAAAGCAGCACGTGGGTTGAAAACAAAGACTAAACTTAGGCAGGCAAAACACGAGAGCAAGGCGAGGCAAAATTAAACTTACATGGAATGCTCAGGAACACAGACAAGGAAACAATGACCTCACAATGAGCAAAGAACAGAGACTCACATATATGGGGACGGGACAATTACAAAGACACAAGACAGAGGGAGACAATCAAGGCTAAACAGTTACACATGAGAGAAAGTAGCTACAGGTATGGAAATATGAGGTACTGGAAAACAATATGTAGACAAATCTACACAGACTCCAAACCAAACAAAGGACAAGACCAAGGGCAGGGAGAACACAAAGAGCACAATAAACACAATGAACATACAACACAAAAGACAAGGCAGGGAAAATCATAACAGAACTCAAGACTAAAATAATAAACATGATGACCATCCCAAAGGTGCGTTCACACCAAACGCAAACAGGCAAATTTTTCGTGCAGCATGATTACATTATAAATCAATTTAAACACACCAACAGACATGAATAGTGAGATGCAGACAGGCGAAGCTGTCTTTAAAACTTATGCAGCTGTGTTCAACCTGCTGTGGAAACTCCCAAAATAACGTCATGCTTAAGTTTACATTATCCGACCAGGAGCTCACCTGAAAATGTCGTCTCAAGCCTCCAAAACTTCACAGATGGGCGTTTACATTGCTAGCTTGCTAGGACATCCGTGGCCGGAAACTGTGGGTAAATAACTCCAAAATCCCACTTCAGCTGAAGAGTTCCTGGTCCTCCTGTCTCCTGGTGAGTGAGTTTCATTTTCTAACTAGTTTACTCTGCAATGGTGATAATTTTACTCCAGTGACAGCAGAATCTCAAAGCTAGCTAGCAGCTAGCTAGCTAGCGGACGCGGACGCGCGGCCACACAAATTCGCACATAGTCGCGTCTTCCCATTCACTTTGTATGGATTCGTGCCGCCCGTTTGCGTTTGGTGTGAACACACCTTAAGACAGGGATGAAAATAATGATAACACAGTGAAAACCAGACCAAAGGACAAGGCATGGAAAAATACGGAAAAATGGAAAAATAAGGAAAAACTATGGCCATAATAATAATAATAATAATAATAATAATAATAATACACAGAAGGCAATAATTACAATACTGATAACAGGGTATGACGAAACATGATTAAAGACACCAAGGACAATACTAATGAAAACAGGGGATGAGCACAGCAGGCCAGGGGAAACACAGAAGACACATAATGCAAATAATAATAATAATAACCAAATTATAAAAGACAACCACAAAACAACAACAGGGAATGACATAGAAAAACCAAAAATAAACATAAAGCGTGGGCATGGTCCCAGATGATGCCCCAATCATGACATAATTCAAAGATTCAAAGATTTTATTTGTCAATACTACTATATGTACAGGACATTTAAATGGCATTTCTCTCTCTCTTCAGTGGTGTGCACAATAGAAAAAAGAAAAAGAAATAAGGCTGGAAAAACAACAAAAGCAGTCTATGTACAGTAATGCTACCCATAGTGCAAATGGTGATAAAAGATAGACTCAAACCTCTCATAGTGCAAATAAAGATAAACGATAAATGATGAGACCCAGCAATCTTATACACAGAAAAGTAGGAGTAACACTCGTAGTAACAAGTTCAGTGCAGTAGTGTAGGTGCAGACAGTGACAGTCAGGACTGCACGTGATCAGTATTGCAATGACAGCAGCAGATATGGCATTTATGCAAATGGTTGCAGTAAAGTAATAATAATGCATCAGATTTATATAGCGCTTTATCATAGACACTCAAAGACGCTTTACAAGTTGATACATTATTCATTCACTCCAGACAGACAACCGTAGTGGCAAGCTACTACTGTAGCTACAGCTGCCCTGGGGCAGGCTGACGGAAACGTGGCTGCCAATCCGCACCAACGGCCTCTCCGGCCACCACCAAACATTTATACCAGGGGTGTCCAACCATGTGCCATGGAGAGCCAAGACCCTGCAGGTTTTACCTCCAACCAGTGTCTTCAACAGCAGATTTCTGTGAACTTCTTCCCACTGATTGCTGATAAGTGAAAACACCTGCTGAAGAGACTGGGTAGAAGAGAAAACCTGCAGGGTCTTGGCTCTCCATGGCACATGGTTGGACACCCCTGATTTATACACATTCATCATACCCAGTGTTATGGGCACTGGAGGCAATGCGAGTGAAGTGTCTTGCCCAGGGACACAACGGCAGGATATCTGGGGAGAGCGGGATTCGAACCGCCAACCATTGGGTTATTAGACGACCTGCTCTACCTCCTGAGCCACTGCCGCCCCAGTGCATAAAGTGCAGAGACATACAGCAGCAAATGTATTACTGTTGGTGTGCCAGTCTTTTTGCGCCAACAGCTGAGGTAGTTGTTGTGCGGGTGAGTGTGTTACGGTGTGTGTGTGTGGGGGGGGGGGGGCAGAGTTCAGGGTCCTGATGGCCTGATGAACAAAGCTGTTTAGCAGTCTTGTGGAGCAGGCCCGGAGGCTCTGGTACCTTTTCCCCAAAGGCAAGGGGGCTGAAGAGAGAGTGTGAGGGGTGGGAGGTGTCGCCTGCAATGTTGATGGCTCTGCGGGTGAGGTGGGTGAGGTAGATGTCCGAAATGGGGGGCAGGAGGGCACCAATGATCTTGCTGGCTGCTTTCACTGTGCATTGTAGTGTCTTCCGGCAGGAGGCAGTGCAACTTCCGTACCACACCATGATGCAGCTGGTGAGGATGCTCTCAATGGTGCCCTGGTAGAATGAGCACATGATGTGGGATGAGACTCGTGCTCTCCTCAGTTTGTGGAGGAAATGGAGGTGAGTTTGAGCCTTCTTGGCCAGTGATGTTGTGTTGTTGGACCAGGAGAGGTCCTCAGAGATGTGCACCCCCAGGAGCTTAGTGCTGCTCACCCTCTCCACAGCTGCTCCATCAATGAGCAGAGGGGGATGCTGGAATCCTCCATTTAAGGGGTGGATTCCAGACACCCCTAAAACACACACACACAAACATAGCACACCAGAACGGGCGGGAGGAGGGGGACAAGACATGGTGGGCAAAAACAAAATACAGGAATCTCACCAAAACAAGAAAAAAAAATGTCCATCAGGTGGTCTCACCAAGGTCCCAGGACCAGCGAGCCAGAGGGCATTGTGAGTCCGGTGGCCTACCATAGTCCATGGGCCACCAGACTACAGAACAAGGTGTGTCAGGTGGCCTACCAAAATCCTAGACCACTGGGCTACAGGGCAAGGCTGGTCAAGGGGCCTATCCCAGTTCATGGGCCCCCAGACCGGAGTGCAGGGTGGATCAGGCAGCTTACCAATGTCTCTAGACCACCGGATCATGAAACAAGGTGGGTCACGGGGCCTCCCAAAGTTCATGGACCCCCAGACCAGTGGACAAGGGGGGTTGGCCAGCATCCGCGGACCCCCAGATCAACGAGCAAGGCCTGCAGGGCAGGTGCTAAGGCGCACCAGCCCCAGGAACAGATGATGGCAGAATAACTCAAGTAGGTTCATTTTGTCTTCTTTTAATTATTTATCTTTTGTTCTTATTAAAGACAAGAATAGAAAGGAGATGTCTTTACCTTCTTAACATGTTTCAACTGTACACTGCAGCCTTCGTCAGAAGAAGCCTTCATCTTCTGAACTCATGTCTGTAAAAATAGAAAAGTAATGAACTAACAATGTTAGGCTGTACAGAGGGATCAAATTATATCTGTACTTAATGTTGAAACTGTGAGCACTGCAGCCTTCGTCAGAAGACGAAGGCTGCAGTGTACAGTTGAAACATGTTAAGAAGGTAAAGACATCTCCTTTCTATTCTTGTCTTTAATAAGAACAAAAGATAGATGATGGCAGAGGCGCACCGGCCTTGGGAACAAACAATGGCGTAGGCGCACCGGCCTCAGGAACAAACAATGGAGTAGGCACACCGGCCTCAGGAACAAACAATGGTGGAGGCGCACTGGCCTCTGGAGCAAAGAGTGCAGGCACACCGGCCTCAGGAACAGGTGACGGAGGCACACCAGCATCAGGAACAGATAATTGGGGTGTGCTGTTCTCAGGAACGATGACTGTGGGCTGAACAGTGGCAAACCCAATACAAGTCCATCAGTGGCGAACCCAGATGGCACAGGCCGATCAGTGGCAAACCCAGGCGAAACCAACCGATCAGTGACAATGACCCCAGCTGGTCAGAAGTGTGCACCTCAGGAACAGCTGTAGCTGTAGTGTGCACCTCAGGGGAAGCAAAGTTAAAGTGTGCTCCTCCATCCCCACTGCATCCACCTCGAATGGGGGAGAAACACATGCAGGTATCAAGTCCACATCACAACCACCAGCAGAAGGGCTCAGCGGGGAGAGTTCAGAAGCAGATGGGGCCTGCAACTGGGTCTCCCCACCAGAAGCAAGACAAGACCCCTCTATTTTTGATGTTAAAGAAAAAAAGGGGACTTGCCTTAACTCCTGCTCTTCCACTGGCGTGGACCCTGGTGGCTCTGCTGCTGGTGGAGGCTCAGACGTGGGCACAGGAGCTGGCAGGCAATGTGGGACCGGCACTGAGGGTAGAGAACGACGTGGAGCTAGTACTGAAGGTACAAAGTGACATAGAGCTAGCAATGGAGGTACAAAGCGACATGGAGCCGGTACAGGAGAACCAGGGCAACGTGGTGTCGGTACTGGAGATGGAGAGTGGCATGGGACCGGTACTGCAGCTGCCATGAAAATCGGTGTTGCAGCTGCTGTGGGAACCGGCAATGAGGAGTGCTCCAAAGATGATGAGATCCACAACGCTGGAGCGGACGCTGAAGAGCGGTGAGGTGGTGTGCTCTCCTCCAGCCTGTGGGTGGGTGGGTGGGTGGATGGATGGATGGATGGAAGGATAGATAGATAGATAGATAGATAGATAGATAGATAGATAGATAGATAGATACTTTATTTCGAACAAAAAAGTAAAACAAAAACAAAACAAATGACAAATGCAATAAAGTAACAGTATACAGTGTTCGAAAGGGAGAAGGAAGAAGTGAACACTTATTAATTCCACCTCCTCTTTTCCATAAATACAACCCATGTGAAATATATACAAATTACCACATTTAAGACCCCAAGTAAACAATTAACTATATTTTGTACATATCAACATTAACACCCATCCATCCCAACATACATACGTACAGTCCATACATCAAAACCAGCCCCAAACAACACAGATATACACAGTGCTGTCCCACCCACCATTCCATAGTGTCCCAGAGTGAGCATAGTGAATCGTACATATAAATACTACCCTTCTAGCATATATTCTTTCAGCAAATAATGTCTATACCTCTTTTTGAATTGATTTCTGTTTGTACATAGTTTCAGTTCCGGCTCCAGACTGTTCCACAAATCCACCCCACAGACAGATATGCACATACTTTTCTTAGTTGTTCGTATCTTGGGTCTTGTAAAGTTTAAGTCTCCTCTCAAATTATAATCATTGTCTCTTTTTTAAATATTTTTTGTATATTAGTTGGGAGTTGATTATTAATTGCCCTGTACATGACTTATGCTGTCTTAAATTTAACTAAATCGATGAACTTTATGGCATGTGACTTTAAAAACAACGAATTGGTATGGTCTCTATATCCTACATTATTTATTATCCTTATAGCTCTTTTTTGTAATGTGCATATTGACTGTAGGTTGGTCTTGTAGATGTTTCCCCAGACTTCTACACAGTAGTTAAGATAAGGTAGAAACAGTGAATTGTACAGTAAGAACAATGATTTATAGTCCAAGATGTGTCTTGTCTTCCCCAGTATCCCTATACATTTTGCCAACTTGGCCCGGATGTGACTGATGTGAGGTTTCCAGCAGATTTTATTGTTTAGCGTCACCCCCAGAAACTTATTTTCCTGTACTGTTTCTATTCTGGTATCATCTATCATTACCATTATTTCATGATTTATTTTATAATTTCCAAACAACATAATCTTTGTTTTTTTTTTCAGATTTAGAGATAATTTATTTTTGTTGAACCACTGCGTTAACCTTTTCGTTTCAGTTGTGACCACCTCTAAAACCTGCTGCAAATTCTCACCAGTGCAAAGGATATTTGTGTCATCCGCAAACAAAATAAATTTCAGAATTTTTGATACTTGGCATATGTCATTTATATACAAGATAAAGAGTTTGGGTCCCAAAACTGACCCCTGGGGCACACCACAAGTGATGTCCATGAAGGGTGATTTGTGCTCACCAATTTGTACAAATTGTTGTCTGTTACTTAAATAACTTTCCACCCAACTCAGTCTGACCCCTCTTATCCCATACCTTTCCAGTTTCCTTAGTAGAATTATGTGGTCAGTGGTGTCAAAAGCTTTTTTTAAATCTATAAATACTCCTACAGCAAACTTTTTTTTTATCTATACAACTAGTAATTTCTTCAATAAGTTCGATCATTGCCAAAGATGTAGATTTATCTGCTCTAAAACCATACTGGCTGTCCGTAAGGAGGTTGTGTTTTTCAATGAAATCATCCAGTCTCTTAGTGAAGATTTTTTCAAGTATTTTGGAGAATTGTGAGAGTAGAGACTGGCCTGTAATTTGTGAAATAATGACTGTCTCCTGTTTTGTATAGTGGTATTACTTTTGCTATTTTCATTTTGTTTGGAAATTTACCAGTTTGAAATGACAGGTTACGGATGTGGGTGAGTGGTTTAACAATTCCTTCAATTACTTTTTTCACTATTGTCATGTCAATTTCATTCCAGTCCGTTGATTTTTTGTTATTAAATTTACTCAGTCTCGATAATTTCCTTTTCAGTAACTGCACCCAAAAAGATTGTGTTTGGATTTCTATCTTCTATTTCATTTACAGAACCACTGTTGTTTGTTTCTGGTGTCACTATTGATTTTGCTAATTCAGGACCAACGTTTACAAAAAATTTATTGAAACCACTAACCACATCCTCCATATTATTTATCAAATTGCCATTTTCAATAAAATATTCTGGATAATTAGCATTCTTAGGTCGATTACTAATAATCCTATTGAGTACTTGCCATATTCCTCTTAAGTTATTTTTATTATCCTCTAATATTCTGTTGTAGTATTCTTTCTTACAAGTCCTCATTATATTAGTAAGCTTATTTTTATATCTTTTATATTTGATTTCAGCCTCCACCGTTCTGCACTTAATGAATTGTTTATATTGTGGAAGATGTGAAAATGACGAGGCAGCGTTCTTTCTCATTGTCAGCTTTATTCACATCTCCACATTTCAAAGCAGAAAAAAGAGAACATGAAACAGTAACTCTCGTCCTTAAATATCAGGGACTTCACACCTCATAGATCACATGTCCCACAGACCACCTTGCATAATAAAGACAGTCACAATGCATTTCACCACCTGGCATAATAAAAGACAGTCACAATGCATTTCCCTCCATGATATCACTTCCACTGTCTCCCACGCATCCTTTAATCGACCCCCCACAGTCTCCAGCCTTGCATAACAAGGCTAAGCTTCCTGCCTTTGTTTTGACCTGAAATGCGAGTCACAGAACCGGTCCAACAGGTCCATTGAGTGTTCACCACACAAGCCCCCCCAGCATTTTAGAAAAACAGAACAACAAGAAAATAACCACATGCATGCCGTGATAGCATCAATACACATCAGTCCACATGCTGGATAGGCTTCAGCCTCCTGCCGAATCTGCTGTAGCTGGGGTTCACCGTCTCTGCGGCGCTGTCCCGCTGGGGATTTGCCGTCTGGGGGCGGAAACCCTTTGTCAGTCTCTGCGGGTGTTCTGGGGAAACATTACTTTGGGAAAAGTTACTGTGTGAAACCCTCCGTGGTGGTCTACCTCGCTGCGGGGCCTTTGCCAACAGCACTTCCTCCTCTGCCACCACAAAAGCGGGTTTAAGTCTGTCTATGCCAATTTTCTCTTTCCTACCCCCCAAATCTAGCAAAAACTGCTTGTCCCCTGTTTCTAGCGCTCTGAATGGTCCGTCATAAGGCGGTCGCAGCGGGGTTCGATGCGCATCGTGTCTCACAAAAACAAACTCTGTGCTCTTCAAAGTTTTAGGCACAAAAAAGCGCGGAAAACTGTGGTGCGCGGGGCCAGGCAGCGTGCTTGATTCTATGTTACTCCGCAACAGCTGAGACGGGGAGACGTTTGGCACAGGGTTATCTGGGAGAAACTCCCCAGGCAGCCGGAGTGGCTGCGCAAACACGAGCTCCGCTGGGGAGGCTTCTAGATCCTCTTTAGGTGCAGAACGCAACCCCAATAACACCCATGGTAACTTGTCAACCCAATTTGTATCCGTAAGTGACGCTCTGAGAGCCGCTTTCAATGACCTATGAAAACGTTCGCATAACCCGTTAGCCTGCGGATTGTACGCGGTTGTGCGGTGAATTGTGACACCCAGGCTGCGGGCCATTGTCGACCAAAGCTCGGAAACAAATTGAGGGCCTCTGTCGGACGTAATGTCTGACGGAACACCGAAGCGCGCCACCCAAGCTGTTAAAAACGCGCGCGCCACTTCCTCGGCTGTAGTTGATGCCAGCGGGACCACTTCAGGCCAGCGCGTGGTGCGGTCCACCATTGTCAGAAGATGTGTACACCCCTGTGACAGCGGGAGGGGTACAACTAGGTCCACATGAACGTGATCGAACCTCTTGGCTGGAATGTGAAACGGTTCCAAAGGAGCTCTCGTGTGCCTGTGTACTTTGGCTCGTTGACACGCCGTGCAGGCTGCTGCCCACTCTTTGACCTGTTTGCGGAGGCTCAGCCAAACAAATTTCTCTCCCACCATTTTGACCGACGCGCGCACTCCAGGGTGCGCCAAAGAATGAACCAAGTCAAAAATGCGGCGGCGCCACATGGCCGGTACTACTGGACGCGGCCGTCCAGTGGAGACATCGCAGATTAGGGGGGGCATACCGTCTTGCAGCACCCTGCTCTCCAGCCTTAACCCTGTTGGTCCAGACTGGAGTGCGCGCACGTCCGCGTCATTAACCTGCTCTGCGGCCATGGCTGCATAATCTAACCCTACGCTGACTGGGGCCGCCACAGCGCGCGAGAGGTAATCTGCAACTACATTGAGTTTGCCCGCCACATGCTGAATATCAGTGGTAAACTCTGATATCGCGGCCAGCTGTCTCTGCTGCCGGCCTGACCACGGTTCCGAAACCTTGGCCATCGTGAATGTTAGCGGTTTGTGATCAAATGGAGAGCGAACAGCTCCCTGTCGAACGCGCTGTATTTACGTACGCTATCGCGCAAGGTCCTGCTGAAAAAGGCGAGGGGCTGCCAAACCCCGGCTACGTGTTGCTCCACGATCGCCCCTATGGCCACATCTGACGCGTCAGTGGTGAGCGCTATGCGGGCCGTTGGGTCTGGGTGTGCCAACAACGCAGCCTTTGCCAAGGCTGCTTTCACCTCCGAGAACGCTTGGTCCCGCTCCGGGGACCACTCGATCTTATCCGCGAGTTTCTTTTTTTTGAGCGCGGCATACAGCGGCTGCATGAGCTGCGCCACGCGGGGGAGAAAACGGTTCTAAAAATTCACCATTCCCAAAAACTCCTGCAACGCCCTGACTGTCTGCGGCCGGGGGAAATCTGCCACAGCGCGCACTTTGTCAGGCAGCGGGACTGCTCCTTCGGGGGAGACGCGGTGTCCTAAAAAATCGATCTGCGCCACCCCGAACTTACACTTCGCTGGGTTGATTATTAACCCGTGATCTCCCAACCTTCGGAAAACTGTGGCCAGGTGTTTTTCGTGTTCATCTTCGGACGCGCTGGCTACTAAAATATCGTCCAGGTAGACGAACACGAAAGGGAGATCGCGAAGCACCGCGTCCATCATGCGTTGGAACGTCTGAGCAGCCCCTTTAAGTCCAAATGGCATGCGTAAAAACTCGAATAAACCAAACGGAGTTATTACCACTGTTTTGGGTATGTCCTCAGCGCGCACTGGGACTTGGTGGTAACCACGGACCAAGTCTATTTTAGAAAAAATGCACGCCCCTGCCAAATGAACCGAGAAATCTTGGATATGTGGGATTGGGTAGCGGTTGTGCGCTGTAGCGTTGTTTAACCTGCGAAAATCCCCGCAAGGGCGCCATGATCCGTCAGCTTTCGGGACCATATGTAGGGGGGAAGCCCACGGACTGTTTGAACGTCGGATAATGCCCAACCTCTCCAGGTTGGCGAACTCCTCGCGCGCTACGGTTAGTTTAACTGTGTCCAAGCGCCAAGCTTTTGCAAAAACGGGCGGTCCGGTAGTGGTAATAAAATGCTCCACCCCGTGCTTAGCGACTGTTGCCGAAAATGTGGGGACCGTGAGTGCTGGGAACTGAGTGAGCAGTGTGTGGAACTTACCGCCTGCTGTTGTGACGTTGGCTTGTGCTGTAGGCGGGGCCAGTCGCGCTGCACAGGGGACAGAATCAAAAGAAAGTGCATTAACCAGGCGCCTGTTAGCGAAATCAACCAACAACCCATGTGAGCACAAAAAATCAGCCCCCAGCATATTGAAATTTACTGTTGCTACAACAAAAGTCCACTCATATGCACGACCGTGTAGAGACAGAAGCAGAGTCTTCTCACCAAAGGTCTTAATCTCCAAGCCGTTCGCCGCTGTCACCAGGGGACCTCCGGAACCCGCCAGTCTGTCCGCGTTGGAAGGAGTGATGAAACTCAACTGGGAGTCTGTGTCGACGAGGAACTGCCTCCCGGAGCGTGCGTCCGACAAGTAGAGCAGGTTGTTCTCTTCCCCGAGGGCCGCGGCTGCTACCGACCCCCGGCCTTGGCATTTCCCGAACACCCGAACTGGCACGGCGGTACACACTTGCGTGCTCTCTCTGCGAAGCGGCGATGGTAGAAACAAAAGACGTCCGGTCCACGCTCCCTGACCCATGCTGCCGCCGTTGTCGGTGAGTCTGGCACCGCTGTCTCTGGCCTCCTGTCGTCTGCGGTTGTTGCGCCGAGTTCCGCTGCAGCGGCCGTGGCTGCGCGCCGCTTGGTGGCGTTGACAATCCGCTGCGCCTCTCGGCCCAGCGCGCGGTAGTCCCGTTGGGCCAACAGTGGCAAACTGGCCAGAACCGCTCTCGCTGCTGACGGTAGAGTCCTGAGGAAGAGGTGGGTGAAAATGAGGTGATCATCGTCAGAGTCTTTCAACCTCAACAACTTCTCCATCAGGCTCGCGGGCATGTCGTTTTCCCCCTCCGTCAGCGCCAGGAGCCTCTCTGCTCGCTCCTCCGCCGAGGGGGTGAATTGCTGAATGAGTGCAGCCTTCAACGCGCCGTATTTGTCGCTCTCCGGCGGCTGGTCGATCAGGCTCTCCACATGCTGGGCCGTGTTGTTGTCCAGCTTTGCGACTACGTGGTAGAATTTCGTGACATCTACCGATATCCCCCGGAGGTTGAACTGTGCCTCAACTGCGTTGAACCAGGAGCGCGGATTGTTCTGCCAGAAGTCCGGTCGCTGGACTGTAGCAGCGTTCACTTGGCTGTGGGCTCCTGACGCGGCTGGCCCGGGGGAATTTCTTCCTTCCATGATACGTCTCGGGGTCACCAGTGTGGAAGATGTGAAAATGACGAGGCAGCGTTCTTTCTCAGAGTCAGCTTTATTCACATCTCCACATTTCAAAGCAGAAAAAAGAGAACATGAAACAGTAACTCTCGTCCTTAAATATCAGAGACTTCACACCTCATAGATCACATGTCCCACAGACCACCTTGCATAATAAAGACAGTCACAATGCATTTCCCTCCATGATATCACTTCCACTGTCTCCCACGCATCCTTTAATCGACCCCCCACAGTCTCCAGCCTTGCATAACAAGGCTAAGCTTCCTGCCTTTGTTCTGACCTGAAATGCGAGTCACAGAACCGGTCCAACAGGTCCATTGAGTGTTCACCACAATATAATGTATTCTTTTTACATGCATTTAGTAATCCCTTGGTGACCCAAGGATTATTGTTGTTTTGTTGTCTATCACTGTATTGTTTTATAGGACAGTTTTTATTGTACAATGATTGAAATATTTGT
Source organism: Pholidichthys leucotaenia (assembly GCA_020510985.1). Lineage (NCBI taxonomy): Eukaryota > Metazoa > Chordata > Actinopteri > Cichliformes > Pholidichthyidae > Pholidichthys > Pholidichthys leucotaenia. The sequence goes on from CM035843.1 coordinate 53,236,278, forward strand.
AAAAATTTATCATATGCTTTATTTACATCATTTTCATCATAAACTAGAAAAGCACTCGGAGAGCGCAGACCTCCGCCAAGCGCCACAGTTCCCCCCATACAGTGTTTGTGTGTATGTTTTCAGATTCCTTGACCATGAAAACATATGACTAGCAATTGGATTGACAATGATAGGATTAGTGGTTCAGTAGTTATTGACGAAAATCGCATTTTCCGTAATGGCGATTTTCTTCTGGACGGTGATCCGGATCATCACCAAAATCTAATCATCTGTAGGATACCCCATTTCTGCCAATCTGTGAAAATTTCATGAAAATCCGTCCATAACTTTTTGAGTTATGTTGCTAACAAACAAACAGACAGACAGACAGACAAGACAGACAAACCAACGCCGATGAAAACATAACCTCCTTGGCGGAGGTAACTATCTTCCAGTCTTGTATTAATAATTCCTTTGCCAGTAAATACATAGATTCTTCAGTTCTTATTCTTTTATATTTAATATTTTTGGTATACTTTTTCTTCCTATAATTACATTGATAGACAACAAAAATCGGCAGGTGGTCACTGATATCATTCAATAAAAGCCCACTCCTGATATTATTTTCCATAATGTTTGTGAATATGTTATCTATTAGTGTGGCACTGTGTGACGTGACTCTGCTAGGTCCGGTAATTGTTGGATGTAAGCCCATTAATGGCTGTGGAACTGGGGATACGTGTGGTGAGAGAGATGCTGGAGCCAGGGGATGCTTCTTCGTCGACTCAGGCTTCCGTGCTTCCAACAAATCTCTCCCCAACGTGTGGTGTGGCTGCAGGATTGGAGAGAGGCTGACTGTGACTGGAGGGCGAGGAGGAGCTGAAGACATCGGGGCCAGGAGACGCTGTCTAGTCAGCAGAGTCTCTGGCGTCTCGAGTGAACACCTCCCCCACCTGTGGTGGGGCTGTGAGGCTCGTGAGCGGCGAGGAGAAAGGGATGCCGGAGTCAGGGGATGCTGTGCCGTCGGTACAAACTCCGGTGTCCATAACTCACCCTTGGCCCTGGGATCCCGGGTTTGATCCCACCCCCCTGACCAATGGTGATCTGTGTGGAGTTTGCATGTTCTCCCTGTGTCTGCATGGGTTTACTCCGGGATTTCTCCGGTTTCCTCCCACAAGCCAAAAACATGCAGGCTAGGTTAATTGGAGACTCTAAAGTGGCCCTAGGTGTGAATGTGTGTGAATGGTGAAGGAACTGGCACCGTACCGTGGCTGCTTCCATCCAGGTGGATGCCCTGAATTTCCCCTCTGGGGATCAATAAAGTACATAAAATAAAAAAATAAAAAAATATATAACTTCCTCACTAGGCCGTGGTATATCCTGCAGAGGCTGGGGACGGTGGCCAATAGTCCTACCAGTTCGGGGTAGTTCCGCAGGCTGGGGTGCACTCCAACTATCCTAGCCATGGCGTCCAGGGACTCGTCTGGCATGCAGGAGGTACGGGCGTCTGAGACAAAGTCCTGGATCATCTGGACTGCCCACAGCTCACTGTGTCCCACTTTGGGACCACCGGCCACCATTCTCCCTCTGCCTGCTGAGTCCAGGTATGGTGAGGTCATGCTGTCATAGAATCTGCCTTCTAGGCAGATGAGGATTAAAGGGAGGATTCAGGGTGCAGGCAGGATTGTGATGCAAAAATGATTTATTGACAAAAACGTTGGGACAAAACAAAGCAGCACGTGGGCTGAAAATAAAGACAAAACATAGGCAGGCAAAACACGAGAGCAAGGTGAGGCAAAATTAAACTTACATGGAACGCTCAGGAACACGGACAAGGAACCAGATTAAAAGCCTGATCAGAATAAAAATGCTTCATATAAACATGCCAATATGAATATTCTGACCCGATCACACTCATTCGGATCAAAATTTCCTTCCGATTGAGACGGGTGGGTTATGCCGATTGTGAATCTGATTAGTGCGCATATAAACACTTATTCCAAAGCTTGGGCAGAAAATATGTTTACTGCGCATGCTGTACGTCAGCCACACGTTGACGTGATGTATTTCTGCCTTTACAGAAGCTAGTGGAAGACATGGCAGGAGTAAAACAAAACTGGTCTGTATCGTCCTGCTGTCTCCCTCTGTTCGTCATATGCAGAAGTATGTACTTGTAGCTTCATTACGGAGACCAGCAGAAGCAAAAGTACAGTCTGAGTAACACAATACAGGTCCATTTCAAAAAGAGAAAGACACACGAAGCGGGTTTGTTTACATCGGAAGTTGCCTCTTCTTCTACTATTTCCGGAATGTTGGATAATTGTGCGCATGTCAAAATGATTTAGTCCGTTCAAATGTGTGACACATGGAAACGCACATCCTAATCGGATCAACTTTTTCAGGATCCATGTATACAGTAAAGTTCTAATCTGAATTGTAATCAGATTGAAGAAATTTTGCCCATGTAACCGTGGCTACTGACAATGACCTCACATTGAACAAAGAACAGAGACTCACATATACAGTGGGGCAAAAAAGTATTTAGTCAGCTACCAATTAGCCACCAATTGTGCAAGTTCTTCCACTTAAAAGATGAGAGAGGTCTCCAATTCTCATCATAGGTATACCTCAACTATGAGACAAAATGAGAAAAAAAAAAAAATCCAGAAAATCACACTGAAGGATTTTTAATGAATTAATTGGTAAATCCCTCGGTAAAATAAGTATTTGGTCAATAACAAAAGTTCATCTCAATACTTTGTTATATACCCTTTGTTGGCAATGACAGAGGTCAAACGTTTTCTGTAAGTCTTCACAAGGTTTTCACACACTGTTGCTGGTATTTTGGCCCATTCCTCCATGCAGATCTCCTCTAGAGCAGTGATGTTTTGGGGCTGTTGCTGGGCAACACAGACTTTCAATTCAATTCAATTCAATTCAATTCAATCGTTTATTTCAAACTCAGGGTTCATATTAAGAGCAAAACTAAAACGAGTAGAAAATAGATAAATAAATAAAGTATATACAGATCAGCAGACACTCGGCGCTCTTGTAACAACAACAACAACAACAAAAAAAAAAAAAAAAAAAAACATAATGGGCTCAGTATAAAATGGAACGCCACCACTTCCAAATGCTGGAATGAAGTGTGAGTGACGAGTTGACAATTGCTGATATAAGATGATTGTTACATTCCAGCAGTCTTCTCAAAAAACTGTAAACATTCTTACGTATCAATTCTCCAAAAGACGGAATGTTCACAGACACAAACATCTTGCTTGCACTCGACCTTCGTGGTACATCTAACAACCTTCTTAGGGAGTTATTATATGCAATGCGGATTTTGTTCCTAACAGCAACATTGCTATTAAACCATAAAGGCGAGCAGTACATTGAGGTACAGAAGGTCTTGAACAACATACATTTGACATCAGGAGAACATCTATGGAAATTACGCAACAATAAATTGGTTTGAGCGTACAGTTTCCTGAGATGCCTGTTACAATCAGCATTGGTCTTATCAGATTCAATCCACACACCTAGGTATTTGACTTTTTCAACAAAGTTCAAGCTATTACCACAAAGTGACATAACAGGATTCGACGTATAGACGCCCTTTGGTTTGAAAGCCATACACATAGATTTAGTACAGTTGAACAGGATGTCATTTTTTTTACCAAATTTTTCACATACAGAAAGGAGATGTTGCATCGCTGCGGTAGACAAACTTAACAAACAGAGGTCATCAGCGTAGAAAATGTGATTTAACAGTGCACCGTTAAAGGAGCCGCCCACATTAGTATTGTTCAACAGTACACTGAGATCATCAACATAGACATTAAACAACAAGGGTGACAGTATACCACCTTGTTTAACACCGTTGGTCACATGAAATTTGGATGAGGTGACATTGCCCCATCTAACAACCATAGACTGCCTTCTGTACCAGTATAGCAGGATGCTAACAATGTAAATAGGGATACCTCGATCGATCAATTTTCTGAACAAACCCCAGTGGTTAATCCTGTCAAAAGCTTTGCTAGCATCTAGGAACGTAGATAAATAAACGTAAATAAATAAACAAATAAAGAGACAAAGTCGCTGATTTCTTCCCATTAAAAGAACCTAATCAACAGCGATTGGCGCTCGTGACGGACCCCACGGGCTGAATTTCCACCCCCGTCAGAATCCCGTCGGAATGCCCCTTTAATCGGGTAGAACCGCTGTGCTCTATCTGAAGCTTCTGCCAAGCTAATACTGGTTAGCTTAACACTAGCCCCTGTGCGTCACCTAACTCCGACACGAAGCGGCTCAGTCCCCGGTGAGGGCTTACCGGACGAACCTACCGAGGCGGCGATTGGGAGCTCGAGCGCGGCGTTGGTGAGAGACGGGGGCCACCTGGATTCAGCAGGACAGCGGCCTGAATCGGAGCCCAATTTGCGAGGCCCAGCCGAGGAACTACCAGACTGACGGTGGTCGGTGACGGGGCCTAGCGGAAGAGCCACCCAGCCAGACGACAGCGAGCGACGGTGATCGGCCACCGATCGGCGGAGGTGATCGGTGGATTAGAGCTACGCCGGCGGAGTGCGACATAACTGGCGGTGACGGGGCCCAGCGGAGGAGCCACCCAGCCAGACGGCGACGAGTGGCTGTGATTGGTGGAGTCCGGCTGCGCCGGCGGTGTGCCACATAACTGGCCAGGTAGACGGAGGCAGGCGCCGGCGATAGCCTAGCCGGATTCTCTGTTTATTTCTATCCACAGGTCAGTAAAATGCCACCCAAAAAAGAGGAAATGGAAGAAATTAAAAAATCTCTGAACTTTGTGTTAGAAGAATTGGCCAAAATGACTAACCAACAGGCCAAAATAATAAACCTAATACAAGAGGTACAAGCCCTACATTCAATAATAAAAGAAAAAGACAAAAAAATTATGGACCTGGAGCAACACGGGCGTCTTTTGGAGCAACGCGTCGAGGATCTTGAACAAGGTTCTCGCATTGATGACCTAGTTATAAGTGGACTAGACATCAGATATCAGTCCTACGCCCATGCCGCAACAGGACTGAGTGGTGAACATGCTTCCATAAGTGAATCAATGTCCCTAGAAAACCAAGTGCTTCAGTTCCTTAATGATAAAGACATTAAGGTAGAAGCCAATACGATCTCAGCCTGTTATGCTTTACCGAAGAAAGATAACAAAACAAAGAAATCAATTGTGATGCGCTTTGTGAACAGGAGGGTGGAAAATGACATACTGAGGCAGGCCAAAAAACTAAAGGAAACTCAAGTTTACCTAAATGAACACCTGACAAAAAAAACCGCTGAATTAGCACGGCAGGCCCGGATGCTAAAAAAACAAAATAGGATACAGTCAACCTGGACAAGAAATTGTAGAATTTGGATTAAACTAAATGGAACACCTGAGCAAGCAAAAAGTATAATGATCAGAGATGCTACTGACTTAGATAAACACAAATGAACACTGTCTATGAAACACAGAGTGAGGAAACTCAAACTCTAAAAATATGCCACTATGCTGAACATAAACCACAAGAGATGGAGAATGATATTGATCCCGATAACCACTTTTTCAATAATATTCATAACCACTGTGAATATTACACTGAAAAACAATTCAAAAGTCAAGTGCAATTAGATGGTAAACTGTCAATAATACACTTCAATAGCAGAAGTCTTAACAAAAACTTCTCACAGATTCAGGACTATTTAAAACAGCTAAACAGAAAATTCACAGCCATTGCAGTCTCGGAAACCTGGCTTAATGAAGACCAGGCTCCCCTGATGGCAATAGAGGGATATCAGATGTTTAACATTAACAGATCTCAATGTATGTTGATGACCTATATAGATGTAAGCTTGTAAATGAAATGTCCTCAGCACTACCAGGGATTTTGGAATGTGTTACTGTTGAGATTGACCTAGACAAAACAAAAAATCTAATCATAAGCTGCATATACAGAACGCCGGGAACTTGCATTGAGACATTCAGAGATAAATTAGTCGAGCTGTACAATAATATTACTAGTAAGAAAATGGTAGCAATTTGTGGAGATTTCAATATTGACCTACTTAATCCACATCAACAAAATGTAGTTACAGAGTTCATGAACTCTATGTACAGCATGAGTCTATATCCCACAATAACACATCCCAGTAGAATCACAGTTCACTCTGCTACACTTATTGACAACCTGTTTGTCAATGTTCTCGATAAGAAAATAGAAAGTGGATTATTGATAAATGATATAAGCGACCACTTGCCAATCTTTGCACTTATCCATGGCCACACGGGGCCCAACCCAGAAAAAATCTCAAAATCGTTCAGACACAAATCACCAAACGCAATCAGTTCTTTTAAAGAGGACTTGCTGAAGCAAGACTGGACAGAAGTCTATGTATCAGATGTAAATGAAGCCTATGACACATTTATAAACATTGTAACCACTCTTTATGAAAAAAACTGCCCATTAGTTAAAAAAAAGCTTAAACACAAATTTGCTGACAAACCATGGTTAACCAAAGGACTACAAAAGGCGTGTAAAAAGAAAAATTTATTATATAAAGCTTTCATAAAGAAAAGGACAAAAGAAGCAGAGCAACGGTATAAAACATACAAAAATAAGTTAACATATATAATAAGATGCAGTAAAAGAGACTATTACAGTAAAGAACTGGAAAAAAACAAAGACAATATTAAAAATACATGGACAATAATCAACAGTATCCTTGGAAATAAAAGCAGAAATACTAGCTACCCAACTAATATTCCAAAAAATAATAAATCGACTCCGAATGTGAATATAGCTTCACCTGCAGATGAATTTAATAATTTTTTTGTTAACATTGGACCTAAACTGGCCCGAGAAATACCCACTACGGCGCCTACAGGTGATACAATATGCAATAACACTGCTGTAAAAGACACCATCTTCATAAAGAACACAGACGAAAGAGAGGTCATTGAAATTGTTAAATCGTTCAAAAGTAAAACATCTACTGACTGCGATGGTATTGACATGCTACTAGTCAAAACTGTTATCGAATGCATAGTGAAACCACTGACGTATATCTGTAACCTGTCTCTCCAATCAGGTATATTTCCCAATGCAATGAAAATAGCTAAAGTAATTCCGATTTACAAGACAGGCGACAGAGGGGAACTCTCCAACTACAGACCAATTTCACTATTACCGCAATTTTCCAAGATACTTGAAAAAATATTCTATGAGAGAATTGACAACTTCATACTGAAGAATGATTTATTGTGTGAGCAGCAATATGGGTTCAGACACAAAAGGACAACAGCATATGCCTTAATGGAATTTACAGAAAAAATATCAACAGCCATTGAAAATAAAGAGTATTCAGTTGGAGTATTCCTGGATCTTAAAAAAGCATTTGATACAGTAGATCACAATCTATTATTAAAGAAACTACAAAATTGTGGTATTAGAGGGGTAGCACTGTCCTGGTTAAGTAGTTACTTAAAGAATAGATATCAGTTTGCATGTGTTAACAGCAAAAACTCAGAGTTACTGAAGGTCACCTGTGGAGTCCCACAGGGTTCAGTTTTGGGACCATTATTATTCAATATGTATATAAATGATATATGTAAAGTTTCAGAAAAAATGGACTTAATATTGTTTGCTGATGACACTAATCTGCTATGCAGTGGAAACAATTTGGAACAACTTCTGGATACACTCGGAAAGGAATTAGGAAAGCTGAAACTGTGGTTTGATTCAAACAAATTAACGCTCAATTTAAGCAAGACAAAATTTATAGTCTTTAACAACCATCACAACTACCCAGTACCCAAACTCAGTGTAAATGGTGTAGAGATTGAAAGGGTATCCGAAACTAAATTCCTTGGAGTAATAATAGATAACAAACTGTGTTGGAAGCCACATATTAATTATATAAAAGGTAAAGTATCCAAATCAATTGCAATATTACACAGAGTGAAAAATTTGCTGAATCAACCCACACTATACACCTTGTACCATTCATTAATACTCCCATACATGACATATTGTAATGAAGTATGGGGAAATACATATAAAACAAACATATATCCACTCTTTATGCTTCAAAAGAGAGCTATTAGAATAATCAACAAAGCAGCTTACAGGGAACCAACAAACCCACTTTTTCTTAAACAAAAAACTCTCAAGTTGAAAGATCTGATTGACTTTAAAACCGCAATAATAATGTTCAAAGTGAAGAATCTATCACTGCCCGCAAATATCCAAAAGTTGTTCCAAACAAGGGAGAAACGATATCACTTCAGAGGAACATGTATATTTCAAAAGCCTACAGTGAGAACAACCACCAAGCAACACTGTATTTCAGTGCAAGGAGTCAGATTATGGAACGATTTTGGACCTGAATTAAAATCATGTACAAAGCTTGGACAATTTAAACAAAAACTAAAGGAAGAAATACTCCAAACATATTTACAAGACGACATGTAAACTCACATAAGGATTGACATTTCCAGCCTGTGTTGTGTTGTAGCTTAGTTTTTTCTTTTTTTCTTTTTTTCTCTGTGACACTATGTCTTAGATTTGTTTTTGAATAGTAACCGCTTAACTTAGACTAGCTCAGTTTTCTTTTTCTCTCAGTCACATTTTGTCTTAGCCTTGTTTTAAATTGTGATCGCTCTTGTCTTGTTTTCTCTTTTTTCTCCTTTGAATTCTTGGATGGAATATGGGTGGGCAATATAAGCTGCGGCTTCAGCCATCACCCATTTCGGATAACTCACGTGGAATTGTATAGTAGAAGGAGTCTTTGTCTAATTTGACCTTGTTGTTATATTATACAGTTTCTTTTAACCTGTAATGTACTATCCGAAATAAATAAAATTCATTCATTCATTCATTCATTCATTCATAAACGTAACTTTCAACTCCCTCCAAAGATTTTCTATGGGGTTGAGATCTGGAGACTGGCTAGGCCACTCCAGGACCTTGAAATGCTTCTTACGAAGCCACTCCTTCATTGCCCGGGCGGTGTGTTTGGGATCATTGTCATGCTGAAAGACCCAGCCACGTTTCATCTTCAATGCCCTTGCTGATGGAAGGAGGTTTTCACTCAAAATCTCACGATACATGGCCCCATTCATTCTTTCCTTTACACGGATCAGTCATCCTGGTCCCTTTGCAGAAAAACAGCCCCAAAGCATGATGTTTGCACCCCCATGCTTCACAGTAGATATGGTGTTCTTTCTCCTCCAAACACGACAAGTTGAGTTTTTACCAAAAAGTTCTATTTTGGTTTCATCTGACCATATGACATTATCCCAATCCTCTTCTGGATCATCCAAATGCTCTCTAGCAAACTTCAGACGGGCCTGGACGTGAACTGGCTTAAGCAGGGGGACACGTCTGGCACTGCAGGATTTGAGTCCCTGGTGGCGTAGTGTGTTACTGATGGCAACCTTTGTTACTTTGGTCACAGCTCTCTGCAGGTCATTCACTAGGTCCCCCCGTGTGGTTCTGGGACTTTTGCTCAGCGTTCTCGTGATCATTTTGACCCTACAGGGTGAGATCTTGCGTGGAGCCCCAGATTGAGGGAGATTATCAGTGGTCTTGTATGTCTTCCATTTTCTAATAATTGCTCCCACAGTTGATTTCTTCACACCAAGCTGCTTACCTATTGCAGATTCAGTCTTCCCAGCCTGGTGCAGGTCTACAATTTTGTTTCTGGTGTCCTTTGACAGCTCTTTGGTCTTGGCCATAGTGGAGTTTGGAGTCTGACTGTTTGAGGTTGTGGACAGGTGTCTTTTATACTGATAATGAGTTCAAACAGGTGCCATTAATACAGGTAACGAGTGGAGGACAGAGGAGCCTCTTAAAGAAGAAGTTACATGTCTGTGAGAGCCAGAAATCTTGCTTGTTTGTAGGTGATCAAATACTTATTTTTCCAAGGAATTTACCAATTAATTCATTAAAAATCCTTCAATGTGATTTTCTGGATTTTTTTTCCCCCATTTTGTCTCTCATAGTTGAAGTATACCTATGATGAAAATTGGAGACCTCTCTCATCTTTTAAGTGGGAGAACGTGCACAATGGGTGGCTGACAAAATACTTTTTTGCCCCACTGTATAGGGGCGGGACAATTACAAGGACACAAGACAGCAGGGAGACAATCAAGGCTAAACAGTTACACATGAGGGAAAGTGGCTGCAGGTATGTAAACATGAGGGACTGGAGACAACAGGTAGATAAATCTACACACAGACCCAAAACCAAACAAAGGACAAGACCGAGGGCAGTGAGAAGACCAAGATCACTGTGAACACAAACATACAACACAAAAGACAAGGCAGGGAAAATCATAACAGAGCTCAAGACTAAAATAATAAACATGATGGCTTATATACTAAGACAGAGACAAAAATAATAACATAGTGAAAACCAGAACAAAGGACAAGGCATGGAAAAATAAGGCAAAACTACAGCAATAATAATAATAATAATAATAATAATAATAATACACAGAAGGCAATAATGACGATACTGATAACAGGGGATGACAAAACATGATTAAAGACACCAAGGATAATACTAATGACAACAGGGGATGAGCACAGCGGGCCAGGGGAAACACAGAAGACACGTAATGCAAATAATAATAATAATAATAATAATAATAATAATAATAATAATAATAATAATAATAATAATAATAATAATAACCAAATTACAAAAGACAACCACAAAACAACAACAGGAGATGGCATAAAAAACCAAGAATGATCGTGACACATTGGTAGGAAGACCTTATGGCTTTCGGCACATTTTGTTTGCAAAAATGTTACACAAATGACGTACTTCTGCCTTATGAGTGCCTCACTACTGCCCTACGTACACTATATTAATCTCCGTATGAACGGGGATTCATGTGGCATTTCCCATGACCACTGTAAGGGGTCCTATAGAACAGCTTAAAGTATTGTTAAGGCATACTTATGGCCAATATTTTGCATAGTTCTTATGTTGTTCCTATGGCATTGTACGGCCGCCCTACGATGAGGGGTTTTCGTGGGGTGTTCGTAGAAATCTTGGACAAGACCATCAACCTGGCCATGAACTTGGATTCTCCTATGGCTGCCTTAAGAAGATCGTACGAAATGACCCAAAATCATTCATACGGTGTTCACAGCCGTCCATGAGGGTATTTGTGACCGTAGCTTAACACACATGCTAGATGACTGGTGCACTTGAAGAATACAAATATAGTGAGTGACAGTTTACTGAGTAATGTAGACTCAAATCAGATTAAGATTCTTCCACTGTCAAATATGTTTACATGTACACAGTTCAACAGATGCATCTCAAAAATGAGAATGTCATGAAAATTTTCATGAATTTTTCATAGTTTAATTCTAAAAGTAAACTTTCATGTATTTTGTGTTTCTTACAAGGGGAATGACAAAAGGTCAGGCACTGGCTTGCTTGCTACCGGATAACCATGAAAACCAGTACTACCTGTCTCATGGGTCGGGCCGTTGGCAACTCAACCGGCATCCCCGCCATTCTGAGGGCATGGAGGGTGAAACAGGGCATCCTGGCAGAACTAAAAACAATATCTGCCACAGGTCTGTGGTGGACCACTCCCAGTTACACGGGGTGAGACTGGACATCCTGGCAGATAAACACATCTGTCGCAAGGTCTGTGGTGGACTGTGCCAGTCGGTTCATTGTGACATGCACTACACAAAGAGCAGAGATAAGCAAACCTATCATCTGGTCAGTCACTGCAACAGATACTGGAGTCAGTTTGTCTTGGCTTGAGCTTGCCACTGATAATACCTTTATCTGCCAAGAATGTGCCGCTAGTCCAGCAAAAGCTAGCAGCACTCAAATACTTTGCAAGCAGTTTCATGAAATGGTCAATCAGAAAGCAACTCATACCGGCTTGGACGTCGCCTGGGCTTACAAGGTCCGCACTGATCTGTTCACACTCCGACAGGCAGCGAAAAGTAAGCTAGGAGCAGGAAGACAAAAGAAGAGGAAAACAGCAGCCTTGTGTGTAGCAGAATGGAATGTACACACTCTGTTGGACAGAACAACATCACAGCGCCCAGAAAGACAGACCGTGCTTGTGGCCCTGGAAATGAACAGGTACAATGTAGACATAACTGCACTTAGTGAAACAAGATTGCCTGGATATGACAGCTTGGAAGACCATGGGTACATCTTCTTTTGTACAGCAGTGGCTCAGGAGGTAGAGCAAGTCGTCCAATAACCACATGGTTGGCGGTATGAATCCTGCTCTCCCCAGATATCCTGCTGTTGTGTCCCTGGGCAAGAAACTTCACCCCCAATTGCTCCTGGTGGGTCTGGAAGCGCCATGTTAGGCAGCATGCCGACATCAGTGTGTGAATGTGAGTGTGAATGGGTGGATGGCAGGATCTGTAAAGCGCTTTGGTCATCAAGAGATGAGAATAAAAGCGCTATATAAGTGAATACCATTTACCATTTTTTCTTTTGGAGTGGGAGATCAACTCAAGAAAGGACAAGCAGGAGTGGGCTTTGCAGTTAGAAAGGAGATAGTAGCAATGCTTGATGAGGAACAGGTGCCAATCAACGACAGAATAATGACTATGAGAATCCCACTACAGCAGAAGATGTATGCCACACTCATCAGTGTATATGCCCCAACAATGACCAACACAGAGGAGGTGAAGGAAGAGTTCTACAGTGATTTTCGTGAGACTATCAGGCATGTACCGACTGATGACAGGCTGATACTCGGAGATTTTAATGCCAGAGTTGGTTCGGACACTGAAAATGGAAAGGAGTGCTAGGCAGTCATGGAGTAGGCAAGTGCAATGCTAATGGAGAACTTCTACTTGCACTATGTTCAGAGTACAACCTTGTGATAACCAACATTCTATTTAAGCACAAGGACATACACACAAGAAGACATGGATGCACCCAAGATCCAAGCACTGGCACTTATTAGACTACATCATAGTCAGGCAGAGAGACAGAAGGGATGTATTGGACACCAGAGCAATGAGAGGAGCAGACTGTGGTACTGATCATGTTATGCTGAGATCTAGATTAAGGATTTGGAGACGAAAACAGCACTGCAGGACGGGTGCAAAGCCCCCACGGAAGCTAAACACTAGTGCACTGAAAGGCCAAAAGAAGCAGGAACAACTTACACAGGAAATGGATGAAAACTTGAAAGACTGGGACAGCAACAACTCAAGAGAATGACATAGAAGAGAAATAGCCAACACTGAAGGATACGGTGTATCAGACTGCGAGTGATGTATTAGGCCACCCTGAGAGGAAACATCAAGATTGGTTTGATAAGCATGATGAACACCTGAAGAAACTACTAGAAGCGAGGAATACAGCTAGGCAGGAAAACATACAGTGTAACACAAGGTCAAAGAAGAAGAAATACTCAAAGGCTCAGCGTGAGCTACAGAAGTACACCAGAGAGATGGAAGTCCAACTCGTGGGATGAAAAAGCGGAGGAACTTCAAACTGCAGCAGACAGAAAGGACATGAAAACATTCTTCACAGGTTTGAGAGAAATCTACGGCCCTAAACCATGAGGATTGATCCAACTAAAGGCTATGGATGGTGAAATCGTTTTGCAGGAGAAAGACAAGATCCTGGACAGATTTGCAGACCACTTTGACCAACTACTAAACAACCCTGGAGATCTCACTGAAGAGGCTAAAGAAGCTCTAGTGCAGTGACCAGCTGTATCAAGTCTGGATGTACCACCAAATTTTGATGAACTAATGGCAGCTATCAGGACAACACAGGATGGTAAAGCTCCAGGAAGGGATGGAATTCCAGCAGAAGTGTGGAAATTTGGTGGTGTTCACCTGACCAACTGCCTGCACAAGCTCATCCAAGAGATATGGGATGCCCAGAAAGTACCTCAAGACTTGAAGGATGCAAGTATTGTGCCTTTGTTCAAGAAAGGTGACAGGAAAGATTGTGGAAATTACTGAGGTATATCACTGCTAGCCACTGTTGGTAAGATTCTCTCACGTGTACTACTGAACAGACTCAATGAACACATCTCATAGAATGTACTACCAGAAACCCAGTGCAGCTTTAGAAGTGGAAGAAGCACAATGGACATGATTTTCTGCTTGAAACAGGTTCAATAAAAGTGTATCGAACAGAACATGCCGCTTTATGTAGTCTTCATAGACTTCAGTAAAGCCTTTGATACTGTTTCACGACAAGGACTTTGGCAGGTACTCAAGAAATATGGCTGTACAGAGAAGTTTGTCAGCCTGATTAAGGCACTCCATACAGGTATGCAAGCAAACGTGGCAATGAGTGGTTTAGTATCTAAAGACTTTTCAGTAAGCAACGGGGTGAAACAAGGGTGTGTGCTGGCACCTACACTCTTCTCGCTATATCTGGCAGCCATGCTTGAGGTGGCCTTCAAAGACACTTCAGAAGGAGTATACATTCAAACAAGGAAAGAAGCAGACTTGTTCAATGTGGCACAGTTTAAAGCCAAGAGTAAGACATCGATAAAGGTAGTAAGAGAAATGCTCTTTGTCAACGACAGTGCTTTAGTTGCACACAGTGTGGAAGATATGCAATCTTTAGTGGAGAAATTTGCAAGAGCAGCTAGCCAGTTCAGCCTCAAAATCAACATCAAGAAGACAGAGTGCCTTTATCAACCACCAAAGTTCCAATTATCAACATCACTACCAGAAGAGATCAGCATTGGTACAGAGCCACTAGTCAAGTGCAAGACTTTCAAGTATCTAGGGAGTACTGTTTCAGAGAATGCTAGGCTGGAGGATGAACTATCTCTCAGAATGGGAAGAGCAAGTGCTGTGTTTGGAAACTTGAGGAAGAGACTGTGGAACAATCGACATGTGTCTATCCGTGTGAAATGCAATATGAAATCACAACATTCAATAGGAGAAGTTAAATTTATATCAATAGATTTGCAGGTATTTAAGAAAATTATGTGTTGGAAAATATTTGCAGACTATTGTAAAGAAAAGATATCATGTTTATAAGAAAAAAGGTAAACTGATAAGATAAGATAAGATAAGATAAGCCTTTATTAGTCCCACAATGGGGAAATTCCAGGATTGCAACAGCACAGGGATAGCAACACTCAGAGCAACACTCAGAAGGCAAGAAAAAAACAAGAGCAGCGAGTACACATATGTACATATAAATATAAATATATAGATATAGCTAGATGGAATAAATATATAAATATATAAACACAGTGCGGCGCATTGTAGCTAGATGGAATAAATATATGAATATATAAACACACACAGTGCGGAGCATTGTAGCTAGATGGAATAAATATGTAAATATATAAACACACACAGTGCGGAGCATTGTAGCTAGATGGAATAAATATATGAATATATAAACACACACAGTGTGGAGCATTGTAGCTAGATGGAATAAATGTATGAGTATATAAACACACACAGTGCGGAGCATTGTAGCTAAATGGAATAAATATGTAAATATATAAACACACAGTGCGGAGCATTGTAGCTAGATGGAATAAATATATGAATATATAAACACACAGTGCGGAGCATTGTAGCTAGATGGAATAAATATGTAAATATATAAACACACACAGTGCGGAGCATTGTAGCTAGATGGAATAAATATGTAAATATATAAACACACACAGTGTGGAGCATTGTCGCTAGATGGAATAAATATATAAATATATAAACACACACAGTGTGGAGCATTGTAGCTAGATGGAATGAAACAGCATAACGGTCTACTTAGTTATCCTACATGGTATGATTATGTACCCATACATATTGTCACCGTCCATAGCGGTGTATGCAAGCAAACGTGGCAATGAGTGGTTTAGTATCTAAAGACTTTTCAGTAAGCAACGGGGTGAAACAAGGGTGTGTGCTGGCACCTACACTCTTCTCGCTATATCTGGCAGCCATGCTTGAGGTGGCCTTCAAAGACACTTCAGAAGGAGTATACATTCAAACAAGGAAAGAAGCAGACTTGTTCAATGTGGCACAGTTTAAAGCCAAGAGTAAGACATCGATAAAGGTAGTAAGAGAAATGCTCTTTGTCAACGACAGTGCTTTAGTTGCACACAGTGTGGAAGATATGCAATCTTTAGTGGAGAAATTTGCAAGAGCAGCTAGCCAGTTCAGCCTCAAAATCAACATCAAGAAGACAGAGTGCCTTTATCAACCACCAAAGTTCCAATTATCAACATCACTACCAGAAGAGATCAGCATTGGTACAGAGCCACTAGTCAAGTGCAAGACTTTCAAGTATCTAGGGAGTACTGTTTCAGAGAATGCTAGGCTGGAGGATGAACTATCTCTCAGAATGGGAAGAGCAAGTGCTGTGTTTGGAAACTTGAGGAAGAGACTGTGGAACAATCGACATGTGTCTATCCGTGTGAAATGCAATATGTACAGAGCGACAGTACTGGCTACTCTATTGTACAGTGCTGAAACTTGGACTGTCTACAGAGTGCAAGTGAAGAAACTCCACGCGTACATGATGAGACACCTTTGAGCCATAATGAACATCTCATGGAAAGACAAGATAACCAACATATAAGTGTTGAAACGAGCTGGTCTACCATCAATGGAGGACATGCTAATACAGATGAACCTGAGATGGCTCAGACATGTTGAGAGGATGGACCACCAGCGTCTCCCTCGGCAGTTACTCTACTCACAGTTATGCAAGGGCAAACGCAATCAGGGTAGACCAAGGCTCAGACTTAAAGAGACTGTAAAAAGAAATTTGAAGAAGTTGGACATAGACAGGAGTTCCTGGCAGTGGAAGGCTAAGGACAGAGCTGTGTGGAGGAATCTGATCAGACCTAAATGAAACAGTCATTGTCGCCCACGACAGACTGCTATGATGATGATGATGGCAAGGGAAATATTTCAAACCTTTTTTGTTTTGATTTTATGTTACGATTCATAGCTTATGAAAACCCAAACTCTAGATATCAAATTATTAGAATAATTCATTTTGAGTTTGAGATAATTACTTTTCAAACAGTTTGAATATCACATATCTCCCTGACCAGTTCAGTTCACACAAACCACAATCATGGGAAAGATTACAAGACAGTCATCAACACACTCCACAAAGAGACTAAGCCACAGAAGATCATTGTGAAAAGGCTGACTGTTCAAAGAGTCCTTTATCAAAGCATTTTAATGAAAAGCTAACTGGAAGAAAAAACTTGTAGAAAAAGGTCCACACCCAACAGGGATGACTATATCCTTTTGAAGAGCCAAGGTGAATCCAAGAAAATCCAAGGTGTTTCAAGTCCAGTGTGAGGTATCTGCAGTCTCTGATGATTTGGTGTGCCATATCATCTGCTAGTGTTGATCCACTGTGTTTCATCAAGTCCAAAGTCAATGCTACTGTCAACCAGGAAATTTTAGAGCATGCATGCTTCCATCTGCTGAAAAGATTTTTGGAGTTGCCGATTTCCTTTTCCAGCAGGACTTGGCATCAGCCCACAGCACCAACATTAGTATGAAAAGGTTAACTGACTATAATATTACTGTGCTTGACTGGCCAACCAACTCACCTGATATGAACCCCATAGATTCTTTATGGAGTATAATCAAGAAAAAGATGGAAAAACACCTGGCCCAACAATACAGATGAGCTGAAAGCTGCTGTCAAAGCAACTTGGGTTTCAATAATACCTCCGCAGTGCCATAAGCTGACCGCCTCCATACCACACCACGATAATGCAGTAATTCATGGTAAAGGAGCCATAACCGAGTATTGAGCGTATAAATGAACATACTTTTCAGAAGTTAGAAGCAAAAGGTATTGAAATATTTCCCTTGTTACCTCCGCCAGGCCGAAAAGGCCTGGAGGAGGTTATGTTTTTGCCAGGGTTTGCGTGTTTGTCTGTCTGTCTGTTGGTTAGCAAGATAACTCAAAAAGTCTTGGACGGATTTCCATGAAACTTTCAGGCGTTGTTGGAAATGGTACAAGGAAGAACTGATTAAATTTTGGGGATGATCCGCATCACCGTCTGCATACAGGAATTTTTTAAAGCATTTTTCCACACTGTGACATATGGCCATTTTCAACATGTGCGCAGGCGCAATGGACGGCGCTGGGCGTCGTGTCTGACCAACACAAACTCCGCCTTCTTCAACGTTGTAGCCACAAAAGCATGCGGAAAACACTGCTGGCCTGGGCCCGCCAGCCATAGGCGCTGCGCACATTGCGCTGGTCGTCGTGTCTGACCAACACAAACTCCGCGTTCTTCAACGTCTTAGGCACAAAAGCACGCGGAAAACACTGCTGGCCTGGCCCCGCCAGCGTGCCTGTTTTTGCGCCACGCTGCAAAACCTGACACGGACACCTGTCCGCCGCCCGATTATTTGCCACAAATTCCCCGCCCAGCTATAGGCGCTGCGTAAAAACGACCTCTCTGCTGGGGAAAATTCTACATTCTGTTTTGCCGCCGAGCGCAACCCCAATATAATATAAAACCCACGGCAACCTGTCTAACCAATCTGCATCCGTCAGTGGAGGAGATGGACACACCAACACTTCAGTTTATTACCTCCGCCAAGGAGGCAATGCTTTTACAACCGTAAAACGGGGCTATAAGGGACGGCGGGGTAATATGGGACACTTTTCTAAATGTAATTCTGCTTTTTTAATTTTGCTTCCGCCTAGATTTGATGAACGATTCATGGATATTTGACAATAACAACACAACTCAGCGTCCTGCTCAAAATAAAAAAAGCAGAATTACATTTAAAACATTTCCCACAAAAGTGTCCCTTATCAACCCGCCGTCCCTTATAGCCCCGTTTTACACTACTGAACCACTAATCCTATCACTATCACATTGATTGTCATTCATTAATTGTCTGTTTATTGCACTGTCCACGTCAAATAAACAAATAATCATTGTGAATCCAATTGCTAGTCATATCTTTTCATGCTCAGGGAATCTGAAAACGTACACACAAACACTGTATGGGGGGAACTGTGCCGCTTGGCGGAGGTCTGCGCTCTCCGAGTGCTTTTCTAGTTAGGATTATGAAATGTATGCAATATTATTTTTTGAAATTAAACCATGAAAACTGAATAAAAATTTTAAATGATATTTGATTTTTTGGAGACGCACCTGTGGGTTTGAAGATACTCTTCATGGATCTTATGAAACTGCAAGCAGTTTAATTGTTAAAAGGAGTCCAACACAATTTATGTAGAGGTTGACATGATTATGTATAAGACACAGACAACGGACTCAGATAGCAAGTTAAACAATGATTTATTTGTGCACCAGTGATTATGATGGTGGAGAGTCTGACAACCGGGTTAGAGGGCTGCAAGCTGTGGGATTCCGCCAATGATCCTCATTCCTCTCCTGGCTGTCGTTGTCTGTAAGTGATGATGAGTTCCCAGTGCAGATATGTACAGTGCTGGTGCATAATTTTCCACGGCTGTGGTAACTTTAGGGAAAAACGGAACAGTCAATTGAGTGTCCACTTACTGGAGATGATGGTTGTATGATGATGGTTCCTCTGCCGGGAGAAATGAATCCAAATCCGCCAGAGAGGATGATCCCTGGTCTACCAGGAGGGAGGTCCACCTGTGCACAGGTTAGCCTAGGAAACACAAGATGGAAAATGGAGCAGAGAGCAGATGAGGATAATTGCTTACAAAAGTCTCACGTTGGAGGAGAAGGTAAAACTGCAACTGTGAAGAGCTGTCCTCTGTAGCATTCTGTAGTCAACCGCCCCCATGCTGAAGTGAAGCTCTGCTCTATTTAAAGGTAGTCTTAATTAGGAGCGTCTGGTGGAGCTGCAGCAGCTGTGGAGCATGAGAGTAATTACAGGGACAAGACAAAGAGTGCAGCCAGAATCACAACAGACCCCCCCCCCCCACTCAAGGGACACCTCCTGGCGCCCGGCCCTTCTTCTTGGGTGAGCACGGTGAAATACCGGTCCATCTGAGCATCAGTGATGAAGGTCCTAGGAACCCAAGACCTCTCCTCCAGGTCATATCCCACCCAGTCGATCAAATACTGGAAACCCCGTCCTCTGCGTTGGACATCCAGGATACGGTTGATTTTATAGACTGGGCCCCCATCAACCATTTCAGGAGGTGGTAGTGGCTTGGAGGGCGGGCAGAGGGGACTGGTGGAAACGGGTTTCACCTGTGAGACATGGAAGGTAAGGCAGATACAGAGTGCTGGGGGAAGAGCAAGGCGTACTGAAGCAGGGTTAATAATTTTGGAGATAGGAAAAGGACCAATGAAGTGTGGAGAAAGCTTTCTACAGTCTGTCTTCAAATTGATAGAACTAGTGGACAACCATACCTTTTGCCCCACACAGTAGGTGGGGGCCGGGGTCCTCTGTCAGTTGGTGATCTTGGAATTCTGATCGATGGTGTGGCGGAGGGCAGCTCTGGTAGCCCTCCAAAAACGGCAACAGCGTCCGATATGCGCCTGGATGGATGGTACAGTGACTTCTTCTTCCGAGGTGGGGAACAGAGGTGGGTTGTACCCTAAAGAGGCCTCAAAAGGAGAGAGGCTCGTGGCGTGGAGGTCGCAGAGTTATGAGCATACTCAATCCATGGTAAATATGAGCTCCATGAAGCTGGATTGGTAGCCGTGATGCACCTCAGGGCTGCCTCCAATTCCTGATTAGCCCACTCACATTGATCATTACTCTGGGGGTGGTACCCTGAAGACAAGCTAACCGTGGCTCCAATAAGCTTGCAAAAGGATCGCCAAACCTGGGAAATGAACTGGGGACCCCAGTCCGAAACCATGTCAATGGGGATACTGTGGAGGCGGACAACATGGAGGACAAAAAGGTCAGCTGTTTCTCTGACCGAGGGGAGCTTACTCAGAGGAATAAAGTGTGCAGCCTTCGAGAACCATCCACAGTGGTGAGGATGACTGTGTGGCCAGCCGAGGGGGGAAGTCCCGTAATAAAATCTAAGGCTACGTGAGACCAAGACCTGCTGGGAATGGGCAAAGGGTGCAGCAGTCCAGCAGGAAGAGGCAGATGGGGATTTGCCAGTCGAGCACATGCCTTAACATAGTCATTAACGTCCCTCCTCATAGATGCCCACCAAAATCTCCTCTGGAGGTGAGAGAGAGTATGAGAAACCCCAGGATGACAAGTGATCTTGCTTTTGTGCAACAAGTCAATGACGGCCCCCGAAGAGAGGAAGGGATGTACAGCCGACCCATATGACCGCCCCCCCCCCCCAGGGTCAGGCTCAGTCCTTTGGGCTCTTCTGACCCTCTCCTTGATCTCCCATGAGAACGCTCCCACGACGCACGATGGAGGGAGGATGGAATGCAGCTTGAGTGAAGGTCTGTCGACAGCAAACTGCCTGGAGAGGGCATGCGGCTTGATGTTTTTAGAGCCTGGGCGGTAGGTAATAGTGAATCTGAACCTGTCAAAGAATAAGGACCAATGAGCCTGTCTGGAGTTTAGGCATTTAGCAGACCTCAGGTACTCCAAGTTCTTATGGTTTGTCCAAACCACAAATGGCTGAATGGCCCCCCTCCAGTAAGTGACGCCACTCCTCCAGGGTGAGTTTGACGGCCAACAGCTCTCGATCACCAACATCATAATTCCTCTTGGCTGGGCAAAGGCACAGAGAAAAATATGCACATGGATGGACCTTATGGCTGGTGCCCGAGCGCTGTGACAGAACTGCCCCCACCCCGGAGTTGAAGGCGTCCACCTCCACAATGAACTGCAGCTCTGAGTCCACCTGGGCAAGGATGGGAGCAGAAGAAAACAAGGTTTTAAGGTTAGTGAAGGCTTGGCTGGCCTTGTCAGACCACCTGAATGGGATTTTAGTGGAGGTGAGTTTGGTGAGGGGCTGGGCTACCATGCTATAGTTCCAAATGATTGTTGTCAGGTGAGAGAGGAAGTTTTCTCTCTCCTCTACTGGTAAGATGTAGCCCAGTACAACCTGTCGCATTAAGGGAGGAGGTGTGTCCCCCTTGGGCTGGGCCCAAATGTGAGGCACGCAGGCCCACTGGTGCGTGGATACGCCCTGGTGCCACACAAAACAACCCCCAGCTATGGGTAAATAGCACCACTGCCTTGTGGTCGTCACGGGAGTGACAAAGGCTAAGGGAGACAACCCCTACAGAAAATCTGGAGTGGAGCCCTGAAGGCGGTTGGTCTTCGTGTAGTGGGACCTCCCGGCAATTCCTGTAGCCAAGTTGGTACCAACTGTATTGGCTAGTCCCTTCCATTGGACACTACCAGCAAGGCCGAGGAGGAGGATCTGTCAACTGGGCATCTCAGTTTCTCCACAACTTCGCCCTGGCCTGTGCCCTGGAGAGGTCTCTCCAGTGCCGCCTTCTGCGGCAGCTCAAAACGGGGAGACGCAGTTACTGGTTAAAAGTCCAGAGCAAATTGGCGTAAGCTCGGGCGCCTAGGGCCGTCTCCCAACGGTGGGAGGGATCGTCATGTCCCACTGGCCAGCTACCGCCCGCCTTTAGCTGGGCAGCCCCCAGTCAGTAAGGTGCTGGCCCGTCACAGTCCGCTTACTTCAAAGGGTGCTTGAAGTGTAGGCCAAAAGCTGAATCACGGACTGTTATCATTGCACCAGCTAATATCAAGAAACCAAAGCCGCCAGCGCTGAGTCTGGCAACCTGGAACGTCAGAACAATGTGTCCTTGCCTCTCTGACGACCTCCAGCAAATCAACGACGCCAGGAAAACTGCTATCATCGACCGCGAGCCGAGGAGGCTCAATATTGACATTGCAGCACTGCAAGAGACGCGACTCCCGGGCAGCGGCAGCTTGGAGGAGAAGAACTATACGTTTTTCTGGCAGGGACAGGAGCCTGACGAGTATTGCCTGTACGGTGTTGGATTCGCTGTTCGAAACTCCCTTCTGTCCTCTATTGAACCACCGTCTTCAGGCACTCCACGAGTCCTCTCTCTCCGTCTCATAACCTCCTCTGGACCAGCTAATATCCTTAGCGCCTATGCTCCGACGCTCTGCTCTTCAACTGAGGTGAAAGATGCATTCTACGAGGCGCTCAAAACCAGGATCCAGCAGATCCCTGCCAAGGAGCACCTGTTTCTGCTCAGTGACTTTAACGCACGGATAGGGGCAGATCATGACTCCTGGCCCCGCTGCATTGGCCGCTTCGGCATCGGCAAGCTCAACGAGAACGGTCAACGCCTTCTTGAACTCCGCTCCTTTCATGACCTCTGTCTGACCAACACATTCTTCTCCACCAAGCCCTGTCACTGAGTGTCCTGGAGACATCCAAGGTCTCGCCACTGGCATCAGCTGGACTTCGTCATCACCAGGAGATCCCTGCTGAACCGAGTGCTGGTCACGCGCAGTTTCCACAGCGCTGACTGTGACTCCGACCATTCCCTGGTCGCCACCAAGGTACGTCTCTGCCTCAGACGTGTCAACCGCTCCAAGCAGAAACCCCGACCCGGCATCAACACAGCTATGATTACAGTACCTGAACTGCGGGAACGCTATGCTAAAGTCATAAATGAAGCCCTGGCGGACTGTCCCACCGATTGTGCTTCTGCAAGGTGGAACCACATCCGTGAGGCTGTGTTTGAGACCGTCATAGGTACCTTTGGGAAAAAGGTGGGGAAGAGTGTGGATTGGTTTGAAGCTGGAGCCGCTGAGATGGAAACTGCAATCGCCGCCAAACGTGCAGCCCTAATTGCCCACAAGAAGGAGCCCCCCCCCCCCCCCCCCCCCCCCCCCCCCCCCCCCCCCCCCCCCCCCCCCCCCCCCCCCCCCCCCCCCCCCCCCCCCCCCCCCCCCCCCCCCCCCCCCCCCCCCCCCCCCCCCCCCCCCCACCCCCCCCCCCCCCCCCCCCCCACCCCCCCCCCCCCCCCCCCCCCCCCCCCCCCCCCCCCCCCCCCCCACCCCCCCCCCCCCCCCCCCCCCCCCCCCCCCCCCCCCCCCCCCCCCCCCCCCCCCCCCCCCCCCCCCCCCCCCACCCCCCCCCCCCCCCCCCCCCCCCCCCCCCCCCCCCCCCCCCCCCCCCCCCCCCCCCCCCCCCCCCCCCCCCCCCCCACCCCCCCCCCCCCCCCCCCCCCCCCCCCCCCCCCCCCCCCCCCCCCCCCCCCCCCCCCCCCCCCCCCCCCCCCCCCCCCCCCCCCCCCCCCCCCCCCCCCCCCCCCCCCCCCCCCCCCCCCCCCCCCCCCCCCCCCCCACCCCCCCCCCCCCCCCCCCCCCCCCCCCCCCCCCCCCCCCCACCCCCCCCCCCCCCCCCCCCCCCCCCCCCCCCCCCCCCCCCCCCCCCCCCCCCCCCCCCCCCCCCCCCCCCCCCCCCCCCACCCCCCCCCCCCCCCCCCCCCCCCCCCCCCCCCCCCCCCCCCCCCCCCCCCCCCCCCCCCCCCCCCCCCCCCCCCCCCCCCCCCCCCCCCCCCCCCCCCCCCCCCCCCCCCCCCCCCCCCCCCCCCCCCCCCCCCCCCCCCCCCCCCACCCCCCCCCCCCCCCCCCCCCCCCCCCCCCCCCCCCCCCCCCCCCCCCCCCCCCCCCCCCCCCCCCCCCCCCCCCCCCCCCCCCCCCCCCCCCCCCCCCCCCCCCCCCCCCCCCCCCCCCCCCCCCCCCCCCCCCCCCCCCCCCCCCCCCCCCCCCCCCCCCCCCCCCCCCCCCCCCCCCCCCCCCCCCCCCCCCCCCCCCCCCCCCCCCCCCCCCCCCCCCCCCCCCCCCCCCCCCCCCCCCCCCCCCCCCCCCCCCCCCCCCCCCCCCCCCCCCCCCCCCCCCCCCCCCCCCCCCCCCCCCCCCCCCCCCCCCCCCCCCCCCCCCCCCCCCCCCCCCCCCCCCCCCCCCCCCCCCCCCCCCCCCCCCCCCCCCCCCCCCCCCCCCCACCCCCCCCCCCCCCACCCCCCCCCCCCCCCCCCCCCCCCCCCCCCCCCCCCCCCCCCCCCCCCCCCCCCCCCCCCCCCAGCCCCCCCCCCCCCCCCCCCCCCCCCCCCCCCCCCCCCCCCCCCCCCCCCCCCCCCCCCCCCCCCCCCCCCCCCCCCCCCCCACCCCCCCCCCCCCCCCCCCCCCCCCCCCCCCCCCCCCCCCCCCCACCCCCCCCCCCCCCCCCCCCCCCCCCCCCCCCCCCCCCCCCCCCCCCCCCCCCCCCCCCCCCCCCCCCCCCCCCCCCCCCCCCCCCCCCCCCCCCCCCCCCCCCCCCCCCCCCCCCCCCCCCCCCCCCCCCCCCCCCCCCCCCCCCCCCCCCCCCCCCCCCCCCCCCCCCCCCCCCCCCCCCCCCCCCCCCCCCCACCCCCCCCCCCCCCCCCCCCCCCCCCCCCCCCCCCCCCCCCCCCCCCCCCCCCCCCCCCCCCCCCCCCCCCCCCCCCCCCCCCCCCCCCCCCCCCCACCCCCCCCCCCCCCCCCCCCCCCCCCCCCCCCCCCCCCCCCCCCCCCCCCCCCCCCCCCCCCCCCCCCCCCCCCCCCCCCCCCCCCCCCCCCCCCCCCCCCCCCCCCCCCCCCCCCCCCCACCCCCCCCCCCCCCCCCCCCCCCCCCCCCCCCCCCCCCCCCCCCCCCCCCCCCCCCCCCCCCCCACCCCCCCCCCCCCCCCCCCCCCCCCCCCCCCCCCCCCCCCCCCCCCCCCCCCCTCTGTGTCAGACGCTTGCTACACTGCGCACTGCGAGGAACAATGCACAAAAGATTGCAAGGCGTGTGCCAACGACTACTGGCTTAACCTCTGCCAGGACATACAGCTTTCTGCAGATCACGGAAACGTGCGCAAAATGTAAGAAGGCATGAAGAAGGCTTCCGGTCCCAGTGTCATCAAGACCGCCCCACTTAAATCAGCTGCAGGAGATGTCATCAAGGATCGCGGTAAACAAATGGAGAGATGGGCTGAGCACTACCAAGTGCTCTACTCGAGAGTAACCACCGTCTCGAACACGGCCCTTGAGAACACCCCTCTACTGTCAGTCATGGATGAGCTTGACGCTCCACCCACCATCGAGGAGCTCAGCAAGGCAATAGACTCCATCTCAAACGGCAAGGCTCCAGGCAGTGACAACATCCCCCCTGAAATCGTCAAAACCGCAAAGGAGAGCTCGCTCTTGAAACACCTCCATGAGCTCCTGCGGCAGTGCTGGGAGGAAGGGGCTGTGCCCCAAGATATGCGTGATGTCAAAATCATCACTCTCTACAAGAACAAGGGGGAGCGGAGCGATTGTAACAACTATCGTGGTATCTCACTCCTAAGCATAGTTGGCAAAGCCTTTGCCCATGTCGTCCTCAACAGACTACAATTACTTGCCGAATGTGTGTATCCAGAGGCGCAGTGTGGATTCAGAGCAACCAGGTCAACCATAGATATGGTCTTCTCTATGAGGCAGCTGCAAGAAAAGTGCCGGGAGCAGAGACAACCCCTCTTTTTGGCCTTCATCGACCTGACCAAGGCTTTTGACTTGGTCAGCAGGGATGGACTGTTTGCCCTCCTCCAACGAATTGGATGTCCCCCCAAGCTTTTGAGCATGATCAAGTCGTTCCACCAGGACATGAACGGCATTGTCCAGTTTGATAGATTATCCTCAGACCCTTTCCCGATCAAGAACGGTGTGAAGCAGGGTTGTGTTCTGGCTCCTACCCTATTTGGCATCTTTTTCTCCCTGCTCCTGTGCTACGCCTTCCAGGACTCTGAAGACGGTGTCTTCCTCCACACCAGGAGCGACGGAGGCCTCTTCAACATGGCACGTCTCAGATCAAAGACCAAGGTGCGGAGCGTTCTAATTAGGGAGCTGCTCTTTGCTGATGATGCTGGTCTTGTTGCCCACACCGTGGAAGCGCTCCAGCGTCTCATCAACTGCTTTGCTCGTGCCTGCTCTGAGTTTGGCCTCACCATCAGCCTTAAAAAGACCAAGGTCATGGGCCAGGATGTCAGCAGTGCTCCCAGTATCAACATCGGTGACCACACACTTGCGGTGGTGGACAAGTTCACCTACCTCGGGTCGATCATCTCCAGCAATCTCTCCCTAGACGCCGAACTGAACGCCCATATCGGCAAGGCATCGACGGTGATGGCCCGTCTGGTGAAGCGAGTCTGGGACAACCCTATGCTAACCACCAACACCAAGATAAGAGTCTACATGGCCTGCGTACTGAGTACTCTCCTATACGGCAGTGAAGCCTGGACCCTCTACTCCTGCCAGGAACGCCGGCTGAACGCCTTCCACCAACGCTGCCTTCGCAGACTACTGCGCATCACTTGGCAGGACCGTGTCTCCAACATCGACGTCCTGGCCAGAGCAGATGTGCCCAGTATGTTTTACATCCTGACAAAGAGACGCTTGCGATGGCTTGGCCACGTCAACCGAATGGAGGATGGCCGCATCCCCAAAGACTTACTGTATGGGGAGCTGGCTACTGGAACCAGATCAAAGGGACGCCCAACTCTCAGGTTCAAGGATGTTTGCAAGCGCGACCTTAAGGCTGGAGGCTTCAACCCCTCCGACCTGGAGTCAGCCGCCTCTGTCCGCTCCAACTGGCGGACCACCACCCAGGATGTCATCCGAACAGCAGAGGAGAGAAGAGACACTCACTGGAGGGAGAAGAGACTCCGCAGACAGAGGAGACTGTCGAGACCCCCACTACACTGTGAAGAATTTATCTGCAGCCGCTGCGGCAGGATCTGCAGATCCCGTATCGGCCTCTACAGCCACGCCTGACGGTGCAGCTCCCTGAATGATGATCCAAGGCACAAAACTCCCCCATGATCTTTCGAGATCGATGGAGCCAATGATTGATTGGATGTGTGAAACTCACATTTCTCTTCCTTGGCATACAGCTGGTTCTCCAGCAGCCACTGCAACACAGCCCTCACATAGACCCGATGTTCTTCTAAAGACCGAGAGAAAATCAAGATGTTGTCAAGGTACACAAAGACAAATGAGTTTAGAAAATCCCTGACATCATTGATGAGCCGCTGGAATATGGCTGGAGTGTTGGTTAACCGAAACGGTATCACCAGGTTCTCAAAATGTCCAATATGGATACAAAACCCTGTCTTCCACTTATCATCCTCTCTAATCTGGATAAGATGGTAAGCGTTGCAAAGGTCCAGTTTAGTAAAAACAGGGGCACCTTGCAACTGTTCGAAAGTGGAATTGATGAGGGGTAGGGGGTACTTATCCTTGACAGTGATGTTATTCATCTCCCTAAAGTCGATGCAGGGTCACAGGGATCTGTCCTTCTTGCCTACAAAGAAAAACCCCGCCACCACCAAGGGTCCGATGATGCCTGAATTTAGTGACTCCTTGATGTACTTCTCCAGGGCCTCTTGTTCCAGAGCTGACAAACTATAAAGTCTGCTAGAGGGTAAGGGAGCCCCCAAATGGAGGTTAATAGTGCAGTCATAAGGGCGGTGAGGAAGTGAGGAAAGCACCTTGGCCTTGCTGAAGACTGGGGCCAGACCATGATACTCAGAAGAAACACTGACAAGATCAGGTGTCTTGGTGGGCGATGGGTTAAAGGGAACCACTGGGGAACATGCAGCTGACTGGAGGAAAGTGGATAAACAAAAAGAGCTCCAAGAGATAATCCTGCCTGTCTGCCAGTCAGTAACGGGATTGTGTAGTCTTGGCTATGGGTAACCCAAAATAACAGAAGAAGAAGAGGTGGGTAAAACCAAAAAGCATTAATGTTCCCAGTGGTTGCCAGACACTAAGATGGAAATGGGTTCTGTTCTCTTGAATACCTTAGTGGGTGGCTCTCCTGAAACGGCAACCAAATTTAATGGGACCTCAAGATATTGACACAGGAGCTTAACCCTTTGAGTGTGAGAATTTTCGTGCCCCTAGTGGCAGAGCGTGGCAGTGCGCCTGTCTTCTCACTCTGACATGATCGCCTGCCTTTGGGATTTGTACTGATTGTACTGATTTGCCAGTTTCAAAAGCTAGCAGAAATCCGTTGGAGGACTCAGTGGCTGACACATAATACACCAAAGAAGAACTTCTCATTTCCTTTTCCTGTTTCAGCATTTAGCCCAGAAAGCTAATATATCCGCGATCGTCACCATCACTTTTTCAGCTTTGTACACCAAAAATAGCCACGGGATACAAGCAAAATTTATGTGGGATAATCATAAGACTTTGTAGATGTGGTACAGACTTTAAATTACCGACAGAACGCAAAATATGGACCATGATGTGTGAAAACGCAGCAACCACGCCAGCAAGCCATCCACCCAGCCAGCCAGCCCACCTTTGTCAACAGTAAGTGACTTCATTTTTTTTAAATGTATTGATTTCTTGTTCATATACTTTGAAGATAAGATGATGAGGTACCTCTGTAAAAAAAAAAAAAAAAAAAAACGGTGTCAAAAGACTGAACCATTCTTTATGTAAATACGTCCAAAGTCCAGTTTTGACTGAGTTATGGAATCTAAAGAGGTGCCATTACATAATGCAAATTAGATGCGTAAATTTACTCCTATCTGAAACTTTGGATCATATTTTACATCTTTCTAATTGACAGTAAGCCATTATCCCTTGCAACTTTCAATTTATAGCCTTTGAAATCTGAACTATTTTATTGACAAAAAATATTTACCACTCTTGACCACTAGGGGTTATGTCGCAGTTCGGCAACATACACATTCAGAGGGTTAAGTCGGGTTGCCAGACTCTCAGAAATAAAGCTCTGTTCCACGCCGGAGTCGATGAGAGCAGTGGTACCAAATTCAATGTGACCGTGGTGAAAACGAATGGGTAACAGAAACCAAGTAAGGGATTTAGAGAACTTCTTACCCACTAGTCCCCCTACTGTGACGAATGGGCCCCCCCTTTTGGCTGATTAGGACAGTGAGTTACTTCATGTTCGTAACTAACACAGTACATGCATAACCCGAGGTCCCTGCGGCGCTGGTGTCCGGCAGATGGTGACCTAGACCAACCCAACAGCATAGGCTCACTGGTGTCAGCAGTACTGGATGACAAAGGGCTGGCAAACAAAACTGGGAGACAGAGCATGGCTGACAGGCTGAGTCGCTTGCTTGGCATTCACGAAGGCAGTTGTCAAGTTTGATTGCCAGGGAAATTAGCTCGTTAAGAGACGAGGGCTTCTCTAACCAGGTGAGTTTGTCACGCAGGCTAGGACTGAGACTCTGTACAAAAATGCTGCAAAGAGATGCATCCTCCCACCCCACCTCTGTTGCCACAACCTGGAAGTCTACTGAATAATTGGCCACGGATCTGACTCCCTGTCGGAGCGTAAGAGGGTGGATGGTATTGATATCATCTCGGTCAGAATGGTCAAACACTTGAGTGAACTTCATCCCAAACCGATCATAGGTGTAATTCAGATAATCGGGACAGTCCATTATAGCGTATCCCCACACTAACGCTTGCTTCTCCAGCAAATTAACCACATAGCTAATACGACTGTGGTCGGTGGGGAAATCCTCTGGTACCTGCTGAAACATGAGGCTACATTGCAGAAGAAAACCTCGGACTTCCCCCAATTTACCGGTAAAACGGGCTGGCATGAGTACCGGTGTTACGCACAAGCATGCCAAGGTAGGGGAGGAAGGCAGCGGAATAACCACCACTACTGACGCAGCCAGAACATGGTGTTATCTTGAGTTACTCTTGACGGACGCCCCTTAGCTGCAGCGGAGCTAGCTAGCATAGCTAACCCCGTTAGCGGTCCTCCGGCTCTCCTCAGCGGCGAGGAGACTGGGTGGGTGACGGTGAGAAGGAAGCCTAGTCGCAAAGCCCCGGTACACCTCCAACCTGTTCACGTTTCTAATCGTTTTTCCCCGCTCAGCAACACACCCGCTGAAGAAAAAACTCTGATCACTGGCGACTCTGTAGTCAGAAACGTGAACCTAGAGACTCCAGTGGCCATAGTCAAATGCATTCCTGGGGCCAGAGCAGGCGACATCGAGTCAAATTTGAAAATGCTGGCTAAAAGTAACTGTAAATACTCCACAATTGTTATTCACGCTGGCATTAATGACATCCGTCTCCGGCAGTCGGAAGTCACGAAACTTAATGTAGAATCGGTGTGTGACTTTGCAAAAACGATGTCTGCCACTGTAGTATTCTCTGGGCCCCTCCCCAATCTGACCAGTGATGACATGTTTAGCCGCTCGTCATCCTTCAACCGCTGGCTGTCTGTGTGGTGTCCTGCAAATGGCGTGGGCTACATTGACAATTGGAGCTCATTTTGGAGAAAACCTGGTCTTATGAGACGAGACAGCGTCCATCCCACTTTGGATGGTACGTCTCATTTATCTAACAATCTGGCATCTTTTTTTATCCAAATTTCCAAAACCTTGACTACTCAAGAGTTGGGACCAGGAAGCAGAGTCGCAGTCTTACACGCCTCTCTGCAGCTCCTCTTCATCCGCCACCCCTCAACTTAGCCCCTGTCTTCTCCATCAGAGAATCATTGTCTGCTCCCTATAATATATAAGCATCCCAAAGTGATTAAGTAAAATACTGGTAAAACTCAAACATAAAGCCTCTAAATTGAATGATTTGGCCTCTGTTCCTCCTCATAATTTAAAAAATTAAATGTGGTTTATTAAATATTAGGTCTCTAACTCCCAAGTCTCTGTTAGTCCATGATCTGTTAATTGATCATCAGATTGATTTAATATCCCTTACAGAGACTTGGTTAGGGCAAGAGGATTATGTTAGTTTAAATGAATCGACTCCCTCTGGTTATTTAAACTGTCAAAATCCCAGAAGTTCTGGTCGTGGAGGAGGAGTAGCAACAATTTACCATTCCAAATTACTAGTTAATGTAAAGCAAAAAACATGTTATAATTCCTTTGAGGGCCTGGTCCTCAGTATTGGGCACTTTAGCAATTTTAGATTAAAGCCAATTTTATTTATCGTCCCCCATCAACCTACTCAGAATTTTTATCCGAATTTGCTGATTTCTTAGCTGATTTAGTGCTGAAATCTGATAGAATAATTATAGTAGGGGATGTGGCGGCATGAAATAATATAGAAATAATAAGCGGCGAACTGTGAGTTTTTGAGGGAGTTTATTAATCATACCGCCATCACAACACCCACTCCGGCGCCGTGCAGGCGCGCCGGAGCAGGCCCGGAGGCTCTCGTCAGGAGACACGGAATGCGTGTGTCAGAAGCAGTGGTCAGAGAGAGAGAGGGAGTTACAGAGCAATGCAGTTTTTATACCCCACTACAGACAATGCATTCACAGCAGTAGGTATGGACATTTGCATTTGAGAGACACACATAACAATAGGAAGATTACTGGCCAGAACTCGCCTCTGCTCCGGAGCTGTAGGACAAAAGAGGTTACAAGGCACATCTACATATTGTTATCAGTCCATAGATCACACTGCTGTGTTAATTGCTCCCGCTGAGCGCTCTGCTTGTCCATGGCTGTTGTGGGGGTTACCCATACACTCCCCCCCAGAGGGCTCAGCGGGAAGCTGAGGCCTCGATAGTCCGGCTTTGGGAGCGAGATGCGGAGGAAGTTCGCTGCAGGCGGCGGTGGAGGGAGGGGGGTGGGGGTAGCAAGTGCCGGCCTGGGACGGCGAAATTGTCTGGGCCGCGCAAAAATTGCCTGTAGATCCGCGATGTTGAGGGGCTGTCCCGTTGAACGTGCGGAGGTCCACAGCAGCTGTAAGAAGAAAAATTAGTCTCTGACTCCTCTCGCGGTCATGAAGAAAAAAGGAGCTGCAGCTGTGTGAGGGACTTGGCGTGTTGGCTTTAGGTGCGTGCGCGCAGCCCTAAAGCCCTCGGGGACAGCTGACGGCTGAATTCCCTTTGTGCGCCGTGGCTGAGACCCGTACAAAATCCTGTGAGCGAGCTGCGTGCGTGCTTCAGGTGTGTGAGCAGCCCTGAAGGTTCTGTGACGATGGTGGTCTCTGGAGCCGTTATTGTCCCGTGCGTGGTGCGCTGTCCTCGTAACCCCCCGGTGTGCGTGCGGGGTTCGGTGCATGGCAGAACCGCTGTAGAGGCGAGTCAGGGTCAGGGAGCTTGCTGGAGATCAGCGTCGTCGGCGCTGATGGTCATCCCTGTTAAAGCTGTTGCGTTGTTCGCTGTGTCGGGTCATGGTGCGTTCAGGTCCACGCGCTGCGTTCTCCGTCGGCCCTGGAGGTCGCCGTCGTGGAGAGAGGACGAGGTGCGTGCGCTCTCGTGTGTATGCGGAGGAGCTGTGAGAGCGGCCGGTCCCAGCGTGGATGTCCCGATCTCAGGCGAAGGACGCACCATGAAGCTTTCTGCCGCTTTCCCGGTCGTGGATGATCTCCGGAGAGTTCGCCTGGTGGTGGCTCTGCGTCAAGGTCTCCCTGCAGCAGAAGGGAGGGCAGTCCATTTGCGTCAGGCTGCTGCGTTCGCTTGTCGTTGGAGAATCACCGCCGGGTGCTGCGTTCGTTGTCAGCGTGTTCTTTTCTATGTCGTGCCACCAGTGTGGCGGCATGGAATAATAAGCAACGAACTGAGAGTTTTTGAGGGAGTTTATTAATCATACCGCCATCACAACACCCACTCCGGCGCCGTGCAGGCGCGCCGGAGCGGGCCCGGAGGCTCTCGTCAGGAGACACGGAATGCATGTGTCAGAAGCAGTGGTCAGAGAGAGAGAGGGAGTTACAGAGCAATGCAGTTTTTATACCCCACTACAGACAATGCATTCACAGCAGTAGGTATGGACATTTGCATTTGAGAGACACACATAACAATAGGAAGATTACTGGCCGGAACTCGCCTCTGCTCCGGAGCTGTAGGACAAAAGAGGTTACAAGGCACATCAACATATTGTTATCAGTCCATAGATCACACTGCTGTGTTAATTGCTCCCGCTGAGCGCTCCACTTGTCCATGGCTGTTGTGGGGGTTACCCATAGGGGACTTTAATATAAGATAAGATAAGATAAGCCTTTATTAGTCCCACAACGGGGCAATTCCAGGATTGCAACAGCACAGGGATAGCAACACTCAGAGCAACAATCAGAAGGCAAGAAAAAAAACAAGCAAGCAAGAGCAGCTAATATACATATGTACATATTACTATAAAATATATATATACACACACACAGACACACATATACATGTGGATGTAGATAGTGACTGCCTTAATGTGGCATTTAATTCAATATTAGACTCGATTGGGTTTTCTCAGAAAGTAGGAAATTCTACTCATTACCTCCACCATACATTGGACCTTGTTCTGACATATGGCATAGAAATAGAAAATCTTGTAGTGTCTCCTCATAACCCTGTACTGTCAGACCATTGTCTGTTAACCTTTGATTTTACTATTTCTGACTATTTGGCTCCTAAAGAAAAATATTATTACAGTAGATGCCTCTCAGATGATGCTGTTACCAAATTTATGCAGATTGTTTCCTCTATGCCATGTGTCAACACAACGGAAATTAAGCTATAGACAGCTTGCTCCTTCTGTAACTGATAACATGGTGGATAGTGTTACAGCTTCTCTACATCAGACTCTAGACTTGGTGGCCCCCATAAAAAAGAAAAAGTCTAATCAGAGATTTCTAACTCCTTGGTTCAACACAGAAACTCGTAGCTTAAAACAGAAGACTCGTCAATTAGAAAGAAAATGGCGCTCCACATAATTTAGATGAAATCTATTTAGCTTGGAGAAATCATCTTTTTTTTTTCCACAATATTTTTTATTGAACCTTTTTTTTACAAACATAACACAAACAATCAAACACTAACACTAAAGTAATTTTTTTTTAAAAATGTACTAAAAACATCGACAACCACTAACAAGAACAGGTCTTCAACAATGCTCCTCTGTTTAGTCTAGGCAATCCATTACATAAGTATACATATTATATATTCACCAGTTTGGAATTTACAAGGTCCACACACATCATTCACCTTCTTCTTCAAAAGTTATGTTTAAATTCTTTACATAATCAATGAAAGGTCTCCATATATTCTCAAACACAATTTCCTTTGATTTCAGTATGTATGTTATTCTTTCTAGTAGAAGGTTTGTTAACATCTGTCTTAACCACTGAGTCACATCTGGTCTATGAGTCTTTTTCCACAACAGTGCAATACATTTTTTGGCGTTAAGCAAACTGAGGTCTATGAATGCTCTTTCACTTTTATTAAAGTTATGCTTTTCTGGATGCAGACCCAACAAAAATAATTTAGGATTCAATATGATTTGTTTTGAAATTATTTTTTCAATTGTTACCCTCACCTCTTCCCAAAACATTCTAATTTTTCTACATTCCCATAAACAATGAAATAAGGTTCCTTTACTTTCCATACATTTTGTGCACGTATCTGGTATGTTTTTGTTATATCTATTTAACTCCACCAGTGTAACATACATCCGCATTAACCATTTAAAATGTATCAATTTAAGACGTACATTTATTGATTTGGTTTGAGCTTCTGTACAAGCCAATTCCCATTGTTCCTCTGAAATTTCAGTTTGCAGGTCTTCTTTCCAATAATTCAATCTTTTCTGTGAGTTTTCACTTGAGGATAGAGTCAATGAGTTATAAAACTCTGAAATAATACCCTTTCTCTTACTATCTTTGGTCAAAATTTTTTCCAAGGATGAATAAATAGGTCGGGTGAGAGCATTATTTTGATTTGATCGAATAAAGTTCCTAAGCTGAAGATATTTAAAAAAAATGTGTTCTATTAAGATTAAATTTGATCCTCAGTTCTTCAAAAGACATTATGTTATCTAACATGACAGATATAAATCTTGAATCTTTTGAATCCCTTTTAAATTCCATACTTTAAATACAGCATCCGCTCTCCCTGGTTTAAAATATTGATTACCCCATATTGGGCTAAATTGTGACAATAAGTGTGGTTCTTTTAAATATTTTTTGGTTTCACACCATATTTTGATCATATGCTTTACAAATGGATTTTTAACTTGTTTCTGTAATTTTTTTGCTGAGTCTGAGTATATGAATATGGGAAGAGGTAAAGGTAAATTGTATGATTCCATTTCAGTCCAGTGAGGGAGATCATTTGATGAAAAATAATATGTCATAGACCTCAGTTGTGCTGACCAGTAATACAACATAAAGTTTGGACATTTCAGACCTCCAAGATCAAATGGTAAATATAGTAAGGACAGACGTAATCTAGCCTTCCTATTGTTCCATATAAATTCCACTAACTTTTTTTTAATTCTTGAGAATAGATCTGAAGGTGGTGGTAAAGGAATGTATTGAAATAAATAAAGTATTTTAGGTAAGATATTACTTTTAAGTATATTAATTCTCCCAATCATCGACATTGGTAGTGACATCCATCTCTGAAGTAACTCATTAATGTCTGTCATTAAGGCTTCATAGTTGGCACTGGCGACTAATTCTAGCTTAGGCACAATTTGAATTCCTAAATATTTAAACTGATTTACAACATTGAATTGATTTACCTCAGGAGCTGGGTGATTTCTCTGGGTCTCATTTAGCATTAATATTGAAGATTTAGTTTTATTTATTTTATATCCTGATATTTCCCCAAAATTCTTTATTAAATTCAACAAGGTCGGAATTGATTTTTTAAGATTCGACATAAACAAAATTATGTCATCGGCATACAGGGAGATTTTATGTTCTGTTGGTCCAACTTTAATTCCATATATTTGTGGATGTAAACGTACTGCCATCGCTAAAGGTTCAATTGCCATAGTAAACAGTCAAGGTGAAAGTGGACAGCCTTGTCGACATCCTCTATTGATTTTTATTGATTTTGAGATATTGCTGTTTGTTAGGATTTCTGCTGTAGCATTATTATATATTATCTGAACCCATTTTATGAAATTATTTCCAAGTCCAAACCTTTGTAAGACTTCAAAAAGAAAGGGCCATTCGACCCTATCTGTCACGCCGCGCCATTCATCAGCGGCGCCACCTGCTCATGCACCTGCTACTCGTCAGCGGCGAAGGATAAAAGCCGCCTCGCCCTGAGCGTCGGCCTGAAGCCGTAGACTTCATTCCTCTTTCATGGGCTTCTACCACATTCTCTTCAGCATCCTCATCTCCGGTAAGAAAATCGCTTACCTCATCTCTCCAGTCTGCTCCCCTGTGCATAGGTGGATTCCTCGGCGGCGGACTATCCTGTCCCTCGTCTCTCCTCGCTGCTGCACCGAGCCCTGCAGGTGGCTGTCTCCCGGGCTTCCATCCTTGAAGCGCCAGTCATCTGTCCCAACAAGTAAGCTTCTCTCCCTCGCCTATTCTCCTCCTGTGTTGGTGTGTGCTCATCACCCTGTGTCTGATTTCTCCCATAGGGTTGCCGGCTGAATGGTCTCCTGCCTCTGGGTCCGAAGCAGACGCCACCACCAACACATTAACATTCCGCAGACACGCACCCAAACATCCCTGTTGTTAACAAACGGTTTGAACTACTCTGAGCCTGTGTGTGTGCGTCTCCTGAGCCGAACGTTATGTCAGTACGGCTTCAGCAGAGCGGCTCGGCAGACGGCGGGCTCGCACACCGGTTTACCATCCTCGAGGCTCGGGTGGATCAGATTGTTTATCAGCAACAGGTGGTTCTTAATCAATTATTAGAACTAACTAACCGATTGAACCGCTTGGACCCCCAACAGCCGTTCCTCCCGACTCGCCAGGGTGGCGCGGCTCCTGCTGTTCCAGCGGCCGTCCAGCCGGCTCCAGTGGCACCGGTTCGGCTCACGCCGATTCCGACCCCCGCCCGCTTTAGCGGTAAGCTCGGCGGAGCGCGGGGGTTCATTATGCAGTGTGAGTCCGTGTTCCACCGTGTGCCCGGAGATTTTCCCTCGGATCACAGCCGAATTGGTTACATAGGGAATCTTCTGGAGGGGCGTGCGTTAACTTGGACCTACGCCGTAATGGCGAGGCCCAGTTATGCCACCCTCACCTATGACCAATTCATGAGGCGCTTTCTGGAGGTCTTTGACCATTCTCAAACCGAAACGGTCCAGGTCGATCGGCTTCTCGCTCTCCAGCAGGGAAGCCGGTCGGCAGCGGACCACTCGGTCGACTTCCGGGTAGCGGCGGAGGAATTGGGCTGGGAGGAACGCTCCCTCTGTGGCCTGTTCCTCCGCAGCCTCAATAGTGATCTGAGGGATGAACTGGCTGGTCGGGATATCCCTGGGACGCTAGCGGAGCTGACGTCCTTAGCGATAAGTTTGGATAACAGGCTGCGCGAGCGCTCCTCGGGGCGGAGGTCTTCTTCTTCTCGCCTTCGTGGAGCCTCGCCGCACCTGTTCCAAGCTCGCCCCCTGGCGGCGCCGCCAGCATCGCGCCCCGAGGAGTCGGAGCCGATGGTGACGGGCTGGACTAAACTTTCCCCTGTGGAGAAACAACGCCGCCGTGAGTTGGGCCTCTGCATGTATTGCGGAGGCGACCAACACACCGTGGAGCGTTGTCCACGGAAAGCCAGTCGGTGGGGTCCGCGAGTCACTGTTGGAAGCCTCGCGGATGTCAATCGGTTAGGATCACTCACTCAATTGAAGCTGCCCATCCGTTTCTGCCATAACCCCACTGGGCACCTCACCCACGCACTGGTGGATTCGGGCGCAGAAGGCAGCTTCATTTCACAAAGCCTGGCAACCTGATTGGGCATCCGCTGCCAGGCACTCAACACTCCCATCTCCCTAATCCACCTCTCCCGTGCCACCCTCGGGAGAGTGACACGTCAAACTGTCCCCCTACCGGTCATCATCTCGGGAAACCACCGGGAGGAGATGACCTTTTACGTCCTTCCCAACTCTGTGTCGCCCGTCATCCTGGGGTATCCCTGGCTCCGCCTTCACAATCCGGTCCTGGATTGGAAATCAGCTGGGATATCGGCATGGAGTACGTTCTGTATGGGCACCTGCCTTCAGTCCGCTGCCTGCTCTCCGTCCGCTCCTCCCCCTGCGACGGACGCTGCACCCCCGGACCTGTCTCTGGTGCCCCCAGAATTTCACGACCTGGGTATGGTGTTCAGCAAAGCGAAAGCTATGTCTCTCCCCCCTCATCGGCCCTATGACTGCGCCGTCAACCTCCGCCAGGGGGCTCCCTTACCTTCTGGTCGCCTTTACAGCCTGTCTGCGCCGGAGAAGGAGACGATGAACGCCTACCTGAAGGAGTCATTAAGTGCTGGGATTATCCGCCCATCATCGTCACCCGTGGGGGCAGGGTTCTTCTTCGTGGGAAAGAAGGATGGGTCCCTCCGCCCTTGTATCGACTACCGGGCCCTCAATAATATCACGGAGAAGGACCGTTACACCCTGCCTCTCATGGACACTGCTTTCCACTCCCTCCAGGGGGCGACCTGGTTCACCAAGCTGGACCTACGCAGCGCTTACCACCTCGTCCGGATCCAGGAGGGAGATGAGTGGAAAACGGCCTTCCGTACCCCGAACGGCCACTTTGAATACCTGGTGATGCCGTTCGGGTTGACCAACGCTCCTGCAGTCTTCCAGCGCCTCATTAATGACGTCCTCCGGGACTTCATTGGCCTTTTCGTGTTCGTCTACCTGGACGATATTCTCATCTTCTCCAAGTCCAGGGATGAGCACCAGGTCCACGTGAGGCGGGTCCTCCAAAGGCTGCTGGAGAATCGTCTGTACGTTAAGGCAGAAAAGTGTGAATTTTACGCCAGGAGTACGTCCTTCCTGGGGTTCATCATCGCCCACGATAAGGTGCTCCCCGACCCAGAGAAGGTAAAGGCGGTGGTGGAATGGCCCACA
The DNA here is from genome assembly GCA_020510985.1 of Pholidichthys leucotaenia. NCBI lineage: Eukaryota > Metazoa > Chordata > Actinopteri > Cichliformes > Pholidichthyidae > Pholidichthys > Pholidichthys leucotaenia. The sequence continues at coordinate 53,275,932 of CM035843.1, forward strand.
CCTGCATCCCGGAAACAGGTGCAGCAATTTGTTGGCTTCGCCAATTTCTACCGCCGCTTTGTCCCCAACTTCAGTGCCATCGTTGGACCACTGACCCGCCTCACGTCCCCGAAGGTCCCGTTCCGGTGGACCGAAGAGGTCGCTGCCGCCTTTGAGGCGCTGAAGGCGGAATTCTCCTCCTCCCGGGTCCTTCGCCAGGTCGACCCCGCGCTGCAGTGCATTGTAGAGGTAGACGCTTCGGACACGGGAGTGGGAGCAGTGCTGTCCCAGCGGTCGCCGGACGATGGCGCCAAGCGACCGTGCGCCTTCTTCTCCCGGCGCTTGTCCCCGGCGGAGAGAAACTACGATGTGGGGGACAGAGAGCTCTTGGCCATCAAGCTCGCCCTGCAGGAGTGGCGCCACTGGTTAGAGGGGGCGAACCTGCCGTTTGTGGTCCTCACGGACCACAAGAACTTGGAATACTTACGATCTGCCAAGCGCCTGAACGCCCGCCAGGCGCGCTGGTCCCTGTTCTTCGCCAGGTTCCAATTTTCCATCACCTTCAGGCCTGGCTCTAAGAACGTCCTGCCTGACGCCCTCTCCAGGCAGTTCGCCCCCGTGGAGTCGGAGGAGGCGCCCCACTCCATCCTGCCCAGGTCGTGCGTCGTGGGAGCCATCTCGTGGGACATCGAGAGCAAGATCCGGAAGGCACAGGAGGTGGAACCTGACCCTGGCGGCGGACCGGAGGGGAGGCTGTTCGTGCCATCCGCGGTCCGAGGAGAGGTCATCCACTGGCTCCACACCTCCAAGCTCACCTGTCACCCTGGCACCTCCCGGATGATAGATCTCCTCCAACGGTCCTTTTGGTGGCCAGGCCTGCGGAGGGATGCAGCCCGCTACGCCCGGGCTTGCCCAATCTGTGCCACCTGCAAGTCGGGAAATGCCCCTCCAGCGGGTCTGCTCCAGCCCCTGCCCGTCCCTGGCAGGCCCTGGTCGCACATCGCACTGGATTTCGTCACCGGACTCCCCGTCTCCAACTCCTATGACACCATCCTGACCATCGTGGACCGCTTCTCCAAGGCCGTGCACTTCGTCCCCCTGCGAGGCCTCCCTACTGCCCTGGAGACGGCGGACCTCCTTGTCCAACACGTGGTCAGGCTGCATGGGATTCCGGTGGACGTGGTCTCGGACCGGGGCCCCCAGTTTTCATCTGAGGTTTGGAGGTCTTTCTGCAACGCCATCGGAGCCAAGGTGAGCCTCTCCTCCGGCCATCACCCCCAATCCAACGGGCAGTGTGAGAGGACCAACCAGGAGCTGGAGGCTGCGCTCCGCTGTGTGTCCAGATCCAAACCCACGTCCTGGAGCAACCATCTTGCCTGGGTTGAATATGCCCACAACACCGCTCGCTCTTCTGCTACAGGGATGTCCCCCTTCAAAGCGTCCCTGGGTTACGACCCCCCGCTGTTTCCGGAGCAGGAGAGTGAAGTAACTGTCCCGTCAGTTAGGGCCCATCTCAGGCAGTTCCGCTCCACCTGGGCTGCCGCGCGCCATGCGCTATTACGCACAGCGGAGCGCAACAGGACTGTGGCGGACCGGCGTAGGAGACCTGCCCCGGCGTACAGAGTTGGGCAGCTTGTTTACATTTCCACCCAGGACGTCACTCTAAAAGGCGAGAGGAGAAAGCTGGCACAGCGCTTCATGGGTCCCTACCCCATCACCCGGATCATCAACCCGGTGGCTGTGCGTGTGGCTATTCCCCCCTCCCTCCGCATTCATCCTACTTTCCACGTGTCGAAGGTGAAACTGGCGGTTACTGACCCCCTTTGCCCTCCTCCTGCAGCGCAACCCGCGCCCCGGATGATTGGTGGCCATCCGGCCTGGTCCGCCTCCTCCATCCTGGACTCCCGGCGCCGGGGTCGTGGGTTGCAATACTTGGTGGACTGGGAGGGCTATGGGCCCGAGCATCGACAGTGGGTGCCCCCGTCGTTTGTGTTGGACCCATCGCTCATCGCGGACTTCCACCGAGCGCACCCGGATAAGCCATCGCCAGGAGGCGCTGCTAGAGGGGGGAGTACTGTCACGCCGCGCCATTCATCAGCGGCGCCACCTGCTCATGCACCTGCTACTCGTCAGCGGCGAAGGATAAAAGCCGCCTCGCCCTGAGCGTCGGCCTGAAGCCGTAGACTTCATTCCTCTTTCATGGGCTTCTACCACATTCTCTTCAGCATCCTCATCTCCGGTAAGAAAATCGCTTACCTCATCTCTCCAGTCTGCTCCCCTGTGCACAGGTGGATTCCTCGGCGGCGGACTATCCCGTCCCTCGTCTCTCCTCGCTGCTGCACCGAGCCCTGCAGGTGGCTGTCTCCCGGGCTTCCATCCTTGAAGCGCCAGTCATCTGTCCCAACAAGTAAGCTTCTCTCCCTCGCCTATTCTCCTCCTGTGTTGGTGTGTGCTCATCACCCTGTGTCTGATTTCTCCCATAGGGTTGCCGGCTGAACGGTCTCCTGCCTCTGGGTCCGAAGCAGACGCCACCACCAACACATTAACATTCCGCAGACACGCACCCAAACATCCCTGTTGTTAATAAACGGTTTGAACTACTCTGAGCCTGTGTGTGTGCGTCTCCTGAGCCGAACGTTATGTCACTATCAAAGGCCTTTTCGGCGTCCAATGATAGGAGAGCTGTATCCGGTGCTTCTTTATTAGAATAGATAATATTAAGTAGTCTTCTTACATTATGGAAGCCTTGTCTTCCCTTTATAAAGCCATTCTGATCTCGGTTAATAATATTTGTTAATATTTCTTGTATTCGTCTTGCTAAAATTTTACAGATTATCTTAAGGTCAGCATTTAATAGGCTTATTGGTCTCATATTTTCACATTTATTAGAGGGTTTACCTGGTTTTGGCAACAGTATAATTAAGGCATTATTCATGTATGGTGGTAAATTACTATTTTGAAATGCTTCTAAAACCATTTCTTATTAATTTATTCTTAAATTTTTTATAGAGGTCAACTGGAAGACCATCTGGTCCTGTGTGGCGGCATGAAATAATAAGCAGCGAACTGAGGTTTAAAAGTGGGTTTTATTTCATCCCGCCATCACAGAGCTCACTCCAGTGCCATGCAGGCGCGCTGGAGCGAGGTCTCAGGCTCTCGTCAGCAGCAGTGGTCAGAGAGAGAGAGCATGTGAATTTCAGTCAGCTTATATACCCCGTTACAGACAATACATGAAAGGCATATTTGCATCACAGTACAGAGCAGGAAGCATGAACACCTGCATTTGAGTCACACACATCAGCAGCAGGATACTGGCAGGAAGGAGCTAGACAAAGAGAAACTACCTATTGATCTCAATACACACATCTCATTGTTCTGCTAATTGCTCCAGCTGAGCGCTCTGCTTGTCCGTAGGCTGTGGGGGTGACCCACACACTCCCCCCCAGAGGGCTCAGCAGGAAGCTGAGGCCTCGATAGTCCGGCTTTGGAAGCGAGCTGCGGGGAAGGGGGTGGGGGTAGCAAGTGCGAAGTTGTCTGGGCCACGCAAAAATTGCATGTGGATCCACAGTGTTGAGGGGCTGTCCCGTTGAACGTGCGGTGGTCCACAGCGGCTGTGAGAAGAAAAATTTGTCTCTGACTCCTCTCGCGGCTATGAAGAAAAAAAAAGGAGCTGCAGCAGTGTGGGACTTGGCGTGTTGACTTTAGGTGTGCGCGCAGCCCTAAAGTCCTCGGGAACAGCTGACGGCTGAATTCCCTTGTGCACCATGGCTGAGACCCGTACAAAATCCTGTGAGCGAGCTGCGTGCGTGCTTCAGGTGTGTGAGCAGCCCTGAAGGTTCTGTGTGCAGCGGCGAAAGACGATGGCGGTCTGTGGAGCCGTTAATGTCCCGTGCGTGGTGCACTGTCCTCGTAACCCCCCGGTGTGCGCGCGGGGGTTCGATGCGTGGGTGGTCCGCTGTTGAGAGGCGAGTCAGGGTCAGGGAGCTTGATGGAGATCAGCGTCGTCGGCGCCCCTCGGGCTCGTGCAGATGCGTTGGAGCGGTGAGAGGGAGTAGACGATCTTTGTCCCTCGGGCTCGCGTAGATGTGTAGGAGCGGTGAGAGGGAGGAGACGATCTTTGTCCCTCGGGCTCGTGTAGATGCGTAGGAGCGGTGAGTGAGTAGACGATCTTTGTCCCTCGGGCTCGTGTCAATGCGGAGGAGCGGTGAGAGGGAGAAGACGTTCTGTGTCCCTCGGCCGGTCCAGCGTGGATGTCCCGATCTCAGGCGAGGGTCGCACCATGAAGCTTTCTGCGGCTTTCCAGGTCGTGGGTGATCTCCGGAGAGTTTGCCTGGTGGTGGCTCTGCGTCGAGGTCTCCCTGTAGCAGAAGGGAGGGCAGATCATTTGCGTCAGGCTGCTGCGTTCGCTTGTCGTCGGAGAGTCACCACCGGGGGCTGCCTGTGTGTTCTTTTCTTGGTCGGGTCACCAGTGTAGATGTCCAGATCAGAAGGTTGCGTTGCACAAAGCGTGTGCTTTCGTTCGGGGTCACCAGTGTGGCGGCATGAAATAATAAGCAGCGAACTGAGGTTTAAAAGTGGGTTTTATTTCATCCCGCCATCACAGAGCTCACTCCAGCGCCGTGCAGGCGCGCCGGAGCAAGCTCTCAGGCTCTCGTCAGCAGCAGTGGTCAGAGAGAGAGAGCATGTGAATTTCAGTCAGCTTATATACCCTGTTACAGACAATACATGAAAGGCACATTTGCATCACAGTACAGAGCAGGAAGCATGAACACCTGCATTTGAGTCACACACATCAGCAGCAGGATACTGGCAGGAAGGAGCTAGACAAAGAGAAACTACCTATTGATCTCAATACACACATCTCATTGTTCTGCTAATTGCTCCAGCTGAGCGTTCTGCTTGTCCGTAGGCTGTGGGGGTGACCCACACCTGCACTTTTTCCTGATTTCATATTATCAATGGCTAGCCCAACTTCTTCTTGACTAATTTTAGACTCCAGTATCTCCCTGTTTTCATTTGGAATACACGGTATAGATAATCCGTCCAAAACCCCATTTAGTTTTGTTAAGTCAGTTTCATTTTTTGTATCATATAATTTTTCATAGTAATCTCTAAAGGCTCTATTAATTTCTAAAGGATCTACAACTACCTGTCCATTACTTATAATACTGGTAATTGGTGTTTTAAATTCTAATTGTTTAATCTGCCATGCCAATAATTTTCCTGATTTTTCACCTTGTTCATAAAAAGATTGCTTCAATCTTAGAAGACTTGAGGCAGCTCTATTCGCTGATTTTTTGTCATATTCAGCTCTCAGAATCAGTAATTCATTCTCTAACTTTGGGTCACTTCCTGCATACACTTTTTCTTGAAGAATTTTTATTTTATGTTCCAATTGGACTCTCTCCTCTCGAGTCTTCTTAGATTTTGAACCTGTATAACTAATAATATGCCCCCTAATAAAAGCTTTGAAAGCCTCCCACTTTATACATGCTGATGTTTGTGTGGTATTGATATCAAAGAACTCATCTGTTTTTCTATGTACTTAACAAATTCCTCATCCTGAAGCCATTTATGCTGAAATTGCCACCTACCTGGCTCCTTTGTCAATTTCTTATCTACATATATTAGACAGCAGGGTGCATGATCAGAGATCACAATATTATCATAGAAACAGTTTTGAATCTTGGACCTTAATTCTGTGGAGATCAAAAAATAGTCAATACGTGAGAATGTCTTGTAGGTATTAGAATAACAAGAGTAGACTTTAACTTGTGGTTTCATTTCTCTCCATATATCTAGCAATCTCAATTCTTTCATAAAATGATTAATGATCATCTTGCATCCATTGTGCGTACAGTCCAGTCCTGTTGATCTATCTATACCGGGATTCAATGTACAATTAAAATCCCCTGCTATTATATGTTGCCCTGTAAGTGATGATAAAATAAGAAATAAATTAGCAAAGAACTTTTGATCATCTATATTGGGACCGTATAAGTTCACCAGATTTATGTTTTCTAATAACAAAGATTCTTGAATGATTAGATATCTTCCAAATTTGTCTCCAATTACATTTTTCACTTGAAATGGGATTGATTTATGTATGAGAGTCATAACTCCCCTGGCTCGGGATGAAAATGATGAGGTGAATACACTTCCTTGCCATCTACTCCTAATTCTTTTTACATCCTCCTCTATTAGATGAGTTTCTTGTAAAAACACAATTTTTGAACCTATGTCTTTTATTTTATTCATAACTTGTTTAAGTTTTTTTAAATTTTGTAGACCTCTGTGACATAATGTCTGGCCCAGGAAACACGCACGCAGGATCAGGATAGATTTAACAGCTTTATTCAACAAGCAGGTGTGTTTGAATGGATGTATGCGGTATGTGTATGTGTTGGGGTGAACGCCGATGCGCAGGCAGCAGAGCAGCGCGCCATTCAGCCGGACAACCCTATGGAGAAAGAGCAGAGGACAAGGGTAACGGGCACCATACTAAGACAGGGATAATCAGTCAAAGTGTTGCTTACTTGCAGGGAACAGGTGGCTGGCGTCGGCAGGTGACGAGCCCGGGAGACAGCGTCCTGCAGGGCCTGCGTGGATGGTGGAGATGAGTCGGCGATGACGGGGGAAATCTGCCGCCGGGGAGTCCACCTGTGCACAGGGGTGAAGAGCTTGGAAGACAAGGTAAGGGATGCTTACGTGTCGTTGAATCTTGCTGGTGATCTGAGGTAGAATCACGAGCTTTGGAGGTACCGACAAGAACAGACGGCTCCAGACCGCAGCACTGGGCCGAGTGGGTTAAATAGCCCGCTGCTGACGAGGCGCAGGTGTGCGCGCAGCTGAAGCCGCTGATGAGCGGGCGAGTCGTGACACTCTGCAATTCCATGAAGTTAAATTAAGATTAACGCTTTGGTCTATGATCAATAAGGAGTTTGGGATTACCTCGCAATGTAAACATACTAATACAGAGAAGCAAAAACATGAGTGGTTGAACATTCATCCTACAAACTACACACAAACAAATTCCCCCTTCCCACCTTCGTGGTAATCCCCCCAAAATCAAAAAAAAAATTCCGTCTCCCGCTATAGCCATCGACCGCTCCACACCCACGAGGACCAGCCAAAGCCACTCCTTCTTCATCCTCCCAATCACTCTAACGCTACTGCTTTTAATTACGTAACATTAACTCTCTTCTGTAGTTTTCCAACTTAACTCCAAAATTTTATAGCAACTTTGTATATCATAGTTGTTTTTTTTAATATATAATACAATCTATATTTTGTAAACTTGCTATATGCTTCAGATCAGTCAGATGCCTGTGCAAATGTTTAAATATTCTACCTTATATTTTGTTCATGCTTAGCTCCCACCAGTCTCTTCTTGGATCTGTTTGATGAGCTCCTGCGCCTCCTCAGGGGTCTTGAAGGTGTGGGTTCTGCCCTTATATGTGACCAGCAATCTTGCAGGGTGAATCACTCCATGACGAATCCCAAGGTTGCGCAGCTCTTTACGGACGGGGTCAAACTGTTTCCTTAATTGTTGGATTCCTGTGGCCAAATCTGGGTAGAACCGCACCTGTTGATCCTGGTATTTAATTTCTCCTTTGGCTCGCGCCGCGTTGGAGATCGTCATCTTGTCTCTGTAGCTGAGGAACTTCATAATCAGCGTCCTCGGTGATGCCTTATTATCTCTCGGTGGGCCGATTCGGTGGGCGCTCTCTAACACAACTGATGACTGCGGCTCCACGTTGTTCAGCGCTTCTGGAATCCACTTTTCCAAAAAGGAACATGGGTCCCGACCCTCGGTTCCCTCCAGTAGACCCACCAGCCTCAGGTTGTTCCGTCTCGACCGGGACTCCAAGTCCAGGACATTATCTTCCAGACGGTTATTTTTTAATTCCAAAGTGCGCACCTTTAATTGTAGGCTGGTGACGTCATCCTCAGCGCTGGAAATTCGAAGCTCCACCTGCGATACTCGTTCCATACAGTCGCTTAATTCCTTTCTCATTCCTTCTATCGCTGCTATAATCCCATCAAATTTAGTGGAAAAGTCTGCTCTCATTGCGCTAATGGCAGCGAGCACCGCACCTGTGCCGTCGCCAGTAGTCACTGCTGCACCGCTAGCTTGCTCCGCCATATCTGGAGCTTTTTCTGCTTCATCACGGACGTGAAAGTCTGTTAACTTGGACTGTTTCGGCAGTTCAGTTTTTCCTCCACCTGATTTCCCAGCCTTAGGCTTTACCGGCATATCCTCGCCCAAACGCTGGGATAGGTTTTGTTCCAAATGAGAGGGTTATTTGCTGACTTTTTATTTTTAGGAGCAGAGTAGAGTGAAATGCCTCTTCTTACGTGGCCGCCATAACCGGAAGTCGGAGAAATCATCTTTTAATTTATAAAAAAAATCTCTTAGAAAAGCTAGAACGAGTTATTATTCTGCATTAATAGAAGAGAACAAGAATAATCCCAGGTTTCTTTTCAGCACTGTAGCCAGGTTGACAAAGAGTCAGGACTCTGTCAATCCTAGCATTCCCTTAGAGCTTACTAGTCAGGACTTTATGAACTTTTTCAATAATAAAATTTCATCCATCAGAGATAAAATCAATCAGATTCTTCCCACAGTTAACTTAAATACTGTAACTACTACAACTCCTTCAATAGATGTCTGTCTTGATGAGTTTACTCCAATCGACCTTTGTGAGTTAGACAAAATAGTTTCCTCATCCAAACCTTCAACTTGTCTTTTAGACCCTATTCCTACCAGGTTATTTAAAGAAGTCTTCCCACTTATTGGTAGCTTTATTCTTCATATAATCAATTCTTCATTAACTTTAGGCCATGTACCACAGGCTTTTAAAACGGCTGTAATTAAACCCTTACTCAAAAAGCCAATGCTAGATCCAGGAGCTTTAGCTAACTATAGACCAATCTCCAATCTCCCTTTCATTTCAAAAATCTTAGAAAGAGTTGCTGCTATGCAATTATTTGACCACCTGCAGGGAAATGGTTTACTTGAAGAGTTTCAATCTGGGTTTAGAATCCATCATAGTACTGAAACAGCCTTAGCGAAGGTCACTAACGACCTCCTCATCGCATCTGATAATGGACTGGTTTCTGTACTTGTCCTTTTAGACCTTTGTGCAGCTTTTGATACTATTGATCATAATATTCTACTTGATAGATTAGAGCACTATGTTGGACTTAATGGAACTTCGTTGCAATGGTTTAGATCTTATTTATCTGATAGGTTCCAGTTTGTTCATGTAAATAATGAGTTTTCTTTCAACTCAAAGCTTAGTCATGGAGTTCCACAGGGATCTGTGCTAGGCCCTACTCTTTTTAGTTTATATATGCTTCCGTTAGGCAACATTATTAGAAAGCACTGTATACATTTTCATTGTTATGCAGATGACACACAATTATACCTGTCAATGAAGCCAGATGACAGTAATCAATTAGCCAAGTTAGAAGCCTGTCTTAAGGAAATCAAAGCTTGGATGACTTGTAATTTCCTGCTATTAAATTCAGATAAGACTGAAGTCATTCTTGTTGGTCCAAAAAACCTGACAAATACCTTTCTTAATCAAACTTTCAGTTTGGATGCGGTTACTCTTTCTCTTAATAGCTCTGTGAGGAACCTTGGAATTATTTTTGATCAAGATCTGTCTTTCAATTCACATATTAAATTTGTTTCTAAGACTGCCTTCTATCATTTGCGTAATATTGCCAAGATTAGGAGCATCTTGTCTCAGAGTGATGCTGAGAAACTGATCCACGCTTTTGTTAGCTCGAGTGTAGCATCATCTCACTTTGGCTCAGCAACAATTATTTTTCTGCTTAAAGACATTTTGTTTCATCCAGGAATAACACAAAAAAATAGATTTTCTTCCTCCAGGCCACAGCTGAAATCCCCCTTCTTTTGTTAAAACCAGCCTAAGGAATTTCCCCAATGTCCGGCTTCACTTTTATTGCCCCCATAAAACATGCAACAGATCCACGACTCAGCTAATTTCCTTAAACTCTGGGCATGCTGGATTTAAACAGTGAACTTTAAAGTACATTATTACAAACTCAATTCTAAACCTTCATTCTTTTCAGAACTATGAAAATGCAGATGGACTCTGATGTTTTTGATGTGGAAAATAATATGTGTGAAATGCATTAATCTTTGATTTTATACATATGCATGTTAATGTTTATATGAATGTTTATTCCTGCATGTTGATTTAGAAGCACTGCTTATAACTTATACTAATCACTAAAGTTATTTTAGTTTAATACATAAAGGGAAATATTAACTTCCAGTATGTATCAAAGTTTTGCCTCTAAAACCATGTGACTCCCACAGCCAATCTCTGCATGACAACTCTTCATCCCAAAGCACTCAACACAATAGACTGTTTGTTCATTGGACTAAAAGTTCATCGAGCCCGCCCACGAAGGACGCTCATTGGCTGAGATTCCGGTCAGGCCGGAAGCCCGCGAAACTCAACAGAGCTTATATAAAGGAGAGAGACCCCTGCTTCAGTCTCTTTTCGCCTGCTCTTTTCGTCACTGCTTTTCGGCTGCTCCTTCTTTTCGTCATCCCTTTTTTCTGATCTCCTCCATTGTCTACACACAGCAAGGAAGAACAAAGGACCGTCTGACCACTTGTCGCTTTTCTGAACACAGAGCAGATAACTCGTAATTTGTTTATGTCACTTTGTATTTTCTTTTCCTCTTAAATACCTAAGAATTCCTATTTCTTTGAGCTCAATTCTTAATCGGAGTTAAACTCCAATTTTTATTCATCACTTTTTCTTTGTTAAACTTTCTGTAAAACCACCGTTTGTTTGATTTCAATGTAAACTTTAATCTTGACTTTATTTTGTAATATTTTTCTTGACCAAGCACCCACCAGAAGCTACTATTTTTATCTAAAGTCCGAAGCCTTTTTAATTTGAGATCGGATTAAATATCTTTTAATTATTATCGAAGACCTCCTGAGAAGACGCAGCTTCCACGTCACGTGCACCTGAGGAATCAAGGCTGTTCATCACACGCTGAAGAAAAGTCATCTAACCCAGTTACAACTCTGGGTCATACAGCCCAGAATCCAGCCTCCTTCGACCGCTTGAATCTAAAGGTCGAACTGTGGACCCTGAAATATCTGCGGGCAGATATTTCCCCTAACATCCACGAAATCTTGGGCTGAGGACGACGACCGAGGATCACGTGAGCTGCAAACTTTAATTCAACTGCTGAATAAACTTCTGAGGTTCGGTAATAATTTGTATATCTAATCAGATGCAAATTAAGAAGCCCTTAACATAACTCTTCTTTTCATTAAAATTCCTTTTTTATTTTCTTAAGATTAATTTAGGACTTCTTCATATAATTAGTAAACTTTCTCCATAAATTTGCGTTGTTTTTTTTTTAATCTGTTAACTCAAACTGATAGAAATTCATTCCTCAGTTTAACCCTGGTTCCGAAAATATTGACATTGTTAATCTATCATTTACAAGATTGATTTTGTGATTAAGGAAATTACTGCAATGTCTGTTAATCATTTCATTTAATAAATATTTAAAAATGAGAGAAGTTGTTGGGAATTTATTTCATTCCGAGTCTGTTTCAAGCCCAGGTATCGAATGAGACTGATTATTGATTAATTTATTGAGTGATCAAACAGGTATAAAGTGAAATTAAAGATTAAATTGCTTCTTAAAGACAGAAGCTGGTGCCCCTTACGAGTGTTATTAACTTTTCTGATGTATATGAAATGAGATTTGAGCTCAGATTCCAATACATCAATATAAATTAAATAATTCATACCTGATCATATTTATTATTTATTAAATATTTCTATTTTCCCTTACACGAGATTATTGTAATTCTTTATTATCAGGCTGTCCTAAAACATCTTTAAAAAGTCTTCAGCTGATCCAAAATGCTGCAGCAAGAGTTTTAACAGGTACTAGAAAGAGAGATCATATCTCTCCGGTTCTTGCCTCCCTTCATTGGCTTCCCATAGAGTTTAGAATTAAGTTTAAAATCCTTCTTCTTACTTACAAAGCTCTAAACAATCAGGCTCCTTTTTATTTAAAAGATCTGATACTACCGTATTATCCTAACAGAGCACTACGCTCCCAGAATGCAGGATTACTTGTAATACCTAGAATCTCCAAAAGTACAATGGGAGGCAGAGCCTTCAGTTATCAAGCTCCTCTCCTGTGGAACCAGCTGCCAATCTGGATTCGGGAGTCAGACTCGATCTCTGTTTTTAAGAATAGGGCTAAAACCTACCTTTTTGATATAGCCTACAATTAGGGAGGGATCATGTGTTTCTGAACCCTCCCTTAGTTATGCTGCTAATAGGTTTAGTCAGCCGGGGGACCTCCAATAATGCACTGGGCCTCACTCCTTTCTTCACTCTCAATGAAGTATTTTTTTTTTGCTGGTCATTAACATCTGTTTGTTCTCTCCCATAGACTGAGTCCCCATCGTGCTGTTTGCTCTCTACATGTCTGTTCTTTTCATCTTCTCTGTCCCCTCACCCCCCAGCCAGTCGGAGCAGATGACTGCCCCTCCCTGAGCCTGGTTCTGCTGGAGGTTTCTTCCTGTTAAAAGGGAGTTTTTCCTCTCCACCGTCGCCAAGTGCTTGCTCACAGGGGATCGCCTGATTGCTGGGGTCTTTCTGCAACTGTGGGGGTTCCCCCTACAGTTGATAGTGCTATGAGATGACTGTTGTTGTGAAATGGCGCTATATAAATAAAGCTGAATTGAATTGAATTGGTGGGCAGCGGTAAGTTGATCAAGCCGCTCATTAATTTGTGGAAGCTGATTAAGAATCACCTCCTGCTGGTACTGTACTGTAACTTGGTCTAACTGAGCCTCCATGTTGTTAAGACGGTGCACATTCCCGCCGTTAGCAGCGTCTGCTGGGTCTCAGACTCGGGGACGTTTTGACATAATTATGTAGTTTAAGACCCAGACACAGACAGTGGACTCAGATAGCAAGTTAAACAATGATTTATTTGTGCACCAGTGATTATGATGGTGGAGAGTCTGACAACCGGGTTGGAGGGCTGCAGGCTGTGGGATTCCTCTGTATTCACTTCCGCCTCCCAAAGAGAGCAGACGCTTTTTCTTTCTCTCCAGCTCCGGCTCTTTATCTCTCTCCTCCCCTAACTGACTGGATCCCAGCTTGCTATCGTCTGTCTGCGTGTCCCTACTGCTGATCATCGAATGAAATTATGGATTTAATAAGCTGGGCTTTGAACGCAATTGACACTATTTCTTCAACGAGGAAAAGTGCCCCAGGGGAGGCAGTTTGCCCCGCAGGAACAGCGGCCACGGGCTATTTGAAGGACACAAGTAATTGGAAACTCTTGTGCCTGTGTGATCTCTCTATCGAAGATGTTGAAGATTTATACATCTTCGTAGCAATGGTCATCGGAATCTTACTGACTGGATCTGGGATTGTTCTGGTGTACCGTAAATTGATGAAGATGGACGGAGCCTATCAAAATGCTGACCCGGCGAGGCTTAACCATCAAATTGACCAATTGGGCAGGACTCTGACAGCGGCTAATGGAGAACTGTCTAGGAAAATGGATTACATCATGATCACGCTGAGAGCCGTCCATGAAGAATTCAACGTCCAGCAATGAAGGATTTAAGTACTGAATCTGTAAGAGAATATAAAGTTTCTTTCTCTGAAGTCAGTACTATTCGACTTATTTGACCTGCCCTTACAATCAAGTCCTCCAGATTATCTGCAGTTTTTGTTTTCAAAACATGTGAGCAGCATTGACTCTCATGGACAGCCAGCTGTCTGGCAAACTTTTCCATCTGCTGTGCAAGGACACAAGCGCCAGACGCTAGACACAACATCTCCTGCTGAAGAGACTTTGTTGTTCTTAACTGATATAAACACCCTCACTCAACACCACACTCACACTGACTCAATAAACTGATGAGAAGATTATTCATTCACTGCTCTCTTTGTGTCCTTGTATAGATTCTATTGTCTGCTACTTGTGCATTGAGAGATTTTTTTCTTGTAATCATAATATTGATCATTTATGACCGGTATTCTGACAAACAATGCTTTTTTGCTCTCTCCTATTGTGTTTATCCTTTTCCTCCCTCATGTTTCCTGTTCCCAGTCTGCTGACAGGCGCGTTACCGACGCTGCCGCGTCACCGGAAGTGCCAACTATGTCGTTTTCAGTGTCAAGTCAAATCCCTCGTATGTTTATCAGTTGTTTACTGTGAATGTACTTGACAATAAATCTTTTCTGAGTTCTGAGTTCTGAGTTCTGAACCTCGTTCCTCTCCCGGCTGTTGCTGTTTGTAAGTGATGGTGAGTTCCCAATACAGATATGTACAGTGCTGGTGCAGAATTTTCCACAGCTATGGTAACTTTAGGGAAAAAACAGAACAGTCAATTGAGTATCCACTTACTGGAGACGGGGGGTTGTATGATGAGGGTTCCTCTGCCGGGAGGAATGAATCCAAATCTGCCGGAGATGATGATTCCTGGTCCGCCAGAAGGAAGGTCCACCTGTGCACAGGTTAGCCTAGGAGACACAGAGGGAAAATGGAGCAGAGAGCAGATGAGGATAGTATAGTATAGTATAGACAAGCGTCTGTCATAAATGACAATGCTAGGCAAATCATCTGTCATTTGATCTTGTGTGGCTTGTCTTGAGTTTTTTTAAGGTAGTTCTGCTTGTCAAGATCACGGCCCCGGTGAAATAATGATCCCAGTACAGCTCGGTCCTGTGTCAGAGTGGTCCAGGTTTCTGGTCTGATGCCAAAATCCTTTAAAAGTCTTTTTTAGTACATCTTTATATCTTAGCCTTGGCCTTCCAGTAGGGTGTATACCTTTTTTCAATACTCCATGTAGCATCTGGCGAGGGATCAGATTATTTGCCATTCTGTTCACATGACCGGGCCATCTAAATCTGGTGAACTTCAGTCTTGATGAAAAAGGTTCTGAGCGAGTAATTCGAAAAAACTCTTCATTTGACATCTTGTCACACCAGGTCTTTCCAAGTTTGAATCACAGACTCCTTGTGTGGAAGGCATTAATTTGAGACTCTTGATAGCGGTATGCAGGCCAGCTTTCTGCTCCATATAGAAGAATGCTTAGAACTCATGCTTTGTATACTCTGGTTTTGGTAAAAAAATTGGTGTCTGTTTCTCCATGCATGGCTGGTAAGCTGACCGAAGGTGGTTGAAGCTTTTCCAAGCCAAATTAAGAGCTCTGTGCCAAGAGTGTTGTTGCGAGATATAGTTGAGCCAAGATAGGCAAACTTTTCAACATCTTCGAATGGTGTATCATTTATGGTAAAAGTGTGACCATCCACTGAAAGTGGCATCGTAGCTGTTTTCTTCAGACTAATCACCATACCAAATATATTACACGAGTCAGTGGAGCATTTCAACATCTCCTGTAATTGTTCTGGAGTTGAAGCACAGAGTGCTGCATCATCAGTGTATAGAAGCTCTCTAACAATAAACTTCTGTGCCTTGGTTCGCGCCTTGAATTTAGTTATGGTGAAGAAGTTTCCATCATCGCGTGACAGCATCGCCACCCCAGTATGGTTGGCTATGCTGGAATAAGCATGACTGAACACATATGAGAAGTAAATCCCAAATAGAGTGGGAGCTAATACACAATCTTGTTTAACACCTCGTTTGATAGGGAAGCAGTTGGACAGTTCTCCATCGAACTGTACGGCAGCTTGCATGCCATCATGAAAACATCGTATGAGAGACAGAAGATTAGGAGGGCACCCTGCTTTCTGGAGTATCAGAAATAATGAATTTCTGTGTACATAGTTAGCAATGATATACCGCGATAATTATCACATTCTGTCACCTTTATTCTTGTATAACGTGGTTATCTTTGAATCTTTAAACTCCTGGGGAATCTGTTCTGTAGCCCAACACTTTAACAGAAGCTTGTGTAGATGGCTAGCTATGGGTAGTAACCCTGCCTGTAGCAGTTCTGCTGGAATTTGATCTGTTCCAGAGGCCTTGCCTATATTTAACTTTTCAATTGTTGATATACATAACCTCAGCAATATTGGGTGGGTCATGCAGGTGAAGGTGATGTTTGCTATTCGGTAGGCTATTCAGGGTGTGTTCACAGACTGTTCCCTCTACTCCATACAGTTTGCTATCATGCTCAATCCATCGCTTCAACTTCTCATCTCTATTTTCTATGCAAATCCCATCTTTTTTTTCTTCAGGAGTCCACCTGTTTGGGAAACCGGTCTTGTTGCCAACTTAATTCCTTCAAACATTTCTTTGATATTTCCAGCATTCCTCGCAGCTTCTATACGAGAGCAAAAGGAGTTCAGTAGTTACTAACACAGTCACATATGGTCTTCTGTGCAGCAGATCTAGCCTCTCTGTATGCCTCATGGGCCTGCCTTGCAAATCTTTTTTTTTCCCACAATATTTTTATTGAACCTTTTTTACAAACATAACACAAACAATCAAACACTAACACTAAAGTAATAAAAAAAAAAGCACTAAAACACACCAACAACCACTAACAGGAACAGGTCTTCAACAATGCTCCTCTGTTTAGTCTAGGCAATCCATTACATAAGTATACATATTATACATTCACCAGTTTGGAATTTATAAGGTCCACACACATCATTCACCTTCTTCTTCAAAAGTTATGTTTAAATTCTTTACATAATCAATAAAAGGTCTCCATATATTCTCAAACACAGTTTCCTTTGATTTCAGTATGTATGTTATTCTTTCTAGTGGAAGGTTTGTTAACATCTGTCTTAACCACTGAGTCACATCTGGTCTATGAGTCTTTTTCCACAATAGTGCAATACATTTTTTGGCGTTAAGCAAACTGAGGTCTATGAATGCTCTTTCACTTTTATTAAAGTTGTGCTTTTCTGGATGCAGACCCAACAAAAACAATTTAGATTCAATATGATTTGTTTTGAAATTATTTTTTCAATTGTTCCCCTCACCTCTTCCCAAAACATTCTAATTTTCCTACATTTCCATAAACAATGAAATAAGGTTCCTTTACTTTCCATACATTTTGTGCATGTATCTGGTATGTTTTTGTTATATCTATTTAATTCCACCGGTGTAACATACATCCGCATTAACCATTTAAAATGTATCAGTTTTAGACGTACATTTATTGATTTGGTTTGAGCTTCTGTACAAGCCAATTCCCATTGTTCCTCTGAGATTTCAGTTTGCAGGTCTTCTTTCCAATAATTCAGTCTTTTCTGTGAGTTTTCACTTGAAGATAATGTCAATGAGTTATAAAACTCTGAAATAATACCCTTTCTCTTACTATCTTTCGTCAAGATTTTTTCCAAGGATGAATAAATAGGTCGAGTGAGAGCATTGTTTTGAGTTGATCGAATAAAGTTCCTAATCTGAAGATATTTAAAAAAAATGTGTTCTATTAAGATTAAATTTGATCCTCAGCTCTTCAAAAGACATTATGTTATCTGAACATGACAAATATAAATCTTGAATTTTTTGGATCCCTTTTAAATTCCATACTTTAAATACAGCATCCGCTCTCCCTGGTTTAAAATATTGATTACCCCATACTGGACTAAATTGTGACAGTAAGTGTGGTTCTTTTAAATATTTTTTAGTTTCACACCATATTTTGATCATATGTTTTACAAATGGATTTTTAACTTGTTTCTGTAATTTTTTTGCCGAGTCTGAGTATATGAATATGGGAAGAGGTAAAGGTAAATTGTATGATTCCATTTCAGTCCAGTGAGGGAGATCATTTGATGAAAAATAATATGTCATAGACCTCAGTTGTGCTGACCAGTAATACAACATAAAGTTTGGACATTTCAGACCTCCACGATCAAATGGTAAATATAGTAAGGACAGACGTAATCTAGCCTTCCTATTGTTCCATATAAACTCCACTAACTTTTTTTTAATTCTTGAGAATAGATCTGAAGGTGGTGGTAAAGGAATGTATTGAAATAAATAAAGTATTTTGGGTAAGATATTACTTTTAAGTATATTAATTCTCCCAATCATCGACATTGGTAGTGACATCCATCACTGAATTAACTCATTAATGTCTGTCATTAAGGCTTCGTAGTTGGCACTGGCGACTGATTCCAGCTTGGGCACAATTTGAATTCCTAAATATTTAAACTGATTTACAACATTGAATTGATTTACCTCAGAAGCTGGGTGCTTTCTCTGGGACTCATTTAGCATTAATATTGAAGATTTAGTTTTATTTATTTTATATCCTGATATTTCCCCAAAATTCTTTATTAAATTCAACAAGGTCGGAATTGATTTTTTAAGATTCGACATAAACAAAATTATGTCATCGGCATACAGGGAGATTTTATGTTCTGTTGGTCCAACCTTAATTCCATATATTTGCGGATGTAAACGTACTGCCATCGCTAAAGGTTCACTTGCCATAGTAAACAATAAAGGTGAAAGTGGACAGCCTTGTCGACATCCTCTATTGATTTTTATTGATTTTGAGATATTGCTGTTTGTTAGGATTTCTGCTGTAGCATTATTATATATTATCTGAACCCATTTTATGAAATTATTTCCAAATCCAAACCTTTGTAAGACTTCAAAAAGAAAGGGCCATTCGACCCTATCAAAGGCCTTTTTGGCGTCCAATGATAGGAGAGCTGTATCCGGTGCTTCTTTATTAGAGTAAATAATATTGAATAATCTTCTTACATTATGGAAGCCTTGTCTTCCCTTTATAAAGCCATTCTGATCTCGGTTAATAATATTTGGTAATATTTCTTGTATTCGTCTGGCTAAAATTTTACAGATTATCTTAATGTCAGCATTTAATAGGCTTATTGGTCTCATATTTTCACATTTATTAGAGGGTTTACCTGGTTTTGGCAACAGTATAATTAAGGCATTATTCATGTATGATGGTAAATTACTATTTTGAAATGCTTCTAAAACCATTTCCAAAAAAGGTTTTATTAATTTATTCTTAAATTTTTTATAGAGGTCAACTGGAAGACCATCTGGTCCTGCACTTTTTCCTGATTTCATATTATCAATGGCTAGCCCAACTTCTTCTTGACTAATTTTAGACTCCAGTATCTCCCTGTTTTCATTTGGAATACACGGTATAGATAGTCCGTCCAAAAACCCATTTAGTTTTGTTAAGTCAGTTTCATTTTTTGTATCATATAATTTTTCATAGTAATCTCTAAAGGCTCTATTAATTTCTAAAGGATCTACAACTACCTGTCCGTTACTTATAATACTGGTTATTGGTGTTTTAGATTCTAATTGTTTAATCTGCCATGCCAATAATTTTCCTGATTTTTCACCTTGTTCATAAAAAGATTGCTTCAATCTTAGAAGACTCGAGGCAGCTCTATTCGCTGATTTTTTCTCATATTCAGCTCTCAGAATTATTAATTCGTTCTCTAACTTTGGGTCACTTCCTGCATACACTTTTTCTTGAAGAATTTTTAATTTGTGTTCCAATTGGGCTCTCTCCTCTCGAGTCTTCTTAGATTTTGAACCTGTATAACTAATAATATGTCCCCTAATAAAAGCTTTGAAAGCCTCCCACTTTATACATGCTGATGTTTGTGAAGTATTAATATCAAAGAACTCATCTGTTTTTCTATGTACTTAACAAATTCCTCATCCTGAAGCCATTTATGCTGAAATTGCCACCTACCTGGCTCCTTTGTCAATTTCTTATCTACATATATGAGACAACAGGGTGCATGATCAGAGATCACAATATTATCATAAAAGCAGTTTTGAATCTTGGACCTTAATTCTGTGGAGATCAAAAAATAGTCAATACGTGAGAATGACTTGTAGGTATTAGAATAACAAGAGTAGGCTTTAACTTGTGGTTTCATTTCTCTCCATATATCCAGCAATCTCAGTTCTTTCATAGAATGCTTAATGATCATCCTGCATCCATTGTGTGTGCAGTCCAGTCCTGTTGATCTGTCTATACCGGGATTCAATGTACAATTAAAATCCCCTGCTATTATATGTTGCCCTGTAAGTGATGATAAGATAAGAAATAAATTAGCAAAGAACTTTTGATCATCTATGTTGGGACCGTATAAGTTCACCAGATTTATGTTTTCTAATAGCAAAAATCCTTGAATAATTAGATATCTTCCAAATTTGTCTCCAATTACATTTTTCACTTGAAATGGGACTGATTTATGTATGAGAGTCTTAACTCCCCTGGCTCGGGATGAAAATGATGAGGTGAACACACTTCCTTGCCATCTTCTCCTAATTCTTTTTACATCCTCCTCTATTAGATGGGTTTCTTGTAAAAACACAATTTTTGAACCTATGTCTTTTATTTTATTCATAACTTGTTTAAGTTTTTTTAAATTTTGTAGACCTCTGCAATTCCATGAAGTTAAATTAAAATTAACGCTTTGGTCTAAGATCAATAGGGGGTTTAGGATTACCTCGCAATATAAACATGCTCATACAGAGAAGCAAAAACATGAGTGGTTGAACATTCATCCTACAAACTACACACAAACAAATTCCCCCTTCCCACCTTCGTGGTAAACCCCCCAAAATCAAAAAAAAAATTCCGTCTCCCGCTATAGCCATCTACCGCTCCACACCCACGAGGATCAGCCAAAGCCACTCCTTCTTCATCCTCCCAATCACCCTAACTCTACTGCTTTTAATAACGTAACATTAACTCTCTTCTGTAATTTCCCAGTTTAACTCCAAAATTTTATAGCAATTTTGTACATCTTTTTTTTTTTTTAAATATGTAATACAACCTATATTTTGTAATCTTGCTATATGCTTCAAATCAGTTAAATGCCTATGTAAATGCTCAAATATTCTACCCTATATTCTGTTCATGCTTAGCTCCCACCAGTCTCTTCCTGGATCTTCTTGATGAGCTCCTGCGCCTCCTCAGGGGTCTTGAAGATGTGTGTTCTGCCCTCATATGTGACCAGAAGTCTTGCAGGGTAAATCACTCCATGACGAATCCCAAGGTTGCGCAGTTCTTTACGGATGGGATCAAACTGCTTCCTTAATTGTTGGATTCCTGAGGCCAAATTTGGGTAGAACCGCACCTGTTGATCTTGGTATTTAATTTCTCCTTTGGCCTGCACCGCGTTGGAGATCGTCATCCTGTCTCTGTAGCTGAGGAACTTCATAATTAGCGTCCTCGGTGCTGCCTTGTTATCTCTCGGTGGGCCAATTCGGTGGGCGCTTTCCAAGACGACTGATGAATTTAGCTCCGCGTTGTTCAGCGCCTCCGGGATCCACCCCTCCAAAAAGGAGCATGAATCACGACCTTCGGCTCCCTCCGGTAGACCCACCAGCCTCAGGTTGTTCCGTCTCGACCGGGACTCCAAGTCCAGGACATTATCTTCCAGACATTTATTTTTTTTTTCCAAAGTGCGCACCTTTAATTGAAGTCCGCCGACGTCATCCTCCACACTGGAAACACGAAGCTCCACCTGCGTCACTCGCTCCACGCAGTCACCCAATTCCTTTCTCATTGCATCCAACGCTGCCATAATCCCATCAAGTTTAGCGGAAAAGTCTGCTCTCATTGAGCTAATGGCAGCCAGCACTGCACCTGTGCCGTCATCATCAGCAGTTACCGCACCACCGCTAGCACGGTGGCGCAGTGGTTAGCACTGCGGCAGCACAGTTTACCCTTGGCCGGGGGATTGTGGGGATCGTGGGTTCGATCCCAGCCCCCGACCAACAGTGATCTGTGTGGAGTTTGCATGTTCTCCCCGTGTTGCGTGGGTTTACTCCGGGATTTCTCCGGTTTCCTCCCACATGCCAAAAACATGCATGTTAGGTTAATTGGCTGTTCTAAATTGTCCCTAGATATCTGTTTCCTATAGGCCCTTAGAATAGAGGGTTAGTATTAAAGAAAGCGCTTTGAGTGGTCTTTGTGACTAGAAAAGCGCTATATAAGTGCAGGTTAGTTAGTTAGTTAGTTAGTTAGTTTCATCCGCCATATCCGCAGCTTTTCCTGCTGCGCCACAGACGTGAAAGTCCGTTAATTTGGACTGCTTCGGCGGTTCAATTTTTCCCCCACCTGATTTCCCAGCCTTAGGCTTCACCGGCATATCCTCGCCCAAACGCTGGGAAAAATTCTGTTCCAAATGAGAGAGTTATTTGCCGAATTTTTATCTCTAGGAGCAGAGCAGAGTGATACGTGTCCTTCTAGGTGGCCGCCATAACCGGAAGTCTGCCTCGCAAATCTTGATTTCAGTTTGAGGAGGGCATTTCTCTTCTTTTCCAGTGCTGGTTCCAGCACATCTAATGAATGTAGTCAGGGTTTTGCTTCTTCTTCAAGCAAAAGGTCTTAGCAGCTGTCTCATAGATTATGGTCTTTAGATCCTTGCAGAAAGCATCAAGATCTGAGCTTTCAGATATATGTTTCAGCTTCTCTTTCAACTGAGTACAGTATTCCTCCTTGAGGACAGGTAATTTAGTTTTGCCGACATCAACCTTTTTGGATCATTTATCTTGATGGTGATAGGATCAAGGCATTAATCTCATTGAACTCACAACCAGGCTATGATCACTGCCACAGTCAGCACTCTGATATGTCCTGGTGTTGAGTACTTCCTGTCTATGTTTCTGCTTTACAATAGCAAAATCAAGTTGGTGCCAGTTTTTCGATCAGGGACGACACCAGGTCATCTTTCTATGTTTCTTACCAAGGAAGATGTATTAGTTATACAGAGATTGTTTCTGCAGCACAGTTCTAACAGCCTCTGCCATTTTCATTCATTCGGCCAACACCGAACATACCAGTGCGATCAGGCCAGGCCATGTGATCATCGCCAACACGTGCAATGAAATCACCTAGAAGAATTACCCTTTCGGATACTGACAGGTTTCTCAGAGCATCTTCAAGCTGATTGTAAAAAGCATTCTTGACGTCAGCTTCTGCAACTAAAGTAGGTGCATAGGCTGATATAATGTTCACAGCTCCTCTCGTTTTAAGTTTCATAGAAGATATCCACTCATTGATACTGACAGGGGTTTGAATGCTATGCGTGAGCTTATTGTTAATAGTGAAGCCAGTGCCATAGATCCGTGGTCCGTCAGGAGATTTTCCAAACCAGTAGAAGGTGAAGTGTTTCTCTTTAATTGAGCCAGCACCTGCTAGACATGTTTCTTGCAGAGCGGCTACATCAACATTTCGACGATGGAATTCCCTGTCTATAATAGCTGTTTTTCTTATATCACGATCGCAGTCCAATCTGGATCCGAGGACATTCCGGTCATCTTTGTTCAAACATTCCAGGTGGCTAAAATTAATCTAGAATTCTTAGATGTTTAGTTTCAAACATACCAGACCACCTCATCTGGCAGTTTGCTGGCGAACTCAGAGCACTTTATTGGCTAGGGCTGCCTGGCTTAAAGCAAGCGGTAGCTACCATAGGACTGGGCATCCTTCCTACTCTAGAACGAGATCCCTGGCGTTTGGGCGTTATCACCATAACCCAGAATTTATAACCGATAACTATCTTGATCCAGGTGTCCGTTTCCTACAAGAGCATAGATGCAGGTTTTCTCTGCAAGAAACGGTTGACATAGACATGCCACCAGGACTATTAAAGCTTCCTTGGGTTGTCCTATAACTTATCAAGGGTTTCTCTTGCCCCAAACCACTCAGAATCAGAGGAAAGGTGCAGCCAGTACGTCTGTGAGGGGTATTGGGTGCAGTGGCTGCCAAGATGCAATGAGGACAATTGCTTACAAAATTCCCACATTGGAGGAGAGGGTAAGACTGCAACAGTGAAGAGCTGTCCTCTGTAGCATTCTGTAGTCAACCATCCCCATGCTGAAGTGAAGCTCTGCTCTCTATTTAAAGGCAGCCTTAATTAGAAGTGTCTGGTGGAGCTGCAGCAGCTGTGGAGCATGAGAGTAATTACAGTGACAAGACAAGAGTGCAGCCAGAATCACAACAGAGGTTGCTTACTTGTGTGCAGTATCACCAAGGTACATACTGAGTCAATCCAGAAAAGACTTGTTGAAATTCAGGCAAAAATTTCTACCAAAGAAAATGTCCACAATGGCTGTTTAACATCGCAACTCTCTATTGCTGCTGTTGTGGCATAACTTTTAAAAGTGTCAGAGAGTGTAGTTTAAAGTTCAGAGATGAAACAGCACGTATTTGTGCCCTACGGATTGTTAAAGGTATGATATTGTTCAGGATAGGGATAATCTAGTGATGACAGTGTGCTGGAGGTAAAACTACAATGGCTTAACATGACTGGTTAATCATTCATTGATGCACCTGGAGAACAGAATAGCTTGGGCTAGAATGATAGCACACAATAAAAATTCATTTTACTTGGACACGTTAGGGAGAATGAAGAAATTGTTTAGACTGTACTACTGTGATGTAAAATAAAAAGAATTTTACTCTCTGGGGAAAAATGCAGCTCTGAGCATCCTCCTGTGTGCAGGTAATGTCAAGTGTGTTATTTGTCCTACATTTGTATGATAATAATCAGCTGTGGAGCGTTCAGTTCTTATTTTCATTTCACTTGATTATTTTTAGTTGTCTGTTGAAAGAAAATTTTGAAAATAGGCATTACAGTTAAACACAGGACTGTGCTGACTGAGTAAAACACAACTTTCTCTCTGTGTTGTAGCTCCACTGCAGAAAGCAACAGAAAATGAAGAAACTGACAAATATGTTGCTTTTTCATATGACATGACAAATACAACTCAATAACTTGTTTATAACATGTTAGAAGTTTGCACAGTCTGTGCTATTAAGTACTGCTCTAATATAAGCCCAAATTTCAAAAAAGGAACAAATTCATAATTGACCTGATATTCTGTTTTTATATTAGCACACAAGATAAAGATTCCTGGTAAGAATAAAAAACAAACAAACAACAAAAACAAAAAATATTCAGGGTAATAGCAGTAAATTAAGTGTACTTTATTTAATAACTTAATTAACAGTTAATATATTTAATGATGGGCAACACAGCTAGAATCTGAAATATTTATGTCACATTATGATCAGTTCCAAAATAAGGATTGACTAATAAATAACTACTTTAACACTAATTTGTCATTAATTATTACAACTGCTGATCATGTACCGGTACATGAACTTATGATAGAGGGTATGTGCATGATGTCGCAGACTAGAACTCATGGCAGTTACACAACACTGAGTGGCAAAAATGAATGGCAGCTTTTCTATGCAGGAAAACACAAAAAACACATACAGTATTCAGTCAAAGCAGTACACAGAGCACCTGCTTGCATTGCAAAAGCTGATTTTATCTATACCTTCTATTGTAAAGGATATCTTATGTTTTATTGTTTGTCTCTGCATATGACTGGCGCCTAGCGGCTGCCCCGGCTTTGGATGCGCTCTGCAGAGCGTGCCCAAATGCCAAGTCACGTTTCGTTACCTTGTATTCATACATGTGTAATGACAATAAAGTTGAATCTCAATCTCATGTTATGACCCGAGCGTCGGTTCTTATCGCGCTCGGGTTAAAGTTATGTCTCGCTGCAGGCCTTGACAGCTGCGGGCGGTATTCTGGCCTCTCCGGGCTCTTATTGTGAAAGTGCTCGGAGGGGTTTCCGCCTGTCAACGGTCGGTCAGCTGTGTGTCATCTGTCATTAGCACCTGGTCTATTTAAGCTGAGTGCAGGCGTCATTAAGACGCAGCAGTGTCTGATCGCATCTGGTCACTAACCTGACCGCTATTCTGTTCACCCATCGTCACGGATGCCTGGACTATATTCACACCTCGGCTGCCTAAGGACTTGACCGTCTTTCACCGGCACTAGTAAGTGAGCTGTATTAGCCTTATTCCCTCCGATGTTATTTGTGCTGTAAGTCCCTGCTTTGGCAGCCCGAGTGCTATTATTACCAAGCCTGTCTGTGAGTGACTGTCTCCTGCTTCGGACCTGTAGTGTGCTGTATAGCCCTATGCTTCCTGTTCTGCAAAGACTCTGTCATTATCTCAGCAGCTTGTGTATCACCTTATCACCGTAATAAAACTCACTGAAAAACTCACTAGTGACGTTGTGTGCATCTTATGCTGGCTCGTGAGGGCCAGAGCATGACAGTACACTGCTGCGCAAACAGCGTTTACGGTGACGCCATTTTGAGACGCTTTTCACCAGTGAGTTTGAGTTTTGGACGTTGTTTGTCCCTGTCTGGGGCCTGTGTATGTGAGGAATGCCGTCACCGAAGAGTCACGTGCTGACGTGTGTTTTGGAAGCCGTGGATGAGTTACTCATCTCCGCTTCCATGTTGGACTACGACCACGGCATACATTGGTACCTGGACGCCGCCGAAGATGTACTCTGTATTCTCTCTCCCCGCTACGCCAACCACCCGGAAGTCGATGCGAGGAGGGAGGACATCGCCGCACAACGCGAATTATTCCTGATGATGGAGGAGGAACGCGGCATGGAGCAGGTGAAGAGGCACTCCTGCTCTTCGCCTAGGGATCCTTTTCGGGAGTTCGCACCATCTGGGGGCCGGCGAAGGCGTCGGCGTCACGGCCGGGAGCATCTTCGGCAAGCTCCAGCTCCGGATCCAGTTCCGGGCCGCCGGGATGACCCCCTCAACCAGCCAGCTGCTGAGAGTGAGCTGAGTCCTGCGCCGGTGGGCTCCGTTCTTGGATCCTTCAGCATCCAGCGAGCGAGGGAAGGAGCAACGTCCGCTACAGCTGACAACATCCTCCCCCCGGGAGACAGGCAAGTCCAAGTTCACTTTCCTAGTAATAATAGTGATCTGTCTTGTCTGACTCCTGGGGGTGAAGCTCAGGGTTCGCAGCTCCCTGAGTTTCTTTCCCCAGCTGTAGCCATGTATATTAAACCTGCTGCCTCTGTGTCTCCTCCTGCGGAGCGGTCCTCGGCGTCAGTCCCACGCCGTCGAACGAGGGGGAGGCCTGCAGCTCTGGGAGATATCCCGGTCTTGCAGCCTTGTTTTGGACGGAGGAGGAGAACGGACTGCAGTGAGGAGCCAGAGCCGACGAGAGAGCGTCCCCAGGGTTCCTCAGGGATGCAGCCCGAGTCAGCAGGTCCAGGGTCCTCTCCCTCCATGCCATGCGGGTTATTGGCGTGGACGCCAGCGCGTGAGGATCCAGCTGCGGAGACCATCAGACCGGCTGTGGAACCTGACGCAGCCGAGTGGGAGCCCGACGACGAGTTTCTTCCTGAACCTGGATCGGCGAAGTCCTGGACGGCTCCAGAGCCCGAGTGCAGGCAAGTGCTCTTTCTTGTTTTCCTGTATGGTGTATTAGAGCATTTTTGCCTGCCTCATGGGGAGGCAAGTGAGGGGCAGCCGGCCGCTGCACCCGAGCTCGTCTCGCTGGGCTCTGGCGCTGCCGGTGGAACTGATCCCGGTTCTCCCTTGTGTTCTGAGCACCTCCACAGCGTTACCGGTCCGGAGCCAGTCAAGGTCACGGGACCGGGGGTTCCAGGTTCGGAGATGGAGGTCGTCGCCGGAGCAGTCCTGACCCAGTCGGGGTCCGACGTGTGGGCCGTGGTGACCCGGTCGGGGTCCGACGTATGGGCCGAGGTGACCCGGTCGGGGTCCGACGTGTGGGCCGAGGAGACCCGGTCGGGGTCCGTCGTTTGGGCCGAGGTGACCCGGTCGGGGTCCGACGCGTGGTCCGAGGAGACCCAGTCGGGGTCCAACGTGGGTGCAGCGGTGACCCAATCTGGGCCCGTCTTGACCCAGTCGGGGTCCGACGCATGGGCCGAGGTGACCCAGTCGGGGTCCAACGTGGGTGCAGCGGTGACCCAATCGGGACCCGTCCTGACCCAGTCGGGGTCCAACGTGGGTGCAGCGGTGACCCAATCTGGGCCCGTCCTGACCCAGTCGGGGTCCGACGCATGGACTGAAGTGACCCAATCGGGGTCCGACGAGGTCCAGTGGGGGTCCAGCGCAGGTGTGGCTGCGACCCAATCAGGATTTGAGGGGGTCCAGATTTTTGGTTGTCCCCCTCTCAGGAGCCACCAGCTGGGGGCCATCAGTGGGTTTTGTTTGGCAGATCGGCGCTCTCCTGTGTTGTCGTTTTCAGGTGAGCGGCTGCATGCAATCCCTCCACGGTCCTGTTGGTTGTGGGATGCGGGTCGGCCACCCGAGGAACTGCTTGAAGCGTTCGGCATCTTGGGTTGGCCACCCAATAAACTGTGTGTGTTACGGGGTGACCTGGTTCGGCCACCAGAGGACGTATTCCTGGGGGCATGGGACTGGGGCAGGCCACCTGACTGTTCATGTACTGTGGGATTTTCTGTGGGCCCATTTGGTGCCAAATCATGTTCTTGTATGTCTGGCAATTTTTTGTTGTTTATCAAGTCTTAGTCTTAGTCAGGTCAAGTTCGAGCATTTTTTTTTAATTGCCTCGTGTTTCTTTGTAAGTCATTGTCTTTGTCAAGTTCGAGCAATTTGTGATTGCCTCGTGTTACCTTGTGAATCTTTGTCATAGTCAAGTTAGAGCATTTTTTGTCTCTTGTTTTTTTTTTTCTTTCCCTTGTGAGTCTCAGTCTTGTCTTAGCCTTGTTCAGTCATGTATTTTCTTTTCTTTGTTTTTTTCCCAGAGTCATGTGGTTGTATGTATTTCTTGTCTGGTCTTAGTCTTGTTCTTCCCAGAGTCATGTGTTTGTAGGTATTTCTTGTATGTTTTTTTGTCTTGTTCTTGGGTTGGTTTCTCTCCCTCCGCACCTGTCCCCCAACCTCCCACCCTGGGGGGGGCGGGGGGGCAGGTTGGTCCCTTGGGGCGTCCAGAGTCCGCCCGTGGAGGGAGGGTACTGTTATGACCCGAGCATCGGTTCTTATCGCGCTCGGGTTACAGTTATGTCTCGCTGCCGGCCTTGACAGCTGCGGGCGGTATTCTGGCCTCTCCGGGCTCTTATTGTGAAAGTGCTCGGAGGGGTTTCCGCCTGTCAACGGTCGGTCAGCTGTGTGTCATCTGTCATTAGCACCTGGTCTATTTAAGCTGAGTGCTGGCGTCATTAAGATGCAGCAGTGTCTGATCGCATCTGGTCACTAACCTGACCGCTATTCTGTTCACCCATCGTCACGGATGCCTGGACTATATTCACACCTCGGCTGCCTAAGGGCTTGACCGTCTTTCACCGGCACTAGTAAGTGAGCTGTATTAGCCTTATTCCCTCCGATGTTATTTGTGCTGTAAGTCCCTGCTCTGGCAGCCCGAGTGCTATTATTACCAAGCCTGTCTGTGAGTGACTGTCTCCTGCTTCGGACCTGTAGTGTGCTGTATAGCCCTATGCTTCCTGTTCTGCAAAGACTCTGTCATTATCTCAGCAGCTTGTGTATCACCTTATCACCGTAATAAAACTCACTGAAAAACTCACTGGTGACGTTGTGTGCGTCTTATGCTGGCTCGTGAGGGCCAGAGCATGACATCTCAATCTCAATAAGTATGATTTAGGATTTCTTTTGTCCATGTAAATTGACAGGCATCCTAAGTGCTCAAGGGAGAGGTTCCACAGGTCCTTCCTACCTACGGCTGTTAGACTTTATAATCTAACCGGTGCTGCTCGTAGAGGTTGTATTAAACATACTAAACGTCACAACTTTGCACAATAGAGATCGTCCCCTCCAACACACAACTAAGACAATTACAATTATTATTGAGGGTAGCAACAACACTGTTGATTCAAATGTGAAATATACTGTCTGGGTCTATATTTATATTCTGCCGGGTAATTTAACTAACCGTAATGCTATTGATACCATCTAGCTGCAATGCTCCTGCACTGTGTATATAACGGTGTACATACAGACACCCCCCCCCCACACACACACGTTTTTTAACTGTTTTGGCTAACCAGTTCTTATCTTATTTACTATTGCTCTGAGTGCTGCTATCCCTTCGCTGCTGCAGTCCTGGAATTTCCCCACTGTGGGATTAATAAAGGCTTATCTTATGTTAAATTGCACTGACCCTTTTTAAAGGATGAAAGTAGGCCATTTTAAAAATTTGTTAATCTTATTAATTAAAAATAGACCCAAAAATAATTCAAATGTGAATATCTCAAAATATCTAAAAGCATCAATTTTTAAAAAACAACAAATGTATGTATCACTATTCATAAATTTCAAGTTTTCTGTGCTTTTTTTGCAGGTACAACATATCGCTGTATATATTTGGTAGTAACTCACTGAGAAATAAATGGACACCAAAATGTATCAGCAATTCTCTGAAAGTCAGCTAGCCGCTGGAAGATCCTGGTTCCCCACCATGTTCTGTATAGGACAATGTTTGCTGGCTTGATTTTTGAAGTGCATGATTGCTCCATTATTGGTTATCTCTGAAAGCTGCTTTAGTAGTTTACAGTGATCACTGGCTATATTTACATGCACACTAATAAACCAATTATATTTGGATTTGTGGAGTTATCTGATTATTCACGTAGTCATATAAACAGAAGGCCATTGTCAGGCTATGAGAAATTACATGCTCACAATAATCCTATAACTGGGAATCAAATCAAGTTTATTGTCATATACACAGTAAGGAAACACGTTTCCCTGTACAATGAAAATCTTCCTTGGCTTTCTGCCGCAAATGCCACACAATATAAAATATAAGTCAATGAATATAAACAATAAAAACTATAGAAACTATAGAAATGGAGCTGCAAATACTATATACATTGTGCAAATTAGTGCAACATCAGCTTATGTGCACTGAGAGCAGTGAATGTACAGGTGCATCTCACTAAATTAGAATATCATCAAAAAGTTGATTTATTTCAGTCACTGAATTCATAAAATGAAACTCATATTTTATATAGATTCAATACAGACAGAGTGATATATTTCAAGTGTTTATTTCTTTTAAGTTTGATGGTTATGGCTTGCAGCTTATGAAAACCCGGAAATCCATCCATCCATCCATCTTCTACCGCTTTTCCGGAGGTCCGGGTCGCGGAGGCAGCAGTTCAAGCAGAGAAGCCCAGACTTCCCTCTCCCCAGCCACCTGCTCCAGCTCTTCAGAGGGGATACCAAGGCGTTCCCAGACTAGCTGGGAGACATAGTCTCTCCACCGAGTCCTGGGTCTGCCCCGGGGTCTCCTCCCAGTGGGACGTGCCTGAAACACCTCAAGTGGGAGGCGTCCAGGAGGCATCCTAATCAGATGCCCATACCACCTCAACTGACTCCTTTCAATGTGGAGGAGCAGCGGTTCTACTCTGAGCCTCTCCCGGATGACTGAGCTCCTCACCCTATCTCTGAGGGTGAGTCCAGCAATCCTACGGAGAAAGCTCATTTCAGCCGCTTGTATCCGCGATCTCGTTCTTTCGGTCATTACCCAAAGCTCGTGACCATAGGTGAGAGTAGGAACGTAGATTGACTGGTAAATCGACAGCTTTGCCTTAGAACTAAGCTCCCTCTTCACCACAACAGACCGGTACAACGTCCGCATCACTGCAGATGCTGCTCCAATCCGTCTGTCGATCTCTCGCTCCATTTTCCCCTCACTCGTGAACAAGACCCCAAGATACTTAAACTCCTCCACTTGGGGCAGGAGCCTGTCCCCAACCCGGAGAGGACAATCCACCTTTTTCCGGCTGAGGACCATGGACTCGGACTTGGAGGTGCTGATTCTCATCCCAGCCGCTTCACACTCAGCGGCAAACCGTCCCAGCATGAGCTGTAGGTCATTGCTGGATGAAGCCAAAAGGACAACATCATCTGCAAACAACAGAGATGAGATCCTGTGGTCACCAAGCATGACACCCTCCATTCCCTGGCTGCGCCTAGAAATCCTGTCCATAAAAATTATGAACAGGACCGGTGACAAAGGGCAGCCCTGGCGGAGTCCAACTCTCACTGGGAATGACTCCGACCGAGTGTTGGCAATGCGAACTAAACTCTCACAACGGTCGTACAGAGACCGAATAGCTCGTAACAACAAGCCCGATACCCCATACTCCCGAAGCACCCCCCACAAAAATCCACGAGGGACGCGGTCAAATGCCTTCTCCAAGTCCACAAAACACATGTAAACTGGTTGGGCAAACTCCCACGAACCCTCAAGAATTCTCGAGAGGGTAAAGAGCTGGTCCGATGTGCCACGGCCAGGACGAAAACCACATTGCTCCTCCTGAATCCGAGGTTCGACCAACGGCCGGACTCTCCTCTCCAATACCTTGGCATAGACCTTCCCAGGGAGGCTGAGGAGTGTGATCCCTCTAAAGTTGGAGCACACCCTCCGGTCCCCTTTTTTGAAGAGAGGAACCACCACCCCGGTTTGCCATGCCAAAGGCACTGCCCCCGACCTCCACGCAATGTTGCAGAGGCGTGTCAACCATGACAACCCAACAACATCCAGGGCCTTGAGGTACTCGGGGCGAATCTCGTCCACCCCCGGGGCCCGGCCACCAAGGAGATTTTTAACCACCTTGGCGACCTCAGCCCCTGTGATAGGCGAGTCATCCCCCTCGTCCCCAAACCCTGCTTCCTCTGTGGAAGGCGTATCAGTGGGATTGAGGAGATCCTCGAAGTATTCCTTCCACCGCCCGACGATATCCCCAGTTGAAGTCAACAGTGTCCCATCCGCACCATACACAGTGTGGACGGGGAGCTGCTTTCCCCTCCTGAGCCGCCGAACAGTTTGCCAGAATCTCTTTGAAGCCGACCGAAAGTCTTGTTCCATGGCCTCACCGAACTCCTCCCATACCCGGGTTTTTGCTTCAGCAACCACCCGAGCTGCACTCCGCTTGGCCTGCCGGTACACCTCAGCTGCTTCGGGAGTCCCACAAGCCAACCAAGCTTGATAGGACTCCTTCTTCAGCTTAATGGCCCCCCTCACCACTGGTGTCCACCACTTGGTTCGGGGGTTGCCACCACGAGATGCACCGACCACCTTGCGGCCGCAGCTCTGGGCTGCCGCTTCAACAACAGAGGTGGAGAACATGGCCCATTCAGACTCCATGTCTCCAGACTCCCTCGGAATGTGGTTGAAGTTCTTCCGGAGGTGGGAGTTGAAGACCTCCCGGACAGGGGCCTCAGCCAGACGCTCCCAGCACACCCTCACTATACGTTTGGGTCTACCAGGTCTGAATGGCTTCCTCCCCTGCCATCGGATCCAACTCACCACCAGGTGGTGATCAGTTGACAGCTCTGCACCTCTCTTTACTCGGGTGTCCAAGACATACGGTCGCAGGTCTGATGATACGATAACAAAATCGATCATCGACCTGCGGCCTAGGGTGTCCTGGTGCCAGGTGCACATATGGACACCCTTATGCTTGAACATGGTGTTCGTTATAGACAGACTGTGGTTAGCACAGAAGTCCAATAACTGAACACCACTCGGGTTCAGATCGGGCAGGCCGTTCCTCCCAATCACCCCCCTCCAGGTTTCACTGTCGTTGCCCACGTGCGCATTGAAGTCCCCCAGTAGGACAATGGAGTCTCCAGGAGGAGCACCCTCCAGCACCCCAGTCACAGACTCCAAAAAGGGTGGGTACTCTGAAACATCATTTGGTGCATAGGCACAAATGATGGTCAGGACCCGTTTCCCAACCCGAAGGCGCAGGGAAGCAACCCTTTCGTCCACCGGGGAAAACTCCAATATAGAGGCAGCAAGGTGGGGCGATACAAGAATACCTACCCCTGCTCGTCGCCTCTCGCCCGGGGCAACTCCAGAAAAGGCCAAGCTCCAGCCCCTCTCCAGGAGACTGGTTCCGGAACCGGAGCTGTGTGTTGAGGTGAGGCCAACTATATCTAGCCGGTATCGCTCAATCTCGTACACCAGCTCAGGCTCCTTCCCCACCAGAGAGGTGACATTCCACGTACCAAAAGCCAGTTTAGAAAGCTTGGGATCAGTCCGCCAAGGTCTCCGCCTTTGACTGCCACCTAATCCACATAGCACCGGACTTCCATGATCCCTCCTGCAGGTGGTGAACCTACTGGAGGGCGGACCCATGTAACTCCTTCGGGCTGAGCCCGGCCGGGTCCCATGGGTGGAAACCCGGCCACCAGACGCTAGCCTTCGAGCCCCTCCCCCAGGCCTGGCTCCAGGGTGGGGCCCCGGTAACCCCATACCGGGCGGGGTACACTGAATCCTTGATATACAATTTATCATGAGAGTCTGTTGGATCGTTCTTCGTCTGGCCCTTCACCCAGGACCAGTTTGTCTTGGGAGACCCTATCAGAGGCAAATTGCCCCGGACAACATAGCTCCTGGGATCACTGGGGCACGCAAACCCCCCCACCACGATAAGGTGACGATCCATGAGGGGGACCCGGAAATCAGTTTCTCAAAAATAACATGTAATACATGTATTATAATTTTTTGAGAAACCCGGAAATCAGTTTCTCAAAAAATTATAATACATGTATTACATAAGATCAATTTTAAAAAATTTATTTTCTTAATAGAAATGTTGGCCAACTAAAAGTATTTCCATGCACACACTCAATGCGTGGTCAGGGCTCCTTTTGCATGAATTAATACTGCATCACTGTGGCATGGCATGAAGGTGATCAGCCTGCGTTACTGCTGAGGTGTTATGAAGGTCCAGGTAGCTTTGATAGTGGCCTTCAGCTCGTCTGCATTGTTGGGTCTGGTGTTGCTCATCTCCCTGTTGACAATACTTCATAGATTCTGTATGGGGTTTAGGTCAGGAGAGTTTGCTTGCCAGTAAAATATGATGATACCATGGTCATTAAACCAGGCTTTGGTACTTTTGGCAGCAGCGTGGGCAGGTGCCAAGTTCTGCTGGAAAATGAAATCAGCATCGCCATAAACCTTGTCAGCAGAGGGAAGCATGAAGTGCTCTAAACTGTCCTGGTAGACAGCTGCATTGACTTTGAACTTGATAAAACACAGTGGACTAACACCAGCAGATGACATGGCTCCCCAAATCAGGTGCCAAGTCCTGTCACTTGGAAATCAAGGCCCCAGAGTCTGGAGGAAGAGTGAACAGGCACAGAATTCAAGTTGCTCGAGGTCCAGTGTGAAGTTTCTACAGTCAGTGATGATATGTGGAGCCATGCCATCTACTGGTGTTTTTCCACTGTGTTTAATCAAGTCCAATGTCAGTGCAGCCATCTAACAGGAAATTTTAGAGCACTTCATGCTTCCTTCTGCTGAAAGCTTTATGGAGATGCTGATTTCATTTTACAGCAGGACTTGGCACCTGCCCACACTGCCAAAAAGTACAAATACCTGGTTTAATGACCATGGTATCACTGCGTTTGATAAGCCAGCAAACTCTCCTGACCTAAATCCTATAGAGAATCTATGGTGTATTGTCAAGAGGAAGATGAAATACACCTGATCCAATAATGCAGATGAGCTGAAGGCTGCTATCAAAGCGACCTG
This sequence comes from Pholidichthys leucotaenia, assembly GCA_020510985.1. NCBI lineage: Eukaryota > Metazoa > Chordata > Actinopteri > Cichliformes > Pholidichthyidae > Pholidichthys > Pholidichthys leucotaenia. The sequence goes on from CM035843.1 coordinate 53,311,285, forward strand.
GGCTTCCATAACACCTCAACAGTAACACAGGCTGATCACCTCCATGTCATGCGGCATTGATGTAGTAATTATGCAAAAGGAGCCTGGACCAAGTTTTGAGAGTGTACATGGACATACTTTTCAGTCGGCCAACATTTCTATTAAAAATCAATTTTTTAAAAAATTAATTTTATGTAATATTCTAATTTTTTGAGAAACTGAATTTGGGGTTTTTGTGCGCTATGTCATATGTTATGTGTGAGATTTGACTCTCGGGGCTTGCCGTAGCCTGGCTGAAGGGGTTGGGGTAATGACGTCAGGAGGTCTACGGCTGGAGTGTATATTGTTTTGTCCTCAATAATAAAGTCAGTTCAGTGTTCAGCTTAGAGTGGCTCCAGTCTCATGTTACTCGGACATAACATTTGGCGGCGAGGATAAACCATGGGAGTGTGTATCAGACAACCACCTCCATTTTTACAATCTCCGGGCACACCAGCTATACCATGGGTCTTCTGGAGGGAGACGTTCAATGTGTATGTGGCTGCGGCCGGCCTGAGAGGCATCAATGAAGAGAGACGGAGGAGCCTAATGGTCCACTACCTTGATGAGGAAGGCCAGCGGATAATTTTTGGGCTGTGTGGCAGCGGTTCACTGAAAGACGGTTTGGAATTAATGGACTGTGTTTTCTGAGACCATTCTACCATCACAGCGCCGAGATATGTTTTTTGACTGCCAGCAGCGAGCGGGTGAGTCCACGCAGTCCTTTATTATGGAGCTCCGTAGCCTAGCAAGAGAATGCGCCTTCGGGCCTATCAAGGAGAAGCTGGTCCAGGATAAGCTAGCCCATGGTACTAACAACATGTGGCTGAAGAGCAAGCTAAAGCTAACTAAAGATACTCTCTCGTTGGAAAAGATGTTCGAACTGGTCAGGCAGATTGAGTCCACAGTTCATCTGAGTCTGCCAGTGTTGGCTAAAGGGAGTGTAGCCACCCAAGCTTTCCCGCCAAGCACAGCCGTTAGCAAGGTAGCTAATTCTCCGGGGGTGGATTTCCAGGAGGTGGCGGACTGTGACGCGGGACAGGCCTACACTATCACTGCTAAGTCATAGGCGGTGGAGTCCAGAGACACGACATGGGTGTGTGTGGCACATGCGAAGAAAGGACTGTTGAAATGGTACGTGCTAAAACTCAGCGGAGTTGACGTGCCACTTATGGTGGACTCAGGGGCCGGTAGGTCCATACTGAGTATGGCTACTTTGAAGAGACTTTTCCCAAATAAAACCATCAATGCTGGAGCAGTGAAAATGATTAGATATGGCCATGCCAAAATTAGCCGAATGGCAGGCATGGTCGACTTTTTAGTGAAATGTGGGTTGAAGACGGTTCCCGCATTCACTTTCCAAATTTTGGGTCAGGGGGTGGACTTGCTAAGGATAGATCTACTGAGTGAATTGGGATTCTCCATCAAGGACCCAGAGGGCTCGACGGTACTGACAGTGTACCCCGAATGGCCTGTCCGCTGGCGCTGTTCAGCGGCCTGGGATGCATCAGTGCGTTCCACCACTGGCTGCTCATAGATCCAAGTGTGACACCAAAAATTCAACCGCTATGGCGGCTTCCCCTCGCCCTACGGGACAATGTCACGGCAGAGTTGAACAAACTGCTGGAAGCAGGCATCATCGAGAGAGTGGATGCTTCACCCCGGATATCAAATATTGTGGGGGCCAAGAAAAAAATCAGGTGGCATCCGACTGTATATTGATCTTAGGATGGCGAATAAAGCAATCGTCCCGGACAAGTACCCGCTTCCCACGATGGAGGAACTCACAGCAGCATTCAGCGGTTCAAAGGTATTCACAACAGGGTTACCTGCAGGTGCCCCTCCACCCAGCCAGCAGGAACCTGACAGCGTTTGTGACCCACATGGGTGTGTTCAGGTACACCCGTATGCCTTTTAGTCTGAAGTCAGCACCCAGCTGTTTTCAGAAAATAATGTCCACGATTCTGGCCGGCCTCAAGGGTGTGGTGGCATACCTGGATGACATTGTGGTACATGGCACATCACGGAACACCATGATTGGTTGGGACGGGTGCTGACGGTACTACAGGAACACGGAGTCACCCTAAATGGGTAAAAGTGCATCTTCGTGGTGTACTCCATTGAGTTTGTGGGGTTCCAGTTGAGAGCAGAGGGAGGGCTGAGGCCCTTGCATTTAAACGTGGAGGTGGTCCTGCACCTCCCAGACCCTTCGACACCTGCACAGATTTCCTCGTTTCTGGGTATGGTAAACTTTTATGGGCGTTTTATTCCCTGCTACTCAGAAACGATTGGACCCCTCCGGGCCCTGTTGAAACAGGATGCGCCATGGCAATGGACCCCAGCCTGCTCAGCAGCGGTTGCTAAGCTGAAGTTTCAACTCACTTCCCCTCCAGTGCTGGCCCATTTTGATCCAAAGTGGCCAACCACTGTGACCTGTAACGCGTCTGGCTCGGCTGTGGGGGCGGTTATGTCCCAGGTACAAGACGGTACGGAGCGGCTGGTGGCGTTCACATCGAGGTCTCTCTCAGCAGCTGAACAAAAGTACGCCGTGGGTGAGAGGGAGGCCCTCATCTGCGTCTGGGCGTGTGAACAGTGGCATATCTGGGCGGTGCGGTGGCGCAGTGGTGAGCACTGTGGCAGCACAGCAACTCACCCTTGGCCATGGGATCCCTGGTTCGATCCCAGCCCCTGACCAACAGTGATCTTTGTGGAGTTTGCATGTTCTCCCCGTGTCTGCGTGGGTTTACTCCGGGATTTCTCCGGTTTCCTCCCACAGGCCAAAAACATGCAGGTTAGGTTAATTGGAGACTCTAAAGTGGCCCTAGGTGTGAATGTGTGTGTGAATGGTTAAGGGATAGCGCCGTACCGTGGCTGCTTCATCCATCCAGGTGGATGCCCTCAATTTCCCCTCTGGGGATCAATAAAGTATACAAAATCAAATAAAAAAAAATATCTACCTCTATGGGCGCCATTTCATTCTGCGGACGGACCACCGAGTGCTGACAACATTACTGGAGACGTCAGGTTCAGGACACAGACCTTTGCGGATCCACAGGTGGATGGAGCGGCTGAGGGCCTACAAGTTTACCACCCAGTTCACTCCTGGTAAGGATAATGTAGTGGCTGATCTCCTGTCCCGCGCCACGGCCAACACTGTACAATTGGATGACGACGATGACAAACGATCCTACAGAGGTGGATCTGGTCAATGCACTGCACGGGGCCCTCCGGAATATAGTATCCCTCCAAGAACTTCAGGTGGAGTTGGAATGAGACCCTGTGCTGTCACAACTGTGCTCGGTGATTAGGGAGGGTTGGCCTGCAAAGGTGAAGGGTGGGCTGGCACCCTTCCACTGGTTTAAAGACAAACTGAGCTGTTGGAATGAGGTGTGTGTGGTGAGGGGACACTGCACGCTAATCCCCATGTCTCTGAGATCACGTGTCCTACGGATGCTCCACAAGGGCCACCTGGGCGTGGTCAGGGTAAAACAGTGCTGCAGGGATTCAGTTTGGTGGCTGGGTATTGATAAGGACATTGAAGCTATGGTGAAAAACTATGTTCCGTGTGGGAAGACAGGTGGACCACCCCCTCCACCCCTGCGGCCGCTGTCGTACCTGGAGGGCCCTTGGAAATACATACAGTTGGACATCTGCGGCAAACTACATACAGCACCCCCGAACAGCCGGTTCCTGTTTGTGGTCTATGACCTGCTCTCAAAGTGACCGCAGGTGTTACCCACTAATTCAGTCACGACGGATGTGGTTACGGGTTTCCTCTCATCACTGTTCACCAGGTGGGGGGTCCCGAATGTAATCACGACTGACAATAGCCCGCAGTTCACCTCTGGGGTGTTTGAAGAGTTCTTGAGCCCTAGGGGCGTGGAACATATTAAAACCGCATTCTACCATCCCCAATGGGGGTGTTGAACGTTTTAACAAGACCCTGAAAAACGGACTGAGAGCCCACTTGGCAGATGGCCTCCTATTTCCAGATGCCCTCCAGAGCACACTCCTCCACTACAGGGCAACGGCCCATGCTACAACAGGATGCTCCCTGGCGGCTCTCATGCTGGGACGCAAACTACTTCTGTCTTTGGATCAACTGAGACTGCCCACGACTCCTCTTCCAAGAAATATGGACTCTCCACGGGACCGGGTCACTGTGCAACAGTGTAAGATGAAGCGATGATCTGACAGGAAGCACAGGCCGAGAGCCCATGGACTGAAAGTGTTGGATCAAGTTTGGATCAAACACCCTAACCACACACATAAGCTGCAGCCGTTCTGGACGGGGTCCCTGCAGATCATGAGGCAACAGGGCCAGGACACGTTTGAGCTTGTGGATGGGTCGCAGTGGCACTCCAGTAGACTCAGAAAGTCGCCACCGGAACAGGGGGCTAGAACTACGGCGGGACAACCCGATGTGAGGTGGGACTTGTTGGATTGGGGTGGTGAGAACTCACAGGTGCAGCCGACGTTGCCTGGTGCAGAGTCCCTGCCTAGGGGACGCCCGGGTAGAGTTTGTCAGAGGCCCAGGTTCCTGGAAGACTATGTACTGAAGACAGTAGTAGCTAATGTGTGTTGGGACTAAGTGGCAGAATAGTCCACTCCAACATGGTGGGGCGTTCTGGTAGTCTACCCAGATGCCCGTTTGGTTGGCTGAGTTTTGCCTACTTAGTTTAAAAAAGGGGCGACAACACTGTGTTTGTTTGTTTTTTTCTGTTCTGGGGGAGGGGTTCTTTGACTTTGTGTGTGTAGGGGGGTTATGTGTGAGATTTGACTCTTGGGGCTTGCTGTAGCCTGGCTGAGGGGGTTGGGGTAATGACGTCAGGTGGGCTACAGCTGGAGTGTATATTGTGTTGTCCTAGATAATAAAGTCAGTTCAGTGTTCAGTTGAGAGTAGCTTCAGTCTCATATTGGACATTCCCAGCCGCATTCACCGCCCGGGAATGCGGTGAGGATCATGTTCTTTGACTTCTCCAGTGCTTTCAGCACCATCCAACTGATGATCCTGAAGGACAAGCTGCTGTGCACAGGGGTGGACCAGCACCTGTCATCATGGATCCTGGACTACCTCACTAACCGGCCTCAGTTTGTGAGAACCCGGGACTGTGTGTCCGACACGATCATCGGTAGCACGGGGGCCCCCCAGGGAACGGTTTTGGCTCCCTTCCTGTTCACCCTTTATACTGCGGACTTCTCACACAACACAACACACTGCCATCTACAGAAGTTCTCTGAAGACTCTGCGATCGTTGGCCTCATCTCCAATGGAGATGAAGCTGAGTACAGAGGGCTTATCCAGGACTTCGTGGACTGGTCCCATCGGAACGGCCTCCAGATCAATGCGAGGAAAACAAAGGAGCTGGTGGTGGACTGCCGCAGGTAAGGACAACCCCTCACAGCACCAGTAAATATACAGGGAACAGACATCGAGATGGTGACATCCTACAAGTACCTGGGTGTTCATCTGAACAATAAACTGAACTGGTCACACAATACTGACGCACTCTACAAGAAGGGACAACGCAGGCTGTTCCTACTGAGGAGACTCAGGTCTTTTGGTGTACAAGGGGCGCTGCTGAAGACATTCTTTGACACAGTGGTGGCATCAGCCATCACTTTTGGAGTGGTCTGCTGGGGCAGTGGCATTACGGCAGCCGATAGGAAGAGACTGAACAAACTCATCAAGAAAGCTAGCTCTGTCCTGGGGCAGCGCCTTGACCCAGTGGAGGAGATAAGAGAGAGAAGGACGGTGGCTAAACTGTCATCTCTGCTGGAGGCCGAGTTCCACCCTATGCAGGACATACTGAATGCACTGAGGAGCTCATTTAGCAGCAGACTACATCATCCTAGGTGCACAACCGAGAGGTTTCGCAGGTCCTTCCTACCAACGGCTGTCAGACTGTACAACCTAAGCAGGGCTGCTCGCAGAGAGAGCAAAAAGACGTGACAACCTAATAGTTTTGAATGCAAAAGACACAATAGACTTATACAATGGTCCCCTCCGGCATACAACTAGGAAAATACCGGTCGCTATGGAGGGTGAGAATATGTATGGGTACATAATCATACCATGTAGGATAACTAAGTAGACGGTTGTGCTGTTTCATCCCATCTAGCAACAATGCTCTGCACTGTGTGTGTTTATATATTTACATATTTATTCCATCTAGCTACATTGCTCCGCACTGGGTGTGTTTATATATCTACATATTTATTCCATCTAGCTACAATGCTCCGCACTGTGTGTTTATACAGTATATCTACATATTATTCCATCTAGCTACAATGCTCCGCACTGTGTGTTTATATATTTACATATTTATTCCATCTAGCTATAATGCTCCGCACTGTGTGTTTGTATACTCATATATTTATTCCATCGAGCTACAATGCTCCGCACTGTGTGTCTATATACTGTATATATATATATATATATATATATATATATATATATATATATATATATTAATATGTACATATGTATACTAGCTGCTCTTGTTTTTTCTTGCCTTCTGATTGTTGCTCTGAGTGTTGCTATCCCTGTGCTGTTGCAATCCTGGAATTTCCCCATTGTGGGACTAATAAAGGCTTATCTTATCTTATGTTATTTGGACATAACACCATAACCATCAAAATTAAAAGAAATAAACACTTGAAATATATCACTGTGTGTAATGAATCTATAGGAGTTTCACTTTTTGAATTGAATTATTGAAATACATCAACTTTTCAATTACATTCTAATTTATTGAGATGCACCTGTAAGTTTCAGCAATGAGTGCAGTTGCACATATGCAAAGTGACAAAAGTAAACAGTAAACAGTTGGATGCAGTTGCATGAGGTAGTCATATAATTACAGACTCCTATCAGCTGTTTAGGAGTCTGCTGGCAGTGGGAAAGAAAGAGCTCTTGAGTCTTGAAGTCCTATATTTCACACTTCTGTACCTCCGACCTGAGGGTAGAAGTGTGAACAGTCTGTATTGGGGGTGAGTGGGGTCCTAAAGAACGGAGGCAGCTCTCCTGTGGACTCTGCGGTTGTAAATGCTCTGCACAGAGGGCAGTGGAGTCCTGATGATCCTCTCTGCAGTCTTCACCGAGTGGTGAAGACTGCAGAGACACTGAGTGGACACCGAGTGGCGTCTGTGGTCCAAGACAGTCGTGCTGCCGTACTACACAGTGAAACAGCTGGTCAAGATACTCTCAACAATACAGCTATAGAAGTTGCTGAGGATCCTGGGCGACATCCCAAACTTCCTCAGCCTCCTCAAAAAGTACAGCCACTGTTAAGCCTTCTTGACTAGCTGTGTGGTGTTCATTGTCCAAGTGAGGTCCTTAGTGATGTGGACACCCAAATGCCTAAAGCTGCTCACCCTCTCCACTTTGAGCTCCCTGATGAACAGTGGGTGATGAGGTCTCCTCTCCTTCCTCGTGTCCACTATCATGTCCTTTTGTCTGTGTTGAGGGTAAGGTTGTTGTCCTCACACCATGACACCAGACTGGCTACCTCCCTCCTGTAGGCTGCTTTGTCCCCGCTAGTGATTCTTCTTATCACTGCAGTGTCATCCGTGAACCTCAGGATGATGTTGTCCTTGTGAGAGGCAACACAGTCGTGAGGGAATAGGGTGAAAAGGATGGGGCTGAGGATGCATCCCTGTGGGGTGCCTGTGCTTGTAATGATGTTGGCTGAGGTTTTGTTTCCAATCCAGACAGACTGGGGTCTGCCAGTTAGGAAGTCTAAAAGCCAGTCACAGGGGGTGGGGTGCAAGCCAAGTGTGAACAGTTTATGGGAATAAACAGTTAATGGTAGGTTATGAGGAATCACATTAACTGAAGTAGTTTTATTTCCCAATAATGTGTTTCATTCAGTGCATGTAAACAAATCAAATCTGATTATTACCATTTTTTGTTTTTTCCCAGTTATTGGATTATTGTGACTATAGCTCATTGTGATTTATAATAAACTGATAATGGCCTTTGTCTGATTATTCTGCTTACTTGACTACCTGAATAATCAGATAACTCCAGAAATCCAATTATAATCAGTTTATTTGTGTATATGTAAACATGGCCATTAACTCATGTAGTTTAGTGCAGGTAAACATGTCAAATGTGATTATTACCATTATCATTATTATTTTATAATAATTATTGGATTCTTGTGGCCACTGTAATTTTTTTAATATAAATGTTACACCATTGGGTAAGGCAACTTCTTTCAACCAGAAATCCACTAGAGAAGCAATTATTAAAATGTTATGCATATTAATTATATACTGTCTGATTATTTAATCATTCATGGTCTATAATTTCATTTGTTTTGTTTTTGTTTTTGTTTTTTTACTATTTTAATATTTATTGTTATATACAAGAGGTGGGTAAAGTAATCAGAAATTGTACTAAGTAAAAGTATGTTATCGTATAAATTACACAAGTACGATTAAAAGTAACAACCAAAAAATTACTTAAGTCACTTTAGTAGCAAGTAACAATTTTTCTCTCATCTTGTAAATTTGTGACAATTTTTTAAAGTTTCCTAAAGTTTTCTCTTAAATTTGATCTTTTTTCTAATAAATGTGTGAAATTTTTCTATTAAATTCATAACATTCTATGATAAATTTGCAGCTTTTTGTCAAAACTTGCAACCTTTTTCTTGTAAATTTGTGACATATTCCTCATAAATTTGCAATTTTTTTTGAGTAATTTATGATTTTTCCTCCCATAAAATTATAACTTTTTGTACATTTGCAACATTGTTATTGTAAATTTGCACTTACCTGTACTTTCTTGTAAATTATTTGCAGTTTATGAGGTTGTTCTCTTCGATATCTTTTGAGTGAAAAAAAAGAAAAACTAATAAATCAGTTATTTTCTGAGTCAGAACAGAACAACAATTTCAAATCTGATGAGAAGAAAAACTGGTGAGAGGAAAAAATTGACTTGCATTCACTTTAAGTCAAAATTCAAAACTATCTTAAAAAGTGCAACCAAATGTGTTTGTAAAAGTAAAAGTGTAATGTAGTTATTTATCGTTCATATATGGAGCTCTTATTTGTGTGGCACGGGGTGGTAGCTCTGCCATCCAGTCCCGCCAACCCCGTGGGTATAAGAAGGGCTGCGGGCAGGGGGGCCTCTTCCACTTTTTCCTCTGCCAGCGGCTGCGGGTGTAGTTGGGTGCACAGCGCCCTGTGTAATAAACTTGTGTTCAGCTCTACTGCTGGTCTCCTCCTTGGCTCCGAGTTCAGACATAACATTTGGCGATGAGAATAAAAGCGGGCAATACCGAAGACATGGAAACGTGTGGGACACCAATTCTGCCATTTTTGGAGCTCCCAGGTGAGCCGCCTGTACTGTGGCCTCAGTGGTATGATGCCTTTAGAACGTATATGCTGGCATTGGACCTGGGAAGGATGGAGAAGTTGAGGCTGCGTGCGTTGCTTGTGCACAACCTGGGAATGGAGGGACAAAGGATTTTGGGCACGATTGGTGACGTGGACAGCCACGAAGAAGTGGTCGAGCTGATGGTGCGCCATTTCAGGGCACCGGACAATGTCATTGTCCGAAGGATTAAGTTTTGACAGCGCCGCCAACAGGAAGGCGAACCCATTCAGCGATTCATGTCAGACTTGAGGCAGCTGGCCACTGAGTGTCAATTCGGACTGTTGGAGGAAGAAATGGTTCATTGGCGGAACATACCAACTGTGCTGCGGTCCAGTCTAAGCTGCTCATATTTCCTGGTGAATTGACACTATCTGGGGGGGTTGAGTTGGCCCTTCAGCTGGAGGCAGCGGATAAGCTGACTCGGGAGTGGAGCGAGTGTCTGTCACCGCGAGAGTTACGATCTCCCATGGCTACATAGGCAGTGGACCAGACAGCGATGGGAGTGTTGAGGAGGACGCCGAGGGTGCCAACGCTGTACGGATGAGGTCTGCCCTGGGGAAGCCCAGGTGTATGGGCTGTGGGTCCACGAAGCACCACTACAAGACCAGAGAGTGTGCGGCAAGAGGGAAGTGCTACGGCAAGTGTGGCCATTTTCACCACTATGCGAGAGTATGCCAGTCAGTGGAACAAGAGGGCTTACGCAGAAATTCGACCCCTCCTGCCCAGACGGTAATACATGCTGTGTCCCTGACTGCCAGTAGGTGCACACATTGCACGGTAGTGTTGGATGGAGTACTGGTACAGATGCTGATCGACATGGGGGCGGAGAGTTCTCTGCTGAACTGGGCTACAGTTAGGCTATGTTTTCCCCACTACAGAATTGGAGGTGACTTGGCGCTGCTTTGCAGCTATGGAGGAGGAAGGCTGACCACGGTGGGTACCGTTAGACTGACGGCTTGGTACAAGTTGGCGGAGATGGCCGATGTGGAGTTCGTCATGATGGCCTGTGACACAAACATCGTGGGCTGCAACCTGTTCTATAGCCTCGGGTTTTCCATCAGGAGCAGCGCTGGGGAAGAGTGGTCAGGCTGCGCACAGTGGGACCGACCGGTTCCGAGGGTTCGGGTCAATGCTGTGTGGGATGAACAATTGCTGGGCACTCCAGAAAGTAGACAGGCCTTGTCGCGCTCAGGGTCGCTGCGGGAGGGCCCTGGTGCCACTGGCCGAGTCGTCCTGGGTGAGGGTACCGGGCGGCATGGGGGAAAGTCTGTGGTGGCGAGTGATGCCCAGGAGATGGTCCCAGGTGTTCCTGGAGCTTGGCTGTGGTGGGCTGGTGAACATGGGGCCACATTGGCAGGATCCGATGTGCAGGGCATTTCGGGCTTCAAGTGACTCAGCACCTGCATGGCGCACTGCCACACATTTCCTGTGTGTCTGTGCATCCCTTGTCTGTTGTACCCTATGCTGGTGAAGGGTCTCCTCCTGTGGCAGGCATCATAGGACACCACATCATAGGTAGGCAGGCATTGTGAGTGATGGTCTATATGACATCATAAAGACAGCCAGGCTGGCAGCATAGGACACTACATCACAGGTAGCCAGTCCTATTGCCTATATGACGGCATCGACTGTGGCGCAGGTGTAGTGTGACCGACTACTGATCGGAGGGTCATGGGTTCGATTCCTGCTCTGTCTGCAGTCTGCATGTTGAAGTGTCGTTGAGCAAGACACTGAACCCCCAGTTACTCCTGGTGGCCAGGCTAGCTCCTGTGTGTGTATGGCAGCCATCAGTGAGTGAATGTGTGCGTGACTGGGTGGATAGCAGGATCTGTAAAGCGCTTTGGTCATCCAGAGATGAGAAAAAGCACTATATAAGTGAATGCCATTTGCCATGACATCATTGCGAGTCCTATGTACCCTGAGATCATAGGATCATCATAAGACATCCTGCAGACATCATAGGCCATCCTATGATGTCCTATGATTGTGCCAGATAGACATTTCTTGAATTTATAGATACAAGTAGAAGTTCAACTCTCTCCTTATCTACTTTATTATTGTCGGTAAAAGAGAGCTTGGTTGGAGACATAATTTGCCATGGTATACAGTTTGACTGACAGTAAAAAACAGATCTAACTTCAGTGATTGCTAAATCGTGTCTGCACAAATATCTTCTTCTTTTTCTTCTTCTCTCAGTTACTGACAGATAGCAAACAACTGAAAGGTGCATACCGCCACCTACTGTACAAGAGTGTGTAACATGTCATCTGAGCCTGACCCCTAAATTCTATGACTTATTCATTCATTCATCTTCTTCCACTTAATCCTTTTCGGGTTGCGGGGGGGCTGGAGCCTATCCCAGCATCCGTGGGCGAGAGGCATGGTACACCCTGGACAGATCGCCAGTCCATCGCAGGGCCAACACAGAGAGACAGACAACCATTCACTCTCACAGTCATACCTAAGGACAATTTAGAATCCCCAGTTTGATGCCAATTAACCTAACTTGCATGTTTTTGGCATGTGGGAGGAAACCGGAGAAATCCCGGAGTAAACCCACGCAGACACGGGGAGAACATGCAAACTCCACACAGATCACTGTTGGTCGGGGGCTGGGATCGAACCCAGGATCCCCCGGCCAAGGGTGAGTTGCTGTGCTGCCGCAGTGCTAACCACTGCGCCGCCCCTCTATGACTTAGAGTGTGTAACATTATGTCATCTGAGCCCCACCCCTAAATTCTATGACTTTAATCCTGTGTTATTTAAAAAAGAGAAAAGAGCCCTCCTCGTGATTCTTATTGCCTCTCCATCTCCATCTGTTCCCAGAATCCCAGTTAAATCCCATTCCCTACCGGCTTCTCGAACTTCATTTTCCATTATCTGTCTTTCATTTCCGTATTTGTGGCAGTGTAATACGATGTGCTCGACATTTTCTTTTACTCCACATTCTCTACATTTGTCACTTTCGCTTTTCCCTGTGGTGAGTGCCATTTAAACGTGTGTGATCCAATCTTGAGTCTTGCCATAATGATGTCTTCCCTCCTTTTGGTTGTTATAAAATTCTTTATTGCAACAGATTTTTGTATTTTGTAATACGATCTACTTTTATGATCTTCATCCCATCTTTTTTGCCATAGCTCAGTTCCTTTTTTCTTGATTACTGCTTTCCCTTCACCTTTTCCAAGAGACAATGGTATAGTTATTTCTTTTCCAAGAGCACTTTTTGCTAATTTGTCTGCACAGTCATTCCCTTTCAACCCTTCATGTGCAGGAACCCAACAAAACTGAACTTCACCACCCCTGTGTACCCTAAATAAACTGTGATGTAGCTCAATCACCAGGTCTTCCCTTGTAGATTTTAATGTCTGTATGGTTTTTAGCGCTGCAAGTGAGTCCGTGCACACCACCACCCGGTCCAGTCTGACCTCCTCCACTCTGTCATGCAGTGATCCTCGCGGATCACCATAAGACGCCAAGAGTCCACCGATGAGTTTGCAATGATGGTGATTATTTACAAAACACGAGACACACATACAAGACTATGACTGTGGCGAAAAAACACTGAACACGGGACCGTAAGGCTAACCCCAGCCACTTACGGTCTAAAACATGGCATGACATGAACGACCAAAGCACGAGAATATACACACAAACCTGACAAGACCAGAACAATGAATGAGTGACGAGGCTTGGATGATGTCTGACGATACTCCTGCAATCTAACTGCCGTCAGCATCCACCTAATAAAGTCGAACGCTAACAAGCAGTAATGACAGCCAGCTGGCCGACCTTGACAGCCGGGAGCCCCACCGAGCACCTTCACAATAAGAGCCCGGTGAAGCCAGAATATAACCCACAGCTGTCAAAGCCGGCAGCGAGCTATACGTAGCCCGAGCGCGGACAAGACCGGCGCTCGGGTCATAACAGTACCCTCCCTCCGAGGGCAGGCTTCCAGAACGCCCATAGACCACCCTGTCCCCCCCTCCAGGGTGGGCGGCTGGGGGCAGGTCCGGAGGGAGAGAGAGACCAAACCCAGAAACAGTACAATAAAACACAATCAAGACCAGGCAAGGGAAACAAAACTTAACACAGCACAATGACAAAAAAAAAAAAAAATACCAAACACTCAGATCTGATTAAATGTCAAAATAACAATTACAGCAAACAGCACAGGACAGCAAGAAAAAATTAAATCTTTGCCTACATGTTTCACAAGAAAATGGCTTCTCACCTGTGTGAATGCTCGAGTGAATTTTCAAATAACCAAATACAGAAAACAGAACAATTACTGGGTCAAACCTAACTGCACACAAAACAAAATAAGGCAACTGCAGGGCAAACCACAAATACCCACAGATACCCAAATAACCATTACAAAAACACAGGATAACAAGAAAAAAAACAGAACAATTACTGGATCAACCTCCACCAAAAAGTGACTTCTACCCCCCCCCCCCAACAGTTCATGCCGATCGGCGGAGACCAGGCGCCACAGGAACAATTCAGGTGTTCTCCCCGTGTCCAACGGCCAACGGGCGGTCATGGGGGGCGGGACACGACCGGGCAGCTCGTCACAGTCCAAAGCCCAGCACGTCCACTCCTCTGGTGGCTGAACCAGGTCGCCCAGCAAAACACGTAACATGTCGGGTGGCCGACTCGAAGCGCCGAACCAGCGAAGCAGTTCCTCAGGCGGCCGACCCGCGTCCCTCAGCCACCAGTACCGGGTGAAAACATCCCGCAGCGGCCTCCCTGGCGGAGACAAAGCTCGGGAGAGCCGGGGCAAGCGAGAAGGGACCCCCACGGCCCCTGGCGATGATGCACAGGGGCGACGACTCAGTAGAGGGACGAGAAGGCAAAGATGAGCCCGAACTCCGTCCGACGGTGAAGGGTCTGCAGCTCCTCCACCGTCCGGACCACACCGGCGCTGCACCTCCGCTGGACCCCGAATGAGTCCCGGCTGCACCCCCGTCGGACCCCGATTGGGCCTCGGGCGCACTCCCGTCCGGCCCCGATTGGGCCAGAACCGTGCCTGCGGTGGACCCCGATTGGGCCTCTGGTGCACCCACGTTGGACCCCGATTGGGCCAAGGCTGCTCCCGCAATGGACCCCGATTAGGTCTCGGGCGCCCCCCCCGTCGGACCCCGATTGGGCCACCGCAGCCTCCACAACGGACCCTGACTGGGTCGGTGCAGCTCCGCTGACGATCTCCACCCCCAAACCTGGGTCCTCCAAATCAGTGACCCCGACTGGCTCCATGCCGGCGACACTGCAATGAAGCTCACACACAACAGGAAAACCGGGATCAGCATCACCAGTAGCAACAGAACCCAGCGAGACGAGCTCGGGCGCAGCAGGCGGCTGCTCCTCACTCGCCTCCCCGAGAGGCAGGCACAAATGCTCCGAAACAGAGGACAGAAGAGACACAATAGGGAGCACTTGCCTGCACTCGGGTTCTGTTGCCACCCAGGACTTCGTCGATCCAGGTTCAGGGCGGAGACTCTCGTCCGCAGGCTCCAACTCCGCTGCGTCGGGCTCCACAGCTGGCAAGATAGCGTCTGCAGCCTGAGGTTCCTCCCGCGCTGATGTCCATGCCGATGACCCGTATGGCGTGGGGGCAGGGGACACTCGACCCACTGACTCAGACCGTTCCGGCGAGGAAACCCGGGGTCGCTTCTCCGTCGGCACAGGTTCCGGGCCGCAGTCTGCTCTCCTCCTCTGTCCACGACGTGGCTGCTGGGCTGGATCCAGGCTTTCCAGCCGAGCAGGCCCCCTCCTCCTCCTGCGACGTAGGCCTGGCATCGCGGACCACTCGGCAGGGGAAGACACAGAGGCAGCAGGTTTAGGAATAACAGTTACAGCAGGTGGCAGAAGCTCGGGGGGCTGTGAACCCCGAACTCCGGCCCCAGTTGTCAGACAAGGCAGATCATAATAATGATGGGAAGAAACAATTTGCACTTGCCTGCCTCCTGGAGAGAAGATGATGCCTGCTGCAGCAGGTGGAGTTCTCCTTTTATCCCTCTGGGAGAAAACGGCAGGCTCCTCGGGGCCACGAGGAGGAGCCGCTCGAGATGGGATTGCTGACAGGTCTTGCCGAAGCACGACTCACAGCATTCCCAGCCGCAGGGGGTGACGTCACGGGGGGGATATGGCAGTCGGGGCGACGCAGGCACGAGGAGCTGACAGCGCAGCTGGAACAGTTGACATGTGGGCGTCGGCTGTGGGGATTCCCTTCTGTCGTGACGTGAATGAAGCGGCCAACAGGGAGGCTGGGTCCCTCCGGTGACCCGGAGCTGGATCCGGACGGGATTCTCGTTTGGGCTTGGTAGGGGCACGGCTATGGGCCCTACTGGCCGATGGAGTGGCGAAGGGCCCAGGGACACATGACGCTGGGACTGGACGGGCAACAGGCACTGGATTCCGATCCACAGGTCTCCTGCTGGGCTTTCCCTCCAGCCGATGAATCTCCACTCTCGCCAGGGACGCTGTCCTCGCGGGAGGTGGAGGGGTTTCCTGGAGCGCCTTCTCCCTCAGTGTGCGCTGTGCAAAAATCCATGATAACCTCTTTTCCCCTTCCGGAATATAGGTAAGATGGTAACGGTGCACAGCCCGCTGTGCGAGGCATAAGTAATGATTGGCCGCTTCAGTGGCCATGAGACGGGCGGCTTCCGCCAGATAGCCGTCAATCTCCTCCAGCCACTCTGGGCAATAATCACACTCGCTGACGGGCATCTCCCTACCAAGTCCAACTACAGGAGAAAAAACTCCACACAATAGCAAAACTCATGGAAGAAAGGCGTCTCGGTGTGGCAACTCCGTTTAGACGTCCGTGGCAGGAGTATACTGTCATGCGGTGATCCTCGCGGATCACCATAAGACGCCAAGAGGCCACCGATGAGTTTGCAGTGATGGTGATTTATTTACAAAACACGAGACACACATACAAGACTATGACTGTGGCGAAAAAACACTTAACACTGAGCATGGGACCGTAAGGCTAACCCCAGCCGCTTACGGTCTAAAACATGGCATGACATGAACGAGCAAAGCACGAGAATATACACACGAACCTGACAAGACCAGAACAATGAATGTCTGACAAGGCTTGGATGATGTCTGACGATACTCCTGCAATCTAACTGCCATCAGCGTCTGCCTAATAAAGTCAAACACTAACGAGCAGTAATGACAGCCAGCTGGCCGACCTTGACAGCCCTCCCCCCGAGCGCCTTCACAATAAGAGCCCGGTGAAGCCAGAATATAACCCACAGCTGTCAAAGCCGGCAGCGAGCTATACGTAGCCCGAGCGCGGACAAGACCGGCGCTCGGGTCATAACACACTCACTGCAAAGCAATAATTATTGCCACCATCTCTGCTGTAAACACGGATGTATTGTTGGAGAGTCTTTTTGCGATGGTCACTTTAAATTCTGCGATGTATACTCTAACTCCAACAGAGCCCTCTTTATTCTTTGGACCGTCTGTCTACCATAGGCTCTTCTATGATGCAGACATCATAGGACATTACAGGCCTCACTGTATATGACATCATAAAGACATGAAGGCAGGCTTGATGTATATGACATCATAAAGACATGTTGCCTGATATCATCGGATCATCACAGGACATCATGCAGATGTCACAGGGCATTGTATGATGTGCTATGTCTATATGACGTCATATAGACATCATATCTTTGACTATGACAGCATCACGAGTCCTATGATGACTGAAATCATAGGATCATCGTGAGTGATGCCTGCCATTGATCACATAGTCAAGACACCTGTCTATATGTCTTTATGACATCATATAGACTCTACATGATGTCACCTGTCTATATGTCTATCTGACATCATATAGGCATCATATTTTTATGACGGCATCTCGAGTCCTATGATGCCTGAGATCATAGGATCATCATAGGACATCAGGCAGACATCATAGGCCATCCTACATAGGTCATAGCAAGTCCTATGATCATGAGTGATGCCCACCATTCATTCATTCATTCATTGGCTCCATCGATCTCAAAAGATCATGGGGGGGTTTTGTGCCTTGGGTCATCATTCAGGGAGCTGCACCATCGGGCGTGGCTGTAGAGGCCGATACGGGATCTGCAGATCCTGCCGCAGCCGCTGCAGATAAATTCTTCACAGTGTAGTGGGGGTCTCGACAGTCTCCTCTGTCTGCGGAGTCTCTTCTCCCCCCAGCGAGTGTCTCTTCTCTCCTCTGCTGTTCGGATGACATCCTGGGTGGTGATCCGCCAGTTGGAGCGGACGGCGGCGGCTGACTCCAGGTCAGAGGGGTTGAAGCCTCCAGCCTTGAGGTCGCGCTTGCAAACATCCTTGAATCTGAGAGTTGGGCGTCCCTTTGATCTAGTTCCAGTAGCCAGCTCCCCATACAATAAGTCTTTGGGGATGCGGCCATCCTCCATTCGGTTGACGTGGCCAAGCCATCACAAGCGTCTCTTTGTCAGGATGGCAAACATACTGGGCACATCTGCTCTGGCCAGGATGTCGATGTTGGAGACACGGTCCTGCCAAGTGATGCGCAGTAGTCTGCGAAGGCAGCGTTGGTGGAAGGCGTTCAGCCGGCGTTCCTGGCAGGAGTAGAAGGTCCATGCTTCACTGCCGTATAGAGTACTCAGTATGCAGGCCATGTAGACTCTTATCTTGGTGTTGGTGGTTAGCATAGAGTTGTCCCAGACTCGCTTCGCCAGACGGGCCATCACCGTCGATGCCTTGCCGATACGGGCGTTCAGTTCGGCGTCTAGGGAGAGATTGCTGGAGATGATCGACCCGAGGTAGGTGAACTTGTCCACCACCGCAAGTGTGTGGTCGCCGATGTTGATACTGGGAGCACTGCTGACATCCTGGCCCATGACCTCGGTCTTTTTAAGGCTGATGGTGAGGCCAAACTCAGAGCAGGCACGAGCAAAGCAGTTGATGAGACGCTGGAGCACTTCCACGGTGTGGGCAACAAGACCAGCATCATCAGCAAAGAGCAGCTCCCTGATTAGAACGCTCCACACCTTGGTCTTTGATCTGAGGCGTGCCATGTTGAAGAGGCCTCCGTCGCTCGTGGTGTGGAGGAAGACACCGTCTTCAGAGTCCCGGAAGGCGTAGCACAGAAGCAGGGAGAAAAAGATGCCAAATAGGGTAGGAGCCAGAACACAACCCTGCTTCACACCGTTCTTGATCGGGAAAGGGTCTGAGGATAATCTATCAAACTGGATAATGCCGTTCATGTCCTGGTGGAACGATTTGATCATGCTCAAAAGCTTGGGGGGACATCCAATTCATTGGAGGAGGGCAAACAGTCCATCCCTGCTGACCAAGTCAAAAGCCTTGGTCAGGTCGATGAAGGCCAAAAAGAGGGGTTGTCTCTGCTCCCGGCACTTTTCTTGCAGCTGCCTCATAGAGAAGACCATATCTATGGTTGACCTGGTTGCTCTGAATCCATACTGCGCCTCTGGATACACACGTTCGGCAAGTAGTTGTAGTCTGTTGAGGACGACACGGGCAAAGGCTTTGCCAACTATGCTTAGGAGTGAGATACCACGATAGTTGTTACAATCGCTCCGCTCCCCCTTGTTCTTGTAGAGAGTGATGATTTTGACATCACGCATATCTTGGGGCACAGCCCCTTCCTCCCAGCACTGCAGCAGGAGCTCATGGAGGTGTTTCAAGAGCGAGCTCTCCTTTGCGGTTTTGACGATTTCAGGGGGGATGTTGTCACTGCCTGGAGCCTTGCCGTTTGAGATGGAGTCTATTGCCTTGCTGAGCTCCTCGATGGTGGGTGGAGCGTCAAGCTCATCCATGACTGACAGTAGAGGGGTGTTCTCAAGGGCCGTGTTTTGAGACGGTGGTTACTCTCGAGTACAGCTCTTGGTAGTGCTCAGCCCATCTCTCCATTTGTTTACCGCGATCCTTGATGACATCTCCTGCAGCTGATTTAAGTGGGGCGGTCTTGATGACACTGGGATCGAAAGCCTTCTTCATGCCTTCGTACATTTTGCGCACGTTTCCATGATCTGCAGAAAGCTGTATGTCCTGGCAGAGGTTAAGCCAGTAGTCGTTGGCACATCGCCTTGCAATCTTTTGTGCATTGTTCCTCGCAGCGCGCAGTGTAGCAAGCGTCCACAAAGAGGGCTCCTTCTTGTGGGCAATTAGGGCTGCACGTTTGGCGGCGATTGCAGGTTCCATCTCAGCGGCTCCAGCTTCAAACCAATCCGCACTCTTCCTCACCTTTTTCCCAAAGGTACCTATGGCGGTCTCAAACACAGCCTCACGGATGTGGTTCCACCTTGCAGAAGCACAGTCGGTGGGACAGTCCGCCAGGGCTTCATTTATAACTTTAGCATAGCGTTCCCGCAGTTCAGGTACTGTAATCATAGCTGTGTTGATGCGGGGTCGGGGTTTCTGCTTGGAGCGGTTAACACGTCTGAGGCAGAGACGTACCTTGGTGGCGACCAGGGAATGGTCGGTGTCACAGTCAGCGCTGTGGAAACTGCGCGTGACCAGCTCTCGGTTCAGCAGGGATCTCCTGGTGATGATGAAGTCCAGCTGATGCCAGTGGCGAGACCTTGGATGTCTCCAGGACACTCGGTGACAGGGCTTGGTGGAGAAGAATGTGTTGGTCAGACAGAGGTCATGAAAGGAACAGAGTTCAAGAAGGCGTTGACTGTTCTCGTTGAGCTTGCCGATGCCGAAGCGGCCAATGCAGCGGGGCCAGGAGTCATGATCTGCCCCTATCCATGCGTTAAAGTCACTGTGTTGTTACAGTTTAAATATATTTGTTCGTCCAGTCCTCTAGAGGGCGCTAGGCTCTGTAGTAGCTTTAAGCTTGCCAGTAGGTGATGAGAAGAAGAGACCTAGCATACTGAATGTCAATAGGAACACAAGTCTGCGTCGCTGTTCCTTCTAAAGCCATCTGCTCACTTCCAGCCCTTTGAGTGGCAATATGAGTAAGTTTAGTAGTTTATTGTGATGAGTAGATAAAGTATAATTGATTATTAGAATAAGTTTGATGAGTTTATAGACGCTAATCGGCGATGTGTTTGTGATAGCGAAGCCGTATCCGAGTCCGTGTGATGACGCTGTTTAGCTAGTGTTGACTTTTAAATGTACCGTTTGTGGATATTGTCTTTATTTTTCTAGTCTCTAAATATTTCTTTGTGTCTGTATCTTTTCAGTTTCACACTCTTTTGCATTAAATCCTAGTCCAAAACGACACCTGCCTGTTCCTTGGAGGAAGTGATGCAAGGGAGAGTTTAGCTGGCTGTGAATCTCAATATACGACACGAGTCACATTGGGTGCAACAGTACAGTCACTGAGCAGGAACAGGTGCTCCTTGGCAGGGATCTGCTGGATCCTGGTTTCGAGCGCCTCGTAGAATGCATCTTTCACCTCAGTTGAAGAGCAGAGCGTCGGAGCATAGGCGCTAAGGATATTAGCTGGTCCAGAGGAGGTTATGAGATGGAGAGAGAGGACTCGTGGAGTGCCTGAAGACGGCGGTTCAATAAAGGACAGAAGGGAGTTTCGAACAGCGAATCCAACACCGTACAGGCGATGCTCGTCAGGCTCCTGTCCCTGCCAGAAAAACGTATAGTTCTTCTCCTTCAAGCTGCCGCTGCCCGGGAGTCGCATCTCTTGCAGTGCTGCAATGTCAATATTGAGCCTCTTCAGCTCGCAGTCGATGATAGCAGTTTTCCTGGCGTCATTGATTTGCTGGAGGTCGTCAGAGAGGCCAGGACACATTGTTCTGACGTTCCAGGTTGCCAGACTCAGCGCTGGCGGCTTTGGTTTCTTGATATTAGCTGGTGCAGTGATTACAGTCCGTGATTCAGCTTTTGGCCTACACTTCAAGCACCCTTTGAAGTAAGCGGACCGTGACGGGCCAGCACCTTACTGACTGGGGGCTGCCCAGCTAAAGGCGGGTGGTAGCTGGCCAGTGGGACACGACGATCCCTCCCACCGTCGGGAGACAGCCCTAGGCGCCCGAGCTTACGCCAATTTGCTCTGGACTTTTAACCAGTAACTGCGTCTCCCCGTTTTGAGCTGCCGCAGAAGGCGGCACTGGAGTGACCTCTCCAGGGCACAGGCCAGGGCGAAGTTGTGGAGAAACTGAGATGCCCAGTTGACAGATCCTCCTTCTCGGCCTTGCTGGTAGTGTCCAATGGAAGGGACTAGCCGATACAATTGGTACCAACTTGGCTACAGGGGTTGCCGGGAGGTCCCGCTACACGAAGACCGACCACCTTCGGGGCTCCACTCCGGATTTTCTGTAGGGGTTGTCTCCCTTTGTGTGGCACCAGGGCATGTCCACACGCCGGTGGGCCTACGTGCCACACATTTGGGCCCAGCCCAAGGAGGACACATCTCCTCCCTTAATGCGACAGGTTGTACTGGGCTACATCTTACCAGTAGAGGAGAGAGAAAACTTCCTCTCCAACCTGACAACAAAGACACCTGTCTATATGTCTATGATGTCATGTAGACATCATATCTATATGACGGCATTGTGAGTCCTATGATGTCTGCAATCATAGGATCATCGTGAGTGATGCCTGCCGTTGATCACATAGTCAAAAAGACACCTGTCTATATGTCTATATGACATCATATAGACATCATATCTTTATGACAGCATCTCGAGTCCTATGATGCCTGAGATCACAGGATCATCATAGGACAACAGGCAGACATCATAGGCCGTCTTATGATGTCCTATGATCGTGACAGCGATTTCTTAAATTTATAGTGATTATTATTATTATTACTAGTGCATAGCCGTGCATGCCCGTAGAAACTATGTATAAGCACGTATTTCTGCATGCTTGTAGAAAGCAGGTGTAAGCAAGGGTGTAAGCAAGGGTGTAAGCACTGGTTCAGTGATGCCTGCCTTTGATCTTTGTTTGTGTCATAGCAAGTCCTATGGTCTTTGATGACATCATAGCGAGTCCTATGACCATGAGTGATGACTGCCTTTGATCTTTGATGATGCCATAGTGAGTCCTATGATCTTTGGTGATGCCATAGCGAGTGCTATGATGCCTGCATTTGATTTTTGCTGATGCCTTTGTCCTATGATCTGCGATGATGGCATAGCGAGTCCTAGGATGCCTGCATTTGATCCTGGTTTAAATTAGCGTGTCCTATCTTCACTATTCTTCACTTCCTTTTTTGTTTGCGAAGCATTGATTGTCTCCCTGAAATGGGATTTGAAATTGTACTCTTCTTTGGTGATGAGTATAGTGTAATTTTTTAAGCATTACATCTTCACTATTCTTTTGTTTTTTGTCAGATTTGTCGCTTTTCACTTCCTTTTTTTGTTTGCAAAGCAATGAGTCTGTCCCTTAAATGGGATTTGAAATTGTCCTCTTTGGTGAGTGATGGTCTTTATGACATCACAAAGAGATGAAGGCAGGCGTCGGGTGATGAGTATCTCTTGAATTAGGCTGTCCTATGATGCAGACATCATAGGGACATCATCGGCACATCATAGGCCGTCCTATGATCGAGACAGATTTCTTGTAGTGATAAGATGTATGCAATCACAGCCACATTATAGTATAATTTTTTTTAAGCATTACATCTTCACTATTCTTTCTTGTCAGATTTGTCGCTTTCACTTCAACAAAGCATTGACTCTCTCCCTTAAATGGGATTTGAAATTGTACTCTTCTTTGGTGAGTATAGTCTAATTTTTAAAGCATTACATCTTCACTATTCTTTCTTTCTTGTCAGATTTGTCATTTTTCACTTCCTTTTTTTGTTTGCGAAGCATTGACTGTCTCCCTTAAATGGGATTTGAAATTGTCCTCTTCTTTGGTGAGTGATGGTCTTTATGACATCATAAAGACATGAAGGCAGGCATCAGGTGCTGAACATCTCAAGGCCGGCATCAATGTCCTATGAAACAGACATCATAGGCACATCATAGGCTGTCCTATGATGTCCCATGATCGTGACAGACACACAGAGATTTCTTGAATTTATAGAGTGATTATTATTATTTTATCTTTTACGCACAAGTTATTATCGTGAGCAAACAATATAAAAGAATAATCACTCTTCAGGACTTCAGGCAGGTATTAGGCCATTCAGATTCAAATTTTAAAAGCAATTATTCAGACTGATTAATTCAGGTTGAGATTTAGTTATTCACATTCAAATAATAAAAAAATCAAATTCAGGTTCTGCTGGCACAAACGTTATCCCATACAGGGGCTTCTTATATTTTGATATAAGATATTTTTTGCTCCATGAGGAGAAAAGTAAAGAGCAGTCAAACCCTTAAAAACATAAATATGATTTAGTTTAGTGTTTCACTCACCGTTCCGTACTAAGGTGAAGTCGGCATTCTTCGTGCACTGTTTTCATCCTCGTGTGAAAATATTTCACAGTCATAAAAAACTACATCCTGTTTCCATGGAAACAGCCTGACCCGGAAGTGTTTTTTATTCCGCGGGTCTTTTGGGACTGCGACGCTGTCAGCACAACATAGAGCGCAGAAATGGCGGGTAAGAGGACAAATCGTTCAATTCTATAGTCTATGTGATTTCGTTTGAATGTTATTGCATAAGAATACGTCCGTTCGCACTGCTTTGAATTCACTGGAGTGTTTTTTTTATAGCACCTTCAAAACAACGCGACACATCGTAGCTAACGTTATATTTCTGAGTTAGCAGTTAGCAGCTGGCCTGCCTGCTTAGGTTAGCATAGGGCTTTTACACTCAACGTGTACCGTTTTATGTGTTGAAATGCTCTGACTTTTGTTCATCGGGCGCTTTGAGTGCGTTTACGTATGCGAATGGAGCTTTGTTTCAGACTGCTGTGGTTCCTGTTATATATGACTTTGCTAACAGTGCTATCAGCCCTTCTGCTCTGAATTAATTAGACTCTAAAGACCCTCTGTCATTTTCCTTGCTGGTTAAATTTGGTGGTGGACCTTGACAAATATCTTTAGCAAACGAACTTTTTGGTTGTTCGCCGACGTTCACAGAGCCACAGCAACGAAAGCATCTTCTCCCCCAGTACTTCAAAATCAACTTAATAGACTTTTTAAATCATTTCACTAAACATTACCACATGAACTAAGGATTCAGCAAATACAACCTCCTTGGTACGTACACGTTTTGTGCCACTTGAAGTCTTAAGTTCCACTTTAATTCAAGGAGTCTAAAAATTATGTGCATGGTTTAGAATTAGAGCCATTTTTATTCAAAGCAAAAACTCAGCAGTGACCAACTCAATATATCAAGTGCATTATAAAGACAGAAGGCACTAACCAGTACACCACCATAAAATGTTGAGTCAACTTTATTTATAACCTTATTAAAAGCTAATTGAACAAAGTAATGCATCCTTTGCATCCTTTTATAGAAACGTGGACAGACTGTAATTTACTGTACATACTCTGTTGTCATTGAATCCTTATTTAAATCCTCCACCTGAACAACGAGAGCAAGTTTTTAGCCAAAGTCAAATTCCTTGTATGTGTTGTGCATACTTGGCCAATAAAGCTGATTCTGATTCTGATTCTGGTAATGTACAACATAAAGAAAAAAACACAACCAAAACTGAATCAAATAGTCTTCTCTCTTGATGACCTGATGTGAATTGGTATGCTTTAACGACACATTTTAAATGGTAACACTCCTAAATTGTGGTGTAAAGGGCCAAAAGAGAGTAAATGTGATATTTCCAGAAACTCTCAAATTAAAGTTAAATGCTGATTGTTCAACTCAGCAACCACTGTGTTGTTGTACTGAAGCAAAATTATTAAAATCATGTCATTCTACCAAATTTATGGACCTGACTTTATATAGTAAACCAAAAGATAATCAAATAAACTCTTGTGAGTTTTCTTCTAAATCTTATCTATTATATCAACCTAACTAAAACCTCATTTGTGTCTTAATTAAGTATACATTTTTTAAAGCTGACACAAGTGTAGTGTTCAGACCTAAGATAAATGTGTTATCAAAAAGGACAAGTAGAATTACAAACTGCTGCAAAATAACGTGATTTTATGTTTTGTGCACTTTCTCAGTTGTAAATGGAATAGAGAAGAGGTTGGCTGCATATAAATGTGACACAAATCTGGCTGTTTGCCTGAAGCTGGGTAGGTTTATTCTGCATGTGTTGTTTATAACACTCATTTTTTTTTTTTTAATTTCTCATTTAACTGTATAATGCTGTCCTTTTTCCCCCTCTCTCAGTTCGCTTTCCAGAAGATATTGAGGATGAAGGCATAAAATTCCACCCCGAGTACACCCACCAAGTTTTTGGAGACGAGTGAGTTTTTGTAATAAGGATGATGATTGAATACTGATAGAATCATTCCAAATCAATTGCTGACTTTTTATTGCAAGTAAAAATTAGGGATACTCTGACACATACAGTGAATATCATGATACACCAATGCTGACTTACTGTTTACTGATGTCAGTATGAGGTTGTGTGTCCACAGAGAGTGTCCCCCCACTAAGAGCGCCATTCATTTTCTATGTAGTTCAGTGTTTAACGCACTCAACGTCCTGTCTGCAGAAACGCTCTACTCAGTCAGTGGTTTATGTTGCTGCGCTCAGGGTGCTTAAAGTTGAAAAAAGTTAAACTTTTGGAGCACCACACCTTTCTAACCAGTTGATGAGAATAGGGTAAAAGATAAGATAAGCCTTTATTAATCCCACAATGGGGAAATTCCAGGATTACAGCAGCAAAGGGATAGCAGCACTCAGAGCAATAGTAAATAAGATAATAAGAACTTGTTAACCAAAGCAGTGTGTGTGTGTAATATATAGTGCAGGAGCATTGCAGCTAGATGGAATAAACAGCATTACGGTTTGTTAAATTATCCTGCAGAATATGAATATGTTCCCAGACGAAGCACATCTTGATCAGTTTTTGAAAGCAAAAGCTTGGAAGGATGTGTTTTGTGCCAGTCCCAAGCGTGGATAAATAGAGAGCGTTGCACCAGGAAGGGCATCCAGCATGAAATCCTTGCCAAATCAAATATGCAGACCCATGTTCTGCTGTGGTGACCCCTAATAGGGAGCAACCAAAAGCGTGTGTGGGAAATACTTTTTCACAGCACTGTACAATAAGCACAGAAACATACGTGAGTGAATGGCGAGACTGCTAGCTTCAGTTAGCTAAAGTTAAGCAAAAATAATGTCTAATATTGAAATATACTGTATAATCAAGTGTTGTTAGATGAACAAGGATTCCAGTGGGGGTGAATAGAATTTGTAGAAAATAGCGATTAAATCCGGCCAGATCCACAGTTAGGATAACTCCAGGTGGCCTGTCTATCACCCCCCACCCCCGCTGAGCTGTGTGCCGTTACAATGATCGATTCAGACTGCCTAGCCAAAATAAGGGAGGTTTTTCCTGCTGTCTGGTTGGTGAGGAGATTTCTAAAAAAATATATATATAAATATATATAATTATTATAACAGAAATAACTGCATCTTAGGTCTTTTAAGTTAATTTATTTCATTAAATACAGTTTTATTAACATTTTTTTCTTTGAAATCAGTTAAATTATTGTTCCATTCTGGCTGTGCAAAATTATGGTCAAAAATGTAAATTGTTATAAGGAAAAAGTAAATAAAATTACCAGTCTGTTTCAAATTTATTAAAACTAGAAAAGCACTCAGAGAGCGCAGACCTCCGCCAAGGCAGCTCAGTCCCCCATGCTGTGATCTATTCAAAAATTTAATTGCTGGACTTTGAAAAGTCCTACATTTATTTTATCTATATTTTCAGATTCCTTGACCATCGAAACATACCTTTAGCAATTGGATTCACGTTGATATCTGTATTAGTTGAGTAGTTATTGACAAAAATCACTTTTTCGGTAATGGCGTTGATCCGGATCACTCCCAAAATCTAATCATCTGTAGGATACCCCATTTCTGACAATCTCTGAAAATTTCATGAAAATCCGTCTATAACTTTTTGAGTTATCTTGCTAACAAACAAACAGACAAACCAACGCTGATGAAAACATAACCTCCTTGGCGGAGGTAAAAAAAAAACCCCTAGGAATTTTATTTTTAAAAAATAGACAAAAATTAGTCATAAAATAATCCACAAATTTATAATAGTCTCAAATTCACAAGAAAAGTCATTTTTACAAGACAGAATTACAAATTTGAGGAAAATGGTTTCAGATTTAGATAAATTTACAGAGAAAAGTAGTAAATTATAAGAAAATTGTTATAAATTTTGGAGAAAAACCTCAAACTTTTAAGACTGAAGTAATTACTCAAGTTTTTAAGTGGGTGTTCTTTGTACCCTTAACTCAACTAGAAATTTTTGGTTGCCTACTTTTAATTAATTTCAAAGCACTGCTTTTACATGAGTAGAATTTCTGGCTACTATACCCACCTCTGATCATATAATTTAAGTATGCATGAGTAAATTACTATTATGAATATTTTTTCCCTTCCCTACTCTCTCAATGGAAAAAAGAAACACTAGAATAAAAATGCAAACAAATACACACATTTTTGTCATTTATTGGAGGTGCGGATTCTCATCCCAGCCGCTTCACACTTGGTAGCAGACTGTCCCAGCAAGACCTGTAGGTCATTGCTCGATGAAGACAACAGGACGACATTATCTGCAAACAGCAGCGATGAGATCCTATGGTCACCGAACATGACACTCTCCGTTCCTTGGCTGTGCCAAGAAATCCTGTCCATAAAAATTATGAACAGGATCGGTGACAAAGGGCAGCCCCGGCTGAGTCCAACTCTCACTAGAAACGAGTCCAACTGCGTGTTGGCAATACGAACCAAGCTCTCACAACGGTCTTATAGGGACCGGATAGCTTGTAACAACAAGCCAGATACCCAATACTTACGCAGCACCCACCCACAGGAGACCACAAGGGACGCGATTGAATACTTTCTTCAAGTCCACAAAACACATGTGGACTGATTTTGCAAACTCCCACGAACCCTCAAGGATTCTCAAGAGGGTTAAGAGTTGGTTCGATGTGCCACAGCCGGGACGAAAACCACATTGCTCCTCCTGGATCTGAGGTTCGACCAGTAGTCGGACTCTCCTCTCCAGTACCCTGGCATAGACCTTAACCAGGAGGCTGAGAAGTGTGATCCCCCTAAAGTTGGAACACACCCTCCAGTCCCCCTTCTTGAAGAGAGGAACCATCACCCCAGTTTGCCATGCCAAAGGCAATGTCCCCGACCTCCATGCAATGCTGCAGATGCGCGTCAACCATGACAGCCCTACAACATCCAGGGCCTTGAGGTACTTGGGCAAATCTCGTCCACCCCCAGGGCCCGGCCACCAGACTTTTTTAACCACTTTGGCGATCTCAGCCCCCATGATGGGCAAGTTGTCCCCCTTGTCCTCAAGCTCTGCTTCCTCTGTGGAAGGCGTGTCAGTGGCATTGAGGAGATCCTCAAAGTATTCCTTCCACCACCCAACGATGTCCCCAGTCGAAGTCAGCAGCGCCCCATCCGCATCATACACAGTGTGGACAGGGAGATGCTTCCCCCTCCTGAGCTGCCAGACAGTTTGCCAGAATCTCTTCGAGGCTGTCTGAGTCTTGTTCCATGGCCTCACCAAACTCCTCCCACAACCGAGTTTTTGCTTTAGCGGAGTCCACAAGCCAACCAAGCTCAATAGGACTCCTTCAGCTTGATAGCCCCCCTCACCACATCTCATGGTGGCAACCCCCTCACCACTGGTGTCCACCACTTGGTTCGGGGGTTGCCACCATGAGATGCACCAGCAAGCTTGTGGCTACAGCTCCAGACAGCTGCTTCAATAATGGAGGTGGAGAACATGGCCCATTCAGACTCTATGTCCCCAGACTCCCTCAGAAAGTGGTCAAAGTTCTTCTGGAGGTGGGAGTTGAAGACCTCTCAGACAGGGGCCTCAGCCAGATGTTTCCAGCATACCCTCACTATACGTTTAGGTCAACCGGGTCTGAGTGGCATCCACCCCTGCCATCGGATCCAACTCACCACCAGGTGGGGATCAGTTGACAGCTCTGCACCTCTCTTTACCCGAGTGTCCCAAGACATACGGTCGCAGGTCTGATGACACGATAACAAAATCGATCATTGACCTGCGACCTAGGGTGCCCTGGTGCCAGGTGCACATATGAACACCTTTATGCTTGAACATGGTGTTTCGTTATGGACAAACTGTTGGTTGGCACAGAAGTCCAATAACTGAACACCACTCGGGTTCAGATCTGGTAGACCGGTCCTCCCAATCACGCCCCTTCAGATTTCACTGTCATTGCCCACGTGCGCATTGATGTCCCCCAGTAGGACAATGGAGTTTCCAAGAGGAGCACTCTCCAGCACCCCAGTCAGACTCCAAAAAGGGTGGGTACTCTGAGACATCACTTGGCACATAGGCACAAATGATGCCCCCCATGGATCGCCACCTTATCGTGGTGGGGGGTTTGCGTGCCCTCGTGATCCCAGGAGCTATGTTGTCCGGGGCAATTTGCCTCTGGTAGGGTCTCCCAAGACAAACTGGTTCTGAGTGAAGGGCCAGACTAAGAGCAATCCAACAGACTCCCATGATGAAAGAAAGAAAGGATAGTGATAGAAAAGATTCAGTGTACCCTGCCCAGTATGGGGTTACCAGGGTCCCGCAATGGAGCCAGGCCTGGGGGAGGGGCTTGATGGCTAGTGCCTGGTGGCCGGGTTTCTGCCCATGGGACCCAACTGGGCTCAGCTCAAAGGAGTTACATGGTTCTGCCCTCTAGTGCGCTCACCCCCTGCAGGGGGGACCATGGGGGTCTGGTGCAGTGTGGATTAAGTGATGGTCGAAGGCAAGAGACCTTGGTGGTCTGATCCCCAGCTTTCGAAACTGGCTTTTGGGACGTGGAGTGTTACCTCTCTGGTGGGGAAGGAGCCTGAGCTGGTGCATGAGGTTGAGAGATACCGGCTAGACATAGTCGGGCTCACCTCAAGGCACAGCCCTGGTTCTGGAACCAGTCTCCTGGAGAGGGGCTGAAGCTTTTTGTAAGTTATGAACGGAAAAATACTGAACAGTGAAACAGTGGGGGGTGGGGGGGCACTAACCCAGCCACAGGGCATGCCAGTGTACTTCTAGTGCTGGTCCAAGCCTGGGTCAATTTGGAGGGTTGTGTCAGGAAAGGCATCCGATGTAAAACCTTTGCCAAATCAAATATGTGGATCATGACGAATATGGTTTGGGCATGTGCAGAGGAGGGATAGTGGATATATTGGACAAAGGAAGATGGAACTGCCAGGCAGGATGAAAAGAGGAGGGCCACAGAGAAGATTTATTGATGTAGTGAAGGAGGACATGGAAAGGGTTGATGTTACAGAGGAAGACGCAAGGGATAGGGTGAGATGGAGACAGATGATCCGCTGTGGCAGCTGAAAGAAGATGATGAAAGGAAGAACACTGAATTACTGTGGATCAAGCTATGCATTTATTTTTTTGATTAATGGAATACATCAGCAACAAAGTAAAGTTTGAACCTGTAAGAGGAAGGGTAGAGTGAACTGCAGCTCTTAAGCATTTTATGCTCATGCTTTTCATAGACTTATAGTCACAAAGTGCTTTAAAACAAAATCGAATGGAAAGAACTAGACACAATAAAAACAAAGTTTGCAAAAAAAAATACAAAAATAAAGTTAAAAGAAAAGATGAAAATAATTCAAAACTAGAAAAGCACTCAGGTAGCGCATACCTCTGCCAAGGCTCCTCCTCTCCCTCCCTCCCTTTGTCCATCCATCTGTCCATACCTCCCTGCCTCCATCCGTCTGTAGATTGCAAGATAAGGCCTTGGTGGAGGGATGCGCTCATGGATGATCTCCAAAATCTAATGGGTTCATCTGTAGCCCAAGGTCCACCTTTGGTGAAAATTTAATCTCATCCATCCTGTAGTTTTTGCATAATCCTGTTAAACCATTGCTAGAAGATTGAGCCTTGGTGGAGGTATGCACTCATGGATCCCCCCCCCCCCCCCCAGTCCAGTAGTTTTTGTGTAATGTTGCTGACACTTTTCGAGAAGATAGAGCCTTGGCAAAGGAATGTCGTCTCAGATCATCACCAACATGCATACTTACATACATTTCCATATCAGTCATCAATCGTAATCAATCCTAACTACCTGAACAGACTCACCACACTATACAAACTGAGCTTAGACTGTAAAAGTAGCCTACATATTTAGAGGGTTTAATTAACCTCAGAAGAAGCTTCATTTGTTCTTCACAGCAATTTATAACTGATCAAAGTGAGGTTACTTCTTTTCTTTGTCCTAAGAAAACTCACATTTGTGCAGCTGCTGACAATATTGTTCCAGTGATCTGATCGCTGAGAGCGGGAGCTGGTGTGTGCTGCCTGTCCGTTTGTCGACTTTTCCTCCTCCAGACCAGCTGCAAAATGAACCCCTTTGGGGAGTGAGTTGGGCTCTGTTACGGGCCCAGTACAGGAGAAGGCATGGACTGTCATAAATCCGGGTTTGGAGGCCAAACCCGATTCTGACTTATTGTTATGCTTTGGCCTAGTTTTCCTCCTGACAGCTCTGGCATGCCCCCTCCTCCTGTCAAGTGCCATCAGCTGCACTGACACGGGTGTTGACACACATACACCACACACACATGCACACGCGTCATTCATTCCCATTCACACGCTCTTACATGCTCTCTCACACACCTGGTGCCAATCAGTTCTGCCCACGCATTCTCACACAGCAGTCTCTTTCCTCATTACCTTCAGGAGTATATGTTCGCCGCTTCTGAGGAAAGAGATTGTTGGGGCATTCGCTTCCATACGTGGCAGCCAGTTCTCCCCGTATGTTACTCGCTCCCTTCGTTATTTTCCAGCCAGATTATTTCCCTTGGTGTTTCAGCTGGCCGTGCTTCTCTACCTCATCCTCCAGACTGCACGGTTCGCCTTGGATTTGCTCCAACCCTGCAAATGTCATTTTTTCGCCTTTCTTTTCCGTGCTTTTTGTAGCCCTGCAGCGCTAGGCTTTTTGCCTTTCCTTTTTGTGCGTACGGTCTTGCAGCACTAGGCTCCCTTTTTGACCAGGCTGTAGAGCATCCGCTAGGCACCCTGTATGTTTGGTGGCCTAATCCCATGATTGCATCGCTCTGTATTTTTGTGGTTGACCTGAACTGTAATTTGGTTGTGAACTTTAATAAACATGGCACTCTCTACTCCTGCGATTGGGTTTTTCATTCTCTCCTCCGTGCGCCGTGTTATGGCACATGGGGGATTGTGACATGGACGATCTCTGCCATGGGTCGGCCTCCTGTCCTGTCCCAGTTGTTGTTCACACCATAGCCTGGTGACGAGAAATGTGTGGTCTGCTTCTAAACAGCGGTAAGAGTGCACTGCTTCCGGGGTATGGTGTTACATCCGCAGGCCCATCTTAAAAGGGAGTACATGAAAAGTGCATTTTATTATAAAATAATGTTAAAAAATTGAGCTGTCACTCCCAGCTTGATGCTTCGGTGTTTTGCATCAAGACTCTACTTGTTTGCGCTACTGCAACAAACTAGTAAGAAAGCACACATTCTCTCGAGCTTTTGCTTTCAGTTATTGATCATGATGTCCATTTAGCCTGATTCTGATTGGCTGGTTAGAAAAAAATGGAACCTTTTTTTCCCCCAGCTCTGAGAGCGCTGAGAAAAGTGACAGGAACCACTAACCACTGGTGTTGAACTTAAAAGGCTCGTCTACATAGAAACACAATGTTCTATGTAGACGAGCGACAATAGATGTTCCCAGTATAAAAACCCTTTCTATGGAATTGCAGCCTTCACTGTACAAATTGGTTTAAATAAAAAAATAGAATACAGCAGCCCTAAGGGTGAACCTAGCTGTCCTGCAGGGAAAGCTAATTTTGACCACTTATTTTCAGGACTGATTTTCAGTCAGTAAAATTGTTTAAAATTCTGTGTAATGACTTCTCTTTTGGATGTTTGGGAGATTGCTACTTATGGGGGGGAGGCTGAAAAGTTCATAGTGGTCAAATTTGACCAATTGTGGTTTATTTTTCAACATAGTCCCCCCTCAAATCCTCCACTGGGGAGATGATCACAGAAAAGAACAAGCAGATGGAGAGATGGGTGGAACACTACTCTGACCTCTACTCCAGACAGAACACCGTGACACCGTCAGCCCTTGATGCCATCGACTGCCTGCCATCCATGGACGAACTTGACGCCGAGCTGTGTACTTGCGCCAACCCTCTTTGGGATTTTCTTTGCTATGCTGCTGAGGCATGCCTTCAGCACAGCAACAGAGGGAATCTACCTGCACACAAGATCTGACGGCA
The DNA here is from genome assembly GCA_020510985.1 of Pholidichthys leucotaenia. Lineage (NCBI taxonomy): Eukaryota > Metazoa > Chordata > Actinopteri > Cichliformes > Pholidichthyidae > Pholidichthys > Pholidichthys leucotaenia. The sequence continues at coordinate 53,345,011 of CM035843.1, forward strand.
GGCTTTTCAACCTCGCCCGCCTGAAAGCCAGAACCAAAGTACGTGAGGCTCTAATCAGAGACATGCTGTTCGCAGACAATGCTGCAGTCGCAACCCACACACAGCAGGAGCTTCAGACCCTGATGGACTGCTTCTCCCAGGCATGCAAGGACTTCGGGCTTACCATCAGCCTGAAGAAGGCTAACGTCTTGGCGCAAGGCACGGAAGAACCACCAACCATCACCATCGACGACTACGAGCTGGAGGTCGTGAATCAGTTCACGTACCTGGGGTCCACGATCAGCAACAACCTCTCCCTTGATACAGAGATCGACAAGAGGATTGGAAAATCAGCCTTCACACTCGCTCGCCTCACCACACGTGGTGAGGCAAGCTGTCTGTTCAGGGTGTCTCTCCATTTGGAGCGGTCTGTTGCAAGGTCCTCCCAGTGCTCTGTGTTGATCTCCAGGGCCTTCATGTCTCTCTTGCAGACGTCTCTAAAGCACAGCTGTAGGCGGCCAACGTCTCTCCTGCCACTCGCCAGTTCTCCGTAGAGGACATCTTTGGGGATTCTGCCATCCATACGGTGAACGTGGCCTAGCCAGCGGAGCCTGCGCTGCCTGAGTAGAGTGAACATGGAGGGAAGGCCGGCGTGGGACAGAACTTCTGTGTTGGGCACTTTGTCCTGCCAGGATATGTCCAGGATGTGGCGAATGCAGTGCAAGTGGAAGGAGTTCAGTCTCTTTTCCTGCCGGGCGTATGTTGTCCACGTCTCACTCCCATAGAGCAGTGTGCTGATGACGCAGGCGTTGTACACTGCCATCTTCGTCTTGACAGAGAGTTTGGGATTCTCCCACACTCGTGTGGTGAGGCGAGCGAGTGTGAAGGCTGATTTTCCAATCCTCTTGTCGATCTCTGTATCAAGGGAGAGGTTGTTGCTGATCGTGGATCCCAGGTACATGAACTGATTCACGACCTCCAGCTCGTAGTCGTCGATGGTGATGGTTGGTGGTGCTTCCGTGCCTTGCGCCAAGACGTTAGTCTTCTTCAGGCTGATGGTAAGCCCAAAGTCCTTGCATGCCTGGGAGAAGCGGTCCATCAGGGTCTGAAGCTCCTGCTGTGTGTGGGTTGCGACTGCAGCGTCGTCTGCGAACAACATGTCTCTGATTAGAGCCTCGCGTACTTTGGTTCTGGCTTTCAGGCGGGCGAGGTTGAAAAGCCTGCCGTCAGATCTTGTGTGCAGGTAGATTCCCTCTGTTGCTGTGCTGAAGGCATGCCTCAGGAGCATAGCCAAGAAAATCCCAAAGAGGGTTGGCGCAAGTACACAGCCCTGTTTCACTCCGCTGCGTATGTTGAATGGCTCTGAGACGTTGCCGTCGTGCTGCACTATCCCCTGCATGTTGGTGTGAAACGATTCGATGAGGCTTTGCAACTTTGGTGGGCATCCTATCTTTGGCAGGATCTTGAAAAGGCCCTCTCTGCTGACCAGATCGAACGCTTTGGTGAGGTCGATGAAGGCGACGTACAGGGGCATGTTCTATTCTCTGCATTTCTCCTGGAGTTGGCGGATGGAGAATATCATGTCTACCGTCGATCGCTCAGCGCGGAAGCCACACTGAGACTCGGGGTAGACACGTTCGGTAAGCTTCTGTAGACGAACGAGAACAACTTGTGCGTAGACTTTGCCAACAACGCTGAGGAGGGAGATGCCCCTGTAGTTGTTGCAGTCGCTTCTCTCCCCTTTGTTTTTGTAGAGGGTGATGATCTTGGCGTCCCTCATGTCCTGTGGTACGGCACCTTCCTTCCAGCACTGGCAGAGGACGTCATGCAATGGCAGCAGTAGGGCGGTCTTGCAGTGCTTGATCAGGTCGGGGGGTATGCCGTCGTTGCCGGGTGCCTTGCCAGCGGCCAAGCTATCAGTGGCCTTGCTGAGTTCGTCGATGGTTGGCTCGGCGTCAAGTTCATCCATGGATGGCAGGCAGTCGATGGCATCAAGGGCTGACTGTGTCATGGTGTTCTGTCTGGATTAAAGCATTATACATTATAAGGATTAAAGCAGAATACATTAAAGTAATTTCTATGTAATTTAGGAGTGAACATTGTTGCCGTTGTGCAAACTTAATTTTTAATCAATCAACTATATTTATAAAGCACTTTAAAAGCAACACTCGCTACACAAAGTGCTGTACAGCAAGAGAACATAAAAGCAGGGCACTAACACAAAGGACGCTAACACAAGAACCACAGTAAAAAATTTATAAATAAAATAAAAAGTAAAATAAATAAAAATCCATTTCATTCAATAAAATCAGTGTCTCATACTGGGTCGAAGGCCAGGGAGTAAAAATGTGTTTTTAAGACGTGTTTTAAAAATGGACAGTGAATTTTGACATGATGCTTTCATTTCCATGTTAGCAGAACAATCAGTCAACGTAATAGCCATAAACTGTAGCATTGCGTGAACGTGAACATTGTTATGGTGCAAATGTGTATTTTGGCAAATTATGTTTTAGCGTTAATCTCACCTAATGAGATGGATGGGCAATATGCCTGGAGCACAAGAAGTCAGTTCTGGGTTTAATTTTGGAGATGGCCACTCGGGGATCATCCTCCACGTTTAGACACGATCTGTATTTATTTTTAATATATGTCAGTGCCGAGAAAGTCCTCCTCCCCCCACACCAGACGTCAGCCTTTCTGGTGGCATGTCTCCGCTTTCCTCTTCTGCCATCTCTGCTAACCTCGCTGCGTTGTCTTTGGTCGGTATTAACCAATGTTTCATTTTTAAAAATAATATCTTGGGCTTAAAGCATAGTGTTGTGGAGGATGAAAGCAGACGAGACAGGAGCCTAACTCTGAGTGCCAAAGTGATCTGCTTTATACATTGTGTGGTTAGCACCCCGAAGTACTGGGTGGAGTGTCATCTCCTTGTGTCACCACAGTGTGTTGATTTGAGCTGTTCAGATGTGTTAGAATAATTTTGAGCTTAAATTATTCAAAGTCAAAAATCAGGCGGAAAGTTGAATTTATGTACATTTAACAACTTCCGGCGCCACACGAGTCGGCTACCTTTTTGCAACAGCGGCTCAATTCTGAGTTTTTTCTTTACACACTTTATACACACTATACATCACGGACACACAGATCGCCCCAAATGTCTCCCGAGCCGGCGGACGGAGCCACTGTTTACAGCAGGAGACGGTACAGCAGGGAACAGCTGCTTGCACTTAATCGCCACTCGGTGCTAACGGGAAAAACTCGACGTACCGGGAGAAACAAGGCAAAAACGACGTGGTTGTCGGGCTGTTGTTAGACGGCGGACAAGAAGTATAAGGTACAGACCCACCCTCCCATCCGTTGTTATGGGGAATGTACATTCTATATTGGGAAAGGTAGATGAGCTAGCGGCTATCTCCCGCTACGACAGCGTATACCGGGAATGCTCCCTCCTTTTGTTTTCCGAGTCGTGGCTATCTGAACTAGTAGCAGATGCTAACATTGAGCTGGAGGGTTTCCACGCGATACGGGCAGACCGAACACCAGACAGTGGCAAAGCAAGGGGCGGTGGAGTGATGATCTATGTTAATAACAACTGGTGCAGACCGGGACACATCACTGTTAAACACCAGCACTGCAGCAAAGACATCGAGTTGCTAGCTGTTAGCATGCGGCCTACATATCTCCCGAGGGAATACTCACACGTGATCTGCATTGTTATTTATGCAAATCCGACGGCGAACGCTGGGATAGTGCATGACGTCATCCACTCAGTAACTGGCAGGCTGCAGACAGAACACCCAGATGCTCTTCTCCTCATCTCAGGTGATTTCAACCATGTTTCACTGTCTCCCATTCTACCCACGTTTACCCAGTATGTCACATGCCACACTAGAGACAATAAAACACTGGACTTATTCTACGCAAACACTAAGGAGGCGTACACCTCATTACAACTCCCCCCACTCGGGAGATCGGGTCACAACTTGGTTCATCTCCGGCGGGTGTGCAAACCCCTAGTACACAGACAACCTCCGGCCATGCGCACAGTGAAGTTATGGTCTGAGGAGGCAATGGACACTCTAAAGGGCTGTTTTGAAACCACTGCCTGGGAGCAGCTCTGCGATCCACATGGTGAGGACATCGATGGCCTCACTCACACCATCACGGACTACATCAGCTTCTGTGTGGACAACACCGTTCCCACCAAGACCATACAGTGTTGCTCAAACAACAAACCCTGGATCAACCCTGAGATAAAAACAGTTCTGAGAGAGAAGAAGAGGATCTTCAGGTCGGGGAACAGGGAGATGTTGAAGTCCGTACAGAGGGAGCTGAGGAGGAAGATCAGAGAAGGCAAGGACAGCTTCAGGAAGAAGATGGAAGACAAGCTGCAACAGAGCGACATCAGCGGGGTCTGGAGAAACCTTAAAACCATCTCTGGGCTCCAGAATACCTCCCCCCAGGCCACAGGGGGCAGGGAGTGGGCGAACAATCTGAATCTGTTTTTCAATAGGTTTGACCAACCCCCACCCCACCCGACTGCACAACAACCACTGCTGCCACTGAAGACATCAAGTCCTGTTGCCCACTCCCCACTCCACCATCACCCCCCAACTCCCAACACACAGCCCCCCAACCTGACCCTCACTAAGACCCAGGTGAGGACGGTGCTGAGGAAGATCAAGGCGAGGAAGGCGTTGAGACCGGACGGCATCAGTGCAAAGCTCCTCAAGTCCTGTGCAGACCAGCTGTGTGGGATTGTGGAGTACATCTTCAAGCTGAGCCTGAAGCTGGGGAGGGTACCACAGTTGTGGAAAACATCTTGTGTGGTACCTGTACCAAAGACTTCCCACCCCAAAGATCTGAACAGCTACAGACCAGTGGCCCTGACGTTCCACATGATGAAGACCCTGGAGAGACTGCTCCTTGCTCACCTCCGCCCCCTGGTGGGTCCAGCGATGGATCCACTCCAGTTCGCCTTCCAGCATGGTATTGGGGTGGAGGATGCGGTCATCTTCCTCCTTCACCGTTCCCTGTTCCACCTGGAGAAGCCCGGGAATACAGTGAGGATCATGTTCTTTGACTTCTCCAGTGCTTTCAACACCATCCAACCAATGATCCTGAAGGACAAGCTGCTGTGCGCAGGGGTGGACCAGCACCTGTCATCATAGATCCTGGACTACCTCACAAACTGGCCAGTTTGTGAGAACCCGGGACTGTGTGTCCAACACGATCATCGGTAGCACGGGGGCCCCACAGGGAACGGTTTTGGCTCCCTTCCTGTTCACCCTTTATACTGTGGACTTCTCACACAACACAACACACTGCCATCTACAGAAGTTCTCTGACGACTCTGCGATCGTTGGCCTCATCTCCAACGGAGATGAAGCTGAGTACAGAGGGCTTATCCAGGACTTTGTGGACTGGTGCCATCGGAACTGCCTCCAGATCAACGCGAGGAAAACTAAGGAGCTGGTGGTGGACTGCCGCAGGCAAGGACAACCCCTCACAGCACCAGTAAACATCCAGGGAACAGACATTGAGATGGTGACATCCTACAAGTACCTGTGTGTTCATCTAAACAATAAACTAGACTGGTCACACAATACTGACGCACTGTACAAGAAGGGACAGCGCAGGCTGTTCCTACTGAGGAGACTCAGGTCTTTCAGTGTACAAGGGGCGCTGCTGAAGACATTCTACGACACGGTGGTGGCATCAGCCATCACTTTTGGAGTGGTCTGCTGGGGCAGTGGCATTACAGCAGCCGATAGGAAGAGACTGAACAAACTGATCAAGAAAGCTAGCTCTGTCCTGGGGCAGCGCCTTGACCCGGTGGAGGAGATAGGAGAGAGAAGGACGGTGGCTAAACTGTCATCTCTGCTGGAGTCCGAGTTCCACCCTATGCAGGACACACTGAATGCACTAAGGAGCTCATTTAGCAGCAGACTACATCATCCTAGGCGCACAACCGAGAGGTTTCGCAGGTCCTTCCTACCAACGGCTGTCAGACTGTATAACCTAAGCAGGGCTGCTCGCAGAGATAGCAAAAAGACGTGACAACCTAATAGTATTGAATGAAAAAGACGCAATAGACTTACACAATGGTCCCTTCCGGTATACAACTAGGAAAATACCGGTAGCTACGGAGGGTGACGATATGTATGGGTACATAATCATACCATGTAGGATAACTAAGTAGACGGTTATGCCGTTTCATTCCATCTAGCTGCAATGCTCCACACTGTGTGTGTTTGTATATTTATATATTCATTCCATCTAGCGACAATGCTCCACACTGTGTTTATATATTTACATATTTATTCCATCTAGCTACAGTGCTCCGCACTGTGTGTTTATATGTTTACATATTTATTCCATCTAGCTATGGTGCTCCACACTGTGTGTGTTTGTGTTTGCATATTTGTTCCATCTAGCTACAATGCTCCGCACTGTGTGTGTTTATATATTTGCATGTTTGTTCCATCTAGCTGCAATGCTCCGCACTGTGTGTGTTTATATATTCATATATTTATTCCATCTAGCTACAACGCTCCACACTGTGTGTGTGTTTATATATTCACATATTTATTCCATCTAGCTACAATGCTCCGCACTGTGTGTGTTTATATGTTCATATATTTATTCCATCTAGCTACAATGCTCCGCACTGTGTTTATATATCTATATATTTATTCCATCTAGCTGCAATGCTCTGCATCGTGTGTCTATATATTTATGTTTATATGTACATATGTATACTCGCTGCTCTTGTTTTTTTCTTGCCTTCTGAGTGTTGCTATCCCTGTGCTGTTGCAATCCTGGAATTTCCCCATTGTGGGACTAATAAAGGCTTATCTTATCTTATTTATTACAAAAATATAAGGAGTCACCCCAATGGCCACTTTGGGGGAGAAATTACAAAGCATGGTATTCAGACATGCTTAGAATCCTTAAAGGATCCATTCTTCTAAGTCTGATGTGTGTGTGTGTGTGTGTGTGTGTGTGTGTGTGTGTGTGTGTGTGTGTGTGTGTGTGTGTGTGTGTGTGTGTGTGTGGGAGAAAGCAGGGAGAGGATGGGATAAGAGGAGGAAAGGAGAGGGACAGACAAAGTCCTGATAACCAAGCTTATCCAGGTGGACGTCACCGACACTCTGGAGACAAGAATGTAAATCTAACAGAACATCCATAAAACACTAATCTATAAGATGAGGAGTTCCTGTGCATTCCTGTGACCTGAAACAGGACATGTCAAAGAGATTATAATAAATGGCTTAGATCCTTCCTTACGCATGTACTAACCCTGTACTGATCCTCAGTCTGGACTCTCTGAAATTGCTCACAGAAACAGGCCAAGAATATATAAACTTATCCTATATGGAATGCACATATAAACATTAAACATGGCATATGAAAGGCATGATACTTGTCAAATATAATAATACATTATTAATATCAATAATAATGTAGATAATATGGAATTTTTCTATCAAGATGAAATCTACTTGTGACGGTTACTGTGGCACAGTTAAAGTGACATGTCACCTGAGTAATCACCTAAGGATTCTGAAAATCATCTCACGACCGGCGGGGGGGGGGGGGGGGGGGTGTGACCCCTACTTTGGGAATCTCTGATACAGAGTATTGCCCGTTTTCAGGTTTTCAACTCAGATGCAGTTCTGACAGTCACCAGATAGCAATCTTTATTAGATGTTTCATAACACTGTGTCGCTCATGAAGCAATTGTCTCAAAGTTGCTCATTGTTTCATGAGGCCTTGGTTTTAACATCACTAGACTGCCTTCACAGCTGTGGAAGTTACCCATGCCATCACAGATGCTGGCCTTTGAGCTTAAAGCTGATAACAGTCTGGATGGTCTTTTTCCTCAAAGGCCAAACCAAGAGCAGTTCAATAGATCCCCATGAATCAAGTTACGTCAAGTGTACATCAACGAGCCACATGGGCCCGCCATCCAGTGGGCTCGCCACCTGCAGGAGGGATCATGGTGCCATGTGAACCAGGTAGCAGTCTGGGCTACTCTGCTTCGACTACTGCACCCGTGATCCAGACCCCCGAATAAGTGGTACAACCCCAATTCCAATGAAGTTGGGACATTATGTAAAATGCAAATAAAAACGAAATACAATTATTTAAAAATCCTTTTCAGCCTATATTCAATTGGATACACTACAAAGACAAGATATTTAATAATGTTCAAACTAAAACTTTTTTTTTTTTTCAAATATTCACTCATTTTGAATTTAATACCTGCAACACGTTCCAAAAAAGCTGCGATAGGGCATGTTTACCACTGTTACATCACCTTTCCTTTTAACAACACCCAATAAGCATTTGGGAACTGAGGACACTAATTGTGGAAGCTTTGTAGGTAAAATTCTTTCCCGTTCTTGCTTGATGTACAACTTCAGTTGCTCAGCAGTCCGGGGTCTCTGTATTTTGTGCTTCACGATGCACCACACAATTCATTAATTTGTATGTAATTGTAAAATTTACATTCCTTGCAATTGTATGATGAGAAACGTTGCTCTTAAATTGTTGGACTATTTGCCCATGCAGTTGGTCACAAAGTCATGAACCTCGCCTCAGCCTTGCTTGTGAATGACTGAGCCTTTTGGGGATGCTCCTTTTATACCCAATCATGACACTCACCTGTTTTCAATTAATCTCTCTGGAATGTTCCAAAAAGGGGTTTTTGAGTGTTGCTCAACTTTTCCAGTCTTTTCTTGCCCCTGTCCCAGATTTTTTGGAACGTGTTGCAGGCATCAAATTCAAAATGAGTGAATATTTTCAAAAATCACTAAAGTTTATCAGTTTGAACATCAAATATCTAGTCTTTTTTGTGTATGCAATTGAATATAAGTTGAATAGGATTTTTAAATCATTGTATTTTGTTTTCATTTGTTTTACACAATGTCCCAACTTCACTGGAATTGGGGTTGTACTGGTGCATCTCAATATGAAAAGTAGATTTATTTCAGTAATTCAATTCAAAATTAAACTCATTATATACATTCATTACCCACAGATAGGGCTGGGCGATGTGGCCAAAAAATAAAATCTCGATTTTTTTTGGTCATCTTGGACGATTACGATATTAATCGATTTTAATCAATTAACTCAACACACATGTATTTCAAAAGGAGCTTGATTTATTAAAAAATAAATCTTGTGCAAACAAAAATATTCTACAGACATATCAGTGTTGCTGACAAAGCTTGTTTGGATTATAGGCGAAAGCTCAAACACTTCATATGTCACACAAATGACGGCTCAACTTTTGCTACAATTCTGCAAATAAATATGTTATACATATTTTAGAATAAAAAGAAAAAATGTAAACTTAAACATTAATAACATGAACCATGTGCAAAAAAGTGCATAATTTGCTGGAAGGTCACAATCAACTGTCAAAGTCAAAAACTAATATCTTAAAACTACAATGAAACTAGTTCTTGTAAACATGTGAAATACTGCCTCTTGTGCAAAAAAAGGAACTTAAGCAGCACCAACTTCATAAACTTTAGATATGTTTTACCTTTGACGCATCACCTATTTATACTGTGCATAAACACTGCATCAGCTTTGATTGCTTTAAACTCTTAGATTTCTTGCAAGAAAAACAAGCCTGTCAACTGACTCTGGCTTAAGACAAGCTCTAGTGCACGTTACAATGTTTCCCCCTGTACTAAATACCCTTTCAGATGGGGCACTTGTTGCGGGTATTGAGAGGTACTTTTTTGCCAGTTTACTAAGTCTGGGAAAATGTGTTTCGTGCTGTTTCCACCATGTAAGTGGGTCTGAATCTGCATCAGTTTCAGGTGCCAGCAAGTATGCTGACAGCTCACCCTTAACTTTAGCTTCATAGGTCTTTGTTTCAGCCTCAACTGGAGTCTTTTTAAAGAAGCTGCTGAGGGATTTCTTCATCTTTGTTGGGGGTTCAACAACCTGACTCTCAAATTTGTCTTTATCTGCAGCATGAGTAACTGGTATGCCTCTGTAATGCATGGTGGAACAGAGTTCTGCAATGGTTCTCTCTCTTAGTTTTGCAATCTTGTCTGGCTCAATGTAAGTTGTGCGGAACCTGGAATCTAGTAGTGAGGCAAGGTCAATGAGGTCTTGTGTGGTTTGATCACTGTATTTTTGGTTAAGATATTTCAGCACATCTGTTTTGATTTGTTTTGTGAGCTCAGTATCATCATCATCCGACTTCAGCAAACTGTTGTTAAACAGATGAAGGGTTGGTTTTATGAAAGAGATGCTCACATATGTCTCACCAGACAATGCATCAGTAAAGTCATGTAATGGCTTTATGGCTTTATTTACTGACTCTAAAACATCAATGTCCTGCCAGGTTGGCACTAAGTGCCTTGTTTTCTTATCTGCACCCAAGATTTGTCCAATTGCCTTCTCCTGCTCCAGTATACGCTCAATCATCTGCTGACGTGATCCCCATCTTGTAGGTGATTCTGAGATGAGCTGATGTTCAGGGAGGCCAAGTTCTGTTTGCACCACTGCCATGTCTCTCCGCTTCTTCCAACTAAAGGAGAAGGCACTGATGACTTTCTTGCAGACTCCTACGGCACGTTCGATGCGAGCATCCTTACAAGCATTCTCTGTAAAGAAAAAGAATGATTAATACACTTAGCATTACTAGAGTATACACAATATCAACAACTCCTTGCTGATGTATAGTAATGTCAATAAAAATATTGTTATTAATGCAATATTACATAAATTTGTATGTGGTTGTCATAAATGAATCAAGAATATACCACCGCTTAAAAAAAGTGGTATTATAGGAGAAAATAAATTTTTAAAAAAACCCTGTAAATTAAACAAGTAATATTATGCCTGATAATGTTTAGTAGGTGTTGCTTTAAATTTTAATAGTATAGATTTATGTTGTATTTTAAATGATGGTGCACATTGCATTTTACTTGCCTATTGTGTTGTGGAGCCTGTGTCCAAAGCAGCTGAGGTGGGTCCACTGGTTTAGCTTCAGGGCCTTCATCATATTTGTGCCACTGTCAGTAGTCATACACACCATTTTCTCCTCATCCAACTTCCACAGTGCCAAGGAGTCTTTGAGTCCCTGTGCAATGAGCTCTCCAGCGTGATCTTCAGGAAAGTAGGTGGTTTGTAAACAGCAGCTGTTCAGACTCCAGTTCTCGTCGATATAATGCACTGTTAAACTCAAGTACGGTTGAAGAGATCGACTGGACCAAAGGTCTGTAGTAGCAGAAAAAAATAAAACTGTGTCCAGCTTTTCATAAAGCGCTTGTCGTGTTTCGTTGTACAGTTTTGGTAGTGCAACCTCCGCAAAGTATTTACGACTCGGTGGTTGGTATTTTGGATCCCAAACTTTTAGCATGTGGAGAAAGCCAGGCTTCTCTACGGTGTAAATAGGCGCCATATCCATCCCTAAATGAACAGCAATGGCTTCAGTCATCTGCTTCCACCGTGCCCCTGACTTATCGTATGGCACGACACTAGAAAATGATGCGGCTAAAGTTTGTTGTTTCTTCGCGGCGTGACCTTGTTTGCTTTGGCTAGTGCTAGCCATGCTGCACTCCCGTAGCTGCGAGCACTCCTCCCATTCTTTAGGGTGCCTCTGCCGGAGGTGCTGATAGAGGTTAGTTGTGCTGCTGCTGCTCTTCGTTTTCACAGTTTTTCTGCAAACCTTGCACAGGACTGCAGTTTGCTCTGCGTCGGTCTTGTCAAAGCTGAACCACTTCCATATAATCGAGGTAATATGAGTCCCTTTTCTCGCTACCAACTCTTCGGGTTGTGCTGTGTCCGCCATGGCCGGAGCATGAGTGCTTAGGCGGAAGGAGACAAGAGGCGGAAGGAGACAAGAGGCGGAAGCATACGCCAATGCTCAAGTCATAAAAGGCAGAAGAAGAACCCGTATTTTATTTATTTAAGGTCACCTCGATTTTACGATTTAGCAAATTTTCAAATCGTCAACTTTTAAAAAGGCGAATTAATCGAATTAATTCGATTTATCGCCCAGCCCTACCCACAGAGTGACATATTTCAAGTGTTTTATTTTAATTTGATGCTTATGGCTTATAGCTAATGGAAAGCCCAAATTCAGTTTCTCAGAAAAATGAATATTGTGGAAAAAGTTCAATATTGTAGACTCATGGTGTCACATTCTATCCATCCATCCATCCATCTTCTTCCGCTTAATCCTTTTCGGGTCGTGGGGGGGCTGGAGCCTATCCCAGCATTTTTGGGCGAGAGGCAGGGTACACCCTGGACAGATCGCCAGTCCATCGCAGGGTCAACACAGAGAGACAGACAACCATTGACTCTAAATTGTCACATTCTAATCAGCTAATTAACTCCAAACACCTGCAAAAGTTTCCTGAGCCTTTAAATCAGGGGTGTCCAATCACATGCCATGGAGGGCCAAGACCCTGCAGGGTTTCTCTTCTACCCAGTCTCTTCAGCAGGTGTTTTCACTTATCAGCAATCAGTGGGAAGAAATTCAGTGAAATCTGCTGTTGAAGACACTGGTTGGAGGTAAAGCTTGCAGGGTCTTCGCTCACCATGGCACATGATTGGACACCCCTGCTTTAAATGGTCTCTGTTTTGTTCAGTGTCTGCACAATCATAGGGAAGACTGCTGACTTGACAGTTGTTCAGAAGACTGTCATTGACGCCCTTCACAAAGAGGTTAAGCCACTAAAGGTAATTTGTAAAGAAGCTGGCTGTTTACAGGGTGCTGTATCCAAACATTAATGGAAAGTGGAGTGGAAGGAAGAGGTGTGGCAGAAAAAGGTGCACAAGCAACAGGGATAACTGCAGCTTTGAGAGGATTGTGAAGCAAAGCCCATTCAAGAATTTGGGGGAGATTCACAAGGAGTGGATTGTGTCTGGAGTCAGTGCTTCAAGAGCCACCACACATAGATGTACCCAGGACCTGGGCTACAACTGTCACATTCTTTGTGTTAAGCCACTCCTAAACCAGAGACGGCGTCAGAATGGCATGTAAACAAAATGTCAGCAGCAAAGAACGATACACAGTCAATAGACTGGACTGTTGCTCAGTGGTCCAAAATCCTCTTTTTGGATGAGAGTAAGTTTTGCATTTCATTTGGAAATCAAGGTCCCAGAGTCTGGAGGAAGAGTGGAGAGGCATAGAATCCAAGTTGCCTGAGGTCCAAGTTTCCACACTCACTGATGATTTAGGGAGCCATGTCATCTGCTGGTGTTGGTCTATTGTGTTTTATCAAGTCCAAAGTTAATGCAGCCATCTACTAGGAAATTTTAGAGGACTCCCATGTTTCCCGCTGTTGATGGAGCTTTATGGAGATGCTGATTTCATTTTCCAGCAGGACTTGGAACCTGCCCACACTGCCAAAAGTACCAAAACCTAGTTTAATGGTGTTGGCGTTCACTTATATAGCGCTTTTTGTCATCTCTATATGACCAAAGCTATTTACAGATCCTGCTATCCACCCATTCACATACACATTCACACACTGATGGTGGCGGAGCCGCCATGCACAGGCGCTGGCCTGACCCACCAGGAGCAACTGGGCGTTCAGTGTAGGGGTGGGCGATATGACCCAAAATAGATATCACGATATTTCTGTGAATTTTCACGATAGCGATATTATTGATATCACATATTTGCCTATAAAAAAAATAGTAAACATTTTAAATACTTGATATAGTGCACCTGATTTAAACAAATGTTTCTGTAACTTGAACATGGAAAAAAGGATCCTGCAATCATAACTCAAATTTACCTTAATTTTATAACATTTTCTAGTACATCTCAGTAAATTAAAATGTTGTAAAAATATAAAATAAAATGGCAATATAAAAAGATAAACTTTAATTGATATTCAATATATGCACAGTGAAACATTTCAAGCCTTTTTCATGCAATTTTGTTGATTTTTATTTTTAAATTAAAACTTATGTATTCTAATGAACTGAGATGCACTAATAGTATATCAGCATCTTATATAGAAGTAGTAAACTTACCCATGCCAATGTGAAGACAATGGCCAAAACATGACAGTCTCGTCCATTAAGTTTTATAGCTTTGACGACGTTTGCCCCACTATCAGTCGTTACACACACCTGCTTCTTTTCATCGAGGTGCCAAGACTGGAGGAAATCTTTGAGTCCGTTTGCTATATTTTCTCCTGTATGGTCCTCGGGGAAGTAACTCGTTTCAAGACAGGCTTTGCACAGCTTCCATTCATTGTTAATGTAGTGCACAGTCAGACTTAGCTCTGTAGTTCTACTTGACTATAAGTCCGTGGTGGATAAGTAGTATTCAGCAGAAGATGATGTAAGTGCTACCTCGTCACAGTGTTTTTTGTACATGTCTGAAAGTAAGGTCTTGGAAAAAATACTTTCTTGTAGGCAAGCAGTATCTTGGGTCCAGCACATGTATTAGGTGCCTGAAGCCCTCCCTCTCCACAGTCTGAATTGGCATCATATCTTTAGCGACACAAAATTGACTGCTTCAGTAATGTCTTTCCAGCGTTTGCTTGTTTTTTTCGTAAGGCATGTAATGGGATAAAGCCTCAGAAATGCCACGCTGACCCAATTTAACGGGTTTACTTACATTAGAAGTCGCCCTTGCTGAGGTCTCTCAGGTTTTTTTTGACTCTCTTCGTATTAAATCACGTGTTTATTCTTCAGATAGGTGAATAAGTTTGACGTATTCCCACCTTTGGTCGTCACAGGCTGATAGCAAGTCTTACATATGACTGTCGTTTGACCCACATCCTCTCTTTTGAAACCAAAATATTTCCACACAACTGAGGAGGATCCTTGTTAACTCCATCGGAGGAGGGGGGCTGCCAATGTCTTCGGTCGCCATATTTTTATATTGCGTGGTGATGTATTTGCGTTAGCTATGTAAATTGCATCAGCGACGTAAACATGTGATGTCATCATGCAAATATCGCAATTTTCATTTTTACACCGGTATTAGAATTTATACCTGTACTATTATGAACGATATGATATGGCACACCCCTAGTTCAGTGTCTTGTTCAAGGACACTTTGACATCGAACCCCTGACCCTCCGATCAGTAGTCGGCCACACTACACCTGCGCCACAGCCGCCCCATGGTATCACTGCTTGATTGGCCAGCAAACTGGCCTGACCTAAAACCCAAAGAGAATCTATGGAGTATTGTCAAGAGGAAGATGAGACACCAGACCCAGCAATGCTGCTGAAGGCTGCTTTCAAAGCAACCAGGGCCTTCATAACACCTCAGTAGTACTATAGGCTGATCACCTCCATGCCACTTTGCATTGATGCAGTAGTTCATGCAAAAGGAGCTCCGAACAAGTATTGAGTGTGTACATGGACATACTTTAAAGTCGGTCAATATTTCAATTAAAATTATTTTTTTAAACTAAATGTTATTTAATATTCTATTCTTTTTGGGGAGAAACTGAATTTTGGGTTTTCATTAGCTATATGCCGTATCCATCAAAATTAAAAGAAATAAAAACTGGAAAGATCTCTGTCTGTCTGTCTGTGTGTGTGTGTGTGTGTGTGTGTGTGTGTGTGTGTGTGTGTGTGTGTGTGATGAATCTGAGTTTTTGAATTCAATAATTGAAATAAATCAACTTTTTGATGACATTCTAATTTAATGAGATGCACCTGTGTATGGGCAAAATTACCACACCTACATAAGCCCTTCTCTGGTAAATGGTGATTCAGCCTTCAGTTTCCTGAAAAGAACAGTGGTATTTAATTTCCCATCTTGCAAAATAAATATTTTACATGAAATTGTTCTCATGTAGTCTGACTGGAAGTAAATGTGGAGGAAAAACTGCTTGACACAGACCATAGCTGACATTATGTTGAGACACACTGTGCATCTGGGTCAGGTCATATGTCAATGTCAAGTAGACTGTGAGCTCAACCAGATTAATCTCTTATCACCATCTGAAAAAGGTAATATTTTTTCTTTGTTTTCTATCTGACAAGGCTTTGTGCCAGTTCCTATTCTCAAACATAATTTTGAACAGGCTAGCGTGTCGATTCAGAGTCTGTGAAGTTGGTTCTCAGGTGGAACCCCAAAAAAATGGTTAAATGGCGTTCACTTATATAGCGCTTTTTACTTATCTCTAGATGGCCAAAGTGCTTTACAGATCCTGCTATCCTCCCATTCACACACACATTCACACACTGGTGGTGGTGGAGCTGCCATGCACAGGCGGTGGCCTGACCCACCAGGAGAAACTGGGGGTTCAGTATCTTGCTATAAAGGACACTTTGACATCATACTGCAGAGAGAGCGGGAATCGAACCACTGACCCTCCTGTCATTAGTTGGCCACACTACATCTGCCCTATTGAAAAAATACAGATGCATTTCAGTAAATTAGAAAGAAGTTGATTTATTTCAGTAATTCAGTTAAAAAAAATGAAACTCGTATTTTACACACCTTCAAGCTTAGTTTATTCCCCTGGGCCATCCAGACTGCAAACAGCTAGAGGCCGCTTCCCCCTCCGCCCACAACACTCACATGCATAGAACTGAGGACTTTTTAATTATCATTTTTAAAAAAAACAACCTCTCACCTGTTCTTGCACTATGCACTTTTCATTACATCGATCCATCCACTAAGCCACTACCAATGTATGTATTTTTGATTCTTCTCATCATTCTACTTAATGTGTGCTATTTTATTCAATGTGTGTTTTGTAACTCTATATATACAGTATAACAGTGTAAATTTGCTGTGCCCTCAAAATAGCTCAACACACAGCCATTAATGTCTAAACTGCTGGGAACAAAAGTGAATACACCCCTAAGTGAAAATGTCCAAATTGTGCCCAAAGTGTCAATATTTTGTGTGGCCACCATTATTTTCCAGCACTGCCTTAACTCTCTTGGGCATGGAATTCACGGGAGCTTCACAGGTTGCCACTGGAATCCTCTTCCACTCCTCCATGATGACATCGCGGAGCTGGTGGATGTTAGAGACCTTGCGCTCCTCCACCTTCCGTTTGAGGATGCCCCACAGATGTTCAATAGGGTTTAAGTCTGGAGACATGCTTGGCTAGTCCATCACCTTTATCAGTTTCTTTAGCAAGGCAGTGGCCATCTTGGAGGTGTGTTTGGGGCCATTATCATGTTGGAATACTGCCCTGCAGCCCAGTTTCCGAAGGGAGGGGATCATGCTCTGCTTCAGTATGTCACAGTACATGTTGGCATTCATGGTTTCCTCAGTGAACTGTAGCTCCCCAGTGCCGACAGCGCTCATGCAGCCCCAAACCATGACACTCCCACCACCGTGCTTGATTGTACGCAAGACACACTTGTCTTTGTACTCCTCACCTGGTTGCCGCCACACACGCTTGACACCATCTGAATCAAATAAGTTTATCTTGGTCTCATCAGACCACAGGACATGGTTCCAGTAATCCATGTCCTTAGTCTGTTTGTCTTCAGCAAACTGTGGGCTTTCTTGTCCATCTTTAAAAGGGGCTTCCTTCTGGGAAGACAGCCATGAAGACCAATTTGATGCAGTGTGCGGTGCATGGTCTGAGCACTGACAGGCTGCCCCCACCCCTTCAACCTCTGCAGCAATGCTGGCAGCACTCATACATCTATTTTCAAAAGACAACCTCTGGATATGACACTGAGCACGTGCACTTAACTTCTTTGGTCGACCATGGCAAGGCCTGTTCTGAGTGGAACCTGTCCTGTTAAACCACTGTATGGTCTTGGCCACCGTGCTGCAGCTCACTTTCAGGGTGTTGACAATCTTCTTATAGCCTAGGCCATCTTTATGTAGAGTAACAGTTCTTTTTTTTTTTCAGATCCTCAGAGAGTTTTTTGCCATGAGGTGCCATGTTGAACTTCCAGTGACCAGTATGAGAGAGTGTGATAGCGATAACACCAAATTTAACACATCTGCTCCCCATTCACACCTGAGACCTTGTAACACTAACGAGTCCTATGACACTGAGGAGGGAAAATGGCTAATTGGGCACAATTTGGACATTTTCACTTAGGGGTGTACTCACTTTTGCCAGCAGTTTAGGCATTAATGGCAGTGTGTTGAGTTATTTTGAGGGGACAGCAAATTTACACCATTATACAAGCTGTACACTGACTACTTTACAGATGCATCTCACAAAATTAGAATATCACCAAAAAGTTGATTTATTTCAGAAATTCAATTCATAAAATAAAACTCATATTTTATATACGTAGATTCATTACAGAGAGAGTGATATATTTCAAGTGTTTATTTCTTTTAATTTTGATGGTTATGGCTTGCAGCTTATGAAAACCCAAAAATCAGTTTCTCAAAAAAAATTAGAATATTACATAAGATCAATTTTTAAAAAAAGATTTTTTTAATAGAACTGTTGGCCGACTAAAAGTATTTCCATACACACACTCAATACTTGGTCAGGGCTCCTTTTGCATGAATTAATACTGCATCACTGTGGCATGACATGAAGGTGATCAACCTGTGTTACTGCTGAGGTGTTATGAAGGTAGCTTTGATAGTGGCCTTCAGCTCATCTGCATTGTTGGGTCTGGTGTCTCTCATCTCCCTGTTGACAATACTTCATAGATTCTGTATGGGGTTTAGGTCAGGAGAGTTTGCTGGCCAGTAAAATATGGTGATACCATGGTCATTAAACCAGGCTTTGGTACTTTTGGCAGCAGTGTGAGCAGGTGCCAAGTCCTACTGGAAAATGAAATCAGCAGCTCCATAAACCTTGTCAGCAGAGGGAAGCATGAAGTGCTCTAAACTGTCCTGGTAGACAGCTGCATTGACTTTGAACTTGATAAAACACAGTGGAAGAACACCAGCAGATGACATGGCTCCCCAAGTCAGGTGCCAAGTCCTGTCACTTGGAAATCAAGGTCCCAGAGTCTGGAGGAAGAGTGACCAGGCACAGAATTCAAGTTGCTTGTGGTCCAGTGTGAAGTTTCCACAGTCAATGATGATATGTGGAGCCACGTCATCTGCTGGTGTTTTTCCACTGTGTTTAATCAAGTCTAATGTCAGTGCAGCCATCTAACAGGAAATTTTAGAGCACTTCATGCTTCCCTGTGCTGACAAGCTTTAAGGAGATGCTGATTTCATTTTCCAGTAGGACTTGGCACCTGCCCACACTGCTGCCAAAAGTACAAATACCTGGTTTAATGACCATGGTATCACAGTGCTTGATTAGCCAGCAAACTGTCCTGACCTAAATCCCATAGAGAATCTATGGTGTATTGTTGAGAGGAAGATGAAATACACCAGACCCAATAATGGAGACGAGCTGAAGGCTGCTATCAAAGTAACCTGGGCTTCCATAACACCTCAACAGTAACACAGGCTGATCACCTCCATGCCATGCTGCATTGATGCAGTAATTATGCAAAAGGAGCCCGGACCAAGTATTGAGTGTGTACATGGACATACTTTTCAATCGGCCAACATTTCTATTAAAAATCTTTTTTTAAAAAAATTAATTTTGTATTCTAATTTTTTGAGAAACTGGCGAACTGTCCAGGGTGTACCCTGCCTCCCGCCCAAAAGATGCTGGGATAGGCTCCAGCCCCCCGCGACCCGAAAAGGATTAAGCGGAAGAAGCTGGATGGATGGATGGGATGATTTTGGGGTTTTCATTTGCTGCAAGCCATAGCCATGAACATTAAAAGAAATAAACAATTGAAATATATCACTCTGTGTGTAATGAATCTATATAATATATGAGTTTCACTTTTTGAATTGAATTATTGAAATCAACTTTTCAGTGACATTCTAATGTATTGAGATGCAGCTGTACATTGTATCAAAGTGTCATATCTTCAGCAGTGTCCCGTGAAAAGATATAATAAAATATTTACAAAAATGGTGAGGGGTGTACTCACCTTTGTGAGATACTGTGTGTGTGTGTGTAATAGTGTTTCCTCTGGCTTAAAGACCTTGACGCGGTGGCAACATATTTTTCCGGAGGGGGACACATATGTATGAATATGTTAATTTTATACTGTTTATTTCTTTTTTTAATTTTGCACAGTAACTTTGCATATAATAATGCATCAGATTTATATAGCGCTTTATCATAGACACTCAAAGAGCTTTTTACAGATACATTATTCATGCACTCCAGAAAGACAATGGTAGTGGCAAGCTACTACTGTAGGCACAGCTGCCCTGGGGCAGGCTGACAGAAACGTGGCTGCCAATCCAGGCCAAGGGCCTCTCCGGCCACCACCAAACATTCATACGCATTCCCAGTGTTATGGACACCGGAGGCAAGGTGGGTAAACTGTCTTGCTCAGGGACACAACGACAGGATATCTGGGGAGAGTGGGATTCGAACCGCCAACCGTCCAGTTGTTGGACGACCCGCTCTACCTCCTGAGCCACTGCCGTGCATATGGAACTTATAATTTGAAGTATTGTACAACCAAGGCTTGAATGTTGGAATATTGGGTCATTTGGGGTCCCAACCAGGCGTCCTGTATTTGGACTTTTTACTGGTGTCATTCTTCTCTCCTTCCTCTGCTCTCACCTCTCCTGGATCTTCTGCCTGAACACTTTCCTCTCCTTGGCTCCTGTAACCCAGTGTTAAAAACACGATTAAAAATATTAATATTGATACCGCTTTAAAAAAAAAAAAGAACACTCATTTTACAATGGGAGTGGATAATTTGGAGATGAATATTTGGATGAATGTGTATTCATGAAACAGTAGGGAACATTTCCTGGGGAGTTTTGATAAAGTTCCAAATGTTTTCATTTGGTATTTCGAGCAACCTATGGCTGCGTCTTTTGTTTGGCAGCAACAGCAAATGGGGTCACGCCAGCCAATGGGGTCACGCACTCCCTCGCTCGGTCTGTGTGTAATCCGCAGAACGCTGTCAGTTAGTGATGTTCGATACCACTGATTTCATTTCCGATCCGATACTGAGTAAAATTCAGGCTGGTATCGGCGATACCGATATTTTTTTGCGACTACACCTAATATGTCTTTTAAATCTAAAAAAACGCATGACGCACTTACCCAGGCGGAAGAAAAAGTAGTCCCACCAACCGCGTGTCACTAAACAACATCTCAATAGTTTAGTTACTTTTCACCGTGTTTCTGTTAAGGATATACTGTATATATGTATACTCGCTGCTCTTGTTTTTCTCTTGCCTTCTGATTACTGCTCTGAGTGTTGCTATCCCTGTGCTGTTGCAATCCTGGAATTTCCCCATTGTGGGACTAATAAAGGCTTATCTTATCTTATCTTATACCTTACCTCAAATGAATTAAGTATCAAAAGTATCGATATTTTGATTTGAGTATCGATTTTAGAGCATAAAGATCCGGTATCGGAGGTATCGATATTTCAGGATCGATCCACACATCACTACTGTCAGTCGCAGCAGACATCAACCGAGAGAGCGCGTTCCCTTATGGTGACGGTGAGCTAGCGTGCTGATAGCAGTCTTTGTCTTGGATAAAACTTGAAATTGGTAAGCCTAAGCTAATACCCGCAATGAGACATTGCTGTACTATCAAATTCTAATACCCCATTTGTTAAATTTAAAGATTTGGATCCAAAGGCTGGTAACGCCTTTGAGCGCAGGAACCTCATGACGCACGTGTTGATTAGCATGGTGAGTGCCATTCATTGTGTATGTGGATGCTAATCGCTAGCTTGTAATGCTAACCACCAATGCTAATTTCGGCTAGTTTTTCCATCAGAAAAAGGTATTTTCCAAAGCTGTGGCGGTTGGCAGGGGTCCCAGTTCCCTGGCCATTGATTGCTACTTGGTGGTGAAGGTTGAGCCCATGGTTTATGTGTTTTAAAGTGCAAATGAATTGTTGTGCTAGCTTAACATGCTAACCTCCGATGCTAACTCCGGCTAGGGTTTACACAGGAGGAGGTTGTTTTTCAGAGCTAAGAGGTTCATTTCACTACTACTGACTGCTGCTTAAGAATAAATATTACATCTATGGTTCAAAGATGTTTAAAATTATTATTGTATAATTTAGAAATATTTTGTAATAGCTATGGATAATAGCTTATTTGTTGTGTCTGACCTATTCTGTAGGTCAGGTTTTTTTCTTTGGACTGGTTTGACCAGAATATGGATTCTCCAGATCTGGATGGCGAGCCGAAGCCTGAACCCGATTGACTGGTAAAGGGGATCAAATTGGTCACCTGGGACAGATACTAGAAGGACTGTATATATTATAAATATATTTGGAGTATATTTTGGGTATTCTATTTTATTTTTATTTTTTTTATCTATTATTGTGACAAGTGTGTGTTTTTTTTGATTAAATGTACGTATCTGTAAATAATACACATTTGTAAAAAGAAATATATATAGTTGCAAGTTCCATATATTGGTGTAGTGTCATCTGTTGTTATGCCTCCAGGCTCCTACGAACCCTGTAGTCTATCTGACCTGGCCCAATTGTCCCTTCTGTCCAGGTAGTAGGTTAAAGGTAACTACACTGCCATACCCAGTACTACCAAAAGGGTACAAGACTACACCTAAAGTAAGTAGGTGTTAGTGGGTGTTACACTCCTCTCTTCTGTCTCATCTTGCCCTCTCAGAGCTCTGTCTAATTCAGCTTCTCTCTCTGTCTATGGTGGTATAGAAACAGGTTAGAAAATATCAAGTGCCATGTAAATTAAAGGAGACAACCAAAAATTTCTAGTTAAGGGTACAAAGAGCACCCACTTAAAACTTGAGTAATGACTTCAGTCTTGAAGGTTTGAGGTTTTTCTCCAAAATTTATAACAATTTTCTTATAGTTTTCTACTTTTCTCTGTAAATTTATCTAAATTTGAAACCATTTTCCTCAAATTTGTAATTTCCTTTTGTATACGGGTGAAAATTTTCCGGTTCCGCCGGACCAGTGGCGCCACACGAGTAGGCTGCCCGTTGCAACAGCCTTTTTTATCTTCCTTCTTCTTTCTACGCCTTTCACTCTGTATATATATCACGGACGCACGGATCGCCCCGGGGGTCTCCCGGGTCGGCGGACGGAGCCACGGTTTGCAGCGGGAGACGTTACAGCGGGGAGGAGCTAGTACTAGCTAGCACTTGGCCGCCGCCCGGTGCTAATGGGAAACTCGACATACCCGGAGCTGTAGCGAAAACGACGTGGGTGCCGGGCTGGAGTTTAGGCGGCGTGCAAGAAATATAAGACAGAATAATAAAGAGCGATGGCAAGAACCAAGCAGACCGCCCGTGAAATCTACTGGAGGAAGAAGCCCCCCAGGAGACAGCTAGCCACCAGGGCTGCTCGGAGAGGCGCTCCGGCCACCGGCAGAGTGAAGAGGCCTCGCCGTCACAGGCCCATGGCTCTGAGAGAGATCCGTCGCTACCAGAAATCCACGGAGCTGCTCATCCGTAAGCTGCCCGTCCAGCGCCTGGTGAGGGAGATCGCTCAGGACTTCAAGACCGTCCTGCGTTTCCTGAGCTTCGCCGTCATGGCTCTGCAGGAGACCAGCGAGGTCCACCTGGTGGTCTCTTCTTCGCTAAGGGGGTCACCATCATGCCCAAAGACTTCCAGCTGGCCCGCCGCATCCGCGGAGAGAGAGCTTAGACTTTCTGCTGCACATTCACCAACCAACCATAATGCTCTGCACTGTGTGTCTATATATATACATTTATAGTAATATGGACATATGTTTACTAGATGTTGTTTTTTCTTGCCTTCTGATTGTTGCTCTGAGTGTTGCTATCCCTGTGCTGTTGCAATCCTGGAATTTCCCCATTGTGGGACTAATAAAGGCTTATCTTATCTTATCTTAAAATTGACTTTTCTTATACATTTGAAACTTTATTATAAATTTGTGGATTATTTTATGGCTTATTTTTTGTCTGTTTTTTAAAATAAAATTACTGTTTTTTTTTTTTTTTTTAAATAAATTTGAAACAGACTGGTATTTTTTTTTTTTTTTTTTACTTTTTCCTTATAACAATTTATATTTTTGACCATAACTTTGCAGTCAGAACAGGACAATAATTTAACTCTCATTGCAAAGAAAAAATATTAATAAAATAGTGTTTAATGATTTAAATTAACTTAAATGACCAAGGATGCTGTTATTTCTGTGATAATACTTCTATATACAGTATTTATAGCCAAGAAAAACTTCCTTTATTTTGAAATCCAAATGCTGGCACGTTCCGTTTGTCTGAAGGCTGATGACTGATTAAAGTCATTGACTTGGCGAATTTCGGTCATCTTAACTTGCCAAGTACATAATTGGGAACATAACTTTAATATTGTAGTGGCTGGTGAAATATATCCTCAGCAGTTCATCAGTCCCCCTTGCCTTTCCCTTCATATGAAGCCGGCTGCATATGAATTCTAACCACATCTCTTAGCTAAGCGACTCTTCCGTTATTGCTCCCGTTCCCAGCGGGTTAAAACCATGATAAATGCCAGTGCTTACATACCTCTTCTGATTTTTTTTTTTCCCCCTGCGTTTAAAGTACTTTAAAAGGAACTCCGATTATATTGGCATGTTAGCTCTATATGCTTTATTTTGATGTTAGTAACATAACTATAATATATTTTTTTTGAAAATAATTCCCAGTTTTATATATTTTTAAAAAACTTTATTACGATGTAAATCGCCATTTTTGTTTACGTCGCAGTGCATTCTGGGTAGTGACGTCGAATGGTTGCAGCCCTTTTTTCTATCTTATACAAGCCAAGAAGCGAAGCTACGAACTACTGCCATTTGTCAGTGAAAATGCCACATTGCGCGGCTTTTGGATGTAATTTCCAATCAAAGGGAAATAAAGAGAGCGGGGTAAGCCTCCATAGCTTTCCTAAAGAGGGAAAGTTGAGGAAAAAGTGGGGCGGCAGTGGCTCAGCAGGTAGAGCAGGTCGTCTAATAACCCGATGGTTGGCAGTTCGAATCCCGCTCTCCCCAGATATCCTGCCGTTGTGTCCCTGGGCAAGACACTTCACCCGCATTGCCTCCAGTGCCCATAACACTGGGTATGAATGTGTAAAAATGTTTAAATGTTCGGTGGTGGCCGGAGAGGCCGTTGGCGCGGATTGGCCGCCATGTTTCCGTCACTCTTTGAGTGTCTGTGATAAAGCGATATAGCGCTCAAAGCACACGCTTGAGCGTGCGCTTTGAGTGTCTATGATAAAGCGATATAGCGCTCAAAGCACACGATTGAGTGTGCGCTTTGAGCACTTTGAGTGTCTATGATAAAGCGCTATATAAATCTGATGCATTATTATTATTAAAAGTGGGAGGATGTGGTTGGAAGAGTCCAACTTCCCAAAGACCCGCGGCTGTGCTCTCATCACTTTAGCCCTGAGGATTTTGAGGATTTTCGTCGCCCCCAGCTCATGAAAGAGCTCACAGGTGTGTCTGGCTACAAACGATGGCTTAATGCAAATGGCATCAAAGCTTTGATGTGCTGTGATACAGGACAGATCTGTAAAGCAGGCATGCATCCTGTTATACCACTTTAAAAAGTGACTGAACAAGATACATTTATAGCGTCAGGTACCATGGACAGCGGCAGAAATGAAGTGGAGCTCTTTGCAACGTATGCTGTCCTTCTCCGTCAGCATTGGCGAACATTTGCCTCAAAAACACCATCCAACATGACCAGCTCTAGCTTCCTCGCAGCTGCTGTCTTCATTCTCAAGTCCATTTTCACTTTGTATGTCTTCGTCATTGTCTTTATTGCTTTGGCTTCGCACTGGTTTGAACTGAAAAGGCTGTTTACAGACCGCTGCTGATACTGGCCACAACCAATCTATGTCACTACCCAGAATGCATTGTGACGTAAACAAAAATGGCGATTTACATCGTAATAAAGTTTTTTAAAAATATATAAAACTGGGAATTATTTTCAAAAAATGATATTATAGTTATGTTACTAACATCAAAATAAAGCATATAGAGCTAACATGCCAATATAATCGGAGTTCCTTTTAATAAACTCATGTTTCTGTCGGACAGTCAAGCCTTATTATGCTGCATTTCCCCTCTAGTCCGCCTTGGTCCACATATGCTTTGGACGAGCCTGGCACGCATGCGGCGCTGTACATGCTCACTTTTTTCATCTACCCAGGCCAAGCAGGTGACGCATGCACACAGCCATCATTTGTAGTTTTACTCCTGCCCAATTGGTAACGCCAAGGCGCCGATGCACCAGGATTTTCACCAATGAAGAAACGGCGGACTTCTTCACAAAGTTTTTCTTCAAATAGAGTCCATTTCTGCTGTTTGACTTCCCGGTTTTCACTCCTTTTCCACGAAGATGCTGCTGCCGCTAGCGAGACGCTGCCTGCTGACTGACTGGAAAGCTCACGTGAGCGGGGCGCTTCTAGACTCCGTGCGGATGATGACCACGCACGTTGTTCGTGTGCGCGCTTGCAGAAAGTCATTGCTTCATGTATTTTTCTTAAATTCATTCGTCTTGGCGAGGCGACCCGCCACCGAGAAATGTTACCGGAGGAAACCCTGTTTCATTTATATACTGTATATAAAATATAGGCCTGTCGCGATAACCGCAATTATGTAATACCGCGCTGTGGACATGTCTACCACGGAGGAAAATGACCAACCGCAACAACCGCAGTGTTCACTTTTTTTGTGTGTGTGGCTGTATCTCTTTGTTCACTTATGTACCTCTATTGATTATTAAATAAATTGCTAAATGAAGTGTATTTTTATTGCCAACAGCATGTTTGCACCCGGTGCTCTAGAAACTTCCACAGCACATGGTGCTGCTGCTGTCAGCACCCGGTGGCAGCAGCACTGTTTGGGGCACTCTCTCTAGACGGACTCCAGCAGGCAGTTAGTAAGCGTTTGGACTCCTTGTTAAATACAGCCGTGACGGTGAGCACTGAAAAAGCACAAGGCGTGTTAATTCCTTCTGAGCGGAGTGTGTATGATCCTGACTGTGTATGTATGCTCCTATGCAGTGTTTCCTTTGGCTTCAAGATCTTGGCGCGGTGGCAACATATTTTTCCGGGGGGGGTAAACATACCGGAATATGTTAATTTTATACTATTTATTTCTTTTTAAAATTTTACACAGTAACGTTGCATATGGAACTTACCATTTGAAGTATTGTACAACCGAGGCTTGAATATTGGGCCAGTTGGGGTCCCACCCAGACAACCTGTGTTTAGACTTTTTAGTGGTGTTATCCTTCTCTCCTTCCTCTGCCTGAACACTTCCCTCTCCTTGGCTCCTCTCTTCTGTCTCATCATGCGCTCTGAGCTCTGTCTAATTCAAGTTTTCTCTCTCTGTGGTGGTATACAAACAGGTTAGAAAATACCAAGTGTCGTGTTTTGTCCTGCAGGGTTTTTTTTTGTCATGGTTTACATAAATGACAAAAATATTTGTATTTTTTGTATTTTTATTCTAGTGTTTCTTTTTTTCTATTGAGAGAATAGGAAAGGGAAAGAAGCATTCATAATAGTAATGTACTATGCATACTTCCTGCTGATTAATTCCTGCTGAGGAGACTCAGGTCTTTTGGTGTACAAGGGGCGCTGCTGAAGTCATTCTATGACACGGTGGTGGCATCAGCCATCACTTTTGGAGTGGTCTGCTGGGGCAGTGGCATTACTGCAGCCGATAGGAAGAGACTGAACAAACTGATTAAGAAAGCTAGCTCTGTCCTGGGGCAGCGCCTTGATCCGATGGAGGAGATAGGAGAGAGAAGGACGGTGGCTAAACTGTCATCTCTGCTGGAGTCCGAGTTCCACCCTATGCAGGACATACTGAATGCACTGAGGAGCTCATTTAGCAGCAGACTACATCATCCCAGGTGCACAACCGAGAGGTTTCGTAGGTCCTTCCTACCAACGGCTGTCAGACTGTACAACCTAAGCAGGGCTGCTCGCAGAGATAGCAAAAAGACGTAACAAACTAATAGTTTTTTGAATGCAAAAGATGCAATAGACTTACACAATGGTCCTCTCCGGCATACAACTAGGAACATACCGGTCGCTATGGAGGGTGAGAATATGTATGGGCACATAATCATACCATGTAGGATAACTAAGTAGACGGTTATGCTGTTTCATTCCATCTAGCAACAATGCTCTGCACTGTGTGTGTTTATATATTTGCATATTTATTCCATCTAGCTACAATGCTCCGTACTGTGGGTGTTTATATATTTATATATCTACATATTATTCCATCTAGCTACATTGCTCCGCACTGTGTGTGTTTATATACTTGCATATTTATTCCACCTAGCTGCAATGCTCCGTACTGTGGGTGTTTATATATTTACATATTTATTCCATCTAGCTACAATGCTCTGCACTGTGTGTTCATATATTCATATATTTATTCCATCCAGCTACAATGCTCTGCACTGTGTGTCTGTGTGTGTGTGTATATATATATATATTTTATAGTAATACGTACATATGTTTATTAGCTGCTCTTGCTTGCTTGTTTTTTTTTCTTGCCTTCTGATTGTTGCTCTGAGTGTTGCTATCCCTGTGCTGTTGCAATCCTGGAATTTCCCCGTTGTGGGACTAATAAAGGCTTATCTTATCTTATCTTATCTTATCTTATACTTAAATTATATGATCAGGTGGGTATAGTAACCAGAAATTCTATTCATGCAAAAGCAGTGCTTTGAAATTAATAATTAAAAGTAGACAACCAAAAATTTCTAATTGAGTTAAGGGTACAAAGAGGACCCACTTAAAATGACTTCAGTCTTGAAGGTTTGAGGTTTTTCTCAAAAATTTATAATAATTTTCATATAGTTTTCTACTTTTCTCTGTAAATCGATCTAAAGTTGAAACCATGTTCCTCAAATTTGTAATTTCCTCTTATAAAATTGACTTTTCTTGTAGATTTGAAACTTTATTATAAATTTGTGGATTATTTTATGACTAATTTTTGTCTGCTTTTTAAAATAAAAATTGCTGGGTGTTTTTTTTTTTTAGATAAATTTGAAATAGACTGTGGTAATTTTTTTACTTTTTCCTTATAACAATTTATATTTTTGACCATAACTTTGCAGTCAGAACAGAACAATAATTTAACTCTGATTACAAAGAAAAAATATCAATAAAATTGTATTTAATGAAATAAATTAACTTAAAGGTGAACTGAAGTGAACGGCATTGAACGGCACTGGGTGATAGTACATACAGTTATAAAGATAATTTATCATTGGCACCCCCTCCACCAATCCCGGAATCTTGGAGAAAATCGCAATTTTGAATTTCCCGCCCTGAAAAATCCTACGAATCCGCCGATTATCCGGAAGTGCAGCTGGAGTTCCGCGTGACGTCACGAATGTGACCCAGTCCTCATGTTTACCATTGCGAGCACGTCGACACTGGTTGTTTTTGGTGCATTTTGTCGTGATAGTCGACTACAAAACACTTCGAATACCTGGGAAGATCTGTTCAGTGGCCAAGGAAAGCTGTCATGGCGACGAAAGAAAAGAAAGGGGGAGGAAAAGCGACCGGGAAGCGATGCGTTTCTAGATATACAGTGATCCCTCGCTACTTCGCGTTTCACCTTTCGCACCCTCAGTGCATCGCGGATTTTTCAAAAATATTCATCAAAAATTCAAAATTGAGGAAAAAATGGCACGAAAGTTGCCCGGGTGCAAGCAGAAGGCAGGGAGACTACATTAGAACATCAGGTATCAACACGGAGAGCCCGCCCAACTCAAAATCCACCTCTCTGACCACCGCTCCACTCCTCTCCGCCCACCTCTTCACCGCTCGGGAATCTCGCAAGCTGATTGGCCGAGACGTTTTACCCAGCTTCTCTCCCTGCCGAGCGCCCATACCCAGCGAAAGAAGACCGCATTCATTGTTCTTTATCGCTTGTGTTGCTTAGTGGCACTTTTTGCTGTTCTCTTGTGCCTTTTTGTGCAAAATAGTGCTTGTGACGCCCTTGGGGGGGGGGTAACGCTACTTCGCGGTTTTTCACTTTTCGCGGTCGGTTCTGGTCCCCATTAAACGCGATAAGTGAGGGATCACTGTAGATATTATTTATAAATAGCACAGTCAAATGCAGAGGCCAGTTCTGTTCATGTGTATTGCCACTATAGTCTGTAGAAGTATTGTAATACATAGCCCATGGTCATGGAACCTGTCCTGAATACACGTGTTAACCCTACGCCACGGATGTGTCTATTCAATGCCAAGTGTGTACACGGCCAGGCTATTGTACAGTCCTAGCCCTATGTATAAATAATAAGTTGGAAAAATGCTGATGTTTTTTTTTTTCTTTCTTTTTTATTGTTAATATTCCTTATCCTGACACCCCAAACATGCCAAAGTAGAGAAGTAAAGACTCACCATTCTGTATTCAATAAGCGACTCTCCTCCCCATCACTGCTGCGGTCTGACTCTGAGTCGGTGCCGGAATCCCCCGAAAATTCTGGCTCGAATCTGTATGGTTCGATGCCTCCCTCGCTCTCTTCCTGTTCACTTGACACTCCTGCATCCTCCTCTGTCTCGTCACCAATCCTGAATGCCTCTTCACTCTGAAAACTCTGGTTTTCTTGACTGCTGGAACTGCTATCATCTGCCATTGTTGTTTTGATAAGGGTCACACTCGTGACGTCACGCAGCGTCGTCTGCACTACTTCCGGTTTGTTTGGCACTGCCAGCCAGAGGCAAAAGTTTATCGGCTTATATCTTGGCCATCGCACGGCCTAAAAATTTCTTTTATGTGTTGAAAAATAAGATAAGATAAGATAAGCCTTTATTAGTCCCACAACGGGGAAATTCCAGGATTGCAACAGCACAGGGATAGCAACACTCAGAGCAACAATCAGAAGGCAAGAAAAAACAAGCAAGCAAGAGCAGCTAATATACATATGTACATATTACTATAAAATATATATACACACACACACACACACACACACAGACACACAGTGCAGAGCATTGTAGCTAGATGGAATAAATATGTAAATATATAAACACCCACAGTATGGAGCATTGCAGCTAGGTGGAATAAATATGCAAGTATATAAACACACACAGTGCGGAGCAATGTAGCTAGATGGAATAATATGTAGATATATAAAAACACAGTGCGGAGCATTGTAGCTAGATGGAATAAATATATAGATATATAAATATAAACACACCCAGTGCAGAGCATTGTAGCTAGATGGAATAAATATGTAAATATATAAACACACACAGTGCAGAGCATTGTTGCTAGGTGGGATGAAACAGCATAACCGTCTATTTAGTTATCCTACATGGTATGATTATGTGCCCATACATATTCTCACCCTCCATAGCGACCGGTATGTTCCTAGTTGTATGCCGGAGAGGACCATTGTGTAAGTCTATTGCATCTTTTGCATTCAAAAAAAAAACAACAAAAAACTATTAGTTTGTTACGTCTTTTTGCTATCTCTGCGAGCAGCCCTGCTTAGGTTGTACAGTCTGACAGCCGTTGGTAGGAAGGACCTACGAAACCTCTCGGTTGTGCACCTGGGATGATGTAGTCTGCTGCTAAATGAGCTCCTCAGTGCATCCAGTATGTCCTGCATAGGGTGGAACTCGGACTCCAGCAGAGATGACAGTTTAGCCACCGTCCTTCTCTCTCCTATCTCCTCCATCGGATCAAGGCGTTGCCCCAGGACAGAGCTAGCTTTCTTAATCAGTTTGTTCAGTCTCTTCCTATCGGCTGCAGTAATGCCACTGCCCCAGCAGACCACTCCAAAAGTGATGGCTGATGCCACCACCGTGTCATAGAATGACTTCAGCAGCGCCCCTTGTACACCAAAAGACCTGAGTCTCCTCAGCAGGAACAGCCTGCGCTGTCCCTTCTTGTAGAGTGCGTCAGTATTGTGTGACCAGTCTAGTTTATTGTTCAGATGAATACCCAGGTACTTGTAGGATGTCACCATCTCGATGTCTGTTCCCTGTATATTTACTGGTGCTGTGAGGGGCTGCCCATGCCTGCGGCAGTCCACCACCAGCTCCTTAGTTTTCCTCGCGTTGATCTGGAGGCAGTTCCGATGGCACCAGTCCACAAAGTCCTGGATAAGCCCTCTGTACTCAGCTTCATCTCCGCTGGAGATGAGACCAACGATCGCAGAGTCATCAGAGAACTTCTGTAGATGGCAATGTGTTGTGTTGTGTAAGAAGTCCGCAGTATAAAGAGTGAACAGGAAGGGAGCCAGCACCGTTCCCTGGGGGGCCCCCGTGCTACTGATGATCGTGTCGGAAACACAGTCCCGGGTTCTCACAAACTGAGGCCGGTTCGTGAGGTAGTCCGGGATCCATGATGACAGGTGCTGGTCCACCCCTGCGCGCAGCAGCTTGTCCTTCAGGATCATCGGTTGGATGGTGTTGAAAGCACTGGAGAAGTCAAAGAACATGATCCTCACCATATTCCCGGGCTTCTCCAGGTGGGACAGAGAACGGTGAAGGAGGAAGATCACCGCATCCTCCACCCCAATGCCATGCTGGTAGGCGAACTGGAGTGGATCCATCGCTGGTTCCACCAGGGGGCGGAGATGAGCAAGGAGCAGTCTCTCCAGGGTCTTCATCAAGTGGGACGTCAAGGCCACCGGTCTGAAGCTGTTCAGGTCTTTGGGGTGGGAAGTTTTTGGTACAGGTACCACACAAGATGTTTTCCACAGCTGTGGTACCCTCCCCAGTTTCAGGCTCATGTTGAAGATATACGTCACAATCCCACACAGCTGGTCTGCACAGGACTTGAGGAGCTTTGCGCTGATGCCGTCCGGTCCCGACGCCTTCCTCGCCTTGATCTTCCTCAGCTCCGTCCTCACCTGGGTCTTGGTCAGGGTCAGAATGGGGGGCTGTGTGTTGGGAGTGGGGGGGGGTGTCGGTGGAGTGGGGAGTGGGTAGCAGGACTTGATTTCTTAGAGGCAGCAGTGGTTGTTGTGCAGACAGGGGGGAGGGCGGTTGGTCAAATCTATTGAAAAACAGATTCAGGTTGTTCGCCCACTCCCTGCCCCCCGTGGCCTGGGGGGAGGTATTCTGGAGCCCCGAGATGGTTTTGAGGTTTCTCCAGACCCCGCTGATGTCGCTCTGTTGCAGCTTGTCCTCCATCTTCTTCCTGAAGCTGTCCTTGCCTTCTCTGATCTTTCTCCTCAGCTCCCTCTGTACGGACTTCAGCATCTCCCTGTTCCCCGACCTGAAGATCCTCTTCTTCTCTCTCAGAAGTGTTTTTATCTCAGGGTTGATCCAGGGTTTGTTGTTTGAGTGACGCCGTATGGTCTTGGTGGGAACGGATTTGTCCACACAGAAGCTGAGGTAGCCCGTGAAGGTGTGAATGAGGCCATCGATGTCCTCACCATGTGGATCGCAGAGCTGCTTCCAGGCAGTGGCTTCAAAACAGTCCTTTAGAGTGTCCATTGTCTCCTCAGACCATAACTCCACAGTGTGCATGGCCGGAGGTTGTCTGTGCACTAGGGGTTTGTACACCGGTCGGAGATGAACCAAGTTGTGATCCGATCTCCCAAGTGGGGGGAGTTGTGATGAGGTGTACGCCTCCTTAGTGTTTGCGTAGAACAAATCCAGTGTTTTATTGTCTCTAGTGTGGCATGTGACATACTGGGTGAAAGTGGGCAGAATGGGAGACAGTGAAACGTGGTTGAAATCGCCCGAGATGAGGAGAAGAGCATCTGGGTGTTCTGTCTGCAGCCTGCTGGTTACTGAATGGATGACGTCACGCGCTGTCCCAGCGTTCGCCGTCGGATTTGCATAAACAACAATGCAGATCACGTGTGAGTGTTCTCTCGGGAGATATGTAGGCCTCATGCTAACAGCTAGCAACTCAATGTCTTTGCTGCAGTGTCGTTGTTTAACAGTGATATGTCCCGGTCTGCACCAGTTGTTGTTAACATACATTATCACTCCACCGCCCCTAGTTTTGCCACTCTCTGGTGTTCGGTCAGCTCGTATCATGTGAAAACCCTCCAGCTCAATGTTAGCATCTGCTGCTAGTTCAGTTAGCCACGTCTCAGTAAACAAAAGGAGAGAGCACTCCCGGTAAGTGCTATCATAACGGGAGATAGCCGCTAGCTCATCTAACTTTCCCAGTATCGACCGTACATTTCCCATGACAACAGATGGAAGGGAGGGTCTGTACCTTATATTTTTTGTCCTCCGCCTTACTCCAGCCCGGCAGCCGCGGCGTTTTCGCCTCAGTTCTCTCGGTATGTCGAGTTTTTCCAGTGGGACCGGGTGGCGGTTAAATGCTAGCAGCTCTTCCCTGTTGTATCGTATCCTGCTATAAACAGTGGCTCCGTCCACCGGCTCAGGAGACATTTGGGACGATCTGTGTGTCCGTGATATAAGTGGGGTGAAAAAAAAAAAAAAGTGATCAAAAGAGAGAGGAAGGGAAAAAAAACTCGGAATCGAGCCGCTGTTGCAAAAGGCAGCCGACTGGTGTGGCGCCGAGAGGAGAAAAATAAAATACAATAGGTAATAAGGAATTAATCCGCTATTCTACTTTTTGCGCAAAAAGGTGGTTTCAGTTCACCTTTAAATGACCAAGGATGCCGTTATTTCTGTTATATTTCTTTATATTCATAGTTGTTGTTTTGTTTTGTTTGTTTTTTTTAGAAATCTCCTCACCACCCAGACAGCAGGAAAAACCACCTTTATTCGGAAATCAAATGTTGACCCGTTTAGTTTGTCTGAAGGCTGCTGACGGATTAAAAAATCATTGACTTCATGAATTTTGGTCATCTTAACCTGCCAGGAAACATAATAGGGAACTGTAGTGGACTCTAAAGACATAATTCACCACAATATGTGTTCATGTACAGAATGATCTGTTTAGGCAGTTACAGTTGTGTGCTCAAGCTTTCTCATCAGGCACCTCTCTAGGCAGCCACTGAAGGACCTCAGTTTAGAGTGAAAACGAGAGCTAGCATTTTTAGCTGTTGCTTTTTGTCACTGCCGCTGGAGAATAAAAACGGCACGCCTGCTTGTGCGAGAAGAGAGAAATTGCCAGTCTCTTCATTCCTGCAATTCCTACAGAACATAACTTAATATTGTAGTGGCTGGTGAAATATATCCTCAGCAATTCATCAGTCCCGCTTGCCTTTCCCTTCATATAAAGCCGGCTGCATATGAATTCTAACCACATCTCTTAGCTAAGCAACTCTTCCGTTATTACTCCCGTTCCCAGAGGGTTAAAACCATGATAAATGCCAGTGCTTACATACCTCTAATGATTTTTTTCCCGCATTTAAAGTACTTTAATAAACTCATGTTTCTGTTGGACAGTCACGCTTAGTGAGACACTGCTGACTGACTGGAAAACTCGCGTGAATGGTGCGCTTCTAAACTCCGCGCGGATGACGGCCACGCGCGTTTTTCTTGTGCACGCTTGCGGAAAGTCATTGCTTCATATATTTTTCTTAATAAATGCATATCGCCTTGGGGTGGCAGTAAAATTTCTGGCGCGGCGGGCCACCACCAAGAAATGTGAGGAATCCCTGCCTATGTATGAGTTCCGAGAGCAGCTTGTTTGAATGTGATTTTTTGGACAGCGGCAAAAATCGCGGAGAGAAGAGCCACGCAGGGTCCTGTACGGAGACTGTCCTGCTTAAATAAGCTGAATGTTGCTGCAGTCTCCAGTCTACACACCCTGTAGTTCCCGCCACTACTTTATGAAAATGATTGTTTTTTTTGGGTTTTTTTTTTTAACAGAATCAGCAGTTCATGTCTGTAGAAAGAGTGGAGCTCCGCACAGTTGTCACACACGCACATAAAGTTGCGTGTGTGTCATTTTCCACATAAGTTATAAACCCTGTTTAAATTACGAGTTCACAGGGTCCTAAAAACATTTGCAATAATACCGCATACCGCGGTGTTGAGCTGTCCACTGTCACCGCAGGGGAAATTCCTCTACACCACAGCCATATATAATTTTCATACTTTACCTTACTGCACAGTAGCCTGGTGGAGCACCCACAATTTCATTGTACTTTACAACTGTACAATGACAGTAAAGCCTATTCTGTTCTATACAGATTTATTACACACAGAGGAATATACACTACTCACAGAAAGTTAGGGATGTTTGCCTTTGAGGTGAAATTTATGGAAAATGTACAGTGCATCCGGAAAAAATTCAGTGCTCCACATTTTGTTATGCTACAGCCTTATTCTAAAATGGAATAAAATCATTTTTCCCCACAACATTCTACAGACAACACCCCATAATGACAACATGAAAAAAGTTTTTTTTTTTTTTGAGATTTTTGCAAATTTATTAAAAATAAAAAACTAAGAAATCACAGCCTTTGCTCAATACTTTGTTGATGCACCTTTGGCGGCAATTACAGCCTCAAGTCCTTTTGAATACGATGCCACAAGCTTGGCACACCTATCTTTGGGCAGTTTCACCTATTTCTCTTTGCAGCACCTCTCAGGCCCCATCAGGTTGGATGGGAAGCGTTGATGCACAGCCATTTTCAGATCTCTCCAGAGATGTTCAATTGGATTCAAGTTTGGGCTCTTGCTGGGCCACTGAAGGACATTCATAGAGTTGTCCTGAAGCCACTCCTTTGATATCTTGGCTGTGTGCTTAGAGTCGTTGTCCTGCTGAAAGATGACCCATCGCCCCAGCCTGAGGTCGAGAGCTGTGGAGCAGGCTTTCATCCAGGATGCCTCTGTACATTGTTGCATTCATCTTTCTCTCTATCCTGACTCGTCTCCCAGTTCCTGCCACTGAAAAACATCCCCACAGCATGATGCTGCCACCACCATGCTTCACTGTAGAGATGGTATTGGCCTACTGATGAGCGGTGCCTGGTTTCTTCCAAACATACCGCCTGGCATTCATGCCAAAGAGTTCAATCTTTGTCTCATCATACCAGAGAATTTTATTTCTCATGGTCTGAGAGTCCTTCAGGTGCCTTTTGGCAAACTCCAGGTGGGCTGCCATGTGCCTTTTACTAAGGGGTTGCTTCCATCTGGCCACTCTACCATACAGACCTTATTGGCAGATTGCTGCAGAGATGGTTGTCCTTCTGGAAGGTTCTCCCCTCTCCACAGAGGAACGCTGGAGCTCTGACAGAGTGACCATCGGGTTCTTGGTCACCTCCCTGACTAAGGCCCTTCTCCCTGATGGCTCAGTTTAGACGGCCGACCAGCTCTAGGAAGAGTCCTGGTGGTTCCGAACTTCTTCCATTTACGGATGATGGAGGCCATTGTGCTTATTGGGACCTTCAAAGCAGCAGAAATTTTTCTGCACCCTTCCCCAGATTTGTGCTTTGAGATAATTCTGTCTCGGAGGTCTACAAACAATTCCTTTGACTTAATGCTTGGTTTGTGCTCTGACATGCACTGTCAACTGTGGGATCTTATATAGACAGGTTGGGGTGTATGGAGTGTCAGGGGGGATAGTACCTCTACCCGGGCAACAGTCGAACCTCTGGATGGTCAGTTCTGTTTGGTTCTCACTTGGCACTCAACTCTCACCTGTGGCTCCAAGTAGCTGTTTGCATGCAACAGCAGCCACACCCTGGTAAACCGCTTCGACTGGTGGGTGAAACCAGGTGAGGGTACCTACGCATGCATAGACTGGACCTGGCGGACTGCGCGGAGGAAATCACCAGATTTGCTCAATGGGTAGGAAGACAGACCCAGCAAAGTGTTGTGGAGTGCAACTAGGGCACAGTGAGGCATGTAGGACACTGCTGGCCATCCACTGCATCCTAACTTATCTCTAGCTGTCTTGACTACGTCTTGCCACTGGATCCAGATAGGCTGGGACGAGAGAGTGAGGCTGACGACCCTGCACAGCTCTCCCTCACTTAAATCAAATTCATGCGCAAGTCAAGCCATCACACACACACACACACACACACACCAGTCCTGTGGCGATGGGCAAGTGATGAAGCAGCAAGTGCGGATACACTGGAAGCTGTAACCACAATCCCACACACAGGCGGCCCAGGGCATAGGGTCACTCTCTACTGGACCGAAGCAGCAGTGGAGTTCTGCAGCCCCCTGGGTGTCTGAGCAGCCCTCTTTAGGATTCGCTCTGCTCACCTCCATGGCCTGAGGAAGGGGCTAGAAAAGGTGCCCTAAACATAGCCTGCTTTGCTACACCCTGGCCAGTAAGCCGCGGCTGGCGGAGATCCCACCCTAGCTGTCGAAATTCTCAGAAGAAATCAACTAAGGTGACATCACTCACCATTGGCACTTGGAATGTGCGAACACTCATGAACAGCTCCAAAGCTGCACGGTGGCGCAGTGGTTTAGCACTGTGGCAGCACAGTTTTACCCTCGGCCGGGGGATCGCGGGGATCATGAGATCGTGGGTTCGATCCCAGCCCCCGACCAACAGTGAGCTGTGTGGAGTTTGCATGTTCTCCCCGTGTTGCGTGGGTTTACTCCGGGATTTCTCCGGTTTCCTCCCACATACCAAAAACATGTAGGTTTAGGGCGCTCGCGCACGCAGCGACCAGCAGCCGGTGGCTTGTCACCAGACTGCAAACCAAATCTACCTACGGGTACAAATAAGTAACAAAAAAAAAAAAAAAGGCGGACAGACCTGAGAGACGGACAGCACTTGTCGCAAGAGAACTCAGCAGGTATAACATCTACATCACAGCTCTGAGCAAGACCAGGTTTGCAGACAAAGTTCAGCTGACAGAAGTCAAAGCTGGCTACACCTTTTTCTGGAGCGGCCGAGGCAGCGAAGAATGCCGTGAAGCAGGAGTGGGTTTCGCGATCAGATCCAATCTGATCGGCAAGCTTACCAGCCTCCCCAAAGGAACCAATGACGGCCTCGTAACCCTGCGGCTCCCCCTCCGAGGAAAACGCCATGCCACATTCATCAGTGCATATGCCCCCACCATGACAAATCCAGATGAGATCAAAGACAAGTTTTACAAGGACTTAGAGACTCTTATTGAAGGCATACCGAAGGAGGACAAACTGACTGTTTTTGGAGACTTTTAACGCCAGAGTTGATACAGACTACCAGACATAGGAGGGGGTCCTTGGGAGAAATGGAGTTGGAAAGTGCAACAGCAACGGTCTTCTCCTGTTGAAGATGTGCCCCTCTCATGACCTTCTGATCACTAATACCGTCTACCGCTTGCCTAATTGCAACAAGACCTCCTGGATGCATCCACGTAGCAAGCATTGGCATATGATTGATTACATCATTGTGAGAAGGAGAGACAGGCAGGATGTTAGAGTGACGAAGTTGATGTGTGGCGCAGACTGCTGGGCGGATCACAGACCCATTCTGTCAAAGCTCAACATGCACATCCAGCCCAAACGGCATCCACAGGGGAAAAAGACAAACAAGCAACTCAATGTCAGCAAGCTGGAACAGCACTGTGTGCGACAGAACCTCAGTGAGAACCTGGACAGCAAGCTGTCAGCTTGACCATGGAGCGTACGGAGCAGAAGGAGACTGGGCAGCTTTCAGAGACATGGTGTGCGACACCTCTCTCACTCATCTGGGCCAGAACACGCACAGACACCAACAAGACTGGTTCGATGAAAATGATGAAGACATCCAAAAGCTGCTTGACAAGAAGCGTGAAGCCCACAGAGGGTACCAGCAAGACAACAGATCTGCCTCTAAGAAGGCAACCTTCAACTCCATCAAAGGAAAGGTGCAGGCAAAGCTCAGAGAGATGCAGGACTTCTGGCTCAGCAAAAAGACAGATGAAATACAGCAGTACGCGGACAGCAACAACCCCAAATGCTTCTACGATGCCCTAAAGACCATCTACGGGCCTCAGTCTTTGGAACATCACCAGTGCTCAGTGCTGACAGGTCCACTCTCCTCACCGACAAGAACACAATCCTGGAAAGCTGGGCAGAACATTACAGCAGCGTCCTGAACAGACCTTTGTCCATCAATGCAGAAGCCATCACTCGCATGCCCCAAGTAGAGGTGAACACAAATCTGGCAGAACCTCCAACGGAATCAGAAGTCCAAAAATCAATCAAACTCCTTTCGAACGGCAAAGCACCAGTCTCTGACTCCATCCCAGCTGAAATCTACAAGGCAGGTGGACCAGTTCTAATACAGAAACTCACCGAGCTCTTTCAGACCATGTGGCAGCAGGAAGTTATCCCCCAGGAGCTCAAGGACGCCTCCATTGTCCATCTCTACAAGAGAAAAGGAAACGGGCAGTCCTGCGACAACCACAGTGGGATCTCTCTCCTCGCCATCGCCGGCAAGATCCTCGCAAGAGGCCTTCTCAACTGCCTCATTCAGCACATGGAAGGCAGTCACCTTCCGGAGAGCCAGTGTGGCTTCAGAGAGGGTCGTGGAACTGCTGACATGATCTTTGCCGCACGCCAACTTCAGGAGAAGTGTCAAGAGCAGAACAGGGACCTCTACACAACATTTGTAGATCTGACCAAGGCTTTTGATACCGTCAGTCGTGAGGGGCTGTGGAAGATTGTGGTGAAGTTCGGCTGCCCGGACAAGTTCATCAGCATGGTGCGCCAGTTCCACGACGGCATGCTTGCTCTAGTACTGGACGATGGAAACTCCTTTGAAGCTTTTCCAGTCACTAACGGGGTCAAGCAAGGCTGTGTACTCGCGCCCACACTTTTCAGCATGATGTTCACAACCATGCTGTCTGATGCCTTCTGTTATGATGAAGAAAGCGTCATCAGGACCAGGTACAGGATGGATGGCAGGCTCTTCAACCTGTGGAGGCTCCAAGCCAAAACCAAGGTGGAAGGGGACTCAGTGCGTGACTTCCTGTTCGCAGATGATTGCACACTCAACGCTGCTACAGAGGCCCAGATGCAGCAGAGGATGAACTGCTTCTCCACTGCTTGCAACAACTTTGGGCTCACAATCAGTACGAAGAAAACCGAGGTCCTGCACCAACCCATACCACAGAAGACTTACGTGGAACCAGCCATCACTGTCAACGAGGGGACCCTCAAGGTTGTTGACAAGTTCACGTACCCCGGCAGTGCACTCTCCAGGTTTGTCAACATCGATGACGAGGTCAATTCGCGCATTGCCAAGGCAAGCTCAGTATTCGGACGGCTACGTGCAACAGTGTGAGAAAGGAGCGGCATCAGTCTGACCACAAAACTGAAGGTGTACAAGGCAGTTGTCCTGCCTCCTCTACTGTGCACCTGCAAGACCTGGACAGTCTATGAACGCCATTCCAGAACGCTAAACCGCTTCCACCTGAACTGCCTCAGAAAGCTCCCAAAGATCACCTGGCAGGACAAAATCCCTGACACAGAGGTCCTCTCCCGAGCTGAGCTGCCTAGCATCCACACCCTGCTCGAGAGAGCCCAGATTAGGTGGGCTGGCCCCCTTGTTCGTATGCCTGACTCATGCCTACCAGAAAGACTGTTCTACGGTAAACTAGCAGAGGGCAAGCGCTCACAAGGTGGTTAGAAGAAGCGCTACAAAGACACTTAAGGCCTCCCGAAAGAGCTTTGACATCAGTTCTGATACCTGGGAGACCCTAGCGCTAGACTGACCAGACTGGCGTAGCCGTACCAGCAAAGGTACTGCCTCCTTTGAGCTGAACAGGATTGCGAAGACCCAGAGAAAACGTGAGCTTCGCAAGTCCAGAGCCACCCCTGTATTTTCTGCCTGCGCAGACCACCTGTGCCTGACCTGTGGCAGAGCCTTCCGTGCCCGTATTGGACTGATCAGCCACAGCCGGACACACTACACCCAGTCCTTTTCCCTGTGATGTCCTTGGTCATCGTTGAGAACGACGGACGAACAACAACATATAGACAGGTGTGTGCCTTTCCAATTCATGTCCAGTCAACTGACTTTACCACAGGTGGACTCCAATTCTGTAAAACATCTTTAGATCTTAGATCAAAGATGATCAGTGGAAACAGGATGCACCTGAGCTTCATTTTAAGCTTCATACCTCCAAAAAAAAAAAAAAAGAGCTTTTTTCACATTGTCATTACAGGGTATTGTGTGTAGAATTTTGAGGAAAAAATTAATTTAATCCATTTTGAAATAAGACTAACATAACAAAATGTGGAAAAAGTGAAGCGCTGCGAGTACTTTACGGATACACTGTAAAAAGTTCACGCTACAGTGATGTTTTATCAAGAAAGTAGGGCATTTAAGTAGAATCACGCAGTGGGGATTTCCTCATCTCAAACAATTTATTCAAACAAAAGCCAACAACAGTGGCAGGTATACCACAACAAAAAATGTCAATGTCTCAATAACTTGTCATGTGCTCTTGAGTATCAATTACAGCTTAACAGTAACGTCTCATGCTGTTCACAAGTTGTCTTAATTGTCTGCTGAGGCATGGCATTCCATTCTTCTTGAAGGGCGGCCCTCAGGTCATTGAGGTTGTGGGCTGCAGGGTTACGAGCCTCTACATGGTGACTCAGCTGATCCCATAGATTTTTTATGGGATTCAGGTCTGGAGAAAGTGCAGGCCACTCCATTTGAGGTACCCAAGCCTCCAGCAGCCATTTCCTAATGGTGCAACCTTGATGAGCTGGAGCATTGTTGTTCATGAAGATTAAATTAGGCCTGTATTGTTCATGCAGGGGCACAATGACTGGATTAATGATGTTATTCAGGTAGTATGGGCTTATCACTGTACCATTCACAGTGTGTAGGGCAGTTCTGTACTGACCAGACACTGCTGCTCAGATTGTAACACCACCACCACCAAAGGCTCATCTGGTGACAACAGTGGCTGATGCATAGTGCTCTCCTTGATGTCTCTAACATCGTTGGCAGCCATCATTTCTGCTCCGCGTGAATCAACTTTCATCAGAGAACAGCACTGAGGCCCATTGGCCCCTTGTCCAGCATAAATGCTCCCTGGCCTATGCAAGACGATGACGCGTGTGCCTGGTGGTGTGGTTAGGTATCCTTCCTTGCAGGTCGTCTAGCACGCAGACCATGCTGATGTAAACAGTTTTGAATGGTTTGGCGTGACACTTGGGTGCCTCTCACCTCCCTTGAATGTGCCTGGAGTTGAGTGGCATTCATCATCCGCTTCCGCAGGGCACTGTTCACAATGAAGCAGTCATCAGCGTGGGATGTGGCCAAAGGACGTCCACTTCAATGCCTTTCTGTGACTCTTCCAGTCTCTCTGTATCTCTGTTGCAACCTGCTGATAACACTCTGTGACACTCTAAGCTCAGTGGCCACTTCCCTCTGAGAACATCCTGGTTGGAGCTTCGCATTGGCGAGGTATTGTTGATCAGTTGTTAGGTGTCATCTTGGTCTCATGATGTCAAAATGTGAACAGCATGACGAAGAGGACTGTTTCAATACCAATTCTAATTGAACCAGAAAATTTATTGGCTGATTCCTGGATCAAACACCTGTTGTGAATTTTGCCATTAAGCACCTTGTCAGAGAACAGCAAGTCCTCTTAACAAGTACTGAAACATTGAACAGGTTAAAGATGGTCAAATTAAGTTAACCTGTAAAGGTTATAGGTATTTTAGGTGCATGAAATTTAACCCAAAAGCCAAGTATCCCTAATTTTTTGAGTAGTGTATTTCAAGTGTTAATTTCTGCACTGACTTTGGACTTGAGAAAACACAGTGGACTAACAGCAGGAGATTACATGACTCCCCAAATCATATGCCGAGTCATCTCATTTAGAAATCAAGGTCCAGTGGTCTGGAGGAAGCGTGAAGAGGCACAGAATCCAAGTTTCTTGAGGTCCGGTGTGATTTCCACATTCAGTGATGATTTGGTGAGCCATGTCATATGCTAGTGTTGGTCCACTGTTTTTCATAAAGTCCAAAGTCAGTGCAGCCGTCTATGCTTCCCTCTGCTGACAAGCTTTATGGAAATGCTGATTTAATTTTCTTGCAGGACTAGGCATCTGACCACACTGCCAAAAGTACAAAAAATCTGGTTTAATGACCATGGCATCACTGTGCTTGAAGGTGAAAGACACCAGGCCCAACAATGCAGACAAACTGAAGGCTGCTATCAAAGCAACCTGGGATTCCATAACACCTCAGTAGTACCACAGGCTGATCAGCTCCGTGCCACGTCTCGTTGCAGTAATTTGTGCTAAAGGAGCCCCGACCAAGTACTGAGTGTGTACATGGACATACTTTTCAGTCAGCCAACATTTCTATTAAAAATC
Organism: Pholidichthys leucotaenia; assembly: GCA_020510985.1. Lineage (NCBI taxonomy): Eukaryota > Metazoa > Chordata > Actinopteri > Cichliformes > Pholidichthyidae > Pholidichthys > Pholidichthys leucotaenia. The sequence goes on from CM035843.1 coordinate 53,389,081, forward strand.
AGTATTTTTAAAATTAATTTTATGTAATCTCATTTTTTGAGAAACTGAATTTGGGATTTCATTCGCTATAAGCCATAACCATCAAAATTAAAAGATTTAAACACTCAAAATATATCACTCTGTCTATAATGAATTTATGAGTTTCATTTTTTGAATTCAATTACTGAAATAAATCAACTTTTTGATCACATTCTAATTTATTGAGAAGCACCTGTAGTAGGTTGTTCCTTGAACAACTGTAACATCATTCAACTGAAATTGTCTTTCCAGCACAACACAGCAACGAAACAGCTTATTTTATCATGCTTATTTCAGCCTCAGATGTTTTCAGCAACACTTCTTGCTGGTTTGTTTTCAAGATATCAGTTTTTTAAAAAAGTACTACTGAACTGCCACATTTCTCACTTGGGAAGAGCCCTTCCTTGACTACGTTATCCAGTCAGGAGCAGGTCCTCCTTTACTGGGCAGCAGAGTGGTACAGTGACTAGCACTATTGCCTCACAGCTTGACTGTTCTAGTTTTGAATCCCCAGGCTGGCAGGGGTGGGAACCTTTCTATGTGGAGTTTGCATGTTTTCCCTGTGCTGTGTGGGTTTACTCTGGGGGCTTCGGTTTCCCCCCACAATCCAAAGACATGTATGTTAGGTTAATTGGTGACTCTAAATTATCCCTAGGTACCTGTCTGCTGTAGACCCTTAGAATAGAGGGTCAGTGTACCTACTAGTTAAGTGCTTTGAGTGGTCTTTGCGACTACAAAAGCACTATATACAGTAAGTACAGATCCTTATTCCTTACTGTGAGGGCTGTAGACAGGCTAGGAGAACAGTCAGTCACTGCCTCCAGAGAACAGTGGAACTTAATTCCTGTTAAATAGTATGAACATGGAGTGGTTCGCTAGGAGTGGTTCGCTAGAAAGCAAGATTTTTTCTGAAACTATAGTCAGAACAGGAACCAACATGGAGCCTTCCCACTTGACACCCCCCACCCCGGGTGAAAGTCAGTTATCTGTTATGACAAACATTTTTTAAAAAGTTTTCACATTAGTGCATTAGAAAAATGACCTCCTGTTTTCAGGTTTTCTTGTAATCTAAGCTAATTATGCATTTATGAAATGACACTATAGTAGTTTATAAGCTGCTGGATGAGATTGATATAGTGATCTGGAAGGAGAATGTGTAGGCATATTTCCCAAAATGCATAACCTTTTCTTTGTTCATAGCTGCATTGTTTATCTTTGTCATTCACCTTTATGCTTCATCTTTTGTACAGCTGTCTTTGTTATTGTCTGTAGAAAACTCTGCCGTTGTGTCTGTGAACAAACCTGCCAACTGTCAGTCATCACATGATTTATTCAGATGTATTTATCATTCCTTCCTCAGGGAAGAAATGAGTGACTGGCAATGCTAAATTTGACAGAATACACTATCAGTAGTGTTTCTTTGTCATGAAGTAAACTTTGCACTGTCAGAAACACACACAAGGAACATAACGTGTGAATCCTAATTGTCCTTGTATGTTATTGTGGTGCTGCAAAATTACTGAAATGTGATGCACAAAAGAAGTGTCTAACCTGTGCATTATTTGCAGTGACACCTGTGTCTCTGTGTAGACTTACAGTAAGCATATCATTGTCTTCTAAATTGCATTTCCAAATTAGTTAAAACTAGGATTGGTTATTTTTGCACTTGCTGCAATCATCTCAAAGGGAACTCTGTAATTGGGGCATTAATTATTTCACCAAGCGTAATTGCTAGTAAACTTTAATCACACAGTTGCATAATAATGAATCTATTTTGTCATAAACTGCCAGTGATATAATAGTGAAAGAAACAATGCCACACAGTGAAATAAGTGATCCACAGTACTTGATATTCTCTCCAGGTCTATATTTTACACTTTACATGTAATAATAATCCAGTGATTATTGTTGGCCCTCTATTATAAATTTAACCACACATAACAGAACATAGTGATTGTTGTTTTCTGTTCAGCTTATGATTTTTTTTAATATACTACACATATTTTTTTCTTGCAGGGAGGTTGCCTTTGGCTACAAAGATCTTCAAATTCAGCTCTTCTACACTGCTGGAAACCTGAGCACCCTTTTCCAAGTGAAATATTCTGCCAAAGTCAGTGATGCATACGAATCTGTGGAGGTAAATGACACATTTCTCTGTGTATTTTCTGAAACAAGGGAAAGGATTACTGCATTTATACTTTAAAGCTTTAAAAAAGTATTGTTATGAAAATATAATGATACCAGGGATCGTCCTCACTGGATACCTTAAATACACACAAAACATCTCTTGAGTCAAATTCAGACTGCATGACTTGAAGCTGGTTGGATCAGATGTTCAGTTCACAATACAGAACCTTCTGATTTGTAAGTCTTGAGGTCTTAATGAGTTCATACTACATGACCTTGGAGACCCCTTGTCTAAAACAACATTCTGTCTTAAGCGTATAATGAAATGGCACAATGTTTACAGGAAGTGAGGCAATGGTGGCAAGACACAGGCATTTCAAAACTGGCAACTAAAAACAGCAGGTGATTCAGTTCAATGCAATGAGTAGTTCCATAAAAAGGAAAGTTGATCATCAGACTTTATAGGATGACTTGCATCAATACCCGGTGAATACGGCATACAGTGTTTAATCATCATGATACTGCAACAGCGATGGCAAGGACCCGCTGACCACCCTTGGCCCCTCCCAGGGCTCAGCTGGGCAGCAGTGAGTATATAGCTTATGTTGCCCTGACGTGCACTTCTCCCGAAACGTGACCACACGTCACAGCAATGTTTTGAATAGGATGGCCTTCCACATAATTGCTCTGCTTTATCTCCTCCACATTTCCTGGTTCTTGTCTTTGCTCATCCACCACGGTGCCCCTTACAAAGCGAATGGGATAAACAGCAGTTCAAATTTAAAAGAATATTGAGGGAGTTAGCAGATGCAGAACATTTGCATGACTAGTCCTAACCCCATTAATCACATAGATTGTTAAATGACGGCAGCGATACTGGGCGTATACACTCTTTTGTGTAACGTCTTCTCTTCTTTTTCCTCTGTTGCAGCTATTGAAAAGTGGTTCTCTGCTCTCGTCTGTCACTGTAAACAAAATTATTTCTATGTGCTAAATAATTTTTATATTTGTGAAATAATTTTGTAAAGAATTTTTTATTACTTTCTTCAAAGTCACAAGTTGACATAAATTTCCTTTGTATTTGGTAGCATTGTCTTTAAACTGTGACTTGGGTCAAATGTTTTGGGTATCCTTTCATAAACTTCTCACAATAATTTGTAGGTATTTTGGCCCATTCCTCTTGACAAAACTGATGTAACTGAGTCAGGTTTGTAGGCCACCTTGCTCACACACATCTTTTCAGCTCTGCCTGCAAATTTTGTATGGGAATGAGATCAGGGCTTTGTGAAGGCCACTTCAAAACATTGACTTAAGCCACTTTGTAACTAATTTGGTGGTATGCTTAGGCTCGTCCATTCGGAAGACCAATTTTTGCGCAACTGTTAACCTTCCTGGCTGATGTCATTAGATGTTGCTCCAATATTTCCACATAATGTGCTTTCCTCATGATGCCATCTATTTTGTGAAGTGCACCAGTCCCTTCTGCATCAAAACACCCCCACAACATGATGCTGTCACCCCCTCCTCCTCAGTTAGGATGGTGTTCTCAGCCTTACAAGCTCCTCCCTTTTTCCTCCAATATAACGATGGTCGTTATGGCCAAACAGTTCAATTTAAGTTTTATCAGACCACAAAAGATGTGCTGGACATACCCATGGTATTTATACTTGCGTACAGTTGTTTGAACAGATGAACGCGAAGCCTTCAGGCATCTGGAAATTGTACCCAATGGTGAGCCAGACTTGTTGAGGTCCACAATTCTCTTCCATATATCTTCGCTGATTTCTTTTGTTTTTCCCGAGATGTCACACAAGGAAGAAGTGTGTTTGAGGTGTGCCTCCAGTTAACTCAAATGTCAACAATTAACCTATCAGAAGCATCCAAAGCCATGACGTCATCATCTGGCCTTTCCCAAATCGTTTAAAGACATAGTGATCTTAGTGTATGTAAACGTTTGACTTTGAAGAACATAATAAAAAAATTCTCTAAAAAATATTTGACAAATAATTTAAAAAAAATTATACATCAAATGGAAATAATTTTCGTAAGCCGAACTGACATAAAACAGGAAAAGTTTAAGTCTGATTCAATGTCAGTGAGGGGAAAAAAAAGAGATTGTGTCTTTTTATATAGCATATGTGAACTCCGGGCTACAACTATACATGACAGGTTTATATTCACACCAGATGATGGCATGCATTACATTGCTGTGGGGATCTGTGGGGTATGTGAGCTTGCTCACTAAGGTTCTTTAATTTTTATTGGTCGAAGACCAAAGGGGAATTATGTTATGGGACCAACCATCCATCTGTCTGTCTGTCAGACTTTTGTGAAATCAATTCCTCCTATAGGTTTGTTTCAAATGTTTTAAAAACTGGTACCAGAATTTGATACACACTGATGATGCGCATATTGCAGTTTGACTCTGATCGGATGGTTTTGTGTTTTGTTTTGTTTTTTTTTGTTTTTTTTTTGTTTTGTTTTTTCAGGAATTATAGACCGTGTAGACCTTGAGGTCAAGGTCAGAGGTCAGTTTTTCCCTAAATCTTGTAAATGTGATAACTATTGAAAGAAATGATGTAAGCCAGGGCTATTCAGTAACAAAAGCAGTTGGGCCACAATTTGAAATCAAGACATGTAACTGGGCCGCACATGTTCAGTGATCTGTTGAATGACAAATTTCAAACCAACACAGATCAGATGAAAAATATTGCACTTTTAAAACCAAGACAATGAATAAAATGTGCGCTTGACACATGACAAAGGCACTTCAAAAGTGCATAAAAATACAATAACAGTGCTGGGGTTGAGCAGATCTTGAAGTAGTAGAAATATTTTTCCTGTTGATCAACAATTAAATAAATAGAATGGGGGGGATTCTGTAAATAACCATTTTGGTCACATCTTACTCAGGCATATCTCAAAGTGCATAAAAACTCAATGCACAGTTAGTAGCATTAACATTTGTTTCCCTTTTGAAATAAAATATACTACATCCTGGTCATAACTGACCTTGGCACATCACAAAGTGCATTTAGCTGAATAAAAAATTAACTGTCAAACACTTAAGTGTGCCCCCTCCCCCCAAGAAAAGACTGATAACATTAACAAACACTGCACATCCACCGTTGTTTTGTTTTAAATCCCCACATGTGAGTAGGAACCTCTTTTTATAACTACACATTCCATTACACACACATCAGTCAACCAAAAATTTCTAGTAAAGGATGCAAAAAGCTCCTACTTAAAAACTTGAGTAATGACTTCAGTCTTGAAGGTTTGAGGTTTTCTCTAAGATTTGACAATTTTCTTGTAGTTTTCTACTTTTCTCTGTAAATTTATCTAAATTTGCAACCATTTTCCTCAAATTTGTAATTTGTTCTTGTAAAATTTACTTTTCTTGTACATTTGAGACTTTATTATAAATTTGTGGATTTTTTATAGCTAATTTTTGTTTTTTGTTTTTTTTTTTTAAAATACGATTACTGTTTTTGTTTGTTTTTTTTTAAGAAATTTGAAACAGATTGGGATAAAATTTTGACTTTTTTTTCCTTATACAAGTTACACGTTTGACCATAAGTTTGCAGAGCCAGAACAGAACAATAATTCATGGATGGATGGATATTGTGGTAGCTGGTAAAGTCAATCCTAAGTGATTCAGTCACTCTTGCCTTTCCCTGCATACAGTATGAAGTTTAACCACACCTGTTTGCTAAGCGACTCTTCATTATTGCTCCCATTTACAGTGGGTTAAAACCACCATAAATGCCTCCACTGCTTACATATCTCTTCTGCTTTTTTCCGCATTTAAAGAACTTTAATAAGCTCATGTTTCTCTCGGACAGCAATGCTAGAAAACCACTCTGCCTTCTGACTGGAACGCTCACGTGGGCGGGGCGCTTCTGAACGCCGAGTGGATGACGGTCATGCGCGTTGTTCGTGTGTGTGCTTGCGGACCGTCATTCCTTCATATTTTTTTCTTAAATTTATATTTCCTTGGCGTGGCCTCGGCCACTCTGAGGTTGGTTCTGGGCCGCATGTGGCCGTGGGCTGCTAATTGAATAGGCCTGATGTAAGCTTTTCACATCGATACCATAGTTGTCTCTAAGACAAATCTTGGCCCTGACCTGACTGACTATGGGTTTGGGGTCAAAAGGTCAAAGATTACAATTAACATTCCATTTGTACTATTACTATAAAGCAAGTAAAGCTAGGGTCACCAAATTTTATGACCCTTAAGTGTGACTTTGACCTTTGACATTGCAATCAATAAAACAATGTCAAAATGGCATGTAATCTATATGTCAACAACAAAGAACAATACACAGGTTCACCCTGAGACCATGATCTCTGATTACACATTTGGGGTTAAAAGTCAAGGTTAGCATTCCCTGTGCCCGCTTACTATAGAAGCTCTCTAGCCCTCTAGTGCATAATGGTCACTGCAGTGGACAGCTATTTAAAAGTCATTTTCTCCTAAATGTAATGATTTCTACCCCTCATGGATCATCAACCTTATTCTGGTGGGGGGTTTGCGTGCCCTAGTGATCCCAGGAGCTATGTTGTCCGGGGCAATTTGCCTCTGGTAGGGTCACCCAAGACAAACTGGTCCTGGGTGAAGGGCCAGACTAAGAACGATCCAACAGACTCTCATGATAAATACTAGAGCAAGGATTCAGTGTACCCCACCCGGTATGGGGTTACTGGGGACCCACCCTGGAGCCAGGCCTGGGGGAGGGGCTTGATGGCTAGCGTCTGATGGCCGGGTGTCCACCCATGGGACCCGGTCGGGCTCAGCCCGAAGGAGTTACATGGGTCCACCCTCCAGTGGGCTCACCACCTGCAGGAGAGATCATGGGGGTCCGGTGCTATGTGGATCAGGTGGCTGTCAAAGGCAGAGACCTTGGCGGTCTGATCCCAAGCTTCCTAAACTGGCTTTTTGGCTGTGGAATGTCACCTCTGGTGGGGAAGGAGCCTCAGCTGGTGCATGAGGTTGAGAGATACCAGCTAGATATAGTCAGCCTCACCTCAACACACAGCTCCGGTTCCGGAACCAGTCTCCTGGAGAGGGGCTGGAGCTTGGCCTACTCTGGACTTGTCCCGGGCGAGAGGCGACGAGCAGGGGTGGGTATTCTTGTATCCCCCCCCCACCTTGCTGCCTCTATATTGGAGTTTTCCCCGGTAGACAAAAGGGTTGCTTCCCTGCACCTTCGGGTTGGGAAACAGGTCCTGGGAAACAGCAGTGACCTACAGTTCTTACTGGGATGGTTTGCCGCTGAATGTGAAGTGGCTGGGATGAGAATCAGTACCTCCAAGTCCGAGTCCATGGTCCTCAGCCATAAAAAGGTGGATTGTCCTCTCAGGGTTGGAACAGGCTCCTGCCCCAAGTGGAGGAGTTTAAGTATTTTGGGGTCTTATTCACAAGTGAGAGGAGAATGGAGCGAGAGATTGACAGATGGATCAGAGCAGCATCTGCAGTGATTCGGACGTTGTACCAGTCTGTTGTGGTGAAGAGGGAGCTGAGCTCTAAGGCAAAGTTGTTGATTTACCAGTCAACCTACATTCCTACCCTCAGCTATGGTCATGAGCTTTGGGTAGTGACCGAAAGAACGAGATGGCAGATACAAGCGGCTGAAATAAGCTTTCTTCGTAGGATTGCTGGACTCACCCTTAGAGATAGGGTGAGGAGCTCAGTCATCCGGGAGAGGCTCAGAATAGAACCGCTGCTCCTCCACATTGAAAGGAGCCAGTTGAGGTGGTATGGGCATCTGATCAGGATACCTCCTGGACGCCTCCCACTTGAGATGTTGCGGGCACGTCCCTCTGGGAGGAGACCCCAGGGCAGACCCAGGACTCGCTGGAGAGACTATGTCTCCCAGCTGGTCTGGGAACGCCTTGGTATCCTCTCTGAAGAGCTGGAGCAGGTGGCTGGGGAGAGGGAAGTCTGGGCTTCTCTGCTTGAACTGCTGCCTCTGCGACCCCGACCTCCGGAAAAGCGGTAGAAGATGGATGGATAGATGGCAATGATTTCTATGGTGGAATTGCATATCAGCCTCTAGAGTGCTCTCTGCTGCACTATTCCATTGAGAGTAAGTAATAATATTATTCTTTTATTTTTGAAAAAAAATATTTCCAGTAAGTAGTAAATTGCAATTAACCATATGTCCAATGAAGTGGACATCATGCATTGCCAAATAGATTTCCAGCACAAGTCATTGTAGCTACTTCACCTTTTCTTGTGACTGTTTTGGTTGAAAGTTAGTGTATATTTGCTATATTTATAGGGTATTGGGGGTGGGCTCAAAAGATTGATCCAACGATTCGAATCAATCCACGTTTGACTGAGCCGGTATCGATCCACATAATCTGCAGATCGATCTTTTAATATAATGCTTTTACAGTCTGCGAAACACAAAACGTAAGCAGCCGGCTGAAGTCTCACATGATGAACAATTTGCCACTATGACCTGGATGCTTTGCCAACTTTCATACAGCCTAGGTTTGATGAACGGAGCATATTAGGTCTATTTCAAAATAAATATTTGGAGCTGCAGAGACTAATGTCAGTTCTTGCTGCTGAAAACATATTAATGCTAGTAAAATGGTATGATAATGCCAACCTTGCATCTATAAAGATCTATGGAGACTCACAATAATGTTTTTCTTGTTGGAGATGTTTTGAAACATAGCTTAGGTGTAAGCTTCACAGTTGTGAGTGCTGTTTGTTTTATTATTCAGGCCTAGAAAATAGGCCTATACAACAACTAGAAGGCACTCAGAGAGCACATACCTACACCAAGGCTCTATCCTTTACCTTCCTTTGTCCGTCCATATCGCCATCCATCTGTACATTGCGAGATAGGGCCTTAGCAGAGGTGTGCACTCATGGATCACCTCCAACATCTGAGTTCATCTTTGGGCTAAGGGCCACCTCAGGTGAAAATGTCATCCAGATCCATCTTGGAGTTTTTGCGTGATCCTGCTAACAGAAAAACGGCAGCAAAAACAATATGACTACATTATAGCAACAAGTGGGCGCTCCCAGATCCTGCAGCCGGTGATCACTTTTTGGCAACCAATCACTTTTTGGCACAATGCCGGTGTCGTGCCAGAAATTGATCAGCTGCCAAAAATTAATCAGCAGGTGCAATATTGTAGTTATGGGGTTATATTAGCCATAAAATACATATTTCAACAGGTAAACAGTACTAGGGGTTAAATATAATAAGATGTATTTAACACTTATGATGCATTTTGAACCTGAAAAAAACTTGATCTTGGATTAAAAGCAATTAAAATAATGCAGTCACAAGGTTATATGGAAAAATACATAGATTTACTGGATATATACATGTAGATACTGTATAAATATATATTCTGTGCATCAACAATGGATAATTAGTGTAGCTTCCAAACACCAATGAGGTTTTTGCACAAATATTGGAATCAATTGCAATCTCATAAATTCTATACGTTGTTATCCAAACTGCAAACACTTTGGCCAACACTATAATTTTTCAGATGCGATAAAACCTCAAAGCATTTACAGACACATTGTAGGAGGACTGAGACCAGGCAGTACACCTTTAACAAGCGGGCTCCTGCTGTCGGCGATCACATTTTGGCACGTGATGTGCCAAAAAATGATTGCCTGCCAAAAACTGATTGCACCACCCTCAATCACTTTTTGGCACGACACCGGCAAAAACATTACCTCCTCCTTTTGGCGGAGGTAATAAAAATCAAACGTTGTCCAGTGCTGTGTGTTTACATACCATGTGGGTAACATGCCTCGCAAGACATCGCTAGCTTGTGTGCCAGTACTCTGTTCCCCACACCATTACACACCTTTCTCGAAAATGTCATCAAAATCCGTTCATAACTTTTTTGAGTTATGTTGCAAACAGACAAACCAATGCTGGCAAAAACATTACCTCCTCCTCTTGGTGGAGGTAATAAAAATTAAAAACATTGTCCAGTGCTGTGTGTTTACATACTGTGTGGGTAATGTGGCTTGAAGTGACATCCTTAGCATTGTCTGCCGGTACACGTCCTCCAAACCCCGTCTTAAACCGCACAGTTTTTGTTTTTTCTTGGCGGCGTCGGATGAAATAATGTCAACCATCACATACTATGTGGATGGGTGCGGAGTTATGTGCGTGCCCACGTAACTGCTTGAACACATCTTAAAGGGGAAGTACATGCTTTCATACTTCATGCATCAGAGGGCTAGGGTCACCAGACTTGCTACACAGGTTCACCCTGAGACCCTGACCTACAACTATGGGTTGTATACAACATTTTTGTTGTATATTCATAGATGATGAGTTTATCATAATTTGGTCCTGCCCCAATAATTAAATGGAAAAACTGAAATCTGCTTTCCCTCCTTCAGTGAAATATTGGAATCTTCAAAGAAAACAGAGGCAGGGGATACAGTGATCCCTCGCTACTTCGCGCTTCACCTTTCGCACCCTCAGTGCATTGCGGATTTTTCAAAAATATTCATCAAAAATTCAAAATTGAGAAATAACGGGCGGGCGCTAGCAGAAGGCAGGGAGACTACATTAGACCATCAGGTATCAACACGGAGAGCCCGCACAACTCAAAAAATCCACCTCTCTGTTCGCTGTTCTCAGCTCGGAAATCTCGCAAGCTGATTGGCCGAGACGTTTCACCCTGCAAGCTGATTGGCCGAGACGTTTCACCCACCTCCTCTCCCTGCCGAGCGCCCATGAAGGAAGGAAGACCGCATTCATTGCTCTTTATCGCTCGTGTTACGTAGTCTCGCAGCGTGGAACTTTTTGCTGTTCTCTTGTGCCATTTTGTGCGAAATAGTCTTCCCGTCGAGCCACTACGCCGCCTCCTGCAGCTTCTCCAGCTGCCCTCGATGGTCCTGCGCTTCTAGCACCTGACGATGAGGCGTCACCTGATGAGCAGTAAAGCTCTCATTAACCTGTGAAGTAAATCATCTTCATCTTGAGTTGCGTATCTTGTTATAAGAATAAAAGAGTTCTAAAAACATATTTATGTACACTTTATTTACATCTACGTATGTATGTACACGTGTACACACACACACACACACACACGTATCATATGAGAGAGAGAGTGAGAGAATGAACGTACATATTATTTATGGATGACGTCATTAGGGGTGACGGTACTTCGCGGTTTTTCACTTTTCGCGGTCGGTTCTGGAACCCATTAACCGCGATAAGTGAGGGATCACTGTATTGCACTCAGCCTCAGAGTGCTCTTGTTTTAAACATTGTGAGACTTACCATTTTCTGGTATTCTCAGTATTTTCATGGAGAATTTTTAATGAAATAATTTTGGCATACAGAAGGTGGGTATGTATCAGTGTGAAGAATATGATTTGGAACTCTTGGTGGAAATGTGCTCTCTGAGCGCTTTCAGATTATAAAATTCATGAAATTTGAGTAAAAAATGTTCAGAAGGAATCAACAGTATTTTGAAGATGAATAGTAAAGTTAAAACAGTAGATTATATTTAAAATTTCAATATTGTAGGCCATATAAATGTATTATTTTTAGATTATAGATGAAGTCAGACTCCTATGAACAATACAGTTTGGACTGGTATGTTGGTTAAAATTGCTGATCACGTTTTATGGCTACAGTTGAAACCCTTTCTGAAATTTTATTCAACACATTCGCATTAACTGTGGCATAGAAACAATTGAGATATCAAATTTATTTTCATTTTTTTGTTGATCTGGGTCTAAAAGAGCACACTCATCTGTGCTGTGATTGACTGTTTGAATGGAGTAGAAAATTAAAATGATGAAGGGGGAACACTTTAAATGATGCATACTGGTAATATGAAGAAAATACATCTATTGTATTTTGACAGTAGTTTTGAAAATTTAGTTTTTAAGTGTGTCACACATAATTTTTGTGTTTTTTAATAACAGCAGGTGATGGGGTATGGCACAAATGGAGCAAGCTTTTATTTTATTTGTCAAAACATATTGAAAACAATTCAACATTTCAAAGTATGGCACAAAAGATATTCCTAATCATTTGAAATTGTGCAAAATCAAGCTATGAGGCAGTGGTCCTGAGTGGTTTGGTCGTTAATAGTGTGAACAATTACACTTGAAGGGCAGTAGATGGACCTGAAGCACTTTATTCTCGTTTCTCTCTTATTGAAGCACATCGTTGGGATGGGGATTCTTCTTTTTTTTTTTTTTTAAGTAAGGTCTCCTGTTTGGTTTGACTAAATCTCATCACACCACAGCCCCTTGTGCCTGAGCACTAATCCTACTCTTCTCTGTCGGAAGAGAATGGTTCTGTATGAGGGGTCTCACATGAGACATTGATTTTTTAGAGGGTTGTTTGATGGAATCAGGGGGGGGGATTAATGTGACCCAGTTGGATATATTGTGCATTTGTTTCCAGGAGTGAGTTGTGCTCAAGTTATTAAGATTAAGATTTTTGAGGCAGAATACTTGCACAGTTTCCCAAAAAGGAGTACTGGTTTTATATTATAATTACAGCTCATGATGCCAAGAAGCACTGCTTGGTATGTAAAACTTTTTTTTTTTTTTTAAATTGCTGGGCATTTTTATTTACATATCAACAGCCACCATTTGGACAAAAGCAGACAGTAAATTGAAATGCATGTCTTTCTCTTGAGGTTTTACAAAAGGCCAGTGGCAGCTTTGACTATTTCCTGATGCTGTCAAACATGCAAAACGATTACCAGAATTAACAAGGGCCCCTACTGAGGTCAAATGATTCAACTCCGGGACATCTGTTCTTGTCTGGAAACGGCAGGGGGCTTCCCTACTGGACAATGTGGCCTTCAACTGGTGGTAATGGGAGCCCTGGTATAAACTCAGCGTTTCTGGGTACGCAGTCAAATTATAAATAACCCCATCATACAACAGCAATGGTTTCTTTCATCTCTTGAAACTCCGCTAAAAAGGAAGCCTTAGCAACCAAAGCACTGTTGCTGAATGTAAAGAGCGCCATTACACTTTTTGGGGTAACTTACTTTGAAGCTGATATTCAAACTGAAATGTGATGGCGGTGGTGTGCCGATGCTTGGTGATGTTCAGCATTGACCCCTGAGTGTTCACCTTGTTAAGGGTTTGAGTGCAGCTGGTGTAGAGACGTAAAGTGTGAGGGGAGCAGCAGAGTTCAGGCTGCATCTGAAGAGTGTTTGTCTCTGAGTGTGTGTGGACGGTCGGGGTGCAGTGCAGCTGGTGAGAGAAGAGAGCGAGAATCGAGGGGAGGAAGAGATGGAGTTGATGCAGCTGCTGCGTCGGTGCAACACTGATCGAAATTCACCTTCTCCCCTCTGTGGTGCTAAACCCAGAAAATTTCTCATTTGGTTCCAAGACTTTTGTGTAGATTGTGAATGGAGGAAATTGGTGATTGGTTACCTGTAGTAGCTCTACATTAACTAAGTAATCTATATGGATGTGTAATGTTTCCTCTAAAAAGATTAAACTATGATTAAATCAATGTAAATGTTTAATGTGACAGTCTGTGGAGTAGATTAAATGGAGCAAATTAGATAGTTTGTACTCCCTTTGTCCTTCTTGTTAGAAATCAAAGACATTAACAAAATGTCCTAAAAGAACATTGTTAAGTTATATTCATGGAAAACTAAGGCATCTATTCTGGAAGGCTGTGCAATTTAGTGTCTAGTATGTAGGAGAGTGCTGCGGACAAAGAGACTTGTTTGTCCATGGCCTTTTAAGTGTGGCCCTTGTTCCCTAGAAATGTGGCCGAACAATTACAATGGCTAAGAGGCATTCAGCTGCAGGTGCATTACTTCCAGTTAGATATTAGCTGATGTCTGAAAGGGGGGAATTAGCAGTATGTTGTATTAGCCTTTTGTAGTGCATTTTGCTCAGACCTTCTTCATTTCCCAGTTTTCAATGCTGAGCAGCAAGGGTCTCTGTGCAGAAATAATGCCCATCACACATATAAATGGTGTGAAAGGGCTGCTTAGCGAAGTGTTCTCATGTCAATCCTTGTGGAAATGGATACAATGCAAACATTACAGCTGAACCAACCACACGGTGCACTGAGTAAAAAGTCCAAGGGAAGGGCCCCTTTGTCTCCAAGGCTCTTTGAAAACGCAGGAGTAAATTCGTTTGATTGGGTTCACTTGGCAGGATTAGAGGAGAGGCCTTTATTATGGATGCCCAAAGGTTTGTTAAGTTGAGATCAATTCATAAGATTTTATTTCCCAGTGAGAAGCAGAAATGCGTTTATTGTGGCAACTTAATCACATATTCATGGTTTAACATAAGTAGTAAATGTACTGATTTAAGTGGCCTTTTACTGTGGAGGGGGAAGGAGGTGCTGCTGTGGTCTCTGCTCAGCTGACAGTTTTAATTGCCTAATGGTTTTCTTTTCACTGGCACTAAACATGTATGCCTTCGGTTTTATTTTGCAGGTCATTTTGTATTCTTTCAATGATGTAAAAGTGAATTTAATGCCCAGTGCAACGCTTGACCAAGTAAGCCAATTCAGCAACCCAGAAAGCTGATTGACAGTTGTACATGTTTAATTTTAAAAAAGACTCAGCTAATTTAATAACTTTTGAACAATTTAAGGCCTTCAAAGATATTAAAAAGCATTAGATTTGTTTCCTGAAGTCATGAAAAATGTTATGTATCAAGCATATCATTGAGTTGTGGATCTGCCTAAAAAAGTTACTAATTTTATGTCTTGTAAATTTTAATTCCTCATTTTTAGTTTGAGGTGATCAGACTTTTCAAGGTTTAAAAGTTTAATAGTATCAAATAGTGGTGGTTCGTAGGGGTGGGATTCGCGAGACAGTATTTAATCTGGCATAAAGACCTTGGCGCGGTGGCAACATATTTTTCTAGGAGGGGGGCAGAAAACACATGACATTATTGTAACCGGAATATGTTAATTTTATATTATTTATTTCTTTTTTTTAAATTTTCACAGTAACTTTGCATATGGAACTTACCATTTTAAGTATTGTACAACCGAGGCTTGAATGTTGGAATATTGGGCCAGTTGGAGACCCACCCAGACGTCCTCTGTTTGGACTTTTTACTGGTGTCATCCTCCTCTCCTTCCTCTGCTCTCACCTCTCCTGGGCCCTCTGCCTGAACACTTTCCTCTCCTTGGCTCCTCTCTTCTGTCTCATCTTTCCCTCTCTGAGCCCTGTCCAATTCAGGTTCTCTCTCTGTCTATGGTGGTATACAAACAGGTTAGAAAATATCAAGTGTCATGTTTTGTCCTACAGGATTTTTTTTTTGTTTGTCATGGTTTACATAAATGACAAATGTGTGTATTTTTATTCCAGTGTTTCTTTTTTTCCATTGAAAGAGTAGGGAAGGGAAAAAGAAACATTCATATAAGTAATTTACTCATGCATACTTAAATGATATGATCAGAGGTGGGTATAGTAGCCAGAAATTCTACTCATGTAAAAGCAGTGCTTTGAAATTAATAATTAAAAGTAGACGACCAGAAATTTCTAGTTAAGGGTACAAAGAGCACCCACTTAAAAACTTGAGTAATGACTTCAGTCTTCCAGGTTTGAGATTTTTCTCCAAAATTTATAACAATTTTCTTGTAGTTTTCTACTTTTCTCTGTAAATTTATCTAAATTTGAAACCATTTTCTTCAAATTTGTAATTTCCTCTTGTAAAATTGACTTTTCTTGTCCATTTGAGACTTAATTATACATTTGTGGATTATTTTATGGCTAATTTTTTGTCTTTTTTAAAATAAAATTACTGTTTTTTTTAAAAAATAAATTTGAAAGTTTTTTTTTTGTTTTACTTTTTCCTTATAATAGTTTACATTTTTGACCCTAATTTTGCAGAGCCAGAACAGAACACTAATTTAACTCTGATTTCAAAGAAAAAAATATTAATAAAATTGTATTTAATGAAATGAATTAACTTAAATGGCCAAAGATGCAGTTATTTCTGTTATAATAATTCTGTATATAGTTTTTTTTTTTTAAGAAAAGAGATCTCACCAACCAGGCAGCAGGAAAAACCTCCCTTATTTTGAAGCCCAAATGTTGGCATGTTTAGTTTGTCTGAAGGCCACTGATGGATTAAAGTCATTGACTTCGTGAATTTCGGTCACCTTAACTTTCCAGGTACATAATAATAAACATAACTTAATTAATATTAACTAAGGTAAAGGTAAAAATATCTCTTTTTTTATGCTTGCCTGAAGTAAGAAAAACAAAAAACTAATAATTAAAAAGAAGACAAAATGAACCTACTCAAGATCCTAACCACACCTGTTAACTAAGCGACTCTTCCATTATTGCGCCCGTTACCAGCAGGTTAAAACCATAATAAATGCCTCCACAGCTTACATACAGTATCTCACAAAAGTGAGTACGCCCCTCACATTTTTGTGAATATTTTATTATATCTTTTCATGGGACATCACTGAAGATATTACACTTTGATACAATGTAAAGTAGTCAGTGTACAGCTTGTATAAAGCTGCATGTCCACCAAACACGGTTTTTCCGCTCTGGGCGGCTATTTTCCATTCATTCTCTATGTAGTCCACCGTTTACAGCACAGGGGCTACCAGTGCTGAAACGCTCTCGGCAGTGGCCGCTTTTTGTCGTGGTGCTCAGAGCTGAAAAAAGTTCAACTTTTCAGAGACTGCAGCTGAGCTCGTCAATGTCAGACCTTGCAGCCAATCAGAACTGCTGCATGGGCAGGACATAGGGCGCCGGTACTAGTCTGTGCTCAGACTCCTGCTTTCCGTGTCATTATATTTTACATCTAGAGCTGCTAGAAAACATTTCCTGTCCATTGTTATTTAGAGACTGCTATTAAAAAATCAGTAGAAAGTCTGACCATAGGAAAAGCGGAAGTGCTGAGCTGAAAGTGACAAGGTGTTGCTAGAATACAGAGCACAGGCTCCACCCCCACCCCCACCCCCGAGCGCCGTACACAAACACTGAAAAAAAATGCTCAGGGTTGTCAGGCGACAAAAAAATACGTTTGGTGGACAGGTCTGGAGACATGCTCGGCCAGTCCATCACCTTTATCCTCAGTTTCTTTAGCAAGGCAGTGGTTGTCTTGGAGGTGTGTTTGGGGTGGTTACCATGTTGGAATTCTGCCCTGTGGCCCAGTTTCCGAAGGGAGGGGATCATGCTCTGCTTCAGTATGTCACAGTACATGTTGGCATTCATGGTTCCCTCAATGAACTGTAGCTCCCCAGTGCCGGCAGCACTCATGCAGCGCCAAACCATGACACTCCCACCACCATGCTTTACTGTAGGCAAGACACACTTGTCTTTGTACTCCTCACCTGGTTGCCGCCACACACGCTTGACACCATCTGAATCAAATAAGTTATTCTTGGTCTCATCAGACCACAGGACATAGTGCCTGTAATCCATGTCCTTAGTCTGCTTGTCCTCGGCAAACTGTTTGCGGGCTTTCTTGCGCATCATCTTTAAAGGGGCTTCCTTCTAGGAAGACAGCCATGCAGACCAATTTGATGCAGTGTGCGGCGTATGGTCTGAGCACTGACAGGCTCACCCCCCCACCCCTACCCCTTCAACCTCTGCAGTAATGCTGGCAGCACTTATACGTCTGTTTTCAAAAGACAACCTCTGGATATGATGCTGAGCACGTACACTCAACTTCTTTGATTGACGATAGCGAGGCCTGTTCTGAGTGGAACCTGTCCTGTTAAACCGCTGTATGGTCTTGGCCACCATGCTGCACCTCACTTTCAGGGTGTTGGCAAGCTTCTTATAGCCTAGACCATCTTTATGTAGAACAATTCTTTTTTTCAGATCCTCAGAGTTCTTTGCCATGAGATGCCATGTTGAACTTCCAGTGACCAGTATGAGAGTGTGAGATCGATAACACCACATTTAACACACCTGCTCCCCATTCACACCTGAGACCTT
The DNA here is from genome assembly GCA_020510985.1 of Pholidichthys leucotaenia. Classification (NCBI taxonomy): domain Eukaryota; kingdom Metazoa; phylum Chordata; class Actinopteri; order Cichliformes; family Pholidichthyidae; genus Pholidichthys; species Pholidichthys leucotaenia. The sequence goes on from CM035843.1 coordinate 53,407,150, forward strand.
GTAACACTAACAAGTCACATGACACTGGGGAGGGAAAATGGCTAACTGGGCACAATTTGGACATTTTCACTTAGGGGTGTATTCACTTTTGTTGCCATTGGTTTAGACATTAATGGCTGTGTGTTGAGCTATTTTGAGGGGACAGCAAATTTACAGTTATACAAGCTGTACACTGACTACTTTACATTATATCAAAGTGTCATATCTTCAGTGTTGTCCCATGAAAAGATATAATAAAATATTTACAAAAATGTGAGGGGTGTACTCACTTTTGTGAGATACTGTACATCTTGTGCTTTTTTTCCGCATTTAAAGCACTTTAATAAGCTCATGTTTCTCTCGGACAGTGACGCTAGCGAGACACTCTCCTTGCCAACTGGAACGGTCATGCGAGTGGAGTGCTTCTGAACTCCGTGCGGATGGCAGCCGTGCGCGTTGTTCGTGTACGTGCTGGCGGACTGTCATTCCTTAATATTTTTTTCGTCAATTTATATTTCCTCTAGAGTGGTGGCATAATTTCAAGCGTGGTGGACCGCCACCCGGAAATGTTACCAGAGGAAACCCTGCAAAAGATCTTGAGATTCGATTCGGATTGCGATTCTTGGGTCACGATTCGATCCTTTCACAATAATTGAGTATCACAATCCCATATATCTCAAATTTTTTCACCTTATTCAACCTCAAACCATGTCCCAAAGTAAAACTGTTGACATCTCTTTCATATAATAGAGTATTCTTGGGGCGTCATTTTCCACGGAAACATGTCTGCACACGGGGAGAGTGGTGGACGGTGTTTGGAATTAACTCCCACTTCTTACTCCTCTCGGCGCCACACCAGTAGGCTGCCTTTTGCAACAGCGGCTCGATTCCGAGTTTTTTTTCCCTTCCTCTCTCTTTTGATCACTTTTTTTTTTTTTTCACCCCACTTATATCACGGACACACAGATCGTCCCAAATGTCTCCTGAGCCGGTGGACGGAGCCACTGTTTATAGCAGGATACGATACAACAGGGAAGAGCTGCTAGCATTTAACCGCCACCCGGTCCCACTGGAAAAACTCGACATACCGAGAGAACTGAGGCGAAAACGCCGCGGCTGCCGGGCTGGAGTAAGGCGGAGGACAAAAAATATAAGGTACAGACCCTCCCTTCCATCTGTTGTCATGGGAAATGTACGGTCGATACTGGGAAAGTTAGATGAGCTAGCGGCTATCTCCCGTTATGATAGCACTTACCGGGAGTGCTCTCTCCTTTTGTTTACTGAGACGTGGCTAACTGAACTAGCAGCAGATGCTAACATTGAGCTGGAGGGTTTTCACATGATACGAGCTGACCGAACACCAGAGAGTGGCAAAACTAGGGGCGGTGGAGTGATAATGTATGTTAACAACAACTGGTGCAGACCGGGACATATCACTGTTAAACAACGACACTGCAGCAAAGACATTGAGTTGCTAGCTGTTAGCATGAGGCCTACATATCTCCCGAGAGAACACTCACACGTGATCTGCATTGTTGTTTATGCAAATCCGACGGCGAACGCTGGGACAGCGCGTGACGTCATCCATTCAGTAACCAGCAGGCTGCAGACAGAACACCCAGATGCTCTTCTCCTCATCTCGGGCGATTTTAACCACGTTTCACTGTCTCCCATTCTGCCCACTTTCACCCAGTATGTCACATGCCACACTAGAGACAATAAAACACTGGATTTGTTCTACGCAAACACTAAGGAGGCGTACACCTCATCACAACTCCCCCCACTTGGGAGATCGGATCACAACTTGGTTCATCTCCGACCGGTGTACAAACCCCTAGTGCACAGACAACCTCCGGCCATGCACACTGTGGAGTTATGGTCTGAGGAGACAATGGACACTCTAAAGGACTGTTTTGAAGCCACTGCCTGGAAGCAGCTCTGCGATCCACATGGTGAGGACATCGATGGCCTCATTCACACCTTCACGGGCTACCTCAGCTTCTGTGTGGACAAATCCGTTCCCACCAAGACCATACGGCGTCACTCAAACAACAAACCCTGGATCAACCCTGAGATAAAAACACTTCTGAGAGAGAAGAAGAGGATCTTCAGGTCGGGGAACAGGGAGATGCTGAAGTCCGTACAGAGGGAGCTGAGGAGAAAGATCAGAGAAGGCAAGGACAGCTTCAGGAAGAAGATGGAGGACAAGCTGCAACAGAGCGACATCAGCGGGGTCTGGAGAAACCTCAAAACCATCTCGGGGCTCCAGAATACCTCCCCCCAGGCCACGGGGGGCAGGGAGTGGGCGAACAACCTGAATCTGTTTTTCAATAGATTTGACCAACCGCCCTCCCCCCTGTCTGCACAACAACCACTGCTGCCTCTAAGAAATCAAGTCCTGCTGCCCACTCCCCACTCCACCGACACCCCCCCCACTCCCAACACACAGCCCCCCATCCTGACCCTGACCAAGACCCAGGTGAGGACGGAGCTGAGGAAGATCAAGGCGAGGAAGGCATCGGGACCGGACGGCATCAGCGCAAAGCTCCTCAAGTCCTGTGCAGACCAGCTGTGTGGGATTGTGACGTATATCTTCAACATGAGCCTGAAACTGGGGAGGGTACCACAGCTGTGGAAAACATCTTGTGTGGTACCTGTACCAAAAACTTCCCACCCCAAAGACCTGAACAGCTTCAGACCGGTGGCCTTGACGTCCCACTTGATGAAGACCCTGGAGAGACTGCTCCTTGCTCATCTCCGCCCCCTGGTGGAACCAGCGATGGATCCACTCCAGTTCGCCTACCAGCATGGCATTGGGGTGGAGGATGCAGTGATCTTCCTCCTTCACCGTTCTCTGTCCCACCTGGAGAAGCCCGGGAATATGGTGAGGATCATGTTCTTTGACTTCTCCAGTGCTTTCAACACCATCCAACCGATGATCCTGAAGGACAAGCTGCTGCGCGCAGGGGTGGACCAGCACCTGTCATCATGGATCCTGGACTACCTCACGAACCGGCCTCAGTTTGTGAGAACCCGGGACTGTGTTTCCGACACAATCATCAGTAGCACGGGGGCCCCCCAGGGAACGGTGCTGGCTCCCTTCCTGTTCACTCTTTATACTGCGGACTTCTCACACAACACAACACATTGCCATCTACAGAAGTTCTCTGATGACTCTGCGATCGTTGGTCTCATCTCCAGCGGAGATGAAGCTGAGTACAGAGGGCTTATCCAGGACTTTGTGGACTGGTGCCATCGGAACTGCCTCCAGATCAACGCGAGGAAAACTAAGGAGCTGGTGGTGGACTGCCGCAGGCATGGGCAGCCCCTCACAGCACCAGTAAATATACAGGGAACAGACATCGAGATGGTGACATCCTATATGTACCTGGGTATTCATCTGAACAATAAACTAGACTGGTCACACAATACTGACGCACTCTACAAGAAGGGACAGCGCAGGCTGTTCCTGCTGAGGAGACTCAGGTCTTTTGGTGTACAAGGGGCGCTGCTGAAGTCATTCTATGACACGGTGGTGGCATCAGCCATCACTTTTGGAGTGGTCTGCTGGGGCAGTGGCATTACTGCAGCCGATAGGAAGAGACTGAACAAACTGATCAAGAAAGCTAGCTCTGTCCTGGGGCAGCGCCTTGATCCGATGGAGGAGATAGGAGAGAGAAGGACGGTGGCTAAACTGTCATCTCTGCTGGAGTCCGAGTTCCACCCTATGCAGGACATACTGGATGCACTGAGGAGCTCATTTAGCAGCAGACTACATCATCCCAGGTGCACAACCGAGAGGTTTCGTAGGTCCTTCCTACCAACGGCTGTCAGACTGTACAACCTAAGCAGGGCTGCTCGCAGAGATAGCAAAAAGACGTAACAAACTAATAGTTTTTTTTGAATGCAAAAGATGCAATAGACTTACACAATGGTCCTCTCCGGCATACAACTAGGAACATACCGGTCGCTATGGAGGGTGAGAATATGTATGGGCACATAATCATACCATGTAGGATAACTAAATAGACGGTTATGCTGTTTCATCCCACCTAGCAACAATGCTCTGCACTGTGTGTGTTTATATATTTACATATTTATTCCATCTAGCTACAATGCTCAGCACTGGGTGTGTTTATATTTATATATCTATATATTTATTCCATCTAGCTACAATGCTCCGCACTGTGTTTTTATATATCTACATATTATTCCATCTAGCTACATTGCTCCGCACTGTGTGTGTTTATATACTTGCATATTTATTCCACCTAGCTGCAATGCTCCGTACTGTGGGTGTTTATATATTTACATATTTATTCCATCTAGCTACAGTGCTCTGCACTGTGTTCATATATTCATATATTTATTCCATCCAGCTACAATGCTCTGCACTGTGTGTCTGTGTGTGTGTGTGTATATATATATTTTATAGTAATATGTACATATGTATATTAGCTGCTCTTGCTTGCTTGTTTTTTTTCTTGCCTTCTGATTGTTGCTCTGAGTGTTGCTATCCCTGTGCTGTTGCAATCCTGGAATTTCCCCGTTGTGGGACTAATAAAGGCTTATCTTATCTTATCTTATCTTATCTTCAGGTACATCTAACTGACTCTGTGGACTCTTTAAAAAGTAGCTGAAAACGTTTTTGTTTAACAAGGATTTCTGTTGCATTTCAACTGCTTTTTAATGGAAAGTCTGATATTTTTAAATTATTTAATCTTGTGTTTTAACTTGTTTTTGTATTTATCAACTTCCTTTTATTCCATTTTATTGTGCAGTGCTTTGTGACTATATGTCTCTGAAAAGTGCTTCAAAAATAAACTTACTTGACACTTGGAGACAAAGCTCCATGCAGGTGTCTCTTTAGCTTGCCGTTGCTAATGCTGCTCCGAGACGTGTGTGTCCAGCCGTATTCTGAGTGTTTTTTCTTTTTTTTTTTGTGCAGTGTTTCTTGCGGGTTGTGTGTCATGTTGAGGTCTTTCTTTCCATCTTTGTTATAATATCCAAAAAAAGGCCCAACATTTGAGGTAACTGAGCAAACTGCTTCCTAACTTTCAAAGCTGCCTGTAAATCACCAAGACAAGCTATGACTTCACTTGACTGGGTGTTTACTTTGCATCATTTAGTGGATTGAAAACACTATTGAATAACTGAAAACCTAAAAGTATGTGTGTGCCTTTTTTTTAAATAAAAGATTGATCCATACGTTTATGGATCGATGCATTGTCGCCAGTGCCAAGTATTGTGATCCATCACTGAATTGATCTTTTTTTTTTTCCCCCACCCCTAGTGGTTGGTGGGAGTATTTTTTTTTAACCTTTATTTATACAGGGAAGGTCCACTGAGAGGCAGCCTCTCCTTTTCAGGAACATCCTGTTCACATTCACATGGATGCACATTCACACCTGGAAACTGGCCAGTACAACCACAGACTGACCTGTGGCCACTGAGCAGCTCCACTGGAGCAGATGGGGTTATGTGCCTTGCTCAAGGGCACCACGTTGGGGTTTTGGAGGGTGGGGCAAACACTGCTATGTTATCTGTCCTGCCAGTCCAGTGATTGAACAAGTGACCCTCTGGTCACCAGTCCACATCCCAAACCATTGGGCTACCACTGCCTAATTGCCCCAATATCCACCCCAACTGGTCAGTTCAGTATGTTGTGTATGGCGACCACCATGGGTTGTGACTTCAGGTCCAAATCACAAATAATTGAACATTTTACCTAATTTTCTGTTATTAAAACCCAGGTCTGTCACAGTACAGTATCACCTTACCGTATTAGAAATTTGAGTTCATGTTTAAACATCATATTCCATTGTTTATAGACCAACCCAGCAACTGATTTGTGTGCTGCGCCATCTTGTGGTGCTGCCATTACTGTGGTGACTAGTGCCCAATGATTAAGGTTTGCTGCCGTTTTCTGAAAACAGGATGGGAAGTTTGACAGTGTTAAGGCAGTGGCAGCTATTCAATTAGAATAGAATAGGCTTTATTGTCATTGTACAGTACAGCAAAATTGTGGGTGCTTCACTAGGCTACTGCGCAATTAAGTATAAGAGAAGGATTAGATAAAACGCAATTACAGAACACACGATTAAACACAGGGCTGAAATAAAAATAGGCAAGGATTATGGAAATATACACTGGTATGGTAGTGGCTTCACAGATGGAACAATGTACATAATAGAGCAAAGTGCAGAACACACAGTTGAGTAAAATGGCCCAAAGATTATGGAAAATAAAGGCTTATCTTAAAATATATATAGTAGTGGTTTCACGGATGGGTCGATATACATGAAAGTACGCAGTGCAAAGACAGGTGTGTTATTGTGATAATTAAAAAGGTCCTCAGTTCTGTGCAAGTGAGTGTTCGGAGGGAGGGGGTGAGGCCTCTGACTGTTTGCAGTTTGGATGGCCCAGGGGAAGAAACTGTCACTGTGGAGGTGTGGGATCTGATTGACCTGAACTGTCGTCCAAAGGGAAGCAAGTCAAACAGGTGGTGGGCGGTATGTGAGGGGTGTCCTGTGATGGCCTTGATCTTTCTGAAACAGGAGGATCTGGAGATGCCTTCCAGGGAGAGCAAAGGGCCGCCGATAATTTTTGGGGCGGTGTTGATGACCCTCTGCACAGCCTTCTTGTTCTCGACTGTGGAGCCGGCATACCACACACCCAGAGACAGTAGGTGAACACACTCTCCACTGAGCAGCGGTAGGCCATCAGCAGCTTCTGGTCCAGGCTGTTCTTCCTCAGGACATGGAGGAAGTGCAGCTGCTGCTGGGCTTTCTTCACCAGGGCCTTGGTGTTGGCAGTCCAGGAGAGGTCAGAGGAGATGTGGGTGCCCAGAAACCTGAAGGCAGGGACATTTTCCATGCGGTCGCCATTTATGAAGGGGTGGGCGAGTGGTCCTGTCTGTTCTTCCTGAAGTCCAGTATGAATTCTTTGGTTTTTTGGATGTTCAGTTTCAGGTTGTTTGCTTGACACCACAGCAGTAGGTTGTCTACCGCCGCCCTGTATGCCTTCTCATGGTCATCGGTGATGAGCCCAACCAAAGTGGTAGTGTCCGCATACTTCACAATGACGTGGTTGGGTCGGTTGGAATACAGTCAAAGGTGTACAGGGAGTACAGTAGAGGGCTTAGCATGCAGCCCTGGGGGGAGGCAGTGCTAAGAGACAGTGTGGAGGAGTGGTGGGGGCCAAGTCTGACTGTGGGCGGTTGGTGAGAAAGTTTTTTTAATCCAGGAGCAGGTGTGGGGGGGAGGGGGGGAGAGATCTGGAGGAGGTGCATTTTGTTAATCAGGATGTCCAGGATGATGGTGTTGAAAGCTAAGCTGTAGTCCGCAAAGAGCATCCTCACATACTCCTTGGGTTCTCCAGGTGGCTCAGCACTCTGTGGAGCGTGGTGGCGATGGTGTCTTCTATAGACCGGTTCTTCCTGTAGGTGAACTGGTGGGGGTTGAAGGAAGGGGGAAAACAGTCCCTGATGTGCTGGGACACCAGTTGCTCAAAACACTTCATGACTACAGACGTGAGTGCTGTGGGTCTGTAGTCGTTCATGCTGTCAGTTGCGGACTTTTTGGGGATGGGGATGATGGTGGAGGCCTTGAGGCAGGAGGGGACGGAGGCATGCGTCAGGGAGAGGTTGAACATCTTGGTCAGGATCCCTGCCAGCTGGTCTGCACATGCTTTGACCACCGCTCCTGAGATGCCATCTGGACCAGCAGCTCTGCGGGGGTTCACTACTGTCTGTTGCCTCCTCACCTCGTGCACCTGTAGAGAGCGAGGGGATGAAGGGGGGGATGGGTAGAAGGGGGAGGGGAGGAGGGGGACGAGTGTGGGGGGGTGCTCAAACTGGGCCAAGAAGCTGTTAAGCTCCTCTGCCAGAGTGAGGCTGCTGTCTGATGTTGGTGGGCCCTGGCCCCTGTAGTTGATGAGGGCCTGGATGCCTCTCCACATCTGTCAGAGGATGAAGCCCTCCACTTTCTTCCTGTAGGCATTCTTAGCAAGTTTTATGCCTCAGGTTGGCTCTGGCAGAGCTGTACAGAGAGTTGTCCCTCTGTCTGAAGGCTGAGTTGCAGACTCTGATCAGAGTCTGGACTTCACTGGTCATCCAGGGTTTGTGGTTTGGAAATATCTGGATGTCTTTGGTGACTGTCACATTTTCTACACAGTATTTAAAGTAGAAAAGGACGGACTCAGTGTAGGAGTCCAGGTCCTGCCGTTCAAAGATGTTCCAATCTGTGCAGCCAAAGCAGTCTTGTAGCTGGAGGAGAGCATTTTGAGGCCAGGTTTTAATTGCTTGTTTGGTTGGGGGGGGGGGGGGCTCTTCCTGAGAGGGGTGTAGGCAGCTATTAGAAGCAGGGAGAGATGGTCTGATTGTCCAAGGTGTGGAGGGTGGCTCTGTAGACGTGCTTAATGTTGCTGTAAACATGATCCAGTGTTCTTTCCCTTCTTGTGGGACACAACATGTTGGTGGAATATGGAGAGTACAATCTTTAAAGCATGCTTTATTAAAATCCCCTGCAATAATGTGGTCTGCGTCGGGGTGATCTCTTTGTTGCCTGCTGACAATGTACTGGAGGCAGTTGAGTGCTAAGCTAACGTTAGCATCTGGAGGAATGCAGATGACTGTTACAATTACTGCTGTTAGCTCGTGGGGAAGATCAAAAGGCCTGCACAGGAAAGACATGGCCTCTAAGTCCGGTGAACAGTGGCTTTGAATTATTCTGCTGCTATTACACCAAGTCTGAAGCACATAAACATAGAGCCCTCCACCCCTTCCCTTACCAGAATCAGTGTTGCGGTCGAAACGGTGTGTAGTTCGGCCAGATAATTCCACAGCGGCATCAGGAATATGTGGATGCAGCCATGATTCGGTCACAATTGGAATGCAACAGTCCCGGACGTAGTGATTGTAGGGAATCTCTCCAATCACAGCTCTTCCATTTTTTTGGCGAGGGAGCTGGCGTTTTTGAGAAAAATTGAAGGTAACGTTGGTTTGGTGCGTAGTTTGCGCAGCTGGGCACGGAGGCCAACCCTGCAGCCTTGTTTCTGCTTTCTCTCTCATCGTCTACACCGTTTGCGGGGCCCGATAACAAACCGCGGAGCACCCAGAGGTCTGGCGATCTCCTCAGTGATGTGGTGGTGATTACTGGAGTAAGCGCTGGAGATGTTGGAGGTAAGTTGGTGACCAATGCCTAGAAGTTCCTGGTGACTGTAGGTGATTAGTCCGTTTCAGAAGGAGCACAGAAAAAGGCAGAAAAACCACAAAAACGAGCGCAGTAGTCCAGAGCATCTAGCCACAGCATGTGAATGTGCCGCCGCCACCATCTTAAATTTAGTGTGCCTAACTATTTTCCATTACTGTAAACCGCTTCATGTTACTTAAATCCCTTTTAATATAACAGATATTGCATTTAATTGGCTTAAAACCTACAACTGAATGTGCTACCCACATTGTTTAGATGTCACACAGAATGTTGGATATAAAAATGACTATTCCATCCACACTGGTGAATGAGTATAATTAATCTTTTTTTAAAGGTGGTTGATGTTTAAAGTGAAATATAGACAGTATCCCCCTCTGTGGATTGCCACCTTATTGTGGTAGAAGGGTTTGAGTGCTGTAATAATCCCAGGTGCTATGTTGTTGGGGGAAACTGGCTCCTGGTGGGCTCTCCCAAGACGAACTGGTTCTGGGTGAAAGGCCAGACCGAGAGAGGTCCAGTAGATCTGCATGAAAACAAAGTTACATCAAGTGTACCTAAAGGAGCCACATGTGTCCGCCCTTCAGTGGGCTCACCATCTGTAGGAGAGCATCATGGTGCTGTGTGACACGGGTGGTAGTCAGGGCTACTCTGCTTGGACTGCTGCCAGCGTGACCCAGACCCCGAATAAGTGGTACAACCCCAATTCCAGTGAAGTTGGGATGTTGTGTTAAACATAAATAAAAACAAAATACAATGATTTAAATATCCTTTTAACCTATATTTAATTGGATACACTAAAAAGATGATGTTCAAAATGCTAAACTTTGTTTTTTGCAAATATTCACTCATTTTGAATTTGCTGCCTGCAACAGGTTCCAAAAAAGCTGGGACAGGGCAATGTTTACCTCTGTATTAAATCATCTTTCTTTTTAGCAACACTCAATAAGTGTTTAGGAACTGAGGACACAAGTTGTTGAAGCTTTGTAGGTGGAATTCATTCCCATTCTTGCTTGATGTATGACTTAAGCTGCTCAACAGTCCGGGGTCTCCTTCAAATTTGAAGTTTTGCCAATGCTCTTGAAGCATCGAAGAACTGCATGTTCTTCCAGCTTTCTTTGGTATTTTTGTCAAATGTAGCATTACATAAAAGGAAAAAATAGTGCTCAAAGGAAAAATCCAGCCACAGGGGGCACACAAGCCAGTGTTCTCCTTGCGCCGGTCCCAAGCCTGGGTAAATGGGGAGGGTTGTGTCAGGAAGGGCATCTGGCATAAAACCTTTGCCACATCAAACATGTAGATCATGATGAATGAGACTTCCTTACCAGAATCGTCAACCATCGACCGTCACCAGTGCTGCTAACTGACCAGGTGGGGTTGAAATTGTGTTGATTGAAGAATTGGGGGGGGGGGGGGTGGAGGCAGAGAGAGAAAAGGAAAGGCAGAAGTGTGGAGGTCAAAGTCAGGACTTTAAATATAGGGACTATGACTGGCGCCTAGCGGCTGCCCCGGCCTTGGATGCGCTCTGCAGAGCGTGCCCAAATGCCAAGTCACGTTTCGTTTCCTTGTATTCATACATGTGTAATGACAATAAAGTTGAATCTCATCATCTCAATCTCTAAAGGGAGACTTATCTGATATGATGGAGAGAAGGAAGATAGATGTACTGTGTTTGCAATACCAGATGGAAGGGAAGCAAGGCTAGGAACATTGGAGGTGGATTTAAACTGTTCTACCATGGTGTAGATAGGAAAACAAATTGAGTAGGGGTAATCTTGAAGGAAGGGTATGTGAAGAGTGTTGAGGACATGAAGTGGGAGTTTTGAAGATAGAAATTGAAGGTGTGATGTTGAATGTTGTTGCAGTTTGAGTGTGAATGCCCCACAAGTTGGTTGTCAGGTAGGAGAGAGAGAAATTCTGGATTAAGTTGGATGAAGTGGTAGAGAGTGTTCCCAGAGGGGAGAGAGTGGTGATTGGAGCAGTCTTTAATGGGCTTATAGGGGAATTGAACAGAGGTGATGATGAGGTTCTGGGTAGGTCTGGACAGATGGTTGTGGATTTTGCTAAAATGATGGAAATGGCTGTGGTGAACACATATTTCAAGAAGAGAGAGGAACAAAGGGTGACTTACAATAGTGGAGGAAGGTGCACACAGCTGGACTACATCTTGTGCAGTAGGAGCAATCTGAAGAGATAGAAGACTGCAAGGGGGTGTCGGAAGACCGTAGCGAGGCAGCATCAGATGGTAATCTGTAGGTTGACTTTGGCAAGCAAGAAGGGGAAGCAAGTGAAGGCACAGCCAAAGATTAAATGGGGGAAGTTACAGAAGGGAGAAGGTCGCACAGAGTTCAGGAAGGAATTGATACAGGCTCCTGGTGGTGGGGAAGAATTACCAGAGGACTGTGAAAGTACAGCAAAAGTATTGAAAGAAATGGTTAGAAAGGTATGTGGTGTATCTTTTGAACAGAGGAAAGAAGACAAGGAGACTTGGTGGTGGAATGAGGAGGTACAGCAAAGTATTCACAGGAAGAAGCTGGCGAAGAAAAGTGGGATAATCAGTGAGATGAAGAAGGTAGACAGGAGTATTTGGAATCTAGGTGCATGGCAAAGAGGTGGCAAAGGAAAAGGCACTAGTGAGTTGTATGAGGGGCTGGACACTAAGGAAGGAGAAAAGGACTTGTATCGATTGGCTAGACAGAGAATGAGCTGTAAAGGATGTGAAGCAGGTTGGATTGATTAAGGGCAGAGATGGCAATGTACTAACAAGTGAAGAGAATGTGTTGAAGGTGGAAGGAGTGCTTTGAGGAGCTGATGAACAAAGAAAATGAGAGAGGAGGATGGATGAAAGAAAAATAGCGAGCCAGGAAGTTCAGAGGATTAGCAAGACAGTGAGGGCAGCTATGAACGGGATGAAGAGTGGAAAGGCATTTGGTCCAGATGACATACCTGTGGAGGAATGGAGATGTTTAGGAGAGATGGCAGTGGACTTTTTAACCAGATTGTTTAATACAATCTTGGAAAGTGACAGGGTGCCTGAGGAGTGGAGAAGTGTTGTGGTACCAGTTTTCAAGAACAAGGGTGATGCTCAGAGAAACTACAGAGGCATAAAGTTCATTAGCCACACTATGAAGATACGGGAAAGAGTTGTTGAAGAGAGGTGACAATCAGTGAGCAGCAATATGGTTTCATGGCAAGAAAAAGTACTGCAGATTACGGATGTTAATGATTAATTGACTTTCGATTAATTGTTGATAAAAATTTAGTCGACTAAATTAAATTATTTGTCAATTAATTGATAACTCAGCAGTCCTTTTCAATGGGAGCTTATTCTATGAAATGTAGTGGCGTCGCTGTCTGGGCAGGGGCACACGCAGTCACCCACTGCCGCATTTCAACTGAAAAAGCAGAAGACGACGCCAAGCCCCCAGAGCACATGCATACGCTGTGAAGAGCCAAAAAACTCGTCCTTCCGGGTTACGTCAGAGCGCCACAACAAGCTCTAATAGCATGCGAGCTTGAAGGTCCACCTGCTTCAAATTAACATAGCGGAGAAATGGAGCGAAGCAAAGAAAAAGACAACACAAGCACAAAAACCCATCCCCGCTACTGCTGCCCCGCGTCGCAAGAGGGAAAAGCAGACCAGACTCAAGTTCCCACTGAGGTAACAGACAACAGAGGAGCCCAGATCTACTGGGTTTGTCTGGATTGCTGGGGTACTGTGATAATGTTTAACATGCAACAGATGAAGCAGCTCACAATTTATTTTCCTGTTAAAACAGTCTACTAGTGCATCTCAGTAAATTAGAACGTGAAAGTTTTGGGGGGTTTTTTGTAACATAACTAAAAACGACAAATTTATGATATTGGTAATAGTTTTTCAAATAAATTAAAAATCATGACATCTGTAATTTACTGAGATGTATCAGCACATAGTACACACTATACAGTACAAAATTTAATAAACTACAAAAAATGCCATTGTCTGTTGTAAAAACAAATGCAAATGGTACAATAAATCATTAAGAACACTAAGAACGATCCAACAGACTCTCACGATGAATGCCCGAACAAGGATTCAGTGTACCCCCACCCTGGAGCCAGGCCTGGGGGAGGGGCTCTATGTCTAGCGCCTGGTGGCCGGGTTTCTGCCCATGGGACCCGGCCAGGCTCAGCCCGAAGGAGTTACATGGGTCCGTCCTCCAGTGGGCTCACTACCTGCAGGAGGGACCATGGGGGTCTGGTGCTATGTGGATCAGGTGGCAGTCGAAGGCAGAGACCTTGGCAGTCTGATCCCAGGCTTCCTAAACTGGCTTTTTGGACGTGGAATGTCACCTCTCTGGTGGGGAAGGAGCCTGAGCTGGTGCGTGAGGTTGAGAGATACCGGCTAGATATAGTTGGCCTCACCTCAACACACAGCTCTGGTTCTGGAACCAGTCTCCTGGAGAGGGGCTGGAGCTTGGCCTACTCTGGAGTTGCCCTGGGCGAGAGGCGACGAGCAGGGGTGGGTATTCTTGTATCCCCCCACCTTGCTGCCTTTATATTGGAATTTTCCCTGGTGGACGAAAGGGTTGGTTGCCTGCGCCTTCGGGTTGGGAAACGGGTCCTGACCACCATTTGTGCCTCTGCACCAAATGATGGTTCAGAGTACCCACCCTTTTTGGAGTCTCTGACTGTGGTGCTGGAGAGTGCTCCTCTTGGAGACTCCATTGTCCTACTGGTGGACTTAAATGCACACGTGGGCTCATGTCATCAGACCGGCGATCGTATGTCTTAGACACTCGAGTAAAGAGAGGTGCAGAGCTATCATCTGCTCACCACCTGGTGGTGAGTTGGATCCGATGGCAGGGGAGGATGCCATTCAGACCTGGTAGACCCAAACATATAGTGAGGGTGTGCCGGGAATATCTGGCTGAAGCCTCTGTCCGGGAGGTCTTCAACTCCCACCTCTGGAAGAACCTCAACCACATTCCGAGGGAGTCTGGGAGACATGGAGTCTGAATGGGCCATGTTCTCCATCTCCATTGTTGAAGCGGCTGCCCAGAGCTGTGGCCGCAAGGTCATTGGTGCATCTCATGGTGGCAACCCCCGAACCAAGTGGTGGACACCAGTGGTGACGGGGGCCATTAAGCTGAAGGAGTCCTATCGAGCTTTGTTGGCTTATGGGACTCCTGAAGCAGCTGAGGTGTACCAGCAGGCCAAGCGGAGTGCAGCTTGGGTGGTTGCTGAAGCAAAAACTTGGATGTGGGAGGAGTTCATTGAGGCCATGGAACAAGACTTTTGGTCCGCCTCAAAGAGATTCTGGCAAACTGTCCGGCGGCTCAGGCGGTGGAAGCAGCTCCCTGTCCACACTGTGTATGGTTCAGATGGGGCGCTGCTGACTTTGACTGGGGATGTCGTCGGGCGGTGAAAAGAATACTTCGAGGATCTCCTCAATCCCGCTGACACGCCTTCCACAGAGGAAGCAGGGCTTGTGGACAAGGGGGATGACTCGCTTGTCACAGGGGCTGAGGTTGCCAAGGTGGTTAAAAAGCTCCTTGGTGGCTAGGCCCTGGGGGTGGATGAGATTTGCCCTGAGTACCTCAAGGGCCCTGGATGTTGTAGGGCTGTCATGGTTGACACGCCTCTACAACATTGCATGGAGGTAGGGGACAGTGCCTTTGGCATGGCAAACCGGGGTGGTGGTTCCTCTCTTCAAGAAAGGGGACCGGAGGGTGTTCTCCAACTTTAGAGGGATCACACTCCTCAGCCTCCCTGGGAAGGTCTATGCCAAGGTACTGGAGAGGAGAGTCCGGCCATTGGTTGAACCTCAGATTAAGGAGGAGCAATGTGGTTTTCATCCTGGCCGTGGCACATCGGACCAACTCTTTACCCTATCGAGAATCCTCGAGGGTTCATGGGAGTTTGCCCAATCAGTTTACATGTGTTTTGTGGACTTGGAGAAGGCATTCAGCTGTGTCCCTCGTGGTTTTTTGTGGGGGGTGCTTTGGGAGTATGGGGTATTGGGCTTGTTGTTACAAGCTATCCGGTCTCTATACGACCATTGTGAGAGTTTGGTTTGTACTGCCAACACTCGGTCGGACTCACTCCCAGTGAGAGTTGGACTCCACCAGGGCTCCCGATCCTGTTCACAATTTTTACGGACAGTATTTCAAGGTGCAGCCAGGGAACAGAGGGTGTCATGCTTGGTGACCACAGGATTTCATTTCTGTTGTTTACAGATGATGTTGTCCTGTTGACTTCATCCAGCAATGACCTACAGGTCTTACTGGGACGGTTTGCCGCTGAGTGTGTAGCGGCTGGGATGAGAATCAGCACCAACAAGTCCATGTCCATGGTCCTTAGCCAGAAAAAGGTGGATTGTCCTCTCCGGGTTGGGGACAAGCTCCTGCCCCAAGTGGAGGAGTTTAAGTATCACGGGGTCTTATTCACGGGTGAGGGGAGAATGGAGCAAGAGATTGACAGACGGACCGGAGCAGCATCTGCAGTGATGCGGGCGTTGTACTGGTCCGTTGTGGTGAAGAGGGAGCTAAGCTCTAAGGCAAAGCTGTCGATTTACAGGTCAGTCTACGTTCCTACCCTCACCTATGGCCATGACCTTTGGGTAATGACCGAAAGAAAGAGATCGCGGATACAAACGGCTGAAATGCGCTTTTTTCGACTGCTGGACTCACCCTTAGAGATGGGGTGAGGAGCTCAGTGATCCGGAAGAGGCTCAGAGTAGAACTGCTGCTCCTCCACATTGAAAGGAGCCAGTTGAGGTGGTATGGGCATCTGATCAGAATGCCTCCTGGACACCTCCCACTTCAGGTGTTTCAGGCACGTCCCATTGGGAGGAGACCCCGGGGCAGACCCAGGACTTGCTGGAGAGACTACATCTCCCAGCTGGCCTGGGAACGGCTTTTATCCTCTCTGAAGAGCTGGAGCAGGTGGCTGGGGAGAGGGAGGTCTGGACTTCTCTGCTTGAACTGCCGCCTCCGTGACCCAGACCTCCGGAAAAGCGGTAGAAGATGGATGGATGGGCAATAAATCACTGAAGATGTTCATGTTTTATTCACTATATCAAAATACACTAACTTTTTATATGGTAAAGATAGACCGTATTGTACCAAGGGAGATTTAGATTCTCCAGAAAATAGCCGCGTATTAATTGATCACTAAGATGAATCAGTTAACAATTAATTAATTGATAACTTGCATCCCTACTGCAGATGCAGTGGTTGCTTTGGGGGTGTTGTGAGAAGTATAGAGAAGGTCAGAAGGAATTGCACTGTCTTTGGATCTAGAAAAAGCATACGGGGTGGTGCTGAAAAGTTCATAGTGGTCAAATTTGACTAAATGTGGTTATTTTTCATAGTCTCCCCTTCGGTCCACACACTTCTTCCATCGGTGTTGCAGTGCTTGGATCCCTGCAGTTAAAAAATAAACCACATTTGATCAAATTTGACCACGATGAACTTTTCAGTCCCCCCCTCCCCGGTATATCTGAGGGAAAAGAGAGGTGAGAGGCTCTGTGATGAAGTTTGTGCAAGTCATTAATGTCCTTTCATGGAGCGAGTCCTTTACATACTAGCTTATTATGGCACAAAGAACTATTATTTCCTTTTGACTTTATAATAAAGAGTTTATTTAGTACCCATATACATCAGGGGCTATTCAATGACAGTACTCAAAGGGGAAAGTTTTCACAGGACAAGATTACATTAGTCAGTGGTTCTGATTGTCTTGTTTGGTTATTTTTCAGTTAACTGCCTAGCCTTAACATGTGACTTTTTTTTTTAATGTAATTAAAACAACATTAAACGCATTAAAGCAGATTTGCTGATACCTACAGAAACCTTGTGTTTTCCAGTCAGATGATGTTGAGGGGAAGATCCGTGAAATAATTCCTGCTGGGTTTACCTGCAACACTGATGACTTCATCTCACTGCTGGAGAAGGAGGCCAATTTCAAGCCCTTCGGCACTCTGCTCCACAGTTACCTGCTCCACAGTGAAGTGTCAGGAGAGCTCACGTACCAGATTTATAAGGTACAAAACCACAAAGACATTCACATTTTAACTTCAGTCTTTGTTAGAGTTTTAGCCAATATTTGTGGTCGGTCTCACATTACTGTGGCAAGAATGAGTTGTTTTTGTTGGTTTTGCCCCCAGGCTGATATTACCTGCCCGGCATTCCTAGACTACCACAAGCGCCTGCAGACCTTCATCATGTGGTACATAGAAACTGCCAGTTTCATCGACACGGACGACGATCGTTGGGACTTCTTTCTTCTGTGAGTGCCGTCCTTAATTGACACAAACCCCCCCAGCCCTACCCTACAGCCTTTATTGTGTCATTGAAAAACAAAGCCCCCCTTTGAGGCGCTTGTGACCAATTACCATGCCAGTTTGATTATATTTCCCCCCGTAGGAGAATTGTTGATCAGGCAAGAGCTTCTTTTGTGCCGAAAGCCCTTTTCAGATTTTTTAGGGGCAAGAGCTGAATTGAATACTGTTGTCTTTTGAAACACTGAACAATGTCTTAACAGTAAAAAGAGCCTCTGCCAGTGTTTTCTTTACCCTGGCAACTATTACTAGTGACAATGGGGAAAATGGACTGAAGTGATTTGGAGGAGCTCAGTCCGTCCTCCAACCTCTTCTCTTCCTCTAAGTTGCAGTACTCCAATTAAGTGCATAATGTATTCAGTTTGTAGCAGGTGTACCAATCGGGGCCTGGCTGCTCTAACACGCTGATTTCGGGGGGTTAGGGGTGGGCACGAGAACAGAGGGGCTAAAATGGACACTGCATGGGAGTGTGCCTGTAATTGACCTGTTTGCCTTTGTGTTTTATCTGTAGATTTGAAAAGTACAATAAAGATGGGGAGACTCTCTACGCGACTGTTGGCTACATGACAGTTTATAATTACTACGTATACCCAGACAAAACCCGACCACGTGTAAGGTAATTGCTGGGGCAGCACGTGCCTTCCCATTCTTTTGTATGAAAAAGGAGTGGAAAATTATACATTTCTTTATCCTCTTCCCAAAAAGCCCAAATTACCGGCTTATATAGCCAACCATTCAACCAGACTTTGTTCCAGCACCAAACCAGGGTGATTTGTATCTGAAAACAACTTTATAGATAAGCTTTTGATGTGATTTGATTTTTTTTTTTCCCCCTGCATTGATGGATCAGCACAGCAAACTGTTATTTCCTACTTTCAATCAACGAGTTTCTGTTCCTACTCAAGGAAACAAATCCTCAAATATATTCTGTGACTAATTTTGAACAAACCTGTTTGCTTGTCTCCCTCTGTTTGTCTGACCTTTAACTAAACAGCCAAATGCTTATCATGCCTCCGTTTCAAGGAGAGGGTCACGGAGCTCAGCTTCTGGAGACAGTCCACAGATTTTATTGCAGCCTGCCTAAAGTGCAAGACATCACAGGTTAGCATCTTCTTTTTAAAAAAAAAAGGCAATTACTGTGCTGAAGAAGGTGGGATAAACATTTAATTTAAGATCCAGGCATCACCCACGAACAGTTTAAACGATTTTTCTCTGCAGTTGGTGGATCCAGACGGTGAGTTAATTTGGAGGGCTGGCTTGTATACCAGAATGTGCTCTATTGAAACTAGTTGGATCGAAATGGATGCTTTGCATGGAGACAGAGGATGAATACTAAAGAGGCATCCCAGCTTCTTTTCAGAGTGAAAACCTTTTCAAGAAAGACCTTAAGAGTTTAGCAGTGAATAGACAGAAGGTTCCTGCTAAGAGTTTGTCTGAGCTTGAAATATTTTTTTTCTTCATGTTTCTTCTTGGTGGTGTGAAATGTTTTAAAAATGCAGCATGTGGGTTGAAAGAACAGTGTTTTTATCAGTTGTATTGTGTTCTATAAGGGCCAACACTCGCAGCTCATTTTGGTGTTATTGTGGGTTCTGTTTACAGCTGAAGACCCTTCTGAGAATTACGTGAAGCTGAGAGACTACGTACTGGCAAAGCTTTGTCAAGGGCTGCCATCCTTCGCTGCAGACAAGCTGCACCTCGGTTTCTCAGATGAAATGATCAAAGAGGCACAAGAAAAGCAGAAAATCAACAAGGTGCTGTATGAGAATCTGTATTGGAAACAAGCGAAGTGAGAGTGAGAAACAATGAAATAACAAACCATCCCTTAAGAGATGGTTTCTTAAGTGTGGTTTCTTAACCATCTCTTAAGAGCCTTAAGAGATGGTTTTTCAACAGAGATGGAAAGTCAGCATACATTTAAGCCTTAAATGTATGCTGACTTTCATTGTAAAATGATTATAAATATCAAGGTTATAGCTTTGTTTTTACAAGAGCAACAGACATTTGTTGTGTCAGTGGCTCTTTTTTTCCTCGGTGTGTATTTCAATTTGATGTAACTTGAGTACAGTATAAAAGTTAACGATCCCTTGATTTTGCAATATGTCCACATTGTTCAGCAGCTGCTCTTTTTCACTGGTTCATACATATACTGTGATTTATTATTGCATATAATATTTATAAAATACAGGTCCTATGTTTTATCAGGTTAAGGTTGACTGTAAACATCGGGCCTTTTACTCAACATGATTATTTTTATTTTATTTATTTATTTATCGCCTTTAATTTTCACTGGTTCATGCATATAGTTTATTATCTGTGGTATTTATCAAATACAACCTCTACTGTTTATCAAGTTAAGGTTCAATTCAGTTTTATTTATAGCGCCAAGTCATACCACCAGTCGTCTCGTAGCATTTTCAGCTGTAGGGCAAAGATCCCACAATTGCAGAAAGACGCTGTGAGCAACCAGTGTCAAGGGAGAGGGAAAAACCCTTTTAATAGGAAGAACCCTCCAGAAGAACCAGGCTCAGGAAGGGGCAGTCATCTGCTGCAGTTGACTGAGGTGATAGAGAAGAAGAAAAGAACAGATATGTAAAGACCCTAAACATTTTATTCAATAAGATTCTTTGCTTTAATTTTGTAAAACTATAAGGTTCAACTGTTAACACTTGCTAAGTTCGCTAACCTATCATTGTGAACTACTTTTCAGTTTGCCATTTTATACAAATAAATAGTATTGCATAATTTGTAAGTTCTTTTGTATACTACCTATTGGGGAGATATTGGGGAGATAGTTCATCGTTTATTCTGTGGCTAAAAAAGGGCTGGACTGAACTGAATGTGCAACATCCCCTTTCCAACTGTCTACACCCACAACTAAAAAATTTTGGACAGGAACCCTGCAAAAAAATGTACTTTTTAAAAGAAATGCTTCACTCTTGTTGAAACAAATGAGAAGGCTGATATGGGGTGATCTAGATAGGCAATATAAATTTGGCCAGAGGTGGGGATTTTGATATGTAATGCATTGTCTGTGATAGTTTTGAAAAATGGTGTTGAGATGACAGTGGACATGAGGAAAGGGAGGAGGAGACCCCATCGGCCGCTGTTCATCAGGAAACTTGAGGTGGAGAGGGTGAGCAGCTTTAAATACCTGGGCCTGTACATCAGCGAGGACCTTAAGTGGACACACAGCACCACAGAGCTGGTTAAGAGAGCTCAACAGTGACTGTACTTTCTGAGGAGGCTGAAGAAGTTTGGCATGTCCTCCAGTATCCTCAACAATTTCTACAGCTGCATCATCGAGAGCATCCTGACCAACTGAATCACTGCGTGGTACGGCAGCACCACTGCCCTGGACTGCAAACGCCTGCAGAGAGTGGTGAAGACAGCGGAGAAGATCATCAGGACTCCACTCCCCTCTCTGCAGAGCATCTATCACCGCAGAGTCCAAAGGAGAGCTGACACCATTCTGCGGACCCCACCCACCCCCAGCACAAACTGTTCACACTTCTGCCCTCTAGCCGGAGGTACAGAAGTGTGAAATGCAGGACAACCAGGCTGAAGAACTCCTTTCCCACTGCCATCAGACTAATGAACAGATAACAACTCCCAAAACTCCATAACACAGCTTTGCATATAGGAACTCGCACACCGGCTGCTAAATTTGCACACTGCTCACCTGTACAGTAGATACAGTATCACCCGTCTGATGTCCATATCATCTCTGCTGCTACTTATCAGGCACAGTCTACTGGTACTACCGTTACAGAAATTAGCACCAGGTACTAATTTGTAATTATACACTGCTCGTTGCACAATGCTCATTTGTACACTGTACATAGTGTTATTAGCACTCATTAGTTTTAGTATTTATTATCAAGGTGTGCTAAGGAGTCCTAACTGTGTGTTTGTGTGTGTGTTATTAGCATCCATTAGTATTAGGATTGAGTTACTGTGTTAGTGTGTCATGACCTTAATAGAATTGTTGTTTCTGTACCTATTACCTTGGAACTTGTTCTGAAAGCAAAGTAAGAATTTCATTGCTCAAGAAATGTAGCATTTCTTAACTGTGCACATGATAATAAAGCCTTTGAATCTTGAATTTTATATCTATGATTACAATTTTGAGTTGCTACAGCAGTCTTTCTTACTTAAACAAGTTAAAGCTCCTCAGAATTTGTATGTAGGTATATTAATGTTACAATTACATGAGGCTAAAGTCCTGCTAATATTAACTACTGAACATCTATAGCAGTGCATTTTGTGTTGTCTGAGTTGCTTGGTTCATATGGAAACCCATTTGAGTATTTATTCCATCTTAGCATTATCTACATTTCACTACACGTATCCCTGTCCTGCCAAAATATAAATAAAATAAAATTGTTTTAGAGGCTACCCTCTCTGTTAAAGGCTTTACTTTTTTTTTTTTAACTTTATTTTGACAGGAAGGGGCATTGAGATGGGAGTACATTGCCCACTCAGAAGCAGCTGTATTGAAATTTGTATACCAAATCATCCATCACAAAATATACTGTTTTCATATATGCTTGAAGTTATACCCCAGTATGAATTTTAAGCCTTGCTACCCAGTCGTGGTCAGATTTTTAATGTCCTGAATTTTTTTTAACTTACTAATGCAATTATGCTTAGTGTGGCACTTTTGTAAGTACCTAAAGTGGTTTACTTTAGAAGTGATTTAAATGAAAATCAGTTGGTCTTGTTTTTTGTTTTTTTTCTGCAGAAGCATGCAAGACGAGTTTATGAAATCCTACGACTCAGAGCAACGGACATGAGTGACAGAGAAAAGGCGAGGGCGTACCGCTTAGAGGTGAAGAAGAGGCTATTTGGGCCCTACAGGGTGAGCCTTTGATTGTCACAGCTTCAGGACTCGTGTGCTTTACATGTCAGTGTGGAGTGGGTCACAAAAGTGCTCAAAGAGTGACATGCTAAATATTCAAATAAATCTGAATGTCAACTTGTCTCTCTTGCTGTCAAACAGGAATCCACTGTGCAGTCTTCCACCTTTTGTTAGCATCACATTGTAGCAATTCAGTGTAGGAAGAAGAATGGCCCATGAACGGCTTACACACGATCGGCTTACAGCCCCTGTATTGTCACTGTTTATTATGTTACCTTTTAAAACAGCAGAAAAATTGATCTTCAGCCCTCTGAAAATTGATAGATTACTAGTGCTGCATTGTTACAGCCACAATAGGGCGCACCAGGCGTCTGTGGTTTTGCTGCTGCTGGAGCTTTTTTCTATTCAGGCACATGTCATTAGGCAGGATTTGCATTTCTTTGGGAGGAAATAATTTTCATGAAAGTGTGTTTAAAACACTTTGTCAGAAAGCTGCTACTATTCAGAACTCCCTGCTTTTTGGAAAAGCGGTGCGGTTTCGTCAAATGGTTTCTTGTTTTTTGTATAACTCGGGACAATTTTCTTTAGGTTTCATAGATTCAGTGTGTGACTTGAGTCTGGTGAGCTGAGTGTTGTGTGTGTTATTCTGTGCCCTAGACTTGTCAGTGGGAAATGCTTATTAGATGTGCACCAGAATAACTCCCAACATCCTGTTTGCTTGTGACATTTCATGTTTAAGGTTGCTTACCAAGACTTTACATACCATCCATTAGAGAACTTTCTGTCAGCGGGGTAACCGCACGTCTCAAAAACAGGCCGAATTTGACATGGAAAAGACCTATGTGGTGAGGTGGGAAGAAAGAATTCCTTGGGAGAGTGGCAGTGAAAGATCTGGTGGCCAGATGCAGAGCCAGATTTTCCTTCCCCGAGGAGATTTAGCGTGTAGTTAGCAGTTGGCTGCTCTGTGAACGTGAGAGGGGATTATGCATTTCTGCTCTTACTCTTAAATCCCCAGGGACCATGTCTACGTCAATGTGCATGCAAGTTTTCCACACAACAGATTAGGGCTTCATGGTGTGATGAAAATATGTGGTATTGTTCAACATTGTGGTGACAGTGACTTGTAAAAAATAATATTTCAGCTTACTAGTTGGTACACTTCCTAACTCTTTCTATTTTAAGTTGAATATTTAAGAGTAAAGTACTTGCCTATTATAATGACATTCCAGTCATACGCATAACTCATTTGTTTTACCTCCTCTTTAAGGATCAGAGATGTTCTGTGGCTCACTGCAGTTTTTTTTTTTTAATTACAAAAGCCTCATGTCCATTACAGGAACTGTGGGTAAAACTTAAGTGACAGGAACGTTGCTAAGCGTCATTCCCATATCTGTTCCCTCTCGACTTTTGTTTCCATTGTGGTGGTAGATCCCGTAGGTCCAGAGGTTTTCATTGTAATCATTTCAACCGCGACACAGTGCACTGAAGCAAATAAGCTCAACTGTTTAAAACATGTTGAAATCATACAGAAAGGATTTTGCACACGAGTGCTTCAGAAGAACTTGCTGCAGTAGTTGTTTAAGGATTGCAGAGAGGAGCACATCAATTGTATGGGCTCACAATGTGAGCAGCACCAGTGGGGACTCCATCCCAAACCCCCCACCCAGTAATCTTCAGGGCTCCACTGAAGTACCTACTAGACAGTCCCTCCAGGATTTCTTGATGTTGTGATCGTGTCAATTTACGTGAAATCAGCCAATCAGTCCAACTATTGTGCAACCTTGCAACTTTGTCCAATCACTGCAACTTTCCCGCTATTTTGGCCAATCCTCGTCAACCGCTAGTTTCACAAATCAAATTTGTCTCTAACTGGCGCTCAAGCGCTTAGTCTAACCAGTCAAATGCATTGCTGCACTGCGTTCACTTCCGTATTTACAGTGAATATTAACGGAACACATCAAAAAAAGAGTGTGTGATTTTTAAAAAAAAACAAAAACACTCACCCATAAGGTTTCCAACACCGTCCCTTCCTCCATCTCCCCCAGCCTACCGGTGGACGTCTCACCATGTCTCCATCCTGACCGCGTGTATGAAGCGCTAGGTTTGTGTTGAAAAACGTTCACCTGCCCCAAAAGCACCCCGTTGCGGGAGCGCGCGTGAGGACAGATGCCATAAAACCACAAACAAAGTGAGCAAATCTAACACTACAGCCAGTGTTTGAACATTTATACATCTTTAGAGGTAAAATCATTACTACATCTTGTCAATGAGTTTTAAAACTGTGAATCTCCGCTCTGGACACACACCTAACCCCACCCCACCCTGCTGTAAATGAAAGATGTGTGTCTGAAGAGACAAGTGTGTGTGTCAAGACATATGGCAGGCAGACAGGTAGGAGTTAGGCATGGAAAGCGAGAGAATATTGTCTGTAATTTTTTTTATTTTTTATTTTTTTCAAAAAAACAGACTCGAATAGACAATACAGAGCAACAGAATATTTTTAAAATTTTTTCCTCTCCACTTGGTACCGAGTGGTTGGAGACCGTAGGGAGTTTTCAAATGAAGGTGCTTCCAATAATTTCCAAAGCTCTTCTCTTTAACATGCATTCAATACAATTTAGCTGTTGTAATGGATATGGTTTTAAAGTCTGTATTTGCTGTTGCACAAAAGAGTTTTTCTGTATAGCAGAAGTTTCTGCTTAATTTACAAATCACTATAATAGGAAATTTTTGACAATCCTGTGCTTTTCTTGTATTGTTATATAGAATATCACTGCAGTAAACTGGAAAAAAGCATCTGCTTTAAAATTTGTAATTCTTCCCACAGCTTTTAGTGCAAAAAACACTCCAAAACAATGCAACTTTTATCGCAACTTTTTAAAAAAGTTCCCATGAATTCAGGGTTTTGGGGCCACAACAATCATAAAAACATCCCGCAAAGTCCTGGAGGGACTGACTAGAGATGGGCCAGTCCAATCTTTAGTGTCGGTATCGAGTTCAATCCAGGCAAAATGACTTGGGGGGGGGGGGGGTAAACTTTTGGAGCGCCACAGCGCTAATCACCGGCACACCTGTCTAACCAGCCAATGAGAATTGAGCTAAAAACACACTGTGATCAGTATTTGAAAACAAAAGCTTGGACGGATCTGTTTCCTTGATGCAGTTTTGTGTCATACCAAAGATCATAAAAAGGTGCTTTCCACATTCTAGCTTGGTGCTCAGCATAAATGGAATTGGGGAAGGAAAGTTGTTTACCCAGCCGCAGGGGGAGCACCAGTGTACCCTCTGTGACAGTCCCAAGCCCAGATTTATGGGGAGGGTTGTATCAGGAAAGGGCATCTGGCGTAAGAATCCTTGCCAATTTACATGCAGATCATCACGATATCGGGTGATACGGTGTGGTGACCCTGAAAAGAGAGTAGCCGATACTCGCATACCAATTAATTTCCTGTCCATGTTAATAGATGAGCTCTTTCATGAAAATTAATTCATATTACGCTTTTAGCAAAGATTCACTTTTGGTTAAAAAAAAAAAATCCATAACTTAAATAATCCTACTAACACATTAGCTCCCTGGTGTGAACGTAGTTCCTCCACATTTAATAGATTATTTCATATTTATGAAACATGATGTCTGAAAGTACTGTATGCATTTTAATCACCCTGATTTAACCTGTTTTTTGCTGTTTTCATTGTGCAGAAGAATCAGAGGGAGCTGGCGAAAATGAGGAAGTGCCTAAGGCCGGAGGAGCTGGTGTCTCACATGTGTCAGACGAACACTCAGACGCAGCACGAGGAGCTGGAAAAGAGTTATCAGGATCTTGTGGACGACTACAGAAGAGTCATTGATAGGCTGGCACAGGCCTGATTTGTCTGAGGAACTGTTGGTCTGGAGCCATCCCGCTCACCATACATGGTCCTGTACAGAGCCCCCATCACCATAGACTTTTGCTGCAGCCAAGAAGATACTGTCTTGATGTGGCAACATCAGTGTTTAAATTGAAGAGTGTCAGATGTATAGTAGGTAATCATAGGCCTGTCATTTTTACAGTAATGGAGATGAGTAGTGCAGCTGGAGGGTGCAATTTCCTGTTTGTCCTATGTGCTAAATCGCATTGTTTCAGGTTAAATAACGTTTATTGTTTCAGAAGTGATCAGAGGTACACTATCCTGAGGAGAAACTGCACTCCTTCTCCATTGAAGACATTTTTTTAAACTCTTGTCAAAAGCTTTTGGTGTGTTTTGAAGCACTTATTACTGAAATTTAGAAAATGTTTTTTTAATAATGATATGATTCTTATTCTTAAAGGAAATAAACTTGAGGATCTGTTTTGCTTTTAACATTCTGATATCCAAAGTTTTCTAAAAGTGCAAGCTTGTTCAATAAAGTAGTTGTTTTCCATGTCTATAAAAGCCAGTAGTGTCAATATGAACAAATTCCAACAGCTCTTTATGAGGTCTATATGGTTTATCAAAAGACAATCATGCTTTTGTCAAAATCAAAACCAAGATTGATCAGTTATGTATTACTAGGTGTAGGTGGCAGTAAAAGGCAGTTAATTGTATAAATGCTATGTGAGAAGTCTGTACTCCAGTTCTGTGAAGGAAATACTTGTCTTTATATATTTATTTTCATGTTCGTATCTAAGGGTGCTTTTACACCCAACCCATTTGGTCTGGACCTTTGGACTTTTTATTTTGATCAAATTTTCTGGTGTGAAACTTCTCTCAAGCTATGGTCTGGACCCAAGACCTGAAATTTGGTCCAGCAAAAATACATTGTCTTGGTCTGAATCACACTGAACCTCAGTCCAGTTCATTTAGTGTGTAAGCAATTTTCATAAAGTTGAGAGTTTTGGGCCAAACCCAGGAAGTGATGGCAGCCAAAAAGAGCGAAAATGAGCCCTGGTAGCACTTGTGGCGAAGAAGAGACCCAGTTTTTAATTAAAAGTATAGCCTGTTAGTGGTAAATAAAAGAAAAATGCAGAAACTTACCAGATATTTTTGGAGTGGATGTGACAGTTAATGAAAGCAATGGACAAACATTGTCACCTGAAATTAAGATCATCTTGGCTGATGGGAAGGAGAAACTTTCTTTTTAATTAAGCCCTGGATAATATTCTAACACTCTTTAAACTAGTTCATCTCTTAATTTAGTGGGGTCTTCCCCAGTTTCAACTTAATGTACAGTAACCATTGTGCCCAGAGCTGCTGAAAAACGCCTCCATGGATGAGTAGTATGTTTGCGAACTACCATGGTCAGTGCCAGCTGCACAAACATAATTTAAGACAAAAGCTATTAGTTGACTTCAACAAGCCAATTTTCGTCTTTCAATCAAGATTTATAAAATAATTATTAGTCCCACAATGGGGAAATTACAGCAGCATAAGGATAGCGGCACTCAGAGCAATAGTTAATAACTGGTTAGCCAAAAGCAGTAAATGAATATACATATGTACACAGACATATACACAGTGCAGGAGCATTGCAGCTAGATGGTAAAACAGCATTATGGTTAAGTTACCCGGCAGAATATGAATATGTACCCAGACAGTATATTTTGTATTTGAATCAACAGTGTTGTTGCCACCCTCAGTAATGATTGATATTGTCCTAGTTGTATAGTGGAGAGGATGAGTTATTGTGCAAGGTTGCTTCATTTAGTACATTCAATACAACCTCTATAAACAGCCCTGATTAGGTCATAAAGTCTTGACAGCCGTAGGTAGGAAGGACCTGCGGAACCTCTCCATTGTGCACCTAGGATGGCACAGGCTACCGCTAAATGAGCTCCTCAGTGTGTTCAGCATGTCCTGCATGGGGTGAGACTCGGACTCCAGCAGAGATGATTGCTTTACCACCATCCTCCTCTCTCCTTCACTGGGTCGAGGCGTTGCCCCAGAACAGAGCTAGCTTTTTTGATCAGTCTGTTAAGTCTCTTCCTGTTGGCTGCTGTGATGCCGTTGCCCCAGCAGACCACTCCAAAAGTGATGGCTGATGCCACCGCCAAGTCGTAGAAGGTCTTCAGGAGCACCTCTTGTACACCAAAAGACCTGAGCCTCCTCAGCAGGAACAGCCTGCGCTGCCCCTTCTTGTAGAGCGTGTTAGTGGTGTGTGACCAGTCCAATTTATTGTTCAGGTGAACATCAAGGTACTTGGAAGATGTCACCATCTGTGTCTGTTCCCTGGATGTTTACTGGTGCTGTGTGGGGTTGTCCTCACCTGTGGCAGTCCACCACCAGTTCCTTAGGTTTCCTCGCATTGATCTGGAGGCAGTTCTGTTGGCACCAGTCCACGAAGTCCTGGATAAGTCCTCTGTACTCCACATAATCTCCCATCAGAGATGAGACAGACGATCACAGAGTCGTCAGAGAACTTCTGTAGATGGCAGTGTGGTGTTTTGTGTGGAAAGTCAGCAGTGTAGAGGGTGAACAGGAAGGGAGCCAGAACTGTTCCCTGAGGGGCCCCCTTACTGCAGATGATGGTATCAGACACACAGTCCTGGGTTCTCACAAACTGATCGGTTTGTGAGGTAGGTCCAGGAGCCACAATAAGTGCTGGTCCACTCCTGCGCACAGTGGCTTGTCCCTCAGGATCACTGGTTGGACGGTGTTGAAAGCACTGGAAAAATCAAAGAACATTATCCTCAGTGCTCCCAGGCTTCTCAGGGTGGAACAGAACGGTGTAGGAGGACAATCACTGCATCCTCCACCCCGATGCTATGCTGGTATGAAACTGAAGTGGATCCAACGCTGGTCCCACTAAGGCACGGAGGTAGGCGAGGAGCAGTCTCTCCACGGTCTTCATTAGGTGTGATGTGAGGGCCACTGGTCTGTAGCTGTTCAGGTCCTTGGGGTGAGGGGTCTTCGGTATGGGTACCCCACAGGATGTTTTCCACAGCTGTGGCAACCTCCCCAGCTTCAGACTTGGGCTGAAGATGTGCTCCATGATCCCACACAGCTGGTCTGCGCAGGATTTGAGGAGCCTCAAGCTGATGCCTTCCAGACCCCCATTTAATTCATTTCAGTTCAACTTTATTTATATAGCACCATTTCACAATACCAGTCATCTCATAGCACTTTCAACTGTAGGGGAAACCCCCACAACTGCAGAAAGACCCCAGCAATCAGGCGATCCCCTGTGAGCAAGGGCTTGGCAACGGTGGAAAGGAAAAAACTCCCTTTTAACAGGAAGAAACCTCCAGCAGAACCAGGCTCAGGGAGGGGCAGTCATCTGCTGCGACTGCTGGGGGGTGAGGGGATAGAGAAGATGAAAAGAGCAGATATGTAGAGAGCAAACAGTACGATGGGGACTCAATCTATGGGAGAGAACAAACAGATGTTAATGACCAGCAAAAATATTTCATTGAGTGAAGAAAGGAGTGAAGCCCAGTGCATTGTTGGAGGTCCCCCGGCTGTCTAAACCTATTAGCAGCATAACTAAGGCTCAGGGGCACATGATCCCTCCCTAATTATAGGCTATATCAAAAAGGAAGGTTTTAACCCTATTCTTAAAAACAGAGATCGAGTCTGACTCCCGAATCCAGATTGGCAGCTGGTTCCACAGGAGAGGAGCTTGACAACTGAAGGCTCTGCCTCCCATTGTACTTTTGGAGATTCTAGGTATTACAAGTAATCCTGCATTTTGGGAGCATAGTGCTCTGTTAGGATAATGGGGTAGCATCAGATCTTTTAAATAAAAAGCGGCCTGATTATTTAGAGCTTTGTAAGTGAGAAGAATGATTTTAAACTTAATTCTAAACTATATGGGAAGCCAGTGAAGGGAGGCCAGAACCGGAGAGATATGATCTCTCTTTCCAGTACCTGTTAAAACTCTTGCTGCAGCATTTTGGATCAACTGAAGACTTTTTAAAGATATTTTCACTAGATGATGAATGCCACTCAACTCCAGGCACATTTAAGGGAGGTGAGAGGCACCCAAGTGTCACGTCAGACCATTTGAAACCGTTTACATCTGCATGCTAGAAGACCTGCAAGGGTACCTGACACACCAGCAGGCACAGGTGTCATCTTGCATGGGCCAGGGAGCATTTACGCTGGACAAGGGACCAGTGGGCCTCAGTGCTGTTCTCTGATGAAAGTCGATTCACGTTGAGCAGAAATGATGGTGGCCAACGATGTTTGAGACGTCAAGGAGAACACTATGCATCAGCCACTGTTGTCACCAGACAAGCCTTTGGTGGTGGTGGTGTTACAGTTTGGGCATGTGTGTCTAGTCAATACACAACTGCCCTACACCCTGTGGATGGTACAGTGACAAGCCGATAACTACATGAATAACATCATTAATCCAGTCATTGTGCCCCTGCATGATCAACACAGGCCTAATTTCACCTTCATGGACGTCAATGCTCTAGGTCATCAAGGTTGCATCATTAGGGAACAGCTGCTGGAGGCTGGGGTACCTCAAATGGAGTGGCCTGCACTTTTTTCCAGACATGAATCCCATAGAAAACCTGTGGGATCAGCTGAGTCACCGTGTAGAGGCTCATAACCCTGCACCCCACAACCTCAATGACTTGAGGGCCACCCTTCAAGAAGAGTGGAATGCCATGCCTCAGCAGACAATAAGTCGACTTGTGAACAGCATGAGATGTCGCTGTCAGGCTGTAAGAGATGCTCAAGGGTACATGACAAGTTATTGAGACATTGACATTTTTTGTTGTGGTATACCCACCACTGTTGTTGGCTTTTGTTTCAATTCAATTAAATTCAATTCAGCTTTATTTGTATAGCACCATTTCACAACATCAGTCATCTTATAGCACTTTCAAATGTAGGGGAAACCCCCACAGTTGCAGAAAGACCCCAGCAATCAGGTGATCCCCTGTGAGCAAGTGCTTGGCGACGGTGGAGAGGAAAAACTAACTTTTAACAGGAAGAAACCTCTAGCAGAACCAGGCTCAGGGAGGGGCAGTCATCTGCTGCAACTGGCTGGGGGGGGGGGGTGAGGGGATAGAGAAGATGAGAAGGATAGACATGTAGAGAGCAAACATTAAATGGGAGAAGCCCAGTACATTATTGGATGTCCCCCGGCTGTCTAAATCTATTAGCAGCATAACTAAGGGAGGGTTTAGAGACACATGATCCCGCCTAATTGTAAGCTATATCGAAAAGGAAGGTTTTTACCTTATTCTTAAAAATAGAGATTGAGTCTGACTCCCGAATCCAGATTGGTAACTGGTTCCACAGGAAAGGAGCTTGATAACTGAAGGCTCTGCCTCCCATTGTACTTTTGGAGATTCTAGGTATTACAAGTAATCCAGCATTTTGGGAGCATAATGCTCTATTAGGATGATAGAGTAGTATCAGATCTTTTAAATAAAATGAGGCCTGATTATTTAGAGCTTTGTAAGTGAGAAGACGGATTTTAAACTTAATTCTGAGCTGCGGCCGCAAGGTGGTTGGTACATCTCGTGGTGGCAACCCCCAAACCAAGTGGTGGACACCAGTGGTGAGGGGGGCCATTAAGCTGAAGAAGGAGTCCTATCAAGCTTGGTTGGCTTGTGGGACTCCCGAAGCAGCTGAGGTGTACCGGCAGGCCAAGCGGAGTGCAGCTCGGGTGGTTGCTGAAGCAAAATCCCGGGTATGGGAGGAGTTCAGTGAGGCCATGGAACAAGATTTTCAGTCAGCCTCGAAGAGATTCTGGCAAACTGTCCGGTGGCTCAGGAGGGGAAAGCAGCTCCCTGTCCACACTGTGTATGGTGCGGATGGGGTGCTGTTGACTTCGACTGGGGATATCGTCGGGAGGTGGAAGGAATACTTTGAGGATCTCCTCAATCCCACTGATTTTGTGGACGGGGTTTGTGGATGAGGGGGATGACTCGCCTATCACAGGGGCTGAGATCGCCAAGGTGGTTAAAAATCTCCTTGGTGGCCGGGCCCTGGGGGTGGACGAGATTCGCCCAGAGTACCTCAAGGCCCTGGATGTTGTTGGGCTGTCATGGTTGACACGCCTCTCTGCAACATTGTGTGGAGGTCGGGGGCAGTGCCTTTGGCATGGCAAACCGGGGTGGTGGTTCCTCTCTTCAAAAAAGGGGACCGAAGGGTGTGCTCCAACTTTAGAGGGATCACACTCCTCAGCCTCCCTGGGAAGGCCTATGCCAAGGTACTGGAAAGGAGAGTCCGGCCGTTGGTCGAACCTCGGATTCAGGAGGAGCAATGTGGTTTTCATCCTGGCCATGGCACATCGGACCAACTCTTTACCCTCTCGAGAATTCTTGAGGGTTCGTGGGAGTTTGCCCAACCAGTTTACATGTGTTTTGTGGACTTGGAGAAAGCATTTGACCGCGTCCCTCGTGGTTTTTTGTGGGGGGTGCTTCGGGAGTATGGGGTATCAGGCTTGTTGTTATGAGCTATTCGGTCTCTGTATGACCGTTGTGAGAGTTTGGTTCGTATTGCCAACACTCGGTCGGGCTCATTCCCACTGAGAGTTGGACTCCGCCAGGGCTCCCAATCC
Source organism: Pholidichthys leucotaenia (assembly GCA_020510985.1). Taxonomy (NCBI): domain Eukaryota; kingdom Metazoa; phylum Chordata; class Actinopteri; order Cichliformes; family Pholidichthyidae; genus Pholidichthys; species Pholidichthys leucotaenia. The sequence goes on from CM035843.1 coordinate 53,439,999, forward strand.
TGTTCACAATTTTTACGGACAGTATTTCAAGGTGCAGCCAGGGAACAGAGGGTGTCATGCTTGGTGACCACAGGATTTCATTTCTGTTGTTTACAGATGATGTTGTCCTGTTGACTTCATCCAGCAATGACCTACAGGTCTTACTGGGACGGTTTGCAGCTGAGTGTGAAGCGGCTGGGATGAGAATCAGCACCTCCAAGTCCGAGTCCATGGTCCTCAGCCGGAAAAAGGTGGATTGTCATCTCTGGGTTGGGGACAGGCTTCTGCCCCAAGTGGAGGTGTTTAAGTATCTTGGGGTCTTATTCACGAGTGAGGGGAAAATGGAGTGAGAGATTGACAGACGGATCGGAGCAGCATCTGCAGTGATGCAGACGTTGTACCGGTCTGTTGTGGTGAAGCGGGAGCTTAGTTCTAAGGCAAAGCTGTCAATTTACCAGTCAATCTACGTTCCTACTCTCACCTATGGTCACGAGCTTTGGGTAATGACCGAAAGAACAAGATCGCGGATACAAGCGGCTGAAATGAGCTTTCTCCGTAGGATTGCTGGACTCACCCTCAGAGACAAGGTGAGGAGCTCAGTCATCCGGGAGAGGCTCAGAGTAGAACCGCTGCTCCTCCACATTGAAAGGAGTCAGTTGAGGTGGTATGGGCATCTGGTTAGGATACCTCCTGGACACCTCCCACTTGAGGTGTTTCGGGCACGTCCCACTGGGAGGAGACCCTGGGGCAGACCCAGGACTCGGTGGAGAGACTTTGTCTCCCAGCTGGTCTGGGAACGCCTTGGTATCCTCTCTGAAGAGCTGGAGCAGGTGGCTGGGGAGAGGGAAGTCTGAGCTTCTCTGCTTGAACTGCTGCCTCCGCGACCCGGACCTCCGGAAAAGCGGTAGAAGATGGATGGATGGATGGATTCTGAACTCTATGGGAAGCCAATGAAGGGAGACCAAAACCGGAGAGATATGATCTCTCTTTCTAGTACCTGTTAAAACTCTTGCAGCAGCATTTTGGATCAACTGAAGACTTTTTTAAAGATATTTTAGGACAACCTGATAATAAAGAGTTACAATAATCTAATCTAGAGCTAACAAAAGCGTGGATCAATTTCTCAGCATCACTCTGAGACAAGATGCTCCTAATCTTGGCAATATTACGCAAATGATAGAAGGCGGCCTTAGAAACAAATTTAATTTGTGAATTGAAAAACATCTTGATCAAAAATAACACCAAGGTTCCTCACAGAACTATTAAGAGAAAGAGTAACCACAACCAAACTAAGAGTTTGATTTGGAAAGGTATTGCTAAGGTTTTTTGGACCAACCATGATGACTTCAGTCTTATCTGAATTTAATAGCAGGAAATTACAAGTCATCCAAGCTTTGATTTCCTTAAGACAGGCTTCTAACTTGGCTAATTGATTACTATCATCTGGCTTCATTGACAGGTATAATTGAGTGTCATCTGCATAACAATGAAAATGTATACAGTGCTTTCTAATGATGTTGCCTAACAGAAGCATATATAAACTAAAAAGAGTAGGGCCTAGCACAGATCCCTGTTGAACTCCATGACTGAGCTTTGAGTTGGAAGAAAACTCATTATTGACATGAACAAACTGGAGCCTGTCAGACAAATAAGATCTAAACCACTGCAGCGAAGTTCCATTAAGTCCAACATAGTGTTCTAATCTATCAAGTAGAATATTATGGTCGATAGTGTCAAAGGCTGCACTAAGGTCTAAATGGACAAGTACAGAAACAAGTCCATTATCAGATGTGATAAGGAGGTCATTAGTGACCATCACTAAGGCTGTTTCAGTACTATGATGGATTCTAAAGCCAGATTGAAACTCTTCAAATAAACCATTTCCCTGCAATTGATCAAATAATTGTGTAGCAACAACTTTTTCTATTTCAATAAATTGTTTAAGATGAGGAAATCACCATTGCATGCTTCTACTTAAATGCCCTTCTTTCATGATATAATATCACTGTAGCATAAACTTTTAACATTTTCTATACATTTCACCCAAAAGCCAAATATCCCTAATTTTTTGTGAGTAGTGTTTGTGGCAAACTTTGTACTCCTACTAACTCAGAAGCTACTTTACCATGGGCTCTCATCTCTTGCATGGCAATGCAACAATACCTGAAGAGTAACTTTGACATGGTTTCACTGACTGCTTGACCATAAAAGAGGTCAAAGGTGACTTTTTTTAGTCGACCTTTAATGGTGGAGGTGTACACCGGAGGAAGAATTAAGTGCACCTGACACAGTCGGTGGAGTTTAGGATCCACAGGTCTCTCTCCACAATACAGGCGCTGTGGGCTTGAAGTCCAATGGAAGATGGAAGTGCTGGATACCACTGGTGCTGGGACACCAATACTATATTTACATTTAACTCTTTTCACATTTATTTCTTTAATCCGCTCATATAACCCATATTGAGGTGTTTGCTGGTGATAGAATCGAGCGCACCCTGGCCATTCGTGCCAGCTCTGACTGTAAGCTGGATGTGTTTGTGCATTACCAAAACAGCTTTCTGCTGTGTCCAGTAACTTCTATTCAAATCGTGTCAAGAGCGGAGAACAACTTCTAAAGCAACTGGTATGTACACCTGCTGCCATCATGTAATTTAACAGTGTATATAATTATTAGTGTTAGGACAAGTCATACAAATGCTCTGTGTCTGCTAACTTCCTCAATATTCTTTTGAATTTGGACTGTTGTTTATCCCACTTGCTTTGTAAGTGCTGGAAATATTAACAGCATGCTGATAGAAAGTGTGAATTATTGTGGATTAAAAATGTTTGAAAAAACACCCAGGAAAATTTCTTTTTCTGAATATCCATCCATCACCAAAACTAACTAACTAACTAACTAACCTGCACTTATATAGCACTTTTCTAGTCACAAAGACCACTCAAAGCGCTTTCACTAGTACTAACCCTCTATTCTAAGGGCCTATAGGAAACAGATGTCTAGGGACAATTTAGAACAGCCAATTAACCTAACATGCATGTCTTTGGATTGTGGGAGGAAACCGGAGCCCCCGGAGTAAACCCACGCAGCACAGGGAGAACATGCAAACTCCACACAGAAAGGTTCCAACCCCTGCCACCCTGGGGATTTGAACCAGGAACCTTCTAGCTGTAAGGCAACAGTGCTAACCACTGCACCACTGTGCCTTAAAATGGACCAAAAAAAACCTCTTCTCTTCCAACAAAAACAAAAAATAAAATTGGATCATTGTCCAGATCTGCAGAAAAAATAAAACCATTACATAGAACAAAAATTTAACCAGCATCCCTATGAACATTGCAAATTTACATGAAAAGTAGCAGATTTATGAGGAAAAAGTTAGGTTTGACAAAGTTTTTAATTTATAAGAAGAAAGCTAATTGGAGAAAAAACCTGCAAGTTTATGAGAGAAGTTTCAACTCTAAAAAAAATTTGCAAATTTTCAAGAAAAAGTCAAATGTGAGGACAAAATATTGCACATTTGACACACAAATGTAAATGGGAATGTTGTGGAGAAAAGAAGCAGGCGAGGCAATGAGCTAGACGACACAGAAACTTCATTCCATCTCCAACATGAAGTACAGCAAACAGCGATCCCGGGTCTCTGTGCATTCCACTTTTATATCTTTATTTCCATGCATCAAGACCCGGAACTTCCGACCATAACACATTGTTGTTTGAATAAAGAAATGTGTGGCACATTAACATGACATTACGCCGGGGCCACTCCCACACCCTTCTTCTCTCAGCGGCTCCGGCAGCTCTCACTCTCCCTGGGGGGCGCATAGACCCAACAGTCCCATCTGATACCCCCCGGTGACACCTCCTCCTTTGGTCCATTGTTCCCCCTTCCCCCTACCCTCTCTGGATGGAGAAACCCCCACACAGCCCCCTTCCCCAAACACCCAGAAGGGGCACTAACCCCCCCCGTCCTTTTGGCTTGAGCTGGCACCCATAGCGGCTGTAGTGGGGGGTCGCTGGTCTAGTCGAACCGCCCTGCTGGCGAGGTGTACAGGAGGGCACATCAGTCTGTGGAGGGAAAAAGGGAGGAGGACACACATTATCTTCTTTAGCACAGGTCCCTGCTGAGGGATCACCAACCTGCGGAACCACCAACGGTAGGCGTCCGTGTCAGGGAGCTTGGGCCAACACTTCCTGCTCGTCTGCCAACACAAAAGCGGGCTTCAGCCTGTCGATGCAGACTGTATCCCTACGTCCCCCCAAGTCTAACACAAAATGCTTCGCCCCAGGTTCCAATACCCTGAACGGTCTGTCGTACAGTGGGCACAGCAGGGTCCAGTGTGCATCGTGCCTGACAAAAACAAAACCAGCGTTCTGCAAGCTTTTTGGGACGAAGGTGTGGGAAAAGCAATGGTGGACTGGGCCCGGTACGTTAAAACCTCCAAACTGTGCAAAAATTGCGTGGGCGGATCAGCCTCGGGTGCAGGATTTTCCGGTAAAAACTCTCCGGGGATCCGCAGCAGCTGAGAAAAAACGAGTTCTGCTGGGGAGGCTGCCAAATCCTCCTTAGGTGCGGAGCGCAACCCTAAAAGAACCCAGGGCAGGCGGTTGACCCAATTTGTGTCCGTGAGCAAAGCTCTGAGCGCTGCTTTCAGCGACCTATGAAAATGCTTGCATATCCCGTTAGCCTGAGGGTTGTATGCTGGAGTGCGGTGAATTTTGACCCCCAGGCTCTGGGTCATCCTGGACCAGAGTTCTGAAATGAATTGTGGACCCCTGTTGGACGTGATGTCCGATGGAGAACCGAAACGCGCAACCCAAGCCGACAAAAAAGCATGAGCCACTTCCGCGGATGTGGTAGAAGCCAGCGGGACCACTTAAGGCTAGCGCGTGGTGCAGTCCACAACTGTCAAAAGGTGCGTGAAACCTTGCAACGGTGTGGTCGGTCCTCCTGGCCAAGATTTGGAATGGCTCGAGGAGGGCTCTGGTGTGCTTGTGCAGGTTGGCCTCCTGGCACGCGACGCAAGCTGCAGCCCACTCTTTCATGTCCTTGCGCAAGCGCGGCCAGATGAATTTTGCCCCCACTAGCTTCACCGAAGTGCGCACTCCCGGATGCGAAAGGGAGTGGACCGACTCAAAAATGCAACGTGCCAAGAGCTCAGAACCACCGTGTGTGGGCGTCCGGTGGAGACGTCGCAGAGCCAGGAGGGCACCCTTCTTGCACCACCCTGTTCTCCAGCATTAACCCAGTTGGTACAGACTGGAGCACGCAAATGTCCACGTCCCCGGCTTGTTCCACAGCCATGGCAGGGAAATCAATTCCCATATAGACCGGGGCGATTAACGCGCATGACAAGCAATCTGCCATGACATTGAGCTTACCAGTGACATGTTGAATATCAGTAGTAAACTCTGAAATTGCGGCCAAATGCCAGTGCTGCCAGGCTGACCATGGTTCCGAGACCTTGGCCATCGCAAACGTCAGTGGCTTATGGTCCACAAACGCAGTGAACTCACGCCCCTCCAGCCCAAACTGGAAATGGCGCATTGCCAAGTGGAGAGCCAGTAATTCTCTATTGAACGTGCTGTATTTGCGTTCGTTGTCATGCAAGGTTAGGCTAAAAAATGCTAGCAGCTGCCATGAACCTGAGACGCACTGCCCCTATGGCAACATCAGACATAGTGAGAGCTATCCATGCCGATAGATCCGAGTGGGTTAGCAGTGCGGCATCTGCCAGAGCTGTTTTGGCGTTTGCAAAAGCCTGGTCTCGCTCGGGAGTCTAGTCGATGGTTTCTGCAGCCTTCTTTTTTTTAAGCACGTCATGCAACGGCTGCATCAGCTGGGCTGCTCGGGGAAGGAAATGGTTATAAAAATTAACCATTCCCAAAAACTCCTGTAGTGCTCTCACGGTCTGTGGACATGGAAAATCCGACACCACGTACACCTTATCCAGTAACGGGTTTGCGCCCTCTGGCGAAATGTGGTGGCCCAAAAAAATCAATCACTGGCACCCTGAACTGGCACTTTGCTGGGTTAACTATCAGCCCGTGCGCTTCCTACCCTCTGGAAAACTGTCTTGAGATAGGCAATGTGCTTCTCCTCAGATGCGCTGGCTACCAGAATGTCGTCTAGGTAGACAAAGACAAAGGACAAGTCGTGCAGCACTACGTCCATCATCCTCTGGAAGGTCTGCGCAGCGCTTTTTAATCTGAACAGCATGCGTAAAAACTCGAAAAGGCTGAAAGGAGTTATTACCTCTGTTTTTGGAACATCTTCTGCGTGCAGCGGGTCCTGGTGGTAACCGTGGACCAGATCCACTTTGGAAAAAACACGCGCCCCAGCCAGGTCCACAGAGAAATCCTGGATGTGTGGAATAGGATAGCGATTGTGTTCCGTGGCATTGCTCAAGCACCGGAAATCGCCGCATGGTCACCACAACCTGTCGGCTTTAGGCACCATGTGTAGCGGGGATGCCCACGGGCTGTTGGAGCACCTGACGATGCCCAACTGCTTTAAGTTGGCGAAGTCCTCGTGCACGCTGGCCAGTTTAGCTGCATCCAGACGCTGAGGTTGCACGAATACCGGTGGCCTTCTCATAGCTATGAAATGTTCGACCCCATGTTTCGTTATCATAGCTGAAAATACCGGGACCATGAGTGCTGGGAACTGTGTGAGTAACTGTTGGTACTTACCCCCTGGAGCTATAACGTTAGCCAGTGTTGTCGACCCAGCTCCCTGAGCTGTACAGAGCAGAGAGGTAAAAGAGACAGCATCCACTAATCTCCTATTAGCAACATCGACCAACAACCCATAAGCACATAAAAAATCTGCGCCCAAAATGGGGGTGGAATGTGCAGCTACCACAAAGTTCCACTGAAAGTTGAGTCTGTGTAAGCATATCGTCAATGTCCACTCGCCAAATGTCCTGATGGTGGAGCCGTTAACAGCCGTAAGCTCGGGACCGCTTCCTCCTGCCACCCTGTCTGTGTTGATCGGTAGGATGAGGCTCTTCTGGGAGCCGGAGTCCACTAAAAACTGTCTCCCTGAACGTGTGTCTGTGACATAAAGCAGTCTGTTCCTGTCGCCATCGGTCGCAGATGCAACCGAATTCCAAACGTGCTGTCTTCCTGGCTCCTTGAATTGGCATGGCGACAGGCAGCATTGGGCATTCGAGCCAAAACGGTGATGATAAAAACAGATCGCCCCATTCCTTTGTCTCCTGGTGTCCATCCCAGCTACCACCAATGGCTCCTCAACCTCGCTGGAGTCCCTCATGGATGTGGTGCCACTGCCTGCACACTGAGAGTTCTGGTCACCAAAACAATGTGGTCCACTTCGTGCGCCAGGGCACGGTAGTCCTTAGCAACCAGCTGCGGCGAGTTGGCCAGGATCGCCAACTTTGAGATTCCCCCTCAATGCCAGCATGCTCTCCATGAGCTCCACTGCTGATCTGTCCCCTAACTCTGAATGCATTAGGAGTTTCTCTGCCCTCTCACTGTCAGAAAGGGTGTAACGCTGGAGAAGCATCCTCTTGAGTGGTTCATATTTTCCTTGGGCCGGCGGTTCCTGGAGCAGGCTCGTCACCTGTTGCGTGGTGCACGCATCCAGCGCAGCAACCGCATACTAATATCTTGTGTTGTCCGTTGTTATCTCGCGGAGTGTGAATTGGGCTTCTATGTGCAGGAACCACGCAGTCAGGTTGTGAAGCCAGAAGTCGCTCGGGTAGCTTTTCATGGCACGTCTTAGGGTCACCAATGTGGAAGAAGGAGGCAGGCAAGCTTACGAGCTGGATGACACAGAAACTTTATTCCTTCTCCAACATGAAGTACAGCAAACAGCGATCCCGAGTCTCTTTGCATTCCACTTTTATATCTTTATTTCCATGCATCAAGACCTGGAACTTCTGACCGTAACACGTTGTTTGAACAAAGAAATGTGTGGCACATTAACATGACATTACGCCGGGGCTGCTCTCACACCCTTCTTCTCTCAGCGGCTCCAGCAGCTCTCACTCTCCCCGGGGGGTGGGGGGGGGGCATAGACCCAACAGTCCCATCTGATACCCCCTGGTGACACCTCCTCTTTTGGTCCATTGTTTCCCCTTCCCCCTGCCCTCTCTGGGTGGAAAAACCCCCACACCATGCCCCCACAAAAGGAGCAAATTTACAAGAAAGAGGAAATTTCAGAAAAGAAATTAATTTCACTAAAGTGAAACAGTGTGGTGGCATGGTGTGGGACTTCTCCACCCAGAGAAGGCATCTGGGGAAGGGGGAACAATGGACTGAAAGAGGAGGTGTCACCGGGGGGGTATCAGACAGGACAGTAAGAGCTATGCACCCCCCAGGGAGAGGAATAACTGCCGGAGCCGCTGGAAGAAGAAGGGTGTGAGAGTGGCCCTGGCGTTATGTCATGTTAATGTGCCACACAGGCTTTGTTCTAAACAACAATGTATTATGGTCTGTATTCTGGGTGTCAATGCATGGTATTAAAGATATAAAACAGGAATGCACAGAGACCTGGGAGCGCTTTTACTGTACTGTATGTTGGAGATGGAATAAAGTTTCTGTGTCATTCAGCTCGTTACCTCGCTTGCTTCCTTTCTTCACATTGGTGACCCCAAGACTGCCATGGAAAGCGAGTCAAGCACCGCCCCAGAGACTACCTGGAGGGAGAGCACCAGCGCCACATGCATTGTCTCAGTGATCTCCCAGACTTCTGGCTTCACAACCCGACCACGTGGTTCTTGCACATAGAAGCCCAGTTTGCACTCCGTGAGATAACAATGGACGAAACCAAGTATTACTACATGGTCGCTGCGCTGGATGTGTGCACCATGCAACAGGTGATGAGCCTGCTCCAGGAGTTTCCGGCCCAAGAAAAATATGAAGCGCTCAAGAGGATGCTTCTCCAGCACTATACCCTTTCTAACAGTGAGAGGGCAGAGAGAATGCTAACGCATTCGGAGTTAGGGGACAGATCAGCAGTGGAGCTCACGGAGAGCATGTTGGCACTGAGGGGGAAGGACGATGAATTTTTCCCATTTGCCCACTTGTTCCTCAGGAACCTATCGGGTACAGTGAGGGTGATCCTGGCCAACTCGCTGCGGGTGGTTGCTAAGGACTACTGTGCCCTGGTGCAGGAAGCGGACCACATCATTCTGGCGACCAGAACTCTCAGCATGCAGACAGTGGCACCGGCATCCATGAGGGACTCCAGAGAGGTCGAGGAGCCATTCATGGTAGCTGGGACGGACAACAGGAGATGAAGGAACGGGGCAATCTGTTTTTATCATTGCCGTTTTGGCTCGAATGTCCAACGCTGCCTGTTACCATGCCAATTCAAGAAGCCGGGAAGATGACACGTTTGGAGTTCAGTGGCAGCTGCAACCAATGATGACAGGAACAGGCTGCTTTATGTCACGGACACACGTTCAGGAAGCCTCATCCTGCTGGTCAACGCAGACAGGGTGGCAGGAAGCAGCGGTCCCGAGCTTACGGCCGCCAACGGATTCACCATCAGGACATTTGGCGGATGGACACTGACGATATGCATACAAGGACGCAACTTTCAGTGGGACTTTGTGGTAGCTGCATGTTCCGCCCCCATTTTAGGAGCAGATTTTTTATGTGCTTATGGGTTGTTGGTTCCAAGGTTGTCATAGCTAGGAGCGGCACTGGGGTTAAGCTCCCAGTGCTTATAAAATGCTCCTTATGGCGTGCGTCTCGAAAAGCCTCTGACAACTAAGTCCAACTCCTAGCCTGCCCGTGTGGTTTAGTCTCTAAGCCCGGCAGAACTGCTTTTAGTAATAGGAGAAGGGGCGAGGGTGGATCTCTGGTGCCTTAAAACCAGATGCTTCGGGTAGATGGTGGCTCGTCAACCTGGGAAGGTAGCCCATCTAGGGGAAGGTAAACCCTGATTTCAAACCTCTGCTGCCTTGCGGCACACCCGGTCACGGGAAAGGCTTCGGGAGTCAACCCTGAGGAAAAATCTGGAGTCGGAGTCCCTAAGGCAGTTCTCTGTTGTGCTCAACATCGTTCTGGCAGCTCCTGCGACGGCACTGGTGCCAAACGGTAGCAGCCCTGCTGTTCCTTTGGATTCATCAGTGACGTGGAGAGGGGGGACATGCTGCATGGGCAACATCTTGTCCTCCATATCTTCCTGCCCAGGCTTGAATCCTACCAACGCCCAACGCTGGAAGGTAGAACACCGGATCACTGGAGAGGACACTCCAGCTTCGCCTTTGGCATAGACAAAACATGGGGAATGACAGTTACCGGTTATAAGCCACCGCTCAGTTGGCGTAGAGCGCGGCGCCAGGGGTTGTTCCCGATGGTGGGAGGGATCATCGGATCTCACTGGACAGCTACCGCCCGTCTCAAGCTGGGCAGCCCCCAGCCAATAAGGTGTTGTCCTGCCACAGCCTGCTTTCCTCATTGGGTGCATGGGGATGAGGAGAAGTCTGAACGGCAGGCTAAGAACTTTCGCACCAGGCAAGACAAAAAAACAAAAGAGACCAACTCTAAAACTGGGAACTTGGAACGTCCGCACTATGATGACAGGACTCGCTGCTAACCTCAAGGACATCAACGACACCAGGAAGACTGCCATAATCAATAATGAGCTGAAGAGACTGGAAGTGGATATCGCCACTCTCCAGGAAACACGGTTGGCTGACGCAGGCACACTGAGAGAGAAGGACTACACGTTCTACTGGCAGGGAAAGAGCAGTGATGAACACAGAGAACACAGAGTGGGCTTCACAGTGAAGAACACCTTGCTGAAGATGGTGGAACCAGGCAGCAATGGCTCTGCACGACTCCTCACCCTCCGCCTCAACACCACTCAAGGCCCAGTCACCCTCGTCAGTGTGTATGCCCCAACACTGACAGCCATACCAGAGGCAAAAGACGAGTTCTATGAGAATCTCGCAACAACTGTCAGGATCATCCCCAACTCTGAACAACTCATTCTCCTTGGAGACTTCAATGCCAGAGTGGGGGCTGACCATGACTCCTGGCCCTCCTGTCTTGGACCATTTGGCGTGGGCAGAATGAACGACAATGGACAGCGGCTGCTCGAGTTCTGCACTTATCACGATCTGTGCATCACAAACTTGTTCTTCAAGACCAAGCCCCAACACAAGGTTTCCTGGTGACATCCGCGCTCAAAGCACTGGCACCAGCTGGACTTGATCCTGACCAGGCGCACCTCACTGAAGAACGTGCTAATCACCCGTTCGTTCCAGAGTGCAGATTGCGACACAGACCATTCATTGGTGTGTTGCAAGGTCAAGCTGCAGCTGAAGAAATTCCATCATGCTAGACAGCCTGGAAAGGCACGGATTGACACCAGCAAGATGGCCCAACCAGAACTTTATGAGCGGTTTGCCTCCACCTTTGAGAAGGAACTTGGTGTACCACAAGAAGGAGAATCAGCAAAGCAGAAGTGGGAAGAGCTGCGAAACACCATCCACTGCACAGCCTTGGCTACTTTGGGAGGAAGACCTCAAAGTCACAGGACTGGTTTGATGCCAAGTTGACCGAGATGACCCCCGTCATTGAAGCCAAGCGCTCAGCTCTTGCCAAGTACAAGAAGTACTCAAACAAGAAGAATCTCCAGATTCTCAGGGCTGCGAGAAGCAAAGTTCAGCAGACTGCTCGGCGCTGTGCCAACAAGTACTGGACTCAGCTCAGCCAAGACATTCAAACCGCTGCCATAACAGGGAACATCCGTGGTATGTACGATGGCATCAAGAAAGCACTTGGTCCGGCTCAGAGCAAGATGGCCCCCCTCAAATCCTCTACTGGGGAGATGATCACAGAAAAGAACAAGCAGATGGAGAGATGGGTGGAGCACTACTCCGACCTCTACTCCAGACAGAACACCGTGACACCGTCAGCCCTTGATGCCATCGATTGCCTGCCATCCATGGACAAACTTGACGCTGAGCCAACCATCGACGAACTCAGCAAGGCCATTGATAGCTTGGCTGCTGGCAAGGCACCCGGCAACGACGGCATACCCCCCGACCTGATCAAGCACTGCAAGACCGCCCTACTGCTGCCATTGCATGACGTCCTCTGCCAGTGCTGGAAGGAAGGTGCCGTACCACAGGACATGAGGGACGCCAAGATCATCACCCTCTACAAAAACAAAGGGGAGAGAAGCGACTGCAACAACTACAGGGGCATCTCCCTCCTCAGCGTTGTTGACAACGAGTATGACGAGTTGTTCTCGTTTGTCTACAGAAGCTTGCCGAACGTGTCTACCCCGAGTCTCAGTGTGGCTTCTGCGCTGAGCGATCGACAGTAGACATGATATTCTCCATCCGCCAACTCCAGGAGAAATGCAGAGAACAGAACATGCCCTTGTACGTCGCCTTCATCGACCTCACCAAAGCGTTCGATCTGGTCAGCAGAGAGGGCCTTTTCAAGATCCTGCCAAAGATAGGATGCCCACCAAAGTTGCAAAGCCTCATCGAATCATTTCACACCAACATGCAGGGGATAGTGCAGCACGACGGCAATGTCTCAGAGCCATTCAACATACGCAGCGGAGTGAAACAGGGCTGTGTACTTGTGCCAACCCTCTTTGGGATTTTCTTTGCTATGCTCCTGAGGCATGCCTTCAGCACAGCAACAGAGGGAATCTACCTGCATACAAGATCTGACGGCAGGCTTTTCAACCTCGCCCACCTGAAAGCCAGAACCAAAGAACGCGAGGCTCTAATCAGAGACATGCTATTCGCAGACGACACTGCAGTCGCGACCCACACACAGCAGGAGCTTCAGACCCTGATGGACCGCTTCTCCCAGGCATGCAAGGACTTCGGGCTTACCATCAGCCTGAAGAAGACTAACGTCTTGGCGCAAGGCACGGAAGCACCACCAACCATCACCATCGACGACTTCGAGCTGGAGGTTGTGAATCAGTTCACGTACCTGGGGTCCACGATCAGCAGCAACCTCTCCCTTGATACAGAGATCGACAAGAGGATTGGAAAATCAGCCTCCACACTCGCTAGCCTCACCACACAAGTGTGGGAGAATCCCAAACTCTCTGTCAAGACGAAGATGGCAGTGTACAGCGCCTGCGTCATCAGCACACTGCTCTATGGGAGTGAGACATGGACAACATACGCCCGGCAGGAAAAGAGACTGAACTCCTTCCACTTGCGCTGCATTTGCCGCATCCTGGACATATCCTGGCAGGACAAAGTGCCCATCACAGAAGTTCTGTCCCGCGCCGGCCTTCCCTCCATGTTCACTCTACTCAGGCAGCGCAGGCTCCGCTGGCGAGGCCACGTTCACCGTATGGAGGATGGTAGAATCCCCAAAGACGTCCTCTACGGAAAACTGGCGACTGGCAGGAGAGACGTTGGCTGCCCACAGCTGCGCTTTAGAGACGTCTGCAAGGGAGACATGAAGGCCCTGGAGATCAACACAGAGCGCTGGGAGGACCTTTCAACGGACCGCTCCAAATGGAGAGGCACCCTGACCAGACAGCTCAAGGCGGGTGAAGAGAGACTGACTGCTGCAGCAGATGAAAAAAGGACCCGCAGGAAAAACCGCCACAGCTCCAGCAGCATGGAGACCACCCACAAGTGCGACCTGTGTGACAGGGACTGCCATTCGTGCATCGGCCTGTTCAGCCACAGGCGGTGCTGTTCCAGCAGAGTAGATGTTTAGGATTCTCTTCCATGGTCATCATAGACCGACGGAGGCCGACGATCGTATGGGTTGTTGGTCGATGTTGCTAATAGGAGATTAGTTGATGCTGTCTCTTTTACCTCACTGCCCTGTACAGCTTGGGGAGCTGGGTCGACAACACTGGCTAGCGTTATAGCTCCAGGGGGTAAGTATCAACATTTGCTCATACAGTTCCCAGCACTCACGGTCCCAACTTTTTCGGCTACGGTAACGAAATACAGGGTCGAACACTTTATAACGACAAAAGGCCCACCGGTGTTTGTGTGACCTCAGCGCTTGGATGCAGATAAACTGGCCAGCACGCAAAAGGAGTTTGCCAACTTAGAGCAGTTGGGCATTGTCAGGTGCTCCAACAGCCCGTGGGCATCCCGGCTACACATGGTGCCTAAAGCCAACGGGTCGTGGCGACCGTGCAGTGATTTCCGACACTTGAATAACGTCACGGAACACGATTGTTATCCCATTCCGAACATCCAGGATCCAGGATTTTTTCTGTGCACCTGACTGGAGTGCGTGTTTTTTCAAAAGTGGATCTGGCCCACGAATAAAATGAGGTCCTGGTGCGCACAGAAAACATTCCAAAAACAGCGATAATAACTCCTTTCAGCCTTTGAGTTTTTATGCATGCCGTTTGGATTAAAAGGCACGGCACAGACTTTCCAGAGGATGATGGATGCAGAGCTTTGTGACTTGTCCTTTGTCTTTGTCTACTTAGATGACATTCTGGTAGCTAGCGCATCCGAGGAGGAGCACATCGCCCATCTCAAGACAGTTTTCCAGAGGTTGGAGGCGGACGGGCTGATAGTTAACCCGGCAAAGTGCCAGTTCGGTGTGCCAGTGATTGATTTTTTGGGCCACTGCATTTCGCCGGAGGGCGCGATTCCGTTACTGGATAAGGTGCGCACTGTGTCGGACTTTCTGCGTCCGCAGACCGTGAGAGCACTACAGGAGTTTTTGGGGATGGTTAATTTTTATAACCGTTTCCTTACCCAGGCAGCCCAACTGATGCAGCCGTTGTATGCCGCACTTCAAAAAAAGAAGCTCGCGGAAACCGTCGACTGGACTCCCGAGCGAGCCCAGGTTTTTGCAAACGCCAAAACAGTGCTGGCGGATGCTGCGTTGCTAGCCCACCCGGCTCTGTCTGCACGGATAGCGTTCACTACGGATGTGTCTGATGTTGCCATAGGGGTAGTGGTGGAGCAGTATGTCTCTGGTTTGTGGCAGCCGGTAGCATTTTTCAGCTGAACTTTGCGCGACAACAAACGCAAATACACCACGTTTGATAAAGAATTGCTGGCTCTCCACCTGGTGACGCGCCATTTCCAGTTTTGGCTAGAGGAGTGTGAGTTCACCACATTCATGGACCATAAGTTGCTGACGTACGCGATGTCCAAGGTCTCGGAACCGTGGTTGGCCCAGCAGCACCAGCATTTGGCTGGGATTTCGGCATTTACTACCGACATTCAACATGTCACTGGTAAGCTCAACATCATAGCCGATTGTCTGTCACATGCGTTAATCTCCCAGGTCTACATCAGAATAGATTTTCCTGCGATGGCCACAGAGCATTCCAGGGATGCGGTCATTTCCGCACTCCAGTCTGCGCCTACTGTGTCTGCGCCTATGGCTGGAGAGCAGGGTGGTGTAAGAGGGGTGCCCTCCCTTGCTCTGTGACGTCTCCACCAGCTGCCTGCACCAGGTGGTTCCAGGCTCTTGGTGCCGTTGTGTTTTTGAGTCGGTCCACTCCCTTTTGCATCCGGGAGTATGCACTTCGGTGAAGCTAGTGGGGGCGAAATTCGTCTGGCCGTGCTTGCGCAAGGATGTGAAAGAATGGGCTGCAGCTTGCGTCACCTGCCAGCGAGCCAAAGTGCACACACACACACCAGAGCCCCCCTCGAGCCGTTCCAAATCCCGGCCAGGAGGTTTGACCACGTCCATGTGGATTTGGTGGGACCCCTCCCCCTGTTGCAAGGTTTCATGCACTTTTTAACAATCGTGGACCGCACCAGGCTCTGGCTTGAAGTGGTCCCGCTGGCTTCTACTATGTCCACAGAAGTGGCTCATGCTTTTTTTTTTTTTCCACAATATCTTTATTGAACCTTTTTTTTTTTTTTTAACAAACATGATACAAACAATCAAACACTAACGCTAAAGTACTACAAAAAAAAAAAAAATGCACTAAAAACACCAACAACCACCAACAAAATCAAGTCTTCAACAATGCTCCTCTGTTTAGTCTAGACAATCCAATACATAAGTATACATATTATACATTCACCAATTTGGAATTTACAAGGTCCACACACATCATTCACCTTCTTCTTCAAGAGTTATGTTTAAATTTTTTACATAATCAATAAAAGGTCTCCATATATTCTCAAACACAATTTCCTTTGATTTCAGTATATATGTTATTCTTTCTAATGGAAGGTTTGTTAACATCTGTCTTAACCACTGAGTCACATCTGGTCTATGAGTCTTTTTCCATAATAGTGCAATACATTTTTTGGCATTAAGCAAACTGAGGTCTATGAATGTTCTTTCACTTTTATTAAAATTATGCTTTTCTGGGTACAGACCCAACAAAAACAGTTTAGGATTCAGTATGATTTGTTTTGAGATTATTTTTTCAATTGTTACCCTCACCTCTTCCCAAAACATTCTTATTAATCTACATTCCCATAAACAATGAAATAGGGTTCCTTTACTTTCCATGCATTTTGTGCATGTATCTGGTATATTTTTGTTATATCTATTTAACTCCTCCGGTGTAACATACATCCGCATTAACCATTTGAAATGTATCAATTTAAGGCGTGCATTTATTGATTTGGTTTGAGCTTCTGTACAAGCCAATTCCCATTGTTCCTCCGAAATTTCAATTTGCAGATCTTCTTTCCAGTAGTTTAATCTTTTCAGTGAATTTTCACTTGAAGATAGTGTCAATGAGTTATAAAACTCTGAAATAATACCCTTTCTTTTACTATCTTTCATCATCATTTTTTCCAAGGATGAATAAATAGGTCGAGTGAGAGCTTTATTTTGATTTGATCGAATAAAGTTTCTAAGTTGAAGATATTTAAAAAAATGTGTTCTATTGAGATTAAATTTGATCCTCAGTTCTTCAAAAGACATTATGTTATCTGCACATGGCAAATATAAATCCTGAATCTTTTGTATCCCTTTTAAATTCCATACTTTAAATACAGCGTCCGCTCTCCCTGGTTTAAAATATTGATTACCCCATATTGGACTAAATTGTGACAATAACTGTGGTTCTTTTAAATAGTTTTTAGCTTCACACCATATTTTGATCATATGCTTTACAAATGGATTTTTAACTTGTTTTTGTAATTTTTTTGCCGAATCTGAGTATATGAATATGGGAAGAGGTAAAGGTAAATTGTATGATTCCATTTCAGTCCAGTGAGGGAGATCATTTGATGAAAAATAATATGTCATAGACCTCAGTTGTGCCGACCAATAATACAACATAAAATTTGGACATTTCAGACCTCCACGATCAAATGGTAAATATAATAAAGACAGACGTAATCTAGCCCTCCTGTTGTTCCATATAAATTCCACTAACTTTTTTTTTATTCTTGAGAATAGATCTAAAGGTGGTGATAAGGGAATGTATTGAAATAAATAAAGTATTTTAGGTAAAATATTACTTTTAAGTATATTGATTCTCCCGATCATCGACATTGGTAGTGACATCCATCTCTGAGTTAACTCACTGATATCTGACATTAAGGCTTCATAGTTGACGCTGGCGACTGATTCTAGCTTAGGCATAATTTGGATTCCTAAATATTTAAACTGATTTACAACATTGAATTGATTTGCCTCAGGGGCTGGGTAATTTCTCTGGGTCTCATTTAGCATTAATATTGAAGATTTAGTTTTATTTATTTTATATCCTGATATTTCCCCAAAATTCTTTATTAAATTCAACAAGGTTGGAATTGATTTTTTTAGATTCGACATAAACAAAATTATATCATCGGCGTACAGGGAGATTTTATGTTCTGTTGGTCCAACTTTAATTCCATATATTTGTGAATGTAAACGTATCGCTATCGCTAAAGGTTCAGTTGCCATAGTAAACAGTAAAGGTGAAAGTGGACAGCCTTGTCGACATCCTCTATTGATTTTTATTGGTTTTGAAATATTGTTATTTGTTAGGATTTCTGCTGTAGCATTATTGTATATTATTTGAACCCATTTTATGAAATTATTTCCAAGTCCAAACCTTTGTAGGACTTCAAAAAGAAAGGGCCATTCAACTCTATCAAAGGCCTTTTCGGCGTCCAATGATAGGAGAGCTGTATCCGGTGCTTCTTTATTAAAATAAATAATATTAAATAGTCTTCTTACATTATGGAAGCCTTGTCTACCCTTTATAAAGCCATTCTGATCTCGATTAATAATATTTGGTAAAATTTCTTGTATTCGTCTTGCTAAAATTTTACAGATTATCTTAAGGTCGGCGTTTAATAGGCTTATTGGTCTCATATTTTCACATTTATTAGAGGGCTTACCTGGTTTTGGCAGCAGTATAATTAAGGCATTATTTATGTATGATGGTAAATTATTATTTTGAAATGCTTCTAAAACCATTTCCAAAAAAGGTTTTATTAATTTATTCTTAAATTTTTTATAAAGGTCAACTGGAAGACCATCTGGTCCTGCACTTTTTCCTGATTTCATATTATCAATGGCTAGCCCAACTTCTTCTTGACTAATTTTAGACTCCAATATCTCCCTGTTTTCATTTGGTATACACGGTATAGATAGTTCGTTCAAAAACCCATTTAGTTTTGTTAAATCAGGTTCATTTTTGGAATCATATAATTTTTCATAGTAATCTCTAAAGGCTCTATTAATTTCTAAAGGATCTATAACTACCTGTCCGTTACTTATAATACTGGTAATTGGTGTTTTAATTTCCAATTGTTTAATCTGCCATGCTAATAATTTTCCTGATTTTTCACCTTGTTCATAAAAAGATTGTTTCAATCTTAGAAGACTCGAGGCAGCTCTATTCGCTGATTTTTTGTCGTATTCAGCTCTCAAAATCAGTAATTCATTCTCCAACCTTGGGTCACTTCCTGCATACACTTTTTCCTGAAGACTTTTTATTTTATGTTCCAATTTAGCTCTCTCCTCTCGAGTCTTCTTAGATTTTGATCCTGTATAACTAATAATATGTCCCCTAATAAAAGCTTTGAAAGCCTCCCACTTTACACATGCTGATGTTTGTGTAGTATTGATGTCAAAGAACTCGTCTATCTGTTTTTCTATATACTTGACAAATTCCTCATCCTGAAGCCATTTATGCTGAAATTGCCATCTACCTGATTCCTTTGTCAATTTTTTATCTACATATATTAGACAACAGGGTGCATGATCAGAGATCACGATGTTATCATAAAAGCAGTTTTGAATCTTGGACCTTAATTCTGTGGAAATCAAAAAATAATCAATACGTGAGAATGTCTTGTAGGTACTGGAATAACAAGAATAGGCTTTAACTTGTGGTTTCATTTCTCTCCATATATCTAACAATCTCAATTCTTTCATAAAATGATTAATAGTCATCCTACATCCAATGTGCGTACAATCCAGTCCTGTTGATCTATCCACACCTGGATTCAATGTACAATTAAAATCCCCTGCTATTATATGTTGCCCTGTAAGTGATGATAAGATAAGAAATAAATTAGCAAAGAACTTCTGATCATCTATATTGGGACCATATAAGTTCACAAGATTTATATTTTCTAATAGCAAAGAACCTTGAATGATTACATATCTTCCAAATTTGTCTCCAATTACATTTTTCACTTGAAAAGGAACTGATTTATATATGAGAGTCATAACTCCCCTGGCTCGGGATGAAAATGAAGAGGTGAATACACTTCCCTGCCATCTACTCCTAATTCTTTTAACATCCTCCTCTATCAGATGAGTTTCTTGTAAAAACACAATTCTTGAACCCATGTCCTTTATTTTATTCATAACTTGTTTAAGTTTTTTTTAAATTTTGTAGACCTCTGCAATTCCATGAAGTTAAATTAAGATTAACACTTTGGTCCATGATCAATAGAGAGTTTGGGATTACCTTGCAGTGTAAACATGCTCATACAGAGAAGCAAAAACATGAGTGGTTGAACATTCATCCTACAAACTACACACAAACAAATTTCCCCTTCCCACACTTGTGGCAAACCCCCCAAAATCAAAAGAAAAATTCTGTCTCCCGATATAGCCATCGACCGTTCCACACCCACGGGGAACAGCCTAAGCCACTCCTTCTTCATCCTCCCAATCACCCTAACTCTACTGCTTTTAATGACGTAACATTAACTCTCCTCTGTAGTTTTCCAACTTAACTCCAAAATTTTTAACAACTTTGTACATCATAGTTTTTTTTTTTTGTTTGTTTTGTTTTTGTTTTTTTTAATATATAATACAATCTATATTTTGTAAACTTACTATTTACTTCAAGTCAGTCAGATGCCTGTGCAAATGCTTAATTATTCTACCTTATATTTTGTTCATGCTTAGCTCCCACCAGTCTCTTCTTCTTCTTTGATCTTCTTGATGAACTCCTGCGCCTCCTCTGGGGTCTTGAAGATGTGGGTTCTGCCCTCATACGTGGTCAGCAGTCTCGCAGGATAGATTACACCATGACGAATCCCAAGGTTGCGCAGCTCCTTACGTACGGGATCAAACTGCTTCCTCAATTGCTGGATTCCTGTGGCCAAATCTGGGTAGAACCGCACCTGCTGGTCCTGGTGTTTAATCTCTCCTTTTTTAGCTCGTGCAGCGTTGAAGATCTTCATCCTGTCTCTGTTGCTAAGAAACTTCATAATTAAGGTCCTCGGCGGTCCCTTATCTCTCCGTGGGCCAATACGATGTGCTTTTTCCAGAATCACTGCTGATTGCAACTCCTCGCTGCCCAGCACCTCCGGAATCCACTTTTCCAGAAAGGAACATACGTCCCGACCTTCTGATTCCTCTGGAAGACCCACCAGCCTCAAATTATTCTGTCTCGACCGAGATTCCAAATCCAAAATATTATCTTCCAGAGATTTATTTTTTTTTTCCAAAGTGCGCACCTTTAATTGAAGACGGGTGACGTCATCTTCAGCACTAGCGAGACGGAGCTCCATCTGCGCCGTTCGTTCTACACAGTCACCCAATTCCTTTCTTATTCCTTCCAACGCTGTCATAATCCCATCAAATCTAGAGGAAAAGTCCGCTCTCATTGAACTCATGGCAGCCATCAGCGCATCTGCGCCATTCCCCGCAGATATCGCAGCGTTGCCAGCCTCCTCCGCCATATATGGAGTTTTGTTTACTGCGTCACAGACCTGAAAGTCCGTTAATTTGGACTGTTTCGGCGGCTCGCTTTTTCCTTTTCCTGGTTTTCCAGCCTTAGGCTTCGCCGACATATCTTCGCCCAAATGCTGGGATACGTTCTGTCCCAAATGAGAGAGTTATTTGCCGATTTTTTTTTTTCCAGGAGCAGAGCAGAGCGAGACACGTCCGTCCTACGTGGCAGCCATAACCGGAAGTCGGCTCATGCTTTTTTGTCGGCTTAGGTTGCGCGATTCGGGTCCCTGTCAGACATAACTTCCGACAGGGGTCCACCATTTGTTTCAGAACTCTGGTCCGCGATGGCCCAGAACCTGTGGGTCAAAATTCACCACACTACTGTGTATAACCCCCAGTCTAATGGGTTATGCAAGCGTTTTCATAGGTCAATTAAAGCAGCGCACAGAGCTTCGCTCACGGATACAAATTGGTTCAACTGCCTGCCCTGGGTTCTTTTAGGGTTGTACTCCGCACCTAAGGAGGATTTGGCAGCTTCCCCAGCAGAACTCGATTTTTCTCAGCTGCTGCAGATCCCCGGAGAGTTTTTACCGGAAAACCCTACACCCGAGGCTGATCCCTCCGCGCAATTTTTGCACAGTATGGAGGCTTTTAACGTACTGGGCCTGGCCCACCAATGTTTTCCCCGCACCTTTGTCCCAAAAAGCTTGCAGAATACTAGTTTTGTTTTTGTCAGGCACAATACACACCGGACCCCGCTGTGCCCACCGTACGACGGACCATTCAGGGTGTTGGAACCTGAAGTGAAGCATTTTGTGTTAGACTTGGGGGGACATAGGGAGACAGTCTGCATCGACAGGCTGAAGCCTGCTTTTGTGTTTGCAGACGAGCAGGAGGTGTTGGCCCAAGCTCCCTGGTGCGGACGCCCATTGTTGGTGGCTCAACAAGTTGGTGATCCTTCGGCAGGGACCTGTGCTCGCAAAGCTGATGTGTTTTCTCCCCCTGCCTTTTTCCCTCCACAGACTGACATGCCCTCCTGTACACCCCACCAGCAGGGCAGTTCGACTGGATCGGCGACCCCCTGGTACAGCTGCTATTGGCGCCGACTCAAGCCCAAAGGACGGGGGGGTTAGTGCCCTTTCTGGATGTTCATGTGCGGGGGCATGGTGTGGGTCTTCTCCACCCAGAGAAGGCAGCTGGGGAAGGGGGGAACAATGGACGAGGAGGTGTCACTGGGGGGTATCAAATGGGACAGTAAGGACTATGTGCCCCCCCGGGGAGAGGAGTAACTGCCGGAGCCGCTGGAAGAAGAAGGGTGTGAGAGTGGTGCCAGCGTTATGTCATGTTAATGTGCCACACAGACTTTGTTCTAAACAACAATGTATTATGGTCGGAAGTTCCAGGTCTCAATGCATGGTATTAAAGATATGAAAGAGGAATGCACAGAGACATGGGAGCGCTTTTACTGTACTGTATGTTGGAGATGGAATAAAGTTTCTGTGTCGTCTAGCTCGTTGCCTTGCTTGCTTCCTTTTTCCACAACAGTAGTAAAAATGAAGGGACATACAAGCGTAAAACATCCATCCATCCATCCATCTTCTTCCGCTTAATCCTTTTTGGGTTGCGGGGGTGGGGGGGGGCTGGAGCCTATCCCAGCATCTCTGGGCGAGAGGCAGGGTACACCCTGGACATATCGCCAGTCCATTGCAGGGCCAACACAGAGAGACAGACAACCATTCACTCTCACAGTCATACTGTACCTAAGGACAATTTAGAATCCCCAGTTTGATGCCAATTAACCTAACTTGCATGTTTTTGGCATGTGGGAGGAAACTGGAGAAATCCTGGAGTAAACCCACGCAGACACGGGGAGAACATGCAAACTCCACACAGATCACTGTTGATGCATTAAGTAAATGAGGTAAATAAATGTAAATTATACCTACATGCTATTTTTTATCCCGTGGTGCATTTTACTTTGTGCAATAAATAACTAATGAAAAAATTAATACATGTTTAATGCTTTATATACCCTTGAGAATGTCGGAATGCTGGAGCAATAAATCTCCCTGAATGCTACACAAAAACGCATTACCGACATTTGGAAATATCAGCTTTTTAAGTCACGCTGACACATGACGTTATGCAATGCTGACATTATCACATGTAGGGTGCTGTCTGGGAAAGGGACCAGTTGTATGGAAGGCCATCCCATTCAAAATGTTGCCATGATCTGTAGTTACATTTCTGGAGAGACACGTCAGGCCAACATAAGCTATATTATTCATTGCAGTCCAGCTGAACTCTGGGAGGAACAAAGGTTGGTCAGCAGGTCCTTCATATTACTGTTGTAGTATCATCAGGACTAAAGACTGCATGTCTTATTCACCGGGTACTGCTGTTACTTAACATATGCAGGGACTTGAGAACATTTTGAGATTTGGTTGGGCCCAATGACGACCCACCAGCCAAGCATGCTCTTTCACGTGATCATGCACACACCACCAGAGCAGTACTTAATATTAGAAAGAAATTTAACAGAAACAAACTCACCACTGGTGCCATAAAAACTGCCTCCATTGTGTCCGATGAAGTCCCTTGCAATCATTTATTATTTGACATTTCATTATTCAACCGAATCTCATTATCAAGCACTTAAGCAGGGTTAAACATGACTAGGCAATTTCCCAATTCACTCCTTCACTATACCCCAGCACTACATGTGGATGCACATGTATGCGTCTTGATACGATGGAGGGAAAAAAGTAACTGCTCTTATTAACATAATGTTGGAAGACTCATTTTCTTTATTCCTGGAAAGTAGATAGGGTCTTACCGGGCCTACCTGTTCCATGGTCAATGCATCTGAATCCTTCTTTGGCACTGTTACAACCACAAAACGAAATAAAACTTTACAGTGTTTTGCTGGGAAAGCTTTGGTCATGCTGTTAACATGTCAGATTTTTATCCAACAGCAGTATCTTACCACAGCAGGCTAATCCATCTACACTGCCATAAAGAAAAAAAAACCCAAAAACTACTCAAGTTCATCTCAACAAATCCAGATAGGTTTACCCTTGGCCTAAAAACCTCTGAAATCCCAGTCCACTCGAGCATCTGTGTGACATGCCTGGACAAACCAGCTTCATAGAGGCTTCACACAGAACCCACTGCAAACACAAAGGTCTGACTCCAAAACCACATCACAGACCCAAAAGTCTTATTTCCATAATCTGGTGATCGACATACCAAAATTAATTCACAAGTCTTGAGCCATATTCTCTTCCTCCCCATAAAGCCCAGAGAGATCATAGACCCCACATAAACCTGTCACTACATATTTTCATAAAAAAGTAATAAAGTGGGATTTCCTTGCTTATGTTCTTGAGCTGATTTGCTACATTGTAAAGATCTCATTTAAACTCCACTTAATGATGCCAAAATATCATAGTAAAGCCTACAATAACCTCTAAAGAGATGTATGTAAAATTAAATTTTTGTGTACAATACCTCGTAGTTCAGAATGAATAAATGCCCTGATTAATTTATCTCCCTTCATGCATTTCACATATTTCATCCATGTAAAGTAAGAGATTTAGTCCAGGCACCCTCTCACTGCTAATGCAACTTCTGATTGGTGCTGATGTTGAGTGTTGAGACTAATGAGTATTATGCTTTTCAATTGAAACCCTTTGTGCCACTGTATTGCCCCCGCTTGTGCAGATCACTGTGATGAATACCCATCACACTTTATAATACTTTAGCACATTGTCACTAAATGAAGGCCGCCAGGTCAATTTTCAATTTTTCCCCCCTCTCCACTTGAAACAAGACAAAACCTTGGAACCCTTCACATCTCTAATTCAGGCTGATTGAATCCACTCATGGCCATGAGGGGTCTCATCTCACTGTAGTTTTCTCTGCTTTTTCTGCTGTGAGTGCATATTTTGCATTGCTCTGCACAAGCTCCGCTGACTGACCCGTTAGTGGGAAGTGGCATTATGCTTTAGTGACTTTGCGTGCTGTCTCATTAATTCCACTATCAAATACTGGTGGACTGTGATTCGGCTTGCAGATGTTTCTTCCCCTTTACATAGTGACAGTATAGACATAGCCATCAAACCTTTCAACATGTGGCTTGCCTGGAGGATAAAGAGTCCCCTTTGTAGGAAGACTTTAAAAGAATACATTGTCATGGTCTGGGCTGAGCCCTAGGATCATGCCCACAGTTAGTTATTATTATGATTATTTGCCTGTGTTTTGCCTTCTGAGTCTTCCCTGGGTCCTCTGCGATTATTATCTTTCCTGGTCCTCAGTCTGTCATGTGGTCCCCATTACCATATGTTGTGGTTCTGTGTCCCACCTTGGTCGTCTGTACAAGTCACGTGGGGAGGGGGGAGTATTCTTTGTACTCCCTTTTCTATCATTCTCAGTCTCTCATGTCTTCCTTAGTCAAAGCCTTTTCTCCTCATGTGTTGCTGATTAATCCCCGATTACTATCCCCAGCTGTCTCATGTTTCCCCTGATCATCTGTTTTCCTATATATGTCCTTGTCTGCGTTCATTTGGTGTGGTGTCATTCCATGGATTTCCCTCTGGTTCCCATTCCCGTGATTGTGCCTGTTTCTGTAAGTTTTCAGCTTTTCACGGCTCACTTTATGTTCAGCCCCCGTGCTGTTCATTATTTTGTGTTTTGGGGAAAATAAACCCAGTTAAACTGCAGTCCTGCCTGTGTCAGAGTCTGTCTTTTCTGCTGGTCAGAGGTTGCCCATGACAGAATGATGCCACCATTTGACTCTATGGACAAGGACTTCACTGTTTTCACCTTGGATGAGGGGAAGTGTTGGGCTGTGGGCCTGATAGAGGACTTTATCAGCAACGCCAGGGCTTCCTGCAGTCCTGAGGAAGCCCTGAGGTACCTGGATGGTGCGGCTGAGCTGATAGATGCTTTCCCCAGCCTGTGGACCAAGCCAGGACTGACCGAGTTCCTCTCTTCCATTCCTCATATGCAACGATTGCGCTGCCCTCCAGTGAGAAGCTCTTCTCCCCCCATACCTGCGCCGATGGGGACACACCCCCAGGTGCGGACATCCACCACTTCTCATTCAGCTACAAGACCCTGTCCAAGCTGCTCTTCAGCTCGGGTAGCTCCATCATCACCTGTTACTCCTCTGCCTGCTGCCTCCATGCCTACGCTGGATGACCCACGTTGACTGTCAGATTGGGTTTGCTGCATCAGGGCCCCAGTTTTCTATTAACGAAGAGGAGCAGGAGGAGCGCTGGCAGGTTTTGCTTGCACAGACAAAATTAATGTTGGACTATAAACCCTGGCCTCTTCCTGAGTATGTGCCCCTGCTGGGTTGGAACCAGCTGGTTATGGAAGACGCAGCTGCTCCTTTACCGCTTCAGAAAAATTCAGCAGCAGCCCCCTCTTTGCTCCTGAGCTCTTCATCGGCTGTCCCATCAGCTCCTTCCTCTTCCTCATCTGTTGCTGCTGCTCTCCCCTCCTCCACGGCATCAGTGCCTGCTGCTAAGCTTCCGACCACCTCATCTGCTGTTTTGCCCATCATCACGCCTCCAATTCCGGCTCCACATCAATCTGTGCTTCCAGTGCCAGCTCCTCATCACCTTTTATCTCCAGTACCTCCTCCTTGGCACCTCCTGGCTCCAGTACCAACTCCACCAGCCATCTCTCCTGCAGTACATCCTGAGGTCGTCACCCCAGCAGCAGGGGACCAGGAGTTAAGGCAAGTACCTTTTCATTTATGTTCTACCACTATTTTTGAAAAGCCTTGCCTTGCTCCTAGTGGGGGTATCCAAGCACACTCCCCACCATTCTCTGCTGCTTATGACAGTGGTGTCGCCTCACTGACCTCCTGTTTCCCTCCATCATCTGAGGTGGCCATGTCGAGGATAGAGCCGCAGGAGGACCACATTCCATCATCACCATCATTGGAGCATGCTGCTCCATCATCACTGTCATCGGAGCATGCTGCTCCCATCATCACCATCATCAGAGCAGTCCGCTCCACCCTGGCCGATTTACAGGACACGCCTTTGGATGATTCAGATCTCACACTTTGTGTAGATGGATCAACAAAACGTGACTGTGATGGATCAAATCTGTCTGGCTATGCAGTTGTCACTCATGACACTGTTTTGAAAGCCCAAAAACTTCCATCAAATCAAATCAAACTTTATTGTAATATTGCTGTACATACAACTGTAGTGCAGGCAAGATGAAATTGCGTTTCTCTCAGCATCCATATAAGAAGCAGCATGATTTAAGACACACTCCCACATAGCTCCACCCCCTACCCCCACCCCCTCATCCATTCACACATCCCTGAGACATACTTGGGGAAAAAGAATAACTAACTATAATATACAAAATGTCCGTAGGTGCAGTAGTGTGTATGAGAGATTCCGGGTCAGCTGTTCAGCATCCTGACAGCTTGTGGAAGGAAGCTGTTGATCAGTCTGGTGGTTCTGCCTCTGATGCTCCGGAATCGTTTACCAGATGGAAGAAGTTCAAAGTGTTTATGCAGAGGGTGAGAACGGTCCTTGACAATGTTCAGTGCCCTGCTCCTACAACGGTTCTGAAAAAGTTCTTGGACAGAGGGGAGGGAGACTCCAATTACCCTCTCCGCCCCCTTGACTATCCTCTGCAGGGCTTTTTTGTCTGACATACTGCAGCTGGAGTACCATGTAGCAATGCAGTACGTCAGAACACTCTCCACCACACCTCTGTAGAAGGTCCTGGGGATGCAGATGGGGAGAGAGGCCTGTTTGAGTTTCCTCAAGAAGTGTAGTCTCTGCTGAGCCCGCTTCCTGATCTCCAAGGAATTCTTGCTCCAGGTCAGGTCCTGCGAGATCTGCACTCCGAGGAACTTGATGTTCTCTACTCTCTCCACTAAATGGCCGCCGATGCTGAGGGGGATGTGCTCAGGCTGTGACCGCCAGAAGTCGATAATCATCTCCTTCGTTTTGTCCACGTTGAGCACCAGATTGTTCTCCCTGCACCAGCCCTCCAGGTCTCTCACTTCTTCCCTGTACATTGATTCCTCATCCCTCTGAATAAGTCCCACCACCGTGGTGTCATCTGCAAACTTAATAATCTGGTTCCCCTCGTGTCTGGATACACAGTCATGTGTTAGAAGTGTAAACAACAGTGGACTGAGTACACAGCCTTGAGGGGATCTGGTACTCAGCGTGACAGAGTTGGAGATGCTGTTTCCAACCCGGACAGACTGAGGTCTCTCAGTCAGGAAATCCAGGATCCAGAGACATGTGGTGGTGTTCAGACCGAGAAGGAGTAATTTCTCCATCAGTCTCTGGGGAATAATGGTGTTGAATGCTGAACTGAAATCAATGTACAAGAGTCTGGCGTAGGCGTCTTTCTGGTCCAGGTGGGTGATGACAGAGTGTAGGGTGGTGACTACAGCATCCTCCATGGAACGGTTTGAACGATATGCAAACTGGAGCGGGTCGTGTGATGCAGGGAGGCAGGCTGTAATGTGTGGTTTGACAAGCCGTTCAAAACACTTCATCACAATTGGTGTCAGTGCAACAGGACGATAGTCATTCAAACAGGACACCACTGGTTTCTTTGCCACCGGTACAATGATAGAGGTCTTGAAGCATCTGGGAACGATGGCCTGACTCAGGGAGATGTTATAAATGTCAGTCAGGACATCTGCCAACTCGCTCGCGCAGTCTCGGAGCACACGTCCCGGAATGTTGTCTGGACCTGCAGCTTTGCATGGGTTGACTCTGGTTAGGGTCCTCCGTGTGTCCGCTGTGTTGATGGTAAAAGCTGGTCTGACCGATGGTGGGGGTGGGCCAGCCCTCCCTCTGATTGTCGAGTTTGATGCTTCAAAACGTGCAAAGAAGTCGTTAAGCCTGTCTGGAAGCGAAGCGTCGTCATCATCGACCCCTTGCCTAGACTTAAAGCCCGTCAGTGTCCGAACTCCCTGCCACATCTGCTTGGTGTTCCTAGTGTCACAGAGGTGTCCCTGGATTTTCTCCGCATAGGCGCGCTTTGCCGCCTTAATTCCCTTTGAAAGCGCAGACCTGGCTGAGCGGAGGGCGATCCTGTCCTTCGCTCTGAAGGCTGCATCTCTGGCTGTAAGCAGCGAGCGCACCTCTGCAGTCATCCAGGGCTTATGATTACCCCGCATAGTGATGGTCTTCACTGTAGTGAAATCCTCTGTGCACTTCGCGATGTAGCTGGTGACCGTATCAGCATACTCCTCCACATCTGTCTTGTCTTCCTGGGAGGCTGCTATTTTGAAGACCTTCCAGTCTGTGTACAGAAAACAGTCCTTCAGTGCAGAGGCTGCACTCTCTGGCCAAATCCTGATTTGTTTCACTGCTGGCCTGCTGCGCTTCAATAAAGGTTTGTAGGCAGGCAGCAGCATCACGGACATGTGATCAGAACAGCCGAGATGGGGTTGGGGTATCGCTTTATATGCATCTGTGTTTGTGTACACTAAGTCCAACATATTCTCTCCTCTGGTCTTAAAGTCTACACATTGTTTAAACTTGGGGAGCACAGTCTTTAGGCTGGTGCGGTTAAAATCCCCCGCAACCACCACAAAACTGTCCGGGTGTGAAGTTTGGATTTCATTGATCGCATTGTGCAGTACCTGAGTGCCTTCTTAGCATTAGCTTTAGGATTAGGGCTCGGCGCTATGTAAACACCAGCTACAAACACGTTGCTGAATTCCCTCGGCAAATAATAAGGCCGACAATTTACAATAAGGAACTCCGCCAACGGAGAGCAGTGTTTAGACACTAACGTGGCATTAACGCACCAGTTCTTGTTAACATAGATGCATAGCCCACCCCCCCGGCTCTTACCGGAGCTCGCCGTTTCCCTGTCGGCATGGAACATCGCCATATCTTCCAGTTGAATGGCCTCGTCAGGAATGTTGCTGTGGAGCCATGTCTCGGTAAAAACAAACACACAGCAGTCCCTCCACTCTCTCCGGGTTTCTCTCAGCAGACGCAGTTCGTCCACCTTGTTTTCGAGGGTGCGGACGTTAGAGAGAAGAAGCGACGGTACCGCTGGTCTGGAGGGGTTAGCCTTTAGCCTAGCATGGATCCTGGCCCTTTTTCCTCGCTTTTGCTTGCGTTCGCTCCGCTTCCTCCTCTCTCGGGTAGCTTCCATCGGGGACTCCGCCAGAATTCCATGCTGGCGTAGAATGTCCAAATCACAACCGATCGCCGCGATTCTTGCAGCGTGCAGTACCTTGATGTTTAATAAGGTCTCATGGTTGTAAGTTTTACAGAATGTACGTCTGGGATGATTAAAACTCTCACACTCGCTGATGCCAAGAGGGTCGCTGCGTCTAGGCGGCCGCCATCTCACATTCAAAATCTCACATTACTCAGCACAAGCAGCAGAGCTAATTGCTCTGACTGAAGCATGCAAATTAGGCCAAAATAAAAAAAACCCTCACTGTTTACACTGATAGCCAGTATACATTTTCAACTGTTCATCACTTTGCGCAGCAGCAGAAAAACAGAGGCATGATCACATCAACAGGAAAGCCAATTCAGCATAAACATTTTATTTTGGAGCTGCTCGAAAGTGTCAAACTTCCATCACAACTGGCCATATGCAAATGTGCAGCACACACAAATGGCACTGATCCAGTTTCTCAAGGCAATCACTTTGCAGATCAAGCAGCAAAAGCTTTTGCACAAGGCTTAAAACCAACACAAAACAAATCTGATTCCATTCTGACACTGACAGAGAAGTTTTGTTTTTTTTTTGATTTTGTATACTTTATTGATCCCCAGAGGGGAAATTGAGGGCATCCACCTGGATGGATGAAGCAGCCACAGTATGGCACTATCCCTTTACCATTCACACACACATTCACACCTAGGGCCACTTTAGAGTCTCCAATTAACCTAACCTGCATGTTTTTGGCCTGTGGGAGGAAACCAGAGAACTCCCGGAGTAAATCCACGCAGACACGGGGAGAACATGCAAACTCCACAATAATCACTGTTGGTCAGGGGCTGGGATTGAACCAGGGATCCCATGGCCAAGGGTGAGTTGCTGTGCTGCCACAGTGCTAACCACTGTGCCACCGCACCGCCCCTAATCACATGACATTCTCATTGAGGCACAAAAAGCAGCACCACAAGCTGAAATCTACAGGTGAATAAAAAAGGAAGCCACTTTTGATGACACCTCAAAGCTCTAAAAATGTAACGAAAACAAGCCCATTCTGCCACACAAACTGTTCCATCAAGTCTCTACTTTGCTGAATGGCATCTCACATGTAGCAAAGGGGAGGGATGGTTTCTACATTAAACAAAACCTTTACTGCCTATGGGTTTAGCCAGTTTGCCACTCAATTCTGTAAAAAATGACTGATTCATGCAGAAAACACTGGACGAGGAAATTTCAGACCTGAAAGAGGTACTTTTTCAGCCTCCACTTATCCATTTCACAACATTTGCATGGATTTCATTGAGTTAAATAAATGTGAAGGCAAGAAATACTGTTTGGTCATTTGTGATATGTTTTCCAAATGGACAGAGGTTTTTCCCTGTACCCATCCAAATGCAATCACAGTGGCAAAGAAATTGCTGGCCGAAATTGTACCTAGGTTTGGAATACCTGAGAAAATTTACTCAGGTAATGGTGCACACTTTGTAAATCAAATCATATCACACTTAAGCACAGCACTAAACATTAATTTAAAAAATCATTCAGTCTATCATCCACAATCTGTAGGATTGGTGGAACGCACAAACAGAACCATTAAAGAAAGGCTTAGAAAAACAATGGCAGAAACAGGGCAAAATTGGATATATTGCCTCCTGTCATAAACTCTCCGTGCGCTCTTCCATGGTGTACAGAGAAGGAGAAGGATGAAAGGATTTAAGCGCAGAGTTTCACCAAACACACATTTATTGACATAAACTGTTCACAGACAAAGACGAACAAGTAAATTATAATACAATATGGATGCACTCGGGAGAGCAGGGAAGACTACGGGAAGCTCAACTGACTTGGGGGGAACGCAAACTGGGCCACAGCCTAAGCGTAGCGGTTACGCTGCAAGAAGAAATGCCACCTGAAGCATAGTAGACTCACTGCAAGAGGAAACACTTCAGGTAAAACGTAGCAGCGACCACACAGAGAAACGCAACAGTTTACTCATGAGCAGGAGCAGTCCCAAAAAGTCCAGTTCTCCCAGCGAGCATAAACAATAGTCTCTCCTGACGTGACGGTCACACCATGGAGAACAAGAGTGACTCGTACAATGATCCAGCGGCATTTGTCTAGCAAAGAGCTGCTTAAATCCAAACGGCACTGGCCACACAAATTGGGAACACCTGGGTGAGGCACGGGGAAGATAATTACTGGGGCTGGGACAGCTGGTGGAATTAAGAAGAGTGAGGGGGCATGGTTGGACCGACAGACTGTCAGCAGCGTGGGAAAAAGATCAGAGGCTGATTAACAGCTGCCGGTCAGGCAGTGGCTATGGTAATGCGATAAGTACAAGAATACACAAAATGCACACAAACAATGAAACCAAAACCCACAGAGAGATCGAGGCCGAGCCGGGGAAGGCCAAGCCGGCTCGGCTCGTGACAGGGCCCCCCTTTAAGGGGTGGATTCCCAGACACCCAAGGTAACATCAAGAGACCCCCCCTCCCTCCCCCCAACAGTTACAACAACAGCAAACAACACGAACCCGGGTGGGCAGTAGGGGGAACAGGAAGGAGGGAACACAATTCCCTGCCCAGGGTCCATAATTAACCCTCCCAGGTCCACGGGTATTGGGGCTCAGGATGCCGCCCAGAGTCCTAGGCCCAGCAGAAGGTCCGGTGGACTGAATCCAGCGGCCTGCTGGAAAACATGAGCCACCTGACCCAGGAAGTCAATTCTTCTGGCGGCCGGCCAGCGTAGTTGAGCCACCAAGACCGAAGGGGTGAAGCAGGAGATGGCCTGCCCTCTGGAAGGCTCACTAGTGGGTAACAGGACCGGGAAAGGGGACCTCCATAGTGTCGGGCAGGGTGGTCCGCAACTGCACCCACAGCAGCCCTCGACTGGGCCGGCTCCGCTGCACCCATGGTGGACCCTGACCGGGCTGGCTCCGCTGCATCCAGGGTGGACTCCAGTGGGAGGCTTGCTGCACCAGCGGTGACCTCCGGCTGAGGCTCAGCTGCACCCACGATGGACCCTGACTGGGCCAAGCTACACCCACCGTGAGAGGGCCAACCCGCAGGGACACCAGGCTGAGGAGGCGATCGATGGGGGGAGCCCTGACGACCTTGGCAGGAGGGGCTGAAGAAGCGACGTCCTCCTTCAGCAGGGCCAGACCCTTGGTGACCTCCAGCGGCAACTCCGCAGCACCTGCGGTGGGCCACAATTGGGCCAGAGCTGCACCCACGATGATCCCGGCCTGGGACGTGGCTGAACCCACGATGGGCTCCGGTTGGAGTACCGTTGCACCAGTGGTGACCCCCCATCGGGGCCCTCATTGCTCCCGTGGTGGCCTCCCCAGTGAGGGAGGTGATGTTCCTAACACCATTTGGCACTGGATCCCAATCCTCGGTGGCCTCCGGTGAAGTCGGGTGCTCTCCAGCGACCCTGGCTGAGGGCTCCGACCCCGGAGGGAGAGAAAAAGAGACTGGGTCAGGGTCGCCGGCAGTGGCAGAGCCCGGTGAGGCAGGCCTGAGGGCTACTACGAGCTGCTCTGGGTCCTCCCCACCATGAGTCAGGCAGTGTGACATTGACATATGAGGTATTGACATAATGGAGCACACTTGCCTGAACTTGGGCTCCACCGCTGTCCAGGACTCTGGCGATTTGGGGTGCATAGCCTCCATTGTCGCGCCCAGTGCTGTGCCCCCGCTGACCTCCTCTGAGACCGCCACCCTCTCGTCATTGTCAGTAGACAACCCCGGTGATGGCAGCTCCTCTCCGGTGACCCTAGTGAGGGGCTCGACAGGCATGGGAGAGAAGGAAGGGTTAGGGTCGCCGACAGCAGCAGAGCCCAGTGAAGGAAGCCCAGGTACGGCCAAAAGCCGCACCCGACTCTCCTCCCCAAAAGCCAGACAAGATCTCTCAATTATTGGCAATTGAACTACAAGAGAGATAACTTGCCTGTGCTTAAGCTCTACCGCCATCCAGGACTCCGACGCTGTTGACGATGCCGGTCCGGGTCCAGTCGACTGGGAGTCTGGTCCGGGGGATGACTCTGCCGCAGCGGTCCCTGCAACAGGCATGATGGTGGTTGCAGTCCTGGTCCTCTGACGTTCCGCCTTGACCCGGCTGTTGACTGCGGCGAGCAGGTTCGCCCCCTCCTCGTCTGAAGGCGAATCCAGGAGTTGAGTAGGCGTAGGGGGTGGAATCCTCACAGCCGGGGAAGTGCGTCCTGGGACCTCCCTCTCATGGCGCTCCTCCTCAACCTGGTGGTTGACGAAGACGAGCAGATTCACCCACTCCTCGTCTGCTGGTGTGATTGTGCAGAAATGCCTCCGTGCGGGCTCCTAGGCAGGATCATCCAGGGCCTCAACCTCCTCTGTCATCAGGTGGGCCGGTTCTTGGGCCAGCAGGCCCTTAGGGAGAATGGGAGGAGACACGGAGAGGGGGAGAAATGAATTAATTTCTGCAGCTGGAGGAGAGGACCCAGCAGACTGCACAAACTGGGCCTCACTCCCGGGCATCAGGCAAGATGATTTATCAAATGAATTAATCAAATGAAAACACACTTGCCTGCTAATCCCGGGAGAAGTGGTCTTAGCTGCAGTACACCCAGCCTCCTGCTTCTTATCGACGGCGCTCCTGGGTCCCCTGGAAAATTCAGGAAGGGCTGCCCCCACACACTGGAGGACAGGCAGAGGAGCAGAGGAGTTCCTCCTGTGGTCCAACGCTGGGTCACGGTGCTCTGGAAGAGGCAAAGCCGGCGGTACAAGAGCCAACACCCAGGAGACGAGACGAGGCTTTTCTCGCCGAATTCTTCTACGTGGGGACGCCGGCCTCGCTACGCACAGTGAGGAAACAGGTGGAGGCAGAGGCGGCAGTGGAGGAAGCGATAGAGCAATCACCCAGGGATGATGGCGCAGGTAAGGTCTCTGCTCCACCAAGCTGGTTATTCCACCCCAGCAGTCCATCTCGTCCCTCCGGGAGGTACAGCTGCGTGCACTGGCTGCCAAACCCTCGATCGCCACGATGGCTTAGCGGTCCTCCTGGCTCCACTGTCTCCTCCATACTGCCTCACCAGCTTGAGGCATAATGAATCCTCAAAAACCGGTGGGTGAAAAACAGTTCACAAAAATGAAGAAGGTGTGTGGGTGTAACCCGCTAAATCCTTTGGACAGGCTGGGTCACTCTGTCATAAACTCTCCGTGTGCTCTTCCATGGCGCATGGAGAAGGAGAAGGATGAAAGGATTTAAGCGCAGGGTTTCACCAAACACACATTTATTGACATAAACTGTTCACAGACAAAGACGAACAAGTAAATTATAATACAATATGGAAGCGCTCGGGAGAGCAGGGAAGACTATGGGAAGCTCAAGTGACTCGGGGGAACGCAAACTGGGCCACAGCCTAAGCATAGCAGTTACACTGCAAGAAGAAATGCCACCTGAAGTGTGGCAGACTCACTGCAAGAGGAAACGCTTCACGTAAAGCGTAGCAGTGACCACACAGAGAAACACAACAGTTTACTCCCAAGCAGGAGCAGTCCCAAAAAGTCCAGTTCTCTCAGCGAGCATAAACAATAGTCCTTCCTGAGGTGATGGTCACACCATGGAGAACGAGAGTGACTCGTACAATGGCGTTTGTCTAGCGAAGAGCTGCTTAAATCCAAACGCCGCTGGCCACACAAATTGGGAACATCTGGGCGAGGCGCGGGAAAATTAACTACCGGGGCTGGGACAGCTGGCGGAATTAAGGAGAGCAAGGGGCCGTGGTTGGACTGAAAGACTGTCAGCAGCGTGGGAAAAAGATCAGAGGCTGACTAACAGCTGCTGGTCAGGCAGTGACTTTGGTAATGGGATAAGTACAAGAATACACAAAATGCACACAAACAATGAAACCAAAACCCACAGAGTGATTGAGGCCAAGCCAGGGAAGGTCAAGCCGGCTCGGCTCGTGACAGCCTCCCATTAGTTTTGTTCTACATGAGGATAATTCCCACCAAAGGAGGGTTGTCTCCATTTGAAATCATGGCAAACCATACTTGCTCCCACAATTAAGACCATTCAACTCAAGTGATGAGGAGGTGTGTTTAGCTGATTAAATTAGAAGGATGCTGACTAACAGAAATGTTATTGCTGCTACTCTCCCCAGGAGGGTTCATGAGGAAGCTGCACCAATCTTGACCAAGCCAGGGGACCTCGTCCTTATCAAGGTCATCAAAAAGAAGAACTGGACTGATTCTCCCTGGCAAGGACCACATAGAGTTGTCTTGTCAACGCCAACAGCTGTGAAAGTTGAAGGATGGGACTCTTGGGTGCATTTAACACATTGCAAACTTTACCCCACTCAGAACTCACAGCCAGAGACTGTTTAATATACACTACAAACTTTATCTCATCAAAGACCTTGAGCAAGTTGACCGTTTAACTGTTTCTCTATACAAGTGTCGGCTGACGGTGTTCCCAGCGTCCAGCAATGGCTTAAGATAGCAAAACAAGTGTTTGTTTATCATGGAGAGACAAGAAGCAGGAGAAAGACGGTCAATAATCAAATGGTGTGGTTGTTGTTGTTGTTGTTTCCTTAGCATCATCATCCTTGTGGTGACATTTTTGCTTTGGTTTCTTTTTGCTGCTCCGCAACCCATACACCGTAGGGCTAGAGATATTACACACACCCAACATGGCTGGCTGGAAATTCAAGGGCATCAGGACCATGATTATGCTGCCAATATCTGGTGGAGATATGCTAACTACACAGCTAGGTCAGCTAATCACTCTAACTGTTATGTTTGTTCCTTGGTGCCACTATCATCTGGGCAGACTTCTGTTACGGCTAGAGCAATGGAGCCATCACAAGCTGTCTGCTTCTTACAGAAGGCCATGTACAGAGAATACACAAGAAAGATTATTCTGAATCGCACTTGTAAGAACTTTCATCACTCCACTGATCAGGGAAGCTATGGCACCCCTTACTCTGTAAGGGCGAGGTTAGTTTCATCAGAGAACTTCTCCTTCTGTTTGAAGGGAAGTGGCAATAACCCTCTGGGCAACTTACCCCTTTCTTGGTGTGCAGCTGTGTACAGTGTATTTTGCCCCTGTACTGCCAACACCCTGACCAACAAAGTGGGCAGGTGGTGCTTGCAAATTTATCATTGTCATTATGGACCTGTCACCCTGCAAGAGCTCTGCAGTGCTGCTATCTGCAATTTTCACATATATGGTGCACACATGGTGACAGGAGGTTGGTGGCTGTGTGGTCATAGGGCATATTCCCATTTGCCTAAGGGTTGGGCAGGGGTTTGTGCCCCTTTCCTTGTGACTGATCACACCCTCATTATGTCAGCAGGCCAGGCGGGCAGGGTAAAATGAGATACTTACCTACCACAGGATGCCACTTTTGCACTGCATGACTCTATCTGGGGTACAGATGTGCCAGAGCAGTTCAAGATACAGACCACAGGACAAAAGGTTCTTCAGTCATTGTTACCCTGGGTGGGAGTGGCAAAGAACACTTTGTGGGTTGAAACCCTTAATTACAGACTACAGTCTTTTGTGAATTTTTCCTTAGCTGCTTGGTGAGGTGAAAGGGAAGAGATGACAGCCATGAGACTTATGGTGACACAAAATAGAATGATACTTGTTCAGTTGACTGCTGCCCGTAGGGGTGTGTGCGCTATTGTGGGTCAATATTGTTGTACTTTTATTCCTGTGAATGATGCAGATGGACATGCTATTGCTTCAGCCATACGCAACCTTACCGCTTTACAAGCTGCTGGGGCTAAGGATAATGTTACTGATGCACAGCATTGGATGAATTGGTTGTTTTCCTCTTGGAGAAGTCTTGTTATAAACCTGGTGGTGGTTCTTGTGGTGATAGTTTTGATTTTTTCATGTGCCACTCCCTGCATCCACAATATGATGATGAGACTTTTTTGTGTGAACTTGGTGGTGTATCATGAGTGTGTCATGGTGTATCATGTCCCCATTACCAACTGCTGTGGTTCTGTGTCCCGCCTTGGTCATCTGTACAAGTCACGTGGGTGTGTGCTCCTTATACTCCCTTTTCTATCATTTTCAGTCCCTTATGTCTTCCATAGTCATAGTCATTTCTCCTCATGTGTTGCTGATTAATCCCCTATTACTATCCCCAGCTGTCTTGTGTTTTCCCTGATCATCTGCTTCACTATATATGTCCTCGTCTGCGTTCATTTGGTGTGGTGTCATTCCATGGATTTCCCACTGACTCCCATTCCTGTGACTGTGCCTGTTTCTGTGAGTTTTCAGCCTTCCATTGCTTGCTTTATGTTCAGCCCCCGTGCTGCTTATTATTTTGTGTTTTGGGGAAAATAAACCCAGTTAAACTGCAGTCCTGCCTGCAACAGAGTCTGTCTTTTCTGCTGTTCAGAGGCTGCCCATGACATGCATATTCTACCATATCTGTCTGCATATGCCAAGTGCAATTGTTTTATTTCAGGGGAAAATAATTTTCTTAAATTTTCTTAAAGAGTTGGTCCAGTTGTGATAGGTACACAATCACAAAGGCAGCATGTCCATGTGGGACCCACTAGGTTAAAATGGACTGTCTTATAGGTCCCATGTAAGTTTGGATGGGGTTCCATGTTGGCCCCATCTCTGTTTTCCCACATGGACTTCACCTATGGCACAGGTAAGCAGGTAATCTGCAAACCTGCTTTAACCCCATCTGGGCCCCATATGAGTTTATTGCGGGTGAGCACATTTCAGTAATACTGAAGTCATAAGTAAAGTCCATGTGGGCAAACACAGAAGGGACCAACATGGAACTCATGGACAAACCCACTGGATATCTGGAGACAAGATTTGAATCTGGAGACAAGATTTGTCTGGTCTGTTGTGGTGAAGAGGGAGCTAAGCTTTAAGGCAAAGCTGTCGATTTACCAGTCAATCTACGTTCCTACTCTCACCTATGGTCATGAGCTTTGGGTAATGACCGAAAGAACAAGATCGTGGATACAAGCGGCTGAAATGAGCTTTCTTCATAGGATTGCTGGACTCACCCTCAGAGATAGGGTGAGGAGCTCAGTCATCCGGGAGAGGCTCAGAGTAGAATCGCTGCTTCTCCACATTGAAAGGAGCCAGTTGAGGTGGTATGGGCATCTGATCAGGATGCCTCCTGGACACCTCCCACTTGAGGTGTTTTGGGTACGTCCCACTGGGAGGAGACCCTGGGGAAGACCCAGGACTCACTGGAGAGACTATGTCTCTCAGCTGGTCTGGGAACAGGCTGGAGTAGGTGGCTGGGGAGGGGGAAGTCCGAGCTTCTCTGCTTGAACTGCTGCCTCCACAACCAGAACCTCCAGAAAAGTGGTAGAAGATGGATGGATGGATGGATGGATGGATAGACAAGATTCTGCCCACCTGACCAGTAGGGGTCGCATTCACTGCTGACTCACTATAATCTCGTACCAGTTGTCAGGTAGAGAGATAAACCGCTCTTCAATCTCAGACCTTTGGTGATTATGAGCCAGATAGCATGTCAAGCAAGGACTCTTGTGGTATAGAATTATGAATTTAACATAATCCTCTCTGATGTGCATCTCTGGTAAACATTTTTAAAATAACTATATTGTATAGTGTTATTGACAGTAATGCTAATGTAGCACAGCAGTGATCGAACCAGATAGTTCTCTAGCTTTGATAATGTAATTATGACAACACTTTAGTTCATATTGTAAGGACTGCTGTTAGATGTTGTGTCCACCCATGATCCATAGATGTGTGGTTTCTGTAAATATGCTCAATCACACTTTTATGGTCATTTGATGTTCATCTGTTTTATGTATATTTTTAAAAAAAAACAACAAAAAACGGCTGTTGCTATTGAGCTCCAGCGGCCATTTGCAGTGGTGTGAAAAAGTGTTTGCCCCCTTCCTGATTTCTCTTTTTTTGTATGTTTGTCACACTTAAATGTTTCAGATCATCAAACAAATTTAAATATTAGACAAAGATAACACAAGTAAATACAAAATACAGTTTTTAAATGAAGGTGTTTATTATTAAGAGGAAAAAAATCCAAACCTATATGACCCTGTGTGAAAAAGTGATTGCCCCCTAATCCTAATAACTGGTTGGGCCACCCTTAGCAGCAACAACTGCAATCAAGCATTTGCGATAACTGGCAATGAGTCTTTTACAGCACTGTGGATGGCCCACTCATCTTTGCAGAATTATTGTAATTCAGTCACATTGAAGGGTTTTTGAGCATGAACAGCCTTTTTAAGGTCATGCCACAGCATCTCAATTGGATTCAGGTCAGGACTTTGACTAGGCCACTCCAAAGTCTTCATTTTGTCTTTCTTAAGCCATTCAGAGGTGGACTTGCTGGTGTGCTTTGGATCATTGTCGTCCCATGTTCTTTTTGCTCAGCAGTGGTTTTCATCTTTGAACTTTGCCAAGCAGGCCATTTTTGCCCATTCTCTTTCTTATAGTGGAGTCATGAACACTGACCTTAGCTGAGGCAAGTGAGGTCTGCAGTTCTTTGGATGTTGTTGTGGGGTCTTTTGTGACATCTTGGATGAGTCGTCGCTGCGCTCTTGGGGTAATTTTGGTTAGCTGGCCACTCCTGGGAAGGTTCACCACTGTTCCATGTTTTCACCATTTGTGGATAATGGTTCTCACTGTGGTTCGCTGGAGTCCCAAAGCTTTAGAAATGGCTTTATAACCTTTTCTAGACTGACAGATCTCAATTACTTTGTTTCTCATTTGTTCCTGAATTTCTTTGGATCACAGCATGATGTCTAGCTTCTGAGGATCTTTTGGTCTACTTCACTTCTTCTTCTTCTTTAGATTTGATTGGTGGTTGGCAACAAGCTTACAGGTGCATTATCGCCACGTACTTCACTCTATATCATCACTCTATCTGGTCAGGAGCTGTAGTCCTTCTATCATCATTGCTGTCCAATCGAACCGCAACTCTATCTTCAGACATCACTCTTCTTCGTCTCCTCGTACTTCACTCTATATCATCACTCTTCTTCTTTTAGATTTCTTCTTCTTCTTCTCTCGGTTACTGGCGGATAGCAAACAACTGAAAGGTGCATACCACCACCTACTGTACAAGAGTGTGTAGCATTATGTCATCT
The DNA here is from genome assembly GCA_020510985.1 of Pholidichthys leucotaenia. Classification (NCBI taxonomy): domain Eukaryota; kingdom Metazoa; phylum Chordata; class Actinopteri; order Cichliformes; family Pholidichthyidae; genus Pholidichthys; species Pholidichthys leucotaenia. The sequence goes on from CM035843.1 coordinate 53,481,329, forward strand.
GAGCCCGACCCCTAAATTCTATGACTTAATCCTGTGTTATTTAAAAAAAGAGAAAAGAGCCCTTCTCGTGATTCTTATTGCCTCTCCATCTCCATCTTTTCCCAGAATCCCAGTTAAATCCCATTCCCTACTGGCCTCTCGAACTTCATTTTTCATTATCCGTCTTTCATTTCCATATCTGTGACAGTGTAATAAGATGTGCTCGAGATTTTCTTTTACTCCACATTCTCTACATTTGTCACTTTCGCTTTTCCCCATGGTGAATAAAGTGCCGTTTAAACCTGTATGTTCCAATCTGAGTCTTGCCATAATGATGTCTTCCCTCCTTTTGATTGTTATGTAATTCTTTATTGCAATAGATTTCTGTATTTTGTAATACAATCTACCTTTATGATCTCCATCCCATCTTTTTTTGCCATAGTGGAATTACTTTTTTCTTGGTTACTGCTTTCCCTTCACCTTTTTCAAGAGACAATGGTATAGTTATCTCTTTCTCAAGAGCGCCTTTTGCTAATTTATCTGCACAGTCATTCCCTTTCAACCCTTCATGTGCAGGAACCCAACAAAACTGAACTTCTCCACCACCCCTGTGTACCCTAAATAAACTGTGATATAGCTCAATCACCAAGTCTTCCCTTATAGATTTTAGTGTCTGTATGGTTTTTAGCGCTGCAAGTGAGTCTGTGCACACCACCACCCGGTCTGGTCTGACCTCCTCCACCCACTGCAAAGCAATAATTATTGCCACCATCTCTGCTGTAAACACAGATGTATTGTTGGAGAGTCTTTTTGCGATGGTCACTTTAAACTCTAGAATGTATAGTCCAACTCCAACAGAGCCCTCTTTGTTCTTTGAACCGTTAGTATAGAGCTGTAAGAAGTTATAGTAATTGTGTGAGGTAAATGCTTGTTTTAACACCAACTTCACTCATATGCCAATCCTTTTTTCTCATTAGCAGACTAGCGTCTACTTCTATTCCCGGAAACAGCCAAGGGGGAACATTACTCACTGGACTGGTGTTAGCTATATCAATAGTGTGTAGCCCATACATTCTGGCTTTTCTTTCAATTGTCCACCCAAACCCGTGTCCCTGGAAGTTAGAGTATTCCCAGCAGTCTTGTAGTGTTGTTTTTGAAATATTCGCTTCTTCACTTCCTTTCAGCTTGACCCACTATGATAATGCAAGTAAGTTCTCTTCTCAAATCCAGTGGCATTTCTCCTGCTTCTATTAAAACTGCATTGTTTGGTGTTGTTTTCATGGCTCCAGTGCACAGGTGAAGCGCTCTATGCTGCATTCTATTTTTTCCAGAGTCATCTTTGCCACTGCTCCATAAATCATGCATCCATAGTCTATTGTCGATCGCATTAGTGCTCTGTAAATGTCAATTAATGCCTGTTTATCTGCACTCCATTCATATCCAGCTACAGCTTTTATGAGATTAATGACTTGACACCCTTATGCTTGAACATGGTGTTTGTTATGGACAATTTTGCACTTTGTCTCCAGATTTTCAACATGAACTCTCCATGTGTATGCACTATCAAACCACAATCCTAGATATTTGAACTCACTGACTTTCTCTATTGGTTGATTATATAATGTTAATGGCTCTGTTCCAGTTCTGCGTTTTTTTGTGAAAGTTATATAGCAGGTTTTACTGTTTGAAAATTTAAATCCCCAGTCATATGACCACTTTTCCACTTTCTCTATTGCTTTCCTGATGGTTTTGAACACAAATTTCTCATTTCTTCCCCTCGTCCATATGACTTCATCATATGCATATAGTGCTGTTTTGAAGGATCCTTCTTGATCCTCAAACATGTCATTAATCATTATATTGAATAAAACGGCTTACCACACTCCCCTGAGGAACACCATTTTCTATTTCAAAGTCATTAGAAACTTCTGATCCTACTTTAACCCTAATTGTCCTGTGTGTTAAAAAATCCATTATCCAATTATACATCCTACCACCAATGTCCATTTTATTCAATTTCATAAGAAGTCCGTCCCTCCACAGTGAGTCATAAGCCTTTTCAATATCCAGATAAACTACAACCATTACTTCTTTCATTTTGAGAGTCTTTTCAATATCATTACTTACCCTAACTAGAGCATCCACTGTGGATCTTCCTCTTCTAAAACCATTCTGATAGTCGTTTATTAATCGCTTTTGCTCTAGTGCATATGAGAGTCTGTAAACTAACACCTTCTCCATCCATTTCCCTAAGTGTGATGTTAATGCTATTGGCCTGTAGTTGCCTGGATGAGCTGGATCTTTCCCTGGCTTATTAAATGGTAAAATTACAGCCTTTTCCCACCCACTTGGGATACCCCCCTCCTTCCATATTCTGTTAAACAATTTCAGCACCAGTTGCATTGATTGCTTAACTGATCATATACTGGAGCTGTGTATCCACTATCTTGCAGAGCTCTCTTAAAGGCGTCGGCCGGACAAAAATTCAATATCGCTAAATCATATCTTAAATTTTTGTGTGAGATGAGCTAATTTGAACCGCACATGTTTTGGTGTCAACAAATGTCGCATAAGGTGACAATGCGCTCTTGAATTACGCTGTCCTTGAGAGCTGTCTGACTCAGCCGAGCGATCAGCGGCTAAGATGGCCACTGACTGTGTGACATCATCACAAGGAGAGACACGCACACGCTCGGCGGACATTGTTTGTTGTTTACGTTTTAAAATCGGCGAATACGGATATTTCTCGGAGTACTTGTGGATTACAAATAGATTATTTATTAAGATTAGGATTTCAGGAATTGAATTAATTATGGTTTGGCGTTGTGTTGTCTACGGGTGCGACGTTATACCAGCGGAGCATGCGGTGAGTGTTTTTGAATTTCCCGTCCTTGGGAAAATCAGAACGGCATGGGTGAAATTCGTTCAGAAAACGTGAAAAAATTGGAATGATGTCGGTAACTCACCCAACATGTGCAGTAGACATTTCGTTGACAGCGATTTCGAGAATAAGATGCAATTTGTGTCACGACTCGCCGCTCATCAGCGGCTTCAGCTGCGCGCACACCTGCGTAGTACAAATACAAAGATGCGAGCACTACATACGATCCCGCAGCTCCTGAGAGACTGCAACCTAACACAAAAAACAGTTTCACACAATGAAACAACAGTGCATGTATTATATACTGTATATATAAAAACTATTATCCCATTGATTTTCATCATTTTTGGTCACATATCTCACACCTACAATTTATTTATTTCAGGGACAAAGGGCTGTGAAAAAGTTGTTGATATGATCAACAAAACACGGGTCCTCAGGGATGTGCGAAAGCTGAGTCCAAGGCAGCAAACTTCAAATGTGGAGGCTTTCCACAGTCTGATTATTCATTTTGCACCAAAGAGTGTACACTTCTCATTCCTTGGAATGTTGACAAGGTGAGGAGATGCAATATGTGACCAAAAATATGAAATGCAATTATAATAACAGTGCCAATTACATAGAGTTTCTGCTGATAGACAGATCACTTATATGTCCAAAAATAAATCATTGTGATAATATTCTAATTACAGACTTTGTTTAGCTGTAATGCACTTTAATGAAAATGCAGGCTGCAAGCAGGCACAGAATAGTGAAGGTGAGCCGGTCTTCATCATCAGGTACCCAAAATTAAAAAAAGGCGGATATACACTGCAAGCAAAGAAAGTTAATCCAACTTTCGGGGAGTATAAGAAATATTAGTATCATTTTCTAGGCTTGTATATGATATTTACAGTGGGTGGAGGGTTGGTCTTCATTCAACTTTCACATTTCATAGCTTTTATCAAATTATGTTAATTTGGATTTCATACTGTAGTCAAATGGATGTCTAATTTTTATTGAATATATTTTTTTTCAGAATATGTGGATGATCTGATGAATACTCTGTTCAACAAAACCTTGGTTGATCCAACCCACTTATGGGAGCAGTGGCACTATGTACAAGCCAGAGTTCCTGCCACACTGAGTGCCGAATTGAACCCGAATTTTATACCATAAAATGGTAGAAAAATTATTCAAATGTATATGACATGCAACTTTGATGAATGCTGAAATATTAGAATTATAAAATTGACATGAACATTAATAAACTCAATATATGATTTTACAAAACTTTATTTAAATATCATTTTTCACAAATCTAATCTTGGTAGGCAAAATCCCTTGTAGTGATCCGATGGGAATGTTTCTCTGATGAGGCTCACAGCACAGGCAGGCAATATCACCCTCACTTCTTCCTGAGCTGACGTCACTGCTGCCTGCCCCTATCGACAGATGGCGGTACTGCAGCATCACTAAGTGAAAGATGGGCTATTACCAAATAAAGTCATTTATGGAGGCTGGTGACACATATTAAATCACGGGAATGGCCAGAATGGAATATTTTCATACAATCAGTTTATTGGTTCAATAAAAAAATGTCACCGTCCGAGGACTTTAAGCTCTGACATTGTGAGCTCGAGATCTAACGCAGTCATGTCTTCTTTCACTTCATTTTTTAAGTTTGCATTTTCTCTGAGTTTATGCTCCCTTTGCTGTCTATGACTCTCACCAAAATGGTCTCCTCTATGCACTGCTGCAAATGCTCTACCTAGGACTTCTGCCTTTTCTTTGTCTGATACAGCCATCTTGTCCCATCCACTAAAGCTGGAATTTTAACTGATACCCTTTTCCCACTCATTTTTAAAACATACTCCAGACATCACCTAGTTCTGTTTTCCTACCAAGGGTGAAACAAAATTCTCTCCATGTTGACCTTTTCCTGTTCTTAATAATCCTTCGAGCTACTGCCCTTTTCTTTTTGTACTCTATTAAGTTTTCACTAGTCATATTCTTCCTAAGCTGCCTTGTTTCGCTCTTTTACCTTCTTCCTACCCTGTGTTGTTTTCTTAGGTATACTTGCTATTGCAGCATTCAGAATATGATTGGTTACCTGACTTGAACATACTTCTATACCACCTTCTAATGTTACCAAATGACACGATTGAACACAGTATTGCCTAAATTTTCCCCAGTCTGCCTTGTCAAAATACCATCTTAGAAAACATCTTTTCTCTTGTATACATACTTCAGTTTTAATAACTGTAAGTATTGGGAAGTGATCACTTCCCATAGTTGTCCTGTTCATAACCGTCCATTCACAGACGCTCACTAAAGAATCAGATACCAGAATCAAGTCAATACATGATAATGTGCCCCTATGCACATCCACCCTGGTACCTTCACCACTGTTTAGACAAATTAACGATCTTTCATCTAACATCTCTTCCACAACATTTACATTGCTACCTGTATGTGTGCTTCCCCACAAGCTATTATGGGCAGTTAAGTCTCCACACCATACTGTCATGACCCACTCTGGGCCGTCATCTGCCTCAGCTGCGCGCTCACCTGCGGCTAATTAATCACGGGCTTTATAGCCCACTCTGCCTGAAGCCTCGGCACGGAGCCGTCTGTCTTGCTACCGGACCTTCATCCCTCGCACACCTGTTTCCATACAGCCCTGCGCTTCTTCTGAAAGATCTCTTTGTCCCAAGTAAGCATAATTGCTACTCACCTTTTCTCCAGGCTCTCCCCTGTGCACAGGTGGATCCCTCTGGTGGTGGAACTGACTCTCCGCAGCGGCGGAACATTCCCCTCGCCTCACCGATCATCATCGCTCATCCCCGGGTGTGCCTCGCAGACGCTGTCTCTCTGGCTGGAGGCTATGCGCCGAAGCCTGCACCCTCTTCAGACCACCTGCAAGTAAGCACCAGTAAATACCTAATTCTTGGTGTTGTGGCTGTGATTAACACCTGTGCTTTGGCTCTGTTTCTAGGATTGCCACACTGTACGGCGTTCTGTCTCGCCCCCAGCTGCAGCTCGTTCACCATCAACTCATTCACATAACACATACACGCACCCACACATCCTCTGTTAGTCACAAATAGATCATTGAATTGCACTTGAGCCTGTGTGTTCCCTGGGTCCAACAATATGTCACATACCTCTTTCATATGCCCTTCCCCTGCCATAACACTGAAAATATATGCTGTTAACTTCCTACATGGGTTGTAATAATTAACCAGCTTAATATTTCCTTGTCCATTTGGCCTACATAGTTCAATAATATTACACTCTATATCCTCAGGGGAGGGAATCACCCTATTTGCCAGGCCATCTTTAATGAAAGTGGCACATCCTCCTCCATTTACAGTGTTAATTCCATCGTGTCTGATTGAACTGTATCCTGGAATAACAAAATCTAAGTGAAGTTGAAGCCATGTCTCCTGTAAACACACTACCTCTGGAACAATTTCTAGTTTGTAAAGATACTCCTTGAGTTCTTGTCCGTTTGCTATAAGACTCCTTGCATTCCACTGTAGTATGTGTAGTACCATAATTAAGGTCTTGTTTCAGCATGTGCAGTCTCCCCAGTTTCAGCTTTCAATAAAACATGAATCTGGTTGGCTGTGATATCTTTCACATCTAGGAAGCTTCCTGCTGCTTCCACGGTTCTATTTAACCCCTTGCACTCTGGTCAATTTCCCTAAAAACGCCTAAAAATAACATACCCAAAGTAAATCAAAAGCTGTTCTTCAACCCTTTGCAGCATCTTCATGGGGTTGGTCTCATTTAAAAGAAAACACTTTGAATTTTTTGGCAAAACAGTCATAATCTCTCTAAGTGCTCCTGCCACTGAGTAACAGTCATCTAAACATACTGAATCTGAAGAAAATAAAGTTCGCCTGGGTGTTTTTTTTTTTAGAAACAAATGCTTGCAAATAACACACAGCTGTCAGATACTGGCTGGAAAATGCAACAGAAATGTAGAACCAAGTGTTATCAAGCTGAGGTCAAAATTTTGTAACAATACCACAAAAAATGAATATATTACACAGCTTTTTTCTCAGGTTGTTCCCAGGCATTTTTGAATTGTGCCAAATTGTGCCAAATGGCACAGTTTGGAAAAACGTCCATAACTTTTGAATGCTTCAACATAGAAGCTTTATCTTGGGCTCTAATGAAAGGTGACACTCAGGGCTGTGTGTGTGTGGGGGGGGGGTTGATTATTCATTCATGAATGAATGAATGAATGAACAAACAAGCCCCCCACACACAAAGAAGCATGCCACGTAAAAAATGTGTGGCCTTTTTTTACAAGAAAAAATAACCTACAGTGCAATAAAAATTATACTAAAATATCTGCAATGTAGAGGATAACACCTCCCCCCCCCCCCCCGGTACAGAGGAGCTCGGCGCACAAAAAACGGTCCGTCAATGGTCCGTCATGTGGCCATGACGCACCGTTGTAATTACCGATCAGTCAAAAGTCATTTTTATTACTATTTTCATTGATAAAGAATAATTTAGCTTATAACACTTACTTGTCCACAACAGCAGTGTCGTTGGCGAACATCTGTTCCTCATTGTCAGACGAACATGAAGCTGGTCCACTTGTTACGGACTCGTGGTTCTGGTCACGCGACCCGGTCAAACCATCTCCGCTTCCATGATTCCGGTTTTGGCGAACGATTTTTCAAAACAAATAAGAACAGTAGTAATAAAAAAAGACTGGCTAACGCTACCGTTACACACAGGTCTCAATGTGTGTCACCCAGCAGCTTACAGATTTTACGCATGGGACGCACGTGTTTCAATCGTCAAGCTTCTCTGCTTCAATTGGCTTGTTGTATTCGCGGTTGTTGGTAGGCAGGTCCTTCTTGCTAGGTTTTCAGTCATTGGTTCTTTAAGGTTTCAGAAACCCAATTCAAGGCTCTTATTAGTCAAATGAGAGGTCAGTCAAATGTAAACCAATCAAAACACTCCTTTGGCTTTCTGTTCGCGGCTGTGTCTGTACTAGAAGAACGGAAATGCAGCTTTTTTTTTTTTCAGTGCGCACTGAGACGCACAGTATCCCGGAGTGCAAGAGGTTAAATGATTTCTTGATTGAGAACAGGTGTGGCAGTTATCAGGCCTGGGTGTGGCTAGAGAAATTGAACTCAGCTTTCCGAAGATGTGATAAACCACAGTTAATTTATGTTTTAACGGGGGGCAATCACTTTTTCACATAGGGCCATGTAGGTTTGGATATTTTTACCCTTAATAATAAACACATTTAAAAACTGCATTTTGTGTTTACTTGTGTTATCTTTGTCTAATATTTAAATTTGTTTGATGATCTGAAACATTTAAGTGTGACAAACATACAAAAAAATGAGAAATCAGGAAGGGGGCAAACACTTTTTCACACCACTGTATGTCAGTTCCAGTTCATTTTAGGTTGTAAATGTGTTGTATTTTCATTGTTTTAAAATATATAAATAAATGTTGTGAAACGCCGGAGGCCTGAATTCGTTTGTGCCCTTTCAGTTACCTGTAGAAGATGAAATCTATTGTTTATTTAGTGTGACAGATTCACAAGTAATGGTTTACCCCACCCCTATGCAAAACTAAAGTATTTTCAACCTTTGTGTAAGGTAGTGATGAACAAGAACCTAAAATATACTGTATGGATACATGCATAGCATTGTAATCAATAATCCTTAGTGAAGTTGGAAATAATTTATGGAATAATATTTTTTTTCAAATAATATTGTGTAAAAACAGTACTGCATCTCCAAAAATTATATCAAATTGCTCAGACATATTTATCCGCATTTCAAACAAAACAAATCTGAAAATAACTAAATTTATATGGGATTATTGTAAAATAGGAAAGTTTTACTTTTTAGATTTGAGTTATTTCTAAAAAGAAAGTCACCACAGTATTCAACTTTTGGAGGTGCATGAGTGGAATGTACAAGAAAATCTACCTCATATCAAGTGAGTCAACATACAGTATAACAAACAGGAATTTATATGGGGGAAAATATTTATTAAAAAATAAACAGTCCAGGTGCAGGGTCCATGGAGCAGATATGGGAAAGCAATAGCGAAATTAATTAAATCAGGATTAGGACAAACTCTGGAAAACTTTTGTTGTCCCCATAGACAGTGTTGACCTTTCATACTATAGTCAGGTACAATTTGTTGATGTAAAAAGGACAGTTTATAAGAAAGCGTCATCACAGACTAACCGCATTAAAACATGACAGGATGTGAACTACTAGACAGTTTTAGGACTACAGCAGTACTGCAATGAGTTTGCTTGGTTTACATAATGTGAATGACAATACACTGTAGGTGAAGGAAAGAGCAGGTACAGAAATGGAATTACTTTGAATGTGTGTGTTGTGGGAGGAGGGAGGAGACCCCGGGGCAGATCCAGGACATGTTAAAGAGACTATGTCTCCCAGCTGGTCTGGGAACGTCTTGGTGTCCTCTCTGAAGATCTGGAGGAGGTGGCTGGGAAGAGGGAAGTCTGGGCTTCTCTTATTAGACTGCTGTCTCCACAATCTGGACCCCCAGAAAAGCCGTAGGAGATGGATGGCTGTGTTGTATATTTATTCCTGCTGCAAGACTGGACCTGATTAAAGAAGAGGAACATGTTTTTCTAATTACATATTCTTGGAACATCAAGTGCACAGGCAGGTTGTGGTTTTAATAAAAATGAAAAGTGTAAGACATTTTAGTTGCCAAATTTTGACTGTTGTCTTGAGAAGTTATTCAAAAAAGAAAGAAACAAATATATGTTGCATCTACTTTTGGCAAAATAATCCATAAATATGATTGGTTCGACCAGGTTACTTATTAAATAGTCAGAAAACACCCCTTATCATTTAAAAAAAAAAAAGTTAAAAAAAATCTAAACAAACACATTAAAAATTCAAAATAAAAGATTTGGCTTTATACATTACTGTGTGTAAAACGTTTTTATAAGACAAAACTTACACTGGTGTTCCACCAACTGTCTTCCTCACTGGATGGTTCCTCGGATGGTTGGGGTCCGGAGCTGCTAATAGAATCCAGGCCTCATACACAGGTGATGTGGAGGAGAAGCTTCTGCTGACATCATCAGAATGTGTTTTTTAAATGTTGATCTATGAGAACACAGTCAAATGAATAGTCCTTTTTGTGACTTTTTACATATAAATGTAGCTGGAATGGTCTGCATATCCCGACTACACTGTGTTGTGCTCTGGTGCACAAATAGAGTCTGGACACCAACATGGCTTGTCAAACTCAGGTTTATTCCTCTGTGTTAATGCAGAGAAAGAAAAATGCTGTCAACATGGGCTTTATCTTCAGAATAACACACCTCTTGCAGTCAGGCTCAGTGCAGACTGCCTTAAAATAACTTAACCTTTTGAGTGTGACTGTTGCCGAATTGCGACATAACCCCTAGTGGTTAAGAGTGGTAAATATTTTTTGTCAATAAAATAGTTCAGATTTCCAAGGCTATAACTTGAAAGTGGTAAGAGATAATGGCTTACTGTCAATTAGAAAGATCTAAAATATGATTCAAAGTTTCAGATAGAAGTGATTTTATGCATCTAATTTGCATAATGCCACGGCAGCTATACTGAATTACATAACTCAGTCAAAAGCGGACTTTGGACATATTTATACAAAGAATGGTTCAGTCTTTTGACACCGTTTTTTGTACAGAGGTACGTTATCATCTTATCTTCAAAGTATATGAACAAGAAATCAGTACAATGTAAAAAACACCCCAAAGAAATTCATCACTTACCGGCGGCGAAGGGGACTCGTTTGCTGCCGTGGTCGGTACGTTTTCGTCCATCGTGGTTGTTATTTTGCATTCTGTCGGTCATTTACACTCTCTACCACATCTACAAAGTCTTGTGATTATCCCACATAAATTTTGCTTGTATCCCGCAGCTATTTTCCATGTACAAAGCCATCTAAGTGATGGTGTACGACAATGGATGGTGGCCATATTAGCTTTCTGAGCAAAAAGAAGGGAATACAGGAAAAGGAAATAAGGAGTTCATCTTCTTTGGTGTATCACATTTCAGCCATGACTCCTCCAACGCATGTCTGTCACCTTCTGAACTGGCATGATCAGTACAAGTCGTCAGTATAGCTGAGGAGTACAGGGATGTCAGAATTAGTTGACAGGCACAGTGTTGCGCTCTGCCACTAGGGGCATGCAAAATCTCACACTCAAAGGGTTAAAATGTGTAAAGAGAAAACAAAAAGAAAGTACAATAAATGAAATAAATAAATAAATGCAAAAGATGCTTTTGCTTCAAATTACATGATATCCTTTCACACCGACTATATACTGTAAATTAAGCATAACCCACAGTGCCAAATTGTGGAGTGCATAATAACAACAACACATTTTAACATCACCCAACACACAAAAAAATACATGCTTTATTAAGAAATCAGTCCACACGTGCTCATGGCCATTCCAACACACCATGCATCACATCCGCACAATACACCAAACTGGAATGAGATGACACATTTACAAAATGTAGTAACAGAAGTTAAAAAAAAAATACATGTAAACATACCTGTGTTAGAGAGCAAAATGCTGTCAGTATGGGTTTTATCTTCAGAATAACACACCTAACATGTGAAAAAGACCATTTCAAACGTGAGTCCTTGCATGAAGATAACATGGCGGGAGACAGCACATGCAGCACCAGAGCCACATTTTAGCTAGCTCTCAAACTCTCTCCAAAGCCACTTCACAGGTAAAATATATGACAAAAACTAACTTGGCTTATCTGCCCAACTGATATCAAGCATAACTCAGCAGTAGTATACACTTTAACCAAACTGGAACTGTGAATTTTCATCTTATGAACAAGCTGCTTCTGACGGCCCCCTCCATAGGTAATTAGTCAGTGGTGCAGTCCCTGACACCTTAGAGTACACCTCCGTTACTAGCCGAGAGCTAGTGGAGGAATTCTTCTTTGGCTCAGTGGTAGAGTAAAGGTGTGTTCACACCAAATGGGAATGGGTGGCACAAATCCATACAAAGTGAATGGGAAGACGTGAGTATGCGCGAATTTCTGTCATTGCGCGTTTGCGTCCGCTAGCAAGCTAGCTGCCAGCTTTGAGATTCCATCCATCCATCCATCTTCTTCCGCTTAATCCTTTTCGGGTCGTGGGGGGGCTGGAGCCTATCCCAGCATCTTTGGGCAAGAGGCAGGGTATACCCTGGACAGATCGTCAGTCCATTGCAGGGCCAACACAGAGAGACAGACAACCATTCACTCTCACAGTCATACCTAAGGACAATTTAGAATCCCCAGTTTTGATGCCAATTAACCATTGCAGAGTAAACTAGTTAGAAAATGAAACTCACTCACCGGGAGACAGGAGGACCGGGAACTCTTCAGCTGAATCGGGATTTTGGAGTTCTTTACCCACGGTTTCCAGCCACGGACATCCTAGCAAGCTAGCAATGTAAACACCCCTCATCTTGTGAACTTTTGGAGGCTTGAGACAACATTTTCAGGTGAGCCCCGGTCGGACAATGTAAATCTAAGCATGACGTTATTTTGAGAATTTCCACAGCAGGTTGAACACAGCTGCAGAAGTTTTAAAGACAATTTCGCCTGTATGCATCTCACTATTCATATCTGTTTGCGTGTTTACATTGAGTTATAATATAATTGTGCTACGTGAAAAATTTGCCCGTTCGCGTTTGGTGTGAATGCACCTTAAGAGGTTTTCAGATCATGGTGTCATGGGTTTGAGACTCAGCCTGGGATATTAGGAGGTGTGTGTCTACCTTGCCTGAGGGTGAAAGTGACATAAGTCTGTCCACCTTGACTGGGGGGTCAAGACGGACTTTGTGATTAAGTGATTTGTGCTTTGTAATTTGTGATCCCAGGCTGAGATAGGCAGTTCTGGCCTTGGCCCAGAAAGTGTGTCGTAACAGAAATTGGGGCTCGTTCAGGATTGGACACCTGCCCCACTTCCTTAAGGGGGTAGGTGTGACGGTCCCCTCCATGGGAAATTAGTCAGTGGTGCAGGTCATGACACCATTAGGGTATACCTCCACTCCTAGCCAAGTTGCTATGGAGGAATTCCTCTTTGGCTTAGTGGTAGAGTAAGAGGTTTTCAGATCACGGTGTCATGGGTTCGAGACTCAGCCTGGGATATTAGGAGGTGTGTGTCTACTTTGCCTGAGGGTGAAAGTGACATATGTCTGCCCACCTTGACCGGGGGGTCAAGATGGACTTTGTGATTAAGTGCTATGTAATTTGTGATTTGTGATCCCAGGCTGAGATAGGCAGTTCTGGCCTTGGCCCAGAAACTGGGTTGAAACAGAAATAGGCAATTCTGACTTTGGCCCAGAAACTGGGTTGTAACACAGGCTCAGCGCAGACTGACAGAGGGTGGAAATGATGCAATGCAGCTGTCTGACAACTATGAACCAGTAGAGGGTGCCATAACAACACATTACTCCAAAAAAAAACATAACTTAAAGAAAACCAACAGGGATTTTGGTGAAATTAATTTACATTATTTAAAAACACACTGTTATGTCCGGAAACCCAGAGAGACTCACAGAGAGTGGTGCTGTTGTGAACATGAACTTTATTACACAAAGTAATAGAACATACATGCAGGTCTGTTTCCTAGTGTTGAGCCAGCTGGGAAAGAGGCCCTAAGATGGCGGCTCTCCCCTTGTATGTGGTTTGGCGTGATGACGTCACTGTACGGCTGCGTCATTACGCCGATGCCAGTTAACCCCCTGTAGTATCCCTATACTACATTCACCCACCCCCTTGGAAAAACACAGAACACTCACCAATTGTAACCCTCCCCAATTTGGGATAAATAACAACAATAATAACTAGGGTCAGTGGGTAGACCGCTGCTGGACTCGACGCAGCTGAGTGGTTTATTCTGCCACTCTCATTGCCAGCCGCACTCCTATCTAAACAGTCACTTTTTCTTTCTTCTCACAGTCTTCTGGAAGGCAGTTCTGCTGGAGGGCCTTGTTGCAGGCTCGTGGTGGACGCGCCCCTTGCGGCACCAATTTCAGCAGGCCCGGGTACCATTCCTCTGAAGCCATGGCACGCTCGTCAACACTGTCCCGGCCTGGATCCCACACCAACTGGATCGGCTCCAACGCCACATCCCAATCTGCAGCAGCTGCTCTCACCTCCCGTGGATGGCCGTCCCACCGTCCCGATCCTATTTCCAGCTGTGCCGCTATCTTCATGCATGTCAATAGTGGTGACGATGTAACAGCTGACTGTGATCCCGGTCGCTTGGTTCCATGGGCCCGAACCCAGTTCATCACCATGAATGGTGCTCTGTACGGCTGCATATTGCGTTGTGGCTGTAACAGTGTGGTACTCATGTTTGCTGCAGGGCATCCACCAGGCTGTGGTGGTTCTACTACATCCTGTTGGGTCACGGACTCTTCACCTAGCGCTACAGCGGCCGCCCCTGGAGGCCAGTGCTGGTCGTGGATCCTGAAGACATCCGGCATTTCTCCTGTGTCATTCATGGTTACGGACTCTTCACCCATTGGCTCAGCTGTGGTTCCGGTAGACTGGTGCTGAGTGAGGATTCTGAAGCAGTCCGGTTCTTTCTCACTTTCGTCTGGTGCTGGTTTAGGTCAGGGTGATGTGTTGCTGTTCTCTGTGTGTGGGGGCTCCTTCTCCTGCAACTCCGTAGCGGCTCCCGTAAACTTCTGCTGGGCAAGGATCTGAGGTGGGTCCAGCCACTGCCCCCCCTCCAGGCAGTGCTCCTTCTGTGCACACAGGATGGCAGGTTTCTCATCAGCGTCGTTCATGATAAACGCAGGCTCCTTCTCCTACAGCGGCTCCCTGCAGCTCATGCTGGGTGAGGAACAGAGGCGAGTCCAGTCTCTGTTCTCTCTCCATGTCGTTTTTGTTCTCCGTGTCATGTTCACCCACAGTGCTGTGGTCACTTTCTGTACTGAATTCTCCCTTTTCACTGTGCTCTTCGGCTAGCTTGTCATGGATTAGCTCTATGGTGCCCTGCTGTCCTGCGGTGTCTAACTCGGGACCCTCCCGAAATGGTGTGGAGTCGGCGGGCTCAGCAACCGAGGCAACCGTCTGCACCCGCGAAACTAGCTGCAGGAAACACGGGTGCGGTCCCGCTAGTCGCGGTGCCACCTGAGCCATCATCTCCAACTGAAATGCCAATTCCATTGCCTCCAACACGATAGGTAGTGCACTAACAACGGCAGCTTCTCCTGTAGTTTCTTCACTGTGTCTGCCACTGTCCGGTTGTCTGACTGATCCTCCAGTACAGCCTATATCTCCGAACTTGCTGTGAACCACTTCAACTGCAACATTATTAATCTGTCCTCCACATGCCTGAACTCGCACGTGTTAGCCAAACAGCGAAGGGCGTCCACATACCATATAAACGACTCATCCTCTCGCTGTTGGCACTGGTAGAACATGGACCTCTGGGACATCACATGCTCTGGGACATCAAACTGTTTGGCTAACAGACCAACACACACATCGTCGTCGTCGCGGGGTGAAGTGCGGCGGCTAGCTAGCAGCTCAAATCCCTCGGCACATGAAAGTGGTGGTCTTATCGTGCCATAAAAATGAGCACCCTCCATGTCCAGATAGTAACGCAGTAGAGATGACTTCCGTACCTTGTTCATCTTGTCTGGGCCGAACGCTGATAAGTAGGTGGTGAAAGCGTCAAACCAGCGTGCCCATTGGACTGGTGGCTCACCGGGGTTTTCCAGAAATGGTCGTTGTTCTGCCCACAGTAAAGTGTGTTTTATAGAAGGTTAAAAATAGTTCACAAGTTCATAATAAAATGTCATAATTCATTTGTAATAATTCATGCTAAAAAACAGTCATTGTGTTAAAAGCAACTTCTATGCAGTTAGTACTAGTTTACCTGTATTTCATTTTGAAGGTGCAGCCAGTAGTCGCTATGATTTATGGGTAGAAGAAGCAAACGTTAGTAAGAGAGAAAGGAAAAAAAGGCAGAGAGCATAACCTGCCCGCGAATGTCTGAAACGTTCCTCCTGTGTGTTAAACCCTTTTTCTACACCTTCGAAAGCAATGGCTTTTCAGTCGGCTTTCATTGAGCTCTTCAAGCCACAGTTGTAAGAACTGTAAGCTGTCTGGAAGACTGGAATAAAGGAGCAGGACGCTCGGTTTCCTGGCTCGTGAAAAACGAGTTTGGCTTGCTGTTGATCTGCGTTCACATACACTGTGTATATAACACGTAGGGATAACAGTACAGTGAAAAGCCAAGTCAGCAGTTGGTGAAGATAAGACTCACGACACAGCGAGGGACGACACTCAAGAGTGAAAAGCCACGTCAGCAGTTGGTGAAGAGAAGATTCCCGACACAGCGATGGACGACACTCAAGAGAAGAGGGCAGAAGAAAAGGTGAACTCCGAAGCCAAATCATCACACAACGCTAGCTCCAGCTCCAGACGTTCTAGCTCCAGGTTGTCCTCGAGGTCCGGCGTGCTGGAAGCAGCCATCATGGCACGAGCCTCCGCTGAAGCTGCGAATGCTAGGGCCTCGTACAGTAAGAAACAATTAGAAATTAAAAAGCAACAAGCAAAGCTAGAACAACAACAAGCAGAGCAACAAGCAAAGCTAGAACAAGCGAAGCAACAAGCAGAGCAACAAGCAAAGCTAGAACAAGCAAAGCTAGAATTGGCTCTAGAGATGCTGGAGATAGAGAAGGAAACAGCGGCCGCCACAGCGAAAGCAGAAGTTCTAGAAGCTGCTGCAGCTGCCGAGCAAGACGAAGGAGAGAGTGTAAGGAGCGCAATTCCATTACAAGCTGTCAGACAGAGAACTATGGAGTATGTGCAGCACCAAATCCAGCTAAAGTCACAGGTGCGACCAGCCGAAGAAGAAACACCTCAAGCCGAACCTGCACAAAGGGCACAACTATTCACTCCGAGGAGACCCGAACAAACTCTCTCTCCACCAGCATTCAAGAAAATGTACGTGAAAAATGAATCCATCGACATACCGAGAGACTATGTCAGACCAAACAGCTACCATGCTTCCCACAATGGTGACCCACCTATGGCAGACTTTGCTAGGTTCCTCGCACGCAGAGAGCTAATAACAACCGGACTCTTTAAGTTTGACGACACCCCCGAAAACTTTAGAGCATGGCAGTCGTCATTCATAAATGCAACTGAAGACGTTGGTCTTACATATAGCCAGGAGTTAGATCTCCTAGTCAAGTGGCTTGGTAAAGAGTCCTCAGAGCACGTTAAAAGAATCAGAGCTGTCTATACCACTAACCCCAAAGCTGCTCTCCAATTGTCATGGGACAGGTTAGAAGAGTGTTATGCTATGCCAGAAGTAGTAGAAAACGCCTTGTTTAAAAAACTAGATAACTTCCCTCGCCTTACAAACAGAGACAATGTAAAACTCAGGGAACTTGGAGATTTACTCTTAGAGCTGTGGGTCGCTAAAGATGAAGCTTATCTCCCAGGTCTCGCCTACCTCGACACACCCCGTGGGGTTAAGCCCATAGTTGAAAAGTTGCCTCCAAGTTTACAAGATAAATGGCTGCACGCGGGCTCAAAATACAAACAAAAATATGATGTAACCTTCCCTCCCTTCTCATATTTTGTAAAGTTTGTCCAAGACGAGGCTAAAGCAAGAAATGACCCAAGTTTTGCGACATGCAGCAGCCAATCCTTCAGCAAAGGTGAGAGACCACCATTCAAACAAACTAGCTACAGGACGCCTCTAACTGTAAACAAAACAGAGGTCGACACAACTGATCCCGCTAGTACTAAAGAGGACGATTTAACACGCTACTGTCCAGTCCATAAGAAAATGCATCCTCTAGCCAAATGTAGAGCCTTTCAGAATAAACCGCTACAATAGAGGCGAAGCATACTCAAAGAACACAAACGATGTTTTCGCTGCTGCTCTCCCACGCACGCAATAAAGGACTGTGACATGAAACTCAAGTGCGAGGCGTGCCAAAGTGAAAGACATTGCTCTGCCATGCATCCTGATTCAAGTCAGCAACCCCAGCCAGAACACACACCTGAACCAGAGCCTCAGCCCCGAGACAACACACCACCTGAGGTAACGTCACGGTGCACTGAGATCTGCGGCGAAGGTAATCCCCCACGTTCTTGCTCAAAGGTATGTCTAGTTTGAGTTTTCCCCAAAGGCCAACCAGAACGCTCCGTTAAGATGTATGCAATCCTTGACGATCAGAGTAATAAATCGCTGGCCCGTCCTGAATTCTTCCAGCTGTTTGGGATCAAAGGTAGCCCTCTGACATACCACATGAGAACATGTGCTGGTTTAACTGAAATGCTTGGCAGGGAAGCAGTGAGGTTCCAAATCGAGCCAGTAGGCGGAGGCCCATGCTTAGACCTCCCTCCTCTCCTTGAATGCGACGAGATAACGTTCAGTAGGGATGAAATACCTACACCCGAAGTCGCTCTTGCTCACGCCCACTTAAAACACCTCGCTCCTCTCATCCCCAAGTATGACCCAGATGCTCAGATGGCAATTTTACTGGGCAGAGACATCCTACGAGTCCACAAAGCAAGGCAACAAGTCAACGGACCCCACAATGCTCCCTTTGCTCAACGCCTGGACCTAGGCTGGGTAATTGTGGGGGAGGTGTGCCTTAACGCTCACAAGCCAATCGTCAATGTTTTTAAGACGCACATGTTCTCCAACGGACGCCCGTCCTTCTTCACTCCTTGTCCTAACAGCATCAACATCAAAGATAAACCATGCTACGGCGGGGAGCACAAGGACGGCCTCTCTAAACGCAGCTCAAAACCCAATGCAGTGGAAGAAAAGCTTGGGGACAAAGTTTTTGAGTGCACAGAGAATGATAACAAGTGTGCCGTGTCCTTCGAGGATGAGACCTTCCTAAAGATAATGGAGGAAGAAGTCCACCAGGATGGAAATAACAACTGGATCGCTCCTCTGCCATTCAAGTTTCCTCGCTTGCCACTCCCAAATAACAGAGACCAAGCATTGTCTAGACTTGGCTCAGTAAGACGCAACTTAACGAAAAACCCTCAAATGAAAGAACAGTTCTCAGAGTTTATAGACAAGCTGTTCGAGAACAATCATGCAGAGATAGCTCCACCCATCACCGATAACACTGAATGCTGGTACCTGCCCATTTTTGGGGTATATCATCCCCAGAAGCCCGATCAGATACGGGCTGTCTTTGATTCGAGTGCCGAGCAATTTGGTGTGTCACTCAACTCAGTACTGTTAACAGGTCCAGATCTTAATAATACCCTCCTCGGCGTGCTGATTCGGTTTAGGAAGGAGCTCATCGCAGTCACTGCCGATATCCAGCAAATGTTTTATGGGTTCTTAGTCAGACCAGACCATAGAGACTATTTGAGGTTTTTGTGGCACAAGGGAAATGACTTGTCAAAAGAGGTGCAGGAGTACCGCATGCGGGTGCACGTTTTTGGAAACAGCTCGTCGCCAGCGGTAGCTATCTATTGCCTACACAGGGCTATCCAGAAAGGCGAGCCAAAGTTTGGAGCAGACACAAGACACTTTGTTGAGAGACACTTTTATGTAGATGACGGGTTGATTTCGCTCCCCACTGAATCTGCAGCCATAGACTTGATCAAGCGCACATGTGCATCCTTGGCCGAGTCCAATCTCAAGCTCCACAAAATCGCCTCGAATAGTGTCTCAGTCATGCAAGCCTTCAAGCCAGAAGACCTGGCCACCGGTATTAAAGACTTGAGTCTCGGCGATGACACTCTACCAGCTCAGAGAAGTCTAGGCCTGTTCTAGGACATAAACACTGACTCTTTCACATTCAAGGTTGCTGTTGATGACAAACCCTACACCCGCCGCGGGGTTCTGTCAACAATTAACAGTATCTTCGACCCCTTGGGACTAGCGTCACCAGTGACAATCAAAGGCAGACTCTTGTTACGTGAACTGTCGAATGGTGTCCAAGGTTGGGATGCTCCTCTCCCTCAGGACAAAATGGACACATGGGAAACATGGAAAATGTCCCTCCAAGAACTTAGCAGTCTTGAAGTGCCATGCTGCTATGTACCAGCTTCCCTCTCTAAGTCCACTTACACCGAACTGTGTATCTTTTCCGACGCCTCAAGCTGGGCTATTGCGGCAGTAGCATACTTGAAGACAGTCAATGCAGAAGAACAATGCGAAGTCGGGTTTGTGCTTGGGAAAGCAAAACTTTCACCACAACCAGAGCCCACGATACCTCACCTCGAACTTTGTGGAGCAGTTCTAGCGGTTGAGATGGCGGAGCTCATTCTGGACAAACTTGATCACAAACCAAATGCTGACAAATTCTACTGTGATAGCAGGGTGGTTCTTGGGTACATTTGCAATGATTCAAAGCGCTTCTATGTTTATGTGCATAATCGCGTTCATTGTATACGTCAGTCCACATCCCCTGAACAGTGGCACTACGTCACATCAGAGCAAAACCCAGCTGATCTAGCCACCAGGTCAATACCTGCATCACAGCTCATGGACACTATGTGGTTTAAGGGACCAGACTTCCTTTACAGACTACCTGAATCCGGGACACCTGAATCCTTTGAGTTGATCAAGCCTGAAGTAGACTCTGAAATCAGAAAAGTCGCTACCTTTTCTACTCACATTCAGAAGAACGGACCCTTACCAGAATGCTTCCAGCGCTTTTCAAGTTGGAACTCATTAGTACGTGCCATTGCATTCTTAATTCACCAAGCTCGTTCTCACTCATCAAGCAACTTGTCAGATCATTCATGCAGGGGCTGGCATCGATGTAGCAAGCCACGCACTCCAGAGGAGTTGGATGCTGCCAGTAACGTCATCCTCCAGTCTGTTCAAAAAGATGCTTTTCCCGACGAGTATGCTGCTCTCCATGCCAACCAAACCGTCCGCAGTTCAAGTCCCATCGTAGCTCTTGATCCCTATATGAGTGAAAGCCTCATTAAGGCTGGAGGTCGCCTCAAACATGCTTCATTGAACACAGCATCCGAGAATCCAATCATTCTCCCAAACAAGCATCACGTAACTCAACTGCTTGTCCGTCACTATCATGCCAAATGTTGTGCATCAAGGAAGGCAGTTCATGGAAAGCGCAATTAGGCAAGCCGGACTGTGGATTGTAGGTTGCAAAAGACTGGTCTCGTCCATTATCCACCATTGTGTAACGTGCAGGAAACTCAGGGGAAAACTAGAGACTCAGAAAATGGCAGATCTCCCACCTGAGAGACTCAAAACATGCCCTCCATTTTCATATGTCGGGTTGGACGTATTCGGTCCATGGTCAGTAGTCACTCGACACACACGAGGTGGAGCTGCACAAGGAAAAAGGTGGGCAATACTCTTCACGTGTATGACCACAAGAGGCGTGCCTATTGAAGTCATTGAAACTATGGACGCTTGCAGCTGCATAAATGCAATACGCAGATTCTTCGCAATACGAGGCCCAGCAAAGCAAATGCGATCTGACAGAGGCATTAACTTCATTGCAGCGAGCGTGGAGTTAGGCATGGCACAACCAAACAAGAACCCTCCCAACATTGTCAACTATCTTCATGCCAGTGGTTGCACATGGGAGTTCAATCCCCCACATGCCTCTCACATGGGAGGCGTCTGGGAAAGACTGATTGGGGTCACTCGCAGAATACTGGACTCCATGTTTTTGCAAAACAAACACACTCGTTTGACGCATGAGGTGCTTTGTACTTTAATGGCTGAGGTATCGTCTATAATCAACGCAAGGCCCTTAGTCCCCATCTCAACAGACCCTTCCTCACCATTTCTACTCTGTCCCGCAATGATCTTGACCCAAAAGCAGCACGTCCCCCCTCCACCAGGAGACTTTTGTGGAAAAGACCTGCTCAAAAACCAGTGGAAACAAGTGCAAGCACTCGCCAGTGAATTTTGGAGCCGCTGGAGAAACGAATATCTCAACACCCTCCAATCAAGGCACAAGTGGCATACAACACACCGCAACCTCCAGACAGGTGACATAGTGCTGTTGAAACAGGACCAAGCACCCAGAAATGAATGGACAATGGCCATCATCACATCCACCTTTCCAAGCAGCGACGGGAAGGTCAGAAAGGTCGAACTGAGGACATCATCCCAGGGTGTTTCAAAGACTTACCTACGTCCTATCTCAGATGTTGTTATGCTCTTAGAGAATGAAGTAATAGATAAAAAGAAGTAGTGGCATTATTAATGCCAGGCGGGGAGTGTTCTGCCCACAGTAAAGTGTGTTTTATAGAAGGTTAAAAATAGTTCACAAGTTCATAATAAAATGTCATAATTCATTTGTAATAATTCATGCTAAAAAACAGTCATTGTGTTAAAAGCAACTTGTATGCAGTTAGTACTAGTTTACCTGTATTTCATTTTGAAGGCGCAGCCAGTAGTCGCTATGATTTATGGGTAGAAGAAGCGAACGTTAGTAAGAGAGAAAGGAAAAAAAGGCAGAGAGCATAACCTGCCCGCGAATGTCTGAAACGTTCCTCCTGTGTGTTAAACCCTTTTTCTACACCTTTGAAAGCAATGGCTTTTCAGTCGGCTTTCATTGAGCTCTTCAAGCCACAGTTGTAAGAACTGTAAGCTGTCTGGAATAAAGGAGCAGGACGCTCGGTTTCCTGGCTCGTGAAAAACGAGTTTGGCTTGCTGTTGATCTGCGTTCACATACACTGTGTATATAACACGTAGGGATAACAGTACAGTCGTGGTGGCCTTACGCATGCCGCCATGGTTTAACTTCTTGTCGCCAAATGTTATGTCTGGAAACCCAGGGAAACTCACAGAGAATGGTGTTGTTGTAAACATGGACTTTATTACACAAAGTAATATAACATACATGCAGGTCTGTTTCCTAGTGTTGAGCCAGCTGGGAAAGAGGCCCTAAGATGGCGACTCTTCCCTTATGTGTGGTTTGGCGTGATGACGTCACCGTACGGTTGCGTCATCATGCCGATGCCAGTTAACCCCCTGTAGTATCCCTATACTACACACACCAGAAACAAACAAAAAATGTATATATATAGGGCACATTCTGTATAAATTGCTACATCTGTTACATAAAACTTTGCATCATACTCACCTAAAGGTCAGATATTGATGTTCTGTCATTAACCCCCACTGGTCCATCACATCAGTGAAGGCTTCAGAAGCTGTTGACCCTCTCTCCAGTCACGGTTTGGTGAAGCTCTTTTCTGCTGCATCATGATGGCATTGTCCAAACACCCACCTGTGCTTATTCACCTCATGGTGAAGGAAGTGCTTAGAGAGGGTGAAAAAAATCCATCTATCCATCCATTTTATACCGTTTTTCCAGAGGTCTGGGTTGTGGAGGCAGCAGCTCAAGCAGAGAAGCCCAGACTTCTCTCTACCCGGCCACCTGCTCCAGCTCTTCAGAGAGGATACCAAAACGTTCCCAGACCAGCTGGGAGACGTAGTCTCTCTATTGTGTTTTGGGTCTGCCCTGGGGTCTCCTCCCAGTGGGACATGCTCGAAACACCTCAAGTGGGAGGCGTCCAGGAGGCATCCTGATCAGATGCCCAAACCACCTCAACTGGCTCCTTTCAATATAGAGGAGCAGCGGTTCTACGCTGAGCCTCTCCTGGATGACTGAGCTCCTCACCCTGTCTCTGAGGGTGAGTCCAGCAATCCTACGGAGAAAGCCCATTTCAGCCGCTTGCATTCACAATCTCGTTCTTTCAGTCATTACCCAAAGCTCATGACCATAGGTGAGGATAGGAACATAGATTGACTGGTAAATTGACAGTTTTGCTTTAGACCTCAGCTCCCTCTTCACTACAACAGACCGGTACAACGTCTGCATCACTGCAGAGGCTGCTCCAATCCGTCTGTCAGTCTCTCGCTCCATTCTCCCCTCACTTGTGAAGGGAGAGGACAATCCACCTTTTTCCGGCTGAGCGCCATGGACTCTGACTTGGAGGTGCTGATTCTCATCCCAGCTGCTTCACACTCAGTAGCAAACCATCCCAGCAAGGTCTGTAGGTCATTGGCCGGTGAAGCCAACAGGACAACATCATCTGCAAACAGCAGAGATGAGATCTTGTGGTCACCGAGCATGACACCCTCCGATCCTTGGCTGTGCCTAGAAATCCTGTCCATAAAAATTATGAACAGGATTGGTGACAAAGGGCAGCCCTGGCGAAGTCCAACTCTCACTGGAAACGAGTTTGACTGGGTGTTGGCAATACAAACCAAACTCTCACAATTGTCAAATAGGAACCGGATAGCTCATAACAATGAGCCCGATATCCCATACTCCCGCAGCACCCCCCACAAGAGACCACGAGGGATGCGGTCAAATGCTTTCTCCAAGTCCACAAAACACATGTTGACTGGTTGGGCAAATTCCCACGAACCCTTGAGAATTCTTGAGAAGGTAAAGAGTTTGTCCGATGTGCCATAGCCAGGACAAAAACCACATTGCTCCTTGTTATGGTTTATTACTTGGATAGCCAAAAATCTGACAAATTTCTACATACCATAATTACAACTACTTCATGTATTCAAGAAATCCCATGGCCAATGCTGTGCAGTAACATTAGTTAGTAAGAAAATAAATTAAGACCTGTTTATTTTTTTTTTTCCACAATATCTTTATTGAACTTTTTTTTTTTTTAACAAACATGATACAAACAATCAAACACTAACACTAAAGTACTACAAAAAAAAAAAAATGCACTAAAAACACCAACAACCACCAACAAAATCAAGTCTTCAACAATGCTCCTCTGTTTAGTCTAGACAATCCAATACATAAGTATACTTATTATGTTCACCAGTTTGGAATTTACAAGGTCCACACACATCATTCACCTTCTTCTTCAAGAGTTATGTTTAAATTTTTTACATAATCAATAAAAGGTCTCCATATATTCTCAAACACAATTTCCTTTGATTTCAGTATATATGTTATTCTTTCTAATGGAAGGTTTGTTAACATCTGTCTTAACCACTGAGTCACATCTGGTCTATGAGTCTTTTTCCATAATAGTGCAATACATTTTTTGGCATTAAGCAAACTGAGGTCTATGAATGTTCTTTCACTTTTATTAAAATTATGCTTTTCTGGGTACAGACCCAACAAAAACAGTTTAGGATTCAATATGATTTGTTTTGAGATTATTTTTTCAATTGTTACCCTCACCTCTTCCCAAAACATTCTTATTAATCTACATTCCCATAAACAATGAAATAGGGTTCCTTTACTTTCCATGCATTTTGTGCATGTATCTGGTATATTTTTGTTATATCTATTTAACTCCTCCGGTGTAACATACATCCGCATTAACCATTTGAAATGTATCAATTTAAGGCGTGCATTTATTGATTTGGTTTGAGCTTCTGTACAAGCCAATTCCCATTGTTCCTCTGAAATTTCAATTTGCAGATCTTCTTTCCAGTAGTTTAATCTTTTCAGTGAATTTTCACTTGAAGATAGTGTCAATGAGTTATAAAACTCTGAAATAATACCCTTTCTTTTACTATCTTTCATCATCATTTTTTCCAAGGATGAATAAATAGGTCGAGTGAGAGCTTTATTTTGATTTGATCGAATAAAGTTTCTAAGTTGAAGATATTTAAAAAAATGTGTTCTATTGAGATTAAATTTGATCCTCAGCTCTTCAAAAGACATTATGTTGTCTGCACATGGCAAATATAAATCCTGAATCTTTTGTATCCCTTTTAAATTCCATACTTTAAATACAGCGTCCGCTCTCCCTGGTTTAAAATATTGATTACCCCATATTGGACTAAATTGTGACAATAACTGTGGTTCTTTTAAATAGTTTTTAGCTTCACACCATATTTTGATCATATGCTTTACAAATGGATTTTTAACTTGTTTTTGTAATTTTTTTGCCGAATCTGAGTATATGAATATGGGAAGAGGTAAAGGTAAATTGTATGATTCCATTTCAGTCCAGTGAGGGAGATCATTTGATGAAAAATAATATGTCATAGACCTCAGTTGTGCCGACCAATAATACAACATAAAATTTGGACATTTCAGACCTCCACGATCAAATGGTAAATATAATAAAGACAAACGTAATCTAGCCCTCCTGTTGTTCCATATAAATTCCACTAACTTTTTTTTTATTCTTGAGAATAGATCTAAAGGTGGTGATAAGGGAATGTATTGAAATAAATAAAGTATTTTAGGTAAAATATTACTTTTAAGTATATTGATTCTCCCGATCATCGACATTGGTAGTGACATCCATCTCTGAGTTAACTCATTGATATCTGACATTAAGGCTTCATAGTTGACACTGGCGACTGATTCTAGCTTAGGCATAATTTGGATTCCTAAATATTTAAACTGATTTACGACATTGAATTGATTTACCTCAGGGGCTGGGTAATTTCTCTGGGTCTCATTTAGCATTAATATTGAAGATTTAGTTTTATTTATTTTATATCCTGATATTTCCCCGAAATTCTTTATTAAATTCAACAAGGTTGGAATTGATTTTTTTAGATTCGACATAAACAAAATTATATCATCGGCGTACAGGGAGATTTTATGTTCTGTTGGTCCAACTTTAATTCCATATATTTGTGAATGTAAACGTATCGCTATCGCTAAAGGTTCAATTGCCATAGTAAACAGTAAAGGTGAAAGTGGACAGCCTTGTCGACATCCTCTATTGATTTTTATTGGTTTTGAAATATTGTTATTTGTTAGGATTTCTGCTGTAGCATTATTGTATATTATTTGAACCCATTTTATGAAATTATTTCCAAGTCCAAACCTTTGTAGGACTTCAAAAAGAAAGGGCCATTCAACTCTATCAAAGGCCTTTTC
Source organism: Pholidichthys leucotaenia (assembly GCA_020510985.1). Classification (NCBI taxonomy): domain Eukaryota; kingdom Metazoa; phylum Chordata; class Actinopteri; order Cichliformes; family Pholidichthyidae; genus Pholidichthys; species Pholidichthys leucotaenia. The sequence continues at coordinate 53,508,043 of CM035843.1, forward strand.
GGCGTCCAATGATAGGAGAGCTGTATCCGGTGCTTCTTTATTAAAATAAATAATATTAAATAGTCTTCTTACATTATGGAAGCCTTGTCTACCCTTTATAAAGCCATTCTGATCTCGATTAATAATATTTGGTAAAATTTCTTGTATTCGTCTTGCTAAAATTTTACAGATTATCTTAAGGTCGGCGTTTAATAGGCTTATTGGTCTCATATTTTCACATTTATTAGAGGGCTTACCTGGTTTTGGCAGTAGTATAATTAAGGCATTATTTATGTATGATGGTAAATTATTATTTTGAAATGCTTCTAAAACCATTTCCAAAAAAGGTTTTATTAATTTATTCTTAAATTTTTTATAAAGGTCAACTGGAAGACCATCTGGTCCTGCACTTTTTCCTGATTTCATATTATCAATGGCTAACCCAACTTCTTCTTGACTAATTTTAGACTCCAATATCTCCCTGTTTTCATTTGGTATACACGGTATAGATAGTTCGTTCAAAAACCCATTTAGTTTTGTTAAATCAGGTTCATTTTTGGTATCATATAATTTTTCATAGTAATCTTTAAAGGCTCTATTAATTTCTAAAGGATCTATAACTACCTGTCCATTACTTATAATACTGGTAATTGGTGTTTTAATTTCCAATTGTTTAATCTGCCATGCTAATAATTTTCCTGATTTTTCACCTTGTTCATAAAAAGATTGTTTCAATCTTAGAAGACTCGAGGCAGCTCTATTCGCTGATTTTTTGTCATATTCAGCTCTCAAAATCAGTAATTCATTCTCCAACCTTGGGTCACTTCCTGCATACACTTTTTCCTGAAGACTTTTTATTTTATGTTCCAATTTAGCTCTCTCCTCTCGAGTCTTCTTAGATTTTGATCCTGTATAACTAATAATATGTCCCCTAATAAAAGCTTTGAAAGCCTCCCACTTTACACATGCTGATGTTTGTGTAGTATTGATGTCAAAGAACTCGTCTATCTGTTTTTCTATATACTTGACAAATTCCTCATCCTGAAGCCATTTATGCTGAAATTGCCATCTACCTGATTCCTTTGTCAATTTTTTATCTACATATATTAGACAACAGGGTGCATGATCAGAGATCACGATGTTATCATAAAAGCAGTTTTGAATCTTGGACCTTAATTCTGTGGAAATCAAAAAATAATCAATACGTGAGAATGTCTTGTAGGTACTGGAATAACAAGAATAGGCTTTAACTTGTGGTTTCATTTCTCTCCATATATCTAACAATTTCAATTCTTTCATAAAATGATTAATAGTCATCCTACATCCAATGTGCGTACAATCCAGTCCTGTTGATCTATCCACACCTGGATTCAATGTACAATTAAAATCCCCTGCTATTATATGTTGCCCTGTAAGTGATGATAAGATGAGAAATAAATTAGCAAAGAACTTCTGATCATCTATATTGGGACCATATAAGTTCACAAGATTTATATTTTCTAATAGCAAAGAACCTTGAATGATTACATATCTTCCAAATTTGTCTCCAATTACATTTTTCACTTGAAAAGGAACTGATTTATGTATGAGAGTCATAACTCCCCTGGCTCGGGATGAAAATGAAGAGGTGAATACACTTCCCTGCCATCTACTCCTAATTCTTTTAACATCCTCCTCTATCAGATGAGTTTCTTGTAAAAACACAATTCTTGAACCCATGTCCTTTATTTTATTCATAACTTGTTTAAGTTTTTTTAAATTTTGTAGACCTCTGCAATTCCATGAAGTTAAATTAAGATTAACACTTTGGTCCATGATCAATAGAGAGTTTGGGATTACCTTGCAGTGTAAACATGCTCATACAGAGAAGCAAAAACATGAGTGGTTGAACATTCATCCTACAAACTACACACAAACAAATTTCCCCTTCCCACACTTGTGGCAAACCCCCCAAAATCAAAAGAAAAATTCTGTCTCCCGATATAGCCATCGACCGTTCCACACCCACGGGGAACAGCCTAAGCCACTCCTTCTTCATCCTCCCAATCACCCTAACTCTACTGCTTTTAATGACGTAACATTAACTCTCCTCTGTAGTTTTCCAACTTAACTCCAAAATTTTTAACAACTTTGTACATCATAGTTTTTTTTTTTGTTTGTTTTGTTTTTGTTTTGTTTTTTTAATATATAATACAATCTATATTTTGTAAACTTACTATTTACTTCAAGTCAGTCAGATGCCTGTGCAAATGCTTAATTATTCTACCTTATATTTTGTTCATGCTTAGCTCCCACCAGTCTCTTCATCTTCTTTGATCTTCTTGATGAACTCCTGCGCCTCCTCTGGGGTCTTGAAGATGTGGGTTCTGCCCTCATACGTGGTCAGCAGTCTCGCAGGATAGATTACACCATGACGAATCCCAAGGTTGCGCAGCTCCTTACGTATGGGATCAAACTGCTTCCTCAATTGCTGGATTCCTGTGGCCAAATCTGGGTAGAACCGCAAAATGAGTCACTTTGAGGATATTTTCAAAACTGATGTAATGTTATTTCCATATTCTGTATTGAAAGACCTTCAAAATGATATTTAATTTGTAGGTAGTGTGCAAAAACTGACCCAGAAAAAGACAATTTGTTTATATTTTAAGATAAGCCTTTATTAGTCCCACAACGGGGAAATTCCAGGATTGCAACAGCACAGGGATAGCAACACTCAGAGCAACAATCAGAAGGCAAGAAAAAAAACAAGCAAGCAAAGCAAGCATTTTAGCAAGCAAAGCAAGCATTTTAGCTAGATTGCAAACTGGCGTTTGATCGGTCGGGAGTCTTCCGCAAAAACATAGGTATTTTTAGAAAGTACGATTTCTAAGCTTTCCAATGATACCAGGTGTGGGGAGCGTGAAATAACGAGGCTGAATTATTTCTTAATTCAGGCTTTAATGTCGTGTTCACATCCCCAGCTATCTCTCAAGAACAGAAGAGAGAGAGCTGAGTCAAAACCCTCTTATTTATACATGCAGGATCAAAGGAAGATAAGATAAGATAAGATAAGATAAGCCTTTATTAGTCCCACAACGGGGAAATTCCAGGATTGCAACAGCACAGGGATAGCAACACTCAGAGCAACAATCAGAAGGCAAGGAAAAAAAAAAAAACAAACAAAAAAAACAAGCAAGCAAGAGCAGCTAATATACATATGTACATATTACTATAAAATATATATATACACACACACACACACAGACACAGTGCAGAGCATTGTAGCTGGATGGACTAAATATATGAATATATGAACACACAGTGCAGAGCATTGTAGCTAGATGGAATAAATATGTAAATATATAAACACCCACAGTACGGAGCATTGCAGCTAGGTGGAATAAATATGCAAGTATATAAACACACACAGTGCGGAGCAATGTAGCTAGATGGAATAAATATATAGATATATAAATATAAACACACCCAGTGCAGAGCATTGTAGCTAGATGGAATAAATATGTAAATATATAAACACACACAGTGCAGAGCATTGTTGCTAGGTGGGATGAAACAGCATAACCGTCTATTTAGTTATCCTACATGGTATGATTATGTGCCCATACATACTCTCACCCTCCATAGCGACCGGTATGTTCCTAGTTGTATGCCGGAGAGGACCATTGTATAAGTCTATTGCATCTTTTGCATTCAAAAAAAACTATTAGTTTGTTACGTCTTTTTGCTATCTCTGCGAGCAGCCCTGCTTAGGTTGTACAGTCTGACAGCCGTTGGTAGGAAGGACCTACGAAACCTCTCGGTTGTGCACCTGGGATGATGTAGTCTGCTGCTAAATGAGCTCCTCAGTGCATCCAGTATGTCCTGCATAGGGTGGAACTCGGACTCCAGCAGAGATGACAGTTTAGCCACCGTCCTTCTCTCTCCTATCTCCTCCATCGGATCAAGGCGTTGCCCCAGGACAGAGCTAGCTTTCTTAATCAGTTTGTTCAGTCTCTTCCTATCGGCTGCAGTGATGCCACTGCCCCAGCAGACCACTCCAAAAGTGATGGCTGATGCCACCACCGTGTCATAGAATGACTTCAGCAGCGCCCCTTGTACACCAAAAGACCTGAGTCTCCTCAGCAGGAACAGCCTGCGCTGTCCCTTCTTGTAGAGTGCGTCAGTATTGTGTGACCAGTCTAGTTTATTGTTCAGATGAATACCCAGGTACTTGTAGGATGTCACCATCTCGATGTCTGTTCCCTGTATATTTACTGGTGCTGTGAGGGGCTGCCCATGCCTGCGGCAGTCCACCACCAGCTCCTTAGTTTTCCTCGCGTTGATCTGGAGGCAGTTCCGATGGCACCAGTCCACAAAGTCCTGGATAAGCCCTCTGTACTCAGCTTCATCTCCGCTGGAGATGAGACCAACGATCGCAGAGTCATCAGAGAACTTCTGTAGATGGCAATGTGTTGTGTTGTGTGAGAAGTCCGCAGTATAAAGAGTGAACAGGAAGGGAGCCAGCACCGTTCCCTGGGGGGCCCCCGTGCTACTGATGATCGTGTCAGAAACACAGTCCCGGGTTCTCACAAACTGAGGCCAGTTCGTGAGGTAGTCCAGGATCCATGATGACAGGTGCTGGTCCACCCCTGCGCGCAGCAGCTTGTCCTTCAGGATCATCGGTTGGATGGTGTTGAAAGCACTGGAGAAGTCAAAGAACATGATCCTCACCATATTCCCGGGCTTCTCCAGGTGGGACAGAGAACGGTGAAGGAGGAAGATCACCGCATCCTCCACCCCAATGCCATGCTGGTAGGCGAACTGGAGTGGATCCATCGCTGGTTCCACCAGGGGGCGGAGATGAGCAAGGAGCAGTCTCTCCAGGGTCTTCATCAAGTGGGACGTCAAGGCCACCGGTCTGAAGCTGTTCAGGTCTTTGGGGTGGGAAGTTTTTGGTACAGGTACCACACAAGATGTTTTCCACAGCTGTGGTACCCTCCCCAGTTTCAGGCTCATGTTGAAGATATACGTCACAATCCCACACAGCTGGTCTGCACAGGACTTGAGGAGCTTTGCGCTGATGCCGTCCGGTCCCGACGCCTTCCTCGCCTTGATCTTCCTCAGCTCCGTCCTCACCTGGGTCTTGGTCAGGGTCAGGATGGGGGGCTGTGTGTTGGGAGTGGGGGGGGGGGTGTCAGTGGAGTGGGGAGTGGGTAGCAGGACTTGATTTCTTAGAGGCAGCAGTGGTTGTTGTGCAGACAGGGGGGAGGGCGGTTGGTCAAATCTATTGAAAAACAGATTCAGGTTGTTCGCCCACTCCCTGCCCCCCGTGGCCTGGGGGGAGGTATTCTGGAGCCCCGAGATGGTTTTGAGGTTTCTCCAGACCCCGCTGATGTCGCTCTGTTGCAGCTTGTCCTCCATCTTCTTCCTGAAGCTGTCCTTGCCTTCTCTGATCTTTCTCCTCAGCTCCCTCTGTACGGACTTCAGCATCTCCCTGTTCCCCGACCTGAAGATCCTCTTCTTCTCTCTCAGAAGTGTTTTTATCTCAGGGTTGATCCAGGGTTTGTTGTTTGAGTGACGCCATATGGTCTTGGTGGGAACGGATTTGTCCACACAGAAGCTGAGGTAGCCCGTGAAGGTGTGAATGAGGCCATCGATGTCCTCACCATGTGGATCGCAGAGCTGCTTCCAGGCAGTGGTTTCAAAACAGTCCTTTAGAGTGTCCATTGTCTCCTCAGACCATAACTCCACAGTGTGCATGGCCGGAGGTTGTCTGTGCACTAGGGGTTTGTACACCGGTCGGAGATGAACCAAGTTGTGATCCGATCTCCCAAGTGGGGGGAGTTGTGATGAGGTGTACGCCTCCTTAGTGTTTGCGTAGAACAAATCCAGTGTTTTATTGTCTCTAGTGTGGCATGTGACATACTGGGTGAAAGTGGGCAGAATGGGAGACAGCGAAACGTGGTTGAAATCGCCTGAGATGAGGAGAAGAGCATCTGGGTGTTCTGTCTGCAGCCTGCTGGTTACTGAATGGATGACGTCACGCGCTGTCCCAGCGTTCGCCGTCGGATTTGCATAAACAACAATGCAGATCACGTGTGAGTGTTCTCTCGGGAGATATGTAGGCCTCATGCTAACAGCTAGCAACTCAATGTCTTTGCTGCAGTGTCGTTGTTTAACAGTGATATGTCCCGGTCTACACCAGTTGTTGTTAACATACATTATCACTCCACCGCCCCTAGTTTTGCCACTCTCTGGTGTTCGGTCAGCTCGTATCATGTGAAAACCCTCCAGCTCAATGTTAGCATCTGCTGCTAGTTCAGTTAGCCACGTCTCAGTAAACAAAAGGAGAGAGCACTCCCGGTAAGTGCTATCATAACGGGAGATAGCCGCTAGCTCATCTAACTTTCCCAGTATCGACCGTACATTTCCCATGACAACAGATGGAAGGGAGGGTCTGTACCTTATATTTTTTGTCCTCCGCCTTACTCCAGCCCGGCAGCCGCGGCGTTTTCGCCTCAGTTCTCTCGGTATGTCGAGTTTTTCCAGTGGGACCGGGTGGCGGTTAAATGCTAGCAGCTCTCCCCTGTTGTATCGTATCCTGCTATAAACAGTGGCTCCGTAGGAAGAATCACATATCACCGTCAAAACCCCTATTGACAATAACTCTCCCCCCGAGTCCTTCAGTCCACCGCCTGGCCCCCAGGAGGTCAGGAAGTCCTTTCAGCTCCTTGTTGCCGTACCTCCGTCTTCTTGCTGTTATCCACAGGCGGTCCAGACATATTGTCCCATCCAAGACGTGAGGTCAATCCACACATGCAATCTCAAGCATCCCCTTGTGCTTAAACATATGTAGGTAAAAATACATGAGCAACATAACCCCCCCCAAACGTCGAAGAATGGACAATATATCAGAGTTCACAAAATATGATAACTCAATAGCATAGTCTATACCACATGATCACATCAAAAATCAGTGATAACATCAATAGCATAGTCTATACAACATGATCACATCAAACATCAGTCCTTACGGCGTCTGGGCTTCAAACGTCTTCCGAATCTGCTGTAAGCAGATCTCGCCGTCCTTGCGGCGCCGTCCTGCAAAGAATCTGCTGACTGAGGAAGAGAGTGGTTATTTGATCCCTGCGGGGGCTCCGGGACGTGTTCCCTGGGGGGTCTGCCACGTCGAGGTGCCCTCGCCACCCGTACAGACTCGTCGTTCATCACAAAAGCAGGCTTTAGTCTGTCAATACTAACTGTCTCTTTTCTGTCTCCCAAATCTAGCACAAAATGCTTATCACCTGTTTCCAGCACCCTATATGGACCATCATATCGGTCGGAGGGTCGGTCTTAGAGCCTCGTGCCTGACAAAAACGAACTCGGCATTTTTTTAAAGCTTTGGGAACAAAAACGCACGGAAAAGTGCGATGAACGGGGCCCGGGAGCATGTCCGCTCCCGTGCTCATCAGTGGCCCCAGAGCCGGGGGGCGCCCCGGCTCCGGATGCTCTGGAAAGAACTCACCGGGCAGCCTGAGAGGTTGTGCAAAAACTAGCTCCGCTGGGGAGGCATTTAAATCCTCTTTGGGTGCAGAACGCAACCCCAGTAAAACCCATGGTAGTTTGTTTACCCAATCTGCATCCGTAAGCGACGCTCTGAGGGCTGCCTTCAAAGACCTATGAAAACGCTCGCACAAATCATTAGCCTGGGGGTGATAAGCGGTAGTGCGATGAATTTTCGCTCCTAAGCTGCTGGCCATCGCTGACCAAAGCTCAGAGACGAATTGAGGCCCTCTGTCGGATGTAATATCCGACGGAACCCCGAAACGCGCTACCCAGGCCGTCAAAAAAACGCGAGACACCTCTGCAGCCATGGTCGATGCCAGTGGGACTACTTCCGGCCAACGTGTGGTTCGGTCCACCATTGTCAAAAGATGTGTGAACCCCTGCGACGACGGTAGGGGGCCCACGAGGTCGACATGCACGTGATCGAATCTCTTGGCCGAAATGTGGAACGGTTCTAAGGAAGCTTTTGTGTGCTTGTGAATTTTGGCCCGCTGGCAAGCCATGCAGGTTCTTGCCCACTCTTTCACGTGCTTGCGCAGGCTCGGCCAAACGAACTTCTCCGCTACCATTTTCACAGAAGCGCGCACTCCTGGGTGCGCCAAGGAGTGAACTGAGTCAAAAACGCGGCGGCGCCACGCGGCCGGGACTACCAGGCGCGGTCGCCCAGTCGATACATCGCAGATTAGGGGGGGCATACCGGTTTGCAAACACCTGCTCACCAGCCTTAACCCTGTTGGTCCAGACAGGAGCGCGTGCACGTCCGCATCTCTACCCTGTTCCGCTGCCATGGCTGCGTAATCTATCCCCATGTGAACTGGGGCCGCGTGCGCTTCCGTGCTGTTATTTTGCCCTGTGGCTGCGGTAGTATAATCTGCCTCCGCGCGCACCGGTGCTGTGACCGCGCAGGAGAGGCAGTCTGCCACTACGTTGAGTTTACCCGCTACATGCTGAATATCAGTGGTAAACTCTGAAATCGCGGCCAGCTGCCTCTGCTGCCGGCCCGACCATGGTTCTGAAATTTTGGACATCGCAAAAGTGAGTGGCTTATGGTCTACAAAAGCAGTGAAACGCCGACCTTCCAGCCAAAACTGGAAATGGCGAATGGCCAAATGGAGCGCTAACAGCTCCCTGTTGAACGTGCTGTATTTCCGCTCGGCTTCGTTCAAGGATCTGCTGAAAAATGCCAGCGGCTGCCAAACCCCGGCAACATGCTGTTCCACGACTGCCCCTATGGCCAAATCTGATGCGTCAGTGGTGAGCGCTATGCGGGCCGTTGGGTCTGGGTGGGCTAGAAGCGTGGCGTCAGCCAAGGCTTTTTTTACCTCTGCGAATGCGCGCTCCCGCTCCGGGGACCACTCGATAGTATTGGAGGGTTTTTGTTTTTTGAGCGCGGCGTATAATGGTGCATGAGCTGCGCTGCATGGGGTAGGAAATGGTTATAAAAATTCACCATTCCTAAAAACTCCTGCAATGATTTGACCGTTTGTGGTCGGGGGAAATCTGCCACTGCGCGCACCTTATCCGGTAGCGGGATTGCCCCCTCTGGGGAAACGCGATGCCCCAAAAAATCGATCTGCACCACGCCGAACTGGCACTTGGCTGGATTAATTATTAACCCGTGCTCTCCCAACCTCCCAAAAACCGCAGTGAGGTGTTTTTCGTGTTCCTCTTCTGAAGTACTGGCGACTAAAATGTCGTCGAGGTAGACGAACACAAAAGGGAGATCGTGTAACACGGCATCCATCATGCGTTGGAATGTTTGTGCGGCGCCTTTAAGACCAAACGGCATGTGCAAAAACTCAAAAAGTCCATAAGGGGTTATTACCGCTGTTTTAGGAATGTCCTCAGGCCGGACTGGAACCTGATGGTAGCCGCGAACCAGGTCTATTTTAGAAAAAATGCACGCCCCCGCTAGATGCACCGAGAAATCCTGAATGTGTGGGTTTGGGTAGCGGTCATGCGCTGTGGCGTTGTTTAGTCTGCGGTAATCGCCGCAAGGTCTCCAGGAGCCGTCAGCTTTAGGGACCATATACAGCGGCGAAGCCCATGGGCTCTTCGAACGGCAAATAATGCCCAGTCTCTCCAGGCTGGCGAACTCCTCGCGCGCTATGGAGAGCTTAGCAGCATCCAAACGCTGAGCTTTCGCGAAGACGGGGGGGGCCCGCTGTAGTGATAAAATGCTCCACCCCGTGTTTCGCAACTGTTGCCGAAAAAGTAGGAACCGTGAGCGCTGGAAACTGGTTGAGGAGTGTGTTAAACTTACCGCCTGCTGTGGCGACGTTGGTCTGCACCGGTGGCGGGGACACTCGAGCTGCACAAGGAATAGAATAAAAAGAACCAAGCGCCTGTTGGCAAGATCAACTAACAGACCATGCGAGCACAGAAAATCAGCACCTAACATGTTGAAACTCACCGCCGCTATGATAAAAGTCCATTCATAAGTGCGGCCATGTAAGGACAGAAACAAGGTTCTTTCTCCGTAGGTGTTGATGCTCGAGCCGTTCGCCGCCGTTGCCCCGTCACCACGGGGGCCAGCCAACTGGTCAGCATAGGTCGGGGTGATGAAACTCACTTGGGCTCCGGTGTCTATGAGGAAGTGCCGCCCGGAGCTCGCATCCGTAATGTAGAGCAGCTTATTTCTTTCTCCGAGAGCTTCTAACGGTTCCCGGTCCTGGCATTTCCCGAGCTCTTGTAGCTGCACGGCGGCACACACCTGTGTGCTTTCTCTGCGAAACGCCGGTGATAATAACAGAGGCCATCTCCTCTGCTGCGTCGGGGCCGCGCCGCTGTCATTGTTGGTGGGATCGGCTCCGCTGTCTCCGGCTCTTCGTTGCCTCGGGTCGCCGCACCTAGATCTGTTGCCGCCGCTGTGGCCATCTGCTCACCGCAGGTGTCGAGGAGCCGCTGCGCCTCTCGGGCCATCGCACGGAAGTCCCGCTGGGTCACACAACGCATGCCGGACAGGGTCCCTCTCATGTGCGACAGGAGGTTGCTTAGGAAGATGTGCTTAAACAGGAAATCGTCGTTGTCCGATTCCCTCAGCTGCAGCATGTCCTCCATCAGGGCGACTGGCCTGCGCCCTCCTTGGCCGTGCATAGCCAGGAGTCTCCTAGCCCTCTCTTCGGCTGAGGGCGTGAAACACTCGGTGAGGGCAGCCTTCAACTCGCCGTATTTGTTGTCAGCGGGTGGCTGCTGTACCAGGCTCCGCACGCATCGAGCTGTGCGGTTGTCGAGCCTTGCGATGACATGGTAAAACTTGGTGTCATCCGCCGTTATTCCTGCGAGCGTGAACTGTGCCTCAGCCTGGAGGAACCACGAGTCCGGGTTGTCCTGCCAAAATTCTGGCAGTTTGATGGCGACGGCGCTCACCTGGGCAGACTCCAACGAGTCTGCATCAGGGGAATCCCTTCTATGCATTCCCACGTCTCTGGTCACCAATGTGGGGAGCGTGAAATAACGAGGCTGAATTATTTCTTAATTCAGGCTTTAATGTCGTGTTCACATCCCCAGCTATCTCTCAAGAACAGAAGAGAGAGAGCTGAGTCAAAACTCTCTTATTTATACATGCAGGATCAAAGGAAGAATCACATATCACCGTCAAAACCCCCTATTGACAATAACTCTCCCCCCGAGTCCTTCAGTCCACCGCCTGGCCCCCAGGAGGTCAGGAAGTCCTTTCAGCTCCTTGTTGCCGTAATTCCGTCTTCTTGCTGTTATCCACAGGCAGTCCAGACATATTGTCCCATCCAAGACGTGAGGTCAATCCACACATGCAATCTCAAGCATCCCCTTGTGCTTAAACATATGTAGGTAAAAATACATGAGCTACACCAGGCACTCATGGGGTTTTCCCAGGACTTGCCCTACCAAACAAAGAAAGTGTCATGATTTATGACTTCTCGTTGCTGTGCTCATAATGACGCGATGGGCATTCCAACCAGCACGTTTCCACCGCAATAAAGTTGGCTGCATTTTGTTAAAATATGTTGGACATAATCAGATTTACCTTAGAGCAGACGTACGCCACAACACCGTGCTTGGATGTCGTCTGTCACCGTGTGGTGAGAAGCCTCCATTTATCCAGTCTGGCACAACCATGAACACCAGCAAGTACCAGAACTACACAAAAACATTCAAAAAAATTCAAAAACTGTGGTGGCATGGGTTGGGCATTCTCCACCCAGAGAAGGCAGCTGGGGAAAGGGGGAACAATGGACTGAAGGAGGAGGTGTCACCGGGGGGTCTCAGTCGGGACAGTAAGGACTATTCAGCAGATGCTACTCATGCACTATACCCTGACTGACAGTGAGAGTTCAGAGAGACTCCTAACATGTTCAGAGTTAGGTGACAGATCAGCCGTGGAACTCATGGAGAGCATGTTGGCGCTGAGGGGGAAGAACAACGAATCTTTCCTTTTCGCCCACTTGTTCCTCAGGAACCTACCTGCTACAGCGAGGGCGATCCTGGCCAACTCGCCGCTGCTGTTGACCAAGGACTACCACACCCTGGGGCAGGAAGCGGACCGCATCATTTTAGCAACCAGAGCTCTCAGCATGCATGCAGCGGCACCGGCATCCATGAGGGACTCCAGTGAGATCGAGGAGCCGTTAGTAGTAGCTGGGACGGATGCCAAAGGACGCAGGAACAGGGCAATCTGTTCCTATCTTCGCCATTTCAGCTCAGATGCCCAACGCTAGTTACTGCCGTGCCAGTTCAAGAAGCTGGGAAGATGGCACGTTCGGCACTCAGTTGCAGTTGCAACCACTGGTGACAGGAACAAGCTGTTTTATGTCATGGACACACATTCGAGGAGACAGTTTCTGGTGGGCTCTGGCTCCCAGAAAAGCCTCATCCTGCCGGTCAATGCAGACAGGGTAACAGGAGGCAGTGGTCCCGAGCTCACGGCCGCCAACGGATCCACCATCAGGACTTTTGGCGAACGGACACTGATGACATGCTTGCACGGACACAGTTTTCAATGGGACTTTGTGGTAGCTGCATGTTCTGCCACCATTTTGGGTGCAGATTTTTTGTACGCTTATGGGTTGTTAGTTGACGTTGCTTATAGGAGATTAGTGGATGCTGTCGGTTTTACCTCACTGCCCTGCACAGCTCGGGGAGCTGGGTCAACAACACTGGCTAATGTTATAGCTCCAGGGGGTAAGTACCAACATTTTCTTGCACAGTTCCCAGCACTCATGGTCCTGACTTTTTCGGCTACAATAACGAAACACGGGGTTGAACATTTTATAACTACAAAAAGCCCGCCGGTGTTCACACGACCCTGGCGCCTGGACGCAGCTAAACTGGCCAGCGCACGTGAGGAGTTTGCCAACTTAGAGCAGTTGGGCATCGTTAGGCACTCCAACAGCCCGTGGGCATCCCCGCTTCACATGGTGCCTAAGGCCGATGGGTCGTGGTGAAGGTGCATCGATTTCCGGCGCTTGAACAATGCCACAGAACACGATCAGTATCCTATCCCGCACCTGGGTGGGGCGTGTGTTTTTTCCAAAGTGGATCTGGTCCGTGGTTACCACCAGGTCCTGGTGCATGCGGAAGATGTTCCAAAAATAGCGGGAATAACTCCTTTCGGCCTTTTCAAGTTTTTACACATGTGTTCAGATTAAAAGGCGTGGCGCAGACTTTCCAGAGAATGATGGACGCAGTGCTTCATGACTTGTCCTTCGTTTCTGTCTACTTAGACAACATTCAGGTAGCTAGCATGTCCGAGGAGGCGCACATCGCCCATCTCAGGACGGTTTTCCAGATGTTGGAAGTGCATGGTCTGATAGTTAACCCGGCGAAGTGCCAGTTCGGTGTGCCAGTGTCATGGGCAGCGAGAGCGTGCCCCTCCCATCCTGCCTCACATTCATCAACTCATCACTGCACCTGAGGCAGAAAACACACCTGTGCCTGTTCATCAGCCAGCATACTTAAGGAGGCTTTCTCCGCGCATTCAATGCTGGCTCGTCTGGGTATACTGCCCGCGATTTGACAAGCAAGTATAAGTTAGAGGTTTCGACACGTCTTCTTACCTTGTTTCTCCTCTTTCCTCAGGTTGCTGCCACCGTGCAGGTGTGTCTCCAGGACTGCATGCGCTCTCCTGCCACATCTCACTATCCTTCAGCTTCCTACTCCATCCGGTCAGGCACCATCAGCTCATTTCCCCCACACCCTACTGGTTTGTCTATTCCCCGCTGGGTCCCTGTCAGTTCTCCCTGGATTCCCAAGTAAGTGGCATTTTGGCTCGTCCATTTCCCCTCACTCCATTCCTCTGCTCACAGCTCTTGTCTTCTCTCCACAGGGTGATTCCTCTGGTGAGTGACTGTTTCTCCAGATATGTGCTTGTGTTTTTGCAATTTAATAAACTTTCAAACGTGCCCCTTTGGGTGGTTACTTCCTGTGCTGTGGCATCGTGCACGTGAGCTGTCAAGCTTAATTAATCATAACAGACCAAGCCAGCCAGGACGGTAGCTCAGCCGGTGCCTCACCACAGGAGCTGTCTGCTCTGGATCCCTTATCAGTGACCGAGCACCAGCTTGCTGTGCTGACACAGCAGGTTTCAAATATGATAAGGCTTTGGTCTACAGCACCTCCTCCGGCCTCTCTCCCTCAGCTTGCTCCGTGCACTACTGTGTGCCGTACTGCCTCCGATCCCACGCCTTCCCTGTATGCGGGAGAGTTGGGAAATGTAAAAGCTTTCTTATTCAAGTCCATATGTACTTGGAGCAGGTCGGGGAGGAGTACCCTGGGAACGTGGCCAAAATTCAGTTCTTTACACTGTTGCTCAAGGTCCAAGCCCTTGAGTGGGCACAGTCCACTATAGATAACCCTGAGGGGCGTCGGTACACGTTTGATCAATTTGTGGACGCATTCCCTTGCACATTTGGCCGTACCAAGAGTTAGGGCAACGTCATGAGCCGCCTGATGATGCTCCGCCAGGGCACTCGGTCAGCAGCCAAGTACTCGGTGGAGTTCCGGGTTGTAGTATCTGATTCGGGGTGGAATGATATTGCTTTGCGCAGTGCATTCCTCCACAGGTTAAATGCTCAACTCCGTGATGATCTGGCGGTTCACCCTGTCCTGGAGACTCTCGATGGTCTCATAGATTAGGCAGTTGGTTTGGACAACTGGTACCATGAGCGTGCGAAGGAGCGTGAGTCCTCTTCTCGCCTGTGTGCCAAGCGTGTGCCCGCCGTGGTTGCTGACACTGGCAGCGCCGACTCTTTGCCCTAGCCGATGGAGCTCTCTCGGCATTTGACTGACAATGAGTACCGGCAAAGGCGAAGGGCTGGTGCATGTGCATACTGTGGTTTAATGAACCACAGTGTGGACGAATGCTGCCAGCGGTCAAAAGACACAGCCCGTCAGTAACCATGGGGGGTCTGGTGGGTAGGACTAAATCTACTCCCCCCAGTAATTTTTCAATTTCAGCCCTTGTGCAATTGCCGGGGGTTGAGAGGAGGACTATGGCGCTGGTTGACTCGGGGTCGGAGGGTAATTTCGTTTCTGCTGAGTTCGTTAAGCAGGTGGGTATTCCCACATGTAAACTGCCCCGTGATCAGAGGATCACTACCATATCTGCCTGGGAGGTTGCGGTAGTCACTTGTAGCACGGTGCTGATTTCCATCCTCCTTTCCAGGAACCACCAGGAGGAACTCTCGTTCCTGGTTCTCCCTGTTTCATCTTCCCCGGTGGTTCTTTGTTACCCTTGGCTCCAGAGGCATAACCCAATAATTAATTGGGATCAAAATACCATCTCCTCCTGGAGCCCTTTTTGTATGGCTCACTATATGTGCTCAGCGGAATGTTCTCCATCTCTGTCCGTCTCCCTCTCCCTGGTTGAGCCACCGGACCTCAGCCTCGTTCCCCGGGCTTATCACGATTTGGGAGAGGTCTTTAGCAAATTGAGAGCATTGTCGCTGCTGCCTCATCACTCTTATGATTGTGCTATCGACCTCATCATGGGGGCAAGGCTGCCATCCAGTTGGTTATATAGTATTTGTGGCCTGGAGAGGGAGGCGATGGAGAAATACATAAAGGAATCGCTGAACGCTGGCCTTAGTCGGCCATCTTCGGCTCCACTCGGAGACGGATTCTTCTTCGTCGGAAAGAAGGATGGCTCGTTGCGCCCATGCATCGACTACCCAGAGCTCAATGCAATTACCATCAAAGACAAATACCCTCTGCCTTTGATTAATTCAGCGTTTGAGCTCCTTCAGCGCTCACGAGTTTTCACCAAGTTAGACCTTAGGAACGCGTACCATCATTCGTCGAGGGCGACGAATGGAAGATGACATTTAAAACACACCAGGGGCAATTCGAATATTTAGTTATGCCTTTTGGGCTCACTAACACCCCCGCCGTCTTCTAGCGGTTAATAAACGACGTCCTTCGTGATAAGCTCTACCAGTTCGTGTTTGTCTACTTGGATGATACTCTCATTTTCTCCCGCTCGCCAGAGGAACATGAAGCCCATGTCAGGGCCATTTTACAATGGCTCTTGGCGAACCAGCTTTATGTCAAGGCTGAGAAGTGTGAGTTCTCCACAACATTAACCACCTTCTTGGGCGTTATAGTGGCTGAAGGGAGACTGATTGCCGACCCGGCCAAGGTGAAGTCAGTTCTGGATTGGCCAACTCCCCACTGCCGTAAGGAGCTTCAACGCTTCCTCAGGTTCACAAATTTTTATTGCAGGTTCATCAGGATTTACAGTGGGGTGCACTGCCCTTGACGCAGCTGACCTCCGTTAAGGTCCCCTTTCACTGGACCGAGGCAGCTGAACAGGCGCTTATTAAATTAAAGCGCCTGTTCACAGAAACACCTATCTTGGCCCAGGTCAACATGCAGCTCCAGTTTGTCCTTGAGGTGGATGAATCTGATTTGGGGGTTGTTGCTGTGCTGTCGCAGCACACACTCCCCGATCAGAAGCTCTGCCGATGCGCATATTTCTCTCATCAGCTTACGCAGGCAGAGAGGAATTATGACATGGGGGACAGAGAGCTGCTTGCCATTAAGTTGGCATTGGAGGAGTGGAGGCACTGGTGAGAGGGGGCCATTCACCCCATCGTCATGTGGACCGACCACAAGAACCTCGAGTACTTGTGGTTGGCCTGCTGACTGAACGACAGGCAGGCTTGCTGGGCTGTATTTTTCCAGCAATTTAATTTTACCATCACTTACCGGCCTGGCACCTGGAACACCAAGCCAGACGCGCTATCACGCCAGTTTGATTCCAGGGAGGTAGCCCCCCGCCCCCCCGCCCAAACCATCACACCGCCTTCGTGCATCCTTGGAGCCCTTACTTGGGATATCGAGCGAAGGGTCAGCCAGGCCCAGTCCCAGGAACCTGTGCCAGTAGGGTGCCCCCAGAACCATCTGTACGTCCTAGCCGCCTGGCATCGCTCGAACTGTGGACTTCGTCCGGCGAGTGTTGTGGTGGCCCACGCTGCGGCGGGACGTACAAGAGTATGTTAAAGCCTGTCAGACCTGCATCCAGGGGAAATCAGACTCCTCCCCCCCATCAGATCTCCTCCACCCCCTCCCCACCCCTGGTCGTCCGTGGTCTCACATCGTCATGGACTTTGTCACCGGACTTCCCCCCTCCCGTGGCAAGACAGTGATTCTCACCACCGTGGATCGCTTCTGCAAGGCGGTGCATCTGGTTGCCCTCCCGAAGCTCCCCTCGGCCTTGGAGACGGCGGTCCTCCTCACCGACCACGTGATCCGGGTCCACGGTATCCCCATGGACATTGTGTCTGACTGGGGTCCCCAATTTATGTCCCAGGTCTGGAGGGCTTTGTGCCGGACCTTGGGAACTACAGTGAGTCTCTCTTCTGGAAAACCATCCGCAGAGAAATGGGCAGGCAGAGCGCATCAATCAGTCCCTGGAGGCCGCCTTGTGGTACGTAGCAGCCAACAACCCATCATCCTGGAGCACACATCTGACCTGGGTTGAGTACTCCATGAACTCTGCTGTCTCCTCTGCGACTGGACTCACCCCGTTTGAGGCGTCGTTGGGGTACACGTCGCCGCTTCTTCCCATGGCCGAGAGGGAGGTCTCGGTTCCATCCGTAGGGGCCCATGCTCGTCGCTGCCAATGCATCTGGAGGTCTACTCGGGCCCCCCTTGCCCGCACCACGGAACGCACCCAGGCTGCTGCTGATAGGAAGCGGGTTCCGGCTTCCAAGTATATCATCGGGCAGCAGGTCTGGCTGGCGGCGAGTCAGATCCCTCTGAAAGAAAAGTTTAAGAAATTGTCCCCCCGCTTCCTTGGGCCATACACCATCCGTTCGGTGATAAATGACACGTCGGTCCAGCTGAAGCTGCCTTTGACCCTACGGGTGAACCCCACATTCCACATCGCCCACATTAAGCCCCTCTCAGCCTGTCCTCTCTGCCTCCCCTCCCCCCAAAGCTACCTCCTCCTCCTCGGATCATCGACGGCCACCCCGCTTACACTGTACGTCGTGTGTTGGATGTTCGCCGTCGGGGCCGGGGTCTGCAGTATTTGGTGGACTGGGAGGGCTACGGCCCGGAGGAGCAGTCCTGGGTCCCCTAATCGCGCGTTCTGGACAAGGAGATGCTCTGGGCCTATCACTGTGCTCACCCAGAGAAGCTTTCCCAGCCGCCAGGAGGCGCTCCTAGAAGGGGGGGGACCCTGTCATGGGTAACGGGAGTGTGCCCCTCCCGTCCTGCCTCACATTCATCAACTCATCACTGCACCTGAGGCAGAAAACACACCTACGCCTGCTCATCAGCCAGCATACTTAAGGAGGCTCTCTCCACACATTCAATGCTGGCTCGTCTGGGTATACTGCCCGCGATTTGACAAGCAAGTATAAGTTACAGGTTTCGACACGTCTTCTTACCTTGTTTCGCCTCTTTCCTCAGGTTGCTGCCACCGTGCAGGTGTGTCTCCAGGACTGCGTGCGCTGTCCTGCCACATCTCACTATCCTTCAGCTTCCTACTCCACCTGGTCAGGCACCATCAGCTCATCTCCCCCACACCCTACTGGTTTGTCTATTCCCCGCTGGATCCCTGCCGGTTCTCCCTGGATTCCCAAGCAAGTGGCATTTTGGCTCGCCCATTTCCCCTTACTCCATTCCTCTGCTCACAGCTCTCGTCTTCTCTCCACAGGGTGATTCCTCTGGCAAGTGACTTTTTCTCCAGCTGTGCGCTTATGTTTTTGCAATTTAATAAACTTTTTAATGTGCCCATTTGTGTGGTTACTTCCTGTGCTGTGGCATCGTGCACGTGAACTGTCAAGCTTAATTAATCATGACAGCCAGTGATTGATTTTTTGGGCCACTGCATTTCGCCGGAGGGTGTGATTCTGTTACCGGATAAGGTGCGCGCTGTGTTGGACTTTCCGCGTCCGCAGAACATGAGGGCACTACAGGAGTTTTGGGGAATGGTTTATTTTTATAACTGTTTCCTTCCCCGGGCAGCCCAGCTTATGCAGCCGTTGTATGCCGCGCTAAAAAAAAAGAAGCCTGCGGAAACCACCAACTAGACTCCCGAGTGAGTCCAGGCTTTCACAAATGCCAAAACAGCACTTGCGGATGCTGCGTTGCTAGCTCATCCGGATCTGTCGGCATGGATAGCGCTCACTATGGACACGTCTGACGTTGGCATAGTATCAGTGGTGGAGCAGTACGTCTCCAGTACGTGGCAACTGCTCGCATTTTTCAGTCAAACTTTGTGCGACAACGAATGCAAATACAACACGTTCGACAGAGAGTTGTTGGTTCTACACCTGGCAATGCACCATTTCCAGTTTTGGCTAGAGGGGCGTGAGTTCTCCGCGTTCGTGGACCATAAGCCACTGACGTACGCGATGTCCAAGGTCTCGGAACCGTGGTCGGACCAGCAGCAATGACATTTGGCTGCGATCTCGGAGTTTACGACCGACATTCAACACTTTGCTGGTAAGCTCAGTGTCGTGGCCAATTGTCTGTCGCACGCGTTAGTCTCCCCGATATACATGGGAATAGATTTCCCTGCGATGGCCACGGAGCAAGCCGGGGATGCGGACATTTGTGCGCTCCAGTCGGCGCCTACTGGGTTATGGCTGGGACCTTCCTGTGGTAACGTATCATCACATCCTGTGTTGCTGACTGTCTGTCTGAGGTTTGCGCTCCTCGTTCTCCCGAGGATTTTGCATTTAATTATATTTTAATCACTTTTTTCCATCTACCGTTAGCTCTCACTTCTGTTTATCAAGCCTCTTGCACACTCAGTGTCATCTAATCACCCTCTTTAGCCTTCTGTTCACCTTTCATCGGTGTTTTTGTTAGCTTCGGGTTAGCCACTAGCTATGGCTACTAGCTCTCCTTCCTCTCCTCCTCTGGTGTGCTCTCTCTGTCAGATATTTAGCTACACCTCTGCCTCTTTTAGTGATAACGGTAAATGTAATAAATGTTGTCTTTTTGAGGCGCTCGAGGCGAGGTTGTCTGATTTGGAATCCCGGCTCCGCTGCATTGAAACACTGCCTGCAACAGTTAATCTTGACGGACGTCTCCTAGCTGCAGCGGAGCTCCCTAGCATAGGGCGGCCTGCTAGCGGTCCTCCGGTCCTCCTCAGCAGCGAGGAGACTGGATGGGTGACGGTGAGAAGGAAGCATAGTCGCAAGGTCCCAGTTAACCACCAACCTGTCCATGTTTCTAATCACTTTTCCCCATTCAGCGACACACCCGCTGAGGAAAAAACTCTGATCATTGGCGACGCTGTAGTCAGAAACGTGAACCTAGAGACTCCAGCGGCCATAGTCAAATGCAGTCCTGGGGCCAGAGCAGGCGACATCGAGTCAAATTTGAAAATGCTGGCTAAAAGTAACTGTAAATACTCCACAATTGTTATCCACGCCGGCATTAATGACGTCCGACTCCGGCAGTTGGAAGTCACAAAACTTAACGTGGAATCGGTGTGTGACTTTGCCAAAACAATGTCTGCCTCTGTAGTATTCTCTGGGCCCCTCCCCAATCTGACCAGTGATGACATGTTTAACTGCTTGTCATCCTTCAACCGCTGGCTGTCTGTGTGGTGTCCTGCAAACAATGTGGGCTACATAGACAATTGGAACTCATTTTGGGGACAACCTGGTCTTATTAGATGAGACGGCATCCATCCCACTTTGGATGGTGCGTCTCATTTATCTAACAAACTGGCATAATTTTTATCCAAATTTCCAAAACCTTGACAACTCAGAGTTGGGACCAGGAAGCAGAGTCGCAGTCTTACACGCCTCTCTGCAACTCCTCTTCATCCGCCACCACTCAACTTAGCCCCTGTCTTCCCCGTCAGAGAATCATTGTCTGCTCCCTCCAAAGTAAATAAAAATATAATGTATAAGCATCCCAAAGTAATTAAACAAAAAGTTGGTAAAACTCAAATTAAACATGAAGCCTCTAAATTGAATGATTTGGCCTCTGTTCATTCTCATAATTTAAAAATTAAATGCGGTTTGTTAAATATTAGGTCTCTAACTCCCAAGTCTCTGCTAGTCCATGATCTGTTAATTGATCATCAGATTGATTTAATATTCCTTACAGAGGGGGGCGGCGTGGTGGAAGAGTGGTTAGCACTGCGGCAGCATAGCTACTCACCCTTGGCCGGGGGATCCTGGGTTCGATCCCAGCCCCCGACCAACAGTGATCTGTGTGGAGTTTGCATGTTCTCCCCGTGTCTGCGTAGGTTTACTCCGGGATTTCTCCGGTTTCCTCCCACATGCCAAAAACATGCAAGTTAGGTTAACTGGCATCAAACTGGGGATTCTAAATTGTCCTTAGGTATGACTGTGAGAGTGAATGGTTGTCTGTCTCTCTGTGTTGGCCCTGCGATGGACTGGCAATCTGTCCAGGGTGTACCCTGCCTCTCTCCCAAAGATGCTGGGATAGGCTTCAGCCCCCCCGTGACCCGAAAAGGATTAAGCAGAAGAAGATGAATGAATGAATGACTCCCTTACAGAGACTTGGTTAGGGCAAGAAGATTATGTTGGTTTGAATGAATCAACTCCCTCTGGTTATTTAAACTGTCAAAACTCCAGAAGTTCTGGTCGTGGAGGAGGAGTAGCAATAATTTACCATTCCAAATTACTAGTTAATGTAAAGCAAAAAACACGTTTTAATTCCTTTGAGGGCCTGGTCCTCAGTATTGGACATTTTAGCAATTTTAGGCTAAACCCAATTTTATTTGCCATAGTTTATCGTCCCCCATCAACCTACTCAGAGTTTTTATCCGAATTTGCAAATTCTTAGCTGATTTAGTGCTGAAATCAGATAGAATAATTATAGTAGGGGACTTTAATATACATGTAGATGAAGATAGTGATTGCCTTAATTTGGCATTTAATTCAGTTATAGACTCGATGGGGTTTTCTCAGAAAGTAGGAAATTCTACCCATTATCTCCACCATATGTTGGACCTTGTTCTGACATATGGCATAGAAATAGAAACTCTGGTAGTGTCTCCTCATAACCCTGTACTGTCAGACCATTGTCTGTTAACCCCTTGCACTCTGGTCAATTTCCCTAAAAACGCCAAACAATAACGTGCCCAAAGTAAATCAAAAGCTGTTCTTCAACCCTTTGCAGCATCTTCATGGGGTTGGTCTCATTTAAAAGAAAACACTTTGAATTTTTTGGCAAAACAGTCATAATCTCTCTAAGTGCTCCGGCCACTGAGTAACAGTCATCTAAACATAGTGAACTTGAAGAAAATAAATTTGGCCTGGGTGTTTTTTTGGATACAAATGCTTGCAAATAACACACAGCTTCAGATCCGGGCTGGAAAATGCAACAGAAATGTAGAACCAAGTGTTATCCAGCTGAGGTCAAAATTTTGTAACAATACCACAAAAAATGAATATATTACACAGCTTTGTTCTCAGGTTGTTCCCAGGCGTTTTTGAACTGTGCCAAATTGTGCCAAATGGCACAGTTTGGAAAAACGTCTGTAACTTTTGAATGATTCAATATAGAAGCTTCATCTTGGGCTCTAATGAAAGGTGACACTCAGGGCTGTGTGTGTGTGGGGGGGGGGGTTGTCCCCCCCCGCTACAGAGGACGGACATCGCCCGTTGCGCTGCCGTCACGGTGCGCCGCGGTCTACTACGCACAGTTGTAATTTACCAATCAGTCAAAAGTCATTTTTGATTACAATTTTCAGGGATAAAGAATAATTTAGCTTATAACACTTACCTGTTCACAACAGCAGCGTAGCTGGCGAACTTCTCTTCCTCATTGTCAGACGAACATGAAGCTGGTCCGCTTATTACGGACTCGTGGTTCTGGTCTCGCGACCCGGTCAAAACATAATTCCATTATTGCGGTTTTGCGCTTCCATGATTGCGGTTTTGGCGAACAATTTTTCAAAACAAATAACAGTAGTCATAAAAAAAGACTGGTGAACGCGTATGTGTCACCCAGCCTTCATCGTCGGCCTCCGTCGGTCTATGATGACCATGGAAGAGAATCCTAAACGTCTACTCTGCTGGGACAGTACCGCCTGTGGCTGAACAGGCCGATGCGCGAATGGCAGTCCCTGTCACACAGGTCGCACTTGTGGGTGGTCTCCGTGCTGCTGGGTCTGTGGCGGTTCTTCCTGCGGGTCCTTTTTTCATCTGCTGCAGCAGTCAGTCTCTCTTCACCCAGCCTTACACAAAACAGCTTTCGAACTTCTGTGCTTCTATTGGCTCGCTGCATTCGCAGCCATTGGTAGGCGGATCCTTCTTGCTAGGTTTTCAGTCATTGGTTCTTCAAGGTTTCAGAAACCCAATTCAAGGCTCTTATTAGTCGAATGAGAGGTCAATCATATCTAATCTGTTCGCAGCCGTGTCTGTAGTGGAAGAACGGAAATGCAGCTTTTTTTTTTTCAGTGCGCTCTAGGACGCAGAAACGTGCCCGCCCGCGGTACACCAGAGTGCAAGAGGTTAACCTTTGATTTTACCATTTCTGACTATTTGGCTCCTAAGTGTGGGGTCACCCCCCACAGCCTACAGACTAGCAGAGCGCACAGCTGGAGCAATTAGCAGAACAATGACTGATATCAATAGGCAGCCTCCCTTTTGTCTAGCTTCTTCCTGCCAGTAATCTGCTTTGATATGTGTGACTCAAATGCAGGTGTTCATGCTTCCTGTTTTGTGATGCTAGTGTGCCTTTCATGTATTGTCTGTAACTGGGTATATAAGCTGACTGAAATTCATGTTCGCTCTCTCTCTCACTGCTCATCTGACTAGACGCATCCACTGTCTGCTAGGAGAGCCTCTGGGCTCGCTCCGGCGTGCATGCGCGGTGCCAGAGTGAGTTCTCGTGATGGCGGTATGATTAATAAACACCCACTTTAAACTCTCAGTTCGCTGACTATTATTTCATGCCGCCACATTGGTGACCCCGAGAAAGCACACACTTTGTGCAACGCAACCTTCTGGTCTGGACAGCTACACTGGTGACCCAACGACAACGAACGCAGCACCTGGCGGTGATTCTCCGACGACAAGCGAACGCAGCAGCCAGACGCAAATGATCTGCCCTCCCTTCTGCTACAGGGAGACCTCGACGCAGAGCTACCACCAGGCGAAACTCTCTGGAGATCACCCACGACCGGGAAAGCTGCAGAAAGCTTCATGGTGAGATCTGCACGCCTGAGATCTGCACATCCACGCTGGGACCGGCCGCTCTCACAGCTTCTCCACACGAGAGCGCACGCACCTCGTCCTCTCTCCACGACGGTGACCTCCAGGGCTGATGGAGAATGCAGCGCGTGGACCTGAACGCACCATGACCCGGCACGAGCGACGACCAACAACCTGAACAGGGATGACCATCGGCGCCGACTACGCTGATCTCCAGCAAGCTCCCTGACCCTGACTCTACAGCGGACCTGCCATGCACCGAACCCCGCACGCACACCGGGGGGTTATGAGGACAGAGCACCACGCACAGGACAATACCGGCTCCACACAGACCGCCATCGTCCTTCGCCGCTGCACACAGAACCTTCAGGGCTGCTCTCACACCTGAAGCACGCACGCAGCTCGCTCACAGGATTTTGTAATGGTCTCAGCCACAGCGTACAAGGGAATTCAGCCATCAGCTGTCCCCGAGGACTTTAGGACTGCGTGCGCACCTAAAGTCTACACGCCAAGTCCCTCACAGCTGCAGCTCCTTTTTTTCTTCATGGCCGCGAGAGGAGTCAGAGACTAATTTTTCTTCTTACAGCTGCTGTGGACCTCCGCATGTTCAACGGGACAGCCCCTCAACATCGCGGATCCACAGGCAATTTTTGCACGGCCCAAACAATTTCGCTGTCCCGGGCCGGCACTTGCTACCCCGATCCCCCCCTCCCTCCACCTCCGCCTCCACAAAGCTTTCCCTGCTCGCTACCAAAGCTGGACTATTGAGGCCTCAGCTTCCTGCTGAGCCCTCTGGGGGGGAGTGTGTGGGGTCACCCCCCACAGCCTACAGACTAGCAGAGCGCACAGCTGGAGCAATTAGCAGAACAATGACTGATATCAATAGGCAGCCTCTCTTTTGTCTAGCTTCTTCCTGCCAGTAATCTGCTTTGATATGTGTGACTCAAATGCAGGTGTTCATGCTTCCTATTCTGTGATGCTAGTGTGCCTTTCATGTATTGTCTGTAACTGGGTATATAAGCTGACTGAAATTCATGTTCGCTCTCTCTCTCACTGCTCATCTGACTAGACGCATCCACTGTCTGCTAGGAGAGCCTCCGGGCTCGCTCTGGCACGCATGCACGGTACCGGAGTGAGTCTGTGATGGCGGTATGATTAATAAACTCCCTCAAAAACTCCCAGTTCGCTCCTTTATTAAATCATGCCGCCACACTAAGGAAAAATATTACTACAGTAGATGCCTCTCAGATGATGCTGTTACCAAATTTATACAGATTGTTTCCTCTATGCCATGTGTCAACACAACAGAAATAAGCTATAGACAACTTACTCCTTCTGTAATTGATAGCATAGTAGATAGTGCTACAGCTTCTCTGCATCAGATTCTAGACATGGTGGCCCCTTTAAAAAAGAAAAAGTCTAATCAGAGATTTCTAACTCCTTGGTTCAACACAGAAACTCGTAGCTTAAAACAGATGACTCATCAATTAGAAAGAAAATGGCACTCCACTAATTTAGATGAATTCTATTTAGCTTGGAGAAATCATCTTTTAATTTATAAAAAAATCTCTGAGAAAAGCTAGAACGAGTTATTATTCTGCATTAATAGAAGAGAAGAAGAATAATCCCAGGTTTCTTTTCAGCACTGTAGCCAGGCTGACAAAGAGTCAGGACTCTGTCAATCCTAGCATTCCCTTAGAGCTTACTAGTCAGGACTTTATGAACTTTTTCAATAATAAAATTTCATCTATCAAAGATAAAATCAGTCAGATTCTTCCCACCGTTAACTTAAATACAGTAACTACTACAACTCCTTCAATTGACATCTGTTTGGATCAGTTTACTCCAATTTACCTTTTAGAGTTAGACAAAATAGTTTCCTCATCCAAGCCTTCAACTTGTCTTTTAGACCCTATTCCTACCAGGTTATTTAAAGAAGTCTTCCCATTTATTGGTAGCTTTATTCTTCAAATAATCAATTCTTCATTAACTTTAGGCCATGTACCGCAGGCTTTTAAAACTGCTGTAATAAAACCCTTACTCAAAAAGCCAACATTGGATCCAGGAGTTTTAGCTAACTATAGACCAATCTCTAATCTCCCTTTCATTTCAAAAATCTTAGAAAGAGTTGTTGCTCTCAAGCACAAAGGATGGGGGGGTGGGGGGTGTTAGTGCCCCTTCTGGGTGTTTGGGGTGGGAGGGGGGCTGTTTGGTGGTATGGGTATGGGATTCTCCACCCAGAGAAGGCAGCTGGGGAAAGGGGGAACAATGGACTGAAGGAGGAAGTGTCAGCAGGGGGTCTTAGTCGGGACAGTAAGGACTATTCGCCCCCTGAGGAGATGAGAGAACGCTGGAGCTGCTGGAAGAAGAAGTGTGTGAGAAGCGGTGCCGGCGTGATGTTATGTTAATGTGCCACACAGGTCTTTGTTCCAAACAATGTATTATGGTCGGAAGTCCGGGTCTCATTGCATGGAATTAAAGATATAAAAGGAGAATGCACAGACACCCGGGAGAGCTTTTTCTGTTCTGAATGTTGGAGAAGGAATAAAGTTATTGTGTTGTCTAGCTCGTTGCCTCACCTGCTTCCTTTCTCCACAAAACTAGAAGAGCTGAAATTAGCTGCCACTTGAGAGCAAAACACATCTGTGGACTATACATTAAAATGAATTTGACAAACTTTTAAAAATTTTAAATGCCACTGCTACTCCACTCTTACTGACTGATTTAATACTAGATCAGCTGAAACCGGAAGCTCTGCCCATCATCGTTCCTACAGCGGCACCCCCAGGAATAAGGTGGATTGACTGTGACATCCTCACTGGACTTCAGTGTTTGCCTTCCTCCAGCTGCTGGATGTAAATATTTATATTATTTTCGACCTCTAAAAATTAATAGATTTTTTTTTCATCAATATACTAATTTTTAGAAGAACATTAAGACTTACACTGTGCACGTTTCTAAACACTTTGTTGATGTATATATTTTTTTTTAAATCTTTGTTTTCATGAAAATTATCTATTGCACCTTTAACTTACAGTGGAGCCCACATGGACATGTTGGCTGCAATAGGGCCAAGATTGAAAAGTGGCCAATGGCAGGAGCTAAGATGTCAAAACCACAGAACTGATAAGTATATGATGCAAAATAATAATTGTTTATGGAATAGTAGTTGTCCCAGAAAGAAGTAATGGTAT
Source organism: Pholidichthys leucotaenia (assembly GCA_020510985.1). Taxonomy (NCBI): domain Eukaryota; kingdom Metazoa; phylum Chordata; class Actinopteri; order Cichliformes; family Pholidichthyidae; genus Pholidichthys; species Pholidichthys leucotaenia. Next base: position 53,535,395 of record CM035843.1, read on the forward strand.
TTCTATGGCATATTAACCCTTTTTTGGACAGAAGGCAGACAAGAAGTGAGGAGCAAGGCATCCAGCATATCACCAGGTAAAAACCTCTATCCCCATATTTTATCCATGTATCCATGTTTATACATTATCCATGTATCCATATATCTATTAAGAATCTTTGCACGTGTATCATCTGTACATCTGTAAAAATACACATAGTTGCAAGTTCCTATATCGGTGTTGTGTCATCTGTTGTTACGCCCTCCAGGCTCCTACGAACCTAGGATCTGTCTGATCTGGCCCAATTATCCCTTTTGTCCAGGTAGTAAAGTTAAGGTAACTACACTGCCATAACACAACACTACCAAAAGGGTACTACACCTAAAGTAAGTAGGTGTTAGTGGTGTCACACTAGGCTAGCATTAGCATGTCATATTTCCAACCATGAACGGTTTAAAATGGAATATTAATGTGACTAATGACTGTGCTGTATATTATTGTGGCGTTGCCATGTTTAACATTACAACACTACTTACAATAAGGACTGGAAATTTGACATCAGCAGTCTGAGGAGTCTTTTATGTCAGTGCAGAGCAAGTATAAACAGTAGGCCATTTATTATTTTTTAACAAGGGGGTTGGTGGTGAGGCAGTATTCACAAATTTAGTATAATGTACAAAGGAATTTATGTAGCTAGATTAAGTTTAAATTTGCAAGAATATACTGTAGGTGAAAATATATGAAAAAAGGTGCAAATTTATAACTTATAGTCCCAAATTTACCATAAGGAAGTCCCAAATTTATGAGGAAGAAACCTACAAATTACTAATAATAATACAAAAAAAAAAAGTCCCACATATTAGTGGGAAAAAAAATTTCCGAGAAAAAAAAAAGCCATGAATTCACAAGAGTCCACAAATTTAGAGAGCAAAAGTTGCAAATTTATGTCAAATTTAAAGAATATGTGTCTGAAGTTTTGACATTTTTCCTCAAATGAATTCATTATTTTCTTAATTTCTAATAAAACATTTTTTTTCCTCAAAAAGTCACTTTTGTTGTAAATTTGCTACCTTCTTACCACACAAATTTACACTTAGATGCACAAAGTATAAAGTTGATTCTGTTGGAATTTTTTCTCAGTAACATTTTCACATTTTTCTTGTAAATTTGCAACTCTGCTCTCACCATTTTGTGACATTTTTGTCTCTTCTAAAGTGTTACTCTGAGGAAAATCATACAAGCTTCACACATGACTCATGAAAGTACAGTTTTGTGAAAAAGCTACTTGAGTACATGTAGTAACTGTAACTGGTTACTAAGATGTTCTTGTGTTTTCTCTGGGGATCCGGATGGCAGGTGAACTTGGGGGATGACACCCCCCCCCCCATCCCTCCTCAAATCACCCACTGAGCACCAATACCTACAGATCAAGTACAAAATATGTGAGAATGACTATAAATTAACTTTAATGGTCATTTGAGTTAAGTAGAGTCGAGAGTATTGTTGTATTTTCTCCTTTTTTACTCATTAATTCATTGTTTCTTTACCAACAGAAACATTTTTTGCTATTGGATGAATGAGGCTGAAAGGAATAACGGCAGCATGACCGCTTGCTCCCATTTCACACCACAGTCCAAAGGAATGCTCGTTAGGACAGTTGGTGACTGAAACTTCCTCGCGTTGGACCAGAGATCTGTCCAGGCTGTAGGCTCCCTCCTCCATACTCCACGTCAGCTGGGCTTGGCTTCAGACCCCTGTGAAGGCATACTGTATATAAGCTGTGATCAAGAACGATGAAGTCATTTTTCAGGTGAGGTTAATTACTACTTCTGTTATCAATAAACCTGTTTATATGGAGGTGTTGTTTAATCTCCTTTTAAAACCCAAAACACTGTTAAGATTCATGTAGACAGTGCTAACGGTGTGCATTTTTTTCCACATACATTAAGCCAATATATTTTTTAAAATTTGTTTAGCATTATTGCAGATGGATATATATTTATAATAATAATAATAATAATAATAATGCATCGATTTTATATAGCGCTTTATCATAGACACTCAAAGATGCAAAAAGATGCTTTTTGTGCTTTTTAAAGACATTAAAATTGTTAGGTTTATAAAAAAAAAAGCTACTGTATGTTCAGCCTATGATGCCCCATATTCATCCCCATTTCAGCTTATTCCCCCTCTGCAGTCCATCAGCCTCTCCGGTGTGGTGGATTGAAATGCGAAGAAGGCTGCACGCTTTCTGCTGGACTCAGAGCTATTACAGCGGATCCAACAGTGGGCCCTCGGCTGCCTTTGTTAGGGGGATACAGGCTGTCTGTGTCAGAGTGGAGATGTGGGAGGTTGATTTATGTCTGAAATTCTCAGGGGGTTTCAATCTCCCCTCTCTCACTTTTCATATTTCACCTGATTTTTTTTTTTTTTTTTAAATGAAAGGGAGACGTGCATTCATGCATTTCTTTTCCTTTCTTTCCCCGATCTCATTTGATCATGTTAAATCATGCAAATAATTGCACGTAACCTGCATTAGAGCAGGCAGAAAGGCTTAATGTCAGTTCTCGTGTGAAATAACGACAACAGCATTGAACTTGACTTGAATATTTAGTTTCACCTGTTGGCATTTGTGCTACTGTTACCTTATGGCGCCTCGGCATCTCACCACTGAGACAGTCAGTCAGTCAGGGCTCTTGGACTGGAGCCCAGCTGCACTGAAGGACCTGCTGAACATGATACCTGTGTGGAGGAGCTCCAGCGTCTTAGCCCCCTGGATTCCCAGGAGAGATCTGGGCAAGCTGACTCCCCCCCCACCCCACCCCTTACCTTCACCACTGCGTTTCTTGCTGTGTATCCATTTCTTTTGTGCTTCCTTGGTTACCCACATACCCCCAAGGCTGCTGAGCCCCCTTGTCCCCGTCACTGAACCTAGCTCAGTCCCTTTTCTCTGCTGAATGACTCCTCTTTAAGATAATGTTTGATGCGTTGACAGCCAAAACCAAAACAGTGTAAAGGAAACCGAGTTTGACATCTTTTAATTGTGCGTCAAAAAGCACAGATTGTGGTCTCTTGGACTGCTTTCAGATCGTGCTCCTGATATGGTAATTTGCTCAAGTGAAGGATGTGATGAAAGTATCGCTGCTGATAGTTCAGCAGCAGAGCTCCCAGGAGTCCAGAGGGCTGGTTCGCCTCTCTTTAAACGTGACATGAGTCATCAGACTTAAACACTGTTTGGTTCAGTCAGCTTCTATGGGTGTCAGCTGATATAAAATTAGAAGCTGTAAACATGATGTGGGGCAGGGGTCAGTAACCTCTAGACTGAAAGAACCGTTTTGAGCAATTTTCGGTAATTAATCGGCATAGAGCCACAAAATATGTTTGAGCACTAAGATGAAGGCAGACCAGTCCAATTAAGTATAAACTGATCTGTCACCATTGGTAACAAAAGCAGTTTCACTGTTTCTTATAAATGTGCAAGTTCTCTTGTAAAATTGTATCTTCTGTCTTGTAAATTTTGGGTTTTATTTTCCCTGTAAATTTGCAACTTCATTCTCATTTTTATATTTTTCTCACAGATCTAACTATTCTGTCTCATATATTTGCTATTCTTTTACTTTTTCCATATAAACTTCTTTTTTGTCAGAAATGTGACTTTTTTCCCACATTTACAGAATTTCTTCTAAATTGGAAATTTTTTTTGTACAGTTTTTATACATGAACTTGCAACTTTTCTGGCAAATTTGTGGCTTTTCTCCTTCACATTTTTAATTTTATCTTCCATCCATCCATCCATCCATCCATCCATCTGTTCATCCTTATCTGGGGTCTGGGTCGTGGGGGTATCAGTCTAAGAAACCCAGTCTCCAGGCGCTTGCTCTCAAGCCCTTGTAACTCCAAAATGGGTGGCGTACTCTGGATCCTTGTAACTTCTTCATGGGGGTCAACTGGGCAATTCTCGACCTGGCCCTTCAAAAATTTTCTCATAAATTTTCAACCTCTTCTGTCGTAAATGTATGACTTTTTGTAAATTTGCCATTTTTTTTGTCTATATGTGGCCTTTTCCCCCTGATAATGTCGCTGCTTTATTTTTCATAAATGTGATTTTTTTCTTATAAATGTTTTAGTTTCTAAGTTTTTTTGTCAAAGTCATGGGGAGCCTCTTATATTCAGAGCCATATGTTGCAAACCTCTGATAAAGGTGGATTTTTATGCTCATTCTAAGCAAATATACTGAGCTGCTTTTGAACATTGGTATACTAGTTTTAAATGGTTAATGCTTTAAAGTATTCCCCATTTGTCTTTGTAGGTTGCTTCTCCAAATCGAGGCGCTGTACCTCCTCTCGCTCTGATTCGTCCCTCCATTTGAATGAGCTCTTTCTGATTTGCTGCACGCTGCAAAACAGAAGGTTTCAACAGCAGGTGGGTGGTGCTGCTGTCACGAGAATGGCTGTGGGCTCATACTGACCCCGATATTTCTAAAGGTTGGCCTTGTGAACATACACTGTAGAAACTGTACATACATGACAGAAAATTATAAAAGGTCCCCTTTAACCTTCTGCAACATCCACAAATGTTTATTATGGTTTAGCACAAATAGCAGATGCACACCAAAATGGATAAATCCTGGGAGTGAACCTGCCACTGTTTGCTCCAGTATCCATGCTAATTGATTTCCGTGTGCGTTGGACCAGAGCTTGTGGTTGTGATTACATCTGTCGGCTAAATGAATTGGGATCATGGTGTCCTTCAAATCAAGCATGCTTTTATGTCCGATTTCCACTCAGATGCCACAGAAATAGATCGGCTAGTGTACAGAAAAGCGCTGGATTTTCTCATCGTGATTGACAGCATGAACAGCTGCATGACAGGACGTGTTATGTTTGTCACAAGCGAGGCATATTTGTGGAATAATCTTTGCTGATAAAAACGATCAAAAGGCTTAATTTAATGCATTGTTTTTATCCCTTTCTCTCTGTTATGATGTTTCACTGGCTTGAACTAATGCAAATGGCCCTGTGCTTTTTTTTTTAAAATGTGATCACACTAACTGGAACCTGATGTGGCAGTTGGTTTTCATTCATTCCACCCACAGTACAAAAATATGACATAACAGCATCTACCAGGAAGTTTGAGTGTTTGGTAAAAATCCACAGACGACCAATTTTCAGTGTGTGTGTTTTAAATTTCAAAAATTTGTTGCGACTAATTATTAGATGGAGGAACAGGAAACATTCATGTGTCTGTTTTGCACAGCATGGAGCATTTAATTGTTAGTTATTTCTGCTAAAGAAAAAAAAAATCAACATTAATTGTGGGATTAATGTTTTGATCTGCACATGAATGGGCCCCTTCACTAAGCTGCTCTTTCTTCAGAGTGCTTTTCTTGTGCTGCGGGGCCAGGCTGAGTATTAATCTCTTAAATGAGCCATGCTGTGGAGTTGGATGAACTGTGTGCTTTGCTAGATGTAGTTTTCTAATTTAAACTGTCCCATTAGGCTGTAATTGTTGCTATCTGAGGCTGGGACAGAGCCGTATGGGAGGAGAGCGAGAGGTCAGACAGAGATGGTATCGGGGCCGAGGAGACAGGAAACCTCTGTGTAATCACGTCAGGCTGAAGATCAGGGCTGAGATGAAGCCGGGTGGACTCAACTCCACGGCTGTTCTGAGGCTTTGCAGTGAGTTTACTGTGAATGCATCCTTGTTGCTTTGTTTTACCTGGGTGTTTATGTGTTGGCACATTTTTACCAAACTGTTATGAATGCCTGAAGGGGTCACTGATGAGTTTATGTCAAAATTCAGGGGGAAAGGGGAATGTGTCCTGTGCAGAATTATGCCAATGAAGGTTAAATGTATGAGGACAGGTTGTTTTTAGACTGAGGAGCACTAAAGTCCAGCCTGAATATGTTTGAATTTATTTCTGTTGTCAATTTAATAATTTACAAATGATTATTAGGTGATTTGATTTAACATAAGTCAATAAAGTTATTCAAACTTTAGTTAATTGTTGATTTAATAAAAATCTTCTTCCTGGGTAGAAATTCTTATTTCCTAATTGCTTATGCCTAAAGGAAATTGAAAAGATATTTTTTTTCTTCAAACTTGAATTGTGAATGTCAATTTTATTTCCATAACACATTTAAAAACTAGAATGCACTCAACTGAGATGCAGATCCACGCCTTTTGCAGCCCTATAGATTTAAAACCCTTGACCCTTGGCCCATAGTCGGAAGTCATGGTGTCCGGGTGAACCTGTGTACCAAGTTTGGTGACCCTAGCTTTCATTGTTCATGATATATAGTTTATATGCAATTTTGACCTTGACCTTTGACCTTCCGATCCCAAAATTCATAGTCTCAGTGAAGGATCCCAAGGTGAACCTGTGTACCAAATTTGGTGACCCTAGCTTTACTCACTCTATAGCAATAGGGCATAGGGAATGCAAATGTTGACCTTTGACCTTTTGACCCCAAACACATACAGTGGAACCTCGGTTTTAGAACTTGATTGGTTCCTAAATGTTGTTCTCAAACCGAGTTGTTCTTAACCAGAAACAAATTTTCCCATAGGAAAAGGGGCAGCTGTGGCACAGGTGGCCAACTACTGATCAGAGGGTCAGGGGTTCGATGTCGAAGTGTCCTTGAGCAAGACACTGAACCCCCAGTTGCTCCTGGTGGGTGTGACGACCCCCTCCATGCGAGACCAGAGAGCCAAAGAGGAATTCCTCTTTGGCTCAGTGGTAGAGCAGGAGGTGGTTGGGATCCTGGTGTCATGAGTTCAGTTCCCAGCCTGGGACATGAGGTGACGTCTATCTTGCCTAAGGGCGAAAGTGATGAGGTCAGTCCACCTTGACGCCAAGGTCGAAATGGACTTTGTGATTTGTGTGATCCCAGGATAATATATAGGCAATTCTGGCCTTGGCCCAGTTGGGGCTGTAACAGAAATTGGGGGCTCGTCTGGGATTGATTAATTAATCAATTAATTACCCAGGATAGTTCTGGGATTGGACACCTGCACCACTTCCTTAAGGAAGTGTGATGAACCCCTCCATGGGAAATTAGTCAGTGGTGCAGGTCATGACACCGTTAAGGTATACCTCCACTCCTAGCCAAGTTTCTAGGGAGGAATTCAAACTGAGCCAAAGAGGAACTCCTCCCTAGCAACTTGGCTAGGAGTGGAGGTATGCCCTAATGGTGTCGTGACCTGCACCACTGACTATTTTCCCATGGAGGGGGTCGTCACACCTCCCGGTGCAGGTGTCCAATCCTGGATTAGGCAAGGTAGACCACACCTCCCAAGTCACCTTCACCCTTAGGTAAGGTAGACCTCACCTCATATCCCAGGCTGGGAATTGAACTCATGACACCAGGATCCCAACTACCTCCTGCTCTACCACTGAGCCAAAGAGGAATTCCTCCCTAGCAACTTGGCTAGGAGTGGAGGTATACCCTAATGGTGTCATGACCTGCACCACTGACTATTTTCCCATGGAGAGGGTCGTCACAGTGGGTCAGGCCAGCGCCTGTGCATGGCAGCTCTGCCGCCATCAGTGTGTGAATGTGTGTGTGAATGGGTGGATAGTAGGATCTGTAAAGTGCTTTGGTCATCTAGAGATGAGAACAAGCACTATATAAGTGAACGCCATTTACAGTGTAAAATGGATTAATCTGTTCCTGCCCCCCAAAAGAACAGTGTGTTTTTTCCTTTTTAACAGCATTTCATACATAAAAGCCAGACAAAAACAATGAATATGCATAACATCTTATACAAGCACAAGAAGCCAGCTCTATTGTCATTCAGTCCATACAGCCAATCATGTACAGTAGAACGAAATTATGTTTCTCCTATCTACTATGTTAATCACATGTAGAATAAGAGGAGTTGCTGCCATGCAAGGCGCCGACACAAACAACTTCTCCTTCCCCCATTCTATTACGCTGACCACCAAGCTAGAAGGCGGGAAGTACCATTTTTATATGGTCTTTGGTATGACCTGGCCGGAACTTGAACCCTCATCCTCCTGGTTGTGGGGCGGATGCTCTGTCAACCTCCTTGATAGGCCACCAGTTGATATTATACTTACTGTAGAGTAAGTATAACAGACAATTTTCATGCTTTGACATGATTTCTCTTAACTTTCCTCTTTGGTTCTTTACCTTTTTCTCCTTTCTTTTATCCCATAGTGGCTTCTTAACGGATAAAAAACAAATAATAAAAACCATAAAATCGCAAATCCAAAGTGTGATACGTACAGTACGTGCGAGTTCACAGAGCAAATGGCTGCTGACGCATGTTTCTGCTGGATACCGGAAGTTCTTCTTCTTCGCCATCTTCTTCCAGTGTAAGAGGCACATTACTGCCACCAAGTTGTTGGTGGCGGTAATGCGGCGGAAGTTGTGAACCGAGATTTGGTTCGAAAACTGGTGGATTTTTTGTGCAAAAAATATGCTTGTGAACCGATTTGTACATAAAGACAGCCGTTCAAAAACCGAGGTTCTACTCTAGTCCTAAGTCAGGATCCCAAGGTGAACCTACATACCAAGTTTGGTGGCCATAGCTGTCTTTGTTGTTGAGATATAGTTTATTTGGTATTCTGACCTTAACATTTGACCTTTTGACCCCATAAGTAGAGCCATAGGTGCTACTCCCAAGGTCACCTGCGTACCAAGTTTGGTGACCATAGCCTCATTCCCTGTCGAGTTAGAGCACAGATGTAACCGGCCACCACCCGCTGCCCTACCCATGTCACCTCGTCGACGTGGGTAAAAACTAGAATGCACTCAGCCAATATGTAGACCCACACCTCTTGCAGCCTTAGATTTACAGGATGTGGTGTTCAAAAGCATGATTGGAATCAATACCTAAATCTCCTTCTAGTACTTCCTTTGGGTGTGTGTGGGTGGGGGGGTGGAAGTTGTGTTTTTTTTCTCATGAAAATATCACTTTTTCCTCTAAATGTGGGACTTGCTTATAGTAAATTATTTGACTTTTTAAATTGTAAATTAACGTCTTTTATTATATTTTTGTACCTTTTATTCTTGCAAATTTGTACTGAAATTACATTTGCACTGTATGCTAAATTTATGAATATCCCCCCACAACCACCATCCCCCTTGTTAAAAAATAAGTCGCTTACTGCATGTATTTCCACAACAGCAACCAAAAATGCCAAGGCTTAGGACAATTAATACACTAACCATAGAGCTTCACTTCTTGTCTATCAGTGCACGTACCTGATCCAAACCATACATGCATACAGTGTCTTGTGAAAGTACTCACCTCCCTCCTCCTGGTGTTCGCTCCATTTTGTTGCCTTACAACCTGAAATGTTTATAGGTTTTTAATTTCAGTTTATCTAATGAACTAAAATAAAATAATCCAGATTAATGAAGTGAAATGAGAAAAAAAATTGTTTTAAATTATTCTGAAAAATAGGACTGACAATCACAGTGTCAGTCACTGCAATCACAGTTGAAACCAGAAGTTTGCATATACTGTATAAAAAGACAAACAGCCTTTTTTTCCTCAGACTAAACTTTTATTTCTATTTGCTAAATCAATTTTTGGAGAATTTTTTTTTATTACTTCAAAGTCAGAAGTTTACATGCATCCACAGGCGTGCCTCTAATTAACTCAAATGTTGTCAGTTAACGATCAGAAGCTTCCAAAGCCATGACATCATCATCTTGGCTTTCCCAAATTGTTTAAAGACATAGTAATCTTGGTGTATGTAAACTTCTGGCTTTTGATTGTTTAGCAAATATAAAAAGTAGCAAATAGAAATAATTTTGGTAATCCTAATTGATCTAAAACAGGAAAAGTTTAGTTGCATTTAATGTCAGACAGTAAGGTCCATATACAGTGGTTATAAAAAGTCTACACACCCCTGTTCAAATGCCAGGCTTTTGTGACGTAAAAAATGAGACCAAAATAAATCATTTCAAAACTTTTTCCATCATTAATGTGACCCATAACCTGTACAACCCAATTGAAAAACAAACTGAAATCTTTTAAGGGGAAAAATAAAAACTACAAAACTTACCTGGTTGCATAAATATGCACACCCTTGAACTAATACTTTGTTGCAGTACCTTTGGCTTTTATTACAGCACTCAGTCTTTTGGGGTAGGAGTCTATCAGTGTGGCACATGTGGATGTGGCAATATTTGCCCACTCTTTTCCAAAATGCTCCAAATCTGTCAGATTGCGAGGGCATCTCCTGTGCACAGCCCTCTTCAGATCACCCCATAGATGTTTGATCGGATTCAGGTCTGGACTCTGGCTGGGCCATTCCAAAACCTTAATCTTCTTCTGGTAAAAGTTTCCTTCTTGCCTTGAGAGAGAGCAGTCGCATTTTTCTTCCCTCCTCCCCTGCCTTCCTGATCTATTCCCAGCTTTTGCAATGTTGCGTTTTTGTCTGTGTTTAGTCGCTCTTCTTCTGCTGAATCTTAATCTAAACGGAAATTATGGATTTGGAAGCGGCTTAAATGTGCTATTGTCACTATTTTCAACAAGAATTGGGCCAAGGGGGAGCCCAAGAATTGGAACCTACGAGAGACTCATGGACATTGGAATCCATGCGTCTATGGCAATATTATTGGCTATGATCTCAGGACTTCTATTTTTGGCTGTGGAGTTCCCTGATGCATCAGAAATTGAAGGAAGGTGAGAGAGCGGATCAAGCGGACCCAGCCAGCTCCTTCATCAAATTCGACGAGTTGGGGAGGGCACGAGTAGCGGCAAACGGTGAACTGAATGACAGTGATTCAGTGAAGGAATACATCTGAAAGCCCTGTGCTCTCTATGGAAAAACAGTTTAAGCCTGCATATGTAATGGAAGCACAGAATTACACGGGTGAGGACAAAATTCTACTCTCTGAGTGCACTGTGCTGATTTGATTTGATTTGACCTTGTTTGCCCCGTGTTTACATTCCTCCTGACTGAGATTAGCGGAAGAACCAGCTCTTATGATCGTGATCTGCATTGTTGTTTATGCAAATCCGACGGCGAACGCTGGGACAGCGCGTGACGTCATCCATTCAGTAACCAGCAGGCTGCAGACAGAACACCCAGATGCTCTTCTCCTCATCTCAGGCGATTTCAACCACGTTTCACTGTCTCCCATTCTGCCCACTTTCACCCAGTATGTCACATGCTACACTAGAGACAATAAAACACTGGATTTGTTCTACGCAAACACTAAGGAGGCGTACACCTCATCACAACTCCCCCCACTTGGGAGATCGGATCACAACTTGGTTCATCTCCGACCGGTGTACAAACCCCTAGTGCACAGACAACCTCCGGCCATGCACACTGTGGAGTTATGGTCTGAGGAGACAATGGACACTCTAAAGGACTGTTTTGAAGCCACTGCCTGGAAGCAGCTCTGCGATCCACATGGTGAGGACATCGATGGCCTCATTCACACCTTCACGGGCTACCTCAGCTTCTGTGTGGACAAATCCGTTCCCACCAAGACCATACGGTGTCACTCAAACAACAAACCCTGGATCAACCCTGAGATAAAAACACTTCTGAGAGAGAAGAAGAGGATCTTCAGGTCGGGGAACAGGGAGATGCTGAAGTCCGTACAGAGGGAGCTGAGGAGAAAGATCAGAGAAGGCAAGGACAGCTTCAGGAAGAAGATGGAGGACAAGCTGCAACAGAGCGACATCAGCGGGGTCTGGAGAAACCTCAAAACCATCTCGGGGCTCCAGAATACCTCCCCCCAGGCCACGGGGGGCAGGGAGTGGGCGAACAACCTGAATCTGTTTTTCAATAGATTTGACCAACCGCCCTCCCCCCTGTCTGCACAACAACCACTGCTGCCTCTAAGAAATCAAGTCCTGCTACCCACTCCCCACTCCACCGACACCCCCCCCACTCCCAACACACAGCCCCCCATCCTGACCCTGACCAAGACCCAGGTGAGGACGGAGCTGAGGAAGATCAAGGCGAGGAAGGCGTCGGGACCGGACGGCATCAGCGCAAAGCTCCTCAAGTCCTGTGCAGACCAGCTGTGTGGGATTGTGACGTATATCTTCAACATGAGCCTGAAACTGGGGAGGGTACCACAGCTGTGGAAAACATCTTGTGTGGTACCTGTACCAAAAACTTCCCACCCCAAAGACCTGAACAGCTTCAGACCAGTGGCCTTGACGTCCCACTTGATGAAGACCCTGGAGAGACTGCTCCTTGCTCATCTCCGCCCCCTGGTGGAACCAGCGATGGATCCACTCCAGTTCGCCTACCAGCATGGCATTGGGGTGGAGGATGCGGTGATCTTCCTCCTTCACCGTTCTCTGTCCCACCTGGAGAAGCCCGGGAATATGGTGAGGATCATGTTCTTTGACTTCTCCAGTGCTTTCAACACCATCCAACCGATGATCCTGAAGGACAAGCTGCTGCGCGCAGGGGTGGACCAGCACCTGTCATCATGGATCCTGGACTACCTCACGAACCGGCCTCAGTTTGTGAGAACCCGGGACTGTGTTTCCGACACGATCATCAGTAGCACGGGGGCCCCCCAGGGAACGGTGCTGGCTCCCTTCCTGTTCACTCTTTATACTGCGGACTTCTCACACAACACAACACATTGCCATCTACAGAAGTTCTCTGATGACTCTGCGATCGTTGGTCTCATCTCCAGCGGAGATGAAGCTGAGTACAGAGGGCTTATCCAGGACTTTGTGGACTGGTGCCATCGGAACTGCCTCCAGATCAACGCGAGGAAAACTAAGGAGCTGGTGGTGGACTGCCGCAGGCATGGGCAGCCCCTCACAGCACCAGTAAATATACAGGGAACAGACATCGAGATGGTGACATCCTACAAGTACCTGGGTATTCATCTGAACAATAAACTAGACTGGTCACACAATACTGACGCACTCTACAAGAAGGGACAGCGCAGGCTGTTCCTGCTGAGGAGACTCAGGTCTTTTGGTGTACAAGGGGCGCTGCTGAAGTCATTCTATGACACGGTGGTGGCATCAGCCATCACTTTTGGAGTGGTCTGCTGGGGCAGTGGCATTACTGCAGCCGATAGGAAGAGACTGAACAAACTGATTAAGAAAGCTAGCTCTGTCCTGGGGCAACGCCTTGATCCGATGGAGGAGATAGGAGAGAGAAGGACGGTGGCTAAACTGTCATCTCTGCTGGAGTCCGAGTTCCACCCTATGCAGGACATACTGGATGCACTGAGGAGCTCATTTAGCAGCAGACTACATCATCCCAGGTGCACAACCAAGAGGTTTCGTAGGTCCTTCCTACCAACGGCTGTCAGACTGTACAACCTAAGCAGGGCTGCTCGCAGAGATAGCAAAAAGACGTAACAAACTAATAGTTTTTTTTTTGAATGCAAAAGATGCAATAGACTTACACAATGGTCCTCTCCGGCATACAACTAGGAACATACCGGTTGCTATGGAGGGTGAGAATATGTATGGGCACATAATCATACCATGTAGGATAACTAAATAGACGGTTATGCTGTTTCATCCCACCTAGCAACAATGCTCTGCACTGTGTGTGTTTATATATTTACATATTTATTCCATCTAGCTACAATGCTCTGCACTGGGTGTGTTTATATTTATATATCTATATATTTATTCCATCTAGCTACAATGCTCAGCACTGGGTGTGTTTATATTTATATATCTATATATTTATTCCATCTAGCTACAATGCTCCGCACTGTGTTTTTATATATCTACATATTATTCCATCTAGCTACATTGCTCCGCACTGTGTGTGTTTATATACTTGCATATTTATTCCACCTAGCTGCAATGCTCCGTACTGTGGGTGTTTATATATTTACATATTTATTCCATCTAGCTACAATGCTCTGCACTGTGTGTTCATATATTCATATATTTATTCCATCCAGCTAAAATGCTCTGCACTGTGTGTCTGTGTGTGTGTGTGTGTATATATATATATTTTATAGTAATATGTACATATGTATATTAGCTGCTCTTGCTTGCTTGTTTTTTTTTTTTCTTGCCTTCTGATTGTTGCTCTGAGTGTTGCTATCCCTGTGCTGTTGCAATCCTGGAATTTCCCCGTTGTGGGACTAATAAAGGCTTATCTTATCTTATCTTATCTTATCTTATCTTATCTTATCTTATCTTATGTCTACCCATACAATCAACAATCAGTTGTTGTCATCAGCGGATTGGACTCTCAAGGACAATGCCCATGTGCCTTCTGCAAGCAAGAGAGAAAGAGAGATAGACTCTGAACTCTGGACTTGTTTATAAGTCACATGATTATAACATCTATCCACTGCCAGGAGGCGCCCTCTGCTGCTCACTAACAACTGTTACATTTACACTACACAATGACATGCAAATATACACACACTGCTCTCCCTCCCTCTGCTGTGTGATTGTCCACTACTGCTAAATATGCATTGAGGGTTTTTTTTGCCTGCAATCAAAATTTCGCTTACCCATTAAGCGTCAATTTGATAAAACATGTTTTTTTCTCTCGCCTATTGTGTCATATCATTTCTTTTCTTTTTTTCTTTTCTTCTTTATGACTGGCGCCTAGCGGCTGCCCCGGCCTTGGATGCGCTCTGCAGAGCGTGCCCAAATGCCAAGTCACGTTTCGTTACCTTGTATTCATACATGTGTAATGACAATAAAGTTGAATCTCATCTCAATCTCTAAAGCCATTCTTTTGTTGATTTGGATGTGTGCTTTGAGTCAATGTCGTGCTGAAAGATGAAGTTCCTCTTCATTTTCAGCTTTCTAGCAGAAGCCTGAAGTTTTTGTGCCAACACTGACCGGTATTTGGAACTGCTCATAATTCCCTCCACCTTGACTAAAGCCCCAGTTCCAGCTGAAAAAAAAAAAAACAGCCCCAAAGCATAATGGTGCCACCACCATGCTTCACTGTAGGTATGGTGTTCTTTTGGTGATGAGCAGTGTTGTGTTTGTGCCAAATATACCTTTTGGAATTATGGCCAAAAAGTTCAACCTTGGTTTCATGGGACCGTAACACATTTTCCCACATGCGTTTGGGAGATTCCAAATGTGTTTTTGCAAAATGTAGCCAGGCTTGGATGTTTTTCTTCATAAGATAAGGCTGCCATCTTGCCACCCTAGATTGAAGATTGTTGTCACGTGTACTAAACAGTCAGTGCTTGCCAGAAATTCCTGCAGTTCCTTCAGTGCTGCTGTTGGCCTCTTAGCAGCTTCCCTGACCAATTTTCTTCTTGTCTTTTCATCAATTTTGGAGGGACACCCAGTTCTTGGTAATGCCACTGTTGTGCCATATTTTCTCCACTTGATGATGACTGTCTTCACTGTGTTCCATGGTTCATTTAATGCCTTGGAAATTATTTTGTACCCTTCTCCTGACTGGTACCTTTGGACAATGAGATCCCTCTGATGCTTTGGAAGCTCTCTGCAGACCATGGCTTGTGCTGTAAGATGTGACTACAAAAATGTCAGGAAAGCCTGCTAGAACAGCTGAATTGTATTTGGAGTCAATCAGAGACACTTTAAATGGTGGCAGGTGTGTGCTGACTCCCATTTAACATGAGGTTGAATGTGATTGGTTAATTCTGAACACAGCCACGTCCCCAGTTATAACAGGGTGTGCATATTTATGCAACCAGATTATTGTAAGTTTTTTATTTTTTATTTTTCCCCTTAAAAGATTTCAGGTTGTTTTTCAATTGGGTTGTACAGGTTATAGGTCACATTAATGGTGGAAAAAGTTTTGAAATGATTTGGTCTCATTTTTTATGTCACAAAAACCTGGCATTTGAACAGGGGTGTGTAAAGTTTTTATATCCACTGTATATTTGTACACTGACACAAGTTTTGTTATTTTAGCTGTTATTTGAGCTTTTTAAACCTTAACTTCTCATTCATTTTGTCTATACATGCGCTAACCCATTAGCTGAAACTCTGACAATGAAGATTGCGTGCAAAAACAGTTTACAAACAGGTATTAGCCAGTTACTGAGATTTAGCCTAGTTGTTGCCTAGTAGTTTAAAAAAATATTAAATATGACTTTATTCATAATTGTTACTGTTTTTATATTGTCTAAATAACATTTTTTATAACAGTTTAATATTTAATAATGAGAATTTTGTTTTTAGATTTTGTTTGGCTTTAGAAACCAACAAACTGGAAGCATGGTGTTTTTCATGCTGGTCTTTCTGACCAATGAAATAAAAACCTCCAAAACAACACAGTTCCAGTAATGACAAAATCAAAATCAGTTGCCACAGGTCCATGCAGGACATTTAAACCAATTTTCACTGCACTAACATAGCAATAGACATATTAGTGGGAGAAATGCTCAGTTAACTTTAAGTGCAACAGAGTCTCTGGATATTATGATGTCTGCTCTTATGTTAGACATACTGTATGCCACTCACAATATGATACCCAAACACTCTCAGGACCTGAACCTCTGCGTAGCTCTCACTGTTTGTTCCAGCTGAACCCAAGCTTACTAAGTAAATAGGAATGCTGCACACAGACATGCTGACATTTGCCAGATGCTCGGTGCTAATTAGGGCCAAGTATTCCCCCTCGGATGGAGTGTGTGAGAAACCGTAAGTGCACTGCTGGCCGACCTGTAAGACCTGCCAGGGGTGGAGTTCTTTAATATAAACTCAGAAAAGAAGCTTGATCACTCTTTTGACATACAAATACTGAACATGTACTTCTCTTTGATGTATATATTTGCTAAAATCTCTTTGAATTTGGAGTCTAAATAGTCACTTTCCAGTGCAAATTAGACTGCCCTTCAAAAGAAAACTACAACAAGGGTGCTTTTACCAGAAAGTTTTATAGAGTAGAGCTGTGTTTCGAAACAAGCGACCTCTAGTGGTAGTGAAAATCATTACATGAAGTGGTATGGCAGAAGGTTAGAGGTGTAACGCATAAACGTAAACCCTCACCCTACCCTAATACTAACCATTCATTAACTTTAAACATCTAATAATGTGCAAAATAAGTGCACTGCCAGCAGGGGAGTAAAAGTGAATTCAGACAGGAGTAAAAAAAAAAGGCATCAACTGTATTTGAACTAGTGTCTCTTGCATGGGAGAGCACTTTTTGATGCTCTCATAAAACTGTGAAATAGGGTGAACTCGTGTTAATATTTTAATTGGAGAACTTGTTAGTATTTCAGGTCACAAACATCGGTGCTAAAGCTCAAGATCTCCCAGACGCTCCTCTTAGATACACTTATAGACATCAGTGTCCCTCTCAGATGTGTAATTTAAGATACTTGCAGGTCAGTGCAGCTGGTGTGAGTGAGAAGCAGCCAAACACAAGTGCTAAGGGCAAAATACTTCCATCTTGTTGCTACTGTATTACTCCCCATTTATCGTTTTTAGTTACATTTTCTCATGCAGCCTCCACATGTTCAAGTCAACCACCTCCAGTCATAATCGCCGACCCCACCCCACCGGAAAATGATGGTGGTGGCGGTGCATTAAGCAGGAAGTGAAAGCGGGACCTGAAAGCTCCAGCCACCCACAGACCCACCCTTTACCTCTGCTAACCTTGCTCTCCCAGGCTGCAGCATGGCCGCATGTCCTGGCTCCTGTCCAGGCTCTGCTGCTCTGATGGTGAGGGTCACGGTTTGTGTCTGACCCCGGACCTGCATGTTGGATGTTGTTATTATTAGAGCTCCTTGCCCCCCGGCAAAGAAGGCGGCCCCCAAAGCAGGAGGAACTGCTGTACTCTGGAGAGACTCTAGACCTGCAGAACAGCTGTGCAGGTTAGAGGCTGCTGGGGCCCCCAGAGACAGTGGGGTAGGGGTGGGCGGTTCCTGCACCAAGAGGTATGGGCCTTTTTTTTTTTTTTTTCTTCTGCATGTGGACTCACAGCACATCCTCATCATACGCAAACCAAGGCATGTTAATAAGTAGGCAGGCCGTGTTAACAGGAAGCTTGTAATATAATGGAAAAAAAAACATTCTGACTTCATACTTTCAGCTGAAAAAATACTTACCATACAGGAGTGTTCATATTACTTCAGAAACTTTGATACTTGCCGCCAGCGCAATGTGACATTTCACTCTGTTCCAGTAAGACATGCACCTTGTCAAGGAAGGTTGGTTTTTGTTGCTGTTTGTCTGTTAGCAGCGCTGCACATAAACTACTCACCTCATTTCAATTAAATTTGATGGAAGAGTGGAGATTAGGCTATAAAAGAACTCATCAGATTTTGAAGTGGTTCCAAATCAAGGAGTTAACCCAGAATGCTTTTTTTTTTTTTTTTTTACACTTAACATCTAAATTTCATTGATTTATCATGTAATAGAGCTTGGTAAGAAATCTGATGTATTTGAAAGTTGGCTATCGATGAGTCAGGTGGTGGTGACTCTGGGTATACAGGCTATGAGATTAAAAACACACACATTATTTGTTAGTTGGTCGGGGCAGCGCGGTGGCGGAGTGGTTAGCACTGCGGCAGCACAGCAACTCACCCTTGGTGGGGGGATCCTGGGTTCGATCCCAGCCCCCGACCAACAGTGACCTGTGTAGACTTTGCATGCTCTCCCCGTGTCTGCGTGGGTTTACTCCGGGATTTCTCCGGTTTCCTCCCACATGCCAAAAACATGCACGTTAGGTTAATTGGCATCAAACTGGGGATTCTAAATTGTCCTTAGGTATGACTGTGAGAGTGAATGGTTGTCTGTCTCTCTGTGTTGGCCCTGTGATGGACTGGCGATCTGTCCAGGGTGTACCCTGCCTCTCGCCCAAAGATCCTGGGATAGGCTCCAGCCCCCCCCCCCCCCCCCCGCGACCCGAAAAGGATTAAGTGGAAGAAGATGGATGGATGGATGGTATTTGACCACCATACAGTGTTTCAGTGAGCTAAAATCTGATTTGTTCGTTCCAAGTCTCTGGTATTATATCCACAAAACTGGTTATGTTTTTGTTGTCCTTTCTTTGTTTCAAAAACTCCCATGAGTAATTTTCCAGTCTATTAATGAAAATGCAAAAACAAACAAAGCCCTCTCTTTCTAACAGGCATAGAAACAAAGCAATAACATTTCTTCCTTAGCATTTGAAAATAGTTTTGTAAATGGTCTAATTTAAAGTCAATTTGGGAGATAAATTGATGTATGCTTTAGGTTGTATCTGCCAACAGATTAACAAGCTGCTTCTGTTGATGCATACATACTCATATCTTTTTCCGGATTAGGACCAATTCCTCACTCAGTGTCATATTGATTATATTTTTATTAGTGCTGGGAATCGATTAAAAGCATGTCTAATTAATTAATCGCACCAATTTTTCCATAATAAATTTTGATTAATCTAGATTAAAATGTTTTGACTAATTAGTTTAACTGTGACTAGTTGCTAAAATTACAAGGAAAAAAACAAGGAAAAAAAAATTTTTTTAGACAACTTTTCATTGCTTAATTGCAACAGTTTAGTTGTTAACAAAGCATCAACTGAGCTTCAAACAGTTTCATTTAATAGTTCTTTTAACAATTTGAAGTCTGATTTATGCAAACTTTGCAAATTTATTAAAGCCTGAAAAACTAGGCCTTCTCTTTTGTATTGAGGCGGCTGCTGGAACTGTCACATAAGTGAGGTAAAATGTTACAAGGCCAGAAAGATAATAATTACAGAACTACAGCAGATCCGAAGTGAAGCGCACTTTCACATTAACATAATTACAAATAATAAACTGATGGTGGTTAATGTACGGTGGTACAGGTAGCAATATTACGAGGGGGGGCTGAAAAGTTCATAGTGGTCAAATTTGACCAAATGTGGTTTATTTTTCAACCACAGGGATCCAAGCGCTGCAACACCAATGGAAGAAGTGTGTGGCCTGAAGTGGAGAGAGTGTTAAAAAATAAGCCACATTTGGTCAAATGTAACCACTATAAACTTTTCAGCCCCCCCTCGTAATATTGCTACCTGTACACAGTATCCTAGCCTGATATTTTATTTATTAATGTTGCCTAAATTTACTAATCCAGTGGGAAATATTAAAAAAAACATACTAAAATGCCCATGCCCATTTGATTCCGATGTGCTGATAATATAAAATCTTAAACTTTAAACATTTTACCCCTTGATAGTAGCTCAGAACTGGTCCATTCCACTGTAAATCTGTGGTGATGCTTGCGCTTGTTGCTAGCTACTGGGAACTATTTTGCGCTCCATGATTCAGCATTGATGTTAAAAAAAAGTGGTCCGTTGGAATGAACTGAGTTGACGCCACTTTGGTTATCTCTAGCACTTTATCCACACCCACAGGCAGTCTAAAAAGTGAACGAACAGAAAAGAAGGAACAGTGTTGTGGCTGTCTGTGGCCTGCCTTGTGGTAACTTCTGGTATGCTGACCGGGCTGGCATGAAGATTGTAATGTAATTTACGGTCCAAATTTGTTCATGTGCTAATATTCTCAACACTAGGTTTTGTGAAAAATATTCTAAAAAAAAAAATACATCCACAAAGCTTTTAGAAAGGTGCAGAGTGAAAGTCTCTCTCTGTCGCTCTCTCTCGCTATATATATACATACATACATACATACATACATACACACACACAGTGGTGTGAAAAACTGTTTGCCCCCTTCCTGATTTCTCATTTTTTGTATGTTCGTTTCAGATCATCAAACAAATTTAAATATTAGACAAAGATAACACCAGTAAACATAAAATGCAGTTTTTACATGAAGGTGTTCATTGTTAAGGCTAAAATAAAATCCAAACCTACATGGCCCTGTGTGGCCCCCCTTCCCGTTAAAACATAAATTAACTGTGGTTTATCACATCTTTGGAAAGCTGAGTTCAATTTCTCAAGACACACCCAGGCCTGATTACTGCCACACCTGTTCTCAATCAAGAAATCACTTAAATAGAACATGCCTGACAAAGTGAAGTAGACCAAAAGATCCTCAAAAGCTCGACATCATGCTGTAATCCAAAGAAATTCAGGAATAAATGAGAAACAAAGTAATTGAGATCTATCAGTCTGGAAAAGGTTATAAAGCCATTTCTAAAGCTTTTGGACTCCAGCAAACCACAGTGAGAGCCGTTATTCACAAATGGCAAAAACATGGAACAGTGGTGAACCTTCCCAGGAGTGGCCGGCCGACCAAAATTACCCCAAGAGCGCAGCGACAACTCATCCAAGAGGTCACAAAAGACCCCACAACAACATCCAAAGAACTGCAGGCCTCACTTGCCTCAGTTAAGGTCAGTGTTCATGACTCCACCATAAGAAAGAAACTGGGCAAAAATGGCCTGCATGGCAGAGTTCCAAGACGAAAACCACTGCTGAGCAAAATGAACATAAAGGCTCATCTCAGATTTGCCAGAAAACATCTTGATGATCCCCAAGACCTTTGGAAAAATACTCTGTGGACTGATGAGACAAAAGTTGAACTTTTTGGAAGCTGTGTGTCCCATTACATCTGGCGTAAAAGTAACATAGCATTTCAGAAAAGGAACATCATACCAACAGTAAAATATGGTGGTGGTAGTGTGATGGTCTGAGGCTATTTTGCTGCTTCATGACCTGGAAGACTTGCTGTGGTAAATGGAACCATGAATTCTGCTGTCTACCAAAAAATCCTGAAGGAGAATGTCTGACCATCTGTTCGTGACCTCAAGCTGAAGCACATTTGGGTTCTGCAGCAGGACAATGATCCAGAACACACCAGCAAGTCCACCTCTGAATGGCTTAAGAAAAATAAAATTAAGACTTTGGAGTGGCCTAGTCAAAGTCCTGACCTGAATCCAATTAAGATGCTGTGGCATAACCTTAAAAAGGTGGTTTATGCTCGAAAACCCTCCAATGTGGCTGAATTACAACAATTCTGCAAAGATGAATGGGCCAAAATTCCTCCACAGCGCTGTAAAAGACTCATTGCCAGTTATCACAAACGCTTGATTGCAGTTGTTGCTACTAAGGGTGGCCCAACCAGTTATTAGGTTTAGGGGGCAATCACTTTTTTACACAGGGCCATGCAGGGTTGGAATTTTTTTCCCTTAATAATAAACACCTTCATTTAAAATCTGCATTTTGTGTTTACTTGAGTTATCTTTGGCTAATATTTAAATTTGCTTAATGATCTGAAGCATTTAAGTGTGACATACCAAAAAAATGAGAAATCAGGAAGGGGGCAAACACTTTTTCTACACCACTGTGTGTGTGTGTGTGTGTATAATATAAATTTTACAGGTCCAAAACAGTCATTCACATTTGAGAAGTTGGCTGATGATAACTGCAGTCAACAAAATACCTGTGACTTCCAGTGAATACCAGTATAATATTATAGTGGAACAA
This sequence comes from Pholidichthys leucotaenia, assembly GCA_020510985.1. NCBI lineage: Eukaryota > Metazoa > Chordata > Actinopteri > Cichliformes > Pholidichthyidae > Pholidichthys > Pholidichthys leucotaenia. Next base: position 53,557,677 of record CM035843.1, read on the forward strand.
GAGTGAGTGTGACACCTGCTGACCAGGAGGTAACAGTGTTAACTTTCACCTTTAAAGGTGCTGCACGGAACAATTGGAAACTATTACTACGTTTCGATCCACAGTGTGCTTCAACTGTACAGTATTCCCTACTCCCTGCTCCATTGTCAGGGAATATCAGTTAAGTTAACTGTCCTTCACAAAATTTCTCCATTTGAAACACCCTCTAACTGTCGGCTCCCTCCTCCGTGCGTTACCACAGTAACCATAGACACGTACTGATACTATGGTGGATAATTTATATTTCTTAAATAAAATATTAATTCAAATATATTTTTATTACAATCAGCTGATATAAACAATAACCAACATCAGTTAGCTTGTTAATAATGTTAGCCACAATAGTTTGTTTTACTTGTATTTGAGGCGCAATGACTTATGGGTAATCTTCTTGTCAACTTCTGGTGAAGTGATGTACCATTGTTCACTTCTTCCCTGCACAGATCTCAGCTCCCTTTGAACTGGAGACTGTTCACTCCCTTCGGTTTGGAATTTCAGTTAATATGGCGGATACCCTGTGCAGTCCACTTCGGAGTACACTATTGGGCGATCGGAACGCAGTTTAAGGTTTTAGTATCAAAATGCGGTTGCTAAGTGAAATGAAAACCATTCACTTTGTTTTTATCAGAGGAGTGCTACTATTTGCAGTCTCTCTGGAATGGAATGAATGGAGCGTTTGTGGTTAACTTCGCAACCCTACTGTACGACTGAAACCTTAAATTTTCAGTACCTCTAAACTAAATTCAATTCAATTCAACTTTATTTATATAGTGCCATTTCACAACAACAGTCATCTCATAGCACTATTAACTGTAGGGAGAACCCCCACAGTTGCAGAAAGACCCCAGCAATCAGGCGATCCCCTGTGAGCAAGCACTTGCTGACGGTGGAGAGGAAAAACTCCCTTTTAACAGGAAGAAACCTCCAGCAGAACCAGGCTCAGGGAGGGGCAGTCATCTGCTGCGACTGGCTGGGGGGTGAGGGGACAGAGAAGATGAAAAGAACAGACATGCAGAGAGCAAACAGCACGATGGGGACTCAATCTATGGGAGAGAACAAACAGATGTTAATGACCAGCAAAAAAAAATATCTCACTGAGAGTGAAGAAAGGAGTGAGGCCCAGTGCATTATTGGAGGTCCCCCGGCTGACTAAACCTATTAGCAGCATAACTAAGGGAGGGTTCAGAAACACATGATCCCTCCCTAATTGTAGACTATATCAAAAAGGTAGGTTTTAGCCCTATTCTTAAAAACAGAGATCGAGTCTGACTCCTGAATCCAGATTGGCAGCTGGTTCCACAGGAGAGGAGCTTGATAACTGAAGGTTCTGCCTCCCATTGTACTTTTGGAGATTCTAGGTATTACAAGTAATCCTGCATTTTGGGAGCATAGTGCTCTGTTAAGATAATATGGTAGTATCAGATCTTTTAAATAAAAAGGAGCCTGATTGTTTAGAGCTTTGTAAGTAAGAAGAAGGATTTTAAACTTAATTCTAAACTCTATGGGAAGCCAATGAAGGGAGGCCAGAACCGGAGAGATATGATCTCTCTTTCTAGTACCTGTTAAAACTCTTGCTGCAGCGTTTTGGATCAGCTGAAGACTTTTTAAAGATGTTTTACGACAGCCTGATAATAAAGAGTTACAATAATCTAATCTCGAGCTAACAAAAGCGTGGATCAGTTTCTCAGCATCACTCTGAGACAAGATGCTCCTAATCTTGGCAATATTACGCAAATGATAGGAGGCAGTCTTAGAAACAAATTTAATATGTGAATTGAAAGACAGATCTTGATCAAAAATAATTCCAAGGTTCCTCACAGAGCTATTAAGAGAAAGAGTAACCGCATCCAAACTGAAAGTTTGATTTGGAAAGGTATTTCTAAGGTTTTTTGGACCAACAAGAATGACTTCAGTCTTATCTGAATTTAATAGCAGGAAATTACAAGTCATCCAAGCTTTGATTTCCTTAAGACAGGCTTCTAACTTGGCTAATTGATTACTATCATCTGGCTTCATTGACAGGTATAATTGTGTGTCATCTGCATAACAATGAAAATGTATACAGTACTTTCTAATAATGTTGCCTAACGGAAGCATATATAAACTAAAAAGAGTAGGGCCTAGCACAGATCCCTGTGGAACTCCATGACTAAGCTTTGAGTTGAAAGAAAACTCATTATTTACATGAACAAACTGGAACCTATCAGATAAATAAGATCTAAACCACTGCAACGAAGTTCCATTAAGTCCAACATAGTGTTCTAATCTATCAAGTAGAATATTATGATCGATAGTATCAAAAGCTGCACTAAGATCTAAAAGGACAAGTACAGAAACCAGTCCATTATCAGATGCGATGAGGAGGTCGTTAGTGACCTTCCCTAAGGCTGTTTCAGTACTATGATGGATTCTAAACCCAGATTTAAACTCTTCAAGTAAACCATTTCCCTGCAGGTGGTCAAATAATTGCGTAGCAACAACTCTTTCTAAGATTTTTGAAATGAAAGGGAGATTAGAGATTGGTCTATAGTTAGCTAAAGCTCCTGGATCTAGCGTTGGCTTTTTGAGTAAGGGTTTAATTACAGCTGTTTTAAAAGCCTGCGGTACATGGCCTAAAGTTAATGAAGAATTGATTATATGAAGAATAAAGCTACCAAATAAGTGGGAAGACTTCTTTAAATAACCTGGTAGGAATAGGGTCTAAAAGACAAGTTGAAGGTTTGGATGAGGACTAAACTAAACTCCTCAAAAAAAGTTCAGAAACATTATTTCAGTTAGTTATTTCTCCCCTTTAATAATAGATTAGATTAGATTAGATTCAACTTTATTGTCATTACACATGTATGAATACAAGGTACCGAAACACAGTTTAGCATCCAATCAGAAGTGCAAAGGACAGCAGTGCAGTATACAGTATACGGTAATTAACAGTATGTGCAATTTAAGCAAATATATGCAAATATATGCAGCAGTGCAGAAAGTTAAGAGTACTGTTATGTGCAAATAATGTGCAATAAGTTAGATGTAGTTATGTAGTTATGCAGTTATGTACAGGTGAGGATGGTAAAAGATGATGGTAAGAGAGTCAGCGGGGAACCAATACCAATTGGTATTGTATTTTATATCGTTGGAAAGCATGGTTAGTCACTTTTACAATGAGGCACAACTTGTAAGGATCGTGCATTTGTGAAATGAGCAATACAGCTAAATGTGTGGGTAGTGCCTCCAAAAAATGTGCCAAAATCCCCTGCCATATTCTCCTGTTGGTCTTCACCCTTGTTTTGAGTTGCTTGGTGGATTGGATGATTGCACTCTACCACAGTAATAAGGGGGGAAAAAAGCTTAAATTTATTGGTCAGTTTTACAATTTATTCATTTTACACTGTCGGGGACCCCAGTAGTGTGTGGAAGATCCATACGCAACCACAGCAGCTTGGCACCTCCTTCTCATGCTGGTCACATTTTGCTGTGGGATGGCATCCCACCAGGAGTTGTTGAAGGTCAACCAGTGTGGTTGTGTTGGTCACTCTAGTACTTACAGCATGTCTAAGTTGATCCCACAAGTGTTCAATTACACCTGTGACTGGCACACACCTGGCAGCACTTGAAACTCAAAACAAGAATGAATACCAAGAGGAGAATATTGCAGGGGATTTTGGCAAAACTTTTTTTGGGTGCTACCCACTTGTTTAGCTGCATTGCTCATTCCCCAAATGCATGATCCTGACAAGCTGTACCTCATTGTCAATGTGACTAATCAGGCTTTTCATACATACCAGCTGGTATTATTAAAGGAGAGACTCACAATGACTGAAATAACATTTCCAAACTTTTTTTGAGGAGTTTATTTTACAGTGGCCAAAATGTTGAACTCAGGGCTTCAGGAGGTTACTCCACAAGTAGTGACATCAGTTGCCTATACATCATGGTTTTCTTTTAAGTCGTAATGTTTTTTTCCACTCATCTTTATTTTTTCAAAAGTATGCATTTCTAAAGGGAAAAAAATTATTAAATAAGAACAGATTAATATTGATGTAGTTTGATACCATCTGAGGCATCTGAGGTAACTGAGCAATGCTGAGAATCTTTACATCTTTATTATTTGTTAATAATACACTGGCAATTTTAATAGTTTTGATAACCGTGCATTTTGCTGTAGACTTCTGTAACAAAAGAAATTTCACAAATGGGTTGATTAGTATATAAGATGTTTCTCAGTTTCTCTACATACCTGTATACTATATAATTAATCTTGAGTAGACATTTTAAAATTTGTGTAAGCCATCAGTAGGTTTGTGAATGAAATGCAGCTATAATGGGCCAAAGGGTATTTAAAAGCCTACCTTTCCTCTCTCTGCCATCTTAATTCTGCCTATTCTTGGCAGGTCTGGAAGGGGGCCTTCTAACTGTGTAAATAGCTCTGGAAATTGCGTGTGGCCTTTGACTGTCTCTGTAATTGCGAGCCTCTTGCAGTATTTTGCTTGGCAGTCTGAGAGGTTAACCCCTGAGGGCTTGAGGCCCGGAGCTCTTCGTCTGACTGGCAGAGGGCTCCTCAAAGCCCCACTTGTTCACCTCCCAGCCTGGGCAGCTTTATGCCACCGCTGATCCTCTTCTGGGGGAGAGTTAGTGGGAGGCTGCTGCATTCAGCCGTGGGTGAAGCTCTACAGGATGAAGCCCAGAGTGTTGCAGAGATAGACCGACCTCAGGTCACCTGGTTGCACCTGGGCAGGCGGTACCTCTTTTAGGATTATCATCTCTGCTAGAGAGAAGGACTACATTTGGATTTTTACCATAATCATGTTATAAGGATACTTGAGAGTACTTAATCAGTTACAATTTCAATGGACAACTTGCCTTGAAATTCTAAATGTGGATAAATGGGAAATGTGGTGTATTCCTGCTCCAGCCTCAGGTCAGAAACCAGATGTCAAAATGGCATCTATTCTAAATGCAAGCTGTAAAATTTGCTCAATTCTCCAAGATGACCACAGTTCAGAAAACTTTGGCCACGGTTACATGGGCAAAATTTCTTCAGTCTGATTACAATTCAGATCAGAATGTTACTGTTTACATGGATCCTGAAAAAGCTGATCCGATTAGGACGTGCGTTTACATGTGTCATGCATTTGAACGGAATAAATCATTTTGACATGCGCACGTCGACATTTCGACATTCTGAAAATAGTAGAAGAAGAAGCAACTTCCAGTGTTAGCAAGCCCCGCTTCGTGTCGAAATGGACCTGTATTGTGTTATTCAGACTGTACTTTTGCTTCTGCTGGTCTCCGTAATGAAGCTACAAGTACATACTTCTGCATATGACGAGCAGAGGGAGACGGCAGGACGATACAGACCAGTTTTGTTTTACTCCCGCTATGTTTTCCGCTAGCTGCTGCAAAGGCGGAAATACGTCACGTCGACTTGTGGCTGGCGTACAGACATGCGCAGTAAACATATTTTCTGCCCAACCTTCGGAATAAGTGTTTTCATGTGCACCATTCGGATTAACAATCGACATAACCTACCCATCTCAGTCGGAATGAAATTTTGATCCGAATGAGCATGATCGGGTCAGAATATTCAGATTGGTGTGTTGACATGAAGCATTTTTATTCTGATCAGGCTTTTAATCCGGTTACTTGTGTCGATGTAAACATAGCCTTTAACTCAAGTGTTAGCCAGTGTTTGCAGCGCAGAATGAAAACAAAGTGGTATTTTGTAATTTGCGTGTAAAACACTCTAGCTGCATGTACCTATACTGATAGACAAGACACTGTATAATTTTCACTACTGTTGATATGTGCTGCATGGGTGCAGCCATCTTGAATTCTAATGTAGTTGTGTTCAGGCCATACCTACTAACATTTAGGTTTCCAAATATGGAGGGTGGATTTGGAGCTGATATGCTGGTGAACATGGTTTTCCCACTATACCCTATAGTAAAATCAACCCTACATATGAGGGGGGCTGGAAAGTTCGTAGTGGTCAAATTTGACCAAATGTGATTTATTTTTCAACATAGTCTTCCCTTTGGTCCACACACTTCTTCCTTTGGTGTTGCAGCACTTGGATCCCTGTGGTAGAAAAATAAACCACATTTGGTCAAATCTGATCACTATGAACTTTACAGCCTATAAACTTTTCAGCCCCCCCCCCCCCCCGTTAATGGCATGGCTATTAATTTTGTAGATATAATCATTTCTTTTGGTGGAACAATGTCCTCTCCTGACATTTCCACAATGGCTAGTGAACTAGCTATCGTGACTGCACTTCTGAGTTTGTGTATTGCCACGTCATAGTGAGATGGGTGGCTATTGCGTGTGGTGTGTGGGCTGTGTGTGTAGGATGTATTTCAAAGATGATCTGGCAACATTGGTACTATTAACAGACAATGAAATTTAAGATGGGCTATTATAATATATTTACTAGTAATGTTTAAAGCCATAAAACTATGGGAGTTTCCTGGAAGAAAAATCAAAATGGCAGGGGGCTGGGAGATGGCCCTCTAATAGAGAATGAGCGTGTGATGTCACCCTATGGAAAAACCGCAAGGAATTGTGGGGAAAATGTTCTGCCTGTGTTTGTATAGTACTGAGCAACGACAGCAGTTAAGCTGAAGTTTTTGAGAGGATTGCTAGTGCGGAAAACTGTGTAGAAACAATGATTGTTTACTTTTGTGTAAACGACGGTTTTCTGGCCGTTCACCCGGAAGATTTGAGGCGGCTGGACCCATCCATTGGTGAACTGAACATGAGCCTCTAATGATTTATAGTTCTTAAATTGCTCACGGGTTTATGCGCTCACCCCACAAACCAGGTAGGCAAACACATCTGACAGTGTGACTCCAGGCAGCTGGTCGAGATCAGTGGTCCATTTCTTGTGCTCAGATGGATCGATCCCATTTATTTCTTTAATTTTTTGGAGGTATCACTTCTCTGATTCCTTATTCAGCTTCTCTGAATGAGGAATTTTAATTTTCTGTTTGCTGCATTCCATCGAACATATGTCTGTTCGCGTTAGCAGTTGCCGTAGACTAAGGGTAAATAAAGAAGCCAGACTTCGAAAATGGCAGCAACAGCCTAGAATGCAGCGTGGCGTGACGTCAGTGCCCATTCACTATATGGGAGAAACCGGGGGAAAATGGTAGAATTTGGAGGTATGATCCAGGCTCGCCCCACTTCACGAGCTGAAAAACCGACTTCACTACTAAAGGTACTTGTTGTCCATGCCCTAAAAACAAATTGTTGAAGGTTGAGGGAAAGCCAGATGTAGCTTCAGTTATTTGGTTTTGATGAGATGCATTCAGTTTGTTTTACTGAATGACCGCTCAATTTAGCTTTGATTAATAACTTCATGCAATGTACCACTGTTGCTTTAAAAAATGGTCCTTGCAAAGATACTAAATCTTTTTGGCATCACTGAAATGACTCAAGAGTGGGTCTCATTTTGAAAATTATTGTTGCGTATTTGAAAAACGCCAAAAATAATGTTGTTCTAAATTGATTTTAGCTTAATCCTGGGCATCAGTCCTGTTTTGAAGCTCTTCATCTTAGAAGAATTCTGGGGTCATGTTTGGGATTGTTAAAGGTGCAGTCTGACCTGTCGGCGGTGATGGATGATGTTGCTCGATGAAATGGTCTGTAAAGATGCAGCCGCTTTTGGAGTCACAGCAGAAACTGCAGAGAAAAGACAACATGTGCAGTTTTTCCTTGTTGGATTCCCACATTGTTCTTGCCAGCTCTGCTCCCCCTGGGCCTGGAGAATGACTCGCTGCACCCCAGACAAAAGTACACAGGCAGAAAAGAAATATCAAGGCACAAAGGCTCTTTATGTAATGCTGTCAAGTTGCATTGATTTTTTTTTTCCTGTATATTTGACAGACAACATAAAATCGTTGCTTCATGTCATGTCAAGCTGGGTTTCGGAGATTGCATTGACTCCACCAGTACCATTCAATCCTTTGGTAGAGAGTTCTTGGACTGTACTTTGTGGAGAGAGATGTTGGCTGCAAATAATTCATTTGTGTGAATCACTGCTGAGCATATTTGTTGCTTTTACACAGCGACGCGTACACAAGCTGGTCCACAGAAACCTCAAATCAGAGTTCATTTTGGGTCTGAAAGTTGTGCTGTGGACCACAAGGCAGCGCGTTGTACAGCATCCAAGGGCTGGGTCTGTTTTATCATTCAGATGTTGGATAGATGGATGGATTCAAAGACTGAAGCAGAAACAGGGTGCTGGTTTGTCTCCGGGTTTTTCGTGGAGGCTCAGCAGCTGTGTAATCAGACCCGGCTCTGACCCTACCTGTCCTGACGTTCTTCCTCGCCCTTCATCATGGCGAAGTGTCACGCACACGCTGATGAATCGCTGGTCGCGTGCAACCTCTGAGCCGCTTTGACCTGCAGCCTGATTTAGTAAGAATAAGCCACAACTGCCGGCACTGTAGGGACTCCTGGTGAATAGAGTTCATTATTCTCATCCCTTAACATTCATCAGGGTTTTATTTAAACTCCCACTGATTTATCGAGGACCTGTGGCCACTCGAGCCATCCAATAAAAATGCAGATAACAAGACCCATCACAAAATAAACCCACAGCAGTGCAAGTACTTTCAGTTTATGCATGGATGTCTGCTTTATGCTCCTTTTGCATATGTAAAAGATTATTACTCCATTGTTTGGGATTTACACATGAAGGGAAAAAAAATGATGAATTATCCTTTCCAGTAATTTAGACAATGAGCAATATGCCCGTCTATATAATGTTATTTTTAGCATATATGCACCTTATCTATTCAGATTTCCTCCGCTTTTCTGAGGTTAGGTCGCGGTGCATGGACACTAATAAATTATATTTCTGTAATATATGACTAGCAGGGCTTGACATGAATTTTTTTGCCCACCAGCCACTGTGGCTAGTGATTTTCCAAAGTTACTAGCCACTCAGCCTTTTCACTAGCCACAATTTTGTGGTTGGGAAATTATGTTTAATATGATCAAATTGGACTATAGCGTGCTGAAATTTACTTGAACTAAATTTGCAACCTTTTTCATGTAAATTACCTTTATACATACATAAAAATAGCAAGAGAAACGCTGTCTGTTTAATTATTTATGAAGAGCAGTAAATACTGTAGAACGGTAGAGAAAAATATTTGCAATATGAGAATGAAGTGCAGGTAAATTTGGGTCTATTCCAATTCTCATTTGTACCCCTACCCCTTCACCTATCCCTACACCCCTTCATGGCTGCACGATGTCATTAGTAGCTGCTGATGGATTTAATCTAAATGGACACTACCTGTTTTCACCAGAAACAAGAAGAGAAAGAAAAAGAAAATTGATTAAAAAAACAGTGCTTTTGGGAGTTGTAGTTTCGGAGTCTCACATTGCAATAGGTTTATTATTTTACATGCCATTTGAGAAAACTACAACTGGCCAAAGTGGCTAGTGGCTGTGGCTGTTTAACTGGTCACTGTGGAAATCCAGCAGCCATTGGCTGGTGTTAATATCAAGCCCTGATGACTAGTGTGAAGAATTAGCTCAGGAAAAAACTGTGCTGTGCTGAAAAAATTAAAATTTTGTGGCATAGCTTTGTTTTTGTTTTTTTTCTGTAATTGCCTGAAAATGTGTTTTTTCCGTGCTATAAATGCAAAATTGTGACGACAAACTAGAGGGCACCAAGAGAGTGCATACCACCACCAAAACTGTCCACCAGTTAAAATGTGAGTGTGTCAATTGACAGAGCACCATAAATTGTCTGCGCTTGAGTTTTTAGGTTGATTATCTATAATATTTATGATCCAGAATACTCATATGGGTCCCAGTCTTTTCCAAAATCTAACGGGTTCATCCTTGGCCCAAAGGTCACCGCTGATGAAAATGTCATGAAAATCCATCTTGTATCTTCTTAATCACTTAATCTTTTTCAGGATGCTGGAGCTTATGAAAGCATCTAAGGTTCAGTGTAAACCCTGGACAGATTGTGAGTCCATCGCAAGGCCAACACAAGGACAATTTGGAATCCATAGTTGATGCCAGTTAACCTAACATGCATGTCTTTGGACTGTGGGAGGAAACCAGGGTGCTGGGTGAAAACCCACAGCTCCACCAAGTTGCTATCCATGCAGTTTTTGCATAATCCTGCTAAAACCGGAGTGGTGGCTCAGTTGGTAGAGCATCCGCCCCACACCCTGGAGGCTGGGGTTCAGATCTCAGCCGGGTCATGCCAAAGACCATATATTAAAAAAAAAAAAAAAAAAAAAAAAAAGGCGGAACTTCCTGCCGTCCAGCTTGGTGCTCAGCATTAATGGAACGGAGGAGGGAAAATTTGTGGCGGTGCCTTGCATGGCAGCGACCCCTCTGATTCTAGATGTGATTAACATTGTAGATAGGAGAAACGTAATTTTGTTCTACTGTATATGATTGGCTGTATGGATTGAATGACAATAAAGATGGCTTTGGCTTTTAAAGACAAACAAGCAAACAAACGACTAGGAACACATACGTGACCTTCTTGGTGGAATAAAACATGATATTGTGGCTTTATTGTTAAATAATCAAATGTGACTGTACTCTGTAAAATCATTTCATGTTAGTTTTCAGTGGAACTGTGGCAGCTTTAAAATTGGTCGGCTTCTCTCATGTCATCATATTGAGCAGTAATCTAAAACTGTAGACGTCACAATACTCTGAGCTGTTGGCTTTGAAATCTAAATCCATGCTCTAAAAATTGCTCATATCACTAAAATGTATTGAAGAATTGAATCTTTTTATTAACAAAAACGGTACCATAATGATTGCATTAATTGCCTGTATTCCTATGTCAGAAAATGTCAGTCTGTGATTTAGTTTTACTTTAAGCATCACATTGCAGTAGAAATAAGGCTTTAGCTCATGTTTTAACACCAACCCTAAAAATGAGTGCCAACCAGGCCTGATATGCACTTTTCTTTGATACATGTGCAAAACTACATCGTACATTCACAACAGCAGTCAAAGCCTATTGCCAGTACAAACATTGTTATTAATATCTTTAGATCCCTGGTTTCCTCTGGTTCTTACATGTGACAGCTATCTTAGATTATAAAATTCAGGTGCTTCATTTTATTCAATTCAACTTTATTTATATAGTTCCATTTCACAACAACAGTCATCTCATAGTACTTTCAACTGTAGGGGAAAACCCCACAATTGCAGAAAGGCCCCAGCAATCGGGTGATCCCCTGTGAGCAAGCACTTGGCGACGGTGGAGAGGAGGAACTCCCTTTTAGCAGGAAGAAACCTCCAGCAGAACCAGGCTGGACATAATAGAAATTATAAAATTTATATTATATTGTAAGGCATTATTATAAGCCTATAGGCTTAAAACATATCTAAATAAAATCTCCTCCAGCGTTTGCCCTTTATAATTAAACACAAATGTGCATATTGTACATACATTATATTTGACTGTATTTTTTTTTTCAATTATCCTGGTCAAAAAATGTATTATAAGCACCATTCATATTATTTGCAGAAATGATGAAGGCTCACCAATCATCAGTAACAGTCATATAATAGGTGTTATTTTTATATTGTTGTATTAAAAGTTTTCTTTTAACTGATCTGAATACTACTTCTTCAAAGATCCCCGGTGTCTGCGGACATTGTTTGCCCGGTGGCTGAACGCGGCTGGATGGACAAAGTGGCCCATGGAGAGCGTGTGGCTCCTCTGTGGCCCCCGCTGAGAACACTAAGCTCTGTATTTGCCCTCCTTTCGCCGAGTGTAACAGCCTCTCCAGCCCAGGTTAGGAGTGGGGCTCCCTGCAGCTGCCGTCTCTGAGGCTGATTAGCGCGGTGATGAGCGAATGAGGGCCGGGGGAGAGTCTGTCATGCACGCACACACACACACACACACATACATATGTGTGTGTGTGTGTGTGTGTGTGTGTGTATAAAATACATACATACAGTATATGTATACGTGTACACACAATATGAAAGGGTTAAGCAGCCGGTTAGGGAGGAGACCTGCTCTGCGTCCAGGATGTTGAGTGCTGCAGCGTGATGGTGTGCTGTTACGCTGCATGAGGCCTCGGCTCCACTTGGGTTCTGATTGGGTCTGTAAGATCACAACAGCTACGCCCCCCCCCCCACCACCACCACCAACCCCCTCCTCCCTAAGGGTTTCTCTCTCTCTCTCTCTCCACATCCTCCCTGTTGATTATCACCACTGCCAGAGCTGACTCTTGCACTCCAGCTGCTGTCCACACTTTGGCTCTGGGGCTAATTTATCCAGGCTGCAAAGGAGGGAGAAAACTTTCTCATATGGCACTGAGAGGCTGCTGCACACCATTGCTTTGACTTGTAGAAACCACCATCAACCACGCTGCTGCTGCTGCTGCTGCTGCTGCTCTCTGAGTTGGGTGATACTTTAAACCTGAGATTGACAACCTCTACTACAGAAAGGGCAACTCTGAGTAAAATCTTCCACAAAAAAGTCTGCATGGAGCTATAAAGCATTTTGAAGTTATTTTGTAAAGGTTAAAGAGTGGAGTTAGAACTAAACTGACCAACATTAGAAGATAAGAGAAGTTTTCCCTCTTTTGCTGTTAATTTGTGATTTTTCACATAAATTTGCTTATTTTTATTTATGCACATTTGAGACTTTCTCATACCCTTTTCTTATAAAATTTCATTCATCCATTGGTTTGTGGCAAAAGGGCCACATGTGGTCCCAAAGCTGCAGATTGCAGACCCCTGCTTTAAACAGTATCCAGACTACAAATGTTCACAACAAGGTCACCATCCTCTTTACTTGGGAGTCATTCATCAGTTGAGTATGGGCAGTGGTGGTTTCCCCGCAGACCGACATGTGTTGCTCTCTGCAGGTGTTTCCTCTGAGCAAAGCCAGGGCAGGGTGCTGCGTTTTCTGTCCGCAGGGTGACTTTCAGCAGTCATCCTCAATGTGAGACTCAGCTTTTAAGCTCTTAATATAAAACATCTCCCTTGCTACTGTGCATTAAAGCATATGTGTACTTCCTCCACAAGAGGCAAGAATAACACACATGAATGATGTTTGCAAGATTAATGCCTTGATGATTTTTTTTTCCCCCAAGAAAGAACTACGAAGAATGAAATGCGAGCCGGGATTTTTACCTGGATTGGTGTTTCTACATTAGAGAATTTCAAGTTGTTTGATGAAAGCACAGGGGACTGAATTATTCAGACAAACGTCCTCATAAGACGGAGCTGCGAAACACACTTATTTGACTTCGGGAGACTGCCAGGGAGAGAAAAACATAGTAATTGACCAGTCAAACAAGTGACTTTTTAGCAGGACAAAAGAGGTGCAGCAGAAAGAAGAAAAGATCAAAACATTGTCTTCAGGCTTCTGATGAGAATTTGAATTTGAAACACTCCTTTCAGATAGGACTCAGGTTATTAAGAGCAACTTTTCAAATCTGTAATTAATTTCTAAAATGACAACATTTTGCTTTAATGTTGGTAATAATTAGTTATATTTTCCCAACTATTTGTACTAAAGTAGTTTTTTTCCACAAAAATGTACTTTAGTGAGTAGATTTATTACATGATACTTTTTACACTTACTGTACTTGAGTAGAAGTAAAAACTACTTTTACTTTTAAAAGCTGATCAGAAATGTTCTTGTTTAAACTGTAATAACTTGATCTTACCAGCAATGACTACATCTTTGGTCATTTTAGTGAATATACAGCGGGGAAAATAAGTGTTGAACACGTGAACATTTTTATCATTAAACATATTTCTGATGGAGCCATTGACCTGAGATTTTCACCAGATATCAGCAACAACCCAATTAATCCATACATACAAAGAAATCGAGGCAACTATGTTCACAAAACAGGCTATATTTAATAATGTGGAATGACACAGGGAATAAGTATTGAACACACTTGATGAAATTCATTGAATATTTATTAGAAAAGCCTTTGTTGGTAATAACAGCTTCCAGATGTCTCCTGTATGGGGAAACTAGGCGCAGGTATTGCTCAGGAATGATTTTAGCCCATTCTTCCACACAAACTGTCTTCAAATCTTGAAGGTTCTGTGTGTGTCTTCTATAAACTCTGATCTTCAGTTTGTTCCATAGATTTTCAAATGGATTCAGGTCAGGTGACTGACTGGGCCATTCTAGCAGCTTTATTTTCCTTCTCTAGAGCCAGTTAAGAGTTTCCTTGGCTGCGTGTTTGGGATCATTGTCTTGCTGAAATGTCCACCTTCGTTTCATCTTCAGCATCTTGGCAGATACTGTAGCAACAGGTTCTTATCAAGGATGTCTCTGTACATTTGTCTATTCATCTTTCCTTCAGTTATATGAAGTCTGCCTGTACCATATGCTGAAACACACCCCCACATCATGATGCTCCCACCTCCAAACTTGACTGTTGGTATGGTGTTTTTGGGCTGATGTACCATTTCTCCTCCAAACATGCTGTGTGTTGTGGCATCCAAAAAGTTCAATTTTGGTCTCATCTGACCAGACTATATTCTCCCAGTATTTTACTGGCTTTCCCAAATGTGCAGCAAACTTTAAACAAGCTTCAGCATGTTTTTTCCTCAGCAATGGAGTCTTGTGAGGTGAGCGGGCATAGAGTCCATGTCGGTTGAGTGCCTTACTTATTGTTTTCTTTAAAACAGCAGTACCTGATAACTTCATGTCTTTCTGGAGCTCTCCATGAGTGGTCTTTGGCTCTTGGATAACTCTTCTGATAATTCTTTTGACTCCTATGTTAGAAATCTTCCAAGGAGGTCCTGGTCATGACCAGTTTATGGTAAAATTACTGTATGTTCTTTCCACTTCTGAATGATTGCTCCAACAGTGCTCATTGGAACATTCAGCAGTTTAGAAATGTGCATGTAACCAGCGCCATCATTATGTTTTGTAACAATAAGGTTGCGAAGGTCTAGAGAGTGCTCTTTGCTTCTACCCATCATGAGTTCTTTGTGGTGTGTTCAATACTTATTCCCTGTGTCATTCCACTTTATTAAATATAACTTGTTTTGTGAGCACAGTTGCCTTGATTACTTTGTATGTATGGAATCCCCAGGAACCTTTCTATGTGGAGTTTATATATTTATACTGTGTTCCAAATTATTATGCAAATGATATTTGTCTCAAATTTTCCTAAATAGTCGATGCAAATGACAGTCGGTATAATTTTCAAGTCATCAGCCTTTAGAGCATTATTCAAATTTTATTGAACAAACCTCCCAATGATAACTATTTTTTTTTTGAAAAATAAAAAAACTCAAAATGCACTGTTCTAAATTATTATGCACAACAGTTTCAAAACATTTTATTGGTTGTAAATTACTGAAAATGGTCATTTGTTGAATTTGCAGCATCGGGCGGTCATATTTACTGAAATCAAAAGCTATTTCAATCAAAAACATCTTAACAGATAGATAGATAGATAGATAGATAGAGATAGAGAGAGAGAGAGAGAGATACTTTATTTCGAACAAAAAAGTATAACAAAAACAAAACAAATGACAAATGCAATAAAATAACAGTATACAGTGTTCAAAAGGGAGAAGGAAGAAGTGAACACTTATTAATTCCAACTCCTCTTTTCCATAAATACACCCATGTGAATTTTGGGGTCACCCAGACAATTATTTTGTGTTTTCCATGAAAAGTCACACTTATTTACCACCATGAGTTGTAAAATGAATAGAAAATATAGTCAAGACATTGACAAGGCTAGAAATAATGATTTGTAGTTGAAATAATAATTTTTTCCAGATACTTAACCTGCTCAAAGGAAAGTCTGTTTTATAGTTTCTCTAACCAGCTAAACTGTTTTCAGCTGTGCTAACATGATTGCACAAGGGTTTTCTAATCATCCATTAGCCTTCTGATGCAATGAGCAAACACATTGTACCATTAGAACACTGGAGTGATAGTTGCTGGAAATGGGCCTCTATACACCTATGTAGATATTGCACCAAAAAACAGACATTTGCAGCTAGAATAGTCATTTACCACATTAGCAATGTATATTAGATATTAGAGTGTATTTCTGATTAGTTTAAAGTTATCTTCGTTAAAAAAAACAGTGTTTTTCTTTCAAAAATAAGGAAATTTCTAAGTGACCCCAAACTTTTGAACGGTAGTGTACAAATTACCACATTTAAGACCCCAAGTAAACAATTAACTGTATTTTGTACATATCAACATTAACATTCATCCATCCTAACATATCAACATTAACACCCATCCATCCTAACATACATTGATGTCCATACATCAAAACCACCCCCAAACAACACAGATATACACAGTGCTGTCCCACCCACCATTCCATAGTGTCCCAGAGTGAGCATAGTGAATCGTACATATAAATACTACCCTTCTAACATATATCCTTTCAGCAAATAATGTTTATACCTTTTTTGAATTGATTTCTGTTTGTACATAGTTTCAGTTCCGGCTCCAGACTGTTCCACAAATCCACCCCACAGACAGATATGCACATACTTTTCTTGGTTGTTCGTATCTTGGGTTTTGTAAAGTTTAAGTCTCTCAAATTATGATCATTGTCTCTTTATTAAATATTTTTTGCATATTAGTTGGGAGTTGATTATTAATTGCCCTGTACATTACTTGTGCTGTCTTAAATTTAACTAAATCGATGAACTTTATGACATGTGACTTTAAAAACAACAAATTGGTATGGTCTCTATATCCTACATTATTTATCCTTACAGCTCTTTTTTGTAATGTGCCTATTGACTGTAGGTTGGTCTTGTAGGTGTTTCCCCAGACTTCTACACAGTAGTTAAGATAAGGTAGAAACAGTGAATTGTACAGTAAGACCAATGATTTATAGTCCAAGATGTGTCTTGTCTTCCCCAGTATGCCTATACATTTTGCCAACTTGGCCCGGATGTGACTGATGTGAGGTTTCCAGCAGATTTTATTGTCTAGCGTCACCCCCCGAAACTTATTTTCCTGTACTGTTTCTATTCTGGTATCATCTATTGTTACCATTATTTCATGATTTATTTTATAATTTCCAAACAACATAATCTTTGTTTTTTTTTCAGATTTAGAGATAATTTATTTTTGTTGAACCACTGCGTTAACTTTTTCATTTCAGTTGTGACCACCTCTAAAACCTGCTGCAAATTCTCACAAGTGCAAAGGATATTTGTGTCATCCGCAAACAAAATAAATTTCAGAATTTTTGATACTTGGCATATGTCATTTATATACAAAATAAAGAGTTTGGGTCCCAAAACTGACCCCTGGGGCACACCACAAGTGATGTCCATGAAGGGTGATTTGTGCTCACCAATTTGTACAAATTGTTGTCTGTTACTTAAATAACTTTTCACCCAACTCAGTCCGACCCCTCTTATTCTATACCTTTCCAGTTTCCTTAGTAGTATTCTGTGGTCAATGGTGTCAAAAGCTTTCTTTAAATCTATAAATACTCCTACAGCAAACTTTTTTTTAATCTATACAACTAGTAATTTCTTCTATAAGTTCGATCAGTGCCAAAGACGTCGATTTATCTGCTCTAAAACCATACTGGCCAAGTTACATGTTAGCATAGGACCCATTCTTTGATATAACCTTCACAATTCTTGTATCCATTGAACTTGTGAGTTTTTGGAGAGTTTCTGCTTGAATTTCTTTGCAAGATGTCAGAATAACCTTCCAGAGCTGCTGTTTTGATGTGAACTGCCTCCCACCCTCATAGGTCTTTTGTTTGAGGATGCTCCAAAGTTTCTCAGTAGGTCATAGCCTTGTTTGGACATGGTGGTTATCCACCAACCATCCACTACTCCATCCATCTGGACCATCCAGGGTTGGACAGCACTCATCAGTAAATAAGAATGTTTGAAAATTAGTCTTCATGTATTTCTGGACCCACTGTAACCATTTCTGCTTGTGAGCATTGGTTAGGGGTGGCCAAATAGTAGGTTTATGCACAACTTTAATAGGTTCAACTCACTGTCTGTCACCCCCACAACACAGCCAGACCCTCACATACCCCTCCCCCTCCTGTGCAGCAGCACCCCACCCCCACCCCCGAGGACATCAGCACCAGCCCCCCTCACATCACTGTCACTACAGACCAGGTTAAGAAATAGCTGGAGAGACTCCGTCAGTGGAAGGCTGCAGGCTCTGATGGCATCTCCGCCAGGATCCTGAAGACCTGCGCCAACCAGCTATCTCTTGTACTGAAACAGCTGTACAACCTGAGCCTGAGTCTGGAGAGAGTACCGGTGTTGTGGAAG
Source organism: Pholidichthys leucotaenia (assembly GCA_020510985.1). Taxonomy (NCBI): domain Eukaryota; kingdom Metazoa; phylum Chordata; class Actinopteri; order Cichliformes; family Pholidichthyidae; genus Pholidichthys; species Pholidichthys leucotaenia. The sequence continues at coordinate 53,575,989 of CM035843.1, forward strand.
ACGTCCTGCCTGGTTCTAATCCCCAAGAAATCATCTCCATCTGACCTGAATGACTATCAACCAGTTGCCCTCACATCTCATGTGATGAAGATCCTGTAAAGACTGGTCTTAGCCCACCTGAGGCTGCAGGTGAAGACGTGGCTGGACCCCCTGCAGTTTACATATCAGCCCCATTTAGGAGTTGAGGACGCTGTCATCTGCCTGCTGCAATGAGCCCATTTGCACCTGGATGGTGGAGGAGATACTGTGAGAATCACTTTTTTTGATTTCTTCAGTGCCTTTAACACCATCCAGCTGCTGCTACTGGGAGAGAAGCTGCGGGGGATGGGGGTTGACAGCTCTGTGATCTCCTGGATTACTATCTATCTGACAGGCAGTTCACAGTTTATCCGGCTGGGCAGTGTCTTGCCTGATGTGGTGGTTAGTGATACAGGAGCTCCACAGGGGACTGTGCTTTCTCCTTTTCTCTTCACCTTATACACCACCGACTTTCAGTACAAGACCGAGTCATGCCACCTGCAGAAATTCTCTGATGACTCACCTGTTGTTGGGTGTATAAGAGGGGGAGAAGAGGGAGAGTACAGGGCACTGGTAGACGGATTTGTGGAGTGGACAGAATCACCTGTGGCTGAATGTCAGCAAGACCAGAGAGATGGTGATTGACTTCAGGAAGAAGAGGACACCTTCACAGCCACTGCGGATTAGGGGGGAGGATGTGGAGGTAGTGGAGGACTACAAATACCTGGGTGTCATGATCAGCAACGAACTGGACTGGAAATCTAACACTGATGCTGTGTACAAGAAGGGGATGAGCATACTGTACTTTCTGAGGAAGCTGAAATCCTTCAGCATGTGCAACAGGATCCTGGAGCTTTTCTACCAGACCGCTGTCGCCAGCGCCATCTTCTTTGCTGCTGTCTGTGCTGCTGTCTGTTGGGGTAGCAGTATCATAGCCAGCGACACCAACAGACTTGACAAGATTATCAAGAGGGCTGGCTCTGTGATTGGTCTCAGGACGGAGATCTTTGAGACTGTGGTGGAGAGGAGGACACTGAACAAACTGTGATCCATCATGGACAATCCTGATCACCCCCTCCACCACACACTGGACAGACAGCGGAGCACGTTCTCCATCAGACTGCTGCAGCTTCGCTGCCGAACGGTTAAGTACAGGAAATATTTCCGGCCACATGTCATTTCACTGTACAATAACTCACTCTAATGTTGAATTCTGGTCATAACTATGCTGCCATACTGCACCTTACAGTCTAATTGGTACCTCACATTGGACCCTGCGCCTGATAGTCCTGCACTGTACAGCGAGTATGATTCATGTATCTGTAGAGGTCATCATCTATTCATCTACAATCGTCTTCGTCGGCCTCCGTCGGTCTATGATGACCATGGAAGAGAATCCTAAACGTCTACTCTGCTGGAACAGCACCGCCTGTGGCTGAACAGGCCGATGCGCGAATGGCAGTCCCTGTCACACAGGTTGCACTTGTGGGTGGTCTCCGTGCTGCTGGGTCTGTGGCGGTTCTTCCTGCGGGTCCTTTTTTCATCTGCTGCAGCAGTCAGTCTCTCTTCACCCGCCTTGAGCTGTCTGTTCAGGGTGCCTCTCCATTTGGAGCGGTCCGTTGCAAGGTCCTCCCAGCGCTCTGTGTTGATCTCCAGGGCCTTCATGTCTCTTTTGCAGACGTCTCTAAAGCGCAGCTGTGGGTGGCCAACGTCTCTCCTGCCAGTTGCCAGTTCTCCGTAGAGGACGTCTTTGGGGATTCTGCCATCCTCCATACGGTGAACGTGGCCTAGCCAGCGGAGCCTGCGCTGCCTGAGTAGAGTGAACATGGAGGGAAGGCCGGCGCGGGACAGAACTTCTGTGTTGGGCACTTTGTCCTGCCAGGATATGTCCAGGATGCGGCGAATGCAGCGCAAGTGGAAGGAGTTCAGTCTCTTTTCCTGCCGGGTGTATGTTGTCCACGTCTCACTCCCATAGAGCAGTGTGCTGATGATGCAGGCGTTGTACACTGCCATCTTCATCTTGACAGAGAGTTTGGGATTCTCCCACACTCGTGTGGTGAGGCAAGCGATTGTGAAGGCTGATTTTTCCAATCCTCTTGTTGATCTCTGTATCAAGGGAGAGGTTGTTGCTGATCGTGGACCCCAGGTACGTGAACTGATTCACGACCTCCAGCTCGTAGTCGTCGATGGTGATGGTTGGTGGTGCTTCCGTGCCTTGCGCCAAGACGTTAGTCTTCTTCAGGCTGATGGTGAGCCTGAAGTCCTTGCATGCCTGGGAGAAGCGGTCCATCAGGGTCTGAAGCTCCTGCTGTGCATGGGTTGCGACTGCAGCGTCGTCTGCGAACAGCATGTCTCTGATTAGAGCCTTGCATACTTTGGTTCTGGCTTTCAGGCAGGCGAGGTTGAAAAGCCTGCCGTCAGATCTTGTGTGCAGGTAGATTCCCTCTGTTGCTGTGCTGAAGGCATGCCTCAGAAGCATAGCAAAGAAAATCCCAAAGAGGGTTGGCGCAAGTACACAGCCCTGTTTCACTCCGCTGCGTATGTTGAATGGCTCTGAGACATTGCCGTCATGCTGCACTATCCCTTGCATGTTGGTGTGAAACGATTCAATGAGGCTTTGCAACTATGGTGGGCATCCTATCTTTGGCAGGATCTTGAAAAGGCCCTCTCTGCTGACCAGATCGAACGCTTTGGTGAGGTCAATGAAGGCGACGTACAGGGGCATGTTCTGTTCTCTGCATTTCTCCTGGAGTTGGCGGATGGAGAATATCATGTCTACCGTCGATCGCTCAGTGCGGAAGCCACACTGAGACTCGGGGTAGACACGTTCGGCAAGCTTCTGTAGACGAACGAGAACAACTCGTGCATAGACTTTGCCAACAACGCTGAGGAGGGAGATGCCCCTGTAGTTGTTGCAGTCGCTTCTCTCCCCTTTGTTTTTGTAGAGTGTGATGATCTTTGCGTCCCTCATGTCCTGTGGTACGGCACCTTCCTTCCAACACTGGCAGAGGACGTCATGCAATGGCAGCAGTAGGGCGGTCTTGCAGTGCTTGATCAGGTCAGGGGGTATGCCGTCGTTGCCGGGTGCCTTGCCAGCGGCCAAGCTATCAATGGCCTTGCTGAGTTCGTCGATGTTTGGCTCGGCGTCAAGTTTGTCCATGGATGGCAGGCAGTCGATGGCATCAAGGGCTGACGGTGTCACGGTGTTCTGTCTGGAGTAGAGGTCGGAGTACTGTTCCACCCATCTCTCCATCTGCTTGTTCTTTTCTGTGATCATCTCCCCAGTGGAGGATTTGAGGGGGGCCGTCTTGCTCTGAGCCGGACCAAGTGCTTTCTTGATGCCATCGTACATACCACGGATGTTCCCTGTTATGGCAGCGGTTTGAATGTCTTGGCTGAGCTGAGTCCAGTACTCGTTGGTACAGCGCCGAGCAGTCTGCTGAACTTTGCTTCTTGCAGCCCTGAGAATCTGGAGATTCTTCTTGTTTGGGTACTTCTTGTACTCAGCAAGTGCTGAGCGCTTGGCTTCAATGACGGAGGTCATCTCGGTCAACTTGGCATCAAACCAATCCTGTGACTTCGAGGTCTTCCTCCCAAAGGTAGCCAAGGCTGTGCGGTGGATGGTGTTTCGCAGCTCTTCCCACTTCTGCTTTGCAGATTCTCCTTCTTGTGGTACACCAAGTTCCTTCTCAAAGGTGGAGGCAAACTGCTCAACAAGTTCTGGTTGAGCCATCTTGCTGGTGTCAATCTGTGCCTTTCCAGGTTGTCTAGCACGATGGAATTTCTTCAGCTGCAGCTTGACCTTGCAACACACCAATGAATGGTCTGTGTCGCAATCTGCACTCTGGAACGAACGGGTGATTAGCACGTTCTTCAGTGAGGTGCGCCTGGTCAGGATCAAGTCCAGCTGGTGCCAGTGCTTTGAGCGCGGATATTGCCAAGAAACCTTGTGTTGGGGCTTGGTCTTGAAGAACGAGTTTGTGATGCACAGATCATGATATGTGCAGAACTCGAGCAGCCGCTGTCCGTTGTCATTCATTCTGCCCACGCCAAAAGGTCCAAGACAGGAGGGCCAGGAGTCATGGTCAGCACCCACTCTGGCTTTGAAGTCTCCAAGGAGAATGAGTTGTTCAGAGTTGGGGATGATCCTGACAGTTGTTGTGAGATTCTCGTAGAACTCGTCTTTTGCCTCTGGTGTGGCTGTCAGTGTTGGGGCATACACACTGACGAGGGTGACTGGGCCTTGAGTAGTGTTCAGGCAGAGGGTGAGGAGTCGTGCAGAGCCAGTGCTGCTCGGTTCCACCATCTTCAGCAAGGTGTTCTTCACTGCGAAGCCCACTCCGTGTTCCCTGTGTTTGTCACTGCCCTTTCCTTGCCAGTAGAACGTGTAGTCCTTCTCTCTCAGTGTGCCTGCGTCAGCCAACCGTGTTTCCTGGAGAGTGGCGATATCCACTCCCAGTCTCTTCAGCTCATTTTTGATGATGGCAGTCTTCCTGGTGTCGTTGATGTCCTTGAGGTTAGCAGCGAGTCCTGTCATCATAGTGCGGACGTTCCAAGTTCCCAGTTTTAGAGTTGGTCTCTTTTGTTTAATTGTCTTGCCTGGTGCGAAGGTTCTCAGCCTGCTGTTCGGACTTCTCCTCATCCCCATGCACCCAATGAGGAAAGCAAGCTGTGGCGGGACAACACCTTATTGGCTGGGGGCAGCCCAGCTTGAGGCGGGCGGTAGCTGTCCAGTGAGATCCAATGATCCCTCCCACCGTCGGGAATAACCCCTGGCGCCGCGCTCTACGCCAATTGAGCGGTGGCTTATAACCGGTAACTGTCATTCCCCGTGTTTTGTCTACGCCAAAGGCGAAGCTGGAGTGTCCGCTCCAGTGATCCGGTGTTCTACCTTCCAGCGTTGGGCGTTGGTAGGATTCAAGCCTGGGCAGGAAGATAAGGAGGACAAGATGTTGCCCATGCAGCATGTCCCCCCTCTCCACGTCACTGATTTTATTTATTTAGCGAATGCAAAGTCCTTAAGCCAAGCAGTTGCCTCCTGGTTTGCTGTATGGAGGGTGTGTAATCCTCCTTCCAGTCTTTGGAGCGGGCAAGCCTCTATGATGTGTTCCATAGTTTGCTCCTCTCCACATGCGCACAGTGGGCTAGGGCTACTGCCCCATCTGTGAAGGCTGGCCAAGCAGGGGCCATGTCCAGTCCTGAAACGATTGAGTGTAGACCACTGTCTCCTTGGGAGGTTGGTGCCCGGGACCTGTTGGTTGGGGTTTATCACCAGCTGTTTGTTTGGGACCTCCTTGGTTCGTCACTGATGAATCCAAAGGAACAGCAGGGCTGCTACAGTCTGGCACCAGCGCCATTGCAGGAGCTGCCAGAACGATGTTGAGCACAACATAGAACTGTCTTAGGGGCTCCGACTCCGGATTTTTCCTCAGGGTTGACTCCCGAAGCCTTTCCCGTGACCGGGTATGCCGCAAGGCAGCGGAGGTTTGAAATCAGGGTTTACCTTCCCCTAGATGGGCTACCTTGCCAGGTTGACGAGCCACCATCTACCCGAAGCATCTGGTTTTAAGGTGCCAGAGATCCACCCTCGCCCCTTCTCCTATTAGTAAAAGCAGTTCCTCCGGGCTTAGAGACTAAACCACATGGGCAGGCTAGGAGTTGGACTTAGTTGTCAGAGGCTTTTCGAGACGCACGCCATAAGGAACATTTTATGAGCACTGGGAGCTTAACCCCAGTGCCGCTCCTGGCTATGACAACCTTGGAACCATTCATCTACAATGTATATAAGTTATTTAGGCAGTTTTACTTCCCATGGGTAATCCAGTCCCTCCAGGATTTCACAATGTTGCAATTGCGTCAATTCACGCAAATCAGCCAATCACCGCAACTATTGTGCAACCTTGCAATTTTGTCCAATCACCGCAACTTTCCCGCAATTTTGGCCAATCCTCGTCAACTTCCGCCAATTTCACCAATCAAATTTTGTTTCTGACTGGCGCTGAGACACTCAGTCTAACCATTCAAATGCATCTCTGCACCGTGTTCACTTCCGTGTTTACAGGAGTATTAACGGAAAACATCAGCTAACAGAGTGTGTGATTTAAAAAAAAACCAACACTCACCCGCGAAGTTTCTAACACCATCTGTTCTTCCGTCTCCCCCAGCCTGCCGGTGGACGTCTCGCCATGTCTCCATCCTGACTGTGTGTACGAAGTGCTGGGTTTGTGTAGAAAAACGTCTGCCTGCTCCAAAAGCACCACGTTGCGGGAGCACGCATGAGGAGAGACTCCATAAAACCACAAACACAGCGAGCAAGTCTAACACTACAGCCGGTGTTTGAACATTTTATACATCTTTAGAGGTAAAATCATTACTACATCTGGCCAATGAGCTTTAAAGCTGTGAATCCCCAGTCTGGACGGACAAGCACACCTCCCCCCAACCTGTAAATGAAAGATGTGTGTGTGTGTCAAGACCAAAGTGCAGCAGACAGACAGGTAGGAGTTAGGCACGGAAAGAGAGAGAATATTGTCTGTAATTTTTTTTTTTTTCAGAAAAACACAGACTCCTATAGACAATACAGAGCAACACAATAAATTGTTTATTTTTTCCTCTCTGCTCTCGGTACCAAGTGGTTGGGGGCTGTAGGGAGTTTTCAAATGAAAGTGCTGCCAATAATTTCCAAACCTCTACTCTTTAACATGCATTCAGTGCAATTTAGCAGATGTGGTGGATATTGTGTTAATGTTTGTATTTGCTGTTGCACAAAACAGTTTTTCTGTATAGCAGAAGTTTCTGCTTAATTTACAGATCACTATAATAGGAAATTTTGACAATCCTGTGCTTTCCTTGTATTGTTATATAGAATATCACTGCAGTAAACTGGAAAAAAATCTGCTTTAAAATCTGTAATTCTTCCCACAACTTTTAGTGCAAAAAACACTAAAAAAAATCGCAACATTTTAAAAAAGCTCCCTTGAATTCAGGCTTTTTGGGCCGCAACAATCATAAAAACATCCTGCGAAATCCTGGAGGGACTGGTAATCCCTTTTTCTTTTATGCTGTGTGTGTTCCTGTTGTTTTGGTCGTTTGCTGTTATGCTGCTGTTCTACTGTAATTTCCCAGTTTGGGATCAATAAAGTCTGTGTGTGTGGGGGGGGGGGGGGGGGGGGGGATCCTACAGCTTGGGACTCCAGAGGCACCAGCAGCTTCAAATACCTGTTTGCTGCTTTGTAATGGCATTTTAGCAGCAGCTCTCTTAATCCGATGAATTTGTCTGGCAGAAACCTTCCTCATTATGACTTTATCTGCACAAACCCATCTGTGCTCTGAATCAGCCACAAATTTCTTCACAGTATGATGATCATGCTTAAGTTTTAGTGAAATATCTATTGTTTTCATACCTTGTCCAAGGCATTGCACTATTTGATGCTTTTCGGCAGCAGAGAGATTCTTTTTCTTTCCCATATTGCTTGAAACCTGTAGGATGCTTAATATTGTGGAACATCCTTCTTAAGTAGTTTTCCTTTAATTGGGCTCACTTGGCAAACTAATTATGACAGGTGTCTGAGACTGATATCAGTGATCCAAAGAGCCCTGAGACACAATACCATCCATGAGTTTAATTGAAAAACAAAAAAACTAAAATGCTATATGCATAATAATTTGGAACACTCTGTGTGTGTGTGTGTGTGTGTACATCTCAAAAAATTAGAATATCATGAAAAAGTTCAATATTTTTTGTCACTCATTTCAGAAAGTGAAACCCATATATTATATAGATTCATTACACATAGAGTGAAATATTTCAAGCCTTTTTCACTTGAAATTTTGATGATTATAGCTTACAGCTAATGAAAACCCAAAATTTAGTGTCTCAGAAAATTAGAATATTGTGAAAAAGTTCAATATTGGAAAGTCATGGTGTCACACCCTAATCAGCTAATTAACTCAAAACACCTGCAAATGTTTCCTGAGCCTTTAACTGGTCCCTCAGTCTGGGTCAGTAGGCCACACAATCATGGGGAAGACTGCTGACTTGACAGATGTCCAGAAGACAGTCATTGACACCCTCCACAAGGAGGGTAAACCACAAAGGGTCATTGCTAAAGAAGCTGGTTGTTCACAGAGTGCTGTATCCAAGCATATTTGTAGAAAGTTGAGTGGAAGGAAAAACTGTGGTAGGAAAAGGTGCACCAGCAAAAGGGATAACTGCAGCCTTGAGAGGATTGTCAAGCAAAATCCATTCAAGAATTTGGGGGAGCTTCACAAGGAGTGGACTGAGGCTAGAGTCAGTGCATCAAGAGCCACTATGCACAGATGAATCCTAGACATGGGCTACAAATGACAGATTCCTCATGTCAAGCCACTCCTGAACCAGAGACAACGTCAGAAGCGTCTTACCTGGGCTGTGGAGAAAAAGAACTAGGCTGTTGCTCAGTGGTCCAAAGTCCTCTTTTCAGATGAAAGTAAATTTTGCATGTCATTTGGAAATCAAGGTCCCAGAGTCTGGAGGAAAAGTGAAGAGGCACAGAACCCACGTTGCTTGAAGTCCAGTGTGAAGTTTCCACAGTCAGTGATGATTTGGGCTGCCATGTCATCTGCTGGTGTTGGTTCACTGTGTTTTCTGAAGTCCACAGTCAACGCAGCCATCTACCAGGAAATTTTAGAGCACTTCATGCTTCCTTCTGCTGACAAGCTTTATGGAAATGCTGATTTCATTTTCCAACAGTACTTGGTACCTGCCCACTCTGCCAAAGGTACCAAAAGCTGGTTCAGTGACCATGGTGTTACTGTGCTTGATTGGCCAGCAAACTCGCCTGACCTGAACTCCATAGAGAATCTATGGGGTATTGTCAAGAGGAAGATGAGAGACACCAAACCCAACAATGCAGGTGACCTGAAGGCCGCTATCAAAGCAACCTGGGCTTTCATTACACCTGAGCAGTGCCACAGGTTGATCGCCTCCATGCCACACCACATTGATGCAGTAATTCATGCAAAAGGAGGCCCAACCAAGTATTGAGTGCATTAGTAAACATACTTTTCAGAAGCCTGACATTTCTGTTTAAAATATCCTTTTTTTATTGATCCTATGTAATATTCTAATTTTCTGAGACATTGAATTTTGGGTTTTCATTATCTGTAAGCCATAATCATCAAAATTTCAAGAAATAAAGGCTTGAAATATTTCACTCTATGTGTAATGAATCTATACAGATGTGGACAAAATTGTTGGTACCCCTCTGTTAATGAAAGAAAAACCCACAATGGTCACAGAAATAACTTGAATCTGACAAAAGTGGTAATAAATAAAAATTCTATGAAAATTAACCAATCAAAATCAGACAATGCTTTTGAAGTGTGGTTCAACAGAATTATTTTAAAAATCAAACTCATGAAAAAGGCCTGGACAAAAATGATGATACTGTCACATGGGATGAGACGCTGGGTCTCGGCTCTCAGCCCATGTCCCTTCTCATCCCTGCCTCTCATTGGGCAGCGTCTCAGCTGGCTCCCAGCTGTCAGTGTTACGGGACGGCTGGGGCCAATTAATCCTCATCAGCTGGGGCGCTGCTAATGAGGATAAAAAGGAGCAGCCTCGATCACTCGGGGTGGCGACTTACAGCACTGTTAGGCTGAAGCTCCTACGTCTGGTGTCAGTCTTCTACTCCTCTTGCAGCATTCCTATGAGTGTTACCCGCTGTGAGTATTTATGCTTTGTACCCCTACGCCCGGTGCTGGCGTCCTACTCCTGTGTCGTATTACTCGAGAGTGTTCCTCTGTATGAGTATCTGTGCTTTCCTTATCCCTCACCCCTTGCCTTCAATAAACATCACAACTCACGGGCTCGCCCTTGGCTCTCATTGTGTGGCTCCCCAGAGCCACACGTAACAGTAAGTCGCCACCAGACGAGTTGCCGGCGGCCGTGAGTTGGAGTGGAATTGTACCTTCCTGTCCGGGTGTCAGCGCTGTTAGCATGCCGTTTCCCAGGAGTCACGTCCGACGCCAGGGCGACGAGCTGAGGTCCATCCTGGGGGCTGTCGACAGGACGCTCTTTACCCTGCACGACGCCCCCAACGCGAGACGCTGGCATCTGGACCGTGCTGAGGGCCTCCTGGACAGTTTTCCTCATCACTCGTACCATCCCGAGGCCTGTGCGAGGAGAGACGCCATGGCTGCACTGCGAGAGGAGCTCCGCGGGTTGAAAGGAAATCCCGGTAGGAAGCCGAAGTGGATGACGTTGCCCCCCGCTTTGGGATCCCGTTCCTGCTTCCATTCCAGCCCGGGAGTTCGCGCCACCCAGAGGGCTTCCCCCGTTCTGCACTACGTCACTCGGGATTCCCCTGAAGGAGCCGCAGCTGACAGCAGTTACGTCCAGGACCGAGTGGCTGTCGCGAGCTCCGCTGTGCACCCATTTACCATCTTCAGGCATGTGGCGGCGGCGGTGAGATTGGCGGAGAGGAGTCCAGGGCTATGGAGCTTTCCCGAGTTTAACGCCCTCCTCGCTTCGGTCTCTGCTCAGGAGCGGCGATTCCTGGGTCGCCCCCTCGCTTCGTCCCCTGGGAATAGCCGTCATCACATCGCCAAGTCGCCTCTGCACGAACCCTGTCCGGATCCAGTTCTGGGCTGTCGCCAGGACCTTTCCCCCCACGCAGCTGTCACCGCTTCGTCTCGTCAGCGTGGAGATTTCACAGCCCCGTTCCCTGAGCCTCGTTCCCCCACTGTCACTCCAAGGCATTTGGGCTGGCTCACCCTGGCTGTCACCCCCTCCTCCTCGATGAGCTTCCCGACTGCTGTGTGTGCCTGGAATTCTGACCTGGTGAGCCCTCTCCTGGAGACAACGCGAGCGGACCCCAGACGACTTCTCAGGGGGTCCTCCGTTATCGTCCGGCGGGGAGAGGAAGAAGCAATCTCCACCACAGCAGGTGCCATCCAACCTCCAGGAGGCAGGCAAGTCCCAGTTTTTTCACATCAGTTTTGTGATTTGCTCTGTCACACCCCTGGAGGTGGAGTTCGGGGTTCGCAGCTCCCTGAACTCCCACCACCTGCTGTAACCTGTGATCTCAATCCTGCATCCTCTGTGTCTCTCTCCGCCGAGCGATCCCCGGCTCCGGGTCAACGTCGTGGGACGAGGAGGGGGCCTGCGGTTCTGGTTGCGCAGCTACGTTGTGGACGGAGGAGGAGGACTGACTGCTGTGTGGAGTCTGCGCCGACGACCAAGCGTCCCCGGGTCTCCACGGAGGAGCGGTTCGGTCCAGTGGGACGAGGTTCTCCTGCCATCACGCTGTGTGGACCGTCGGCGTGGTTATCAGTGCTGGAGGAACCTCAAGCTGCGCTGACCATCGTGCCGGCTGCGGGGCCCGATGCAGCTGAGTGGGAGCCTGACAACGACCTCCTGACGACGGATCCTGGATCTTCGCAGTCCTAGACGGCGTCAGAACCCGAGATCAGGCGAGTGCTCTCCTTTCTTTCCTCTCTTATCTGTGAGTACTTTAGCCTGTCTCTAGGGGAGATGAGCCGAGTGCAGCCACCCGCTGCGTCCGAGCTCGTCTCGCCGGGTTCTGGCGCTGCCAGTGATCCTGATCCCGGTTCTGTTTTCTCTTCTGAGCCTTCTTCCAGGGTCGCCGGCGAAGAGTTGCCGTTCTTCGTGGTGCTGAAGGGTTCAGGTTCAATGTTGGAGGTCGGTTCTGGTGAGGTGCCGACCAAGTCGGGGTCCGTTGTGGGTGCTGCTCCAGCGGTGTTCGATATGGATTCGCCCGAGACCCAATCGGGGTCCGACGTGGGTGCTGCTCCAGCGGCGTTCGACGTGGGTTCGCCTAAGGCCCAATCGGGGCCCGACGTGGGTGCGGCCCTAGTGTTGTTCAGGTCCGGTGAGGAGGTGGCTGTTTCCCGGCGGCCTGACGCTTGTCTACCTCGTCATTGGCTCTCCCCTGAGCCTCTTCCACCGGGGTCCGCTTTGACCCTTCGCCCGTCTCAACGGTCCTGGTGGTTGAGTGATGCAGGTCGGCAGCTTGACCTGCAAGACTTCCGGTTCGGCGATCTGGTCCGACCCCACGACGAACTGTGTTTGCTTCTGAGGAGGCCTGGCACGGCTATCGGTGGACTGGTTTCTTGGGACTTGGGTCTGGAGTTGGCCGTCCGAACATTTCCCTTTCCCCGGTTCGCCAACTGGACAATGGGCGGGGAGACCTCCGGAGCCATCTTGGCCATTTTGGACTCTGCCTGCCATGTTCCTCGGGTGTCGCCTACCCTTTTGTTATTTTTAAGGTCACTTGGGGGTAATCTTTTTGTCCTTTTGGTGAATGTATATATTTGTAGTGCTGTGTATTGTGTTTTTACTGTCTGTACTCAGCATTTTTCTCCATTTTTTTTGCCTTGATCTTAGCCTTGTCCGTGCGTTATGGAGTTATGTGTTTTGTTCTTCTCCCAACCGTACTCCGTAATTGCCCATTTGTTCCTGTCGCCTTCACCCCTCTAGGCGACTCTGTGTATATATATATATAAAACGCTGTGTATTTTGTTACCTTTTTTTTCCTTTCTATTATCCGTACTCAGCGTTTTTCATCATTCTTGTCCTGTTCTTAGTTTTGTCTGTGCAATATGGAGTAGTGTGTGTTCTCTTTTATCCATACTCTGTAATTGCTTTATTCGTTCCTGTCATTTTTTTTGGTGGGTTTTGTTTCTCTCCCTTTGCCCTCATCTGCTCGTTATTTGTATGTTCTTGAGTAATGGGTTTTTATCTGTTCCCGTACTCAGTTTTCTCCCCATCTGTGTCCTGGGTTAATTATTCCCAGTGTAATACAGAGTATTGTATTTGTGTTTTCTCTCTCTGGTACTCTGTATTCACTCATGGGGTTTTTGGGGTTTTTTTTTCTCTTTTCTTTTTCTCCGCTTCTCTCCCTCCGGTCCTGCCTCCCTTCCGCCCACCCTAGGTGGTGGTGGTGGGGGGGCTGGGATGTTCCTGGTCGTTCGGAGCCCGACCGTGAGGGGGAGGCTCTGTCACATGGGATGAGACGCCGGGTCTCAGCGCTCAGCTCATGTCCCTTCTCATCCCTGCCTCTCATTGGGCAGCGTCTCAGCTGGCTCCCAGCTGTCAGTGTTGCGGGACGGCTGGGGCCAATTAATCCTCATCAGCTGGGGCGCTGCTAATGAGGATAAAAAGGAGCAGCCTCGATCACTCGGGGCAGCGACTTACAGCACTGTTAGGCTGAAGCTCCTACGTCTGGTGTCAGTCTTCTACTCCTCTTGCAGCATTCCTATGAGTGTTACCCGCTGTGAGTATTTATGCTTTGTACCCCTACGCCGGGTGCTGGCGCCCTACTCCTGTGTCGTATAACTCGAGAGTGTTCCTCTGTATGAGTATCTGTGCTTTCCTTATCCCTCACCCCTTGCCTTCAATAAACATCACAACTCACGGGCTCGCCCTTGGCTCTCATTGTGTGGCTCCCCAGAGACACACGTAACAGATACCCCTACAAAAGATTGAAAATAATGTGACCATAGGGACATGTTCAACCAAGATGTGTCCTCTAATTAACATCACAGGTGTCTACAAACTTGTAATCAGTCAGTTGGCCTATTTAAAGGGTGACAAGTAGTCACTGTGCTATTTGCTGACATGGTGTATACCACACTGAACATGGACCAGAGGAAGCAAAGGAGAGAGTTGTCTCAGAAGATTAGAAAGAAAATTCTAGACAAGCATGTTAAAGGAAAAGGCTATAAGACCATCTCCAAGCAGCTTGATGTTCCTGTGACTACAGTGGCACATATTATTCAGAAATTTAAGATCCACGGGACTGTAGCCAACCTCCCTGGATGTGGCCACAGGAGGAGACGGAAAATACGAATGGTAACAAAAGAGCCCAGAACAACCTCTAAACATATTCTTGGTGAACTCCAAGGTCAAGGTACATCAGTGTCAGATTGCACCATCCGTCGTTGTTTGAGCCAAAGTAGACTTCATGGGAGACGACCAAGGAGGACACCACTGTTGAAAACAAATCATAAAAAAGCCAGACTGAAATTTGCCAAACTGCATGTTGACAAGCCACAAAGCTTCTAGGAGAATGTCCTATGGACAGACAAGACAAAACTGGAACTTTTTGGCAAGGCACATCAGCGCTATGTTCACAGACACAAAAATGAAGCATACCAAGAAAAGAACACTGTCCCTACTGTGAAACATGGAGGAGGTTCTGTTATGTTCTGGAGCTGCTTTGCTGCATCTGGCACAGGGTGTCTTGAATCTGTGTAGGGTACAATGAAATCTCAAGACTATCAAGGTATTCAAGAGAGAAATGTGCTGCCCAGTGTCAGACAGCTTGGTCTCAGTCACATGTCATGGGTCTTGCAACAGGATAATGACCCAAAACACACAGCTAAAAACACCCAAGAATGGCTAAGAGCGAAACATTGGACTATTCTAAAGTGGCCTTCTATGAGCCCTGATCTTACTATTGAACATCTGTGGAAGGAGCTGAAACATGTCGTCTGGAGAAGGCACCCTTCAAACCTGAGACAACTGGAGCAGTTTGCTCATGAGAAGTGGGCCAAAATACCTGCTGAGAGGTGCAGAAGTCTCATTGACAGTTACAGAAATCGTTTGATTGCAGTGATTGCCTCAAAAGGTTGTGCAACAAAATATTAAGTTAAGGGTACCATCATTTTTGTCCAGGCCTGTTTCATGAGTTTGTTTTTTTAAATAATTCTGTTGAACCACAATTCAAAAGCATTGTCTGATTTTCAATGGTTAATTTTAATAGAATTTTTATTTATTACCACTTTTGTCAGATTCAAGTTATTTCTGTGACCACTGTGGGTTTTTCTTTCATTAACAGAGGGGTACCAACAATTTTGTCCACGTCTGTATAATATATGGGTTTCACTTTCTGAAATGAGTGACAAAAAATATTAAACTTTTTCATGATATTCTAATTTTTTGAGATGTACGTGTGTGTGTGTGTGTGTGTGTGTGTGTGTGTGTGTGTGTGTGTGTGTGTGTGTGTGTAATAACATTTACTTTTTCACTGTAGCATATGATTTAAAGATGCACTCCAGTGGATAAAAATCCCCTATAAAAACAAATCTACATTGTCTAAAATGGTATCTTAATCCCCTTTTTCTATTAAAAAAAACCCTTTCATTGTGTTACAGTTTCATGTCAAAATCTTTTTTACTTTCCCCCTCCCTGAAACGCCAGGATCAGTGATTACTAGGCCCACCCACATCCCATAAGGCTAATAGTGGCTAGCACTACATTATCAGAATAAATCCTGTGATAAAAACACTTACTGGTTGAAGTACATGCCCAGCTGTATGCACGGTGGCCCAGGATAGTGACTGAAACTGCATCAGTCCTTAAAAGCAGTTTAATTCTAAAAACCCATCTTAATTTGGGTCAAGTTTTCAAAGCAGCTGGTTAAACTGCTATCCATAACTAGTGGTTGCTCTGCGGCATACCCATATACATGTATATGTGTGCCCGTGCGTCACACACATATGCCCTGCCTTTTGTTTATTGCTGTCTGTTGTTACTGTGAGGTGCTTGGGTGCATGTGTGTGTACACATACACAGCACTTCACTTGTGTCACATTTGAATGTTTTGTTTTGTAACACCTTAACTCTTGCACTTTAGTATATACACTTTGTACAGTTTCATTGCAGTTGTTCTGCTCGTGTATGATTGTTTGTTTGTTTTTGTGACCCGCCAGGAGACTATAGATACAAATTAGCAGTATTACTAAATGTGGCATACTTACATTTGTATTAATGCCCTGACCAACAGTGATGTGTGTGGAGTTTGCATGTTCTCCCCGTGTCTGTGTGGGTTTACTCCGGAATTTGTCCGGTTTCCTCCCACATGCCAAAAACATGCCCGTTAGGTTAATTGGCATCAAACTGGGGATTCTAAATTGTCCTTAGGTATGGCTGTGAGAGTGAATGGTTGTCTGTCTCTCTGTGTTGTCCCTGCGATGGACTGGCGATCTGTCCAGGGTGTGCCCTGCCTCTCGCCCAAAGATGCTGGGATAGGCTTCAGCCCCCCCCCCCCCCCCGTGACCCGAAAAGGATTAAGCGGAAGAAGAAGAATGAATGAGTATGTAATGTCCCTTTCAAATAAACTAAACTATACTAAAAAATGCTAACTAGCCTGAAGGCTAACGTCAGTTAAGCCAGAGAGTCCAGACTGGCTCAACACTACTCACGTGCCAGCTTCATGCATAGTTACGTCATCAGAACATTCTATCTAAACTTTCCTTTTTTCAGGGGGCAGGGCTTAAGTGAAACTTTAAAGCAAAAAAACCCAGACATAAGATAAGATAAGATAAGATAAGATAAGCCTTTATTAGTCCCACAACGGGGAAATTCCAGGATTGCAACAGCACAGGGATAGCAACACTCAGAGCAACAATCAGAAGGCAAGAAAAAAAACAAGCAAGCAAGAGCAGCTAATATACATATGTACATATTACTATAAAATATATATATACACACACACACACACAGACACACAGTGCAGAGCATTGTAGCTGGATGGAATAAATATATGAATATATGAACACACAGTGCAGAGCATTGTAGCTAGATGGAATAAATATGTAAATATATAAACACCCACAGTACGGAGCATTGCAGCTAGGTGGAATAAATATGCAAGTATATAAACACACACAGTGCGGAGCAATGTAGCTAGATGGAATAAATATATAGATATATAAATATAAACACACCCAGTGCAGAGCATTGTAGCTAGGTGGGATGAAACAGCATAACCGTCTATTTAGTTATCCTACATGGTATGATTATGTGCCCATACATATTCTCACCCTCCATAGCGACCGGTATGTTCCTAGTTGTATGCCGGAGAGGACCATTGTGTAAGTCTATTGCATCTTTTGCATTAAAAAAAAAACTATTAGTTTGTTACGTCTTTTTGCTATCTCTGCGAGCAGCCCTGCTTAGGTTGTACAGTCTGACAGCCGTTGGTAGGAAGGACCTACGAAACCTCTCGGTTGTGCACCTGGGATGATGTAGTCTGCTGCTAAATGAGCTCCTCAGTGCATGAGACATTTGAGTGATTTCGGTCTTGATATGTCTTGCAAGTCATAAAAAACACGTTACAGACATGTTATCAAGAAAAAACTTGATTTTTAACAGTGTCACTTTAAATTATATTAAAGTGTACATGTGGATAGTTTTTTTTCTCAGAGTAACACACATAAGAGAAAAACTCCCAAATTGGTGTGATTAAAAATACAAAATTACAAGAATAAAACAGCAAAATAAGTTACAGAAGAATGAGGAAAAAAATCACAAATTTGTCAGAAAAGTCAAAAATCTATAGAAATCAAAAGACTAAATTTTAAAAACGTCATACGTTTACAAGAAATATGTGTCAAATTTACAAGAAAAGCATTAAAAAAAACTGCAAGAATGTCTCAAATGAACAATAACAAATTCAGATGATTATGAGCAAAGAATGGGCATCTCGATGGCATAGTGGTTAGCACTGTGGCCTTCACAACAAGAAGGTTGTGGGTTTGATCTCACACCTGGCCAGTGGTGATGTTTCTGTGTGGATTTTACATGTTCTCCCCATGTCTGTGCGGGCATTGACACGGTACTCCAACGCCCTCCCACAGTCTAAAGGCATGCACATTAGGTTGATCGGCACCATGGGGGTAAACTGTCCTCTGTGTTGGCTCTGTGATGGACTGGCGATCTGTCCAGGGTGTACCATCTTGCCCAAAGGCACTGAGCTAGGCTCCCTTAACAACTTGAGAATAAGTAAGTAAGCTCTTATTTATAGACTCAAGGTCCATAAAAAGTCAGTTTGTTCAATACAATAGAAAAACTTTAGTAAACAGCTAGGTTTTGTTTTGTTTTTTTTTAAGGATAGCACCCCTTTTAATAATAAATTCTAGATACTCTAGCCACCCCTCAATGTGGCTTTAATTCATCATGGGAAGTATGACTTTACATGTGTGTTTAATACATGAGTAATTCAACCAACATGGATATCATAAACATTATGTCTATCCTTTGCCCTGGCACACATCCTTGAGCCACATGTGCCAGCATCTGTCAGAGTTACTGTAGCCTTTTCTTACTTGTGTCTATGCTGCTATGCCGTCATAGTGCTGATGATGGGGAGAGTCTGATGGGCTGAGTGGAGAGGGCAGGACATGGCTCCATAATCCCTGCCCGGCGTGCCAAACTACGAAGCACTCAGAGAGGGCAGACCTCCACCAAGGGATCACAATTCCCCTCATAATGCAGCTATACTAGTGTATAATTTGCAAGTAAAAACAATAAAGTCCACAGCTTGTGCAATTATTCCTCCAACTTGGGCTCTATTTTGTTATTGTAAACACAATTTAACTTTAGACTGAATGGGAGGAAAAATGTACAAACACATTTATATTTACATTATATTATATTTAAATTATATTTACATGCCATCTTCCTGATTTCTTATATGTTTGCATCTTTGTCACACTTAAATGCTTCAGATCATCAAATAAATTTCAATATTAGACAAAGATAACCCGAGTAAATACAAAATACAGTTATTAAATGATGATTTCATTTATTAAGGGAAAAAGCTATCCAAACCTACCTGGCCCTATGTGAAAAAGTAATTGCCCCCTCAACCTAATAACTGGTTGTACCACCCTTGGTGGCAACAACTGGAATCAAATGTTTGCGATACCTGGCAATGAGTCTTTTTCGTTGCTGTTGAGGAATTTTGGCCCACTCTTCTTTGCAGAATTGTTTTAATTCAGCCATTTTGGAGAGCTTGAACTTGAGGTCATGAACTGATGGCCAGACATTCTCCTTCAGGATTTTCTGGTAGAGAGCAGAATTCATGGTTCCGTCAATTATGGCAAGTGGTCCAGCAAAGCAGCCCCAGATCATCACACTACCTCCATCATGTTTGACTGTTGGTATGATGTGTTCTTTTTTATGAAATGCTGTTAGTTTTATGACAGATGTAATGGGGCACACTTTTTCACACAGAGCCAGGGAGGTTTGCGTAGCTTTTTTCCCCTTAATAAATGAAATAATCATTTTAAAACTGTATTTTCTATTTACTTGGGCTATCTTTGTCTAATATTAAAATTTGTTTTATGATCTGAAACATTTAAGTGTGACAAATATGGTAAACTTTAAGAAACCAGGAAGGGGACAAATGTTTTTTCACAGCACTGTAAAATGTAAGTCAGGTCAAACCAAAGACCATATAAAAATGGTACTTCCTACCTCCTAGCTTGGTGCACAACATAATAGAATAGGGGAAGGGAAAGTTCCAGTAGTTTCTCAGGTGGGATCTTCCCAGTTAATAGACGTTGCAGAATGCAAAGCCTCCCCCCGAAGTTGGATTTCTGACTATGCTTCAGGCAGCTGCACCAGACCCAAATTAAAAGAGAATTTAGGGATTCAAAATGACTGTAGCAGCCATCAACAGTAAGTGGAATCTCTATGATATGATTTATTACCACTTGCTACACAGCGAGCCCAATAGTGGCTTTCATGGAGGCATCTTCTGGTATATTGTTTTTCTCACTTTGTTAAAATGTTTTGCTGGTGTGGATGCATGATTGGTACTCGGAACAAGATCAATACCAAGTATGTGCAAAACTACTTCACTCAAGGTAAGGCAATAAGTGTCATGTGTGCCTCTATGAGGCGCAGAGAGAGATGAGTCCAAACGATGAATGGTGCTGTGTGTTTATTGAACAAAGAGCAAACAGTTCAAAACATGGCCAGTACAAAAATGCCAAGCAAGAAAATATAACATGTAGCGCCTCAGAGCGGAAAAGGGCTCTGGAGGGGAAAACAGCACTACAGTGGATTAAACTCAGCAACAGAGCAAACAGTTCAAAATGTGTCCAATACAAAGCGTCAACTGAGGAAATATGTAATGCCTCTGAGCTGGGGAAAGGCTCAGGAGAGAAAATCAGCACTACAGTGAGAAAACAGTTGAACAAGAGAAAAACTTACACGTTGTGCCTCAGAGCGAGGCAGGGAAAAACAGCACTTCAGTGAAGCTACAGTTAAACAGGAAGAAGATGTTCACGTCGCAGTGAGGAGTAAGTGAACAAACTGAGTTTAAGTACTAAGTGAAATGACAACATGAGTGAAAACAGGTGTGGGTTGACCAGAGTGGGAGAAGAAAACAAAAACTGGTTATTGGAATCAGCTGGGTGGCAATGACAGGTGAGGGAGGGGCGGTTGACAGCCTGGTGGGTGACGCCCCCAGTGGAGCGTAACCCCGGAAGCACAGCCTACAGGTGTCAACCCAGAAAGCACACCATAGAACACAAAACATAAAACGGGAACATAGAAAGGCAATGATGAACTCAAAGGCAAAAAAATACAATAAATATACATGAATGCAAAGAAAAAGTGCCACAAAGCTGAGTCTGGCAGAGGACCCAGACTCAGCACGTGACAATAAAGGATAAGGATCTGTACTTGCATAGTGCTTTTTCTAGTCACAAGCACTCAAAGCACTCATCTAGTAGCTATAGCTAGCTAGTAGCTAGTAGCTACCCCCTCCCTGAGCCTGGTTCTGTTGGAGGTTTCTTCCTGCTAAAAGGGAGTTTTTCCTCTCCACCGTCGCCAAGTGCTTGCTCACAGGGGCTTGCCTGATTGCTGGGGTCTTTCTGCAATTGTGGGGGTTTCTCCTACAGTTGAAAGTGCTATGAAATGACTGTTGTTGTGAAAAGGTACTATAATAAATAAAGTTGAATTGAAATTGAATTGAATTATACTAACCCTCTATTCTAAGGGCCTGCAGGTATCTATGGACAATTTAGTCACTAATTAACCTACCATGCTTGTCTTTGGATTGTGGGAGGAAACCGGAGCCCCCAGAGTAAACCCACACAGCACAGAGAGAACATGCAGACTCCATAGAGAAGGTTTCCTACCCCTGCTAGCCTGGGGATGCATGGTATATGCATGCGCAACACATTTACATCATGACATGTATTTAATTTACAGATGACTGAATATTGTTTTGAAAAACTTGCAGATTTTTATTAAGTATTTGGTCATTTGCTCAACACACAATTGTATAATTTTTGAACAGTATTATGTCTACAATGCTGGGTACCGGTCTTGTCTCAGGTACCAGTCTGGCAGCCACAGCTGGAATACATTTATGTTCAGTAATGTGACTTTAAGAAGCGGTTTGATCTACAACTTCTCACAAGTCTCTGGGAAAACCCCACCTGGAAAAACTCATGGAACATGCTATTTGTATGTTTTCATTAAATAATAACTTTTTTAATTTTTTAATTTTTTTTGGGGGGGGGGGTTAACTCATCTAGCAGCTGTCAGTCAGTTGTAAGAATGTTAGTGAATTCATTTTCTGTTTTTTGTTTGGTTTTTTTTTTCAGTTAGATTATCACATATACAGTGGGGCAACAAAAGTATTTAGTCAGCCACCAATTGTGCAAGTTCTCCCACTTAAAAGATGAGAGAGGTCTCCAATTTTCATCATAGGTATACCTCAACTATGAGAGACAAAATGAGAAAAAAAAAAATCCAGAAAATCACATTGAAGGATTTTTAATGAATTAATTGGTAAATTCCTCAGTAAAATAAGTATTTGGTCACCTACAAACAAGCAAGATTTCTGGCTCTCACAGACCTGTAACTTCTTCTTTAAGAGGCTCCTCTGTCCTCCACTCGTTACCTGTATTAATGGCACCTGTTTGAACTCATTATCAGTATAAAAGACACCTGTCCACAACCTCAAACAGTCAGACTCCAAACTCCACTATGGCCAAGACCAAAGAGCTGTCAAAGGACACCAGAAACAAAATTGTAGACCTGCACCAGGCTGGGAAGACTGAATCTGCAATAGGTAAGCAGCTTGGTGTGAAGAAATCAACTGTGGAAGCAATTATTAGAAAATGGAAGACATACAAGACCACTGATAATCTCTCTCGATCTGGGGCTCCATGCAAGATCTCATCCCGTGAGGTCAAAATGATCACGAGAACGGTGAGCAAAAATCCCAGAACCACACGGGGGGACCTAGTGAATGACCTGCAGAGAGCTGGGACCAAAGTAACAAAGGCTACATTAGTAACACACCACGCCACCAGGGACTCAAATCCTGCAGTGCCAGACGTGTCCCCCTGCTTAAGCCAGTACGTGTCCAGTCCCATCTGAAGTTTGCTAGAGAGCATTTGGATGATCCAGAAGAGGATTGGGAGAATGTCATATGGTCAGATGAAACCAAAATAGAACTTTTTGGTAAAAACTCAACTTGTCATGTTTGGAGGAGAAAGAACACCATACCTACTGTGAAGCATGGGGGTGAAAACATCATACTTTGGGGCTGTTTTTCTGCAAAGGGACCAGGACGACTGATCCATGTAAAGGAAAGAATGAATGGGGCCATGTATCGTGAGATTTTGAGTGAAAACCTCCTTCCATCAGCAAGGCCATTGAAGATGAAACGTGGCTGGGTCTTTCAGCATGACAATAATCCCAAACACACTGCCCAGACAACGAAGGAGTGGCTTCGTAAGAAGCATTTCAAGGTCCTGGAGTGGCCTAGCCAGTCTCCAGATCTCAACCCCATAGAAAATCTTTGGAGGGAGTTGAAAGTCTGTGTTGCCCAGTGACAGCCCCAAAACATCACTGCTCTAGAAGAGATCTGCATGGAGGAATGGGCCAAAATACCAGCAACAGTGTGTGAAAACCTTGTGAAGACTTACAGAAAACGTTAGATCTCTGTCATTGCCAACAAAGGGTATATAACAAAATATTGAGATGAACTTTTGTTATTGACCAAATACTTATTTTACCGAGGAATTTACCAATTAATTCATTAAAAATCCTTCAATGTGACTTCCGGTTATGGCGGCCGCCTAGAAGGACACGTATCACTCTGCTCTGCCCTTGGAAATAAAAATTCGGCAAATAACTCTCTCATTTGGAACAGAACTTTTCCCAGCGTTTGGGTGAGGATATGCCGGTGAAGACTAAGGCTGGGAAATCAGGAGGGGGAAAAACTGAATCGCCGAAGCAGTCCAAATTAACGGACTTTAAAGTTTGTGGCGCAGTAGAAAAAGCTGCAGATATGGCGGATGAAACTAGCGGTGGTGCGGTAACTGCTGCTGCTGACGATGACGGCACAGGTGCAGTGCTGGCTGCCATTAGCTCAATGAGAGCAGACTTTTCCGCTAAACTTGATGGGATTATGGCAGCGTTGGATGCAATGAGAAAGGAGTTGGGTGACTGCGTGGAGCGAGTGACGCAGGCGGAGCTTCGTGTCTCAAGTGCGGAGGATGAAATTAGCGGACTTCAAATAAAGGTGCGCACTTTGGAAAAAAAAAATAAAGATCTGGAAAATAGTGTTCTGGACTTGGAATCTCGGTCCAGAAGGAACAACCTGAGGCTGGTGGGTTTACCGGAGGGAGCCGAAGGTCGTGATTCATGCTCCTTTTTGGAGGGGTGGATCCCGGAGGCGCTGAACAACGCGGAGCTAAAATCATCAGTCGTCTTGGAAAGCTCCCACCGAATTGGCCCACCGAGAGGTAACAAGGCAGCACCGAGGACGCTAATTATGAAGTTTCTCAGCTACAGAGACAGGATGACGATCTCCAACGCGGTGCGGGCCAAAGGAGAAATTAAATACCAAGATCAGCAGGTGCGGTTCTACCCAGATTTGGCCTCAGGAATCCAACAATTAAGGAAGCAGTTTGACCCCATCCGCAAAGAACTGCGCAACCTTGAGATTCGTCACGGAGTGATTCACCCTGCAAGACTTCTGGTCACATATGAGGGCAGAACACGCATCTTCAAGACCCCCGAGGAGGCGCAGGAGCTCATCAAGAAGATCCAGGAAGAGACTGGTGGGAGCTAAGCATGAACAGAATATAGGGTAGAATATTTGAGCATTTAACTGATTAGAAGCATATAACAAGATTACAAAATATAGAATGTATTACATATTAAAAAAAAAAAAAAGTACAAAATTGCTAAAAAAATTTGGAGTTAAATTGGAAAATTACAGAAGAGAGTTAATGTTACGTTATTAAAAGCAGTAGAGTTAGGGTGATTAGGAGGATGAAGAAGGAGTGGCTTTGGCTGTTCCTCGTGGGTGTGGAACGGTCGATGGCTATATCGGGAGACGGAATTTTTCTTTTGCTTTTGGGGGGATTGCCACAAATGTGGAAAGGAGGAATTTGTTTGTGTGTAGTTTGTAGGGTGAATGTTCAACCACTCATTTTTTTGCTTTTCTGTTTGAGCATGTTTACACTGCAAGGTAATCCCAAACACCCTATTGATTATAAATCAAAGCGTTAATCTTAATTTAACTTCATGGAATTGCAGAGGTCTACAAAATTTAAAAAAACTTAAACAAGTTATGAATAAAATAAAAGACATGGGTTCAAAAATTGTGTTTTTACAAGAAACTCATCTAATAGAGCAAGATGTAAAAAGAATTAGGAGTAGATGGCAAGGAAACGTTTTCACCTCATCATTTTCATCCCGAGCCAGGGGAGTTATGACTCTCATACATAAATCAGTCCCATTTCAAGTGAAAAATGTAATTGGAGACAAATTTGGAAGATATGTAATCATTCAAGGATCTTTGCTATTAGAAAACATAAATTTGGTGAACTTATATGGTCCCAATATAGATGATCAAAAGTTCTTTGCCAATTTATTTCTTATCTTATCATCACTTACAGGGCAACATATAATAGCAGGGGATTTTAATTGTACATTGAATCCCAGTATAGATAGATCAACAGGACTGGACTGTACGCACAATGGATGTAGGATGACCATTAATCATTTTATGAAAGAATTGAAATTGATAGATATATGGAGAGAAATGAAGCCACAAGTTAAAGCATACTCTTGTTATTCCAATACCTACAAGACATTCTCACGTATAGATTATTTTTTGATCTCCACAGAATTAAGGTCCAAGATTCAAAACTGTTTTTATGATAACATCGTGATCTCTGATCATGCACCCTGCTGTCTAATGTATGTAGATAAGAAATTGACAAAGGAACCAGGTAGATGGCAATTTCAGCATAAATGGCTTCAGGATGAGGAATTTGTTAAGTATATAGAAAAACAGATAGACGAGTTCTTTGATATCAATACTACACAAACATCAGCATGTGTAAAGTGGGAGGCTTTCAAAGCTTTTATTAGGGGACATATTATTAGTTATACAGGTTCAAAATCTAAGAAGACTCGAGAGGAGAGAGTCCAATTGGAACATAAAATAAAAATTCTTCAAGAAAGAGTATATGCAGGAAGAGATCCAAGGTTGGAGAACGAATTACTGATTTTGAGAGCTGAATATGACAAAAAATCAGCGAATAGAGCTGCCTCGAGTCTTCTAAGATTGAAACAATCTTTTTATGAACAAGGTGAAAAATCAGGAAAGTTATTGGCATGGCAGATTAAACAATTAGAATCTAAAACACCAATTACCAGTATTATAAGTAATGGACAGGTAGTTATAGATCCTTCAGAAATTAATAGAGCCTTTAGAGATTACTATGAAAAATTATATGATACCAAAAATGAATCTGACTTAACAAAACTACATGGGTTTTTGAATGAACTATCTATACCGTGTATTCCAAATGAAAATAGGGAGATACTGGAGTCTAAAATTAGTCAAGAAGAAGTTGGACTAGCCATTGATAATATGAAATCAGGAAAAAGTGCAGGACCAGATGGTCTTCCAGTTGACCTTTATAAAAAATTTAAGAATAAATTAACAAAACCTTTTTTGGAAATGGTTTTAGAAGCATTTCAAAATAGTAATTTACCATCATATATGAATAATGCCTTAATTATACTGTTGCCAAAACCAGGTAAGCCCTCTAATAAATGTGAAAATATGAGACCAATAAGCCTATTAAATGCCGACCTTAAGATAATTTGTAAAATTTTAGCAAGACGAATACAAGAAATTTTACCAAATATTATTAATCAAGATCAGAATGGCTTTATAAAGGGAAGACAAGGCTTCCATAATGTAAGAAGACTATTTAATATTATTTATTCTAATAAAGAAGCACCGGATACAGCTCTCTTATCACTGGATGCCGAAAAAGCCTTTGATAGAGTTGAATGGCCCTTTCTTTTTGAAGTCTTACAAAGGTTTGGACTTGGAAATAATTTTATAAAATGGGTTCAGATAATATATAATAATGCTACTGCAGAAATTCTAACAAATAACAATATTTCAAAATCAATAAAAATCAATAGAGGATGTCGACAAGGCTGTCCACTTTCACCTTTACTGTTTACTATGGCAATTGAACCTTTAGCGATGGTGATACGTCTACAGTCACAAATATATGGAATTAAAGTTGGACCAACAGAACATAAAATCTCCCTGTATGCCGATGACATAATTTTGTTTATGTCGAATCTTAAAAAATCAATTCCGACCTTGTTGAATTTAATAAAGAATTTCGGGGAAATATCAGGATATAAAATAAATAAAACTAAATCTTCAATATTAATGCTAAATGAGACCCAGAGAAATTACCCAGCCCCTGAGGTAAATCAATTCAATGTTGTAAATCAGTTCAAATATTTAGGAATCCAAATTGTGCCTAAGCTAGAATCAGTCGCCAGTGTCAATTATGAAGCCTTAATGACAGATATTGATGAGTTACTTCAGAGATGGATGTCACTACCAATGTCGATGATCGGGAGAATTAATATACTTAAAAGTAATATTTTACCTAAAATACTTTATTTATTTCAATACATTCCCTTACCACCACCTTTAGATTTATTCTCAAGAATTAAAAAAAAGTTAGTGGAATTTATATGGAACAACAGGAGGGCTAGATTACGTCTGTCTTTATTATATTTACCATTTGATCGTGGAGGTCTGAAATGTCCAAATTTTATGTTGTATTATTGGTCGGCACAACTGAGGTCTATGACATATTATTTTTCATCAAATGATCTCCCTCACTGGACTGAAATGGAATCATACAATTTACCTTTACCTCTTCCCATATTCATATACTCAGATTCGGCAAAAAAATTACAAAAACAAGTTAAAAATCCATTTGTAAAGCATATGATCAAAATATGGTGTGAAGCTAAAAACTATTTAAAAGAACCACAGTTATTGTCACAATTTAGTCCAATATGGGGTAATCAATATTTTAAACCAGGGAGAGCGGACGCTGTATTTAAAGTATGGAATTTAAAAGGGATACAAAAGATTCAGGATTTATATTTGCCATGTGCAGAAAACATAATGTCTTTTGAAGAGTTGAGGATCAAATTTAATCTCAATAGAACACATTTTTTTAAATATCTTCAACTTAGAAACTTTATTCGATCAAATCAAAATAATGCTCTCACTCGACCTATCTATTCATCCTTGGAAAAAATGATGATGAAAGATAGTAAAAGAAAGGGTATTATTTCAGAGTTTTATAACTCATTGACACTATTTTCAAGTGAAAACTCACTGAAAAGATTAAACTACTGGAAAGAAGATCTGCAAACTGAAATTCCAGAGGAACAATGGGAATTGGCTTGTACAGAAGCTCAAACCAAATCAATAAATGTACGCCTTAAATTGATACACTTCAAATGGTTAATGCGGATGTATGTTACACCGGAGGAGTTAAATAGATATAACAAAAATATACCAGATACGTGCACAAAATGTATGGAAAGTAAAGGAACTCTATTTCATTGTGTATGGGAATGCAGATTAATAAGAATGTTTTGGGAAGAGGTGAGGGTAACAATTGAAAAAATAATCTTAAAACAAATCATATTGAATCCTAAACTGTTTTTGTTGGGTCTGTACCCAGAAAAGCATAATTTTGATAAAAGTGAAAGAACATTCATAGACCTCAGTTTGCTTAATGCCAAAAAATGTATTGCACTATTATGGAAAAAGACTTATAGACCAGATGTGACTCAGTGGTTAAGACAGATGTTAACAAACCTGCCATTAGAAAGAATAACATATATACTGAAATCAAAGGAAATTGTGTTTGAGAATATATGGAGACCTTTTATTGATTATGTAAAAAATTTAAACATAACTCTTGAAGAAGAAGGTGAATGATGTGTGTGGACCTTGTAAATTCCAAACTGGTGAATATAATATGTATACTTATGTATTGGATTGTCTAGACTAAACAGAGGAGCATTGTTGAAGATTTGATTTTGTTGGTGGTTGTTGGTGTTTTTTAGTGCATTTTTTTTTTTGTAGTACTTTAGTGTTAGTGTTTGATTGTTTGTATCATGTTTGTTTAAAAAAAAAAAAAAGGTTCAATAAAGATATTGTGGAAAAAAAAAATCCTTCAATGTGATTTTCTGGATTTTTTTTTTCTCATTTTGTCTCTCATAATTGAGGTATACCTATGATGAAAATTGGAGACCTCTCTCATCTTTTAAGTGGGAGAATTTGTACAATTGGGGGCTGACTAAATACTTTTTTTCCCCACTGTACCTGTGTTTTTCAACTAGGGTGCCCTGGTACTTTCAGGTTTCTGTGGGAAATTATCTTGTTTCACTTAATTGGTCCAAAAAACTGCTAATAATTTGTCATTGTTGTGCATGGGTGCCTACAGAACCCATGCACAACAAAGACAAATTATTTGCAAATTTTTGGAAATATTAAAGGTGACGGACAGTGCCTTTTTTTATTGAACCAATCAACTGATTGTATGAAAATATTCCATTCTTCCCATTCCCCTGATTTAATATGTGTCACCATCCTCCATAAATGAAATTATTTGGTCATAGCCCATCTGTCACTCAGTGAGGCTGCAGTACCGCCATCTCCCGATAGGTGCGTGCAGCCTTCACGTCAATTCGGTATGAAAAAAAATTGCAGAACGAGAGCAAAGTGATTCGGACAGTGATTATTTTCTAGAGTTTGACGACCTCAATATAAATGATGAAATTGACAATGAAGACGTTTTGGGTGGTGTGTGGCCTGTCAGCCTTATTTGTTCGAGGCAGAGGGAGAGGAGAAAGACGCAACACAGACGGAGAATAGAACACTTTTACGATCGGCTGGAACATTTTTCTTGGTAAAAGATTCTTAGAAATATTTTTCTTTGGCGACATGCATGGTCACACACTTAATTTTCAAACTAAAACTACCCATTGGTCACTCGCTGCCTGATGACATGTTGTTAATCATCTTGTCAATACTTTTAACAGCCGCTGATTAGCACCTGCCGGTCTGTGCGCAGCTGGAGCTGATGAGACAGATGACGGCCCAGCGGCCGTCATCGTCCACACGAGTGAGTTTATAAACAATATTTATTAATTTGATTTAATTTCCCAGATGAATTATGAAGAAATCATTCAATACATTCAATAATCAATGCAAACGGAATAATCAATGCCAACCCCATATTTTTCAGGCGATACAGATTCATAGTGTTGGGGATTTTTTTGGAGAAGAGGTGAGGGTTATGTTGCCTGCCTGTGCGGTGAGCCTCATCAGAGAAACATTCCCATCTCATCACTACAAGGGATTTTGCCTACCAAGATTAGATTTTTTTTTTTTTTTTGTTATTTAAATAAAGTTTTGTAAAATCATATATTGAGTTTCTTAATGTTCATGTCAATGTTATAATTCTCATAGTTCAGCATTCATCAAAGTCACATGTCATATACATTTCAATAATTTTTCTACCATTTTATGGTATAAATTTGGATTTACATAAAAGTCCTGTTCATCAGCTTCCTCTGCTTGGTCAGAAACATCAACATTTTTTTTTTTGTTTTTTTTTTTTTGTTACTTATTTGTACCCGTAGGTAGACTTGGTTTGCAGTCTGGTGACAAGCCACCGGCTGCTGGTCGCTGCGTGCGCGAGCGCCCTAAACCTACATGTTTTTGGTGTGCGGGAGGAAACCGGAGAAATCCCGGAGTAAACCCGCGCAACACGGGGAGAACATGCAAACTCCACACAGCTCACTGTTGGTCGGGGGCTGGGATCGAACCCACGATCTCATGATCCCCGCGGTCCCCCGGCCGAGGGTAAAACTGTGCTGCCACAGTGCTAAACCACTGCGCCACCGTGCAGCCCAATCAGTCACATTGAGTGACAGTTGATAAAATCTGCAAAAAAAGTAGATCATAATTTTATCCCAGAGGTCTCAAATTGGATTACATACATAGAAATATAAATTGATCAAACAGGCACAACCACCTCCCTATACAGCACTGAATATTTCATATTTGATGAGTATGAACACCCTAACATGCTAATATTTGATAAGTTGGTAAGGCAATGCAAACCATGGCTTGGAATTCATTTAAGATGTTTAGTAAACATTTGCAGTGAATATTAAAAATAAAAAAAATTACCCTGTTTACTTCTCGTGTTCTGACAGTTGATCGCCACTGTCACTGACACTTGTCTCAGAGTCACACTTGGAAATCGAGGCATATATAGTTGGAATAGCCGTTTTCTTTATCAGAAATCTTTTTGCAAATTTCATTTCAAATTGGCATAATGTCTGGCCCAGGAAACACGCACGCAGGCTCAGGATAGATTTAACAGCTTTATTCAACAAGCAGGTGTGTGTGAATGGATTTATGGGGATGTGCTGACGAGGGACAGGTGTGCGCGCAGCTGAATCCGCTGAGGAGCGGCGAGTCGTGACACAAATTGCATCTTATTCTCGAAATCGCTGTCAACGAAATCTCTACTACACATTTTTGGTGTTTTACCGACATAAGTCCATTTTTTTTTGCGTTTTCTGAACGAATTTCACCCATGCCGTTCTGATTTTCACAGGGACGGGACATTCAAAAACACTCACAGCATGCTCCTCTGGTATAACGTCGCACCCGTACACAACACAACGACAAACCATAATTAATTCGGTTCCTGAAATCCTAATGTTAATAAATAATCTATTTCTAATCCACAAGTATTCCGAGAAATATCCGTAATCGCCGATTTTAAAACGTAAACTTCAAATAAAACAAAGCAATGTCCGCCGACTGTGTGCCAAACCGAGATGACGTCACACAGTCAGTGGCCATCTTAGCCGCTGTTCTTGGCTGGGTCAGACAGCTCTCCACAACAGCGTACTTCAAGGGCGCATTGTCACCTTATGCGACATACGTTGACACCAAAACATGTGGGGTTCCAATTAGCTCGTCTCAGACAACAATTTGAGATATGATTTAGCGATTTTGAATTTTCGTCTGTCCGTCGCCTTTAACAAGTGAAAATTAGATAATTTCCTACAAAAACCTTAAACTACCAGGGCACCCTAGTTGAAAAGCTCTGGTATCGTATATAGCACAAGGGGAACCTGGGAGTATCTGCTGATGATCATCAAAATGTCTGGCACCCATTAGTGCTAGGAATATTGTTTTAATCCTGGAAGCTGATAGTGATTCACTCTAACATTGAATCTAATGGTTTTGGTCCATTTCCAACCTCTCTTGAAAATTTCATCAAAATCCATAAATAATTTCTTGAGTTAATCTGTTCACACAGACACACAAGCAAACACAACTGAAAATATTACCTCCGCTGGCATGGTAATGAAAGCATAGATGCGTATGTGGACCAGTTCCTATCTTCAAGTTTTTGTGTCTGTGTGTGGGGGTAAAATTGTGGAATGGGTTGGGGGAGAAACACAGGCAATATCCAAACATCCATATATTTAAATCAACATACAGTATAAAGAAATTAATTTTGAACAATATAAAAATAAAGGACAGTAATATTACAATGTGTCTTCAATGAAGAAAGGTTGTTTTTGTTGTTGTTGTTGAATATATACATATATATATATGCTGAGTTATTGTTGAATATATATGCTGAGTACTACTATTATTGATATCATTATTACTAGAATATTACAATGGTATTATAGTATTATGATTGATGTTTAGGATGGAATTATTTAAAGTATTATATAGGCCAGGTGGTATTGTTATTATTATTATTATTATTATTATTATTATTATTATTATTATTATTGTTATTGTTGTTGTTGTTGTTGTTGTTGTAACTACTATATGGCTACCTATTATTATGGTTTTTATTATATGGTTACTTATTGCGCCTAGGTATTGTAAGCCATGTAGGGGTATATGGTGGTATATATGATGATTATGATAATGATAATATTGTCTATAATTATATTAAACATACCAGAAGTATTTACTTATTATTATTACAATTATTATTAGATGTAGGTATTATTGTCACTATACTGTCATGAACTGAGCCGGTTTGCTCTTCAGGCTCGGTTCTGACAGTTCTCTGTGGCTCAGGTTATCTGTGTATTTATGTATTGTGTTATCTTTTGAGTTCTTGTAGTTTCTATGTCTCTAGTTATTTTTTCCGTACCTGTAGCCACTGTTCTGGCCAGCAGCTGTGAGGCAGCCTCCTTTGGCCTACATTCATGTGGGCGCTTTCTGACACTTGCCGGTCCGACCACTCCCCCTCTCTCATGACAGCCAGCTGGGTCTCCTCCGGTAACTGCCTTTCCTGCGCTTCGCCCAGGTGTTCCCAATCTGTGTTGCCAGCAATGCTTGTACTTCAGCAGCCCTTTGCCAGTCAAGCATTGCTGGACTATTGTATTGTCTACGTTGTGTTGCCACCGTTCACTGTGGTCTGGCCGCTGCACGTCATCGTGTGAGCCTTGTAGTGGCCCTTGTCACCTTTTTGTAAGTCAACCTTGTTTTTGTATTGTTTGTCTTGTGGCCACGGTACACTGTGGTCTGCCCGCTGCACGCCCGTCGTGTGAGCCCTTAAGTGTACCCTGTACCGTTTTTGTATGTCTCTGTTTTGGAACTGTTTGCCCTTTTTGTTAATAAATGTGCTTGTGGTGTAACCTGCGCTTGAATCCGTCCTTCCTCCTCACTCCTCGGTGCACTGCGCAAAAGCGCCTGAGGAGGGTCTTGACACTATACTATCATTGCTGTATTATTTCTATTGCATAATTTAATTATAAGATGCATTGTATATTATGGTATTGTATAATGAATGTAATTATGGGATGGATAATGACTAGAATGATATAATTTATTGGGTATGGAGAAGGGGTGGGACTATATAAGCGTTGGCTTCTTCCCACTCCTTTTGAACGAGGCATTTTTTTATGTTTTTTTTTTTGGTTTTGATTCCTTGTTTTTAATTTTTTTTTTGTCTTGATGTTCAAATAAGTAAATGTCTCCCCCTTACAGTACATAATGATCCCAGTCTTTGTGATGACAGGCACTGTATCCGACCAGGCTCACCACAGAGAAATTAATGACGAGGATCTGATTCAGAGCTGCAGGTCTCCTTCTGCTGCCTCCAGATGTTTTAGGTGTGCACCATGTTTGTGCACAGCTCTCTCTTAGATTATGTGAAGATTGTTAACACAGCTTTTCATTCCAATTCTGTGTTTTAATGTTATTATTGTTAAGGCAGGTGGTAACAAGTGCCTAAATCAAATTTGTGCCCAGAGGAGGAATTCAATTATGGCATTAGACCTGTAATCTGATGCACTCCCGCCATCACATACACAGCATTCATCCCTATAATTTAACTCATTTGTGTCATTTTTGGTAATGAAAATGATGCAAAGATTTCATAGTGAAAAGGCATTTTAACATCAGATGTGTGATGTGTTTAGAGTGCATGGTTTGACTGTAGATGTATACATTTTGTGCAGGTGTGTGATCATGCACACGTCAAAATGACATAGCTACAGTATGCCTCGACTGCACATTTCCCTCTACCGAAAATCTCTATCCGTCATCTTTACAGTGAACAATGTGACCACACTACACCTGACAGCCATTTAATCATACAGCCGTTTCACCTTGGAATACCACTTTCACTTATGAGGTGTAATTTAGGAATCAGACCCAGCCGAACTGTTCGTGGGCAGAGGAGTTGTGAGAAGGTCCTTTTCCCTGTTGGATTAAAATAGCCCAGTAACTTACCCTGTAAACCACCAAAAAAAAACTGGGATGGATGAAAAGTGACACAACATGTATTAATTTCTACAACAGACTGTACATTAAATCCATGTGACCAGGATGAGAAGGGGGGAACAGTGGTGGCATCTGATGGGACTCAGATTCATAACCCTCTGCACTGTAGTCCAAAACTCTACCTGTGTTATCAAGAGAGTGTTTTTGTTGAAACTGACACACATCTGTTTAAACAATTTGATATCACCAAATGGTGTGTGAACTCAACACTTTGCCATTTTATCTCTTTATGGCTGAGAAGTGCTCACAGCTTAGTTTCAGGAGTCTTAACTGACCATTTTATGGAATGTGGAGTGCTAAATTGCCGGCTTTGAAAACACTTGATGTACAAATCACACAATTTTGTTTTCAAATCAATTAAAACTATTATAAGACAATAAATCGACTTTTTTAGAGATAGTAGCTTACATGAGAAGTTGTGGAATGGACTCATTTTTTGAGCCAAGTGGCCAATAGCTAAATAGTAGATACTCATAGAGTAGATACTCCATCCATCCATCCATCCATCCATCCATCCATCTTCTACCACATAAATGTGATGTGTGACTTTGGGAGGGTTTGAACCCTGGAGCTTGCCGTAGCCATCTGAGGGGGATGATGTCAAGCGGCCTGTAGTCTTTGTATATATATTCCTATGCTTCTGTAATAAAGTCCAGCTCGTTGCTCGGCACAACCTGACTTACATCTTGCTTATTTCCATACATAACATTTGGCGATCGAGTATTAACTCATGGAGGCGTGCAGAGCACCTCTACGGTCATTTCTGGAGAATCCAGGAGAACCAGCAATTCTGTGGCCTTGCTGGCTGGCCGCATTTGAGGCATATATTGCGGCGTTGGGCCTGGGTGGACTCGACGGAGTAAGGAAGTGAGCACTTCTGGTTCTCAAACTCGGCGTAGAAGGTCATAGAATTTTCCACACGTTAGGGGAGACAGAGTCATATGCAGATGCTGTTGGGCTGCTTGCTGGCTACTTTGCTGAACACACACACAGAACAAAGCTGTAGGTTGACACTAAGCTAGCTAGACACTAAGCTAGACACTAAGCTAGCTAGCTCGGGGGAGCTAATGGCCCAGCTAGTAGCAACGGAGAAATTAGCCATGGAGCTAGGTGGGTACCAAACACAGAAGCTAGACGCTACAGGCTACAAGCCAGCCAAAGAGCACAGCACGGAGGGAGAGCAGCGAACAAACTCGGCTCAGTTTTCCCCTCAGCTAGAGTTGGAGCAGCGGGAGGGGGAGTACGAGCATACTGAGAGCCCCGAAAAGCAGCAGTGGTGGCCGGGCACGAGCACAACACACGGTGCAGCACAGTGGAGCGCTTCAGACAGCACCGGAGAGGTACCGGACTGTTTCTGTATCCGAGACGAGCCTCAGTCGAAGACGGACACTGGGAGCGAACAGTACGAAGAGCTAAAGGACACCACAGTGGTCAAGCAGGGCCAGTTTCACTCAGGTTCGGCGCGGGTGGGTCTCAGTGCTGGCGCTCGGGACATGGTAGAAGGGGGTACCAAGCATGGCGGCGAGGCGCCTGCGTCGGCGAGTGACACCGAGGTGCTAGCCCCAGATACCCCCGGTACTTGGCCACAGTTGGGTGGGGGGGGGTCTACGACTACAACAGTGAACGCTACAACGTTTATAGAAGAGGACGGGGCCAAACAACAGCCAGCAAAACATCGAGGGTGTCTGCGCATTAAATTAAATCACCCTTTTTATTGTCAGTCAACTATACAACCAATCATGTACAGTAGAACGAAATTGTGTTTTATCCTATCTACGGTGTTAATCACACACACCCCATGTGTAGAATCAGAGGGCCGCTGCCATGCAAGGCGCCGCCACAGATTTCCCTCCTCCATTCCATTATTGCTGAGCACCAAGCTGGATGGCAGGAAGTTCCGCTTTTATATGGTCTTCGGCATGACCCGGCCGGGATTTGAACCCCTGCCTCCCGGGTGTGGGGCGGATGCTCTACCAACTGAGCCACCACTGCGGTTGTGGCTAAACTGGGTGCAGCGGGCTGTGGGTTGTCCGACGGCTCATCGAGGCACGCCAATCAGCTTCAGCGTGTCTGGGAAGACGCTCCAGGTAGCGAAGCTGGACGGGAGTCGGTGATGGCAGTGTGGGATCCAGGCTCCGTCGTCCAGAGGATTGGCCATCGCGCTGGGGGTCTGCAGTCTCCAGGGGCGTGCCTGCTGAGGGGCTGCCCTGGACCCCCCTATGCAAGTTCCAGTTTTTTCACCCAAATGACTGTGCAGTAGCACTTCATTTATAGTTCTGGTGTTTTGCGCATGCATGTTATGTTGTGGGGTTATTGTTGTGTGTTATTATGTTTAGTTTAGGAGCACGGCTGATATGTTGAGTTTGAATAAAGACTCTTTTTAGTTTATGGGTGGCAGAATAACCCACCCCGTGGTGCAGGCTGTACGGTAGCCCACCAGTCAGCCCTATTTTTAGGTTGTTTTGAGTGAGTGTGGTGGGGCAGTTTAGTACATTGTTTTTCGTTATTTTAGTGCATGATTCGGGTCTCGATTTTTTTTTTTTTTTTTTGGTGGTGGTGGTTCAATTGTGTGTATGGTTTTGGACTTTTCTAAAGGGAGGGGGGATGTGATGTGTGATTTTGGGAGGGTTTGAACCCTGGGGCTTGCCGTAGCCGTCTGAGAGGAATGACGTCAGGTGGGCTGCGGTCTCTGTATATACAGTATATATATATCCCTACGCTTCTGTAATGAAGTCCAGTTCATTGCTCGGCACAACCTGACTCACGTCTCGCTTATTTCCATACATATCAGTATAGGGGGTCTGGGTCGCCAGGGCAGAAGTCCAAACAGAGTAGCCCAGTTCACATAACACAATAATCCCATGATCCTTCCTGCAGGTGGTGGGCCCACTGGAGGATGGACACATGTAGCTCCTTTGGATACAGAGTCCTTTATTGGGATCCACTAGACTGCTCTTGGTTTGGTCCTTCACCCAGGACTAATTTGTCTTGGGAGACCCTACCAAGGATAAGTTTCTGCCAACAGCATAGCTCCTGAGATCATAGAGCACTCAAACCCCTCCATCACGACAAGGTGGTGATCCATGGAGGGGTGTCACTACTGCTTTGGATGGCAATTAACCTGACCTGCATGTCACTAGGCTATGGAAGCTGGAGAACCTGCAGAGAAACCCATGCAGCATGGGGAGAACATGTAGACTACAAATAGCAATGCCCAGCTATTCTGCAATTTCAAATCCAGAAATTTCTAACCCTTTTAAGTTTATTGGCGAGTCTAATTTGATTTTATGTGTTGATATGGGAGTGAATGGTTGAGAAAATGCAATATTGCAATACATTAATGTCTGGGACTACAGCTACCTGTGTAAGCACATCTGTCAATCAAAGCTGCCACATCCCATAACTAAAGGTGATAAAGACAAGATTCTGACCTCCTGACCAGTAGGTGTCCCACTTTCTCTTGCACTAACTGATTGGTAGAGACACAAACCCAGTCATGCTATTGGCTGGGACCAGCTG
Source organism: Pholidichthys leucotaenia (assembly GCA_020510985.1). NCBI lineage: Eukaryota > Metazoa > Chordata > Actinopteri > Cichliformes > Pholidichthyidae > Pholidichthys > Pholidichthys leucotaenia. The sequence goes on from CM035843.1 coordinate 53,613,551, forward strand.
TGACATAAAGAAATGAACAATAAATAGAACATTAGATAGAACATGGCGAGCCGTTATACTAGTCAGATTTCATATGCATAGCTTACTTATATGATTATAATAAATACGATGAATAAATTGTATCCTGTTATCACAATGCTGAAGGTGCTGTCAACCATTATAATTACCTATAGAATATGGCACCTTTGTTTGCCATGAAAATGTTAGCTATATCCTATCTAGGGTATGTTATATCTATGTTACCAGTCACTGGAGTATAGACTGGAGTCTCATCATCCAGCTGCTCAGATGTAAATATGATTATTTAAGACCTGTAAAAATTATTAAAATATTTTTTCATCAATATATATTTTGAAGAATACAAGGACTGTAATTCTGCACCTTTCTAAATATTTTGATGGGGGTTTTTTTATATCTGTTTTCATGAAAATACAGTCTTGTTCACCTTTAAGGCTAAACTGAATTTCTTTTTTCTTTATTGCAAAAACAGTTAGTACCCTTTGGTAGTTACAAAGGTAAAAATTATCCATTGAAACCAATAACTTATTGTCATGTAATGAGAAGCAGGTATTTCTTTCTTCTGTTTTAAAAAAAATTAAAAATCATTAAATCACCTTTTATTGTCATTCAACTGTACAACCAATCATGTACAGTAGAATGAGATTGTGCTTTACCTATCTACTGTTTTAATCACACACACCAAGTGTAGAATCAGAGGGCCGCTGCCATGCAAGGCGCCGCCACAAATTTCCCTCCTCCATTCCATTATTGCTGAGCACCAAGCTGGACGGCAGGAAGTTCCACTTTTATATGGTCTTCGGCATGACCCAGCCGGGATTTGAACCCCTGCCTCCCGGGTGTGGGGCGGATGCTCTACCAACTGAGCCACCACTCCGGTAATATTGGACTGTTTAACATGGGAGCCTATGGAGATTTACTCCCTTTTGGAGGCAGCCTCAAATGGCCAAAAAGGAACTGCAGTTTTTGAAATTGTGTGTCAACTTTCCCTTTTTCTCCCCAGAACCTTTTTTTTTGTACTTACACAGGTCATGTTGGTGTTGTTAACGTCTGTTGTTGCGCTCTCGACTACTGTAATATTACATTCACGTTTGCTGAATTGGTACCAAAGAAGCATGAAAAGACATTTCCTTGTCCTCTCCCTCTCTCTTGTTTTTTGAGCTCCAGCCTGTGTATGAGTTCTACATTTTGTCCATTCAAACGAACCGCAGTGATAGCATCTTAGGCCTCAGAAGGCAATTAAAAAGAAATTAACTCAAATTGTGTCTAATTTTGTGTTGTCTGCTATTTTCTGTGTTTATTTTGGTTTCTTGGAAACTCCCACTTTTTAATTGCACCAAATGCTTATTTTAGTTTGTTTTTTTTTCTTCTTTTTCAACTAGTCTGCTTTTCCACCAGTCTGCAGAAGGCAGTAGATGCTATCAACAATGATGTCAGTGTGGCTATATCTGCCCCATAAACACTCACCTACGCCGACGCGGTGCATGGATAAATAATTCACATTTCGCACAGGTCAAGCTTTGATCCCCTCATACAGCCTCTTGGGTTGCCAGTCGTGGAGCAGGAAAACCAGAAGACTGAAAATGAGGAATGCATCAAGGGGGTGTGCTGTTTACTCGTAGCACGGGCAGCTGGTTAGCCGCCCCTCTGCCGTTTTACACCCCCCTCCCTCGCTTTTCAATTCCAGCCAGACCCCAGGCTCGGCCGCTGACTGGGGGCTGGAATATTGTGCACCGGGGATCAATGCGGCCCTGAGTGAAATGTCAACCGCGGCCCTGCGATGTGTCAGGCTGTGAGGGAGTTGTAATGGCTATTGATCCACTGTGTGCTTAATGCAGAGCTGCCCCGCCACGACGCGAGCCAGCTGCAGCAGAAAGATATGTATGAGATGAGCTAAAAGTGAGAAAATAGAAAAGAAAGAGCCCACAGTTTTTGTCCCCCTCCTCCCATCCCTCCCTCCCTGGCTGCAGATTGATCTTCCTCTTCCTGCTGATTCTAACTGGGGTCTGTCATTATCCTACTCTGTCATTAGGGGCTCCATTGACAGCCTTGGCTTGTCCGTGTCACTCTATTGAGACAGCAACACTTTTCCCATGCAGTGTTCCCTACATTTATTAAAGTCTCTGACAGCCTTGTCTTAGCTTTCTCCATAGATGGCTGAGCTTTGGGCTGTGGTGCAGCGGTGTAATTGAAAGATGAGACTCTGTCCCTGGCTAGTAATATCTATGAGGTACAGCTGTAGGTCAGACTGGTTTATATCAGACTGCTGGTTATGAAGTAAAAAATCAGACCACCTCTGTCTGAGGGTCAGCGGGGGCACCGGTGCAGTCCCTACCTTTATTCTTTTATCCATGAATGTGTATAATATGAGTTTGCTACTGCTTTTGTTTGATTTTTTTTCCCTCCAAATTTAAGGGTAAGAAGCAGTTTGAAAATTAGGAGCTGAGGGAGATGAAAAATGGGTGAAAGTTAAAAATTCTCTTTCCTTCACAGCACTGGCAGGCCTTCAGACTTTCTTTCTAAACTTTTATGTATTAAAAGTTTTATTTTACTTGAATGGAATCAACTAAAATATAATGCAAATACAAGAAATACATGACGATAACACAGAGCACTTTTCAAAACTGAATGAAGAGCTTTACACATTATGCCCAACCAACCAAATCTCATAGTTAATAAAAATATTTATAGAAAGAACAAAACATTGAAAACATCACAGCTATTGCAGCATTTGATTAGAAATAAAAAAAAATTAAAGTTTACGGGGCATCCCATGGCCCAGTGGTCTACAGCAGTGATTTTCAACAGGGGTGCCATATGAGAGAACATTAGGGGTGCCACAGGAAATTGTCTAATTTCACTTAATTGATTCAAAAAATTGCAAATAATTTGCTGCTGTTATCTGTTGGTGCCTGTAGTGAGTCTTCCATGTCAGTGGGTGGCAGTATGAACACAATCTTTCCTCTTCTTCTTCATAGCTATCATGACCAAGCTTCGAGCGAATTTTTGGCCTGAGATGAACAAAATCCAACTCGCATGGATGCAAATTTACGTATATTCATGTCACCCCAAGAGAATGTGCATTCGCACTTTCCATCGACTTTAATCATGCTGCGTTTCACAGAGTATAGACAAATTATCAGACTAAATTGCCGTCATGTTTCATCACCCCACAGAAACTGGTCATGTAACCCAAAGTTGCACTCCATGTGCACAAAGAAAGAAACGTTTGGATTAAGTGTTTGCATGGATATTGCTTTTCTGTTGATCGGATTGTGAATGATTTATACCACCCCTGTCATTCTGATCACAACCTTCTTCTGATGTGGCAAGTCTGTTTACATGAGGACTTTTTTTTTTTTACTTTTTTTCTGATTGGGCTGTTACTCTGATTACAAGTGAAATGCTTGGTTCCATGTATTGGATCTGGGTCAGTATGCTGATTCAGGATCACTTTTTCACTTTATTTCACAGCCTCAGTGGAGGTAAACACTCTCTGAGTCTCTACTAGTTTCATTTACCTTCACCAAAAATACAAAAATGAACCCATTTGTACACAAATATGTCAGCGGTTCAGCACTTCTATGGAAATAGCATTTATGCCAATTTTTGTACAAAAAGCTGGGTTGTTATTCAAGTATAAAGTGACCTGTTCACATCAATCAATCAATCAGTCAATCAAACTTTATTTGTATAGCACTTTTCAAACATTGGATGCTGCACAAAGTGCTTTACATAGATAAAAGCAGTAGACAAATTTAAATACATATATTTGCACAATACATCCCACCCTTCCCAACCCTCCCATGCACACACAAACACACACTCACACAGGCACATGCACCACTCCCTACTTCTCACACGCACACACACACACACACACACACACACACACCTACAGTATATACTCGACAATGAGGAATCATGTGAAGGAACACCATCTTGTAGAAAGATTAGTTTTTATCTTTCAAATGTAGAGCTTTTCACTCATAAATATGCAGCTTTTTTCTTAAAGACACACTCCGGTGGATATAAATCCCCTGTAAAAACAAAGCTACATTATCTAAAATGGTATCTTTTGCTCTTTTTTCTACAAAAAAACCCTTTCATTGTCATACAGTTTAATGCCAGAATCTTTTCACCGCCCCCCCCCCACGCCAGAATCGGTAGATTACTAGGCTCAACCACATACCACAAGGCTAATAATAGCTAGCACTACATTATCAGAATAAATTATGTGATAAAAAGACCAGTTGAAGGACATCCCCAGTTGTATGCATGGTGGCCCAGGAAAATGACTGAAACTGCATTGGTCTTAAAGGTGCAATAGATAACATTTTCATGAAAACAAAGATTTTTGAAAAAATAATACATCAACAAAGTGTTTAGAAACGTGCACAATATAAGTCTTAATGTTCTTCTAAAAATTAGTATATTGATGAAAATATGTTTTTGTAATTTTTGGCGGTTCCATAATAATATAAATATTTACATCCAGCAGCTGAAGGAAAACAAACACGGAAGTCCAGTGAGGATGTCACAACCAGTAGCATCGCTAGCTTGATGCTACTTGCCATGTCTTGTTTTTGGGTTGTTGGGTTGCCAGGTAGTGAATTATTCAGCTTGTTGGTAAAATGACATGATTGCTCTGTCTTTCTCACACTTCTTTATCTGCTTGCTTCACACACTACACTGCAGAGTTTAGTTTACACCCTATAATTCATTTGCTGAAATTAGTTAGAATCAGTTCTGCACTCAGCAGAGCTGCCACATATGCGGAAATGTATTATTGATACAATGAGGTAAAACCCCTCCCTCTTGCATGAGGGAGTGGTTAAGCTTATAAAAACTATAGGGCTCAATTTTGGGGTAACACACTCTCTTGGGGAATTGCCTAAAGAGTGGTGTTCCAGCGCTGCTTGTATCCATATCTCACTTTCAGTAAAAAAAGGAAAATATACTTCATCTCTCAGCCTGGTTATTTGGCCGTCATATCAAAGAACTCGGGTTTAAGGTAGTTTAGACTCAACAAGCTAAATACCTGAGTCTCAAGGCAGACGTCAGTTTCCCAATCATTCTCAAGTATTGCACAACAAAGGAGCAGGATAAATATGGGTTCTGCTTTTGATGGCTAATGTCTGCTGAAGAGTCGCAAAGGGCTGAAAAGTCATGCAGAGGTGACCACTTTTCTTCTGACAGGTAAGGTAACCAGTGCTAGCTATGATGCTAACTAACTCATCATCTTCTGCTGCTAATCTGGTGGTTGGGGGTGGGGAGCAACAGTCTAAAGTCTATGTGACCAACAAAATTTTATTTCTGATATGTTCATAAGTGTATGATAATATCAGCCAATATATGATGCGGAAGACACCCCACTAACTGCTCCTTGCCAAGCTGACATGTATGACAGGTTCATGATATGATCAACGTTTACATCTATGAATGTAACAGCACATACTAATTGTGCAGCAGTCATGTTTTACATAAAGATTTTTTTTAAATTATTGGCTTTGATGTGCAGCTGCTCAGTCTTATAATTTGGTGTACAGTGAAAAAAGTTACAGTTGTTTATTGTTGTTACAGTTTAAGATAATAATGTAAAACTTTATTTATCACCATGGTGGAAATTGAGGTTAAAAATAGTTCAAGTTCTAATAGCAGAATAAACAGGTCTTAATAAATAATAATAATATAAATAAATAGGTTTATTTTCTTACTAACTAATGTTACTACACAGCATTAGCCACAGGATTTCTTGAGTACTTGAAGTAGCTATAATTATGTATGTAAAAATTTATGTCAGATTTTTGACTATCAAGTAATAAACCACAATATTTTTTCACCCTCTGTGGGGACTTCCAACATCATTAGGTGAATAAGCACAGATGGGTATTTGGACAATGCCATCATGATGCAGCAGAGAAGAGCTCCACCAAACAGTGGCTGGAGAGAGGGTCAATAGCTTCTGAAGCCCTCACTAATGTGATGGATCAGTGGGGATTATGAACAGAACATCAATATCTGACCTTTAGGTGAGTATGATGAAAAGTTTTACATGTAAAAAGTCACAAAAAGGACTATTAATATGACTGTGTTCTCATTGATCAACATTTAAAACCCACATTCTGATGATGTCAGCAGAAACTTCTCCTCCACCCCACCTTTGTATGAGGCCTGGACTCCATTAGCAGCTCAGGACAACAACCACCAGAGGGACCATCCAGTAAGGAAGACAGTCGGCGGCACACCAATGTAAGTTTAGTCATATCAAAACATTTTACACACAGTAATGTATAAAGCCAAATCCTTTATTTTGAATTTTTAAATGTGTTTGTTTAGGAGATTTTTTTTAACTGCTTTTGAAATGTTAAGGAGTGTTGTTTTTTTTTAATATCTATTGAGTAATCTGGTCAAACCAATCATATTTATGGATTATCTTGCCAAAAGTAGATGCAACAGATATTTGTTTCTTTCTTTTTTGAATAACTTCTCAAGACAACAGTCAAAATTTGGCAGCTAAAATATCTTGGACTTTTCATTTTTATTTAAACCACAACCTGCCTGTGCACTTGGTATTCCAAGAATTTGGAATTAGAAAAAATGTTGTTCCTCTTCTTTAATCAGGTCCAGTCTTGCAGCAGGAATGAATATACAACACAGCAATCCATCCATCTTCTACGGCTTTTCTGGGGGTCCAGGTTGTGGAGGGAGCAGTCTAATCAGAGAAGCCCAGACTTCCCTCTCCCCAGCCACCTCCTCCAGCTCTTCAGAGAGGACACCAAGATGTTCCAAGACCAGCTGGGAGACATAGTCTCTTTAACATGTCCTGGATCTGCCCTGGGGTCTCCTCCCACAACACACACATAAAAAGTAATTCCATTTCTGTACCTGGTCTTTCCTTCACTTACAGTATATTGTCATTCACATTATGTAGACCAAGCAAACTCATTGCAGTACTGCTGTAGTCCTAAAACTGTCTAGTTGTTCACATCCTGTCATGTTTTAATGCTGTTAGTCTGTGATGATACTTTATTAGAGACTGTCCTTTTTTACATCAACAAATTGTACCTGACTATAGTAAAAAAGTTCAACACTGACTATGGGGACAACAAAAGCTTTCCAGAGTGTGTCCTAATCCTGATTTAATTAATTTCTCTATTGCTCTCCCAAGTCTGCCCCATGGACCCTGCATCTGGACTGTTTATTTTTTAATAAGTATTTTCCCCCAAATAAATTCCTGTTTGTTATATGTTGACTGACTTGATTTGAGGTAGATTTTCTTTTACATTCTACTCATCCATCTTCAAAAGTTGAATATTGTGGCGAATTTATTTTTAGAAATAGCTCAAATCTAAAAAGTAAAACTTTCATATTTTACAATAATCCCATATAAATTTAACCATTTTAAGAGTTTTTTTAAAAAAAAATTATGATGAATATGTCTGAGCTATTTGATATAGAGCTGAATGATGATGTGCTATTTTTTGGAGATCTAGTACTGTTTTTACACAATATTATTTGAAAAAAGATTATTATTCCACCATAATTTTTTTCCAACTTCATAAAGGATTATTGATTACAACGTTATGTAGATGTCTAATATGTACAGTGTATTTTAGGTTCTTGTTTATCACTACATTATAAAAAGGTTGAAAATACTTTAGTTTTGCAGAGGTGAGGTAAACCATTACTTTGTGAATCTGTCACACTGAATAAACAATAGATTTCATCTTCTACAGGTAACTGAAAGGGCACAAATGAATTCAGGCATCCAGGGTTTCACAACATTTATTTATATATTTTAAAACAATAAAAACAAAACACATTTACAACCAAAAATGAACTGGAACTGACATAAATCACTGCTGGAGCTTTAAGGTGCATTCACACCAAACCCGAATGGGCGGCACGAGTCCATACAAAGTCAGTGGAAAGAGGCGAGTACATGCAAAATTGCGCATTCGCATCCGAGGCTAGCTAGCTAGCTAGTTGCTAGTTTTGAGATTCTGCCTTCACCGGAGTAAAAGTATCACCATTGCAGAGTAAACTAGTTTGAAAATGAGACTCACTCACCTGGAGACAGGAGGACTGGGAGCTCTTCAGCTGAATCGGGATTTCGGAGTTATTTACCCATGGATTCCTGCCAAGGATGTGCTAAACAAGGCTAGCAAGCTAGCAGTGGAAACACCTATCATCTTGTGAAGTTTAGGAGCCAGGGACAACATTTTCAGGTAAACCTTCTGTTGGATAGTGTAAACCTAAGCATGACGTTATTTTGGGAATTTCCATAGCAGGTTTAACACAGCTGCAAAGGTTTTAAAGGCAACTTCGTCTGTCTGCATCTCACTCAGAAGGGGAATTCATGTCTGCTTGCGTGTTTACATAGAGTTATAATGTAATCGTGCCACTCGAAAAATTCGCCTGTTGGGGTTTGGTGTGAGCGCACCTTAATAGCAACAGCTGTTTTTTTTTTTTTTTTTAAGCATGTGTAGCTAAAACAGATGAACTTAAACAGACCATAAAAGTGTGATTCACCATATTTACAAAAAACACAGAACAACTAAAAGCAGTCAAAGTCCTTACAGTCTGATCTGAAGTGTTGTCATAAGTTTTGTTGTCAAAACTAGAGAGCTGTCGGGTTTGATCACAGCTGTGCTACATTAGCATAACTGTCAATAACACTGTATGATATAGTTATTTAAAAAATGTTTACCGGAGATGCGCATCAGAGAGGATTATGTTAAATTCACAATTCTATACCACAAGAGTCCTCGCTTGGCATGCTGTCTGGCTTATAATAGCCAAAGGCCTGAGATGTTAGTGTGACAGAGATCATCCTGCGCAGTTCGCCCCACACGGGACACGAACCTGCGACCTCTCAGTCAACTAACACAGTTCGAGCATGGGAGACACAGCACGATCGCGCTGAGCGACCTTTAGCTCAGCACGATCGTGCTGTGCGTGTCTCTGACCAGTTAACTGTGAGGTCGCGGGTTCGCGTCCTGTGTAGGGCGAACTGCGCTGATGACCTCAGTTAAAAGTGGTGCTGTGAGCCCCAGATGGTAGCGCTGAGCTACCGGTCGGACCTTTAGCTCAGCGCGATCGTGCTGTGTCTCCCATGCTCGAACTGTGTAGTTGACTGAGAGGTCGCGGGTTCGTGTCCCGTGTGGGGCGAACTGCGCAGGATGATCTCTGTCACAATGGTGCCGTGAACCCGGCATGGGAGTGAGGTTTAAGGGGGAGAGTGTAACGGATGCCAACTAGTGCTGTTCGGCGTAGAACGTTAGTAAAACCTCCCTCCCAAAAGCCTCATACAGTATCGGTAGCGCTGAGCTACCGGTCGGACCTTTAGCTCAGCACGATCGTGCTGTGCGTGTCTCTGACCAGTTAACTGTGAGGTCGCGGGTTCGCGTCCTGTGTAGGGCGAACTGCGCTGATGACCTCAGTTAAAAGTGGTGCTGTGAGCCCCAGATGGTAGCGCTGAGCTACCGGTCGGACCTTTAGCTCAGCACGATCGTGCTGTGCGTGTCTCTGACCAGTTAACTGTGAGGTCGCGGGTTCGCGTCCTGTGTAGGGCGAACTGCGCTGATGACCTCAGTTAAAAGTGGTGCTGTGAGCCCCAGATGGTAGCGCTGAGCTACCGGTCGGACCTTTAGCTCAGCGCGATCGTGCTGTGTCTCCCATGCTCGAACTGTGTAGTTGACTGAGAGGTCGCGGGTTCGTGTCCCGTGTGGGGCGAACTGCGCAGGATGATCTCTGTCACATTAGCAGTCTGCAGTATATTGATGTTAGCCTCCAGGAAGTGCTGTTTATTTCTCTACCTGGCAACCGGTACGAGATTATAGTGAGTCAACAGTGCATGCAACACCTACTGGCCAAGAGGTCAGAATCCTATTACTTGCACCTATAAAAGCAGTTTAATGGTAAACCCATCTTAATTTGGGTCAAGTTTTCAAAGCAGTTTGTTGAAAAATGCTAACTAGCCTGGAGGGTAATGTCAGTTAAGCCAGAGTCCTGATTGGCTCAGTACTAACCACGTGCCAGCACCACGAATAGTTACGTCACCAAAAACGTTCTGTCTCGACTCGCCTTTTTTGCAGGGGAGCGGGGCTTAAGTGAAACTTCACGGCAAAAAAACAGATATGATACATTTGGGTGATTTTGCTCTTCGCTCCAAAGACTGGAAGGAGGATTACACACCCTCCATACAGTAAACCAGGAGGCAACTGCTTGGCTTAAGGACTTTGCATTCGCTAAATAAATAAATAAATTTTGCTCTTAATAGGTCTTGTAAGTAATAAAAAAAACGCTAGCTGTGTTAAGAAAAAAACTCAATTTTTGGTGGAGTGTCACTTTAAATTTGCATTTTTTAATCTTAAATTTGTAACTTTTTTTCTTACAAGTTTGCGTTTTCCTTTTAAATTCATGATTTTCTTTAGGAATGTGTTTTTTTCTCATAAATTTGCAACTTTTTTTGCTGTAAAATTCTGCCTTCTTTAAAAATCTGGGATGTTATTTTTCTTCCAAATTTGTGGCTTTTTTTCCTCATTTGGAATTATAGATTTGCTGCTTTTGAACCCCATATTTTTTGTGCTTTCACATAGTTTTGAGAAGTTTTGTATTGTAAATTTTCAGCTTTTTTCTTCTTAATTTGTGGATGTTTTTTGTTTCTTTTTTTTGGTGGTGGTGGTGGGGAAGCCACACGGAGCTGCTAGTTATTGGCAAAATAGCCGTGTATTGCTCCATAGTCACATTTTGCAGACACCTGACCTATAGAGGAATAAACAGACTTTGAACTTGTTAGTAAACAGTAAATAAACCTTCCTTTGCTGTGTTGTACAGCTTAACCAAAAGCTGAATGTTGAATGTGTCTGAGTATTAAAATTATTCTTGCAGGTAACTGTTAGCTGTCATCTCAGAAATAAAGAAAGAGGGGAATGAATTATGAACAAAAGACATAATTTTGCTGTTTTCAGACATTAGGAAGATGCTAAAACTGCTTATGTTTATCATCTTTATTATTCCGTTACAGGTTTTAAAAAACAAACATAAATTGTACTTCTGTTGAACGAATGGTAAAAGTGACTTGAAGGATTTTTTTTTCAAGTAACTACAAGTTTGAAGCATCCATGTTGATTCCAATAATTTCCATATTTCTCTGTGCATATTGAGTGTACTATACATTTTTTCTAAGCTTTTTCCAGAGGAATTTTCTTACCTGCCACAATTAAGTCAGTTTTATCTATATACAGTGGATATAAAAATCTACACACCCCTGTTCAAATGCCAGGTTTTTGTGATGTAAAAAAATGAGACCGAGATAAATCATTTCAAAACTTTTTCCACCATTAATGTGACCTATAACCTGTACAACCCAATTGAAAAACAAACTGAAATCTTTTAAGGGGAAAAATAAAAAAGCTTACAATAACCTGGTTGCATAAATATGCACACCCTTAAACAAATACTTTGTTACAGCACCTTTGGCTTTTATTACAGCACTCAGTCTTTTTGGGCAGGAGTCTATCTGCGTGGCACATCTTGATGTGGCAATATTTGCCCACTCTTCTTTGCAAAAATGCTCCAAATCTGTCAGATTGCAAGGGCATCTCCTGTACACAGCCCTCTTCAGATCACCCCACAGATGTTCGGTCGGATTCAGGTTTGGACTCTGGCTGGGCCATTCCAAAACCTTAATCTTCTTCTGGTAAAGCCATTCTTTTGTTGATTTGGATGTGTGCTTTGGGTCATTGTCATGCTTAAAGATGAAGTTCCTCTTCATCTTCAGCTTGCTAGCAGATGCCTGAAGGTTTTGTGCCAACACTGACTGGTATTTGGAACTGTTCATAATTCCCTCCACCTTGACTAAGGCACCAGTTCCAGCTGAAGAAAAATAGCCCCAAAGCATGATGGTGCCACCATTATGCATCATTATAGGTATGGTGTTCTTTTGGTGATGAGCAGTGTTGTTTGTGCCAAATATACCTTTTGGATTTATGGCCAAAAAGTTCAACCTTGGTTTCATGGGCTCATAACATATTTTCCCACATGCATTTGGGAGATTTCAAATGTGATTTCATAAGGCTTCCATCTTGCCACCCTAGATGGGAGATTGTTGTCACATGTACTAAACAGCCAGTACTTACCAGAAATTTCTGCAGCTCTTTCAGTGTGGCTGGTGACCTCTTGGCAGCCTCTCTGACCAATTTTCTTCTTGTCTTTTCATCAATTTTGGAGGGACATCCAGTTCTTGGTAATGTCACTGTTGTGCCATATTTTCTCCGATTGATGATGACTGTCTTCACTGTGTTCCATGGTATATTTAATGCCTTGGAAATTCTTTTGTACCCTTCTTCTGACTGATACCTTTGAACAGTGAGATCCCTCTGATTCTTTGGAAGCTCTCTGCAGACCATGGCTTGTGCTGTAAGATGTGACTACAAAAATGTCAGGAAAAGCCTACTAGAACAGCTGAACTTTATTTGGGGTTAATCAGAGGCACTTTAAATGGTGGCAGGTGTGTGCTGACTCCCATTTAACATGAGTTTGAATGTGATCCACAATTATAAGAGGGTGTGCATATTCATGCAACCAGGTTATTGCAAGTTTTTTTTATTTTTTTTTCCCTTAAAGATTTCAGGTTGTTTTCCAATGGATTGTACAGGTTATAGGTCACATTAATGGTGGAAAAAAATTTGAAGTGATTTATCTTGGTCTCATTTTTTTATATCACAAAAACCTGGCATTTGAACAGGGGCGTGTAAACTTTTTATATCCACTGTAAATTCTCAAACTTACAGACAGTGCAGAAGTTTGAATAACACTTTCATGAAACCCTCTGCAGAGGAGCATGATGAGAAGAATATAGCACAAGATTAACAGATGATTCACTTCATCATATTGTTCCGTGTAAATAAATATTACTCTCTTGGCATAAAGACCTCCTTCTGACAACATTTATTGAAACATGCATGTCTTATAAATGGTGTACATTCTCTATTTAAACACTGATGTTTAGTTAAAATAGAAACTTTATTCAAACCAATGCATGACACTTCCCTGCAGAATTAACCATATGTGAAAAACAGTGAATGCCGTTTTAACTCGATAAGCTAACATGACACATTTCTGTTTAACAACATTAAAAAGCCCTCCTCCTGTGCTTCTAAATAATTACCCTCTCCGCCAAATACATGTATGTCTTTTTTCTTCTTCCCCCCCCCCCCCAATATTTTCCCTGGCAGTCCTTTACAGCTGTCGCGATAAATAAACCTGTTTGTAAGGAGAACATTTGTGCCCAAATATCACAGCTGCTGCAGACAAATGACAACAAGTGAAGTGATTTGAGGAGCCAATTTGGTTCCGTGTCATAGGGGGGACCAAACAGTTTAAACAGTAAACTGTCTCTCCATGTAAAACAAAGTGAAAGCAGCAAAAAGGTTGCTCCGCAGCCCTTACATAACCCAAATATCTGATCACATGATGATTGGTTTGTTGTAGTCTCCGCTCCCAGACTATTTCTGTAGGGATTTGACAACTTGAAAACATTTCTGGTGGCTGTCAGGAAGTTCACAGTGGGGTGCTCTGAACTGAGATTGGTAGTTTAGAGTGTGTGTGTGTGTGTGTGTGTGTGTGTGTGTGTGTGTGTGTGTGTGTGTGTGTGTGTGTGTGTGTGTGTGCGCGCGTGCACATTACACACACAAAACGATGCTGAGTATAGAGGCGCGAGGTGGGACCTGGCTGCTTCTCCCGTGTTAGAGGAGGCACAATCACATAAGACCAGGGGGTCTCCGGCTGCCTTGGCCCCCAACACACAAGGCTGCTCAATGGGACGGAAGTTATTGGGGGGGGGGGGGGGTGATGACACGGTGTGTGACAGAGACTCATCATTTGAGTGTGATACAAGTGTTTGAGCTGCAAGGCTGTAATGTTGCTCGGCTTGTCTGGGAAAGATTTATTCCAGATTGGAGGGCCTGAGGGAGTCACATGTGGGAGGTTTACCTGGAAAAAAAAAATGGGAGAATTAGTGGAGAGAAAGGAGGAAAAACAGAGTCTGGATCACTTGTAATGAGTTACTGGAAAGACATGTAGCTTTTTCCCCCCAGAATTGTCCTTGCTGAGTACTTATATTGCAGCATACCTTTTACTCTTACTTGAGTACATTTTTGAATGGAAATCTGTTCTTTCACTCAAGTACATTTGACTGCACTCTTTGGAATTTTTTTTTTCACTGTTTTGAAACGAGTGCAAGTTTTTCTTCAATTTTTCTTCACATCACAGTTGAAATGGTTGTTTTTCTAATTTACTCTAGTTTGGATTATGTTAGAGTGTTCACTGTATGTGAACAGCTTGGACTTTATTTTCTTCAAAGCTAACACATGGAGAAAAGGCTTACAATGTGGCAAGAGTAGTGCAGAAAATTTACAAGAAAAATGTTGCCAATTTATAAATAAAAGGTACAAATGTAACAAAAAAAGTAGCAAATTGCTGACTATGTTTACATGCACATTAATGAACTCGTTATAATTGGATTTCTGTTGTTATCTGAGTAATAAACAGAATAATCTGATTATCAGGCAGGGAGAAATCAAGCACATTCAGTTTATTGCCCAAATAATCCATTTATTCAGTGCATGTAAACATGACAAGTGGGATTATTTCCAGTTAATGGATTATTGTGGCTGATGCAGAAAAATGATGCTAAATTGTGAAATAAAAAGATGTAAATGTACAAAAAAAAGTTTATTAAGGTGAAAAGTTATGTGAAAATGTCAAATCTGTCAGAAAAAAAGTGGTTATTTTATTTTGAAAATAGTAATAAATTTATAACAAAAAAGTTTGAAATCTATAAGAAGAAAATGGAAAACGTAAAAAAATCACAAGTTTCTGAGAGAAAACACTAATTTATGAGAAAAGACTCACAAATTTAAGAGGAAAAACTTTTATGATGGTAATGTAAAATCATCTAAATTCACCAATAAATGTGTACAAGAAAAAAGTTGCAATTTTTTGTGTTAAAAGTTGTGAATTTACAAATAAAAAGGTGAAAAAAGAGCTTTTTTTATTTATAAAATAAAGGGTTACATAAAAAATGTCACAAATTGTTCCCTAAAAATTGCATATTTATAAGAAAAAAGGAATTTAATATGAAATAGGGACACATTTATGGGAACCAAGTCTCAAAATTATTATAAGACAAATGTGGCAATGAAACATCACAAATTTTTGAAAAACAAAAATGATAGGAAAGGCATCACAAATTTAAAGGGAAAAAATCTCACAAACTGGCGAGAGTAAAAATCATCATCCACTATATCAAGTGATTCTTATTTAAACGGTTTTTGGTGACTACTGTTGCGCAGATCCTTAAAAGTCTTAAAAATTCCTTTGTCCCAAATTAAGCCTTTAATGTTTAAAAATGTCACTCAAGCTTGAAGTCTGCCTGTCAAAGGTCTGGAAGATACCACAGACGAGATAAACAACAGGACTGTTTTCTTGTGTTTACGAGGAGAAATTCTCATTGTTAATTCTGTCAATTTGTAGCTGCTATTTTTGCATTTTATGATGAAAAGAGAAATGAGTGGAACAAAAAGTAATCATTTCTCTTGCAACTTTTCACACAACTTTTTTCTCAAAAATCTGACTTTTTTCTTTTCTTATAAAATTGCATCTTTTTTATTATAATTAGCTTTTTTTCTTGTAAAATTTTCAGTTTTCTTATAAATTTGGGACTTTTTTGACGCAGCTAACTTCTTTCTTGTACATTTGTGACTTTGCAAAGAAGAAAAGTTGTGTCTTGGTTGTTGGGGTAGCAGCTAATTTCAAGTATTTTACTTAGCTAGTATCTCATGTGGCAAATGCTGATGAACATTCTGATTTTGGGGTTTTGTCAGGGTTCGTAAAAGGTTGCGAAGGTCAACAAACAGTTGCAAATGTTTGCAAGATAGTTGTAAGCATTTGCAAACAGTTGTAACACGTGCTGCTAAAGTTGTTTTTGGTTCGCCACTAGCAGCTGTTCGAGAACCTTTACGAACCCTTGAAATCTGAATGCTGGGGAAGGTTTGCTCATCCTCTTTATAGGGTTGGTACTAAGATTTGCCAGATATTCACGTAGTATTTTACCTGGAGTTGCAAAAAGGTCCCGAACATTCCCAAACAGTGAAGAGTGGCAAACAGTTGCTAATCGTCACAAACACTGTCACTAACTTTTGCTAACAATCGCTATTGTTCACCGTCTTCCCCAAACACTCACAGACATTCATGTGAAGGTTGCTAATACTAGTGTTGTAGTCAAGACCTCATCAAGACCTCATCAAGACCAGAGTCTCCCAAGACCAAGACCAAGTCGGAGAAAAAGTTGAGACCAAGACCCACATACAAAGTGGTCTTGACTTGGTCTCAGCCTTGGGATTCTGGTCTTGGTTTGCTCTCGACTACAACTCTATGGGAAGCAAAGGAGCAAACATTGCCATCGCTTATTGTGAAGAATGCATAAATAATATGCGGGTATTGCAGACATGCACATTTATATGCAGTATTCATATAACCAGTGTTGGGCAAGTTACTAAAAAATAGTAACTAATTACAGTTACTAGTTACTTCTTTTCAAAAGTAACTGAGCTACTTTACCAATTACTGCATGATTAAAGTAACTAGTTACTTGGAAATAGAGTTGTAGTCAAGAGCAAACCAAGACCAGAATCCCAAGACTGAGACCAAGTCAAGACCACTTTGTATGTGGGTCTTGGTCTCAACTTTTTCTCGGTCTTGGTCTTGGTCTTGGGAGACTCTGGTCTTGGTGAGGTCTTGATGAGGTCTTGACTACAACACTAGCTAATACTAAACGTTGCTAAATGTTGCTAAAGACAGAGGCGAACTCTGCTTTTTGCGAACATTTGTCATGAAGTTGGTCAATCCAAAAATGGAAATATTCATCAGCATTCCGCACTCCCTGACAGACTAGCTTTAACTATCTGGTGGCAACATTGATCCTGGGGAAGTGCAAATTTAATGCGAGATGGGCTGATGACCCAACATTTGCCATAATTTATAGCGGAGTGATGGCCTAGAGGTAGAGCATCCACCCCACAACCGGGAGGTTGGGGTTCAAGTCCCGGCCGAGTCATGCCAAAGACCATATAAAAATGGAACTTCCTGCCGTCCAGCTTGGTGCTCAGCAAAAATGGAACGGAGGAGGGAAATGTGGGCGGCAGTGGCTCAGGAGGTAGAGCAGGTTGTTTAATAACTGAAGGGTTGGCGGTTCGAATCCTGCTCTCCCCAGACATCCATACACTTTACCCACCTTGCCTCCAGTATCCATGACACTGGGTATAAATGCTCGGTAGTGGTCGGAGAGGCCGTTGGCGCTGATTGGCAGCCACGTTTCCGTCAGTCTGCTCCAGGGCAGCTGTGGCTACAGAAGTAGCTTACCACTCCCATTGTCTGTGGAGTGAATGAATAATGTATCCACTGTAGAGTGTCTATGAAAAGTGCTATATAAAATCTGACGCATTATTATTATTGTTATTTCAGATCCACTAAAATAATTGGACCAGGCTATTTGTAATGTGCTCACAGAGGTTTTGCCATTTCAGGCAAAGGTCTTAAATTTGACAAAGTGGCCTTAAGAATGGTCTTAAAAAACTTGATTATTTGCTGAAACCCAGCTATCACTTATTTTGAGTAATTATTATTATTATTATGAGGTAAAACTACTTCTGGTCTAACTATCTCTCTGTGTATATTCCTCTGCAGCACTGAGTTAATATATTCTATGCAGATGTATGTATGTTGGGTACCTTCAAGACCACAATGCATTTTTCTCTGGTGGATTTACAGCTATTCCTGCCTGACATCCAAATGCTTTTTTTTTTTTTTAAAGGAAAGAGAAATGTTTAATCCAACACCCACTGTGAAGAGAAAAAGTAATGCATATCTCACTATCTCGTCTGTCTCCCAGCGAGATGAAATTGAAATTTTAATGCATTTCAGAGATTTTTCCTCCCGAATGGAGACACTGATAGACACTGGGATGCCGTATTTACAGTAGGGACGCTCGCGGTTTAATGCACTCTACAATACCGCCATCCCCAAGTTCTGTGGAATAAAACATGCTCTCCGACATAAAGGAAAAGGCAAAGAACAAAATTATTCCCCAAGCTTTCTATCAAGCTTCTGCATTCATGGCAAAGTCTAAAGGGCATGTCAGTCCTCCTGCCTCTGAGAGAGGTAATTATCCTTTTCCTGTCAGGGAACAACAAATGATAGCCAACGATGGGGGTGCATTTTCAGGAGCTGAAATTTGTCAAAAGGAAGGGAGAAGGAGGTTTAATTTTCTGGCAGTCGCGTATCTGCATTTATCATGTTTTTCCCCCAGTGGTCATTTGTTGCCTTTTTTTTTTTTTTTTTTGGTTCACATGAGCCTGCACAGTGTAGTGCTGTTTGTTTATGTCTGTGAGCTTCTGAGGGTGTATTTACGGTGCCCTGCATTAACATACCTATTTATAGTCCTACACTTTCTTACAGTCATCTTTTTTTTTTCTGTTGTGACCATTTCACAGATTATATATTGTCCAAGTAATTTCCCTTTCAGCATCTGTGTTTTTTACCTTTCAGAGAAGGCAGTGAATGGAGGGAAAATTATCACAATTACTCCTATAATTGAGCCGTCTTTGTAGCAAGTGCAGCTTCAGTAGCCCCCTTTTTTCCATCAGCCAAAATGGTTTCATTATATGGGTTTTTCATATTCCCTGACACAGGGCTCCGCTGAGGGCCTGGCGCGTGGATGAGATGCAGGATGAACAGAGCGAATCATTAAGGTCACAGTAGGAATAATTATCCCAGCTATGGAAAGAGCATCTACAGCCTTTTTTCTCCCCCGGCACAAATGCAATGTCCATGGCTTTTAGTCACAAAGAACTTTGTTACAAATGGAGCTTCCACCTTCTACTTATACAAAGAAGAGAGGGGGAGAGCAAGACTTGTATCAACATGACAATTTTCCATCATTAAGACTAATGACAGGCACAGACTGTGGGGATCAAGGGGAGTACAGAAAAGAGAGGCGCATTCAGGTGTTGGCTGAGTGCTGACCTCCTTCCTGTCTTTGTTGGAGACTTAACTCTTAACAAAAACCAAAAAGGGTTCCAGACTAAAGGCGCAGTGGCAGCTGAACGTCAAGCAGCCCGACTCTCCATGGGCAAATGACTTAATTGGCGAATTTGCATGTTTCCCATTTGTGGGGGGAATTAATTCAATAAGGCCTGCATGTAAGGATGGTTAATCAATGTTGTTTTAGTGTAGGTGAAATAATTCCCCAGATAATGTTAGATTGATTTTTATTCCTGCCATCCAGCTTCTAAGTTGATTAATTTTTTCGACTTGTTTTGCAATTAGTTAAGCCTCCGAGGTGTGGATCACCCCTTTAACAGGCGCTGCGATGTGGAGCATCAGTCTGACACTAGTTTCTTTTACAGTTTAGCTGAATTAAGTAAAAGCCATATTTTTCTAAGTCTTCTCTCCACGGCCTTCACTCAGGTAATTGGTCATTTTGCAGCCAATTTTGGGCAGGTTGGATGCTTGCTGCCATGGCCTGACCCCTGCTGCTGCCGTAATGGGGACAGCATTTCTACCAGTTCACTGGGAGCCTTTCCACATCATGACCCCTACTTTTTGAAGAAAGAGCTCCAATAGGGGGGAAAAAAAGGGAGTTTGAAATGTGACTTTTCAGCTCAGCAATGAGCAGCCTTAAATCTGCCAGCCAGTCTATTACACCTGAGTTAATTATATGTCTTTTCATCCACAGAAGCCCTCTCCACGGCTGAAGACATCCTGCTGGACAGGAAAGACTTGGACATGAGATTGTTCACAGATGCTCCGTGAATGAAGAAATAGTCAGAAAACTGCTAAGAATACCACAATGACTTGAATCATTTTACTTCCCACAGAGCAGCAGTAGAGTCTCAGAGGCCTTTTGGTCAGTTTGTGTGATGGTGCAGAAGAACAATGCCTGTTTAAAAATAAATAAATACATAATTATTGCAAACAAAATTAAATAATTAAAAACAGTGATAAAATATCTTGTAAAACATAAAAAATGATAATCAGATGTAAATGTGCTATTATGGAGAAAAGAAAGGTTAGAATTAGGATAAATTAGACAAAAAATAAAATATTTTACCTTAAAAGGAATTGAGAGCTATTAAATAAACTATCAGAATTCCATTATCTCACAAAAAATGCACTATAGTTCACTTAGACACAAAATTCCAAGCAAAACTGCTGTACTTTATATAAAGAGCTAAATAAAACTGAGCTTTTTTCCTCCTTTCATCCATCTTGACCCGTGTGATAATCCAATAAATTAACCATTGCATCAATCCTGCTCCTCCAATCCTATGCCTATTTTTTTTTAATGTTTACGCGCAACTAAGTAAACAAAATCAATGCGCATTCTGATGGCGCACTGAGCACGAAAATAGGCACCGAATCGAGTTAATTGTAGCGCATCTAGTTTGCGTTCACTGAGGCCGCAAATGACAGGACGGCGGCGAGGAGCAGCGCCAGGGAGGGAGCGCAACAAAAGGCAATCTCACTTGTTTGATTTTTTTTTTCTTACTGCCTTTAAAACCCTAATTTCGACCTGTGCGTGGTTTGACATTTCTGCTGAAAGTCCCTCACTAAATTACTTCTGGATGTGGTGGTGAGGTGCGCCTGTAACGGGCAGTCCGCGGGGATGAGCTCCTGTTTTAATGTCTAGATGTTTTTTTATTATTATTATTGTTATGAATCACTTAAGACGTACTAATATTGTTCTATTTGGGTATCATTTTGCAGCATAACAATATGCACATTTGCAAATAAAATATAAAAGAACAGGGGGATTTGCAGACTGGTTACATTCACCAGCAGAGCAGCAGCAACAGAATATGGTTTTATTTTTTATTTTTTTTAATTCAAGGGATTATAACAGTTTATTTTATTTTTTTTATAGTTGCGTGCATGCAAATTCTCTCTGAGTGCACCCTTGGCGTAATTAATCCCCACTGGCGCGCGGAGTCTGCGGAGCGCTCTGGTTGGATGCGCAGTTTACCAGCGCACCGCGCGTCCGTGCCTGTTAAAACGCGGCAGCTGAGGAGGGCTTCCTATCACCGGACTGAAATGAAGTCTGTGACATCTTGGCCCGTTCACCCACCCCCACCCCCACCCCGCCGCCTCTGCACCAACCCTCAGGTGAAGAGCAGCAGGTGTTAAAACACCCTCAGCCACGGAGCCACTCGCTCCTTATGACTCCTGCCTCCGTCCGCGCTCCAGCCGCGCATGGAGGGCTTTTATTTTTAGCGCGGCCGCCGGCCGGAGCCCCGCAGCGGCCCGGGGCTGCAGGGAGGACCGCTGTGGCCTCCGCTGCCCTCCCGCAGGAGTCAAATTATTAATGGGAGTGGTAATATTATCACCCGTGCGCCACGACAGAGGACTACCTGAGAAAAACCTTCAAATGTCACAGAGATGGCTACCAAATTAAGTTTGTGATGGCTGATTTTTTAAATAAAAATAATAACCAAATGAACATTATTAATGTAAGACGCTTTCATCAGCTCTCTTCAGCCCCAAATGACATAAATCTCTCATTATTGTTATTATTACGCACTCATTGTATTATTTAGCATTTTCCCGCAAATTCTGCCTCTATTCTGTTAATGGTTTTGCTCACAGCTGTCTGTAGATACTATAATCGTGGGAAAATAATGACAGTTATCAGTCGCACCCACCAAGTACCCATAAAAATCTGTCCTCTGTTCTGGAAGATGATAATTATTGGTTGTACTACCATTATCATTGTCGTTGTTGATGGAGGAAATCTTGAAGCGTTTTTTCCAAAGTAATTCCAGAGAAATCACTTCAAATTGGCCTATTTTAGCGGGGACAAGGGACCAGCTTTCGTTATAGCCTAATATTTTCACAGAAATCTTTAAATCCGTGCTTCCTGCAGCCGCCTGGCACACTGTGGCACGCGCGCTGCGCCGTCTGCGGCGCCCGCATTTTCATAACACCACCTTTTTTTTTTTTTTTTTTTTTAAATGCTACTTGCTTAGTTCTGCGTTGAGTTCAATTATGTAATTACACTGATAATGACAGTGACGGAATTTAACTGCCTTTAATTTGTTATTCAGGTGGAGATGGAGGGACCGCGGATGGAGCAGCCGGGCTGCGTCTGCGCTCCGCACACCGGGAGCCGGGAGAGGAGCAGGCTGGACATGAACCCCCGGATCAGTTCTTCTTCTCCTGCACCGGGTCCATCCTGTGGCGGCTCCCTGGCCACGGATCTATCCGCTCTTCTTCCGTCACGTAATTTTGTGTTAAAGTAAGTAGATTTATTTTGGTTTTTAAATCACAGCTAAATTAATGTCACGGTTGCCTCGTCAGACATCAATCCACTTTAATCATGACCTAATTAGTCGTGTTCTCACTTAGTTTGAAAAAATCATCAAAGGGGGAGGGTGTTGAACAGAAATCCGTGACCTTTAACTGATCGCTGCGCAACGTGCGTAAAATCGTTTAAACGGCGATGGGAAAGGGGCTCGGTTCTGTTAGAAAAGATTCATAAATGGGGATAAAATTATTATGCTTCTCCACATAATCCCCAAATTAATATGGTGGGGGGAAAAGATCGTAGGTTGCTTTAGTTTATTTTTAAAATTATAATAAAAGATAAACTAATAGAAATAATCTGTTTTGCTGGAGATGTTTGCAGGTGCTGTGAGCCATCCTCAGGCCTCTTCCTCGCTCCACGTGTGCTCAGACCTCAGGTTGCTCAAGGTGTTAAATACATGACTAATTACAGAGCTACTTATGAAAATTGAAGGCTGGTGTTATGCTAATACACCTTCCTCCTGATTGATCATTAGGCGCTTTAATTAGAGTGACCAGCTGATAGAGCGGCTCAAAAATAGACTTTAACATTATTAGGCTAATTTAAATTGGATCAGCATCAGTAGTATTGTTATTAATAATGATATAATATGGAGTGTCATGAGGAAGTCTGAGGTTTTTTAGTTTTCTTGACTTTATCAGATTGTTCGGACCCAACCCCAGCGTCACCAATCGGCTTCCCTCTCAGCGCCGGCGGACCAATCAGCAACCGCCTCTGATGAATATTCATGAGTCCGAGATTCAAACCTTTGAGCGAGTTTGTCTTGGTCCACAGCATCATTCCCGGGACTTTTCACAGCCACAAACTGCATTTTCTTATGAATGGAAAGAGAAAAAATCTGTTCGGCTTAAATCGGGACCCATCCCTCACTGAGATCATAGGAGGCGCACAACAAAAGCCAGACCAGGGGGACCAGAAGAGATGACAATGACTGCGATTCCAGAAAGTCTTAACAGCCCTGCCTCAGGAAAAACCGTTTTCATGGAGTTTGGACCCCCGAGTCAACAAATGTCTCCGTCCTCCATGTCTCACGGACACTATCCCATGCACTGTTTACATTCTGCAGGTCACACGCAGCACGACAGCTACAGTCCAGCCTCGTCCTTCCCCAGATCCCTGGCGTACCCGTACGGCGGCCACTCCACCAGTCCATATCTCAGCACAGTGCAGACGTACCAAAACAGCTCGGGACTCACGCAGACGCGGTTAGAGGACGCGGGTAAGTGCGCCAAAGCCGGCTCCCAAAATGTCAACTTTCAGTGTTGGTGCCGCTTTTCCGGCAGACGCAGTGTTCCAGTGCGCGCAGAAAAGACAGGCCAGATGTGGAATTAGTCTTGGTAATTATTTATTGCGTAAGGCTATAAACAATGTATGCAATTAAGGGTAATTATACCTAAAGTACTGCCTGTAAAACTTGCGCTCCAGTGTTCATTGCGGCGCAGCACTGTCGCCAGCAACTGCCTCCTCATTTTTTTTTTTTTCTCTGCTCTTCTCTCCTGTCTTTTTCCATCAGCGCCAGAGACGGAGAAAAACACGGTGGTGGAAGGTGGAGAGGTTCGCTTCAACGGCAAAGGAAAAAAGATTAGAAAGCCAAGGACTATATATTCTAGTTTACAGCTTCAGGCTCTGAATAGGAGATTTCAGCAGACTCAATATTTGGCGTTACCGGAGAGAGCAGAGCTGGCAGCATCACTGGGTCTCACCCAGACTCAGGCAAGTCCCTGAAACGCACAAATGCCTTCACTGTGCAACACTTTTACGCATTTTGAGTTATGCGCATTTTACGCATTTGGCCAAATTTATTATTATTATTATTAACAATAATAATTCTGGCCCCAATAAAGAAGAACTCTGGATGCAATTATTTTTGTGTTTATACATATATTTATAGGCATATATAAATACAGGCACGGATAGGAGAGATTCCTAATTTTACGCATGCATACATTTAGAAAAAAATAACAATTATTTCACCCGTCTCTGCAGGTAAAAATTTGGTTTCAAAATAAAAGGTCCAAATTCAAGAAGCTGATGAAGCAAGGCGGCGGCACCATCGACAGCAACGCTTTGGCCGCCGGCCGCGGACTGTCGAGCGGCTCCCCGTCGGTGGCGCCCGTCTGGAGCTCGCCGACCACCGCCAAGACTTCAATGGGCACCACCGGGTCTTACATTCCCAGCTATACGTCGTGGTACCCAACCACGCACCAAGAGTCTATGCAACAGTCGCAGCTCATGTGAGCAGAGACCTCAGCTATCAGGACGGGGGGAAGGCTCCGCGCGGCTCACGACGCACACACAACGACCCCCCCCCCCGGAGTTTTGCCGCCGCTCCAAGACAGCCGACACACACACACACACAGAGGCCTCCTCAGGCGGGGACGCGGAGGAAGGAGAAGCTGCAGAGGGAATGCGAAGGAGGGAGGAGACGCGACAGAGTGAAAATGGCGCAAAAATGTGCCCAAGGACCACAAGTGCGTGACGGTCAGAGAGAGCGGGATGGTGACTGGATCCCTTTTGGCTGCTGTTGATCATTTTTTTTTTTGTGTCTTATTTTGGTTTTTTCGTTTCTTTTTCATAAAGTCATGATTGTGTAAACAGTTCTGTTGTTGGGCATGTTTATTAGATAACACGTGTTTGTTTACGCCACGTGTCCGGCCCTAAAACCAACCTGCATCCACTGACTAACCAAAAATAGTTCCGCTCGGTCCCACTATGACAGCACCCCAACCCAGCAAAAGGCTGCTGTGCCAAGCCTCAAGTTGTTATACGTGTTTGTTATTTAAGTTAAATTATTCAAACTAGTTTTTTTTTTATTTCTGTGATCATTTTGTAAGCGTGTTTGAGGAAGCAACACTGTGTTGTCGACGCTGCACTTAACGCAAGCAAAGCTTTTTATTTTATTTTTTTTTTTCTGCGTGCCCCGATGCTATGTGAAAAACATGTAAAAGGCCTGACGAGTTGCTGCTCTGGAGAAGAAGAAGAGAAGAGGAGGAAAACATACCCAGAAGACGAGCAGCTCATTTTGTCACTGTATTTTGTACATATTTTACGATATATTTTTTTTTGTGCTGTATACTGGACACGCTGTGAAACAGGGTTGTGTAGCTATTCGTTGAAATGTGTTTAGTCCACATAGAAGATATTTAGTTTTGTATTGATCACTTTAATTTATTTATCTGTTTCTGAAGTTTATGTACATAATGTGCAAAGTTTCAAAAGCAGTAAAACAAAAATATGATTTAAATTATGCGACGGAAGTTGTCTGATTGCCCCTCCACCCCCCCACCTCCCCACCTCCACCCCACCCTCACCCCCCCAACACCTCCTCCACCTACAAAGAAAGGCTTCAGCGTGGTGCAGCTTTAACGCCAGCCGACACAAAGGAGGATCATGTGGGCTCGTTGCGGCAGACGCCGCGTGAGCGCCTTTGAATTGACTGCGAAAAGGCTCCTCGCCTGGATTTCAGCGTTTGGCCCGTGCGGCGTCTTTACAGCTGCGGCCCCACTGGCTGCAGATGTTGCTCAATCTCTGGACTGACCTCGGAGGCCGATATCTGACCGTGCATCTTAAAAATGTCAAACCCATTTATTTAAGTGCAATAAAATATATAAGCACAATCTTGACTAAAACCAACCCACAATAAGCTCCACGCGTCGTTTCCAAATCGTGCCGCTACTCTTTAATTTCTTTATCCAGCTTTTCTTAAAGATAATTTCTTCTCTTTTTGTCTCCGATGATCCCCCCCCCCCTCACTTTACGGAGATGAGAGGGATCAAGTGAGTGTGTTAAGTCAATAATTGCGCAACAGCCAGGTGCGACAAAAAAAAAAAGGAAAATCTGCGGCACACGGGGCAGATTAGACGGAGATCAGTGAAAGTGAAAAGTTCAAAGGCCTTGTTTGTTTAATGAAAAAGTTGCCGGAGGCTACCTTCACTTAGCTTGTGGTTTTTTTACGTTAAAAAAATTAAAACATAGAAATGTATATTAAATTTAAAAAACAAAAACTAAATAAAATATTTATTACAGATTTAGACTGTTTAAAAATGCAGTTTAGTGCATCGATAACGAAAATTTAAACAGGAAATCATACAAAAAATGGGAATTATTGCAAAAATAAAGAAAAAAGAAAATTTCGTAACCAATAACAATACTAATTACATATTTATGTCTGAAGAAAAAAAAGTAAAATAATAATAAATAATAACAGCATAATAGAAAAAAGCTCTTACTGATGCAGCTAAATGAATACACATTTTATTTTTAATAAAAACTAATATATTTGATGCATTTTTATTATTATTATATTTTATAATTAATTTTTCCTGAATATACTTAATATAAAGTAATGGATCAGTGAGCCTCAGAAGGGCCAAAACTTTTCCTGCTCCTCTCTGTTTTATTCCCCACATCCCTCGGTTGTCGCGTCATTATAATTTAAATACAAAACTGGTTATAGCGTTGAGCCCTTTGTTCGCAGGAACAGACCTATGCACGTTTGAACAGGAGAAAGCAGATGAAGCGCGCGGTGCCTGCTGCAGCAGCGCGCGCGGATCTGCCTACCTACATGCCCAGAAAGGCGCAGCTGCACATCCAAGAGGGTCAGCCTTATTTCGCTGTATTCTCCCCTTGATTATACGAGCTGAGCCCATCAAACCCGCCATAATTACAGTAATTTCGCCCTTATTTATTCTAATGCAGTTTCCCATCTCTGAGGTAATTATGAGCAATTTTTTTTCGCACCGAGGATCTTTCTGCGTTGACAAAAGAGATAGTGCTCTGAAAGAAAATTTTCTGCTTGCAATAGAAAGAAAAGGGGGGTGGGGTGGGTGTGTGTGTGGGGGGGGGGGGTAGAAAAGCGAAATAGGTGAGGTGCCGTTTCGTCACCGCTCCCTTTAGACTTAGCCTATGTAGAAGACTGACAAATTGCCTGCAGGTGTACATCACCCGAGTTATCAATGCAGGAGAGGCTTCAAAAAATCAGCAGAGCACAATGCAGAAGTGGAGCATAAAGCAGAACTTCTGAGTGTCTCCCTTCCTTACATTTCCACCGGTCTATAGCAGGCTCCGGCTAAATAAGCTTCTCAGTCTCAACACATTTAGTGAAGAAAGAAGACAGGAGCTTATCTTTTGCAATAAAAATCAAAGAGCATTTAGTGAAATACAAACCAGTCAGGAACGGATAAATGCCTGCCACGTGCAGTGGGGATCAAAGCTGCATCCGTTTTTTTTTCCCCTTCTTTTTTCTTTTTAAATAACCCCCAACATGCATTTCTAAAATCAGCCAAATAAACATTAAGCACACACCTTTCATCCCGAAGAGGAAAGCGGGTTTGCAGGAGTCAGGGGAGGCAGGTGAGCCGCAGCAGCAGCGGCGCGTCCTCCGTCAGCGCCTTAAATCCCACAAAACGTCGCAGCGTTTGGTCTCCAAGCTATAGTAGCTGCAGAGTTCAGAATATGACTGAAAACGTCTGCTTTATTTCCCCTCTTTATAGCTGATGGGGGAAAAAAATGTAGATTATTAGCATAAATGTTTACTCCTCATTACGCTGATGACATTGTGCACTCGAGATCTTGGTAATCTTTGGGGGGAAATTATGAGTAATTTTTTTTTTTTTTTAAATTTAAAGCAGCAGTTACCATGCAATTCAGGCTAATTCTGCGTAGGCTCCACACGGATATAATTATCGCTGAGTCAAGATGTTAGGCTAAAAACTATGCATTGATATTCCCATTTATTATGTACATCCAACTTTGACAATGTTGATGCTTGAAATAGCGGGGAAATTGTCTTGTGTAGAAAAAAAAAATTACACCCCATATTAGGACATCTAAAATTGCGAAGAATTATAGAGTAATTGCAGGCTTTCAGATTCGAAAGCCAGAATGCTCAGAGCAGAGCAAATGTGGATGAAATTACAGATCAGGGTATAAATTAGGATAGTAGGGTATGGCATTTACAAGTTACTGAGAGAAATGCAAAAGTACAAACCACAGCGGCTCTAGGTTGAATAAAAAGAACAATCAGCTGCAAAAAAAAACCCTTTTTTATTAGTATTTTTATAAGGATTTAGATGAATTAAAACAAATGGGTTCTAGTGCATTATCATTTGAATGGAACTTCAGAGTGTGGTGCACTTTATTAGTACAAAATAGCAGCATTGTAAATGATTATATTCAGGTATCTACATGCTGTAATCCAGGCCGGCTGCATGCCCGGGGTGTGATGCTGTCAGCCACAGGGGGGGAGGCTCCATCACGCATGTACAGCAGCTACAGTCCTAATTATGAACAAGGAAACAATCCCACTTTATAGCTCATGGTGGTTTGAAGAGAAGACTGTGGGAAAGGGGGGGTGGGGGGGAGCTGTGCGGCACTAATGATGGCAGCCCCACTCCTCTGCTGTCCAGTCAAAGCTGCCCCAATAAAACATCTAAATTAATGTGGAAAAAAAAAAGAATAAAACAAGGTGTGCGTGGCTGTAGTGCATTTCGTTTTTGGACGCGTGCCTTGTGTTTTCCATGTAGCCCACGGGCCTTATATATATATGCAGTCAAATGATGTGGGTGGGTGTGCGCGCGCGTCTTCGGGAGGTCTGGAGCGTCACTCGTGAGAAATGTCTCCATGAGGCTTTTCTGCGCGTAGCTCCGGGCAGTTTTTGGATGCCAGTTGCCGTCTGCTTTCCTCTTGTTAGGCCCCGAGTTCATAAAATGTCTGGAAGGCTGCAGCTCGCCGACTCCACGCAGTCTGGGGCGCCTTGCGTGCTCATTCATACCCACCTCGGTCCTCCCCTCTTTGCGTGCCAGGGAGTGTTGTTGCGCGCCCCCCGGGGCCCCCTCCGAGTTAGCCGGGGACGCCAGCTTTTAAAGCAGAGACAGTTTGGGAATTGTCTTATCTCGTGGTGGCATCACGACACGTATATGTAACAATAACTTAATGCCACAACATTTTATTTCTTGAGAGAGAAAAAGATTGAAACAGTATGTAGACATCCAACCGGGGGTTCGAACCCACAACCTCCTGCTCTCTTCCTGTATCGCCAAGAGGGTTAACCCGCTTGGGAAGCCAAGTAGGAATGATTTTATTGACTGTTACATGTAGTTGTCCAAGTTCCCTGCATGACCAGTTTTATTTTACTGACATAAAGCACAACTATATTGTTTGTTAGTAGCCACGGGCATTTCTCCCCCCCCCCCCCAAACAGCCTGCCACAAAATTACAGTTTTATTTAATGCAACTTTTAATAATTCACAAGTGTTTTTGCACAATAAATATTAATCAAACTCAAAATTTCTTTTCAAAAAATGAAGCTAAAAATTGTCTCAGCAACTGCTATAGGTAAACAGATATAATTTATAAGTCAACCCAGATTCTTTCATAAATTCCTGTGAAGAAAGAAATAAACTCATCCGGATGCAAACGCACAGAAAACTTTTTTTTTATTATTTAAATAACGTCTCATATATGGAACACTGCTAAAATAAATAAGACAAAAATACAGTTAAAGTGGGGTACATGTAAATCAGGGGGCAGGACAATCAGTAGCTCACGGTGGTTAATGGATCAATAGCCTAGAATTTGTCAGACCGACTCGGGCTATCAGACAAAGCTGGTGGTCAAATATTTACAAAGGTGAGTCCAGGACCCCCCCTCCCCTTCCCCCAAGTGCGTTCAAACAACTACACGAGGAATGGATGGACAAGGTAAGGTGTATTTTTTTTTTCTAAAAATCGCACAATAAAATGAGGTCAAGTTGCAAAAAGGCACCAAACAGTTAAAACTTTGTGCTACATATATGACAGGTTTACCCTCTGGTTCGTGTTTTATTCTGCAAGAATGGGGGGGGGGGGGGGGGGAGGGAGATAAAATTTAAAAAAATAAAATTAAAAATCAAAAGATGTCCGGGTGAAAGGGGCTCGATGCGCCCTGGCTGATTGCTTTGGGTAACAGTGGTTCATTCAGCCCTCACATAAACAAAATAAATAAATACAAAAATAACTGTAGAAATCTGTCTACATTTTGCCATAGGTCCATAAACCTGCCTGGCCCCATTAAATCTCCTAGGTGCTCGCGCGTAAAGCTCGCTCGGTGCGCACACGAGGTCTGAAAATGAGAGTAGCCTATTGGTATTTTTTTTCTTTCCCTCTTTCACCAGTATTGTCCGATTTAAAAAAAAAAAAGAAAAAAAAAAGAAAAGAAAACCTGATTTGTTTTCTTCTCAGAATATCGTCCCGGCGCTTATGGCGGAGTTGTGGTGGTGCTGGACCAGGGGAGGCTGCACATGCGCGGCGCCAGAGTTCGTGGTCGAGTACCAGGAGTAGTTTGCCAAAAAGGACGAGGGCGCAGTGGCGTTGGGGGGGCTGCTGCCGCCGGAGCTGACGCCGTTCATTCTTTGAGTCTGTGGAAAGTCCCAGGCTGTGGCCGGCGGCGACGCGCACGGCGGAGACTCGCTGGAAGCGACGTGCTGCTCCGGCGGGATTTCTCCACTTTTCCACAGCTTCTTGAACTTGGAGCGGCGGTTTTGGAACCAGATTTTGACCTGAAAGGGAAACGGATTTAAAGCGTGAAATTTGATTGCCAACATTTTCCCACGTGAAGCCAGTTTTAATTTATTTTTTTTATGTCAGACATAAATGGCCGTCTGACGGCCGCGGACGCACGGACTACCCACCTGTGTTTGCGTAAGGCCCAGAGAGGCTGCCAGCTCGGCCCGCTCCGGCAGCGCCAAATACTGCGTCTTTTGAAACCTCCGCTGAAGTGCAGCCAGTTGGAAGCTGGAATAAATGGTTCGTGGTTTCCTGACCTTCTTTGGTTTTCCATTAACCATCCGGATTTCTGGCTCGCTCTCTTCTTTTTCTGGGGAAACATTCAAACACAATACGCGTTACGCATTTTTTCACTTTAGTAGATCTGTTACGCGCGTTTCCTTTGCCGTCGGTTTGGATTTAGGAGAAATGCTGACACCCAATATTGAACCTTAAATAAGAAAGCACTTAAATAACTGGGGGTTCATCAGTGTTTACAGTTGTATTTGGAAAATCAGTCGGTGTAATGTAATGTGGGATTGTTACCTGTGTCCGCTGGGGTGGGAGAAGAGTTGGAGCCGTAAGAGCTGTATGCACCATAAGACGAGTTGAAACCAAGGTCGTACGACTTCGCGTTATACGGCACCGAGCTGGCGGCGCCGCCGTACTGGTAGGAGCCGAGTTGTCCGAACGGGGAGCCGGCGCAGTGCCCGGGCTGCGGGCTGTTGTAATAGCTGCTGTCCGTGGCCGTGGACACCGGCAGAGTCGGGGACTCCTGCGACTTGTGCAGGCTGTGGTAACTGCTTGAGGTAATCTGGTTCGTGTGCATATCAGTGTTCAAGTTCTCAAACACCCCCGTCATCCTGCAGCCGGAGCGGAGCAGCCTTGCGACCCGTGCGCGAAATTGCGAAACAAGAAAGCTGAAAGCGCGACTCAGATCCTGGTCTCCGTGCACACTCCCGTGAGTCAAAACGCATCCCGTGTGTAAACCGCGGTTAAAAAAAAAATGAAAACCCGGCAATCAACGCAAGGTGTGTCCTCCTCACACTGGCCTGTGATTATCTGCTACGGTCGGCGGCGGGAGCGCGTTTATGAGGGAGAGCCGCTGTCTGCGAGGCAACCAATGGTAAGGGCCGCACCGCTGACTACTCCCCACCGCGTCCACCCTCCATTATTCAGGTCTTTTCTGTCCCGGGCGTCTGTGGCACACTTTCCCCATCAAGGCAGCTGAAGACAATCAGATAAATAAGGCACCGCGACCGCACCTGCACACCGAATCCGATGCGCGTTCATGTGTAGGTGCAGAAAACGAAGCTTTAAAATGATTACCTGGCACCATTACATCATCTTATATGATTTTCTGTATATTGTAGCCTACTGTACATTGAGTTTGTTAAATTCATTTCACTCTACATTTCCATTAAAGTAAAAAAAAAAAAAAAAAAAAGTATATCCAACAAAGTAAACCGAAAATAGAGTAACCGCTGACAAAAGAGCTGAAAATGACCAGAGCGCCCCCAGGCGGTTAAAAAATCATTTACAGATTTCCCCCCCCCTTTTCTTCAAATTTATATCTCAAACGCTGCTGAATTGATCTATTTATTTTCTTAATCAACTCGGAACTGTTTGAAGTATCTTACTCACATGGAGTCTGGAGTTTTCTGTTGCTTCAAAATGCGACAGGTTCAGATGTGGAGAAGGTGCTGGGAGCTGTGGGGATCCACGCGGTGAGATGTTCTTCACCACAAGATGGCAGCAGGACTGCTGTTATTCACGCAGAGACGTGCCTGGAAAGTAAAAAAAAAAAAAAAAAATCATATTTATACTGGTTTGAAGCAACTTGATAAGTAAAATGTTCTTGCTCCATGTTTTTCTTAAAACAAAATTAAATTGCTTAAAACAAGTAAAAATGATTTTTTCTTACAGAAAACTGCACAAGAAGAAAAAAAATCTTGTCAGATGAAAAACAAGCACGTATAGCCTTGATTTAAGATATTTGATCTCACTAAGATTTTATTTTTTGCAGTGTGGACGAAGGCATGGAGGGTCAGACAGAGCCTTGGCAGAGGTATGCGCTCTGAGTGCCTAATGTAGTTTCCATTCAGTTTTTCTCTCATCAGATTTGTTCTTCTATTCTGGCTCAGGAAATTTTGATTTATCACTGTTTCTTTCTATGATTTGGATTAAATTAGAGGTTTTTATGTAGATAGTTTTTATTTTCATCAGACCAACACATTTAAGAGAGAAAAAAGTCACAAATTGGGGAGAGTAATGTCTCAAATTTACAAGAAAAAAAGCAAATTTATGAATAAAAAAAATTGCAAATGTGCAAAACAAAAGTTGCAAATTCATGAGCAAAAGGGTGATAAAAAAACATTTTTCACAAAGTTACACATTTATAAGAAAAAATGAAGTAGATTTATTACTTAAACACTGCAAATTTTAGGGGGGAATAAGAACATTTATGAGGAAAGAAGGTGTAAATGTATAAGAAAAATGTACACATTGATTAAACAAACTCATAAATTGATTGCAAATTTACATGAAAAAGTTCCATATTCATAAGGAAAAAAAAATGAAAATTTTACAAAAATAAGTCAGAGTGTATGAGGGGAAAAAGCTAATTTATAAGCAGTTTCAGATTCCAGAGAAAACCTCAGAAATTTGTGAATAAAGCAGTAAGTAACGTTTTTAGTGAAAACTTTTGTGACTATCTTTGGTATTGTTGAGTAATTTATAGGACGAGGTTTCTACATGCTCCTCTGGCTGATATTTATTTGGTTTTGGCTGAAAAATTGTCTAACGAAGTGTGACTGTCGCTCACACCCATTTTATAAAAGTGTTGTAGTATGATTACAGTATGATTTCGGGTTCAGATGTTAAAAGTCCACTTGGAGGAGAAAAGGAGAACCCTGTGGAGAACTAATGTTTTTTTTTTTTTTAAATGCAATTAACAGGGATTTTTCCCACACACATCTTCAACTTCCATCCATCCATCCATCCATCCATCCATCCATCCATCCAGAATATGTCTTTTACTTTATCTTTATTGAGATTCCCATTAGTACTTGTGTAACCATTGTTTATTCTCCCTCTGATCTACCATACATAAACACATACACACTAAAACACAATAATAATAATAAAACAGTTCCATTTTATAGATTAAGAAACGCAACTCATTATGAGAGAAAGCACACAAGTGGACTAAAGGTGCACAATAAACTCCTGCTTTAGTAATACAAAACTCATTAAATTTCATCACTGTTGTGGTGGCACTGTGTGGGGAATTCTCCACCCGGAGCCGGGGGGAAGAGGGAATAATGGACTGAAGGAGGAAGTGGTACCGAGGGGGTCTCAGACGGAACAGAAAGGACTATTCACCCCCCCCCCCCAATCCCGGGGAGTTGAGGAGGCGCCAGAGCCGCTGAAGGAAGAGAGGGTGTGAGAAGCAGGTCTGGCGTTATGTGATGTTAATGTGCCACGCATGTCTTTGTTCCACTGATTGTACTGTGTTGGGCTTCCTGGGTCTCATGGCACGGAATTAAAGGTTATAAAAAGAAGGTGCCCAGAGACCCAGGCAGATTTTTACTGTACTTGATGTTGGAGAAGGAATAAAGTTTGCGTGTCGTTCAGCTCGTGCCTCGTCTGCTTCCTTCCTCCACATTGTTCCTGTTGTCTTTTAAGAGGCTTTAGCATGATTTTGAGCTACTCTTGAGTTTTGAGAAAAACATCCATCTGTAATGAGTTCCAAGTAAGCACTGGTCTATATCTTATATTGAAAAGAATCATTCCTCTTAAAAAAAAAATCACATTTTGTTGCTTTGCAGCCTGAAATGAAGACAGACGGGGTTTTTTTTGTTTCACCCAGCTGTGTGTACTCAGTGCAGTTTGTCGTGGGTGAAGATGCAGACCAAAAGCAGTCATTGGATCCCTATGAAGAAGTTACATTAAAGATCCAGTGTAAGCTGCCTGGTATGGGGTTATACCTCCTTTATACAGAGGTGGAGATCATTGAGTGATGCCTGAGTGATAACAAAATGGCCAGATCTCCGAACAATCTTCCAATGATCTCTCAGTGATCAACAAGATCTGTTAATGATCTGTCAGTGATCTTCAATGATCTCCGCCGTCCTCAAAGTTTTGAATCATTCCAAAACAATCTCACAGCGATCTTCAAAGAGAAGTGATGTGGCCTTTCTTAAGGGAGTAGCTTTTTTTTTTTTTTTTTTTTTAAACAACGCTCCCATACAAGCCACATTTGTGGAAAACTTGTGATATTGTTGTCACGTGCACACAATGACCACTCATTGTCATAAGTTCCTGCAGTTGCTTCAGAGTTGCCGCAGGCCTCTTGTAGCCTCTGTGACCAGTTTCCTCTTTGCGTTTTCATCCAGTTTGGAGGGATGTCCTGATCCAGGGAGGGTCTCAGTTTTACCAAACACCTACTCCTTAATAATAGACTTGACTGTGCTTCCATGGATTGATAAAGCCTTTGGATTTTCTGAATCCATCTCCTGACTTTTGCCTGTCCACATCTCTATCCCAGAGATGTTTTTGACAGTGCCTAGCCATCCATAGCTGATTATTCCCTTCAGTTACGCTACCGAGTAAATACAGCTGGATGAAGCGAAACTTGTGTCCATCTTTATTTCAATAATTTGCAAACTCTGTCTGTGTACACAGTCCCGGTCAAATCTGTGCTCCTGTTAGCATTGCTGCAAAAAGAGAGACAACTCAAAGCACCGGACGCAAAACAATTTACAAGAATATAGAGTTTCCCCCTGAAAAGCAGTGTTCCTCCAGTGTAGCTCTAGCCTCTGTATTTTCAGCTCCCCTCTCCTCATTTTTTGGCACAGACTTCTAAAACTGTTGTTTTAATGTCCATACAAAGATGGTGACATCACTATCAGATTTCTCCGCTTCTCCACAGATGACACCTAACTGTTTTAACAAATAAACTCCCCATGACAAGAAATAAAAATCACATTTTTGTATAAAAGTTTGTGAAAACAGCAAAATGATCTTTATTTTTCTTTCTTGCCGAAGAAAAAAAAAAGATAGTTTTGCTGTTTTATAATTAGAGAGAGATGGTGTTAACGTTACCTACCTCCAATTAAAACGAGGTTAGAGGACTATTGTCTCTGACGCAGCATGGTGGGAAACAGTCCCACATCCCTGGCAAACGGAATAGCGGCTTTATGACCAAAACATTAGCTTGGAGCTAACTGCCGTGTTAACCACCGGGAGCCCACGGGGAAGAGGCCGGGTGGTGCGACAGTCACTTCATTTAGCAATCCAGAGCCAGAATGAGCAAAAACTGTTTAGTCACTTAGAGTCTGAAATTGTCTTTTAGGTCAAGGGATGATAAATGCAGTGTTGTAGTCAAGACCAGAGTGTAGAAAGACCAAGACTTTAAAGGGTCGAGTCCAAGTCAAGACCAAGACCACTGTGTGTAGGTCTTGGTCTTAACTTGGCCTTGATTTGGTCTTGACCTCTTATTACAGGGCACTTCATTTCTCTGTAGGTCTCTTAGCAGGATTTTGCAAAAACTACTCAACAGATTTTGATGAAGTTTTTACCAGAGGTGGCCCTTAGCCTAAGGATGAACCTCTGCCAAAGCCCTATATTCTTTTTTTTTAAATTTATTTATCCTTTAGTTAAATAGTAGTTCCACTGAGGGGCAACCTCTCTTTTTCAAGGACGCCCTGTTCACACTCGCACCTGGAAGCTGCCCAGTACAACCACAGACTGACCTGTGGCCACTGAGCAGCTGGTATTAAGGGCACCACAGTGGGGTTAAGGAGGGTGGGGCAAACACTGCTGTCATCTGTCCCACCCAGATCTAATCCTGCCAGTCCAGGGATTGAACCCGCAACCCTCCACTCACCAGTCTATACCCCTAACCACTAGGCCACCACAGCCCAATCCTACTTTTAGTGTGTTAGCAGGATTACACAAAAACTACTGAACAGATTTTGACGAAATTCTCACCAGAGGTGGCCCTTGGCCTATGGATGAACCCATGAGATTGTGGAGGTGATCCATGAGTGCATACCTCCGCCAAGGCCCTATTTCACAATATATGTACAGTGCTGTGAAAAAGTATTTGCCCCTTTATTCTTATATTTTTGCATATTTGTCACACTTCAGTGTTTCAGATCATCAAACAAATTTTAATATCAGACAAAGATAACCTGAATAAATACAAAATGCAGTTTTCAAATGATGATTTCATTTATTAAAGGAAAAAACCTATCCAAACCTACCTGGCCCTATGTGAAAATGTAATTGCCTCCCGTGTTACATCGTGAATTAACTGTGATTAACCACATTTTTTGGAAAGCTGAGTTTAGTTTCAGTAGCTACACCCAAGCCTGATTACTGCCAGACTTGCTGAATCAAGAAATCACTTAAATAGAACCTGTCTGACAACCTGAAGTAGGCTAAAAGATCTCAAAAAGTAACACAGCCAACTGTGATCTAAAGAAAATCAAGAACAGATGAGAAATAAAAACCCAGAACAACATCTAAAGAACTGCAGGCCTCACTTGCCTCAGTTTGGACACTGGTTCACAATGGAACAATAACAAAGAGACTGGGCAAAAATAGCATCCATGGGAGAGTTCCAAGACAAAAACCACTGCTGGACAAAAAGAACACAAAGACTCTTCTCACATTTGCCAGAAAATATCTAGATGATCCTCACGACTTTTGGGAAAATATTCTGGGGACTGATGAGACAAAAGCTGAACTTTTTGGGAGACATGTCCTGTTTTATCTGGCATAAAACTAACAGAATTTCATAAAAAGAACATTGTATCAACAGTCAAATATGGTGGTGCTAGTGTCATGGTCTGGGGCTGCTTTGCTGCTTCAGGACCTGGACAATTTGCCCTAATTGACAGAACCACGAGTTCTGCTCTCTACCAAAAAATCGTGAAGGAGAATGTCTGGCCATCAGTTCATGAAGCCCTCCAGTGTGACTGAATTTAAACAAATCTGCACAGAAGAGTGGGTCAAAATTCCTCAACAGCGATGTAAAAAGACTCATTGCCAGTTGTTGGCGCCAATGGTGGCACAACCAGTTATTAGATTTAGGGGCAGTTAGGGGGCAATTACTTTTTCACATAGGGCCAGGTAGGCTTGATTAGCTTTTTTCCCTTAATAAATGAAATCATCATCTAAAAACTGCATTTTGTATTTACTCAGGTTATCTTTGTCTAATATTAAAATTTGTTTGATAATCTGAAACATTTAGGTGTAACACATATGCAAAAATATAAGAAACAGGAAGGGGGCAAATACTTTTTCACAGCACTGTTTGTACGGATGGGGAGACAGATGGAGGGAGGGAGAGGCGGAGCTTTGGCAGAGATGCATTCTATGCATTCTCTGAGTGCCTAGTCTTGGTCTTC
Organism: Pholidichthys leucotaenia; assembly: GCA_020510985.1. NCBI lineage: Eukaryota > Metazoa > Chordata > Actinopteri > Cichliformes > Pholidichthyidae > Pholidichthys > Pholidichthys leucotaenia. The sequence continues at coordinate 53,651,938 of CM035843.1, forward strand.
TTTGGTCTTGTCTTGGGAGACTCTGATCTTGATGAGGTCTTGACTACACCACTAGATCAATGTTCCAGATAGATAGATAGATAGATAGATAGATAGATGTACTTTATTGATCCCAAACTGGGAAATTACAGTGTAACAGCAGCATGACAGTAGACGACCAAAACAACAGAAACACACACAGCATAAAAGAAAAAGGGATTACCCAGGGAAAGTAAAACTGCCTAAATAACTTACATACATCGCAGATGAATAGATGATGACTCATATAGATATGTGACTCATACTTGCTGTACAGTGCAGGGTTATCAGGTGCAGGGTGCAATGTGAGGTACTAATTAGTCTGTAAGGTGCAGTATGGCAGCATAGTTATGACTAGAATTCAACATTGGAGTGAATTATTGTATAGTGAAATGACATGTGGCAGGAAAGGTTTCCTGTACCCGACCGTTTGGCGGCGAAGCTGTAGTAGTCTGCTGGAGAAAGTGCTCCGCTGTCTGTCCAGCGTGTGGTGGAGGAGGTGATCCGAATTGTCCATGATGGATTGCAGTTTATTCAGTGTCCTCCTCTCTACCACAGTCTCAAAGGTCTTCTGCCTGAGACCAATTACAGATTCAATTAATTAAATGTTTCAATTTCCACCTCCTTGCTCTTATGACTTTGACTCTCCAAATAAAGGCCTTCACTGCCATATAAAATAAAATGAAATCAGCATTAATATTAGGGAATGAAAATAAAGGTTCATTTGGGTGTGGATCTGTGGATGGATTAGGCCAATATTCCACAACACAATCAACATCAGGATGTGCCACAAACAAAAGCACAGACCCCGAGGATTAATGAACTGACACAACGTTCCTACTTTTCCTTTTCTCCTACTGCAGATTTTTTTTTTTTTCCATCTCACATCCTTACAAAAGATGCACCCCTCTTTGCATGGCAGCCATATCCAGTTGGTTGATTATAGATGTTATGTTTTTCCCTCCGGTGGAGAGCAGCTGGTGGGGTGTATCCTTCCAGTGTTCAGTGACGTGGAAATGATGCCAAATGACCGCACGCAGATGTAAGCAGCTTTCATCATGCGTTCCAAATTCTCCATTTATGCAGGAGCAGCTCTCAGCTGTGCTTCCGAACTGTCCTTTTTGAACACATACTGTACTAAAAAGCTGCAAATATACTAGATAACCAGTATATACGTATGCGGGGACGGCTCCATTTATACACCCCACAGCATGGATTCTTCAGAAATACGGAAAGCTTTGTATGACTCCATTTGAAGCAAAAGCTAGTCACCTGTGATGGCACTCTCCACCCCCCAAAACCAACTCCTGCCATTAAGGAGGCTTTATATGGCATTTCTTTTGTCAAAGTAAGTCAGGGTTGGAGGTGTGTTTCCAGTACTTCTGGCCATGAAGTAGGTTTTTTTTTTTTAGGTTGTGAAGTTGGGCAAGCCCTTACATGACTGACTTGAAATGGGGAAATGGCTGCACCCACATCAACAGCAGTTGAAAAAGGTCATATTTATTAGCACTCATGTTTATGTCTCATCTAGTCTGTCATGCACACAGTACTGTCTGTCCACCTTCTGCCTGGGAACATATTACTGCAGTATTTTATATGCATGACTACACTGTTGTCAGTAGGCGTTGTTATCAGTGGCTAATCATGGCTAACTGACTATCACAGAATGATCTCCCTGTTTTGAATAATAAAAGGAAACGTAAATAAACTGAAGTCCAAATTATATTTGAAAGAACTGAAACTCCCTTTTCACTGGGTTAAATCAGCCAAATGGTGATGCTTGGTAGTTACATATGCCAAACAGCACAGAAAAGGAATGCAGCATTAATCTTGACAACCCCAAAGCATGGAGTTCCTTTGGTGATAGTTCTGTTAAAAAGGTTCCAGTACTTTTGGGGGAGAGAACAGCTAAAATCCCTTATATCTAGAGCCTTGCTATTATTTAGCCTTTGCACTGATGAAAATGGATCAGTTGCTCGCTTATAGGCAAAGCAAAGTGTATTTCTTTATAGTTTTTGTATTAAAAAGTCTCCCTGCTTGTTTATGCAAAGTGAAAAACACATTATTTTTTTCTTCTTTTCATCCAGAATTACATTAACAGTTTTAATGTGTTTACAAAAGGAAACACAAGATGAATCTGAGAACCCAAAGTGATTTTTTTTTTTTTTTGTCTGCAGTATGGGAAAGATGTGCCAGTAAAACCTTTTATATGGTAAATGGCGTTCACTTATATAGCGCTTTTAATCTCATCTCTTGATGACCAGAGCGCTTTACAGATCCTGCCATCCACCCATTCACGCACACATTCACACGCTGATGGTGGCATGCTGCCTAACATGGCACTTCCAGACCCACCAGGAGCAATTGGGGGTGAAGTGTCTTGCCCAGGGACACAACGGCAGGATGCTGGGGAGAGCGGGATTTGAACCGCCAACCATGTGGTTATTGGACAACCTATATAATCAACTCTACCAGTTAGCTTTAGATAACAGCCTACAAAACCTTTTAGTCTGTTTCACCTTTGAAAAGCTAGTGAAGAGAGAAAAGCAAAACTGGCTGATGTTGGCGTTTTAACTGGAGGAGCCAAAGTACTTAAAGCAGGAAGTCAGTGTGAAAGACACGCAGCCACAGTGGCGTTTTGAAGTTATCGATCTTGCCTTTCTGTTACTCATCTATGTTGCTGAAGCTCCCCGGACTGAACAATCCAGGGCCTACTCTCCAGTGATCTCCGGTGAAGCAGGATAGTGCTTTTCTGTCCAAAGTCACAGGAGGAGTGAGGGTCCTGCACACTCTCTAATGTGCAGCCACAGCAATGACGATGGGGCTTTAATGATCTCTACAGGAAGGTTGAATTAGCAAAAATCTTCACATGTCAGAGCTTTTATTCACGGATTGTTCCACAAAGCATGGCGGTCTTGTTCTCTCTTGCTCATTGTTGTGGGAATCTTCTTTTTTTTTTCCTTTAAAAAGGCATTTATATTTGATATGAGTGACATCGCAGACTCAGAAATATTGCCCAGATTCCTAATGGGAGGATGAATGTCGTGCCTTGTCAGGCGTTTCCATGGTGTTTCCATGGTCACCAGCAGAGGGAGATGTCTGCTGGTGACAGGAGCGGAAGAGGCTGTCAGGACTAATTAAAATATGTGGCAGAGAATTAGCTGCCTTGGTGGAGATTTATAGTCTCTGAAGGCTTTCCAGTTAATAATAATAATAATAATAATAATATAGGTAAGTATGTCTTCCTTGTGAATATGTCATCTGTAGTCTTTTTATCCATTTGGTTGTTCTGTGTTTTCATTGTTTACTAATCTGGGTGCCATGCTAGAAGGCAGAAAGTTCCATTTTAATATGATCTTTGTGCTTGAACCCAGGACTGTGGGGCAGCCCTCCGGTCATGTATAATTTAGTATTTGTTATGTTGGCTTTATATTTCAATGCAGTGTTTATCTTTCAAAGTACATCAGCTCTGTTTGCACTATAAAGACACATCACAAAAGATCACTTGAATTAAAAAGGCATTTTTATTTCCACATTTATACTAATCAGTATTGCCTTAATTAGTAATCTTGGCTGAAATATTTTAATTCAGTGGTCTTAGGCTTTTGATTGTTTGCGGTCAGTGTAGACAGAGTTCACAACTATAGAAAAAGTCAGAAAGAACAATTTTTTATCAGGTTTCTCATACATTATGCGATGCCATTTTTCATATAATTTCATGGAATTTAACAAAAAAGCATAAAACCTAGCAATGTTTAAATGATTCAAAAGGGCTTATTGATGACATACTGGGGGAGAAAGTGTGCTCAAATCTGGACTACAATTGGTTTGAAGCATTAAGTTGCACTGTTTACAGCTTACAACTGAACTTGTAAAGACCTGTGCTTTATACGAGGGGGGCTGAAAAGTTCATAGTGGTCAAAGTTGACCAAATGTGGCTTATTTTTCAACCGCTGCAACACCGATGGAAGAAGTGTGTGGACCGAAGGGGAGACTGTGTTGAAAAATAAACCACATTTGGTCAAATTTGACACCTCTTTTCAGCCTATGAACTTTTCAGCCCCCTCGTATAGAAGAATTAATGCAGCTGTCATCTGTACACCATAACCTGCATCAACAGTCAAATATCGTGTACTGGTCTATGTACCGTGAACTCATTATTTTGTTCTTGTTCAAATATGAAAACCTAATCCAGTACAATCTGCGTTCCTTTCAAAACCTTAAAGGCCTGTCTTGTACTGTAGCTTGTTAATATGTTCTTCTGCACCAGCTTTTATCAAATTCAGCTGCATTTACAAAGAATTGTATTTGACTTTTGCACAATTGCATGTATTTTCTTTGTACAAATTTTGTTACAGTTAAAACAGTTTAAGAAATTAATTTAAAAGTATTTTCATGCTTACCCCATTGCATGTATTTTTAGTCAATAAACAGAACTCAGTTTGGTATTAAACTGCATTTTATTACTGGTGGCTATCAGATGTAAGAAAAATATTAGTGATGGGGATCAGTTTTTAAAACTTAACAAATTAATCACACCCATTAATCGCAATTAATCGTGATTATTTTTTAAACTAATTAATTAGTTAATGGTGATTGATTGCTAAAATTACTATGAAAAAATAACAAAAAAAGAAGTGTTTTTAGGCAACTTTTTATTGCTTTTTAATTGCAGCAGCTTAGATTTAAACAAAGCATCAATGTCAGAGTTTCATTTAACAGTTCTTTTAAGTTTGCAGTCTGATTTGTGCTAAATTTTAAAATTTGAACTCTGTCACAGGTAAAATGTTATAAGGCCAGAATAAAAAAGACAATAATTACATAATTAAAACAGTTCCTAACTGGAGATCACTTCCACATTAACAGAACTGCAAATAATAAACTTATGGAGGTTAATGTGTGTTGTGTCTCTAATTAAGAATGAGTCAAGGTGACGTTTTATAGTTTTATTAGAACACGGGACCAAGAACACAGGCGTCACTACGCTAGCCTAGGAGCCACAGCGAAGAGGCAAGATGTCTCCCACTGCTGGCTTATATACCCCAGGTAACGCCACCTCCCAGAGGCGGGGCGCCACCCTTCTCTACACTGGGACACCGCCATAATAATAATAATAATAATAATAATATATATATATACACACACACACACACACACACACACACATGTATATATGTATATATATATATATATACACATATGTGTATATATATATGTGTGTGTGTGTATATATATATATATATATATATATATATATATATATATATATATATATATATATATATATATACGTATATGTATGTGTGTGTGTGTGTGTGTGTGTGTGTGTGTGTGTATGTATAGTATATGTATATACAGTATATATATATATATATACACTGTCCAACACCCCCCCCCCCCTTGAAAAATCACAAGCACACCAATTGGCCCCCCTTTAAAATTTACACCCGACTCACACTCTAATACAGGGATGTGTATAGGCCTATCCGTTCACACCACACTGGCCCAGCGGAGCACTCCGCTATGTAAATAACAGTCACTAAACACAAAAGGGCCACACACCAAAATAAGTTAATCCCGAAATAAATAAGTATATACAATACAATCACAAACTATACACAGATATAAACAATGGCGATACCCGACACTACAGACTGCCATTTCCACCCAATAACATGGGCACAAAGACTTAAAAATAACAATAAGGCTACAGGACATGCAACATAGGGCATTTACATTTTACACACATACTCCTTTAACCAACTTTCACACTCAGCTGTTACTGCACCTCCTCACACACATACATTACACCACCCCGACATCAATGTGGCATTTCCAACTTGTAACGGTGGTTACATTTCCCATTTGGTTAACATCTCACATTTTCCTTTTTTTTTTTAAACCATTAACTTTAGCAAACACACAGCAAAGCACACTATAACTGGACACACCGTAAGCCCCAACATAAAGTTCTAACCTGGGTCTCCTGTAGGCCCCCCCTCTGCAGTGCCCGTCCCGCGGCCCACTTCCAGAGCGCCTCCGTTTCTTCGTAACCGGAGACGGGCTGCACTGGCGTTCCTTCCTTCCCGAACGCTGCAGCTCGTTTGGATGCCGATTCAACCCACCTGCCAGCTCCAGGTAACTGTCGTCGTCAGCTCATACCACACGCAGACCACCATGTCCATCTCTCTGCTCCCTTGACCTGCACACACGTCCTAGCCGAGACTCGACCCTAGGGAGCACACCATCGCCCACACCCAGGGGAGTACTCACTGGCTTCCTTCTTCTACGGCGTTGTGAACCAGTACCCAAATGGCTCCTCAGCGTCCTGCTGATCAGACTCGAGCCTTGTCCCTTGTTTTCATTGTGGGCATGGCTAGGGTTCGTGCCATCCGGTCTCACCCCAAATGTTTTCATTTCCTGTGTTGAAGCGGCACTGACGGCACCCGGCTCAACGGTGGTACTCGGTCGGCCACCGGAGCTTCGCTGCGCCTGCTCTCTGGATCCATCCGCCTCCAAGAGGGCTAAACCATGTCGTTCAGGCCCCTCATTCACGGGACCGCAAACACTGGCACGGAGTTCCCGTCGTGTTGACGTACCCTGGTGCTGGCGGCGGCCCTCTTCACCTGGAATGGGCCAGCCCGAGTCCCACACTTCTTCGCCACGTCCCTCGTAAAATGGCCGGTCCCAAAGTCCACCACCTGACCACTCCTCTGCTTCTCCGCAGGCGATGGAGAACCCGAGCCCGTAAAACAAATCCCAGCCCATCAAGTTGTTACCATTACAGGCCACCATGAACTCGTCTGCACACACAGAGGCTGCCTTGTACCTCACCAATAGCCACACCGAGCCCACAGTGTCCAAAGAGTTGTTGCCATACCCATAACAGGCAATGTTCATTTTATTCACAGTGTAATGGGGGAAGAACTTCTCTACTGTCGCCAGATTCAAGATGGAGGCCGCCGACCCCGTGTCCACCATCATCGGTATTGGCACCCAGTCCAACATGATGCTGCACAGAATACATCCGTCTGTGTTGGGCGAGACCGTGTGGATCACTGTAGGCATCTTCTTAACCGAAGCCCCCTTTCCAGCTCCCCGTTCCTCCTTCTCAAAGTTCCAGCAAACCCTGGCGAAGTGGTGGAACAACCCGCACCGTCCACAACACTTTCCTCTCGCTGCACATTCCCTCACTCTATAGCGGTGCCTGCTGGGTCTGCAGCTGTAGCATCTGGGCGTCCCCAGGGCGGACCTAATCTTCACAGTGGCTGCATATTCATTGTCGCTGCCATCTTCCGGATCCAAGGCCTGTGCCTTCCACTGCTTATCGTTCTTGGGTAGGGCCTCCATGTCACCAAGATTTTTTTGTAATCTTTTCCACTACCTCGTGTTATTGCGCGAGCTCCATGGCTGCTAGCAGCATCAGCTCACCAGCATGTGTTAGCAGACAAACCCTCGGGGAGGAATATGCCATGTGCTCAGCTAGCTGGTCGCGAATCATCTCCTCCTCCAAGGCCTCAAACCTGCACTCATCCGCCAGTTGCTGGAGGTCTGCCACAAACTGTTGTACTGTCTCTCCGGGTCGCTGCCTGAACTGGATGCACCTCATAATGGTGTTTTCAGAGGCATGAAAGTAGCCCGCCATGAGCCTTACGACGTCTTTGAATAAATCACCCCCTCCAAGCATACTCAGGATTCTTTGGCCCTCCATACCAAAGTTGTGGACCAAAATAGCCCTTGCACATAATTTGTCGAGGCCACCGAGGTCCAGCACTGTGAGATAATTCTCGAAGGCAGCATACCATATGGCCCATGGGACCAACGGCTCACCCAAAGCCTCCAAAAATGGATGGAAAGCAGTAGCTGCCCTCTCCATGCCGTATATCCTCGTCGCCAAATGTTGTGTCTCTAATTAAGAAAGAGTCGAGGTGACGTTTTATAGTTTTATTAGAACACGGGACCAAGAACACAGGAGTCACTACGCTAGCCTAGGAGGCACAGCGAAGAGACAAGATGTCTCCCGCTGCTGGCTTATATACCCCAGGTGATGCCACCCCCAGAGGCGGGGCGTCACCCCTCTCTACACTAGGTCACTGCCATGATAATATACTGTATATATAATATGCTATCCAACAATGTGGTGTTGCTAACTTTACACAGTATCCTAGACTGAGATTTTATTTATTAATATTGCATAAATTTACTAATCCAGTATGAAACACTCAAAAACATACTTAGCTGCTCATATCCATTTGATTTTGATGTGTTTATAATATAAAATCATAAATTTTAAATGTCTTACTCCTTGAAAGTAGCTCAGATCCTGGTCCATTCTACTGTGACTGCCTATGGTGATGCTAACGCTTGTTGCTAACTTCTGCAAACTGTTTTGCATTCCATGATTCGTTTGTTTATTTATTTATTTGGATAAGAATGACCCTGTATACAAACATAAAAAATGGAAATACACATATGAAATGTCATACAAATCCAGGATGACATAAAAGTGAAAACACTTATTTCCAATGTGGTCCTTTCAATCACGTGACAAAAATACGAACAGAATTTTTTTTTCTAGATAATAATGAGTCAATAGATGAAGAAAGAAGTAGGCAACAAGCATCCTATAAGCTAATAATACATAAAAATATCAGAATCCTGGATAACCATTTCATTAAGAAGATGCTTTTTTACAGCAGATTTAAAACTTAAAAAATTATTAATTTAATTTGACTAGGTAGGCTATTCCAAGCCTTGATACCAGTATACATGAATGATGACGCACCAAATGAACTAGTGTGAGGTATCTCCCCCTACCACCCACCCTGGGTGGGTTATTGTTGTGCTCCTGTTGGGGGGGGGGTCTTTCTTTTTCTTTTGATGTTATCCTGGGATGTCTGGGAAAACCCCTTGAGAGGGGGCTCTGTCACAAGCTGAGCGCTGGAAGTTTCCGCCATGCTCAGTCTCGTGGCTTTTTCTCTGTATTAATTTATTTGTTGTATTTTGTGCCTTTTGAGTTTTGGTATTCTCGTACTGTTTTCTATTTTTCTGTTTATGTTTCAGTTTTGTTACACTCATGTTTTGTATCAATTTGTAATTATTTATCAGTCTGCATTTATTGATATTTTATTCCTTGTATTTTGGACTGTTGTGTTCTTTCTTTGGTCTGACAGCTCTCAAGTGGCGTTTCCGGCTTGTGCTCCATGTGGGCATCGTCCTGTCAGCTGTCAGCTCTCTCCACTCACCTCTCACTATTTCGCAGCTGATCCTAATCATCTATCATTGTTACCTTTTGCCCGCTCATGTGACCCCACAGCTGTCATCACATGAGTTATTTGTTTTGACCTATTTAAGGACTGCATTTTCATTTCATTCTTGCGGCAGTCTGAACGTTAATTTCTCCTCGTCACCAGAACCCCATTCCCGTTCTGGTGAGTTTATCCACTTCTAATCTGTAAGTTTACCTTATTATCTGTGTTTGGAATTTTTGCTTGTTGCACTTGTGGAACTTTATGTTTGTTTTCAATAAATGCCACAAACTGCAGTTGGCACGTGGGTCTGTCTCGCTTTCTGCCCTGAGGGGCAAATCATGACAGTAACCCTTACTGTTTTTAGATCATCAGGAATATTTAAAAAAATGAAAGACAAATTTAGAATATGAACTAAGGGTTTTGATATAAGCTTTGCACCATCTGTTATGTCCGTAAAACGTGGCACAATAATGAGGTGGGTGGTGAACTGAACAGGACTTTATTATGGAACTCACAGTATACAGACTGATGCTCCTGCTAGGCAGAGAGGTGGTTGAAAGAGATCGTGCCTCTTCCATATCGGCCCTTTATACTTCGGGTGGCGGCGGAATTGGAAAGGTGGAGCCACCACCAATAACCACAATAATACATGGTATTAATATTAATAAACAACATCAACCCCCCCCCCCCCCAAAAAAAAAGAGTCCAAAGCGTACACACACAAATACAGGCCCTCCAAAATTTATAACCCGAATCACACACTAACAATAAACAGAAATATGCACAACCTATTCAAGCACACAAATAACTAAAGCTAGAAGGGGCCAGGTGGACTACTGACCCACCTCCACATGGCCAGATGGATTATTCTGCCATCTTTATTGCTGCATAGTCCATGAAATCAAATGCTGCCGTGTTCCTAATATAATGCAAAATAACCCCATAACACATATGCACACAGGTAAAACCTTGAATTAACAACTAATCAGTCAACATGCACATTCATGCCCTGCTATCAACATTCCCAATAAAACCACCCCATAACCCAGGCAAACCACACAGTAATATAACCCCAAACATGCTAACACAAACATTACTTGTTTTTTTCACATGGGTAGTTAATAATAACACATCGTAAACACATTGCCCCCTTTAACTTATCAGTCACACACCATGGAGAGCCCACCCCCCAGAGACCCATCAGGTGGATCCTGACCAGAGCGTTGTTTCTTCCTGGTGCCTGGGGATGACCCACGCCAGTACCGAAGCGCCTCACCTTCCTCATAAACATGCCGCAGTTCGTTGGGGTGTCTCTCCGTACCATCTGTCAACTGCAGGTAATCGTCCTCCCGGACAGCCACAACCTGTAGCCGCCCCTGGTCCTCCTGTCTCCTCTGCTTCCTGTGGGCTCCTCTCAATCAGGCCTCTTCTCTGGGTCAAACCAAATCAGCGACCCTCAGGGGAGCCCTGCTTAGCTTCCAGTGTTCCTGTGTGGCCCGTTGTTTAACCATGCCAGCTGGTCCTGCTCCGCTCGCTTTCATTTTAGATGCCGGCAAAGCTGTTGTGATCCCCTGCTTCTCGGTACCTCCCAGCCGAACTCTAGAAGCAGAATGAGTCAGCCACTCGGCTTCATCCGCCATCATGGGCGTCCCATGGTGCTGCCCACTTCCCTCAGCTAGGGCAACTTGGGCTCTGGCACAGGAACCCTCTCGCGATGGCCCTGGATAGGGTTGGTCCTGTTTACCTTCCCGATTACTAGGCCAAGGTTCGTCCCATACTCATCATCCATCACCGCTGGCATCGGTTGGTCCCATAAACCACAGCCCGACCACTCCTCCTTAATGCCGCTGATCCACAGAAGAGGTCGCAGCCCATCACATTCTCACCACCGCCAGTCACAATAAACTTCAGGTTGGCGACCACTGCCAACTTGTATCGGGCCGTCAGCTTCACCGAACCCATGATGGGCAGCCTCCTTCCTCCATAGCCACACAACGGCTTTAAATGACCTCTCAGCTGATGGTATGGGAAGAAACTCCTCACAGTGGGCCAATTCAACACCGACTTCACTGTGTCCGTGTCAACCAATAATGGTACCTCCACTCCGTCCAGTTCCACCATACAATACATACGGCTGTCGGTGTCCAGGGTAACGGTGTGGATAACCGTGGGAGTTGGAGCAGGGGTATCCGCTTTACGTCGGCGTTCCCCTTGCTTGAACCTATTACAGGTCCTGGCAAAGTGATGCAGGAGTCCGCACTTGCCACAGCGTTTGCCTCTCGCCGGACACTCTCACCTTGTACCAGTACTTAGTGGACCCACAACCCGAACACTTGAGTGATCCTGGGGCGGACCTCATCTTTACAGCTGCAGCGCATTCCTCTTCTTCGCTGTCTGGATCCACAGCCTGCGTCACTGATTGTGAGGCGGGGTGGTGTAGCGTAGCTCTCTCACCGAGGTCATGTGACAGCTTGTTTGCTGCTTCACACTGTTGAGCTATCTCCACAGCCGTGGCTAAAGTCAATTCGCCAGAGTGCGTAAGCAATCTCGACCTTGCTGATGAACACAGCATGTGCTCCGCCAGCTGGCCGCAGACCAGTTCTTCCTCTAAATCACCAAATTGGCAGTCTTCAGCCAGCTGCCGCAGGTCTGCAACATAGTGCTGCACCGACTCACTGGTCAGCTGGAGGCACTGGTGAAACTGGATCCTCCTGACGATGAGATTTGCAGGCGCGTGAAAATGTTGCGCCATTAGCTCAACCACATCATCGAAGTTATCGCTCGCTCCCAAGGTAGAAAGCATACGCTGTCCCTCCATACCTAAATTGTGGACTAAAATCGCCCGTGCTTGTACCTTCTTCAGTTTGCCGATGTTTAGTGCTACCAGACAGTTCTGGAAAGCAGTCAACCACTTTGTCCAAGGCACCAGAGGCTCCCCCAGAGTCTCCAAAAATGACAGAATAGACAACACGCCCGCATCCATACTTTATACTCGTCGCCAAATGTTATGTCCGTAAAATGTGACACAATAATGAGGCGGGTGGTGAACTGAACAGGACTTTATTATGGATCTCACAGTATACAGACTGATGCTCCCGCTAGGCAGAGAGGTGGTTGCAAGAGACTGTGCCTCTTCCGCATTGGCCCTTAATACCCCGGGTGGCGGCGGAACCGGAAAGGTGGAGCCACCACCCATAATCACAATAACACATGGTATTAATATTAATAACCAACATCACACCATCTTTAATAAAACAGGGGGGAAGCTGATCCAAACCAGTTGCCTTACTCGACAATACACCATGGCAACTGATATAAAAAAAGTGGTCAATTGAAATGAACTGAGTTGGCTCCACTTTGTGTTTCTCTAGTGCTTTATCAACACCCACAGGCAGTTTAAAAAGTAAACATTTTCCCAAAGAAAAGAGGGAACAGTTGGTCTGCTGTGGCTAGCCTCACGCTAACTTCCGGTTAGCTAGCTGATTCATTCCCCACGGTTGCTTTTTTCAATGTCTAATTAAATGTAATCTACAGTTTAGATGTCAACACAGTATAACAGCAATACCCCGGCAAACTGATTTGATAAAATGAGGAATTTGTGTCTGAGTAAAGTCTAATTTCTTCTTCTTCTTCTTTGGATTTTTTGGTGGTTGGCAAACATGGTCTTAGTACCTTACCACCATCTACTGGATCGGATGGGTCATCTTACAATCTTATAATTACCCCCCCCCCCCCCAAAAAAAACAAACAAAAAAAAACCTATCTCTACTCATTTACATTCAGTTAATTTAACATTATATAAAACTGAAAAAAGGAACTTGCGCCATTCACTGCTGCCTTTCCCCAGAATCTCCATCAAGCTAAAATCTATTTTCTTCCTCTCAGAGGCTCTCATCATTATCCTTCTCTGCTGAATATATCTCCTGCAGTGTAATACAACATGTTCTATTGTTTCCTCCTCTCCACATCTTCCTGTATTATGTTTTCCTATTTTAAATAAATTTCCATTAAGCCCAGTATGACCAAACTTAAGTCTTGAAATTACAGTTTCCACCCTTCTGTTTCCCCCTCCCACCCTCATTCTTCCTGCCTTGGCTGCCAGTTCCACTATAACAGGAAGTGCTGTGTGGGGTGTCAATTTAAAAAAAAAATCCATTAATTGGATGAGCATAATTAATTATGTTAATGTGTCAATGTTCCCAGCATTAAAAAAATGTATAACATATTGGTAAATGAATGTTAATATATTTAGACTAACCTAACTGTGGGTTCAGTTTTTCCACAGTTCATGGTAAACAACTTAACATAATTTTTCATTTCTCTAGTAGAATGTTTTTGTGTTGTATTGTAATCTCAAGGAACTGTTGTCATTGTCCCAGAAGGTTTCTGTGCCAGTACAGCGATTTCATCAATGGCTATGTTTACATGGACAGTTATAACCAGATTTATGTAGTTATCTGGTTATCCAAGTAGTCATGTAAACAAAATGATCAGATAAAGGCCATTATCGGGTTATGAGAAATCAGATAATCACAAGTTGTTTCTTGCCCAGTAATCATGTGTAGCCAAGGGAATGGGCGGTAAAGCCCAACTGGTGGCACCCAACTGGGGGTTCGAACCCCTGATTGGACGCCACCAGTTGGGCTTAACCGCCGGTCCCCTTGGCTACAATTGGCATTGTTGACAGGACTTACTGGTGACGTATTAGTTCCATTCCCCAGATACTGCTGGTGTCAGAAGGTGGCTGGTCATCCTTAACGGAGCCTGAAAGCTAAATGCACCTCTGACATTGGGATGATGTCAAAATCCAGGGGGAAAATATGTAGCAGTCAATTAAATCATTCCTACTTGGCTTGCCAAGTGGGCCAACCCTCTTGGTGACACAGGTAGAGTGCTGGGCTCTGGAGCCAGAGGTTGTGGGTTTGAATCCCCGGTTGGACGCCACCAGTTGGGCTAAACTGCCCACCCCCTTGGCTACACGTGTAAACACATCAAATCTGATTATCATTATGTGATTATTCCCAGTTATCGGATGACTGTGGCCATGTAACTGAGCTGATTGTTGAATTCATCAAAGCAATCTGTTGCAGGACCGTTCATTGCCATGGCAACTCATCCTTTTCCTTAATCATGTAAATTAAAAAAAAAATCAGCTAGCAACTTCTGCACAATTCTTTCACACAAGCTAAAGTAACAGCAGGAACTTTAATTGTTCTTCCTTTGTTTCCTATTTATTGTAACATCAAGATGCCAAGTCAGGACACCCCCCCCCCCCCAAAAAAAAAAAAAAAAATCTCATTTGTTCATATACATTCATACATCTGCTTGTTGCAAACATGGAAATGAGCAGCCAAGTGTTTCTTGACCTCCGTATTTCAAAGGTTGAACCTGTGCTGCATGGCTCCGGACATAAGCGTGTTTTAAGTTGGAAACCTGTAGCAGGGAGTTCATGATTGAGCATGTGTTTCCTTTGCATTCGTCATGGAGGCTTTCCCCCTGAACAGAAGTTATTTTTAACAACAAAGAGTTTAATGACAAGCACGGGCAGACAATGGACACTGGAAGGAAGTGTTCAGTTTTGAGACCGTAGAGGTTAATGTTTATAGCATTACCCTCAGACAAAATAGGTTAAAGGATCATTGTTACTGTGTGACTATGTTACTGCCCTCTTACTGGGATTATGAGGGAAAAACATTAAAATTAGGAAAAAACAAAACAAATTCCTTATCCTGCTAACTCTCCTGCTTGGTTATGAACATCTAATTTGCTTAGGATAAAAGAATATATGTTCTAAGATTTAAGGCAACACTTTACAATAATGTTCTCCTTATACATTTACATATAGTTTATAAGTAGGTTATCAATTAAATTATAAATGTTTCATAAATCATGAATAAGAAATTATAAATGAGTTATAGGACATATATGCTATTTGGCAAGCTCAAGTGGTGCACTTTTTTTTTATCTCTCCTGTTAAATCTTGGATTTTGGATTTCGTTTCTCAGCTTATTTTATCATGTCTATTTGTCAACATAAATGCTACACTGATTTATTAAGGATATCCAATTTATTACACACTTTACAGTGAGGCACCCTTTCCATAGTTAATCTTGCCAAATAGTGAGCCTACATCAATGTGTGAAATATGTCTCATAACTCATTTATAATTGCTTATTCATACTTTATAAAGCATTTATAACAAATAATATAACCTACTTACAACCTATTTTTGAATCTTTTATGAGGGAGCCCTTATTCTACAGCGTTACCATGAAGAATGTGACATGCTACATGAATAATACATGTCAGAGGGCTGTCCTGAAGCAGAAATGATTTCTCATTTTGGCTGGTCAACAAAGGAATCCCCAGAATTCCCTGTGTCATCTGCATGACCCGGCTGAGAAAGAATTCATTGAGGTCTGCGAGATCCCACTGCCCTCATTGTTGATTCAGAGGCACACCCCCACCCAGGAACCATAAATGGAAGTTGTGCTTTGTGTGAGGGGAGTGGAGCAGATTTACTGCGGATGGTCTCCCCACAAAAGGCCGCGCTTCTGTCTCATCAGAGCCGGGATCAGCAGCTACAACTTTCACACAGTGGGAATTAACTGCATGATTTTCCACGGCCACTGATGCAGACACAACTTCTGTTATCACTCAGCAGACCTCCACAGGGCACGGAGATGTGAAAGTCAGAACATTTTGGTTAGCGTCCCTTATCTTGGTTTACTTTTCAGACTGCTCACTGTGAGCAGCATCATTCTACAAATTTTTCTCAAGGACAGTGTTTGGATGTGTCTACATTTTCTCATACTGGAAACAAAGTCACAGGGTGAACTGTTCGGTTTCACTATATCTGGGCACAGTGGTTTGCTGTTTGTCACTGACTTGAATTAAATGAACAGAAGTTGAGTAGCAGCCATTTTTACGTCAAGCACGGAAGAAGAGGTGTTTGTTATTAAAAGGTTTTGTCACTTATTCAACGTGTCATTTGTAGTAGGTTGTGTTTTTATTTACAATAGTTTTTAATCAGATTATAGGAAAACTACTGAAGGAATTTCCATAAAACTTGGAGGGAAGGAGGGTCACAGAGCTCATTAAACTTTGTTGTAGATCCGGTGCAGATCCATACCTGCTGAATGGTCAAGTACAGGAAATCTTTCCTGCCACATGCCATCTCACTGTACAATAACTCACTCTAATGTTGAATTCTGGTCATAACAACGCTGCCATACTGCATCTACAGTCTAATTGGTACCTCACATTGCACCCTGCACCTGATAGTCCTGTATTGAACAGCGAATACGATGTATTTATCCATACGGGTCATCATCTGCAATGTACTGTATATAAAGTTATCTAGGCAGTTTTACTTTTCTGGGTAATTCCTTTGTCTATTATACTGTGTGTGGATCTCAAGGTTGTCATAGCCGGGGGGTGGTGCTGGGGATAAGCTCCCAGTGCTTATAAAATGCTCCTTATGGCGTGCATCTCAAATAGCCTCTGACAACCAAGTCCAGCTCCTGGCCTGCTTGTGTGGCTTGGTCTCAAGTCCTGCAGAACTGCTTTTACTGACAGGAGAAGGGGCGAGGGCGGGTCTCTGGTGCCTTAAAACCAGTTGCTTCAGGTAGATGGGGCTCGCTAACCTGGGAGGGTAACTCACCTAGGGGAAGGAAAACCCTGATTTCAAACCTCCGCTGCCTTGCAGCATACCTGGTCACGGGAAAGGCTTCAGGAGTCAACCCTGAGGAAAAATCCAGAGTCAGATCCCTAAGGTGGTCAGCTGCTGTATTCAGCATTGTTCTGGCAACTCCTGCAACACTGCTGGTGCCAAACTGTATTGGCTTTGCTGTTCCTTTGGATCCACCACCAGTGTGGAGAGAGGGGACTTACTACCTAGGCAACAGTTGGTTCTCCACATTACCCTGCCCTGGCTTGCACCCTGGAGAGGACACTCCAGCTTCACCTGACAGTGTTGAAACAACACGGGAAGCAGCAGTCTACCGGTAATAAGCCATAGTGCTCGACTGGCGTAGAGTATGGCGGCAGGGGTTGCTTCTGACGGTGGGAGGGATTTTCAGATCTCATTGGACAGTTACCGCCTGCCTTAAGCTGGGCAGCCCTCAGCCAGACAGGTACTGTCCCATCACAGTCTGCCTTCCTCATTGGGTACATGGGGATTAGGATAAAACCAACAAGCAGGCTGCAACTATTGCACCAGGCAAGAAAGAAAAGAAAACATCCAAACACACGAGACCAGCTCTTAGACTTGGAACCTGGAACGTCCACACTATGATACCAAGACTTTCTGTGGACCCTCAGGACATCAGCGATGCCAGAAAGACAGCAGTCATCAACAATGAGTTACTGAGATTGCAGGGAGACATCGCTGCTCTGCAAGAAACGTGCCTTGCTGGATCAGGCACACTCAAGGAGAAAGACTACTCATTCTACTGGCAAGGAAAGTGTGCAGAGGAGCGCAGAGAACATGGAGTTGGATTCACCGTCAGGAACCCCTTACTGAAAATGGTTGAACCAGGTGACAAAGGATGCAAACGTCTGTTGACGCTCCGACTCCACACCTTGTCAGTGCCTATGCTCCTACTCTGACATCCACATCTGAGGCAAAGGACGAGTTTTACACCAAGCTTAGCGACATCATCAAGAACATCCCTAGCAACGAATACCTTGTCCTCCTTGGTGACTTCAATGCCAGGGTGGGCGCCAACCATGATTCTTGTCCTTCCTATCTGGGACATTTTGGAGTTGGCAAGATAAACGAGAACGGGCAGTGCCTGTTAGAGCTTTGCTCTTATCACGGCCTCTGCGTGACCAACTCCTACTTCCAGACGAAGCCACAACACAGAGTGTCATGGCGACACTCTCGCTCGAAACACTGGCAGCAGCTGGACATGGTCATTGTCAGATGCACAAGTCTGAAGCTCATACTCCTTATTCGCACATACCATAGTGCAGACTGCAACACTGACCACTCACTAGTGTGCAACAAGATCAGGATTCTCCAAAAGAAGATCCATCACAACAAGCAAGACGGGAAGCCATGCATCAACACTACCAAGATGCAGTATCCAGAGAAAATTGAGGAATTTGTCAAGTCCTTTGGGGATGCCCTGTCCATAGACCACCCGCACAGCTCTGCCTCTGCAAATTGGGACTACCTCCAGGAGACCATTCAGAAAACAGCTTTCACAACCTTTGGGAAGAAGACTTCTAAGAACTGCAACTGGTTTGAAGCCAAACTGAGTGAGATGACTCCCATTACTGAAGCAAAATGCGCTGCTCTTACTGAATACAAGCGCTCACCGAGTGAGAAATCCCTTCAAGCATTCAGAGCAGCCAGAAGTAAAGTACAGCAGACAGCAAGAAGATGTGTCAGTGAGTATTGGCAGCAGCTCAGCAATGACATCCAGACTGCAGCTGTAACTGGTAACATCAGAGGGATGTACGAGGGGATCAAGAAAAGTCTTGGTCCAACTCAGAGCAAGACGGCCCCCCTCAAATCGTCCAGCAGAGGAGTGATTACTGATAAAGGTAAGCAGATGGAGAGATGGGTAGAACACTACTCAGAGCTGTACTCCAGAGAAAACATTGTGGCAACTTCAGTTTTAGATGCCAATGAACCTCTGCCCATCATGGAGGAGCTAGATGTCGAGCCAACACTGGAGGAGCTTAGCAAGGCTATTGATAGCTTAGCCTGTGGCAAGGCACCTGGCAAGGATGGCATCCCACCGAACCTGATTAAGCGCTGCAAAACCTCTTGCAGCCATTACACGGTGTTCTCTGTCAGTGCTGGAGTGAAGGAGCTGTACCGTAAGACATGAACAACGCTAAGATTGTCACCCTGTACAAGAACAAGGGTGACAGAAGTGACTGCAATAACTACAGGGGCATCTCCCTCCTGAGCATTGTAGGCAAACTATGCCTGTGTCATGCTTGTGCAGCTCCAGAAGCTGGCTGAGTGCGTTTATCCAGAGTCCCAGTATGGCTTCCGAGCAGAATGTTCAACAGAAACATACTCTTCACTGATGACACTGCAGTCATTTCACACACTGAGCAACAACTCCATTGTCTCATGGATAGATTCTACCAAGCATGCAAAGACTTCGGGCTCACCATCAGCCTGAAAAAGACCAACGCGTTGGGCCAAGATGTGGAAACACAACCTGTCATCACCATCGACAGCTATGAACTAGTTGTTGTGCACCAGTTCACATATCTCGGGTCTACCATCAGCAACAACTTGTCCCTTGATGCGGAAATCAACCAGCGCATCGGAAAGGCCGCAACAACTATAGGCCGACTTACAACCTGCGTGTGGGAGAATCCCCAAATTGACAGTGTCAACCAAAATGGAAGTGTACAATGCCTGCATCATCAGCACACTGCTGTACGGCAGCGAGGCATGGACAACATATGCCAAGAAAGAGAAGAAGCTGAACAGCTTCCACCTGCGCTGCCTATGTCGCATCCTCGGCATCACATGGAGCGACAAAGTGCCAAATGCCCAGGTCCTCGCATGCGTTGGTCTCCCCATTATGTATACGCTCTCAGGCAACGTAGGCTGCGCTGGCTCGGCCATGTGCACCATATGGAAGACGGACGGATACCTAAGGATGTTCTGTATGGCGAGCTTGCCTCTGGCAAGAGATCTGTTGGCCGTCCCCAGCTGTGCTACAAGGATGTCTGTAAGCATGACATGAAAGCCCTGGGCATCAGCACTGAGAGTTGGGAGGATATAGCAGGTGACCGCAGTAGATGGTGCAGCACTCTCCAGAAACAACTCAAGGCAGGAGAGGAAAAACTCCACACCTTGGCCGAAGAAAAGAGAGCCAGACAGAAGGCGCGCGCCTGTGAAGTAAATACTGTGACCACCTACACCTGCACCGGAGGCGGTAGAGACTGCCATTCCCGTATCGGACTGATCAGCCACAGCCGACACTGTACTAGCTGAGACAGCTCCACAAGAGGGCGCATCATCTATGGTTACCATTGACTGACAGAGGCCATCCAAGTATACTGTGTGTGTTTCTGTCGTTTTGGTTGCCTACATGCTGCTGTTACACTGTAATTTCCCAGTTTGGGATCAATAAAGTGCATCTATCTATAAAGGGGCAGATTCAGGATCACCCCACCCCTACCCTGTTTTTTTAACCATTGTGCAACAGACCTCTTTTAGTATAGCATTTTGCTAATAACTCAGACACACAAGATCCAATCTGCATCAAACTTCATGTTTGCTAACAGTTCCCTGCCGAACACATCTACATGCCAATATTCTGTCATTGCCCCACCCACTGACAACAGGAAGTGACATGTTTTTGTGTTGTACTTGTTTAACACTTCAAACTTGGTCAGAACATGCTTTGTGTTTGGATGATGCCTAATTGCCCACATTGTCATGTTAATTCCAGTGGCGTCCTGAAAAATTTCAGTTCCTCACCATGAAACAGGAAGTTGTTATACAGTGGATATAAAAAGTCTACACACCCCTGTTCAAATGCCAGGTTTTTATGATGTAAAAAATGAGACCAAGATAAATCATTTCAAAACTTTTTCCACCATTAATGTGACCTATAACCTGTACAACCCAATTGAAAAACAAACTGAACTCTTTTAAAGGGAAAAATAAAAAACTTACAATAACCTGTTTGCATAAATATTATAGTTACTTTATTCTTTCTCCAACATATTTTACAGCAAAAGAGATGCCTGGGTCTCTGTGTATTCCTCTTTTATAACTTTATTTCCATGCATTGAGACCCAGCACTTCCGACCATAACACATTGTTGTTTGAACAAAGAACTGTGTGGCACATTAACATAACATAACACCTGCAAATTTCAACACTCTTCTTCTCCCAGAGGCACCGGCATTTTACTCCTCTCCCTGGGGGGCGCATAGTCCTTACTGTCCCATCTGGCACCCCCCGGTGACACCTCCTCTTTCGGTTCATTGTTCCCTGGGTGGAGAAGTCCAACACCATGCCCCCACAGCAGACAGACACACACACATATATATATATATACTGTATATATATATATATATACTGCTTTGGCTAACCAGTTCTTATTATCTCATTAAGTATTGCTCTGAGTGTTGCTATCCCTTTGCTGCTGTAATCCTGGAATTTCCCCATTGTGGGACTAATAAAGGCTTATCTTATCTTATATTGTCTCTTAAACCTAAAGAAATTAAATGCTGCCTAAAAGAACAGCAGTTGATAGCGGCCCCAGTTAGTTAATACTTCTGGCCCTCATATGGGCCAAATATAGTGCATTTGGATCAGGTATGGGCCACAAGGTGGATGAACAACTGAAGTGTCATATCCGGCTCTAGGGAGCCGGGCAATCAGAGCCAGGGACAAGCCAGTGAGTCGAGATGGTTTATTTTGGGTAAGGGATAAGGGATGAGGAGAGCACAGATACTCATGCAGAGGTACACTCACAGGTTGCACAGCGCAGAGGTAAGCAGCTCGTACCGGACGTGGGGGTAGCAAGACGTACATCCTCACAGCGGGATACAAACACAGGAATGCTGCAAGGGGAGTTGAGGCTGACACCAGACGAAGGGGCTTCAGCCTAGCAGTGCTTATGTCGCAGCCCCGAGTCATCGAGGCTGCTCCTATTTATCCTCATTGGCAGCGCCCCAGCTGATGAAGACTAATTGGCCCCAGCCGTCCATAATGCTGCCAGCTGGGGGCCAGCTGAGACGCTGCTCAATGGGAGGCAGGGATGAGGGAAAACATGGGCTCAGTGCCGAGACGGCATCTCAACCCATGGTGACAGAGCCCCTCCCTCAAGGTCGGGCTCCCGAACGACCAGGAACATCCCAGCCCCCCCCCCCCCCCCCACCTAGGGTGGGAGGAAGGGAGGCGGACCGGAGGGGAAGAAGCCAAGGGAAGGACAACACCAATGGGGCAATGTAGGGTAGCGGGAAAGAAAAACCCAAATACAATACTGACAACAGAATAATTAACCCAGGTACAGATGGGGAGAAGAACTGGGTCAGCACGCCGGTTACATACTACCCAGAGAGTACCAACCATGCGTGACCCAGAGCAAGAAAAAAAAAAAGAACCACCAAAAAGGTACAGGGCAAAAAATGCTGAGTATGGTCAAATAAAGGGAAAACACAATACACAGCACCAATATAAGTACATACACACAGTCACCAAGAAAAGTGAGGGTGACTGGAACAAATGGACAATTACAGAGCATGGTGTTACGGAAAACAAGGCACATGACTCTATAATGAACCAACAGGGCATAAAAAAGAAATACTGAGTGCAGGCAAAGAAAAACCCACACACATGAATATATAAATACCCAGTCACCTAAAGAAATGAAAGTGACTGGAATGAATGGGCAACTGCAGAGTATGGTCTGAAAGGGAACAAAACATAACTCTACAATGCAAAAACGAGACTAAAAACATGGTACAAAAAATAAAATGCTGGGTACGAGGGAAGGAAAACACACAGCACTATAAATACACATCCACCAACAGGACAGACATTACACCCAAGTGACCTTAATAACGATAAAAGAAAAAGTGACACCCGAGGTGTATGGCAGGCAGAGTCCAAAAATAGCCGAGATGGCTCCGGAGATCTCCCCGCCCATTGTCCAGCTGGCGAATCAGGGGAAGAAGTGTTCGGACGGCGAACTCTGGACCCAGATCCCAGGAATCCAGTCCACCGGCAGCCGAACCAGGCTGCCCAGAGGGAAACACAGACCAGTGGGGGGAACCAGATCACCGAACCGAAAGTTTTGCGGGTCGGGTCGTCGACCCGCATCACTCAACCACCAGGACCGTTGAGACGGACGAAGGGTCAGAGCGGATCCCGGTGGAAGAGGCTCAGGGGAGAGCCGATGACGAGGGCGGCGGGCCTCAGGGAAACGGCCACCTCCTCACCGGACCTGGACAATACTGGGGCAGCACCCACGTCGGACCCCGATCGGGCCTCAGGCGAACCCACGTTGGACCCCGACTGGGTCTCGGGCGATCCCACGTTGACTACTGCACCAGAACCGACCTCCAACGTTGAACCCGGACCCTCCAGCACCACGAGGAACAGCAACTCCTTGCCGGTGACCCTGGAAGAAGGCTCAGAAGAGAAAACAGAACCGGGATCAGGATCACCGGCAGCGCCAGAACCCGGCGAGACGAGCTCAGACGCAGCGGACGGCTGCACCCGGCTCGTCTCCCCTGGAGATAGGCTGAAGTGCTCGGGGATAAAAAGAGAGAAAAGAAAGGAGAGCACTCGCCTGATCTCGGGTTCTGACGCCGTCCAGGACTGCGAAGATCCAGGATCCGTCGTCAGGAGGTCGTTGTCAGGCTCCCATCTAGCCGCGTCGGGCCCCGCAGCCAGCACGATGGTCAGCGCAGCTTGAGATCCCTCCAGCTCAGGTAACCCCGCCGACGATCCACTCGGCGTGAAGCCAGAAGAATCTCGTCCCGCTGGACCGAACCGCTCCTCCGTGGAGACCCGGGGACGCTCAGTCGTCGGCGGAGACTCCACGCAGCAGTCAGTCCCCCTCCTCCGTCCGCAATGTAGCTGCGGAACCACAGGCCCTCTCCATATCCCACCACGTTGACCCGGAGCCGGGGACCGCTCGGCGGAGAGAGACACAGAGGATGCGGGATTAGGAATACAGGTTACAGCAGGTGGGGAGAGTTCAGGGAGCTGCGAACCCTGAACTTCTCCTCCAGGGATGTGACAGAGCAAATCATTAAGCAGGTGTGAAAAAACAATGACTTGCCTGCCCCCTGGAGGTTGAGTATCGCCTGCTGTAGTGGAATCTGCTTCTTCCTCTCCCCGCCCGGCGATAACGGAGGACCCCCCGGGAATTCGTCTGAGGGTCGCTCGCGTTGTCTCCAGCAGAGAGCTCACCAGGCCGGAATTCCAGGCACACACAGCGGTCAGGAAGCGCGTCGAGGAGGAGGGGAAAACAGCCGGGGTGAGCCAGCCCGAATGTCCAGGAATGACAGCGGGGGAACGAGGCTCAGGGGACGGGGCTGTAGAATCTCCACACTGACGAGGCGAAGGGATGACAGCTGCGTGGGAGGAACGGTCCTGACGATGACCCAGAACTGGATCCGGACGAGGTTCGTGCAGAGGTGACTCGGCGATGTGATGACGACTACTCCCAGGGGACGAAGCGAGGGGGAAACCCAGGATTCGCCGCTCCAGATCGGAGATCGAGACGAGGAAGGCGTCGAGCACGGGAAAGCTTCGTAGCCCTGAAGTCCTCACCATCAATCTCACTGCCGCCGCCACATGCCTGAAGGTGGTGACAGGAAACACAGTAGAGCTCGCGACAGCCACTCGACCCCGGACATAACTGCTGTCAGCTGCGGCTCCTTGAAGGGAATCCCGAGTGACGTGGCGCAGGTCGGGGGAAGTCCTCTGGTTGGCGCGAACTCCCGGACTGGAATGGCGGCAGGAACGGGACTCCGAAGCGGGGAAAGACGTCGCCCACTTCGACTCCCTGCCGGGATTTCCATCCACCCCGTGGAGCTTCTCTCGCTGTGTACCTGCAGCGTCTATCCTGGCACTGTCCTCCAGATGGTACAGAGAGTGAGGGTGACAGTCCAGGAGTTCCTCAGCACGGCCCGGATGCCAGCGTCTCGCGTTGGAGACGTCGTGCAGGGTGAAGAACGTCCCGTCGACAGCCTCCGAGATGGACCTCAGCTCGTCGCCCTGGCGCCGGAAGTGACTCCTGGGAAACGGCATGCTAGCAGCGCTGACACCCGGACAGAAAGGTACATTTCCACAGCGACTCACGGCCGCCGGCAACTCTTCTGGCTGCGACATACTGTCATATCCGGCTCTAGGGAGCCGGGCAATCAGAGCCAGGGACAAGCCAGTGAGTCGAGATGGTTTATTTTGGGTAAGGGATAAGGGATGAGGAGAGCACAGATACTCATGCAGAGGTACACTCACAGGTTGCACAGCGCAGAGGTAAGCAGCTCGTACCGGACGTGGGGGTAGCAAGACGTACATCCTCACAGCGGGATACAAACACAGGAATGCTGCAAGGGGAGTTGAGGCTGACACCAGACGAAGGGGCTTCAGCCTAGCAGTGCTTATGTCGCAGCCCCGAGTCATCGAGGCTGCTCCTATTTATCCTCATTGGCAGCGCCCCAGCTGATGAAGACTAATTGGCCCCAGCCGTCCATAATGCTGCCAGCTGGGGGCCAGCTGAGACGCTGCTCAATGGGAGGCAGGGATGAGGGAAAACATGGGCTCAGTGCCGAGACGGCATCTCAACCCATGGTGACATGAAGTAGTACAGTAGTGATCCTTTATTAAAGTGCAAACAGAACTGAAAAATTTAACAAAACATGACAGATATTGAGAAAAAGTGAAAAGTTCTGGGGCTCTCTGCGCATCTTAGCCGAAACAGGCTGGGAACCACTGTCTTTGGAGATCAGGACATACTTCCAGAAGTGATTTCAAACAGTTGATCAAACCCTGAAAACGGTGATTTAAGAAGTCTGAAGTTTGATACAAGCCATTGTGTGTATGCCATCTTCAAAAACCTGCGTCACTGTCACCTCTTCAGCTGAAGTGTCTGCTGGTGTTTGATGGTGGTGTGAAGTTTGAACCACAATTACACAGTACAACACAACACAATGGGGGAATTGTTAAAGCTGGAAGGGCCAGAGTATGCCAGTGTGTGTTTCTGTATATGTGTGTGTTGTCATGCAGGCGGGGGCTGGGTGGCTGGGTGGGGGTCTGTGGCAGACCACATTCCTAATTGCAGTGAAAGATTTGAGGGTTTCTAGTCTAAGTTATGTGAAAGGCATCTCTGTAGATGAGTGTTCAGTCACAGATGTGTCAGATCTTAAGATGGTGGATGCCTCTTTACTGATGTCACTTATTTTCTCTTTTGTACATGGACTCAAAACTAAAAATTTATATTGTAGCACCTTGGGAGAGCCAGATTTCTAGCATCTCAGACAATAGACAGTGGATAAGCATGGGAGATCAAAGAGCAGGAGGATCCTGGTGGGATAGCAGGAAGGAGTCAAGGATGTAGGGGGTTGAATGCAGTGTGATGCAAATGTCCTGTTGTGTGTGATGTAATGCCATAAAACTTAAGAGGAGAGTCTCTGATAAAAAGTTCATTCTGTTCTGTGCTCGTGAGATGTGAGTGTGCAATAAATCATTTGAAATGAATCTGGCTGTGATTTCACACACTCCACACAGGTGACCCAAGACGTATTATGGAACACGAGGCAAGATCCCCAGAGCCGGCCCGGTCAGGAAGCTACAGCAAGGCGGCAGCCATCCCACAGACAGCCCGGACTGGAACCTCCAGCCAAGCTACCGGATTTCTGGCAGCACAACCCGAGCTCTTGGTTCCACCTCACTGAGGCCCAGTTTGCCCTCCGGGGAGTAACGGCAGATGACACCAGATTCTACCATGTGGTCGCAGCGCTCGACGCCCGCACAGCTCAACAGGTAGCGAGCCTGCTCAATCAGCCACCAGCCAGCAACAGATACGAGGCGCTCAAGGCTGCGCTCATCCAGCGCTACACGCTCTCGGACTGTGAGAGAGCGGAGAGGCTCCTGACGCGGACCGAGCTAGGAGATGGTTCGGCTGTAGACCTGATGGAGAAGATGCTGGCGTTAATGGGCACGGACGACGGGCACTTTCTGTTTGCCCACCTCTTCCTCCGGAACCTTCCGACAGTAGCGAGAGTGGTTCTGGCCAATTGACTACCGTGCGCTAGCCCAGGAGGCAGACCGGATCATCATCACCACCAGGGCGATCACAGTCAACGAGGCAGCGACGGAGCCCAGCGAGACGACCAGAGGAGGCGAGGAGCCACCGACGGTAGCAGCAGCGGGGGCCAAGGAGCGCCAGAGAGACACGCTCTGTTCCTACCACCGCCGCTTCGGAGAGAACGCACGCAGATGTGTGCCACCGTGCCAATTCCAGTGCTCGGGAAAACACCAAGGCCGGGGGTCGGTAGCAGCAGCGACCCTCGGTGAAGAGAACAAGTTGCTCTACCTAACGGACCCACGCTCGGGGAGGCGTTTCCTCGTGAACACCAGAGCCCAGAAGAGCTTCATCCGGCCGACCTACGCTGACTGGCTGGCAGGATCTAGCGGCCCTGGGATGTTGGCAGCAAACGGCTCGGATATTAAGACCTTTGGTGAGAGGACTCTGCTCTTATCTCTACACAGCCATACATATGAGTGGACTTTTGTCATAGCAGCATTGAATTACCATATACTGGGGGCTGATTTTCTGTGTGCACATGGTTTACTGGTTGATGTTGCTAACAGGCGCCTGGTTAATGCACTGTCCTTTTGACTCTCTCCCCTGTATAGCTCGAGTGACCCAGCCAACAGCACAAGCCAACATCACAGCTACAGGTGGTAAGTTCCACACACTGCTCACTCAATTCCCAGCACTCACGGTCCCAACGTTTTCCGCGGCCATCGCTAAACACGGGGTGGAGCACTTTATCATCACCACCGGGCCGCCCGTTTTTGCAAGACCTCGGTGCTTGGACGCAGCTAAACTGGCCATAGCACGCGAGGAGTTCGCCAACCTGGAAAGGTTGGGCGTCATCAGGCGCTCGAACAGCCCATGGGCATCCCCGCTACACATGGTCCCTAAGGCTGAGGGATCGTGGCGACCGTGCGGTGATTTCCGCAGGTTGAACAACGCCACGGCGCACGACCGCTACCCGATTCCCCACATACAGGATTTTTCCGTTCACTTCGCCGGGGCACGCAGTTTTTCCAAAATAGACCTGGTCCGCGGTTACCACCAAGTCCCAGTGCGCACTGAGGATGTACCCAAAACAGCGGTAATAACTCCGTTCGGTCTATTCGAGTTCCTGCGCATTCCATTCGGGTTAAAAGGAGCGGCACAGATGTTCCAGCGCATGATGGATGCAGTGCTGCGCGATCTCCCGTTCGTGTTCGTCTACCTGGACAATATCCTAGTAGCCAGCGCGTCCGAAGACGAACACAAAACCCTCCTCACGAAGGTTTTCCGGAGGTTGGAGGAGCACGGGTTAATAATCAACCCGGCGAAATGCCAGTTCGGCGTAACGGAGATTGATTTTTTGGGGCACCACGTCTCTCCAGAAGGAGCGATCCCGCTGCCCGACAAAGTGCGCGCCGTGGCGGATTTTCCCCGGCCTCAAACGGTCAGGGCGCTGCAAGAATTTTTGGGAATGGTGAACTTTTATAACCGTTTCCTTCCCCGCGCGGCGCAGCTCATGCAACCATTGTACGCCGCGCTCAAAAAACAGAAACCCGCGGATAGGGTCAAATGGACCCCAGAGCGAGAGTGGGCGTTCTCGGAAGTTAAAGCAGCCCTGGCAAACGCCGCACTGCTGGCACATCCAGACCCGACGGCCCGCATAGCGCTCACCACCGACGCTTCAGACGTGGCCATAGGGGCTGTCGTGGAGCAGCGCGTCGCTGGGGCTTGGCAGCCACTCGCCTTTTTCAGCAGAACTTTGCGCGACAGCGAACGTAAATACAGCGCGTTCGACAGAGAGTTGCTGGCTCTCCACCTGGCCATTCGCCACTTCCAGTTCTGGCTGGAAGGGCGCAGTTTCACCGCGTTCGTGGACCACAAGCCGCTAACATTTGCGATGGCCAAGGTTTCAGAACCGTGGTCGGGACGGCAGCAGAGACAGCTGGCCGCGATCTCAGAGTTTACCACCGATATTCAGCATGTGTCGGGTAAACTGAATGTAGTGGCGGACTGCCTCTCGCGCGCCGTGGTGGCCCCGGTCTGCGTGGGGATAGATTACGCAGCCATGGCCGCGGAGCAGATTAGCGATGCAGACGTGCGCGCGCTCCAGTCTGGACCAACAGGGTTAAGGCTGGAGAGTAGGGTGCTGCAAGACGGCGGCCCCCTCCTAATCTGCGATGTCTCCACGGGTCGCCCGCGTCCCGTGGTCCCGGCCGCGTGGCGCCGCCACGTGTTTGAGTCGGTTCACACTCTGGCACAGCCAGGAGTGCGCGCGTCGGTCAAAATGGTGGGAGAGAAGTTTGTGTGGCAGAGCCTACGCAAACAAGTGAAAGAGTGGGCTGCAGCCTGCGTGGCGTGCCAACAAGCCAAGGTACACAGACA
Source organism: Pholidichthys leucotaenia (assembly GCA_020510985.1). NCBI lineage: Eukaryota > Metazoa > Chordata > Actinopteri > Cichliformes > Pholidichthyidae > Pholidichthys > Pholidichthys leucotaenia. Next base: position 53,681,342 of record CM035843.1, read on the forward strand.
CACGAAGGCTCCCTTGGAGCCGTTTCGTATTCCGGCTAAGAGGTTCGACCATGTTCACGTGGATCTCGTGGGCCCCCTCCCGCCATCACAGGGGTGTACACACCTCCTGACAATGGTGGACCGCACCACGCGCTGGCCAGAAGCGGTTCCGCTGGCGGCAACCACATCCGCAGACGTAGCGCGTGCTTTTTTAACAGCATGGGTGGCACGCTTTGGAGTCCCGTCGGACATTACGTCCGACAGGGGCCCCCAATTTGTTTCCGAACTCTGGTCTGCGATGTCCCGCAGCCCGGGTGTTACAATTCACCGCACAACTGCGTACGACCCACAGGCCAATGGGTTATGCGAGCGTTTTCATAGATCACTGAAAGCAGCACTCAGGGCTTCATTGACGGATGCAAATTGGGTAGACAGGCTGCCGTGGGCTTTATTGGGGTTGCGCTCCGCGCCGAAAGAGGATCTAGAAGATTCCCTGGCAGAGCTTGTTTTTACGCAGCCACTACGGCTGCCCGGGGAATTTCTACCAGATAATCCCGCTCCGGGCAGCTCCTCGTCAGCTTTTGCAGCGTAGCGCAAACACAGGCACGCTGCCGGGCCCTGCCCACCACAGTTTTCCACGTGTTTTTATGCCTAAAACTTTGAAGATCGCGGAGTTCGTGTTTGTCAGACACGATGCCCACCGCCCTCCATTGCGCCCACCCTATGATGGACCGTTCAGAGTGTTGGAAACAGGGGATAAGCATTTTTTGCTAGACTTGTGGGGTAGGAGGGAAAAAATTGGCATAGACAGACTCAAACCCGCTTTCGTTGTGGCGGACGAGCAAGTGCTGTTGGCTAGGGCCCCTCGGCGTGGAAGACCCCCACAGAGAGCCCCCAGGGAAACAATTCGCCAGAGCAGCCACACGGACAGACCGAAGTGGCCCCCCTCCCAGCAGCCTCCCACCGGCACAACAGCGCCACGGAGGTGGTAAAACCCAGTTACAGCAGATACGGGAGGAGACAGAAGCCCAAACAGCATGTGGACTGATGTTCTGTTGTTCTATCACAGCATGTGGACTGTTATTCTATTGTCCTATCTAAGATGCTGGGGGGGGGGGTATTTGTAGCACCTTGGGAGAGCCAGATTTCTAGCATCTCAGACAATAGACAGTGGATAAGCATGGGAGATCAAAGAGCAGGAGGCTGCTGGTGGGATAGCAGGAAGGAGTCAAGGAAGTAGGGGGTTGAATGCAGTGTGATGCAAATGTCCTGTTGTGTGTGATGTAATGCCATGAAACTTAAGAGGAGAGTCTCTGATAAAAAGTTCATTCTGTTCTATGCTCGTGAGATGTGAGTGTGCAATAAATCATTTGAAATGAATCTGCCTGTGATTTCACACGCTCCACAATATCAGTAATTAAATATACACGTGTGGTGCACGTATGTAGTTTCACGGGCTCACATGTATATGACTGTTCATATGCTCTCATGTATATTCCTGTGTGCTTATTTTGGCTTCACGTCTGAAGAGGAACAAAAGGTCTGGACCTCCTAGGGATAAGAGGAGGATGAGAGAGTTGGCCTTTTGATATGCAAAGAGATGGACATGAATGATTTCCTGACCACCCAGGTTTGGGTGGAAGCGAGAGGAACTGCAGGGGGGATGCATTGTGTTTGGGATTTAAAGACAATGGGATTTTGTACTTTGATGTCTGGGGTATAAGACTGGCAGAGGTTGGGGTTTTTTCCTTCTTCTGCTTTTGAATGTTGGAGAGTGTGTTGTGAATAAAAATGGAACCTGAGAAATAACTCAGCCTCATCCTTTCCACACAATCTCCACACTGGTGACCTTAAGACGTATTATGGCTGGAGACGATTCTCCTGCACCGGACTCATCAGGAGCCAGCCAAGCTAATGCAGCCACCACAGTCCAGCTTCCGGACTTCTGGCAGAACAGTCTGTGCTCCTGGTTTAACGCAGTCGAGGCACAGTTCCATCTTCGGAAGGTTTCGGCAGACGCCACGAAGTTCTACCATGTGGTTGCAAAGCTGGACAACCACACAGCCCAGCGTGTAGAGAGCCTGATCAACCACCCACCAGATGACGACAAGTATGGCACTTTGAAGGCTGCTCTCATCCGTTTTTTCACCTCCTCGCTGGGAGAACGAGCAGAGAAGCTCCTGGCGTTGACTGAGGGTGAGGTCGACAGACCTGCAGACCTGATGGCGAAGATGCTGAGTTTGAGAGACGCCGAAGATGATGGCTTTATTTTTGCCCACCTTTTCCTCAGGACACTACCACCAGCGGTGAGAGTTACCCTGGCCAGTTCACAGCTGCTGGGCCACCAAGACTACCACGAGCTGGGCCAAGAGGCGCAGCGACTCGTCGACACCCATAGACGACACACGGCCACGACCGCAGCAGCGGAGCTGGGCACAACATCCAGAGATGGCAGGGGGCCAGAGGCTGCAGCACCAGACTCACCGACGACAGCAGCGGCGGGGGCCAGGAGGCGCGGAGCGGACGACGTCCTTTGCTTTTACCATCGCCGTTTCGCCGTGAGGGCACTCAAGTGCATTCCACCGTGCCAATTCAAGCGCTCGGGAAATGCCAAGACCGGGAGTCGGTAGAAGCTGCGGCTCTCGGTGAGGAGAACAAGCTGCTCTACTTGAGGGACGTGCGATCGGGGAGGCACTTCCTCGTGGACACAGGCTCCCAGCTGAGTTTCATCACACCTTCCTACGCTGACCGGCTGGCGCCTTCCAGTGGCCCTGTGGCGTCAGCAGCGAACGGCTCGGCGATTAAGACCTTCGGGGAGAAGACCCTGTCTCTGTCGTTACACGGCCGCACATTTGAGTGGACTTTCGTCATAGCGGCAGTCAATTTCAACATGTTAGGTGCTGATTTTTTGTGCTCACATGGTTTGTTGGTCGATCTTGCTAACAGACGCCTGGTTAATGCACTCTCTTTTTCTTCTATTCCCTGTACAGAGCGTGTGACCCCGCCAACAGCACAAGCCAACGTCACAGCTGCAGGTGGTAAGTTCCACGCACTCCTCACTCAGTTTCCAGCACTCACGGTGTCAACGTTTTCGGCGACCGTGGCTAAACACGGGGTGGAGCATTTTATTACTACCACCGGACCGCCCGTTTTTGCAAAAGCTCGGCGCTTGGATTCAGCTAAACTGGCCATAGCGCGCGAGGAGTTCGCCAACCTGGAAAAATTGGGCATCATCCAACATTCAAAGAGCCCTTGGGCTTCACCGCTTCACATGGTCCCTAAAACTGATGGCTCGTGGCGGCCGTGCGGTGATTTTCACAGGCTGAACAATGCTACAGCACATGACCGCTACCCAATCCCACAAATCCAGGATTTTTCACTTCATTTGGTGGGGACGTGCATTTTTTCTAAGATAGACCTGGTACGCGGTTATCATCAGGTCCCAGTCCGCGCTGAGGACATACCCAAAACAGCGGTAATAACTCCTTTCAGGCTTTTTGAGTTTTTGCGCATGCCGTTTGGGCTTAAAGGCGCAGCGCAGACTTTCCAACGCATGATGGACGCGGTGTTGCGCGATCTCCCTTTTGTGTTCGTCTACCTGGACGACATTTTGGTAGCCAGTGCGTCCGAAGACGAACACGAAAACCACCTCACGGCAGTTTTCCGGAGGTTGGCGGAGCACGGGCTAATAATCAATCCAGCGAAGTGTCAGTTCGGGGTGGCGTAGATTGATTTTTTTGGGCATCGCGTCTCTCCCGAAGGAGCAGTTCCTCTGCCTGACAAGGTGCGCGCGGTGGCAAATTTTCCCCAGCCACAAACGGTCAAAGCGTTACAGGAGTTTTTGGGAATGGTGAATTTTTATAATCGTTTCCTCCCCCGCGCGGCGCAGCTCATGCAACCATTGTACGCTGCACTTAAAAAACAAAAACCCGCAAATAAAATCGAATGGTCTCCCGAGCAGGAGCGCGCATTCTCTGAAGTCAAAACAGCCTTGGCAAACGCTGCGTTGTTAGCGCATCCAGTCCCAACGGCCCGCATGGCGCTCACTACTGACGCGTCAGATGTGGCCATAGTAGCGGTTGTTGAACAGTATGTGGCTGGAGCCTGGCAGCCGCTCGTGTTTTTCAGCAAGACTTTGCACGATAGTGAGCGAAAATACAGTGCATTCGACAGGGAGTTGTTAGCTCTCCATTTGGCTATTCGTCACTTCCAGTTTTGGCTGGAGGGACGCCGTTTCACCGCATTCGTTGACCACAAGCCGCTGACTTTTGCAATGGCCAAGATTTCGGAACCTTGGTCGGGCCGGCAGCAGAGACAGCTGGCCGCAATTTCGGAGTTCACTACCGATATCCAGCATGTAGCGGGTAAACTTAACGTAGTGGCAGACTGCCTCTCGCGTGCCGTGGCTGCTCCAGCCCGCGTAGAGGTAGATTTCGCAGCTGTTGCCGCGGACCAGGGTAGCGGCGCAGAAGTGCGCACGGCCCCAGTCCGCGTAGGGATAGATTACTGTGCTGCCCTCACAGCACGTTTCTCTGTGCTACTAGACAGCCAGCGAACCAGTGAAGAAAACTTCGCACACAAGGCTTACTTTTCTTGTCTTTATAAAGTTTTCTTGCATGCATGTGTAGCATGACGCGCGAGAGGTAACTGAAACATACAGAACAATGCATTTACTATCTACATATTAACATGCGGTATGCTAACACAAAGAACTAATACACGTAAATAACTAACAGAAACATCGTCGCTCAACAAAACTCATTCATGTAACACTTTAGAACATCAGCGGTCTCTATCAAGTGCTTGTGCATAAAATACTCACAAAGACAAAGGTTTCCCAAGACTCAAACGAAGAAGAACAACACAGCGTACTCAAATGAACTTTTTAACTTCGTTTCTGTGTGGCTAGCTGACAGTAGCCGCGGGAAAAAACACATCAAAGATCATCTATATACGGAAGAGCACACACTCTGCAGTAACAAAAAACGATCCTTTAAGGAAAAGATGTCTCACTTCGATAACTTTTTAAACACAGGTTTTTGACAATTTTATCACTCATTTTAACTTATTTATTCCTTTTAACCAATTTATTAACTTTATAAATTTATCAATGTGTTTTACCCAAAGACATGACACTCCCCGCTTGATATAATCACATTATATCATCACAAATATCAAACACAATAAAACATTTCCAGTGTCACATGACATCAAAAATACAGTATCACTCAGTCTTTGAAAGTAAGACTATGACCTCTGAGATGGGTCTCAGGAATACTTTTGCAGTCCCTTCTTTTACGATCCGCATTTCCACTTTGCGGACCATTTTGTCACTGCTGGGCAAAGTTTTTACAACAAGTCCCATGGGCCATTCATTTCTGTTTACTTGAATGTCCTTCAACAGAACAATGTCTCCTTCTTTGACATTTGGTTTGCTGTCATTCCATTTTGTGCGTTTCTGCAAGGTAGACAAATATTCTCCTTTCCACCTCTTCCAAAACGTATCTGCAAGATGCTGTACTTGTTTCCACTGTTTTCCAAACAACTGTCCTCCAACTATCCAGAAACCAGCACCACGGACAGCTCCTTCAGTAATGTGTCGTCCCTGATGAGCTGAGCATTCATGGAAGTATCTTACAAGAAGTGTGGCAACATGGCTGGCAGAAAGGATGATCAGAAGGTGCTTTTCATTGTCTGTGAGATCGGAAGAGGAGAGACATCCACCGACTCATAGTAGTCCATCTTTGTCTACAATCGGATTGAGCTTCTTGAGTGTGTCATTTTTGGAGTTTACCTGTTTTCCTTCTTTTATCTTTTCGAATGTCTCTTTGTATGCTTCCTGCTGGACTGAATGAATGATAACGTTCTCAGCTTGAGTGAGTCCTTTCATGTTTGTACATTCTTTGAGACCTTTCCATCCTTTCTGTCCACTGGACTTTTGTTTGAAAGATGCAGTAACATGGATAAGTTTGGCTACTGCCCTGCATAGCGTCGTCCAGCTTGAAAATCTTTTAAACCGCTCAGAGCTCAACTGTGACACTGATACTGCTGTTAACAGTGTTTTTACTTCTGGATGTATTTCTTTGTCCTCTTCAGGTTCCACTAGTGCATACAGATTGTCTTTGTGTGACTTATCAGGATAGTCTGTATACAAAAAGTTTGGGCCTGTGAACCATTTACTGTTTTTGAGTTCAGCAGCTGCAACAGGTCTAGTTGCCTTGTCAGCTGGATTTAGCTCAGTTACAACATAATGCCATTGGTCAGGTTGTGTGGACAGCCTAATGCGTGCGACACGGTTGGCTACATACATGTAGAATCTTTTGGTGGTATTGTGTATGTACCCCAACACAATACGACTGTCAGTGAAAAACTTCACATTGTCTATTTTTATGTCTAACTCGCCTGTGATTAGCTCATACATCTCAACCGCAAGTACAGCAGCACAAAGTTCGAGCCATGGTACAGTGTGTGCGGAACGAGGAGCAAGTTTAGACTTTCCCATCACAAAACCCACATGGTACTGACCGTCACTGTCTAAAGAGCGCAAGTAAGCTACAGCTCCTATTGCTACAGTAGACGCATCAGAGAAGATATACAGTTCATTACTTTTCATAGTACTTAATGAACCTGGACTGTAGCACCTTTTGATTTGCAGATCTTCAAGGGCTTTTAAAGAGTCTTTCCATGTGACCCACATCTCCTCCTTTTCTGGAGGAAGTGGAACGTCCCAGTCTCTCTCTTCATATGACAGTTCTCTGAGTAGCGCTTTGCCCTGCATGATTATGGGAGCAACAAAGCCCAAAGGGTCATACAGGCTATTGACTGTTGACAGCACTCCCCTGCGTGTGAATGGTTTGGTCTCATTGGTTACGAGGTAAGTGAAGCTGTCTGTCTGTAGATTTCAACAAAGTCCCAGACTCCTCTGAACTGGGAGAGGATCTACTCCAAGGTCCAAATCTTTTAAATCCTTTGCACGGTCCTCCACAGGAAACACTTCCATAACTAGGCTATAGTTGGATGCAACCTTGTGAAGTCTCACATTAGATTCAGTTAACATGTTTTTGGTTCTTGTTAACAGATCAACAGCATTGTCTGGTGTGGCAACTGACGTGAGTCCACCATCGACATAGAACTGTTTCTCAACAAACTGTCTTGCATCAGTGCCAGGTTCTTTCTCACACTCTTGTGCTGCCCGTCTCATACAGTAAATGGCTACAGCGGGTGACGGGCTGTTACCAAAAACATGAACTTTCATTCTATATTCAACTACACCCTTAGTGATGTCATTATCCTCAAACCACAGATAGCGAAGATAGTCTCTGTGTTCTTCGCACACCTCAAAGCAATAAAACATTTGCTGTACGTCTGCTGTCAGGGCTACGGGCTCTTTTCTAAACCTCAATAGCACCCCTATCAAAGAGTTGTTGAGATCAGGTCCACTAAGGAGCACTTGATTTAGCGATATGCCGTCATACTCTGCACTAGAATCAAAAACAACTCGTATTTGATCTGGTTTCTGCGGGTGGTATACAGTGATCCCTCACTTATCACGGTTAATGGGTTCCAGAACTGACCGCGAAAAGTGAAAAACCGCGAAGTAGCGTCACCCCTAATGATGTCATCCATAAATAATACGTACGTTCATTCTCTCACTCTCTCGCTCTCATATGATACGTGTGTGTGTGTGTACGTGTACATACATACGTAGATGTAAACAAAGTGTACATAAATATGTTTTTAGAACTCTTTTATTCTTATAACAAGATACGTAACTCAAGATGAAAATGATTTACTGCACAGGTTAATGAAAGCTTTACTGCTCCTCAGGTGACACCTCATCGTGAGATGCTGGAGGCGCAGGATCATCGAGGGCAGCTTCCGATAGAGCTGAAGCTGCAGGAGGCGGCGTAGTGCCTCAACGGGAAGACTATTTCGCACAAAATGGCACAAGAGAACAGCAAAAAGTTCCACGCGGCAAGACTAAGTAACACGAGCGATAAAAAGCAATGAATGCGGTCTTTCTTCCCTTCATGGGCGCTCGGCAGGGAGAGGAGGTGGGTGAAACGTCTCGGCCAATCAGCTTGCGGGGTGAAACGTCTCAGCCAATCAGCTTGTGAGATTTCCAAGCCAAGCCAACACGACAACAGCGAACAGAGAGTTGTGCGGCTCTCCGTGTTGACACCTGATGGTCTAATGTAGTCTCCCTGCCTTCTGCTAGCGCCCGCCCATTATTTCTCAATCTTGAATTTTTGATGAATATTTCTGAAAAATCCGCGATGCACTGAGGGCGCGAAAGGTGAAGCGCGAAGTAGCGAGGGATCACTGTACACCAAATGTAGGCAGGTACCAGTGTTCTTTACCCTTTGGCAGGGGTGGTGCAATTTCAGCTTGATCATTATTTAACATTTTCTGCATGAATTGGATGTTACACCTCTGCCTCTTTTAGTGATAACGGTAAATGTAATAAATGTTGTCTTTTTGAGGCGCTCGAGGCGAGGTTGTCTGATTTGGAATCCCGGCTCCGCTGCATTGAAACACCGTCTGCGCCAGTTAATCTCGACGGACGCCCATTAGCTGCAGCGGAGCTAGCTAGCTTAGGCCCCCCTGTCACCGGTTCCCTGGCTCTCCTCAGCAGCGAGGAGACTGGGTGGGTGACGGTGAGAAGGAAGCCTAGTCGCAAAGCCCCGGTTCACCACCAACCTGTTCTCGTCTCTAATCGTTTTTCCCCGCTCAGCGACACACCCGCTGAGGAAAAAACTCTGATCATTGGCGACTCTGTAGTCAGAAATGTGAACCTAGAGACTCCATCGGCCATAGTCACATGCATTCCTGGGGCCAGAGCAGGCGACATCGAGTCAAATTTGAAAATGCTGGCTAAAAGTAACTGTAAATATTCCACAATTGTTATTCACGCCGGCATTAATGACATCCGTCTCCGGCAGTCAGAAGTCACGAAACTTAATATAGAATCGGTGTGTGAGTTTGCCAAAACGATGTCTGCCACTGTAGTATTCTCTGGGCCCCTCCCCAATCTGACCAGTGATGACATGTTTAGTCGCTCGTCATCCTTGAACCGCTGGCTGTCTGTGTGGTGTCCTGCAAATGACGTGGGCTACATTGACAATTGGAGCTCATTTTGGGGAAAACCTGGTCTTATGAGACGAGACAGCATTCATCCCACTTTGGATGGTGCTTCTCATTTATCTAACAATCTGGCATCTTTTTTGTCCAAATTTCCAAAACCGTGACTACTCAGAGTTGGGACCAGGAAGCAGAGTCGCAGTCTTACACGCCTCTCTGCAGCTCCTCTTCATCCGCCACCCCTCAGCTTAGCCCCTGTCTTCCCCATCAGAGAATCGTTGTCTGCTCCCTCCAAAGTAAATAAAAATATAATGTATAAGCATCCCAAAGTGATAAAGCAAAATATTGGTAAAACTCAAATTAAACATAAAGCCTCTAAATTGAATGATTTGGCCTCTGTTCCTCCTCATAATTTAAAAATTAAATGTGGTTTATTAAATATTAGGTCTCTAACTCCCAAGTCTCTGTTAGTCCATGATCTGTTAATTGATCATCAGATTGATTTAATTTCCCTTACAGAGACTTGGTTAGGGCAAGAGGATTATGTTGGTTTAAATGAATCAACTCCCTCTGGTTATTTAAACTGTCAAAATCCCAGAAGTTCTGGTCGTGGAGGAGGAGTAGCATCAATTTACCATTCCAAATTACTAGTTCAGGGGTGTCCAACCATGTGCCATGGAGAGCCAAGACCCTGCAGGTTTTCTCTTCTACCCAGTCTCTTCAGCAGGTGTTTTCACTTATCAGCAATCAGTGGGAAGAAGTTCACTGAAATCTGCTGTTGAAGACACTGGTTGGAGGTAAAACCTGCAGGGTCTTGGCTCTCCATGGCACATGGTTGGACACCCCTGTACTAGTTAATGTAAAGCAAAAAACATGTTATAATTCCTTTGAGGGCCTGGTCCTCAGTGTTGGGCACTTTAGCAATTCCAGGTTAAACCCAATTTTATTTGCCATAGTTTATCGTCCCCCATCAACCTATTCAGAATTTTTATCCGAATTTCCTGATTTCTTAGCTGATTTAGTGCTGAAATCTGATAGAATAATTATAGTAGGGGACTTTAATATACATGTGGATGTAGATAGTGACTGCCTTAATGTGGCTTTTAATTCAATATTAGACTCGATTGGGTTTTCTCAGAAAGTAGGAATTTCTACTCATTACCTCCACCATACATTGGACCTTGCTCTGACATATGGCATAGAAATAGAAAATCTTGTAGTGTCTCCTCATAACCCTGTACTGTCAGACCATTGTCTGTTAACCTTTGATTTTACTATTTCTGACTATTTGGCTCCTAAAGAAAAATATTATCACAGTAGATGCCTCTCAGATGATGCTGTTTCCAAATTTATGCAGATTGTTTCCTCTATGCCATGTGTCAACACAACGGAAATAAGCTATAGACAGCTTGCTCCTTCTGTAATTGATAACATGGTGGATAGTGTTTCAGCTTCTCTGCATCAGGCTCTAGACTTGGTGGCCCCCTTAAAAAAGAAAAAGTCTAATCAGAGATTTTTAACTCCTTGGTTCAACACAGAAACTCGTAGCTTAAAACAGAAGACTCGTCAATTAGAAAGAAAATGGCGCTCTACTAATTTAGATGAAATCTATTTAGCTTGGAGAAATCATCTTTTAATTTATAAAAAATCTCTTAGAAAAGCTAGAACGAGTTATTACTCTGCATTAATAGAAGAAAACAAGAATAATCCCAGGTTTCTTTTCAGTACTGTAGCCAGGTTGACAAAGAGTCAGGACTCTGTCAATCCTAGCATCCCCTTAGAGCTTACTAGTCAGGACTTTATGAACTTTTTCAATAATAAAATTTCATCCATCAGAGATAAAATCAATCAGATTCTTCCCACAGTTAACTTAAATACTGTAACTACTACAACTCCTTCTATTGATGTCTGTCTTGATGAGTTTACTCCAATCGACCTTTGTGAGTTAGACAAAATAGTTTCCTCATCCAAACCTTCAACTTGTCTTTTAGACCCTATTCCTACCAGGTTATTTAAAGAAGTCTTCCCACTTATTGGTAGCTTTATTCTTCATATAATCAATTCTTCATTAACTTTAGGCCATGTACCGCAGGCTTTTAAAACGGCTGTAATTAAACCCTTACTCAAAAAGCCAACGCTAGATCCAGGAGCTTTAGCTAACTATAGACCAATCTCTAATCTCCCTTTCATTTCAAAAATCTTAGAAAGAGTTGTTGCTACGCAATTATTTGACCACCTGCAGGGAAATGGTTTACTTGAGGAGTTTCAATCTGGGTTTAGAATCCATCATAGTACTGAAACAGCCTTAGCGAAGGTCACTAACGACCTCCTCATTGCATCTGATAATGGACTAGTTTCTGTACTTGTCCTTTTAGATCTTAGTGCAGCTTTTGATACTATTGATCATAATATTCTACTTGATAGATTAGAACACTATGTTGGACTTAATGGAACTTCGTTGCAGTGGTTTAGATCTTATTTATCTGATAGGTTCCAGTTTGTTCATGTAAATGATGAGTTTTCTCTCAGCTCAAAGCTTAGTCATGGAGTTCCACAGGGATCTGTGCTTGGCCCTACTCTTTTTAGTTTATATATGCTTCCGTTAGACAACATTATTAGAAAGCACTGTATACATTTTCACTGTTATGCAGATGACACACAATTGTACCTGTCAATGAAGCCAGATGATACTAATCAATTAGCCAAGTTAGAAGCCTGTCTTAAGGAAAGCAAAGCTTGGATGACTTGTAATTTCCTGCTATTAAATTCAGATAAGACTGAAGTCATTCTTGTTGGTCCAAAAAACCTTAGAAATTCCTTTCCAAATCAAACTTTCAGTTTGGATGCAGTTACTCTTTCTCTTAATAGCTCTGTGAGGAACCTTGGAGTTATTTTTGATCAGGATTTGTCCTTCATTTCACATATTAAATTTGTTTCTAAGACTGCCTTCTATCATTTGCGTAATATTGCCAAGATTAGGAGCATCTTGTCTCAGAGTGATGCTGAGAAGCTGATCCACGCTTTTGTTAGCTCGAGATTAGATTATTGTAATTCTTTATTATCAGGCTGTCCTAAAACATCTTTAAAAAGTCTTCAGCTGATCCAAAATGCTGCAGCAAGAGTTTTAACAGGTACTAGAAAGAGAGATCATATCTCTCCGGTTCTGGCCTCCCTTCATTGGCTTCCCATAGAGTTTAGAATTAAGTTTAAAATCCTTCTTCTTACTTACAAAGCTCTAAACAATCAGGCTCCTTTTTATTTAAAAGATCTGATACTACCGTATCATCCTAACAGAGCACTACGCTCCCGAAATGCAGGTTTACTTGTAATACCTAGAATCTCCAAAAGTACAATAGGAGGCAGAGCCTTCAGTTATCAAGCTCCTCTCCTGTGGAATCAGCTGCCAATCTGGATTCGGGAGTCAGACTCGATCTCTGTTTTTAAGAATAGGGCTAAAACCTACCTTTTTGATATAGCCTACAATTAGGGAGGGATCATGTGTTTCTGAACCCTCCCTTAGTTATGCTGCTAATAGGTTTAGTCAGCCGGGGGACCTCCAGTAATGCACTGGGCCTCACTCCTTTCCTCACTCTCTATGAAATATTTTTTTTTTGCTGGTCATTAACATTTGTTTGTTCTCTCCCATAGATTGAGTCCCCATCGTGCTGTTTGCTCTCTACATGTCTGTTCTTTTCTTCTTCTCTGTCCCCTCACCCCCCAGCCAGTCACAGCAGATGACTGCCCCTCCCTGAGCCTGGTTCTGCTGGAGGTTTCTTCCTGTTAAAAGGGAGTTTTTCCTCTCCACCGTCGCCAAGTGCTTGCTCACAGGGGATCGCCTGATTGCTGGGGTCTTTCTGCAACTGTGGGGGTCCTCCCTACAGCTGATAGTGCTATGAGATGACTGTTGTTGTGAAATGGCGCTATATAAATAAAGTTGAATTGAATTGAAATAAAGTTGAATTGTAGTGACTCTTCATTTCTGGTTTCCTTTCCAGAGTCTTTTTGAGTGAGTACAGGCATTTCAGGGCTTGTTCTCTATTGCTTGGGAGTCTCCTTCTTGGGAAGCGGAAGGGCAGAGGAGCAACCCAACTGTTCTCTTTGTTCTGGCTAACTGTATTGTCCATAAGAGTTAGGAAAGTTTTGTCATCTATGGACAGTGCAACTTTATCATCTGATTCAGATCTGTCAAACACAGAGTGACCTAGCTTGTCTGTGTTGTGAGCAAAGTCAATTGTGTCTTTACACCTTGTGACTGACTGAGTGTTTTGCTCTGACAGAATGCCATAGTTCTCTTTAATTGTAATGACGTTTGGGCACGGCTCAAAATAAGATGTGCGACCACTGTCTAATGTGTGTGTCTTGTAAACATTCACCTCTGATGCGCTATGAGTCTTTCCTACACACACCTCTCCTACAATAACCCAACCCAAGTCCAGTCTTTGTGCATGAGGAGCGTTATTTGGCCCATTAATCTGCTCGCGTACCTTATGTACCCTGAGGATGTCCCTTCCCAGGAGTAAGAGGATTGGAGCGTGGTGGTCGACAGATTGGATTTTGTTTGCTATAGGGAGCAGATGGGGATGGTGCTGAGCAATCTCAGGTGAGGGTATTTCAGTTCTGTCGTCCGGCACTGAATCACATTCGATCAAGGGAGGCAGCCGGATATCTGTTTTTCCATCCATGGATTGTATGAAGAAGTTCACAGCTCTCCTGCCTGCAGTTTCAGCTTTGCCAGAGCAGGTTTTTAATGTGTACGGTGCAGGTGTAGCTTTAATGTCAAACAGGCTGAAGAACTCTGTCTTAGCCAGGGACTTATTACTTTGTTCGTCAATTACTGCATACATGTTCATTGCTCTGTCTTTCTGACCTTCTGGATAGGCTTTCACTAAGCAGATCTTAGAGCAAGAGCGAGGGCTATTACTTTGACCACACACCTCTGTGCACTTGGAGATGACTGAAGGAGAGCTCTCCGTTTGCTCTTCACCTTTGTTTTGTTCATCACTTCCTGATGTGGCACTTTTCAAGACAGGAGCAGGACCTGGATGAAGTGCTGATATGTGCTTGGGACTGTTGCACTCACTACACATGACTGCCACTTTACAATCTTTTGCGATGTGCTGAACTGAACCACAACACCTATAACAAATGCGATGCTCTTTGAGAAAAGCTTGACGTTCTTCTATAGGTTTATCTCTGAACAGCTTACATTTTTTGAGTGGATGTGGCTTCTTGTGAATCGGGCACTGCCGATCTGGTTCTTCTACTTTCTTAGTCTCAGAACCACTTTTCTCTGCGACATCTGTTTTGTGTACTGACACAGTGGCTTTGCGATTGTATGGAGTGGGCTTTTCTGAGCGCGTAGAAGCTTGACTGTTATGGCTAGATGTAGCAAAGCTTGGATCATTTCTCATTTTAGCTTGTTGCTGAACAAACTGCACAAAAACAAAGAAAGGGGGAAATGACACACTATGAGTCTCTTTGTATTTCGTCCCCACAGTTGTCCACTTTTCCTGTAGGTTGAAGGGAAGCTTTTCAACTATTTGTCTTACCCCTCTAGCTGTGTCTAGGTATGCTAGCCCTGGTAGTGCACCATCTACTTTGGCACACTGTAACTCTAAAAGGAGGTCACCGAGTTCTCTTAACCTGGCATTGTCTTTGTTTGTTAGCCTTGGAAAGTCCTCTACCTTTTTTAAGAGTGCATCTTCGATGGCCTCTGAGGAGCCATAACACTCCTCAAGGCGCTGCCAGACCATTATCAAACCTGCAGGGGCATTAAGGACGTGTACTGCACGGATCCTTTTGGCCTGCTCTGAGGATTTTGGCCCTAATCACTTTGTGAGCAAGTCTAGTTCCTCTCTTGCTGACAGATTTAAGTCTTTAGTTGCACTGACAAATGAGGCTTTCCATGCCCAATAGTTTTCAGGCTTGTCATCGAAATGCAGTAAACCAGTACTGACTAGTTCTTTGCGGATGAGATATTTTGCAAAATCTTGTCCTCCATTAAACTCAGCCGAGTTATTGTTAAGAGGTTGAAAGGTGTGAGCTAGAGGGTTTAACAGGTGGGTGTTTGTCAGACCCTTGGTTACCTTTTGTTCTTGTTTTATGCCTGTATTCATTGGAGGAGGTACATACTGGGTTGTAGTTGTTAGCTGATCAACTGACTGATTGGTGGCTTGCACTTCTACTGCATTGTCTCTCATTTCAAGGGGCTGCTGTGGCCTCTTGGAAGCTTCTGAAGAGAGTAACTCACATTGTTGTGCAACATATTCGCTGGTGCGCCATACTGTATCAAGAGGCTCAGTTTCAGTAGGGGGCCCTATGCTTCTCTCCCCACTCTGATTCTCTGCTTCTTCGTAGGCTGCAACTTCTGCTTCAGCTGCTGCGATAATTTTATGACATTTTAGAATGTGGAGGCTAGCATCTAAGTCAGCCTTTTGTTTCATTATATTAGCCTCTTTTTCAGCAAAGGCTAGCTGAGCTTTAGCCGCTTGCGCCCTGGCGTAGGCCTTTATGGCTGCAGACCCTGTAGATGATGTGTGAGACTGCCTGCTGGTAACCCTGGACCTGGTGTCGAATGGCGGTGAGGGTGGCTGCATGTCCAACGTTTGGTCTGTGGCGTCTGGCTTCTCCACGTCCACGTCTGGTCGTTGCTCTGCTTCGTTTCGCAGCTCATAGTTTTTCAGATAGTTTTTTCCTGAACGTAAGCTCATGTCTGCTTAATGTTGCTCTGTGTTGCCTCGGACGTCTTTAATGTCTTTTTACTGTGCTGCCCTCACAGCACGTTTCTCTGTGCTGCTAGACAGCCAGCGAACCAGTGAAGAAAACTTCGCACACAAGGCTTACTTTTCTTGTCTTTATAAAGTTTTCTTGCACGCGTGTGTAGCATGACGCGCGAGAGGTAACTGAAACATACAGAACAATGCATTTACTATCTACATATTAACATGCGGTATGCTAACACAAAGAACTAATACACGTAAATAACTAACAGAAAAATCGTCGCTCAACAAAACTCATTCATGTAACACTTTAGAACATCAGTGGTCTCTATCAAGTGCTTGTACATAAAATACTCACAAAGACAAAGGTTTCCCAAGACTCAAACGAAGAAGAACAACACAGCGTACTCAAATGAACTTTTTAACTTCGTTTCTGTGTGGCTAGCTGACAGTAGCCGCGGGAAAAAACACATCAAAGATCATCTATATACGGAAGAGCACACACTCTGCAGTAACAAAAAACGATCCTTTAAGGAAAAGATGTCTCACTTCGATAACTTTTTAAACACAGGTTTTTGACAATTTTATCACTCATTTTAACTTATTTATTCCTTTTAACCAATTTATTAACTTTATAAATTTATCAATGTCTTTTACCCAAAGACATGACAATTACGCAGCCATGGCCGCGGAGCAGGGCGGCGACGCAGACGTGCGTGCGCTCCAGTCTGGACCAACAGGGTTAAGGCTGGAGGACAGGGTGCTGCAAGATGGTATGCCCCCCCTAATCTGCGATGTTTCCACCGGGCGACCCCGTCCGGTGGTTCCGGCCTCGTGGCGCCGCCGCGTTTTTGACTTGATCCATTCGCTGGCACACCCGGGGGTGCGCGCTTCGGTCAAAATGGTAGGGGAGAAATTTGTATGGCCGGGCCTGCGCAAGCAAGTTAGAGAGTGGGCGGCAGCCTGCATGGCCTGTCAGCGGGCCAAAGTGCATAGACACACGAGAGCTCCTTTGGAGCCGTTTCATATTCCAACTAAAAGGTTTGATCATGTCCATGTGGACCTCGTAGGCCCCCTACCGCCCTCACAAGGGTGCACACATCTTCTGACAATGGTTAACCGCACCACGCGCTGGCCAGAAGTGGTTCCCCTGTCATCAACCACAGCCGAGGAGGTGGCGCGCGCTTTTTTAACTGCATGGGTAGCACGTTTTGGAGTTCCGTCGGATGTTACGTCTGACAGAGGCCCACAATTTGTTTCCAAACTTTGGTCAGCGATGGCCCGCAGCCTGGGGGCAACGATCCACCGCACGACCGCGTATCACCCGCAGGCTAAAGGGTTATGCGAACGTTTTCACAGGTCGCTGAAGGCGGCTCTCAGAGCGTCGCTTACGGATGCAAATTGGGTTGACAAACTACCATGGGTTTTATTGGGGTTGCGTTCTGCACCTAAAGAGGATTTAGACGCCTCCCCAGCGGAGCTAGTGTTTGCACAGCCACTTCGGCTGCCTGGAGAATTTCTCCCTGACAGCCCAGCGCCAGAGTTCTCCTCGGCTCAGCGGTTGCAGAATAACATGGGCCCGAGTGTCCTACCAGGCCCCGTTCACCACAGTTTTCCACGTGTTTTTGTGCCTAAAGCTTTAAAAAATGCGGAGTTTGTTTTTGTCAGACATGATGCCCACCGCACAGCTCTGCGACCGCCTTACGATGGACCATTTAGAGTGCTAGAAACAGGTGATAAGCATTTTCTGCTGGATTTGGGGGGCAGAAAGGAAATGATTGGCATAGACGGACTTAAACCTGCTTTTGTGATGGCTGACGAAACTGTGCAGTTGGCGAGGGCCCCGCGACGGGGTAGACCCCCTAGGGAGCATTCCCCAGTACACCCACAGAGATTGACTAACAGTTTTAATCCCAAGACAGCAGCTCCACAGCAGGAGGACGCCGCGGAAGAGGTTAAGCCCGCCTGCAGCAGATACGGCAGACGGTTGAGACCAAGACAGCATGTGGACTGATGTGTGGCGATTTTATTATGACAGGCAATCTGTGTTAGTTTGTTCCGTCTTAGACGTTTGGGGGGCGGGGTTATATGTGGTGCACATATGTAGTTTCACGGGCTCACATGTATATGACTGTTCATATGCTCTCATGTATATTCCTGTGTGCTTATTTTGGCTTCACGTCTGAAGAGGAACAAAAGGTCTGGACCTCCTAGGGATAAGAGGAGGATGAGAGAGTTGGCCTTTTGATATGCAAAGAGATGGACAGGTTCAGGTTCAGGTTCAGGTTACTTTATTTGTACCCGTAGGTAGATTTGTTTTGCAGTTGGTGACATCCATATTTACAAGCCACTAATTACATTCAACATAGACACAAACACAGGCACACATCTTACAAAATAGGTAAATATAAAATATGTACAATATAATTTTTATAGCTTGTTCAACTCTTTGACAGCAGCAGGGACAAAGCTGTTTTTGTAGCGCTGGGTTCTACTTTTTGGGACAGCAAACCTCCGTCTGGAGGGAAGAAGCTGAAAGTTGCAGTGCAAAGGGTGGGAGTCATCATTTAAAATCGAGTCGGCCATCCTCTGTACTTGTCTGGTGTACAGGGATGTCAGGCTCAGCTGTGACTCACCAAGCAAACGACTGGACCATCTGACTACCTGATCCAAGGATTTCCTCTGTTTCAGTTTTATCTGACCAAACCATGACATTAAAGAAAAGGATAAAACAGATTCAATAAAAGCCCGATAGAACATAGTCATTATGGTTCGGTCAATTTGGAAGCGTGCAAGTTTCCTCAAACAATGCAAATGTTGCTGACCCTTTTTGCACACCCTTTCACAGTTCACCTCAAAGTTCAATCCACTATCAATAATTGTCCCAAGATATTTGTACGATTGTACACATTCGGTGGTCTGGCCTTTTAGTATGGTGACTTTGTGCCTGGGAGTTTTCCTCCTAAAGTCAATAACCATATCTTTCGTTTTTGTTGTATTCAGCTGCAGGTAGGAATCCTCACACCAGTGAACAAAGTCATCAACTACTGGGCCGTGGCCACTCTCACCATCCTGGAGGAGACTGACAATGACTGAGTCATCAGCATACTTTATAATGTGTCTGTTGTCATGTCTGCTCCGACACATGTTTGTGTACAGGATGAAGAGTAGTGGTGACAACACACACCCCTGAGGAGAGCCAGTAGAAGAGCACTTTAGGTCAGACAATGTGCCATTGACCCTTACTCTCTGCGTCCTGTTGGTTAAGAAATCCAGAATCCAACCCACCAGATTATTGCTTAAATCAAATTGTTGCAGGAGCCTTTCAACTAAAATATGAGGTTGGATTGTATTAAAGGCAGAAGAAAAGTCCACAAATAAAAGCCTGGCGTGTGTCCCATTAAAACCCAGATGTTTAAAAAGCATGTCAAACAGAGTGACAGTGGCATCCTCCACTCCTCTGTGAGGCCTATAGGCAAACTGCAGAGGATCCAATGCATGTTCAGTCTGCCTTAGGACCTCACGTCTGACCAGTTTTTCAAAAATTTTCATTAAAATTGAAGTCAAAGCAACTGGTCTAAAGTCGTTTACCGTTTTAGGACAGCTGGATTTTGGAACGGGAACAACCACGGCATCTTTCCAGATCTTAGGCACATGTTGTGTCTGTAAGGACTTATTGAAAATATAATGAAATATAGGACTCAGTTCATGTGCACAGGACTTTACCAGGCGTCCACATATATTATCAGGGCCCTGACTTTTGTTCACTTTTACAGCGCGGAACTCCCTTTTAACATCCTGCATCTCAATATTAAAGTGCTGATTGTCTTTGAGTTTCTGTTTCAAATCTTGGATTTCTGTGCTAAAATCAAAGGAGTCAAAACGACCATAAAAACAATTAAGAGCATTAGCCAGCTCTGTGTCTGAACTAAAACCATCTAAAAACACACGATTACTGCGCTCTGTGCTCTGAAGGCCTGCAATAGTTTTCATACTGGCCCAGGCCGAACCAAGTTTATTTGCTGCCATCTTGCTTTCCATCTCTGATTTATAATTCTGTTTTGCTCTTAAAATTTCGGCCTTCAGCTCCTTGGTGGCAACCTGTAGCGCAGAAACAGACCCTTGTTTAAAGGCAAGAGCTTTCCTCTGTAAGCAGGATTTAACTGATTTAGTAACCCATGGTTTGTTGTTGGGGTATATTTTGACACGTTTACGTGGAACAAACTTATTTTGACAGTAAGCCATGTATGAGCATGTGAGCTCAGCCAGAGAGTCCAAATCATCCCCGCAGGCCATTATGAACATCTTCCAGTCTGTACAGTCAAAGCATTCCTGGAGGCTGTGCTCTGAATCCTCTGTCCACACATCAATGTCTCTGGTCTCCACTTTGCCTCTTCTGAGAGCAGTTTTATATGTGGGCAGCAAATGAACACAGTTGTGATCTGATGATCCTAAAGGAGGAAGGGGGAGTGATTTATAGGCCCTCTCTATGGATCCATAGCACAGGTCCAATGTCTTTTTTCGCCTGGTTGGGCAGGAGACATACTGATGAAAGTTTTTAAGTGTCTTCTTTAAAGAAACATGGTTAAAATCCCCAAGAATGAAGTTTGGCGCCTCTGGAGAAATTGACTGCAGCCGCTGCACCACATCAGAGATGGTGCTGGAGGCGGAGTCAGCGTCTGCCCTCGGATGAATGTACACAGTTGTGATGAAAAGTTGGGGAAACTCTCGAGGCAAATAAAAGGGGCGTAGTGACACAGACAGCAGCTCCACATGGGGTGTACAGATGCGCTCTCTGACCGTGACAGATGTGCAGTACTGCTTATTAATGTATAAACATACTCCGCCCCCCTGACGCTTCCCAGTTACCTCTTCCTGCCGATCCGAGCGCAGTGGAGCTCCAAAGCCGTCAATCCACAGGTCTGCATCTCGATCATGCGCAGTAAGCCAAGATTCAGTGAAAGCCATGACGCAGCAGTTCTTAAAATCCTTCTGGTAACGTACACTGCCTTGAATTTCCTCCACCTTGTTTCTCACAGACTGTGCATTCCCAAAAATGATCGAAGGAAGAGGAATGTTACCAAACTGACGTCTCCTAAGGCGCAATTTCACACCTCCACGTCTTCCACGCTTCCTCCTGCCGCTTCTTTTTTCACCGCTGTGTCCGTCTCTCAAAATAAAGTCCGGCAGCTGAAATTTGGGCGCAATCAGAGACTCTGCACCAGCTGTGTTAAAGCGCAGCAACACGTCCCTGGAATATTGTATTCTGCCCGCTATTCTGCTCGTCATGGAGCCGAACGCGTTTACCTCAGAGACAAAGAGCCACAGCACAGATAGCAGCAGTGCGAGATATGAGAGGAAATCCATGATGCAGATACCAGGGAGCTGTTCGCCATATATTCCACAAACGCTCCAGGGCAGAAACGACACAGAGGATTTTCTAAAAACGTAAAAAAGTACAAAAAACACACACACGCACACATGCACTATATCACCAAGCTGCTGGTCGCTGCGTGCGGACATGAATGATTTCCTGACCACCCAGGTTTGGGTGGAAGCGAGAGGAACTGCAGGGGGGATGCATTGTGTTTGGGATTTAAAGACAATGGGATTTTGTACTTTGATGTCAGGGGTATAAGACTGGCAGAGGTTGGGGTTTTTTCCTTCTTCTGCTTTTGAATGTTGGAGAGTGTGTTGTGAATAAAAATGGAACCTGAGAAATAACTCAGCCTCATCCTTTCCACACAATCTCCACACACGCTCATTTAACAAGAAGATCCAGAGCTTGATGCAGGAGTTGGATGCAGATTCCAGAAGTGATTAATCTCCTTAATTCTGTTGTGTGGTCAATAAAACTGATGTTAAATTGGAAGTATAATGATCTTTTCTCTTTAGTTATAATGTATATACCAGAGTGGTGGCCTAGAGGTTGAGCACTCTCCCCACAACAGGAAGGTCAGGGTTCAAGTCCCAGCCAGGTCATGTCAAAGACCATATAAAAATGGAACTTCCTTCTGTCCAGCTTGGTGATCAGCAAAAATGGAACGGAGGAGGGAAATGTGGGCGGCAGTGGCTCAGGAGGTAGACTGGGTCATCCAATAACCAGAGGGTTGGCGGTTCGAATTCCGCTCTCCCCAGCCATCCTGCCGTTGTGTCCCTGGGCAAGATACTTTACCCACCTTGCCTCCAATGTCCATGACACTGGGTATGAATGTGTATAAATGTTCGATAGTGGTCAGTAAGGCTGTTGGCGCGGATTAGTAGCCACATTTCCGTCAGTCTGCCCCAGGGTAGCTGTAGCTACAGTAGTAGCTTACCACTATCAATGTCTGTCTGGAGTGAATGAATAATAGACTCACTGTAAGCACTTTGAGATGTCACTTGACATGTATCATCATCATCATCATCATAGCAGTCTGTCGTGGGCAACAATGACTGTTTCATTTAGGTCTGATCAGATTCCTCCACACAGCTCTGTCCTTAGCCTTCCGCTGCCAGGAACTCCTGTCTGTGTCCAACTTCTTCAAGTTTCTTTTTACAGTGTCTTTAAATCTGAGCCTTGGTCTACCCTGATTGTGTTTGCCCTTGCATAACTGTGAGTAGAGTAACTGCCAAGGGAGACGCTGGTGGTCCATCCTCTCAACATGTCCCAGCCATCTCAGGTTCATCTGTATTTAGCATGTCCTCCATTGATGGTAGACCAGCTTGTTTCAACACTTCTATGTTGGTTATCTTGTTTTTCCATGAGATGTTTGTTATGGCTTGAAGGTGTCTCATCATGTACGCGTGGATAATAATAATAATAGACTCACTGTAAGCACTTTGAGATGTCACTTGACATGTAAAGCACCATATAAATCTAATCTATTATTATTATTATTATTATTATTATATACAGTTTGGCAGAAGAAATGCAGAAATATTAACTTTGTTGTGTCACAAACCTGTCTCAACATCATCTTGAACCCTTCTCAGTTTAGTCTCCATGAGTAAGAAAGTGCAAGAAAAGTTAGACAACTCTGTGATGGGCTGGGGACCTATGGAACTAAACTGAGACTGATTGGAGACATGACAAGACATCGCCTCAAAAAATTAGTTTTGGTACATTCACTGCTAAAGAGAGTTATTTCATGTTTTTCACAATTTATTGCTTTTTACGGTGTTGATACTACAGTTTTCACACACACACACACACACACACACACACACACACACACACACACATATATATATATATATATATATATATATATATATATATATATATATATATATATATATAGTGTGTGTGTCTGTGTGTGTTATAGTTTTTTGCAATGTACATACAGGGAATTGCTTCCATAATGTTCATATTTCATTCTACAAGCTTTGCTCACAGAACAGAGGATATTTCAGCTGATCATTAGCTCAGCAATGAGATATAATTTGGTTAATCCATTCCTGCCAAGTAAAGAAAGGATCTCTCATTTCTGTGAGTGTAAAGGCGAGTTAACTGCCCTTACCTGAGTTCACCCCACCTCAAAGAAGCCCAATTTTCATGTCCACTGTTGCCCTGGGTGGTTTTTGTAACAGGAGCTACGAGAGAAGGTGAAGCTGGCCGGCCTCCATTGTCTCAGGTCAGTGGGAAGAGAGAAACCAGAGACATGGGCAGGTCAGACAGGTGGACCCCTGCAGGTGATGGGGCCTTTCTTCACAGATTAGTACCAACAAAATGGACACCCACTTGAGAAAAGTCTGTCTGGGCACCAAGTCAAATCACTGTAAAAGATATGCAGTTTCATTAAAGAATTATAGAGCACCGTTAAACATAAATAAACCCAAACAGGCTTGCAGAAACTAAACTGCAAAATTCAGATCAATCAGAATATTTTTTTCTGTGCTAGAAGATAACATATTAATAGGATGTAGTATATCATTAAATACATTACACACTGCAAAAACTGAAATCTAATTAAGGTTAAGTATTTTAAATCAGTGTTACATATTCTTGTTTTTCTTTGACAAGATATTTTTATTTCCTAAGCACTTTTTTAATTTAAGAGCATTTCACTTGCTTTAGGACAATTTTACTTGTTAACTTGTTGAATAGTTTTTCTTTTTCTCAGTAAAATTATGCCAACAGAATAAGAAAATTCTGATTTATAAAGATTTCTTAAAATAAGTAATCCAACAAACACAACACTAAGGGAATTTTCCTGAATTACCATAGCAGAATGTTCTTTAGAGGGTTCAGTAAATGTTCCTGTTAAGTATTATTCATTTATGCCCTTACTCACTGTGTTACAGTATCAGTTGTAATGTTGGTTACAGCACGTTGGAATGTGGCGTCACCACGTACTCTGTTTTACCGGGTTGCCTGTCTGAGGCAGAGCGAGTGTTTAGCTGAGCAGTGAAAGGAGACATGTCTGTATGCTGCTGACATGTGCTGCTCCACATAACATTGAATAAATATGCTGGACAGCTAAAGCGAGAAACGAGTCAAGCTTTGCTTATTCTCTTCAGGCCAAAATCAGACACTGTGACTCAACTTTTGACAGGTTATTGCCCAGGCAAGTTGGATGCTATGTTAGCTCTTCGGAAGAAGCTTGATCATGAAAGAAATATCCGTGGGACTTCAAGAAGCTAAGAGCTAAGTAAACCAAGGTGGGGATAACTGAAAAGGTTTTATACACAATGTATTACGCAGGAGTTGGTGAAGCCAACAAGTTAGCAGTTGCAGCACATCAACATGATAGCAAAGAAAGCAGTGGCAGTCCCAACACAGCAGCTTTTATTCAGTGGATCTGAAGTTAAGTATGACCTTAAGGAAACGATGCACCTTCCAGGAAATGAGCTGCAGGATAGCACATGCTGGCCAGCTGTCAGACAGCTTGGATGTGAAGACCGGAGTCCACCAGGGGTATTTGCTCTCACCGTTCATCTTCCTCCTGGTCATCAATTACATCATGAAGACAACGACAACAGGCAGGAACAATGGGATACAGTGGACACTCTGGACGCAGCTGGACGACCTCAACTTTGCTGAAGACCTGGCGCTCCTGCCACACAACCACAGCCAGATGCAGGACAAGACTACTCGCCTGGAGACTACAGTACATCAGCCGGGACAGGACTCCAGATCAACAAGAAGACCAAACTGATGAAGATCAACACCACTGTCAACACACCAGTCACAGTTGGCGGAGAGCCTGTCAGCGAGGTGGAGTCCTTTATCTACCTGGGAAGTGGGGTGGATTGACAGGAGGGCACAGACCAAGATGTTACAGCCAAGATCGGCAAGGCAAGAGCAGCTTTTGTCATGCTGAAGAATATCTGGGCATCAAAAGAGATCTGCATGCAAAACTTTGCATCTTCAACTCAAACGTCAGGTCTGTTCTACTTTACAAATGTGAGACCTGGAGGACGACAAAGACGATGCAGCAGAAGATCCAGATTTTCTTTAACCCATGCCTAAGGTGCATGTTTAACATCAGATGGCCAGAGAAGATCAAGAATAAAGTGAGCGGGACAGAAACCAGTGGCAGAACAGGTTTTACGGAGGAAGTAAGATAAGATAAGATAAGCCTTTACTAGTCCCACAATGGGGAAATTCCAGGATCGCAACAGCACAGGGATAGCAACACTCAGAGCAACAATCAGAAGGCAAGAAAAAACAAGAGCAGCGAGTATACATATGTACATATAAACATAAATATATAGACACACGATGCGCAGCATTGCAGCTAGATGGAAGTGGGACTGGATTGGACACACCCTTAGGAAACCAGCATCCAGCATCACACACCAAGTTCTGACCTGGAACCCGCAGGGGAAGAGAAAAAGAGGCCGGCCTAGAAACAGCTGGAGACAAGACGCTGACACGGAGCTGAAACTGCAAAGGACCAACTGGAGTGGAGTAGGGAGAGCAGCCCAGAACCGAGTGTGATGGCAAGGGGTCGTTGATGGCCTATGCTCCATGGTGAGCTATGGGCCTAAGTAAGGAAACAAGATTCCTAGGTTACTTACATACTCAGAAAGTTACTTACATACTCAGAAGCTAAAAGAGACTATTTTACATGAGCCAGTCGGTAAAGAGAAGCTAGCTGAAGACAGAGGGGAAAATGCTGATTGCTATGCTGAATTGTTATGACTGATTAATGATAAAAGCATACCACTAATAAGACATGAAACCACTGATGATGGCAACTAAGGTTGAGTTTTATTTGGTTTTGAGTATTATTTATTTACGCCCTTACTCACTGTGTTACGGTATCAGTTGTACTGTTGTTTCTAAGGTCACCGCACGTCAGAATGTGACGTCACTACATACTCTGTTTTCCGGGGTTCCCTGTCTGAGGCTGTGCAAGTTGAGTTGAGCAGTAATAGGAGACGTCCCTGTGTGCTGCTGACATGTTCTGTTCCAAATAACATTCAATAAATATGCCAGACGGCTAAAGACAGAAACAAGTCAAGCTTTGCTTATCCTCTTCACGCCAGAAGAAGACGCTGCATCTCAGCTTTTAACGGTTTCTCTTTGAGCTTGTAAAAAGTTTTACACTTATGTGACCTTTTTAAATAATTTTTTGAATAAAATGGTATATTTATTGGTATATTTATTGAATAAAACACCTCAAGTGGACGCCTCCCACTTGAGGTGTTTCGGGCACGTCCCACTGGGAGGAGACCCCGGGGCAGACCCAGGACTCGGTGGAGAGACTATGTCTCCCAGCTGGTCTGGGAACGCCTTGGTATCCTCTCTGAAGAGCTGGAGCAGGTGGCTGGGGAGAGGGAAGTCTGGGCTTCTCTGCTTGAACTGCTGCCTCCGCGACCCGGACCTCCGGAAAAGTGGTAGAAGATGGATGGATGGATGGATTTATTGAATAAAGTTTACTTCAGACCAGCCCACCCTCAATTACTGTTTATGATAAAACTTTTCTGAAATTCTTATCACAGCAGAACAGAAGGGCAGCCTGCTCAAGTTTCACAGTAGTGGAGCCAACATGGTGGAGAAAACCAAACCCCAAAGTTACCAGAGAGGCCAGGTTCAAAATGCACAGCTGGCATAAAAGCAATTAACTGTTGTGCCAAGGCATAAAAAAAAATCATACTGAAGACTTCATGCAATGTAAACAGATGGATGAGGTCTGTGCCAGTGAAATTTAGTCTATAACATATTGGCTGAGTTTTAAACAGAGATATATACAGTAGAGTACCTCTGTTGAGTGTTTTAAGTGTAAATGGTAGATTCAGATTTCATTAACTTTACATCTTCACATTACTGTTGAGGTGATACAGCTGGGGAGGCAGACGAGCAGCTTCTTAGGTTTCCAGCCTAAATCAGCATGACAAGGGCTTGTGGAGGAAATCATGTCTACAGGAATCTGCACACAGAGTATGTAGCTGACAAAGGCCATTTACCAGCTTCTGTGCCAAGGAATCAAGTCATATGTAAGAAGAGATTGTCATGAATTGCCCCTCGGGGCAGAGAGGAGAGACCCAGACGCTGAACTGTAGCTTGTGGTATTTATTAACAAAACACAAAAAGTTCAAACAGTGCACAAACACAAAAATCCAGTCAGTGCACAAAGCAAACTTACGAACAGCAGGAAGGAAACAGGATACACACAGATGAAAAAACATCAGAACAGGGACAGGGTTCTGATGCAAATGATTCTTTGAGACTCCAGCAAAAAGTGAAAGAAACAATCGCCTTAAGTAGGACACGAAACCAATGGACATAAATGGTTGCAGGTGTGGATCACATGAGCAGGTAGGAGATGACAATGATTACCAACTGGGGTCAGCTGAGTGTAATGAGAGGGGAGAAGACAGGACTGACAGCTGACAGGGACACCACCCACAGCGGAGCAAAAACCTGGAAGTGCCACTGACAGCTGTCACTCCAGAGAGAGAACACAACAACACAATATAAAGAATTAAATGCCAACCAATAGGGAGCTGAGAAATAGTAAATACAAATTAATACCAAGTAAAAGAGTAGTAAAACTATGACAACATAAACAAGAGGAATAAGAAACAATGCAAGATATATGAAAACCAACCATGGATAAAAAGACAGGAACCAAAGAACACAAAGTACAACAAATATACAAATACGGAAAAAGACCATGAGACTGAGCACGGAAGAATCTCCCATGCTGAGATCATAACAGAATTCCCCTCTCAAGGGGTGGGCACCAGACACCCAGTGTAAGATCGAAAAAGAAGAAGACCCCCCCCCCCCCCCCAAAAAAAGGAGCATAACAATAAACCACCCCGGGTGGGTGGTGGTGGGGAACAGGCTAGGAGGGAACAAAACAAAAACCCCGCTCAGGACCCACACCCACGCAAAACCAAGCACCTAGGCCCCCTGGACCAAAGAGCTAGACAGTTCAGGCGGCTGGCTAAAGTCCCAGACCTGGCAGATGTCGTGGTGGTTAAGAGTCGGGTGGCCTGCCGGAGAACATAGGCCACCCAACCCAGCGGCACAGTCTGTCAGGCGGTCAGCCAGAGTTTTTTAGCCACCTAAACAGAAGGGGTGGACCAGGAGGCGGCTGCCCCACAGGAAAGGCCAATGAAGAATAGGACAGAGGAGTTGGGGAAACCACGATGATGTCAGGTGGAGGAGAGGGAACCACGATGGCTTCGGGCAGAAGAGAGGGGACCTTGGGCAGACGACCCTCTGGAGGTCCAACTCCGGCTCTGCTGTGGCGGCCCCTGCAGCAGGCATGGTGGTTGGTGCAGTCTCGGAACCCCCCAGCAAAGTGACCAACGCAGGTGGCGCACCCCGAGTGGTGACAGGAGGTCGGCTCCCTGCTGGTGTTGGATCCTGTACTGCTGAAACCCGGGGATGCTCAGTCGTCGGCACAGGCTCCGGATCGTTGGCAGCACTTTCCCTCCGTCCAGACCACGGCTGTGGGGCTGGAATCAGATCCTCCAGGGCTGCAGGCTCCTCCATCATCCAGCAGCTCAACCCTGGGACTGGAGGACACTTGGGGAAAATAGGAGGGGACACGGAGAGAGCGGGTGAAATTTCTTTAGCTGCAGCAGGCAGTGAGAGCTCAGAGACTGTGTAGGCTGAACCTCACCACCGGGAATCAGGCAAGATAATTTATGTTGGTGAATGACAATGGAAAAACACTTGCCTAGGGTCCCGGGGCATGGTTGTTTCTGCTGCAGTAGGTGTTGAATCCACCCTTTCCGTGGCTACAGTTGTCCTGGACCCCTCAGAGGAGTGTAGAGGAGCTACCTCTGCAGACGTGGTGAAGGGTGAAGCCAAGAAGGAGACGACCAGTCCTTCAGCAGCGGGAGGAATCGCCGAGGAGGAGGGAGAGGTAGCAGCAGCGGAGGAGGAGGCTAACGGGACAGCCGGAGAAGAAAAACTGGGTACAGGAACTGCTGCAGGAATTTTCAACCTCGGCGAAGTAGGGGCTGCTGACAAGTAGGTGGAGGCGTTCGTCCAGCGGGATTTCTCTGGGCAGTGACAGGAAACGGGAGATGGCTGACCCAGACGGTTCTCTTCCAGGGAGTCTGGTCCTGCCGTGACCAGAGGACGGACGGAGGCTGACCTGGGGAAGCAGTGTTTCGGGGCAGGTGAAGCAGGAGCAGGAGTGGGCAAACTGAGGAAGGTGGATGACATTCGCCGCGGAGAGCGCTTCCGCGTCTGCTTCAGTCCTGCTGGAGGTGGGCCCATCGTCAGCCTGGGGAATGACCGCTGAAGCGAGACGACCGTGGACAACACCTCCGCAAAATGGGGATATCTCCTCAAGCCAGGATGTGCCTCCACAATCACCACTGCTCCATTTACGCTTTCCCAGGTCTTCTTAGGTCCGCAGGCGGCAAGAGCTTCATCCACAAAGCCCTGGATGAATTCTCCGGCCCATTCCTCCTCCAGGCTTGGTTACCCAGCTGCCGATCTCCCTTTGATAGCTGAAGGCCGGTGTGCTGGGGACATAATGAATGCTCTGAAACAACAGATGAGTGAAAAAACAAAAAGCACAACCTACAGCAGCTGGATCTTAAACTGGCTGGAGTCTTCTGTCATGAATTGCCCCTCGGGGCAGAGAGGAGAGACCCAGATGCTGAATTGTAGCTTGTGGTATTTATTAACAAAACACAAAAAGTTCAAACAGTGTGCAAACACAAAAATCCAGTCAGTGCTCAAAGCAAACTTATGAACGGCAGGGAGAAAACAGGATACACACAGATGAAAAAACAGAAGAACGGGGACAGGGTTCTGATGCAAATGATTCTTTGAGACTCCAGCAAAAAGTGAAAGAAACAATCGCCTTAAGTACGGACACAAAACCAATGGACACAAATGGTTGCAGGTGTGGATCACATGAGCAGGTAGGAGATGACAATGATTACCAACTGGGGTCAGCTGAGTGTAATGAGAGGGGAGAAGACGGGACTGACAGCTGACAGGGACTGCCCACAGTGGAGCAAAAACCCAGAAGTGCCACTGACAGCTGTCACTCCAGAGAGAGAACACAACAACACAATATAAAGAATTAAATGCCAACAAATACTGAGCTGAGAAATAAATACAAATTAATACTAAATAAAAGAGTAGCAAAACTATGATAACATGAACAAGGGGAATAAAAAACAATGCAAGATATACAAAAACCAACCATGGATAAAAAGACAGGAACCAAAGAACACAAAGTACAACAAATATAGAAATATGAGAAAAAGTCCATGAGACTGAGCACGGAAGAATCTCCCGTGCTCAGATCAAAACAGAGATGACAAGTTGTTAGAGCAGTTGAATAGAGAAATGTATTCCTAGTCTGATATACTGCTCAGATGCACACAAAGATCACCATTTTTAAAATTTCAAGTGTATTATGAAACTTGATGAAAGCTTTTCTCTGATGGTCTGATTCAAAAGGGCAAACCCAACATTAGGAGAAGAACAAAAATATGAATTTATATAGGATTACACAGCTGGGTTAACATTATGAAACCACAATGAATGATTTGGTCTCACCCATTTTAATGACTAAAATCTATCTATAAATGCACAAAATCGCTGTCTGTGTGTGTGTGTGTGTGTGTGTCTGTCTGTCTGTCTATTTGTACCACGCGTATCTCTTGAACCGTTTGTCAGACTGACCTAAGATTTTATACGTGTTTTGCTGAGGTTACAAGGGTGTGCATCCCCGAGTATGGAGTCGCTCAGTCCATCCATCCATCCATTTTCTACCACTTTTCTGGAGGTCTGGGTCGCAGAGACAGTAGTTCAAGCAGAGTAGCCCAGACTTCCCTCTTCCCAGCCACCTGCTCCAGCTCTTCAGAGAGGATACCAAGGCGTTCCCAGACCAGCTGGGAGACACAGTCTCTCCAGCGAGTCCTGGGTCTACCCCGGGGTCTCCTCCCAGTCGCTCAGTCAAAATATGTAATTTTTATCAATAAAAGTTTAGCCACTGCTCTGTCACCTCTCTGTGTCTCTTCATGCCTGGCTTCAAGAAGTGTGGGCGGGGTTTCGGATTGACTCCGTGCTGACTGGATAATATGTGGCATCACGGCCATGTTGATTGGATAATACGCAGCATCACAACCATGCTAACTGGATAACACACAGCATCACGACCATGCTGATTGGATAATACGCGGCATCATGACTTGTCAGTCACCACAGTGTTCCCTGGAAAAAAACAAGGAAGTGAAAAATGACAAATTTGATTAGAAAACGATAATATTGAAGATTTAATGGTTAAAAAAATATACCATAAATTTGCTGTGATTGCATAGGTCTAAAGGATAATTCACCATATGTGGAGAACATGAGGTGTGCAAGCAGACTGGACGGAGCGTCAGCAAGGACCAGGGTCTGACAAAGAATACTGGTGTATCAACATAGAACATGCCGGGAGAAGCAGCAGCCCGACCGGGCAGGCCGCAATCCTTCGTGGGGAGGCATGCCCAGCCTGCCCAGTCAGTAGCAGACGGGAGTACCTGCTTCTGCTTCACCCCTGTGGTACCACTGTACTTTGCAGGAACGCGAGTCCTCCCTCCTGCGCAGTATCTAAAAATTAAAAACTTAACACTGCCATGATTGTGGAGTGGACTGGCCAGATCAACTGCATATCATATGCGGACACATATGCATGCTTTGACTAAATGACAACAAGATGCAAAAATGCCCAGATAACGAAATAAATCATTTTTATTTAAATATTTACAGACAAATGGGCAACACTGATGCAACAGTTGCAGCCAAACAGGTCATTTGGCTGTGTGTGTGTGTGTGTGTGTGTGTGTGTGTGTGTGTGTGTGTGTGTGTGTGTGTGTGTGTGTGTGAGACTGGTGAAGGGATTGGCGCTGTACAGTGGATGCCCTGAATTTCCCTCTGGGGATCAATAAAGTATACAAGATACAAATACAAAATAATAATAATAATAATAATAATAATAATGTTCGGTGTTTTGTACTTATAATATTGCTAAAATATAAAGGATGCACTACAATGGGTCTCAAATATCTGTAAACGTGTCCTGTTACAGTACTGCATGAGTTTATTGACGATAGATGATAAACTACACATATAAAATAAATTATAATGGTGACTGAACAACTCCCATTCCCCAAAGTGCAAGATACACTATTATGAATATAACTCATAAAAGATCACACAAATAAGTGATATGACAAAAAAAAAAAATAAAATAAATGAACAAGTGGTTCTTAAACAGTGGCTAATTGTCATGAGTCTGAGTGCGGTGTTTTACCCAGCTCAGACTCTTAATTTATTTCTGAGTACTTTATATCTATTATGGTTATTTTTTATCTGTTTCTGTTTATTTTTGGGTTGTGACAGGAACACCTTCCTTCTTCCAAGACACTCCCATCAGCTACTCACTGTTTCCCTGCCATCTCAGCTGTGCATAGTTGAATAATTAGGTCACCTGCTGGCTCAGTTGCCCTCACCTGCTGCTCATTTGTTTTCATCTGTTTATACAGTGTCAGCTCATCCTCTCACTGTGGCAGTATTGTGTGATGACTGAAAACTGAAGGATGTATACATTTGAGTTCTCCCCTCGCGGAGCAATTCCGGCTCTGGAGTTTTCCTCTGTAAGTTGTATGTTCTTCTCCTCACTCACAGGGTGATTCCGGCTCTGGAGTGCTTTTCTATAGTTTCCTCTGATTTGCATTTCTGTGTTCCCAGCACTGTTTTATTTTTGTGTTCACCTTTTGTTAATAAATCAGCACTTCTGCAGTCCAGCGCGTGGGTCTGTCTTTCTGCCCCAGAGGGAGCCAATCATGACACTAATATTGGATGTCCCATTCATTTTCAGTTATTCTGTAGTTAATATTCACACAATCAAATAAATCTCAGTTCAGTCCACTTCATATTTGTCAAAGTCTAACATGTGTGATTGCCTACATATAGGCTACACCTCTGTATTCCACTTTCAAACACCGCCTACATTTGGGCCTGTAAAGCCTGATTGGGCTACCGGTTTCAGACAGGAATACTTGCTTTCTATGGGCATGCACTAGTAATATACAGTATGAAGCTAAAATAGCATAACCAGCATCATTCATCACAAACTGTTGTTCTGAATTCTCTAATTATTTTAGCTATTTTTTTTCCATGGGTTTGTACTGGCTTTCTCTGAAGACCACTCAATATCCCTTCTGTTATAATCAAAATATTAAAGTATTGTTAAAAGCTGGTAAATATGAAACGAAAGCAATTTGGAACTGTTCAGCTGGCTGAACGTCACCCCTGTTTCTGGACCTACAGAATCACAAAATCCTTTCTGTTGTGATAATTTATTTATAAGTCTGGTGTACAGCAGGTGTTATTAATGATGACACATAAATTATTTATTCCAGCTAATCCCATGATTGACAGGCTACAACATTTTTTATAACGGATGACAAAACACCCTTTTTTTTTTTTATAACACACAAGATCAGTCTTGTCTTGAGCTTTTTATACCTTTTTAAAGACAGTCCGTCTGTTTAGAGACCAGCAGCAGTTTGTCTTCTTGTCTGGTTGGGAGTGTTTGTCCAGCTGATGTCAACGTGCTGTTTGAGTGAGTCAGTTCAATTAAAATAGCAAGACATTCTTCATTAATGACCCACTGCATCTCTAAACATAAAAATAAGGAGACAATATGTAACAAATGATCCATTTCTGATTCAAAGCCTAAAACTGTATGCAAACCAAATAAGTTCCTCGTAACGGTTTCAGGTTTATGATGGCTTTGTTTTCTGGTATTATTTTATATCTTCTTTTTTTTTTTTTATTTGGTATTTCAGATGTTAGCTGGCCTGAATATATAAGGGATGAAATGAAGTGTGAAGCAAAATATTTTGGTCATAACACATATATGAGCTTTTGATTTTAGCTAGTAATGTGCAGCTGTGTGTTTCTCTGTGGTGGCAATGAGATGGACAAACCAGATGTCTTAAATATATAGAAAAGCAATTTTAGCAATGTGTGGTAAAAAAAACAAAACAAAAAACTGAGTGTAAGACAGCCAAGTATTAACTGGTCTGCCCACAGAGACAACTTTTCCCCCATTTACTGTAAATATGCATTTTTTTTCTCATTGATCTGCAAGTTTGTTACTTTTGCATGTACCTAAATTTGACAGATTACTTCTCATAAATACACAGCTTTATTTATGTGAATTAGAATTGTTTTTCATGTGAGCGTGATTTTTTTTTCTTGTAAATTTGCTATATTTCTCACATTGTAAAAATTATCATATTAGGTGGCAAATTTTATGAGAGAAAAAATAGAAAATTTATGTGGAAGAGGTAACAAATCTTAAAAAGCATCACATTAAAAAAAAAAAAATACAAATTCTTGAGGAAAAAAAACTTTTGTTTGTGGGATAGAATCACCAGAATTTTCTTGTTAAATTGATGTCAAAAGTACAGTTTAGTTAAATCATCCCATGCAGAAACAAGAGCAAACATAATATTATATTGCATTATTGTTGCTATAATTATTATAATAGCCTACTATAAATATTAAGTAGAAACAGCATGGGTTAAAAACGTTATTCCCTCTAAATCTGTGAGCTACTTTTGTTGTACATTTAAATTTTTTTCCTCGTAAATTTTCCACTTTCTTTTTAGAAAACGAGCGGCATGTGGCTCCGGTGCGAGGCGGGCCTTGTTTATTTTGGCCAGACGGGGCGCTGCAGAGCGGCTTTAAATTGTCTGAAATCCGTCGCCGCGCTTCACTCATCATTTAACGGGGTGGCGAGGGTCTCCGGGGTCTGAGGCGCTAAACTTCGGGAAGCTGGTCACATCTGGACGGAGCCGCCATGCTGCTGCGGGGACGACTCTCCGCCGTCTGCTGCGCTGCGTTTTTGTTCCAGGTGCATTTTCTGGAGCAAACTTTGGTGCGCGCCTTCAACCTGGACACAAATCACGTTCTGAGGAAGGACGGGGAGCCGGGGAGCCTGTTCGGCTTTTCTCTCGCCCTGCACCGACAGCTCAACCCGGATAAAGTTATGTGAGTGATGCTTTCAGTTGCTCATCTCCGCTGACCCGTTAACTTTCCCCCACCTGCACGTTAAAAGCCTGCCTCAGCTGCAGAGGCGGCACCTGGGAGAGCAGGTCCAGTTCTGAATGTGGAGGGGGTTTTTTTTACGCGCAGATAGGCAGGAGATATGACAGATGCTGAAAGCTGATTCATGAAAACTTCACAGTCAGATCGAAGGTAGCAGGGAAATCTTTTAAACCCCGTCAGCTTCTCACAAAAGTTAAGATCCTGGGTTAACCTGCTGCCTTTTGTACAGATGGCTTTGTTGTAGTAGCCTACTATACTGCTTAGATCTCGCTTGTTCCCCACTGATACTTTCTTTGAGTGTGAAATGGTGAATGACCGAGACACAATGGTTGCAATGTCATGTAAATGTACTTGTAAGGTCAGACCAGGGTAACTCTAAAAAAGAGGAATACAGAATGAAATAATGTCGTTGCGTCTATAGATCTGCAGCTTTTCCTTGTTTATTATATGGTGTATATACACGCAATGGGTTGTATAATGAACAAACTATTTCTATAGTAGATTTGGTCAGTACTTAGGAATCTGGGTTCAGTATTTGTTCAGATAATATTTATTGCTGGGAATCGATTAAAATGATTTAACTAATTAATCACTCAAAATCCAAAATCGTCCAAGATTAATCGAGATTAAAAATTTTAACTGGTTAACCAGTTTAATTAATAGCAGGTGGAAACTGGGTGTTAGGGGTGGAGTGAGCCTGCATATGCACAATACTCATAAACTGTTATTTTTTTCAGCACATACACTTCTTTACCTCATGATAAGTTTGAGAACATGTTCAGTCTGCCTGCCATGGCAATCAGCCTTGACCATACCCTGACAGCGCTGTCTGGAGAGCTCTTATTGTGTAAAAATCTGAGGGAAGTCAGTATGATATTGGCAGCATTGTCCTAATTTTGGAGTGACAAGTAAGGTTTGTGGTGTGAGACTGAGGGTAAAAGAGTGAGGAACACTCCCAAAGAGTGAGAGCTGGCAACACTGATGTAGTGTTGCTAGCTATACACAGTATCCTAGCCTAATATTTTATTCATTATTGTTGCCTGAATTTATTAATCCAGTGGGGAATATACATTAAAAAACCATACTAAACTACTCATGCCCATTTGATTCTGATTTGATGATAATGTACAATCATAAGCTTTCAACATCTTATCCTTTAAAAGTGTCTCAGGTCTGGGTTCATTCCACTAACTCTGTCGTGATGCTTGTGCTTGTTGCTGACTTCTGGGAACTATTTTTCGCTGAACAAAACTGATGCCACTTTATCTGTCTCTGGTGACTTATCCACACCCACCGGCAGTCTAAAAAAACAGATCATTTGCCAAAACAAAAAAGGGGAATGGTTGTGCTGTGTAGTGCCCTATATAGTGAAATCATCCATTTTGTAGTGCTCTTCAAAATCTTAAATTATAATTTCATTCACTATATAGTCCACTCACAATATCTCATTTTGAAGAGTAGTGTACAACCAATGGTCACTGCATTAATTAATGCATCCCTTGATGTCCTGCCAACTGAGCAGTGAAAAGATAAGATAAGATAAGATAAGCCTTTATTAGTCCCACAATGGGGAAATTCCAGGATTGCAACAGCACAGAGATAGCAACACTCAGAGCAACAATCAGAAGGCAAGAAAAAACAAGAACAGCTAGTATACATATGTACATATTACTATATATATATATATATATATATATATATATATATATATACTATATACTGTATATACACAGTGCGGAGCATTGTGGTTGGTGGATGTGCAGCAGAAAGTCTAAGCTCTCTCTCCGCGGGTGCGGCGGGCCAGCTGGATGTCTTTGGGCATGATGGTGACCTTCTTGGCGTGGATGGCGCACAGGTTGGTGTCCACGAAGAGACCCACCAGGTAGGCCTCGCTGGCCTCCTGCAGAGCCATGACGGCGGAGCTCTGGAAGCGCAGGTCGGTCTTGAAGTCCTGAGCGATCTCCCTCACCAGGCGCTGGAAGGGCAGCTTACGGATGAGCAGCTCCGTGGATTTCTGGTAGCGACGGATCTCTCTCAGAGCCACGGTACCGGGTCTGTAACGGTGAGGGTTCTTCACTCCGCCGGTGGCCGGAGCGCTTTTTCCGAGCAGCCTTGGTGGCTAGCTGCTTCCTGGGGGGCTTTTTCCTCCAGTAGATTTACGGGCGGTCTGCTTGGTTCTTGCCATCACTCTTTATTATTCTGTCTTATATTTCTTGCACGCCGCTTAAACTCCAGCCCAGCACCCACGTCGTTTTCGCTACAGTTCCTCGGTATGTTGAGTTTCTCCGTTAGCACCGGGTGGCGGTTGAGTGCTAGCTAGCTCTTCCCTGCTGTATCGTCTCCTGCTGTAAACAGAGGCTCCGTCCGCCAACTCGGGAGACTTTTGGGGTGATCTGTGTGTCCGTGATATACAGTATATATAGAGTGAAAGGTGTAGAAAGAAGAAGGAAGATAAAAAAAAAAAAAGGCAGTTGCAAAAGGCAGCCAACTCATGTGGCGCCGCCGGTCTTAAAGTATTTTATATATTAATACAGTAAAATAGCTTGATTTAATTTATTTTTTTGCTCCAAAATACATATTGGTCAGTCCCTCCAGGATTTTGTGATGTTGCGATCGCATCGATTCATGCGAAATCAGCCAATCAGTGCAGCTATTGCGCGACCTTGTAACTTTGTTCCATCACTGCAACTTTCCCACAATTTTGGCCAGTCCTCGTCAACTTCCACCAATTTCACCAATCAAATTTGTCTCTCACTGGCACCCAAATCCTCAGTCTAACCAATCAAATGCATCGCTGCACCGCGTTCAATTCAATTCAATTCAATTCAACTTTATTTATATAGCGCCATTTCACAACAACAGTCATCTCATAGCACTATCAACTGTAGGGAGGACCCCCACAGTTGCAGAAAGACCCCAGCAATCAGGCGATCCCCTGTGAGCAAGCACTTGGCGACGGTGGAGAGGAAAAACTCCCTTTTAACAGGAAGAAACCTCCAGCAGAACCAGGCTCAGGGAGGGGCAGTCATCTGCTGCGACTGGCTGGGGGGTGAGGGGACAGAGAAGAAGAAAAGAACAGACATGTAGAGAGCAAACAGCACGATGGGGACTCAATCTATGGGAGAGAACAAACAAATGTTAATGACCAGCAAAAAAAAAATATTTCATAGAGAGTGAGGAAAGGAGTGAGGCCCAGTGCATTACTGGAGGTCCCCCGACTGACTAAACCTATTAGCAGCATAACTAAGGGAGGGTTCAGAAACACATGATCCCTCCCTAATTGTAGGCTATATCAAAAAGGTAGGTTTTAGCCCTATTCTTAAAAACAGAGATCGAGTCTGACTCCCGAATCCAGATTGGCAGCTGATTCCACAGGAGAGGAGCTTGATAACTGAAGGCTCTGCCTCCCATTGTACTTTTGGAGATTCTAGGTATTACAAGTAAACCTGCATTTTGGGAGCGTAGTGCTCTGTTAGGATGATACGGTAGTATCAGATCTTTTAAATAAAAAGGAGCCTGATTGTTTAGAGCTTTGTAAGTAAGAAGAAGGATTTTAAACTTAATTCTAAACTCTATGGGAAGCCAATGAAGGGAGGCCAGAACCGGAGAGATATGATCTCTCTTTCTAGTACCTGTTAAAACTCTTGCTGCAGCATTTTGGATCAGCTGAAGACTTTTTAAAGATGTTTTAGGACAGCCTGATAATAAAGAATTACAATAATCTAATCTCGAGCTAACAAAAGCGTGGATCAGCTTCTCAGCATCACTCTGAGACAAGATGCTCCTAATCTTGGCAATATTACGCAAATGATAGAAGGCAGTCTTAGAAACAAATTTAATATGTGAATTGAAGGACAAATCCTGATCAAAAATAACTCCAAGGTTCCTCACAGAGCTATTAAGAGAAAGAGTAACTGCATCCAAACTGAAAGTTTGATTTGGAAAGGAATTTCTAAGGTTTTTTGGACCAACAAGAATGACTTCAGTCTTATCTGAATTTAATAGCAGGAAATTACAAGTCATCCAAACTTTGATTTCCTTAAGACAGGCTTCTAACTTGGCTAACTGATTAGTATCATCTGGCTTCATTGACAGGTATAATTGTGTGTCATCTGCATAACAGTGAAAATGTATACAGTGCTTTCTAATAATGTTGCCTAACGGAAGCATATATAAACTAAAAAGAGTAGGGCCAAGCACAGATCCCTGTGGAACTCCATGACTAAGCTTTGAGCTGAGAGAAAACTCATCATTTACATGAACAAACTGGAACCTATCAGATAAATAAGATCTAAACCACTGCAACGAAGTTCCATTAAGTCCAACATAGTGTTCTAATCTATCAAGTAGAATATTATGATCAATAGTATCAAAAGCTGCACTAAGATCTAAAAGGACAAGTACAGAAACTAGTCCATTATCAGATGCAATGAGGAGGTCGTTAGTGACCTTCGCTAAGGCTGTTTCAGTGCTATGATGGATTCTAAACCCAGATTGAAACTCCTCAAATAAACCATTTCCCTGCAGGTGGTCAAATAATTGCGTAGCAACAACTCTTTCTAAGATTTTTGAAATGAAAGGGAGATTAGAGATTGGTCTATAGTTAGCTAAAGCTCCTGGATCTAGCGTTGGCTTTTTGAGTAAGGGTTTAATTACAGCCGTTTTAAAAGCCTGCGGTACATGGCCTAAAGTTAATGAAGAATTGATTATATGAAGAATAAAGCTACCAATAAGTGGGAAGACTTCTTTAAATAACCTGGTAGGAATAGGGTCTAAAAGACAAGTTGAAGGTTTGGATGAGGAAACTATTTTGT
This sequence comes from Pholidichthys leucotaenia, assembly GCA_020510985.1. NCBI lineage: Eukaryota > Metazoa > Chordata > Actinopteri > Cichliformes > Pholidichthyidae > Pholidichthys > Pholidichthys leucotaenia. The sequence goes on from CM035843.1 coordinate 53,721,457, forward strand.
CTAACTCACAAAGGTCGATTGGAGTAAACTCATCAAGACAGACATCAATAGAAGGAGTTGTAGTAGTTACAGTATTTAAGTTAACTGTGGGAAGAATCTGATTGATTTTATCTCTGATGGCTGAAATTTTATTATTGAAAAAGTTCATAAAGTCCTGACTAGTAAGCTCTAAGGGAATGCTAGGATTGACAGAGTCCTGACTCTTTGTCAACCTGGCTACAGTACTGAAAAGAAACCTGGGATTATTCTTGTTCTCTTCTATTAATGCAGAGTAATAACTCGTTCTAGCTTTTCTAAGAGATTTTTTATAAATTAAAAGATGATTTCTCCAAGCTAAATAGATTTCATCTAAATTAGTAGAGCGCCATTTTCTTTCTAATTGACGAGTCTTCTGTTTTAAGCTACGAGTTTCTGTGTTGAACCAAGGAGTTAAAAATCTCTGATTAGACTTTTTCTTTTTTAAGGGGGCCACCAAGTCTAGAGCCTGATGCAGAGAAGCTGAAACACTATCCACCATGTTATCAATTACAGAAGGAGCAAGCTGTCTATAGCTTATTTCCGTTGTGTTGACACATGGCATAGAGGAAACAATCTGCATAAATTTGGAAACAGCATCATCTGAGAGGCATCTACTGTGATAATATTTTTCTTTAGGAGCCAAATAGTCAGAAATAGTAAAATCAAAGGTTAACAGACAATGGTCTGACAGTACAGGGTTATGAGGAGACACTACAAGATTTTCTATTTCTATGCCATATGTCAGAACAAGGTCCAATGTATGGTGGAGGTAATGAGTAGAATTTCCTACTTTCTGAGAAAACCCAATCGAGTCTAATATTGAATTAAAAGCCACATTAAGGCAGTCACTATCTACATCCACATGTATATTAAAGTCCCCTACTATAATTATTCTATCAGATTTCAGCACTAAATCAGCTAAGAAATCAGGAAATTCGGATAAAAATTCTGAATAGGTTGATGGGGGACGATAAACTATGGCAAATAAAATTGGGTTTAACCTGGAATTGCTAAAGTGCCCAATACTGAGGACCAGGCCCTCAAAGGAATTATAACATATTTTTTGCTTTACATTAACTAGTAATTTGGAATGGTAAATTGTTGCTACTCCTCCTCTACGACCAGAACTTCTGGGATTTTGACAGTTTAAATAACCAGAGGGCGCTGATTCATTTAAACCAACATAATCCTCTTGCCCTAACCAAGTCTCTGTAAGGGAAATTAAATCAATCTGATGATCAATTAACAGATCATGGACTAACAGAGACTTGGGAGTTAGAGACCTAATATTTAATAAACCACATTTAATTTTTAAATTATGAGGAGGAACAGAGGCCAAATCATTCAATTTAGAGGCTTTATGTTTAATTTGAGTTTTACCAATATTTTGCTTTATCACTTTGGGATGCTTATACATTATATTTTTATTTACTTTGGAGGGAGCAGACAACGATTCTCTGATGGGGAAGACAGGGGCTAAGCTGAGGGGTGGCGGATGAAGAGGAGCTGCAGAGAGGCGTGTAAGACTGCGACTCTGCTTCCTGGTCCCAACTCTGAGTAGTCAGGGTTTTGGAAATTTGGATAAAAAAGATGCCAGATTGTTAGATAAATGACACGCACCATCCAAAGTGGGATGAATGCTGTCTCGTCTCATAAGACCAGGTTTTCCCCAAAAAGAGCTCCAATTGTCAATGTAGCCCACGTCATTTTTAGGACACCACACAGACAGCCAGCGGTTCAAGGATGACGAGCGACTAAACATGTCATCACTGGTCAGATTGGGGAGGGGCCCAGAGAATACTACAGTGGCAGACATCGTTTTTGCAAAGTCACACACCGATTCTATATTAAGTTTCGTGACTTCCGACTGCCGGAGACGGATGTCATTAATGCCGGCGTGAATAACAATTGTGGAATATTTACAGTTACTTTTAGCCAGCATTTTCAAATTTGACTCGATGTCGCCTGCTCTGGCCCCAGGAATGCATGTGACTATGGCCGATGGAGTCTCTAGGTTCACGTTTCTGACTACAGAGTCGCCAATGATCAGAGTTTTTTCCTCAGCGGGTGTGTCGCTGAGCGGGGAAAAACGATTAGAAACGTGAACAGGTTGGTGGTGAACCGGGGCTTTGCGACTAGGCTTCCTTCTCACCGTCACCCACCCAGTCTCCTCGCTGCAGAGGAGAGCCGGGGAACCGCTGACAGTGGGACCTAAGCTAGCTAGCTCCGCTGCAGCTAATGGGCGTCCGTCGAGATTAACTGGCGCAGACGGTGTTTCAATGCAGCAGAGCCGGGATTCCAAATCAGACAACCTCGCCTCGAGCGCCTCAAAAAGACAACATTTATTACATTTACCGTTATCGCTAAAAGAGGCAGAGGTGTAGCTAAACATCTGACAGAGAGAGCACACCAGAGGAGGAGAGGAAAGAGAGCTAGTAGCCATAGCTAGTGGCTCGAGAGCTGGAGAGCAAACCACACAGGCAGACAGCAAAACAGGAAGTGACGATACGTTACCACAAGGAAGTGACGATGACACCAGTTCACGCGTTCACGTCCGTGTTTACAGGAGTATTAACCAGTCCCTCCAGGATTTCAGGGGATGTTTTTGTCATGAACGGGGTTGTTGTCTCAACCCCGTTCGATGATCGGTGGCTGTAATTTCCTGATTGTTGCTAATTATTCTTAGCTGGCAGGTTATTGGAGCCTCTGAGCCTGGGCTCCCTGCCAGTCTACTGCTACGCCCCCTCTTCTCTCTCTGCCAGGCACTTACCAGCTGATTGCCATCACCTGGGTGTTTCTCACATACACATACACATACACATACACATACACACACATGCACACACTCAAGCACACTCTCTCATACATGCGCGCACACACACACACACACACACACACACTCACTCTTATACGCTGACATGCACCCATGCAGAGACTCCCGCCGCGCACCTGCTTCCACTTGCCGCTTTTTAGTCTATGGGGATATTTATGTGCGGCAGTGGAAGCACTCGGTGTGTCGGCATTAGTCTGTAATTTTTTTTTTTTTTCAGAAAAACACAGACTTCTATAGCCAATACAGAGCAACAGAATAAATGATTTATTTTTTCCTCTCTGCTCGATACTGAGTGGTTGGGGACCGTAAGGAGTTTTCAAATGAAAGTGCTGCCAATAATTTCCAAATCTATACTCTCTAACATGCATTCAATGCAATTTAGCTGTTGTAATGGATATTGTGTTAATGTTTGTATTTGCTGTTGCACAACAGAGTTTTTCTGTATAGCAGAAGTTTCTGCTTAATTTAAAAATCACTGTAATAGAGAGACTGCTCCTTGCTCACCTCCGCCCCCTGGTGGAACCAGCGATGGATCCACTCCAGTTCGCCTACCAGCATGGCATTGGGGTGGAGGATGCGGTGATCTTCCTCCTTCACCGTTCTCTGTCCCACCTGGAGAAGCCCGGGAATATGGTGAGGATCATGTTCTTTGACTTCTCCAGTGCTTTCAACACCATCCAACCGATGATCCTGAAGGACAAGCTGCTGCGCGCAGGGGTGGACCAGCACCTGTCATCATGGATCCTGGACTACCTCACGAACCGGCCTCAGTTTGTGAGAACCCGGGACTGTGTGTCCGACACGATCATCAGTAGCACGGGGGCCCCCCAGGGAACGGTGCTGGCTCCCTTCCTGTTCACTCTTTATACTGCGGACTTCTCACACAACACAACACACTGCCATCTACAGAAGTTCTCTGATGACTCTGCGATCGTTGGCCTCATCTCCAATGGAGATGAAGCTGAGTACAGAGGGCTTATCCAGGACTTCGTGGACTGGTGCCATCGGAACTGCCTCCAGATCAACGCGAGGAAAACTAAGGAGCTGGTGGTGGACTGCCGCAGGCATGGGCAGCCCCTCACAGTACCAGTAAATATACAGGGAACAGACATCGAGATGGTGACATCCTATAAGTACCTGGGTATTCATCTGAACAATAAACTAGACTGGTCACACAATACTGATGCACTCTACAAGAAGGGACAGCGCAGGCTGTTCCTGCTGAGGAGACTCAGGTCTTTTGGTGTACAAGGGGCGCTGCTGAAGTCATTCTATGACACGGTGGTGGCATCAGCCATCACTTTTGGAGTGGTCTGCTGGGGCAGTGGCATTACTGCAGCCGATAGGAAGAGACTGAACAAACTGATTAAGAAAGCTAGCTCTGTCCTGGGGCAGCGCCTTGATCCGATGGAGGAGATAGGAGAGAGAAGGACGGTGGCTAAACTGTCATCTCTGCTGGAGTCCGAGTTCCACCCTATGCAGGACATACTGAATGCACTGAGGAGCTCATTTAGCAGCAGACTACATCATCCCAGGTGCACAACCGAGAGGTTTCGTAGGTCCTTCCTACCAACGGCTGTCAGACTGTACAACCTAAGCAGGGCTGCTCGCAGAGATAGCAAAAAGACGTAACAAACTAATAGTTTTTTGAATGCAAAAGATGCAATAGACTTACACAATGGTCCTCTCCGGCATACAACTAGGAACATACCGGTCGCTATGGAGGGTGAGAATATGTATGGGCACATAATCATACCATGTAGGATAACTAAGTAGACGGTTATGCTGTTTCATTCCATCTAGCAACAATGCTCTGCACTGTGTGTGTTTATATATTTGCATATTTATTCCATCTAGCTACAATGCTCCGTACTGTGGGTGTTTATATATTTATATATCTACATATTATTCCATCTAGCTACATTGCTCCGCACTGTGTGTGTTTATATACTTGCATATTTATTCCACCTAGCTGCAATGCTCCGTACTGTGGGTGTTTATATATTTACATATTTATTCCATCTAGCTACAATGCTCTGCACTGTGTGTTCATATATTCATATATTTATTCCATCCAGCTACAATGCTCTGCACTGTGTGTCTGTGTGTGTGTGTATATATATATATTTTATAGTAATACGTACATATGTTTATTAGCTGCTCTTGCTTGCTTGTTTTTTTTCTTGCCTTCTGATTGTTGCTCTGAGTGTTGCTATCCCTGTGCTGTTGCAATCCTGGAATTTCCCCGTTGTGGGACTAATAAAGGCTTATCTTATCTTATCTTATCTTAATAGGAAATTTTTGACAATCCTGTGCTTTTCTTGTCTTGTTATATAAAATATCACTGCAGTAAACTGGAAAAAAAAAAAAAAAAACATCTGCTTTAAAATTTGTAATTTTTCCAACAACTTTTAGTGCAAAAAATACTGTAAAAACATCACAACTTTTATCACAACTTTTTAAAAAAGCTCCCTTGAAATCAGGCTTTTTGGGCTGCAACGATTATAAAAACATCCCGCGAAATCCTGGAGGGACCGATTGGTATTCACTTTTTAACAACATTACTCTGTTACATTTAACTGTCTCAACATGATGATGTCATTAAGCGTGCTGAGAAAATAAAGCTCAATTTTTTTGTTACAATGAGTTCACTTTATAGTCCCCTACATTTGAATTCACTATATAGGGAGTAGGGAAGAGGTAGTGAGTGGATATTTCGAACACAGGATTGGTTTGCAGTGGCTAGCCTTGCGCTAACTTTTGGTTAGCAGGCTGCTCGCTGGAGAGTCATTCTCCACTTTCACTCATTTTAATGTTTAATTAAATGTGATCTATGGCACAAATGTCAACATAGTATGACACAATGCTCCACCAAACTGATTTGAACAACCAGAAGTAAATAAAATGAGGAGCTCAAGGGTGGACCCTATTGTGTACCTCACCAAACACTGTCTGGGCAGAACACATGGTCTGCGTTTCAAGTTCCGCTATAACACGAAGTGCCATGGAGGTGTTAATTTGTGTTAATTTTTTAAAAATCTGTTAATTTGACTGCCGTAAATAGTTGTAACATTTTCCCAAACATGTTTCTCTTCAACGTCGGTGTTATTATTACCTCCGCCAAGGAGGTTATGTTTTTACCAGGGTCTGTCTGTTTGTTTGTCTGTCTGTTACCAACATAACTCAAAAAAGTTATGAACGGATTTTGATGAAATTTTCAGGACAAGTCCGAAATGGGACAAGGAAGAAATGATTAGATTTTGGGAGTGATCCGGATCACTGTCTGAATCGAGGAATTTTTTAAAGGATTCTTTATCATTGCGAGATAGGGCCATTTCTAGCATATGTGTATATAACGCCACAATAAATGGTCAGGATGATTGCCAAAAAAATACAGGATAAGATCCCAATAGGTTCTAGGAAATCAAAGACTGATCTGGATCCTGCAAAAAATCCGGATACTGTGATCCAGAACAGGAAATAATAGGGGATCTTTGGAATTTTCATTAGTGTAAGGTAACAAATTAAGATACAAACATACAACAAACACCAAAATATAACCAAGACACTGAGGAATCAGTAGTGTGTCAATGGATTTGTTGTATCTTCAAAAGCTATGGAGCTATATCCAGAAGAAAACCACCATTACCGAAAAAGTGATTTTTGTCAACAACTACTGAACTAATAAAGATATCAATGTGAATCCAATTGCTAAAGGTATGTTTTGATGGTCAAGGAATCTGAAAATATAGATAATATAAATGTAGGACTATTATATTTGGGGAAAAAATTAGGGGGAACTGAGGTACTTGGCAGAGGTCTGCGCTCTCCGAGTGCTTTTCTAGTATTGTGCATGTATCTCACAATGACGAATGCTGATGAGCGTTGACAAATGTTGCAACTTTTGGGGTTTTGTCAGGGTTCGTAAAATTTTGCACGACAGTTTGCCAGCAGTTTTTACACTCGCAAGCAGTTTGTGACAAGAAAAACTGTTTGCTGCAGTAAAAAAAACTGTTGGTGAACTGTTGTGCAACCTTTTACAAACCCTGACGAAACCCCAAAAATTGTAACGCTTGTCAGCATTCACTGCTCCTCGCTACTCTGTGCGATACATGCTATTGGATTTGACTCTCAATATATATGATTTTTCTAATGCTCTGTAGAAAAGCAGGTGCATTTTTATTCCACACTTTTCTGGTTAAATTTGATCTGCAAGAGAGCTCAAGAGTGGGATTAATAAAGCAATCAAGAGAAAGCTTTGCAAACACCATGCATTCATCTATCATGTTGCTTTAGGCTGATATGAGGCAAGTCACAGGAGTGCTGACTTTGTGTCCAAGTGAAACAAAGCAGTCAGAGACGGCGGACTTCACCATGCCACACTGGGCCCTCATTATGAATAACAGCTGATTGATATATTGTACTGTGATAGTGTGCAGTCCTCTTCAGAACACCTCCTGTCCCCCAGTGTAATACAGCGTTCCCAAATTAATTTTGCCAGAGGGCCAAGTTATGTCAAGTGGTGCTGGTATGTGAGATTTTTTGCCAATAATTGCAAAATTTGCACTGAAGTTCTTTCGTAATACCCCATTGTTGCACAACATGAAGACTGCTATGGGTCACAGAGTAAATAAATAGCATTTTGTCAACGTCTTCTATTTGTATGTGCTCTATTTGAAATACACTTTTTGTTCTGATAAAGCTGGTATAGATGCAGCCCCTGTAGTAAACCTAAAATCCAGGAATCTTAAAATCTTTATTGTTGAAAACATAAGTTTTCAATTTTTACAACTTGTTTTTTTCAAATTCAGTCAGGTTAAAATTTTAAGTCAATCTGGACAAGGGCTACAGCTAATGACTATTCTACTGCTTGGGTAATCACCCACTCTAATTGAAGATTACGCGAGTAATCGGATACTTTTTTAAAAAGAAACCTCTATTGACCAACATGTGCGGAACTTTCTTTCCTAAAGAGGAGTAGCACTCAATAATGCAGGTACACATTTATTGCAATGCTTATTGCAATGTTTATTGCATAGAACATAACTTTAAATGTTATATAACACCATATAGTTCCGTTTGCTAGCTGCTAGCGGTGGCTATATGTTCTTTGGCCATATAAACATAATTAGCATAGCTAACTACATTCTGTTCATCTTAATTTAAAATCTCAATCATGTACCTTGTCTCAGGTGCACTGGCTATGCATGATGTGGAATGCTTTCTGCCGAGACACTGCAACATCAGCGTTGTAGGATGCTAGCTCACCGCTCAGCTTTACCATGTACACACTACACAATGTTTTCCTTCAGTTTGAGCTTGAAATGATTCCAGACTTGAGATACTTCTGTCATTTTTTCTGACTTTCATCCTCTTTGCCGGCCCATCACTATGTCCCTCTGATATGGTGCCATTAAACAAAGTTGTGTCTTACTTACATAGCGTGACTGGAAGAAGGTCGTACCAGAAGAAGGTCATATAGACCGGAAGTGCTACATTAAACGACACGTCAAAGCATAGATTTTGAATCGAGGAATTTTTGTAATCACATTATTCAAGTAATTGTTGCAGCCCTAATCTGGACACTAACTTTTATTTAAGTTGAAACTGAAGCGGATGATAAAATAAAGGCAGCGATGGAGTTTTAAGTTGGTTTATTGAATCATACCGCCTTCATTGGAACACCTCCCCAGCCCTCGTGCTGCGGGCTGAGGTGATGTCCTCAGGCTCTCAGGCAAAGAGACACTGTGTGTGTCAGCAGCAGTTACAGGAATCAGAATGAGATATTGAGAGACAGAATTGCAGAATGGTACAGCATATATACCCAAGTCAGACAATACATCAAAGACCTTCACAGCAGTCAATCTGGGCATTTGCATATCAGAGGTACAGACAGGATGCATGAACACAATGCATGGATGACACCTTAACCTCACAGCAGTAAAATGCATAAACGGCAGATTACTTCACAGCATGCAGTGGAAAAAAACCCAGGAGTGCGAGCTGACTGTCTCTGTGTGTTGTGGGGGTTGAAACAACTCACCACAAAACGACTAAATATTTTTTTTACAGTTTATGCTAGACAATGCATCACTGCACAAAAATCATTATGACATATCTTTGTATATTTGACTCGTACCTAGAGAATTTTAATTTACTGCCCACTTCCATTCAGAGCAGTAACCAAACAAATATGAGTAAAAATAGCACTGCAGAAAGGATCAGTATTAATTTTTAAAAGCAATTTAGCAGGAATTTGATGACCATTTGTAATTTTTAAGAATAATTAATGCCTTTTAAGACTTTCTAAGTCCCTATGGACACCCTTGACAACTGACAAAGTGAAACCATACATGCAGTTAAAAAAGTTCTGGAAATCTGAGGGACTGCTTTCTTAAAACAACCTCAAACTTTGTCAGCTGTTGTCATATAATAATAATAATAATAATAATAATAATAATAATAATAATGCATCTGATTTATATAGCACTTTTCATGGACACTCAGACACTTCACAATGGATACATTATTCATTAACTCCACAAAGAGACACTGATAAGCTACTACCATAGCCACAGCTACCCTGGGGCAGAATGACAGAAACATGGCTGCTAATCCACGCAAACTGTCATGATCTGCCCTCCAGGCAGATGATGGTTTGGAGGAAGGAGGACCCAGGGCGCGGACTGAACTCCAGAGCAACATGTTTTATTAATAAACAAAAAAACAAAAACAAAACATAAATATATGGCTGCATGGGGGCAGAAAACAACACAGGAAGTCCAGAAATGAAATGACGATGACGCCAGACAGAGCACATGCAAAACCTAACATAAATAGGGTAACTGATAATTACAAATGTGAGACAGCTGGGGAAACAATCAAGGGCAGAACAGGAGCACACATGAGAAAATTTCCCCATTGTGGGACTAATAAAGGCTTAGCTTATTTTAAATGGCTACCTGACATAACCCCCCCCCCCTTTAAGGGATGGACTCCAGACACCCCTAAAAAAGCCATCCATCCATCCATCCATCCATCTTCTACCACTTTTCCAGAGGTCCGGGTCGTGGAGGCAGCAGTTCAAGCAGAGAAGCCCAGACTTCCCTCTCCCCAGCCACCTGCTCCAGCTCTTCAGAGAGGATACCAAGGCGTTCCCAGACCAGCTGGGAGACATAGTCTCTCCACTGAGTCCTGGGTCTGCCCCGGGGTCTCCTCCCAGTGGGACATGCCCGAAACACCTCAAGTGGGAGGCGTCCAGGAGGCATCCTAATCAATCATCCTAATCCTAATCAGGGAGCACAGCGAGTCCGGTGGCCTACCATGGTCCATAGGCCACCAGACCGAAAACCAAGGCAGACTGGGGGGCTTACCAAAGGCCACAGGACCCCAGATCAGAAGACGAGGTGGACCAGGGGGCCCGTCCAAATCCATGGACCCCCAGACCTCAGGAGTGGGCGACAGAGGCACACTGGCCTCTGGAGCGATGGGTGGAGGTCTCCCAACCTCTGGAGTGACGGGTGGAGGTCCCCCAACCTCTGGGGCGACGGGTGGGGGTCCCCCGACCTCTGGAGCGATGGGTGGAGGCCCCCCGACCTCTGGAGCGACGGGTGGAGGTCCCCCGACCTCTGGAACGGATGGAGCAGGGACGTCCAGTCCCGATGCCTGGAGAACCACCCCCACTGCAGCCACCTCAGATGGGGGAAAGGGCAGGGTGAGACGTCACTGAAATCACCAGGAGCTAGGCAAGTCTTAACTAGTATTGATGTTATAAAAGTAAAGAAAAGAACTTGCCTGAGCTCCTGGTCCTCTGCTGCTGGGGTGACCACCTCAGGATGGGCCACAGGAGCCAGAGCGGGCAGAGCTGGGGCTGTGGTGTGCACTTCAGGGACTGCCTGAGCTGCTGCGTGCACCTTGGGGAGGACTGGAGCTGGGATGTGCACCACGGGGACAGCAGAAGCTCTAGTGTGCACATTGGGAAGAGCTAGAGCTGGGATGTGCACCTTGAGGGCAGCTGGAGCAGAATCATGCACCTCGGAGACTGCTGGAGCTGCTATGTGCACCTCGGGGAAAAACAGAGAGACCAGGGTGGGACATGGCACACACAGGGGGTGACAGCAGAAACAGATGGTGGGGGCTCAGCAGTAAAAGGGGGCTATTGCTGAGACCCCTCACCAGAAACAAGGCAAAACATCTCATTAGGTGGTAATGCGAAACGAGTATGTACTTGCCTGTTCCGCTACTCTGCTGTCACTGACGGAGATGAACCAGGGGTAGGAGCCATGGCTGCTGGCGGGGCAATGGGCGTGGGCACCCGCACAGCAGATGAGGGAGTCAGCACTGCAGGTGGAGGATGATTTGGAGCCGGCACTACAGCTGCCATGGGTACCAGGGTTGTGGAAACCGGTGTTGCAGCTGCCATGGGAGCCGGCATTGCTGAGCTCCATAGGGCTGAAGTGGAGCAGGGAGGAGTGAGTAGTCGAGGCGCTGGAACCAGGGGAGGCTTCCTCGTCAGCACAGGCTTTGTCGTTGACAGTGTGCTCTCCTCCTGTACCAGAGCATGGTGGGATGAGGGAGACGCCGAAGCCAGGGGACGCTTACTCATCGGCGCAGCCTTTGACGTTCCAAGTCTGTACCCCACCATCTCACGGTACATATGTTGGAGGTTCTGGATAGCCATCAGTAAACCAAGCAGGTCAGGGTAGCTCCGCAAGCTAGGGGTAGTCTTAATTACTGCGGCTGCCATGTCCAGATTCCTCAGAGCCTCCTTCAGTGTGTGGGAGGGGCGAGTGTCCAAGACACAGTCCCCAATAGTTTGTGCTGCCAACACTTCATCCGCATTCAGTCCCAAACTCCTGAAGTCCAAGCCCGCTGGGTCCTCGGTTGCTGGTGTCATACTCTTACAATCTGCCCTCCAGGCAGACAATGGTTTAGAGGAAGGAGGACCCAGGGTGCGGACTGAACTCCAGAGTAACATGTCTTATTAATAAACAAAAAAACCCAAGGAACAAAATGTGAAATAAATACATGGCTGCACAGGGGCAGAAAACAACACAGGAAGTCCAGAAATGAAATGACGATGATGCCAGACAGAGCACGTGCAAGAACTAACATAAGTAGGGTAATAGATAATTACAGACGTGAGACAGCTGGGGCAACAATCAAGGGCAGAACAAGAGCACACATGATGAAATGGCTATGGGTACGGAAACATGAGGGACTGGAGACAATAGGTAGACAAATATACCACAGGACCATAATAAAGACACTAAAGACAAACGGGGTGACACAACAAACCAGGGGAGAGACAGGAGACAATAACTATAAATAATAATAATAATAATAATAATAATCACAGAGGAACTAAAATGAACAAAAGCGTGGCCCAGAACCTGACACAAACGGCCTCTCCAACCACTATCGAACATTTATACACATTCATACCCAGTGTCATGGACACTGGAGGCAAGGTGGATAAAGTGTCTTGCCCAGGGGCACGTCGGCAGGATAGCTGGGGAGAGTAAGATTCGAACCGCCAACCTTCCGGTTACCTCCTGTGCCACTGCCGCCTGTGTAATGCTATTATAAAGTGAACATAATTTCTTAAAAGCTGGACTTATTTTTGATGTTTGGATTTGCAGTCAGAACAGAGCGGGGAGGAGCCAAGAGAATGTTCCTGATGTAATCTGATCTGCTACTACTGGACTGGCTCAAATGGAGAAGGGCTGCATGGGGGGTGCTGTGCACTATAAAACAAACAAATCGTGCTATGGCTTATGTGGATGTAATATACTGATATGCACATATTTTTCCCACCTATTTACATCTGCTTTGCCTTACAGTGATAACTGACTGGCATATAAAGACACATTCCCCAAGGAAAATATAATAACTACCACCACTGGTATAGACGCTTGGGTTTTACTGACCTGTTTTTGATATTTTTTTGTACTTTCAAAACTTTTTACCATGAATATTTTAAACTTTGGCTGCTTTTAACAACCTTGTTTCAACATGGAGGAAGGATCTTTTTTTGCTCAAAGTTGTGAAGCGAAGAAAAGACCAACTGCCAGTACAGACTGCTGAATATTGTTGTGAAAAAGACTAAACGAGACTCGGTTGTCGCTGAGAAAAGGAGTGAGTTAGTCTCCATTGAGCAGCTCATCTTGGATTGTTCTTCAAGAATGAAACAAACAGTAGTCTGTAAATCTTCAGTGCTGTGATCCAAGCTATCATGCATTCTCGTGCATTCTTTAGCGCTAATGATCTGATTTGGTCAATTAGCCCTCAGGGAGCAGAGCAATCAGATGAGTGTCAGTCTGATGATACTGTCACACAAAGAATAAGAGCACTACCAATGCCTGCATGCAGAGGCTCAGTAACCTGCAGCAGCATGTTCAGGAACACAGACCAGGGATGAAGAGCCCTGATAACAAGACTACAAGACAACAAGACATGCCCCTAAGATGGGATAGATCAGCCTTAGCTTGTGGAATTTAATCTAACTGCTGGTTTGACTCCTGAGCTATGGCAAGTAACTGTGTAGATAATGTACCTACCGTGCAAAAATGAATCGTTTTTTTCTCAAGAATTCCTTTGTGCACAGGGGAGGGCTTAGACAGAAAAGAGGGATCCTAGCATTTGCCTTGGCATGTGTGAAGAGAGTGAAAAAGTCATGAAACTGATGTCATATTTGTCCTACAAATAGAGGCTTGAAATGTGACACTGGCTTGAGAGTTTGCTTTTTGCTAGTAAAAGTAAGAAGAGAGTGCAGCTTTGCCCCTGCACATGCTGCTCCAAGACAAAGCTGAAAAACGTGGGACATGAAATCTTGCTAAAGTGCTTCTTTATAGCAGCCAGTCCACAGATCCATCATTGTTACATGAAATTTGCTATGTTTGCTAATTTCTAAAAAAAAAAAAAAGGTTTCAAATTTAAGAGAAATAAAAATTTGCAAGGAAAAGGTTGTAAAATTATGAGGAAAAAAAGCCCCAAATTTACAAGGAAAATTGCAAATGTATGGAAGAAAAGTTGTATGTTTAATAGGAACAAAATTACATTTTACTAAAGTTGCTCATCCAGTTTATACTTATAACTCAGCTATTTAGCTTTCTTTTTAGGGCTCAAATATGTTATGTGGCTCCATGATTTTTGTGCCTAAAACTTGCCCAGAAAGTCTCCTTTCATAATAGACATTGCTGACCCCTGCACTAGAGTCTCACGTGCCCCAGAGATCATTTAGCAGAGAAAGCGCAGCAGAGCATGCAGACGGGTAATGAACAACTTGCTCTAACTTTGTTAGGCTGTGAGAACTCCACAAGCTCGTGAGGCATGACACTTTGCGTCCGTCACTTTGGTCTTCTGATGAACATTTTGATGGCGACTGCCAGCAGCTGCAAACCTCTGCTGTCTCTCATTGCTTACTGTATGTTTCTAATTGTTATACATCATAAGTGAAGGGAGGAGCGCTGATCTCATTTATAAGCACTTTCCCTGGTGACTCATAGATGCCACCCAGAAGGTCAAATTCCTCTAATGCTGAACTCAAACAGTCCTTTTATATCCTGTTTCTTGAGATTAAACACTCGCTTCTTTCCCTTTCTAACTAATCATTCATTAAGGCCATTTCTGCAACTCGTCTCATGTTGCTCTCCTTTTGGTGTCACAGCTTTCTTGCTGTGTTCACGGTGACAGAAGGTCATTTATCATGCTGGTTTCTGATGAGTAGAAGACAAGTTTTATCATGACTCAATATAATGTGGAATCGTGCAAAGAGGGAATTTGATGCCTCCTCCATGAACAATATGTGGGGTTAAAAAAAAGAGGATTTAACATAGGCAAAAAAAAAAAAAAAAAAACAGAGCAAAAGGGGCTTTGGACATGCATGACCATCTGTGCACATGTAACCTGATAGATTAAATGGATCAGTGAATCATTGGTGGCTTCAGACAAACTTCACACTAATGTGCGACTAGTTTGAAATAAGGAAGTTAGTAGACACAGACAAGTTATCCTTGGAAACTTCAAAACTTTAATTGAACTTTTGAACTTGTTATTTATGGTTTATTGTGTGATATGGGGCCAACCAATCACAAGTCGGCACCAATCAGTGTAAACTGAAACAGTAAAGAGCAGCTGCGGCAGATCCTGTGAGTTCTTCTGTCTCTGAGTGCACAGCTGTGGGACCATTGGAGAACATCTGTTAGCAGGGACCGGTGAGATCACCCGGAGCCCCCACAGCCACCATGCATCACCAGAGACGAGCCAGAGAGAGATGCCATGACTCACATGTGACTTTATGTATGATACACTCTGAGTGGGTCATTTTAGATTTGCTACGGCTGCAGTAACGTATAATACTTTTTTGGTGAAGAGTAAATCTTTTCTCAGCCTTGTCCCTGGGCAGAAAGGTGAAACTGTGAACATGAAGATAAAAGTAATGTAGTTCAAGTTTTGTGTCTGCATGAGGCAGCCAAGACCGCAACTATTTAAGTAATCCTACATTGTTGTATTTTAACCTGAACTACAATCTTTTTCTATACTCTGCCACATTATTTTGCCATATAAACAAAGCTGAAACATAATGTAAAATGAATATAATGAATATTAAATGTACCTACTAAAGATTTTCTACAAATCATATGTTCTGTGTGGAATTCAAATGAAAGTCTGAAGTGTGAGGTATGATGTGACGTACATTGCCAACTTCCTTATAACTGACTAAATTTGACTTTTTTTCTAACTTGTTCTTCATGTCTTTTTTGTTCTTTAAAAAAATACTCTTCTTTATGGGTTTGGATAGAAGAGCCAGTAATTGCACTCAGTTACTTGAGTAAGAAAGTATCTACGAAAATGTCACTAGAGAAGTGAGTAACTTTGCTCGGGTTTATTCTTTTAAAGGTGGTCTGGAATGGATTGGAATCTGCTTGGAGTTTGCAATAAACCTCCTGAAGGACTGAAGTGGGCTTTCATGTGTTTTACACAGAGAAGAGGCCATAAAGCCCAGATCCGTGGAGGGCTGCAGTGATGGCTGTCCTTCTGGAACTCAGAGTGACCATCATGTTCTTGGTCAGCTCTCTCTCTAAGGCCCTTCTCACTGGCTTGCTCAGTTTGGCTGGGCGACCAACACTTGGAAGAGTCCTGGTTGTACCAAGCTTTTCCATCTGAGTGTTGTGGAGGCCACTGTGCTCTTGGGAACCTTCAGTGCAGCAGAATTTTTTGTAGCTTTCCTCAGATCTGTGCATTGCAACAATCCTGTCTCTGAGCTCTGTAAGACAGTTCCTTTGACCTCATGGCTTGATTTTTGCTCTGATATACATTGTCAGCCGTGAGGCGTTCTATAGAGAGGTGTGTGGCTTTCCAAATCATGTAAAATCAATTTAGTTTACCACAGGTGGACTCCAGTTAATGGGTAGAGACATCTCTGCAATGATACAGAGACATGGGAGGCGCCTGAGCTAAATTTCAAATGTTTTTGCAAAGTTTGTGAATAATTTTGCACATGTGATATTTCAGGTTTTTTATTTCAGGTTTCGGATCGACTCTGTACTGATTGGGTAATATGCAACATCGCCACCAGTCACCACAGCACTCCGTAAACAAAACAAGGACGTGAAAAGTGACAAATTTGACCAGAAAAAGATAATACTGAAGATTCAGTGCTTAAAAAATATACTATGATGTTGCTGTGGTTGTGTAGCTCTAAAGGATAATTTAGCATATGTGGCAAACACAAGGTGGGTGGGTGTGCTGCGGGGGGGGGGGGGCACCGGGGTCTGGCAGGAAACACTGCTGTAGAAATGATTACGGGCGCAACTTTCGGTTTCGGCTCAAGTAGTGTTAAATCAGTCAGCAAGAGTGGAGTAGCAGGGGCATTTAAAATAACATTTTTAAAAGTTTTTCAAATTCATTTTAATGTATAGTCCACATGCATATTTTGCACTCAAGTGGCAGCTAATTTCAGCACTTGTAGTTTTGTATTTTTTGAATGTTTTGGCATAGTTCTGGTACTTGTTGCTGGTGTTCGTGGTTGTGCCATAGACTGGATAAATGGAGGCTTCTCACCGGCAATGCGTAGATGATGCACTGAAAACTAACAAGGACTGCTGGTGTGATCGGTGGTACAAACGCAAGAGCACCAGGTATGTTTTCACTTGTATGAATGTCACAGATCTGACATTTATGTCGTATTTGTCACCAGATGCAAGGCTGCATGAAGTGAAATAATAAATAAAAAATAGTAACAGTTTGCTTCCTAAGGCTTAACGATTTAAGAAAGATATCAAGTAGTTTTTTAGGTTTTTTTTTTTTGCATTCATTGCACTGCCTTGGAACAATATGGACTTGATATTAGCAGCTTCAGCATGCATTAATTTTTAAATTATCACAAAATATAGATTAATAAAATTTTGAACAATTGTCAGAAAAGGTCTGTATGTGTTAAGTTAAATAACAAGCATTCACGGCATGACAGCAGCATGAGCATTTTAATTTCGGGGTAAAATGAACAGCTGCAGCGGTCTGTATTTACCCCAACATTAAAACACCCAAACACGGTGTTGTGGTTCTTTTTTTTTTTAAATCACCCTTTATTGTCATTCGACTGCACAACCAATCATGTACAGTAGAACGAGATTGTGCTTTACCTATCTACTGTGTTAATCACACACACCCCAAGTGTAGAATCAGAGGGCCGCTACCATGCAAGGCGCCGCCACAAACTTCCCTCCTCCATTCCATTTTTTGCTGAGCACCAAGCTGGACAGCAGGAAGTTCCACTTTTTTTATATGGTCTTCGGCATGACCCGGCTGGGATTTGAACCCCTGCCTCCCGGGTGTGGGGCGGATGCTCTACCAACTGAGCCACCACTCCGGTAGCCACTTTGTGGCTCTGACTAGATTCTACATCTGCTCTGAGGTAAATCCGATCATGTCTAACGTCTTTTAACAAAATGCAGCTGACTTTATTGCGGTGGAGACATTGATATATCGCAGAGCTTTTATTTGTTTACAGTGTGAGCATATTAGCAGCGGCGCTAACAAACGGAGCTACTGTCTCAAAATGAGGCCACTTTTTAAGGTCAGCTTCCCATCCCTCCGTAGTCGTAGGAAGTGATATGATTATATTACTGTTTTTGAGGTGCAAAAGGCTGTGTTCCCACATTTTTGATGCCGAAGTCACTGTTTTTAACAAGGAAAAGTGTCCCGTTTCAGTGACAACCATACTTTCTAAACTAGTACCGGAAGTTGCGCCCATAATTCACGCAAGGCATCATGGGGGCTAGGAATAAGGTGGATATGAAACGGTAGATGTTTTTTAATTGCGTCACCAATATATATCGTTATATTGCACAGCCCTAATGTGAAAAGTGTTCAGGAGGTACAGAGGGAGTCAGACAGGATCATGAGTTTGAAGCTGGAAGTCGAAGGTGTGATATTGAATGTTGTCACTGTGTATGCCTCACAAGTTGGATGCCAGATAGAAGAGAGAGAGGAATTCTGGAGTAAGCTGGATGAAGTGAGAGAGTGTTTTCAATACTGGGGGGAGAGAGTGGTGATTGGAGCAGACTTTAATGGGCATGTAGGTGAAGGGAACAGAGGTGATGAGGAGGTGCTGGGTAGGTATGGTCTTAAGGAGAGAAATGTGGATGGTTGTGGATTTTGCTAAAAGGATGGAAATGGCTGTGGTGAACACCCATTTCAAGAAGACAGAGGAACATAGGGTGACTTACAAGAGGGACAGGATTAGAATTGGGTATATCAGAGGGACAGCTCAGGTTGAGCGGTCTGGAGACAAAGTAAGAGAGGCAAGGCTGAGATGGTTTGGACATGTGCAGAGGAGGGATAGTGGATATATTGGACAAAGGATGTTGAAGATGGAGCTGCCAGGCAGGAGGAAAAGAGGAAGACCACAGAGAAGATTCATGGATGTAGTGAAGGAGGACATGGAGAGTGTTGGTGTTACAGAGGAAGATGCAAGGGATAGCAGTGTTTCCTCTGGCTTAAAGACCTTGGCGCCGTGGCAACATATTTTTCCGGGGGGGGGGGGGACACATGACACGATTGTAGCCGGAAATGTTAATTTTACACTATTTCGTTTTATTTATTTTTTTAAATTTTGCACAGTAATATTGCATAATGGAACTTACCATTTCCAAGTATTGTACTACCAAGGCTTGAATGTTGGAATATTGGGCCAGTTGGGGTCCCACCCAGATGTCCTGTGTTTGGACTTTTTACTGGTGTCATCCTTGTCTCCTCCCTCTGCTCTCACCTCTCCTGGACCCTCTGCCTGAACACTTTCCTCTCCTTGGCTCCTCTCTTCTGTCTCATCTTTCCCTCTGAGTCCTGTCTAATTCGGGTTCTCTGTCTATGGTGGTATAGAAACAGGCTAGAAAATACCAAGTGTCATGTTTTGTCGTGCAGAATTTTTTTTCATGGTTTACATAAATAACCAAAATGTGTATTTTTTTGTATTTTTATTCTAGTGTTTCTTTTTTTCATTGACAGAGTAGGAAAGGGAAGAGAAAAAAACATAGATAATAGGAATTTACTTATTCATACTTAAATTATATGATCAGAGGTGGGTATAGTAGCCAGAAATTCTACTCATGTAAAAGCAATGCTTTGAAATTAATAATTAAAAGTAGACAAAATTTCTAGTTGAGTTAAGGGTACAAAGAGCACCCAGTTAAAAACTTGAGTAATGACTTCAGTCTTGAAGGTTTGAGGTTTATCTCCAAAATTTATAACAATTTTCTTATAGTTTTCTACTTTTCACTGTAATTTTATCTAAATTTGCAGCTCTTTTCCTCAAATTTGTAATTTTCTCTTGTACATTTGAGACTATAAAAACATTAAAATACAGCTAAAGTACAAAATAGCACAAACAAAACAGTAGTCATACAATAGCGACAATAAAAACAAATAAAATCAATGTCTCAAACTGGATCAAACGCCAGAGAATAAAAATGGGTTTTAAAGAGTTTTAAAACTGGACGGTGAAGAGGCCTGTCCGATGGACAAAGGCAGATTATTATAAAATTGCTGTGTTTTTTTTTTTTAATAAATGTGAAACAATGTGGCAAATTTTTTTTACTTTTTTCCCCCTCATACAATTTAAACTTTGATCATAATTTTGTAGAACCAGAACAGAACAATAACTCTGAATTCAAAGAAATATAATTATTAAAATTATATGTAAAGAAATAAATTAACTTAAATGACCAAATACTGTGGCTGCTTCATCCATCCAGGTGGATGCCCTCAATTTCCCCTCTGGGGATCAATAAAGTATGCAAAATCAAATCAAAAAATCAAATCAAATATGCAGTTATTTGTGTTATAATATTTCTATATATTTATAGTTTTTTAGAAATCTCACCACCCAGACAGCAGGAAAAACCTCCCTTATTTTGAAATCCAAATGTTGGCACGTTTAGTTTGTCTGAAGGCTGCTGACGGATTAAAGTCATTGACTTTGTGAATTTTGGTCACCTTAACTTGACAGGTACATAATAATGAACATAAATTATTAATGTTGCAGTAGCTGGTGAAGTAAATCCTCAGCGATTCATCAGTCACTCTTGCCTTTCCCTGCAATGAAGCCTAACCAGACCTGTTAGCTAAGCGACTCCTCATTGTTTTTCCAGTTACCAGAGGGTTAAAACCACCATAAACGCCTCCACTTTTTTTTTTTTCTGCGGTTAAAGTACGTTAATAAGCTCATGTTTCTCTCGGACAGCAATGCTGCAGAGACATGCTCTGCCTGCAGAAACGGTCACACGGGTGCCGGGCGGGCAGGGCGCTTCTGCGCCAATGACAGTCACGCGCGTTGTTTGTGTGCGCGCTTGCAGAGCATTTCTTTCATATTTAATTTTTCTTAAATTAATATATTTTAGGTGCAGCGGCAAACTTCCTTAGTGCAGTGGGCCGCCACACAGAAATGTTGCTAGAGGAAACCCTGGATAGGGTGAGATGGAGGCAGATGATCTGCTGTGGTGACCCCTAAAGGGAGCAGCCAGAAGAAGAAGATTATGTGGTACAGAGTGTAGATTAATGAGAAAAAAAAAGAATTAAAACTTGGGTGACAATTTTTATCCCCTGCTGGTCGAAGACCACCGAAAGGGGATTATGTTATGGAGCAGTCTGTCCATCTATCCCACTTTTTGTGAAATCAGCTCCTCGTACAATTTTGTTCCGATTGTTTTGAAACTTGGTACCAGGGTTTGATATACACTGATTATGTGCATCTTACAATTTGGCTCAGCTCGGATGCGTTTTGCTTCAATTATAGCCCCTGACTTATGATGTCCTATTTCATCTTAGTTACTAGACAGTAACTGTCTTGTGAAATCAACTCCTACAATTTTGTTACAAATGTTTTGAAACTTGGTACCAGTGTTTGATATACACTGATGTGCGTATTGCAATTTGCTTCTGATCAGATGACCTTGAGGTCAAGGCCAGAGGTCAGATTTTTGATCTTGTAAATGCAATAACTAAAAGAAATGATGTAGGCTTTTCACCCTGACCTGACTATGGGTTTGGGATCAAAAGGTCAAAGATCAAAGTTAACATTCTATTTGCACTATGGTAAATTTGCGATTACTATAAAACGAGTAAAGCTAGGGCCACCAGACCTGGTACACAGGTTCACCTTGGGATCCTGACCTCTGACTGTGGGTTTGGGGTCAAAGGTCAAGGCTAACATTCCCTATGCCTTATTACTGTACAACAAGTGAAGCTAGGGTCACCAAACTCTGTACACAGGTTCACCCTGTGACCCTTAAGTGTGACTATGGTTTTGGGATTGCAAGGTTAAAGGTCAACATCAAAATGGCTTATAAACTATATCTCAACAACAACAAAAAAAAAAAGCTAGGGCCACCAAACCTAGTACAGAGGTTCACCTTGGGATCCTGACCTCATACTATGGGTTTGGGGTCAAAAGGTCAAACATCAATGTTAACATCCCTTTTGCACTATTACTATAGAATGAGTAAAGCTACAGTCACCAGACTTGCTACACAGGTTCACCTTGGGATCCTGATCAACTACTATTGGTTGTATACAGCTATTTTTTGCTGTATATTCATGGAATAATAATAATGGATTGCATTTATATAGTGCCTTTCATGATACCCAGAGTGCTTTACAATGAGTCAATTATTCATTCACTCCACAGACAGACAATGGGAGTGGTAAGCTAATGCTGTAGCCACAGCTGCCCTGGGGCAGACTGATGAAAACGTGGCTGCCAATCCATGCCAACGGCCTCTCCGACCACCACCAAACATTTTCACACATTCATACTCAGTGTCCTGGACACTTGAGGCAAGGTGGGTAAAGTGTCTTGCCCAGGGACACAGCGGCAAGATTGCTGGGGAGAGCAAGATTCGAACCACCAACCCTTTGATTATAGGATGAGCCGCTCTACCTCAGCCACTGCCGCCCCTTAAAGATATGCTTATCATAATTTGGTTCTGCCCCAATAATTATATGGAAATGTTGAAAACTGCTTTCCTTCAGTAACATTGGGAACTTCAAAGAAGACACAGGCGGGGGATGCTGCATTCCCTCAGAGTGCTGTTGTTCAGTTTGTGATCAGTCTTACATCTGAGTCCTTGTTTAACCAATGATGAGCCACAGGGCTGTCCTGATCTGTAGGAGTGCTGTAGAAGTAACTGTAAAGTCATTGGCCATCATATACCAAATATGCATAAGACAGAAAAGTGGTCGCACGTTCATTTTTGCACCCAAATGCGCACTGGTTTCTATGCACTTTTGATAAATGAGGGCCACTGTGAGGAAAAAGGGTGGAGAGGATTTCCTCTCCTCTGCTCTGAAGGAATTCCTTCATTGTAAGTTTGCTTGACAGAGCTTGATAGTGCTTTTTATGGGTAGAAGCAGTTGTTTTAGTACTTATTGGTCCCAAGTGACTTGCATCCTGTAGTATTATATAGTTTTGTCTCAGTAGGGATGCAGTGTAAAGTTGTAAATCATCAAAATGATTGTTCACTGTTGAATTGTTAATCTTTCTTTAAAGGTTAAAGCCTTAGTAGGTAATCCATTCTACTTCTTTTTTTGTCAAATGTGTTAAAATTCTCTTCACATCCTAACAGCTATCAATATGTGAAGTGGCAGTGGGAAAACAGTCAATCGTAAAGGCTTCAAATTGTGTAAATACTGTATGTCAGATGCAGCAGTTGGGTGGTCTACCTTTGTATCTGCCCATCTGTGGGCATTCATTGGGTTTTCCTAGTTCCCATTCATTATCTGTGTAAAATGCTACACGTCATTCTGGTAGTGCTACAGTGCAGCTCTTAAATACAGATGTGGACAAAATTGTTGGTACCACTCTGGTTAATTTTCACAGAATTTTTATTTATTACCACTTTTGTCAGATTCAAGTTATTTCTGTGACCATTGGGGTTTTTTCTTTCATTAACAATGAAAATCAGACAATGCATTTGAATTGTCGTTCAACAGAATTATTTTAAAAAACAAACTCATGAAACAGGCCTGGACAAAAATGATGGTACCCCTAGAAAAGATTGAAAATAATGTGACCATAGGGACCTGTTCGACCAAGATGTGTCCTCTAATTAACATCACAGGTGTCTACAAACTTGTAATCAGTCAGTTGGCCTATTTAAAGGGTGACAAGTAGTCATTGTGCTGTTTGTTGACATGGTGTGTACCACACTAAACATGGACCAGAGGAAGCAAAGGAGAGAGTTGTCTCAGGAGATTAGAAAGAAAATTATAGACAAGCAGCTAAAGGTAAAGGCTATAAGACCATCTCCAAGCAGCTTGATGTTCCTGTGACTACAGTTGCACATATTATTCAGAAACTTAAGATCCATGGGACTGTAGCCAACCTCCCTGGACGTGGCTGCAGGAGGAGACGGATAATACGAATGGTAACAAAAGAGCCCAGAACAACCTCTAAACACATTCGTGGTGAACTCCAAGGTCAAGGTACATCAGTGTCAGATCGCACCAACCATTGTTGTTTGAGCCAAAGTGGACATCATGGGAGATGACCAAGGAGGACACCACTGTTGACAACAAATCATAAAAAAGCCAGACTGGAATTTGCCAAACTGCATGTTGACAAGCCACAAAGCTTCTGGGAGAATGTCCTATGGACAGATGAGACAAAACTGGAACTTTTTGGCAAGGCACATCAGCTCAATGTTCACAGACGCAAAAATGAAGCATACCAAGAAAAGAACACTGTCCCTACTGTGAAACGTGGAGGAGGTTCTGTTATGTTCTGGGGCTGCTTTGCTGCATCTGGCATAGGTTGTCTTGAACCTGTGCAGGGTGCAATGAAATCTCAAGACTATCAAAGTATTCTAGAGAGAAATGTGCTGCCCAGTGTCAGACAGCTTGGTCTCAGTCACAGGTCATAGGTCTTGCAACAGGATAATGACCCAAAACACACAGCTAAAAACACCCAAGAATGGCTAAGAGCGAAACACTGGACTATTCTAAAGTTGCCTTCTATGATCCCTGATCTAAATCCTATTGAACATCTGTGGAAGGAGCTGAAACATGCCGTCTGGAGAAGGCACCCTTCAAACCTGAGACAACTGGAGCAGTTTGCTCATGAGGAGTGGGCCAGAATACCTGCTGAGAGGTGCAGAAGTCTCATTGACAGTTACAGAAATCGTGTGATTGCCTCAAAAGGTTGTGCAACAAAATATTAAGTTAAGGGTACCATCATTTTTGTCCAGGCCTGTTTCATGAGTTTGTTTTTTAAAATGATTCTGTTGAACCACAATTCAAAAGCATTGTCTGATTTTCATAGGTTAATTTTCATAGAATTTTTATTTTTTTACCACTTGTCAGATTCAAGTTATTTCTATGACCATTGTGGGTTTTTCTTTCATTAACAGAGGGGTACCAACAATTTTGTCCAAGTCTGTACATTTAAAGTAGCAGGTGGATGAACAAAATTAAGGCCACCACCATCAAGAATGCTCAGGACTGTAACTTTGGGCTGTTTTCCTTTGTGACTGCAGGGGTCGCACACGGCCTGATGGCACCTGAGGATCTGAGGAAACTTGCAGCTGTTGGTGTCAAAATCAATTCAGCAACTAAGTAGCTAAGTAGGGAGCGGCTATGGCACAGGTGTAGTGTGTCCAACTACTGATCTGAGGGTCAGGGGTTTGATTCCTGCTCTGTCTGCAGTCTGCATGTCGAAGTGTCCTTGAGCAAGACACTGAACCCCCAGTTGCTCCTGGTGGGTCAGGCCAGCACCGGTGCATGGCAGCTCTGCTGCCATCAGTGTGTAAATGGGTGGATAGCAGGATCTGTAAAGCACTTTGGTCATCCAGAGATGAGGAAAAGCGCTATATAAGTGAACGCCATAGCTTATTTCTTTCCTCAGATGATTTCAGGTGTTTTTGCTCTTTTGTTTTAAAGACATGAGAAAGTTTGCTGTCATGTAGGACAATTCCAAAGTCGTTGTAACAGTACAATCATTGTCCAGTCAGGAGCAGCGCTGTTTGGTGGGGGGTAGCTTTCTGTTGCTTTATGAATGCATTGTTCGGTGATTTATGGTTCAACAGGAAAATGGAGAACTGAAGAAAAAAAAAAAAAACATCTAGGGGTTTGCACATACAGGGTTTCTGGTAACATTTCTGGGTGGCGACCCGCCACTCCTGAAATATTTCCGCCACGCTATCAGGAAATATAAATTTAAGAAAAATATATGAAGTAATGACTGTCTGCAAGCGCGCACACGAACAACGTGTGTGACCGTCATCCGCGTAGAGTTCAGAGGCGCCCTGCCCACGTGTTCCAGCAAGCACTGCAGAGTGTCTCGCTACTAGCATCGCTGTCTGATAGAAACATGAGCTTATTAAAGTACTTTAAATACGGGAAAAAAAAATCAGAAGAGGTATGTAAGCAGTGAAGGCATTTATCATGGTTTTAACCCGCTGGTAACGGGAGCAATAATGGAAGAGTCGCTTAGCTAACACGTGTGGTTAGTTTTTTTGTCTTTCTTATCTCAGACAAGAATAAAAAGGAGCTCTTTTTACCTTAGTTAATATTAATTAACTAATTTATGTTCATTATTATGTACCTGGCCTACTTGCATACGCAAGCAAACGTGGCAATGAGTGGTTCAGTATCTAAAGACTTTTCAGTAAGCAGTGGGGTGAAACAAGGGTGTATGCTGGCACCTACACTCTTCTCGCTATATCTGGCAGCCATGCTTGAGGTGGCCTTCAGAGACACTTTAGAAGGAGTATACATTCAAACAAGGAAAGAAGCAGACTTGTTCAATGTGGCACAGTTTAAAGCCAAGAGTAAGACATTGATAAAGGTAGTAAGAGAAATGCTCTTTGCCAACGACAGTGCTCTAGTTGCACATAGCGTGGAAGATATGCAATCTTTAGTGGAGAAATTTGCAAGAGCAGCTAGCCAATTCAGCCTCCAAATCAACATCAAGAAGACAGAGTGCCTTTATCAACCACCAAAGTTACAGTACCAACATCACTACCAGAAGAGATCAGCATTGGTACAGAGCCACTAGTCAAGTGCAAGACTTTCAAGTACCTAGGGAGTACTGATTCAGAGAATGCTAGGCTGGAGGATGAACTATTTCTCAGAATGGGAAGAGCGAGCGCTATGTTTGAAAACTTGAGGGAGAGACTGTGGAACAATCGACGTGTCTCCGTGTGAAATGCAAAGTGTACAGAGTGACAGTACTGGCTACTCTATTGTACGGTGCTGAAACTTGGACTGTCTACAGAGTGCAGGTGAAAAAACTCCACGCGTACATGATGAGACACCTTCGAGCCATAATGAACATCTCATGGAAAGATAAGATAACCAGCATAGAAGTGTTGAAACGAGCTGGTCTACCATCAATGGAGGACATGCTAATACAGATGAACCTGAGATGGCTCGGACATGTTTAGAGGATGGACTACCAGCATCTCCCTCGGCAGTTACTCTACTCACAGCTATGCGAGGGCAAACGCAATCAGGGTAGACCAAGGCTCAGATTTAAAGACACTGTAAAAAGAAACTTGAAGAAGTTGGACATAGACAGGAGTTCCTGGCAGCAGAAGGCTAAGGACAGAGCTGTGTGGAGGAATCTGATCAGACCTAAATGAAACAGTCATTGTCGCCCACGACAGACTGCTATGATGATGATGATGATGATGATGTACCTGGCAAGTTAAGATGTCCAAAATTCACGAAGTCAGTGACTTTAATCCGTCAGCAGCCTTCAGACTAAACATGCCAACATTTGGATTTCAAAATAAGGGAGGTTTTTCCTGCTGTCTGGGTGGTGAGGAGATTTCTAATAAAAACTATAAATATATAGAAATATTATAACAGAAATAACTGCATCTTTGATCATTTAAGTTAATTTATTTCATTAAATACAATTTTATTATTTTTTTTTTCCCTTGAAATCAGAGTTAAATTATTGTTCTGTTCTGGCTCTGCAAAATTATGGTCAAAAGTGTAAATTGTTATAAGGAAAAAGTAAAAAAAAAAAATTACCACAGTCTGTTTCAAATTTATTAAAAAAGCAGTAATTTATTTTAAAAAATAGACAAAAATTAGCCATAAAATAATCCACAAACTTATGATAGTCTCAAATGTACAAGAAAAGTCAATTTTACAAGAGGAAATTACAAATTTGAGGAAAAGGGTTTCAAATTTAGATAAATTTACAGACAAAAGTAGAAAACTATAAGAATGTTATAAACTTTGGAGAAAATCCTCAAACCTTCAAGACTGAAGTCATTACTCAAGTTTTTAAGTGGGTGCTCTTTGTACCCTTAAAGGTCTGATGACACGCTTTTGACTTCATCTAATTTTTCAACATATAATACAATATGACAAAATAGGTTGGTCTGTGCAGTTCTAAGTCAGACAGGCTTTTTTTCACACGAATGTCCAACGTTTTCATGAGCACCACGTCACCAATTGCGTCAGTGGCTGGAAAACCCCCCGGCCATGTTGTAACGTCATTGACAGAACACAGCGCTTGGCTGCCCATTGTACACACAGGATGGAAGTGGTAGAAAACATCGATGGTTTCAGCACATGTAGTCTGGAATTGGTTTGTTGTCCAATCTTCAGACGATTATAGTTCAGAAGAATGGCTGCACGGTGGCGCAGTGGTTAGCACTGTGGCAGCACAGTTTACCCTCGGCCGGGGGATCGCGGGGATCGTGAGATCGTGGGTTCGATCCCTGCCCCCGACCAACAGTGATCTGTGTGGAGTTTGCATGTTCTCCCCGTGTTGCGTGGGTTTACTCCGGGATTTCTCCGGTTTCCTCCCACATGCCAAAAACATGCAGGTTAGGGATATGGGGCGCTCGCGCACGCAGCGACCAGCAGCTGGTGGCTCATCACCAGACTGCAAAACAAATCTACCTACGGGTACAAAATAAGTACAAAAAAAAAAGAAGAATGGGATGACAATGAAGAATCTGGGGACATCAGACCTTATAGGTTTGAGCCGTGCCAAGCGGGCATCGTGCCAAGCGAGTCAGACTCAGAGAGACGGTGGAGAGGCACACATGCCCACCGCAGCAGCAGCGACAAACACATGGCAGGGGAACACCGAGTGTTATGCTTTTGTTACAGATATTGCAACAAATTATTTGTTCAAAAATATAATTTTATTTAAATCCGATTTTTCAATAAAATCATAGCAGTGTATTTTCTGTGGCTCAGGCATCAAGTTTATTATGTATTATCTTTATGTGTTTATGTATTATATAGTGAATCCTGCACATAAATACATTCATCATGACCCTCTGTGCACTCTTACGCAGGGCACGGAGAGGGAGGATGAAATAACAAGGATTTACGTGCAGGGTTCACCACCGCACATTTAATACAGAAAGACAGACAATTCCCAAAAAGGTGAAGACGTACAAAAAACACAAACACACTTACTGATGGCGTTCGGGGGCCGGCATCGCCCAGAGAACGAATGAGAGGAGACATGTTAGCCACAGGTGCGCCCCAGAGCCGACATCGCTTCAAGGACGCACGAGAACCACGGCGAACATGGAGTGACTAACACGTCGTGAGAGTGCTGAAAATACTGGCAGACGAACAGCACAGATGACAATACTATGGACCAGCAATGTGTGACTGGCAAACGGCCACTAAGTACACGCACTGTTGGTGATGGTGTGATGAGAAGCACCTGGGCGAGGACCGGGAAAGATGATCAGCGGGATTTTTAATCAGCTGGTGATAATGATAGAGGGGACGTGGCCGGACTGGTGAGCGTCAGCATGCGATCACAGAAAGTAGGTCAAAGCTGCATGTAAATCCATTAATCCTTCCCCTCATGCGCTCCTCCTGCGTAAAAGCGCATGAGGAGGCTTATGACAGTTGGAGCTGAAATGTGTGATGTGGTCTTTCATGGCCTGCTGTTTATCTAAGCCTGCGACACAACACGAAGGCATAGCTGTAAAATTAAAACAAGAAACCTGAGAAACTGTGAGCTACAAAGCTGCTGTCATTCCAGTCAACAACACCGGCATCCGTTCTGTCGGTTACGTCATGGTGGTGCCACCCTTCATTCGGTGGGCGGCACCACAGTCCAGTCAGCGGCTGCGGTTTTTTGATGATTTGCGGTTTATGCAGGTGCGGTTGTGAATATTATATTGATCATCGACAATGACTTTTGGGTTTACACAACATGCTAAAAATTGTCAAAATCGTGTCATCAGACCTTTAACTAGAAATTTGTGGTTGTCTACTTTTAATTTACACGACACTTGATATTTTCTAACCTGTTTATATACCACCATAGACAGAGAGAGAACCTGAATTAGACAGAGCTCAGAGAGGGCAAGATTAGACAGAAGAGAGGAGCCAAGGAGAGGAAAGTGTTCAGGCAGAGGGTCCAGGAGAGGTCAGAGCAGAGGAAGGAGAGAAGGATGACATCAGTGAAAAGTCCAAGCACGGGACGTCTGGGTGGGACCCCAACTGGCCCAATATTCCAACATTCAAGCCTCGGTTGTACAATACTTCAAATGGTAAGGTCCATATGCAAAGTTATTGTGCAAAATTTAAAAAAAAGAAATAAATAGTATAAAATTAACATATTCCGGTTACAATAGTGTCATGTGTTTTCTGACCCCCCCCTTCCCCGGGGAAAAATATGTTGCCACTGCGCCAAGGTCTTTAAGCCAGAGGAAACACTGCACATATATACGTTGTCTGTCACTGTCCATGTTTTGCATTAATCACATGCAGGGGCGTAGCACCAAATTTTGGACCCTGGGTACAGCACTGTGTGTGGGCCCCTCAAACAAACCAAATTTTGAATTTTGCATTCCAAGGTTTAAGATGGGGCCATTTCCATTAGGCCTTGGTTAGTAAGCTCTGCTGTTATGGACAATTTGATGCTAGTATATGATTTGTTTATCTGTCTTTGAGAGTATATTTACTGTCATCAGTATTTCCAAACATCTTTGTCTATAATGCACTTTTGAGAATGGATCTGTAGTATTTTTCATTATGTAAAAGTCAATGACAAAAAAATGAAAAAATTGCAAAAAAATAATTAAAGTCTATTCCTCTTGTCAGCAAAATGAGCCAAAATTCTCCCCTCTGTTAACTTGCCCCCCCCCTCCCAATCCCCATAAAGACTAAGGATAGTTTTTGTAGGGAAGCTTAGTTTGTCAGTGAGAGGATAGGAGCAAATGGACAAAAACTAAGGAAAATTCAACGAAAAAGTTGCAAATTATATAGAAATACTTTATAGGAAAGATAACATGTTTATCGTAAAACATGGCTAATTTATAGGAAAAAGGGTAATACTGTAAATTTATCAGGAAAAAGTTGCAGATGTATTTTTAAAAAAGTTAACATTCCAAGAAAAATGTTTACAACAAAAACTTCATTAATTGGTGAGAAAATTGGACATTTATGACAGAAAAAGGTGTGTGTGTGTGTGTGTGTGTATATATATATATATATATATATGTGTGTGTGTATATACTGCTCAAAAAAAATAAATGGAACACTTTGAAAACACATTAGATTTTAATGGGAAAAAATAAGCTGGATATCGAAATTGTGGCAGGCTAGTCCAGCTTACTCAGATTAAAAAGTGTTCCTTTAATCTCAAAAAATATCTCAGAAAACATTTTTTTCTTGTAAATTTGTGACTTTACTGTTGTAAATTTTGGATTTTTTTTTCTTAGAAATGTGTGTGTGTGTGGGGGGGTCACCATTTGGAAGTTCTGGTTTTTCTTATGAAAACTGAATGTTTTTCTCATAAATTTGGGCCTTTTTAAGTTGTAAATTACTATATTTTATCGTATTTTTGCACCTTTATTCTTGCAAATTTGTACTGAAACTACATTTATACCTTTGTAGTTCTACCAAATGTGAAATTTATGAATATCACCTGTTATGTCTGGAAACCTGGAATGACCAACGGAGAGGAGAGCTGTGCTGAAACTCGAACTTTATTACACACTGTAATAGCAATACAATACAGGTTTGGTTTATGCTGAACACTCGGTGGTTGTGAGTTGAGAGAGAGGCCTAAGATGGCCGACTCTTCGTATTTATTGGCTGGCATGATGACATCACCAGCTAGCTGCATCATCACGCCGCTACCTGTAAACCCTTTACGATATTCACCCTCCCCCCTTGGAAAAAACACAGAACATAAGGTCAAATTTAACCCTCCCCCAATATGGAATCATTAGTACAAACAACACTAGCTAGGGCTATTGGGTGGACCACCATGCAGTCCAGCGCGGATGAGTGGATTATTCTGCCACCTTTTAGCTGGCAGCTGTGCCCCTAAGCTAACCAGTCCTTTTTTCTGGTTCTCTTCCATGGGGAAGGCAGTTTTGTTGGAGGGGCCTTTTAACAGGCCCGTGGTGGACGTACCCCTGGACATGCTGGGCCCCCCAAACTGGGACCATCACCCATGAAATTCCAGCCCGGGTCTCCACACTGCATGAGCCGACTCCCGCGAAGCCTTGTCCTCCGGAGCTGTCCTCTGCTGTGTCCTGCACGATCCCGGACTCTTCATCCAGCAGCTCAGCTGCAATTCCCATAGACTAGTGCTGTGTGAGGATTCGGAAGCAGTTCAGTTCCTTCTCTCCATTACCTAGTGCTGGTTGTTGTAATGTGTCACTATCATCATTGCTAGGATCCACACTGGGTTGTTGTGTCCCGGGATTCTCGGTCTGCGTGGGCTCCTTCTCCTGCAGCTCTGCAGCGGCTCACACTGGCTCATGCTGGGCGAGGATCTGAGGCGAGTCCGGCCACTGTCCCCCCTCTGGGCAGCATTCCTCCTGTGCACACGGGATGGCTGTGCTCTTGTTGTCATCCTGCTGAGTCTCGTCCCACTCACCGTCATCGGGATATGTTGTGTCCTAACCATCATAATCAGTCAAGCAGAGTCCGTTACTGTTGTGGATTGCAAAACCCAGTTGGTAGAAAAGGTCACATCCTAATATGTTGTCTCCATGCATGGTCACTTGAAACACCAAGTCAGTAACTACTCTTGACACATAGCAGACCGTTAGCGGGATGATCCCTACGTTGCTAGCTCTGTAGCCACCATACCCATACAGCGCCGCTGGGTTCCTGCCAATCTTGTGGTTGGGGAAAACTTTCTTCACCGTAGC
This sequence comes from Pholidichthys leucotaenia, assembly GCA_020510985.1. Classification (NCBI taxonomy): domain Eukaryota; kingdom Metazoa; phylum Chordata; class Actinopteri; order Cichliformes; family Pholidichthyidae; genus Pholidichthys; species Pholidichthys leucotaenia. The sequence continues at coordinate 53,753,968 of CM035843.1, forward strand.
CCAATTTAACGCCGACCTCACTGCAGCGGTGTCGAGCAGGAGCGGCAAAGTAATGTTGTCCATTTCCACCATGCTGAATGCATATGTCATGCTCCCGGGCCTTACCGTGTGGATGTTCATCGCGGGTGGGTGGCTCTGTTTGGCCAGTGGGCTCAACGGTGTTGTCAACCGGAAAACTTTGGCAAAGTGATTAAACTTTCCGCACAACTTGCATCGTTGCCCCCTTGCCGGGAAAAAATGTGCTCTCTCCCGGTGCGTCGGGGAACCACAGCTGCCGCACGTAGAGCATCTTGTAGCGGTTCTCTGGTCCACGGTGTTTGCTTCAAACTCTTCTGCTGTGTCACTGGGTTCCTCCATGCTCACTGCATATGTCATTGGTGTCTGGCTTGGCTGCCACTGCTGTTGCTGTACACCTAGCTCCGATGCTAACCTGTAGGCCGACTCAAGCTGAAATGCTAGCTCAATGGTATTAGCTAACATCATGTTGTTTGGCACCGTTAGCATTTTTGCCCACAGCCACGGGTTGCTAGTGTGCGCAGCCAGTTGGTCCCGTACCATTTCATCTTCTAATAAACCAAACCTGCACATACTAGATAGGTGAGGAAGGTCTGCAACAAATTGTTGTGTTGTCTCACCAGTTTTCTGTCTTCGTTGGCGGAATCTAATGCGCCGCGCCAGCACATTGTCAGGTGTAGCAAAGTGGCTAGCTAGCAGTTCTGCAGCATCAGCGAACGAGTCCATTGGTCCTAGCGTGTGGAAAATACATTGTCCTTCTATCCCCAGGTTGTGAACTAACAGAGCTCGCTTCCATACCTTGTCCAATTTGCCCAGGCCCAACGCCGATATGTACGTCTCGAAAGCATCGAGCCAACGCGGTCAAGGAACAGGTGGTTCACCGGGACATTCCAGAAACGGTCTTAGTGGCCTCAGGCATGCTTCAATGGTTTAACTCTCGTCACCAAATGTTATGTCTGGAAACCCGGAATGACCAACGGAAAGAAGAGCTGTGCTGTAACTCGAACTTTATTACAACAAACAACTGGTACAGGTTTGGTATGACTGAGCTCTATATTGTGGTGAGTCGAGAGAGAGGCCTAAGATGGCCGACTCTTCCTATTTATTGGCTGGCGTGATGACATCACCAGCCGGCTACGTCATCACACCGCTACGTATTAATCCTCTACAACATCACCTACAACCCCCTTGTTAAAAAATAATAAATCACCTACTTTGTGTACTTTCACAAAGCATAAATAAATATAAAAGGTGAGGTTTAATGATGCACTAACCTGGCTGAAGAAGCAGACATGCCTCAGGCATAGGCTGCAGGTTCCTGTGTGACTGGTGCTGGAGTTGAATCAACTGGGTACAGGTGTGTGGAGTGGACTAAACTATTTTGCACCTTTTTTTTAAAAGGGTGATAGAAGCCTTAGACAACATCCATTATTACTGCAAAATGCAAATTTCAGTCTCTCAAACACTTCATTCAGCCACTGTGAATTTTACTATGACATTAATTAATTAGAAATTAAACGAATGCAACACAGAAAAATGTTTTCACTCCAGGCTTTTTGAAGGCCCCTCCCTGCAGTGGAATCTGGGTAAAGAGTACCCCCCCCCCCGCCACTGTCTGACACCCCTGACTACATGATGAATGAGGTAATAGCTGTTGGTAACACTGATAAGAGACGATAATAATAATAATGATGCATCAGATTTATTTATATATATATATATATATATATATATATATATATATATATATATATTTATCATAGACACTCAAAGACGCTTTACAAGTAGATACATTATTCATTCACTCCAGACAGACAATGGTAGTGGCAAGCTACTACTGTAGCCACAGCTGCCCTGGGGCAGGCTGACGGAAACATGGCTGCCAATCTGCGCCAACGGCCTCTCCAGCCACTTATACATTTATACACATTCATACCCAGGGTTATGGGCACTGGAGGCAAAGCGGGTGAAGTGTCTTGCCCAGGGACACAACGGCAGGATATCTGGGGAGAGCGGGATTCGAACCGCCAACCATCGGGTTATTAGACGACCTGCTCTACCTCTTGAGCCACTGCCGCCCCACATGAGGTTTCTTTGTCTACTGTGAACAAATTTGTGAACAACACAAAGTGTGCATCCTCTCATGGATAGTCACCTTATCGTGGTGGGGGGGGTTGCGTGCCCCAGTGATCCCAGGAGCTATGTTGTCCGGGGCAATTTGCCTCTGGTAGGGTCACCCAAGACAAACTGGTACTGGGTGAAGGGCCAGACTAAGAACAATCCAACAGACTCTCATGATAAATTCTATATCAAGGATTCAGTGTACCCCGCCCGGTATGGGGTTACTGGGGCCCCACCCTGGAGCCAGGCCTGGGGGAGGGGCTCGATGGCTAGCGTCTGGTGGCCGGGTGTCCACCCATGGGACCCGGTCAGGCTCAGCCCGAAGGAATTACATGGGTCTGCCCTCCAGTGGGCTCACCACCTGCAGGAGGGATCATGGGGGTCCGGTGCTATGTGGATTAGGTGGCGGTCAAAGGCGGAGACCTTGGCGGACTGATCCCAAGCTTTCTAAACTGGCTTTTGGGACGGCTTGGGGATGTAGAATGTCACCTCTCTGGTGGGGAAGGAGCCTGAGCTGGTGTACGAGGTTGAGAGATACCGGCTAGATATAGTCGGCCTCACCTCAACACACAGCTCCGGTTCCGGAGCCAGTCTCCTGGAGAGGGGCTGGAGCTTGGCCTTTTCTGGAGTTGCCCCGGGCGAGAGGCGACGAGCAGGGGTGGGTATTCTTGTATTCCCCCACCTTGCTGCCTCTATATTGGAGTTTTCCCCGGTGGATGAAAGGGTTGCTTCCCTGCGCCTTCGAGTTGGAAAACGAGTCCTGACCATCATTTGTGCTTATGCACCAAATGATGTTTCAGAGTACCCACCCTTTTTGGAGTCTGTGACTGGGGTGCTGGACGGTGCTCCTCCTGGAGACTCCATTGTCCTACTGGGGGACTTCAATGCGCACGTGGGCAATGACAGTGAAACCTGGAGGGGGGTGATTGGGAGGAATGGCCTGCCCGATCTGAACCCGAGTGGTGTTCAGTTATTGGACTTCTGTGCTAACCACAGTTTGTCTATAACAAACACCATGTTCGAGCATAAGGGTGTCCATATGTGCACCTGGGACCAGGACACCCTAGGTCGCAGATCGATGATCGATTTTTGTTATCGTGTCATCAGACCTGCGACCATATGTCTTGGACACCCGGGTAAAGAGAGGTGCAGAGCTGTCAACTGATCACCACCTGGTGGTGAGTTGGATCAGATGGCAGGGGAGGAAGCCATTCAGACCTGGTAGACCCAAACGTATAGTGAGGGTATGCTGGGAACATCTGGCTGAGGCCCCTGTCCGGGAGATCTTCAACTCCCACCTCCGGAAGAACTTCAACCACATTCCGAGGGAGTCTGGAGACATGGAGTCTGAATGGGCCATGTTCTCCACCTCCATTGTTGAAGCAGCGGCCCAGAGCTGTGGCTGCAAGGTCGTCGGGGCATCTCGTGGTGGCAACGCCCGAACCAAGTGGTGAACACCAGTGGTGAGGGGGGCCATTAAGCTGAAGAAGCAGTCCTGTCAGGCTTGGTTGGCTTGTGGGACTCCTGAAGTAGCTGAGGTATACCAGCAGGCCAAGCAGAGTACAGCTCGGGTGGTTGCTGAAGCAAAAACTCGGGTATGGGAGGAGTTCATTGAGGCCATGGAACAAGACTTTCGGTCGGCCTCGAAGAGATTCTGGCAAACTGTCCGGCGGCTCAGGAGGTGGAAGCAGCTCCCTGTCCACACTGTGTATGGTATGGATGGGGCACTGCTGACTTCGACTGGGGATATCGTCGGGCAGTGAAAAGAATACTTCGAGGATCTCCTCAACCCCACTGATACTGACATGCCTCTGCAACACTGCATGGAAGTCGGGGGCCGTGCCCTTGGCATGGCAAACTGGAGTGAAGGTTCCTCTCTTCAAAAAAGGGGACCGGCGGGTGTGCTCCAACTTTAGAGGGATCACACTCCTCAGCCTCCCTGGGAAGGTCTATGCCAAGGTACTGGAGAAGAGTCTGGCCGCTGGTCGAACCTCGGATTCAAGAGGAGCAATGTGGTTTTCGTCCTGGCCGTGGCACATCGGACCAACTCTTTACCCTCTCAAGAATCCTCGAGGGTTCGTGGGAGTTTGCCCAACCAGTTTACGTGTGTTTTGTGGACTTGGAGAAGGCATTCGACCGCATCCCTCGTGGTTTTTTGTGGCGGGTGCTTCGGGAGTATGGGCTATCGGGCTTGTTGTTACGAGCTACTCAGTCTCTGTACGACTGTTGTGAGAGTTTGGTTCGTATTGCCAACACTCGATCGGACTCATTCCCAGTGAGAGTTGGACTCCGCCAGGGCTGCCCTTTGTCACCGATCCTGTTCATAATTTTTATGGACAGGATTTCTAGATGCAGCCAGGGAACGGAGAGTGTCATGCTTGGTGGCCACAGGATCTCATCTCTGTTTGCAGATGATGTTGTCCTGCTGGCTTCATCCAGCAATGACCTACAGGTCTTACTGGGATGGTTTGCCGCTGAGTGTGAAGCGGCTGGGATGAGAATCAGCACCTCCAAGTCCGAGTCCATGGTCCTCAGCCGGAAAAAAGGTGGACTGCCCTCTACAGGTTGGGGACAGGCTCCTGCCCCAAGTGGAGGAGTTTAAGTATTTTGGGGTCTTATTCATGAGTGAGGGGAGAATGGAGCGAGAGATTGACAGACGGATCGGCGCAGCATCTGCAGTGATGCGGACGTTATACCGGTCTGTTGTGGTGAAGAGGGAGCTGAGCTCTAAGGCAAAGCTGTCGATTTACCAGTCAATCTACATTCCTACCCTCACCTATGGTCACGAGCTTTGGGTAATGACCGAAAGAATGAGATCACAGATACAAGCAGCTGAAATGAGCTTTCAGCGGGTGTCCTGGTGCTAGGTGCACACATGGACACCCTTATGTTTGAACATGGTGTTCATTATGGACAAACTGTGGTTAGCACAGAAGTCCAATAACTGAACACCACTCAGGTTCAGATCGGGCAGGCCATTCCTCACAATCACCCCCTTCCAGTTTTCTGTTGTTGCCCACATGCGCATTGAAGTCCCCCAGTAGGACAATGGAGTCTCCAAGAGGAGCACTCTCCAGCACCCCAGTCAGAGACAACAAAAAGAGTGGGTACTCTGAACCATCATTTGGTACATAGGCACAAATGATGGTCAGGACCCGTTTTCCAACCCGAAGGCACAGGGAAGCAACCCTTTTGTCCACCAGGAAAAACTCCAATAGAGGCAGCAAGGGGGAGGGGATACAAGAATACCCACCCCTGCTCGTCGCCTCTTGCCTGGGGAAACTCCAGAGAAGCCCAAGCTCCAGCCCCTCTCCAGGAGACTGGCTCCGGAACTAGAGCTGTGTGTTGAGGTGAGGCTGACTATATCTACCCGGTATCTCTCAACCTCATCCACCAGCTCAGGCTCCTTCCCCACCAGAGAGGTGACATTCTACATCCCCAAGGCTAGCTTAGGAAGCCTGGGATCAGACCGCCAAGGTCTCCCATGATCCCAGACCCCCATGATCCCTCCTGCAGGTGGTGAGTCCACTGGAGGGCGGACCCATGTAACTCCTTCAGGCTGAGCCCGGCGGGTCCCATGGGCGGAAACCCGGTCACCAGACGCTAGCCATCGAGCACCCCCCCAGGCCTGGCTCCAGGGTGGGGCCCCGGTAACCCCTTATCGGGCGGGGTACACTGAATCCTTGTTCTGGTATTTTTCATGAGTCTGTTGGATCATTCTTAGTCTGGCCCTTTACCCAGGACCAGTTTGTCTTGGGTGACCCTACCAGAGGCAAATTGCCCCGGACAGCATAGCTCCTGGGATCACTAGGGCACGCAAACCCCCCACCACAATAAGGTGACGATCCATGAGGGGACTACCGGGACTCAGGCAAGGCATATCATCATATAATGTGGAAGAATGAAAAGATATTTGCCTGTGTTCCTGGGGCACGATGTTTCCTGCTGCAGCTGGTGTTGGATCGACCCTCTCCGTGACTTCTGTTGAAGAGGGCCTCCCAGGGGAACTTTGAAGAGCCGCCCCTGCTGCTCCAGTGACTGGCGGAGTCAGAGAGGAAACGGCCGACATCTCAGCAGCGGGAATGAATGGCAAGGAGAAGCAGAGAACAGCAGCTGTGGAGAAGGATTAAGCTGACGGAAAAGCACTGAAAGGGCACTGCTGCGGGAGTCTTCTGCCTCGGTGAAGGGGTAGTTGCTGCCGTAGAGGCGGGAGTATTCCTCTGGCGGTCCGGAGCTGGATGGCACCGTCATGAAGCGGATGGAGCTGGAGCAGGAATGGGCAAATTGGAGGTGGAGTAGGGTGTCTGCCACGGAGTGCGCTTCCGCGTTGCTTCGGGCTCGCTGGAGGCAGCCCCCACGTCAGCCAGGGGAAAGACTGCTGCAGAAAGGACCACGTAGCCAGCAGCTCCGTGAACTGGGAACCTCCACAACCCACATGCACCTCGACTATAGCAGTCACCGAATCCAACTTCTCCCAGATTTTCTTTGGGCTGCAGGAGGCAAGGGCATCATCCACAAAGCCCTGGATAAATACGGTAGCCCATTCCTCCTCCACACTCTGGGATCCCGCTGCCAATCTCTCTTTGATTGATGGAGGTCGGCGTGCTGGGGACATGATGAGCTCCACAGACGGGTCAATGAAACAACAAAAAAAAAACAACAACCCACAACTCAGAGCAGCTGGGCTTTTACTGGCCCCAGTCTTCTGTCATGAATCGCCCCTTGGGGCAGAGAGGAAGACCCACGCGCTGTACTGTGAATTTGTGAGATTTATTGAACAACAACGAAACAAATGTTAAATAAATAAAGTCCAAACAATGCTCCAACACAAACTTCAAACAAACGAGTAAACTTACTGATTAGCGCACCAGAACAAGGGCAGCGTTCTGATGGAGATGAGGAAAGGGAAACTCAAGAATGCGGCAATGGGAAATGAAAATAACTGCCCTTAAATAGGATCAAAAACAAATCACAAGTAATGACAGGTGTGGGTCATATGGGCGGGCAGAAGGTAACGATGAATAATTTGGACCAGCTGGGAACAATGAGGGGGGCGACCGGAGCTGACGGCTGACTGGGACGACGCCCACACGGAGCACAAACCCGGAAACGCCACTGACAGCTGTCAAGCCAGAGGGAGAACACAACAGTAAAGATATAAAGAATAAGATATCAACAAATGCAGACAGAGAAATAAATACAACCTAATACAAAATAAGGGAGTTCAATTCAATTCAACTTTATTTATATAGCGCCATTTCACAACAACAGTCACCTCATAGCACTAGCAACTGTAGGGGAAACCCCCACAGTTGCAGAAAGACCCCAGCAATCAGGCGATCCCCTGTGAGCAAGCACTTGGCGACGGTGGAGAGGAAAAACTCCCTTTTAACAGGAAGAAACCTCCAGCAGAACCAGGCTCAGGGAGGGGCAGTAATCTGCTGCGACTGGCTGGGGGGTGAGGGGACAGAGGATGAAAAGAACAGACATGTAGAGAGCAAACAGCACGATGGGGACTCAGTCTATGGGAGAGAACAAACAGATGTTAATGACCAGCAAAAAAAAAAAAAATATTTCATTGAGAGTGAAGAAAGGAGTGAGGCCCAGTGCATTATTGGAGGTCCCTCGGCTGACTAAACCTATTAGCAGCATAACTAAGGGAGGGTTCAGAAACACATGATCCCTCCCTAATTGTAGGCTATATCAAAAAGGTAGGTTTTAGCCCTATTCTTAAAAACAGAGATCGAGTCTGACTCCCGAATCCAGATTGGCAGCTGGTTCCACAGGAGAGGAGCTTGATAATTGAAGGCTCTGCCTCCCATTGTACTTTTGGAGATTCTAGGTATTACAAGTAATCCTGCATTTTGGGAACGTAGTTCTCTGTTAGGACAATACGGTAGTATCAGATCTTTTAAATAAAAAGGAGCCTGATTGTTTAGAGCTTTGTAAGTAAGAAGAAGGATTTTAAACTTGATTCTAAACTCTATGGGAAGCCAATGAAGGGAGGCCAGAACCGGAGAGGTATGATCTGTCTTTCTAGTACCTGTTAAAACTCTTGCTGCAGCATTTTGGATCAGCTGAAGACTTTTTAAAGATGTTTTAGGACAGCCTGATAATAAAGAATTACAATAATCTAATCTCGAGCTAACAAAAGCGTGGATCAGTTTCTCAGCATCACTCTGAGACAAGATGCTCCTAATCTCGGCAATATTACGCAAATGATAGAAGGCAGTCTTAGAAACAAATTAAATATGTGAATTGAAGGACAGATCTTGATCAAAAATAATTCCAAGGTTCCTCACAGAGCTATTAAGAGAGAGTAACTACATCCAAACTGAAAGTTTGATTTGGAAAGGTATTTCTAAGGTTTTTTGGACCAACAAGAATGACTTCAGTCTTATCTGAATTTAATAGCAGGAAATTACAAGTCATCCAAGCTTTGATTTCCTTAAGACAGGCTTCTAACTTGGCTAACTGATTACTATCATCTGGCTTCATTGACAGGTGTAATTGTGTGTCATCTGCATAACAATGAAAATGTATACAGTGCTTTCTAATAATGTTGCCTAACAGAAGCATAAATTAAAAAGAGTAGGGCCTAGCACAGATCCCTGTGGAACTCCATGACTAAGCTTTGAGTTGAAAGAAAACTCATTATTTACATGAACAAACTGGAACCTATCAAATAAATAAGATCTAAACCACTGCAACGAAGTTCCATTATGTCCAACATAGTGTTCTAATCTATCAAGTAGAATATTCTGATCGATAGTATCAAAAGCTGCACTAAGGTCTAAAAGGACAAGTACAGAAACCAGTCCATTATCAGATGCGATGAGGAGGTCGTTGGTGACCTTCGCTAAGGCTGTTTCAGTACTATGATGGATTCTAAACCCAGACTGAAACTCTTCAAGTAAACCATTTCCCTGCACGTGGTCAATTAATTGCGTAGCAACAACTCTTTCTAAGATTTTTGAAATGAAAGGGAGATTAGAGATTGGTCTGTAGTTAGCTAAAGCTCCTGGATCTAGCGTTGGCTTTTTGAGTAAGGGTTTAATTACAGCCGTTTTAAAAGCCTGCGGTACATGGCCTAAAGTTAATGAAGAATTGATTATATGAAGAATAAAGCTACCAATAAGTGGAAAGACTTCTTTAAATAACCTGGTAGGAATAGGGTCTAAAAGACAAGTTGAAGGTTTGGATGAGGAAACTATTTTGTCTAACTCACAAAGGTCGATTGGAGTAAACTCATCAAGACAGACATCAATGGATTTTCTGACCAACAGACCCCAGCATGTTAGGTCAGGCCCCAACCGTTCTTCCGTCATCACACTCAACACTGGTGTACCACAGGGCTGTGTGCTCAGCCCATTCCTCTACTCCCTCTACACCCATGACTGCAGGCCTATGTATGGATCCAATTCCATCATAAAGTTCGCAGATGACACCACGGTGATTGGACTCATCAGGGACAACGACGAGTCAGATTACAGGGCAGAGGTTGAGCACTTGGCTACTTGGTGCGCTGACAATAACCTGCTCCTTAACACCAGCAAAACCAAGGAGCTCATAGTGGACTACAGGAAGGAGAGGGAAGAGACACATGACCCCATCCATATCAATGGCATAGCTGTTGAACGTGTCCCCAGCTTCAAATTCCTGGGGACCCACATCTCGGAGGACCTGTCCTGGTCAGTTAACACCACCAGCCTGATCAAGAAGGCCCATCAGCGCCTCTTCTTCTTGAGGACATTGAAGAAGAACCATCTGTCAACTGACATCCTGGGCAACTTCTACCGCTGCGTGATAGAGAGCACCCTGACCAACTGTATCACACTCTGGTATGGGAGCTGCTCTGTAGCTGACCGCAAGGCGCTGCAGCGGGTGGTGAAAACCGCCCAACGCATCACAGGGACTCCACTTCCAGCTATAGAGGACGTCTACAGGAAAAGATGTCTGCGCCGGGCACGCAGCATTCTTAGGGACTCCAACCATCCTGCTCATGGACTGTTCCAGCTTCTCCCCTCCAGAAGACGTTTCAGAAGCCTTCGGACTAGAACCAGCAGGTTTAGGAACAGTTTCTTTCCAACAGCTGTCACGTTATTGAACTTAGTTCCCCGCTGACTCTCTTACAATCATCTTTTACCATCCTCACCTGTACATAACTGCATAACTACATAACTACATCTAACTTATTGCACATTATTTGCACATAACAGTACTTTTAACTTTCTGCACTGCTGCATATATTTGCATATATTTGCTTAAATTGCACATACTGTTAATTACCGTATATACTGCACTGCTGTCCTTTGCACTTCTGATTAGATGCTAAACTGTGTTTCGTTACCTTGTATTCATACATGTGTAATGACAATAAAGTTGAATCTAATCTAATCTAATCAATTGAAGGAGTTGTAGTAGTTAATGTATTTAAGTTAACTGTGGGAAGAATCTGATTTTTTTTTTATCTCTGATGGATGAAATTTTATTATTGAAAAAGTTCATAAAGTCCTGACTAGTAAGCTCTAAGGCAGGGGTGGGCAGTGAGGGCCATTCCACTGCAGGTTTTCTGTTCCACCCAGTCTCTTCAGCAGGTGTTTGCTCTGATCAGCTTCAAGGATTGCTAATCACTGAAAACACCTGCTGAAGGGACTGGGTGGAACAGAAAACCTGCAATAGAATGGCCCTCCATGGCACATGATTGCCCACACCTGCTCTAAGGGAATGCTAGGATTGACAGAGTCCTGACTCTTTGTCAACCTGGCTACAGTGCTGAAAAGAAACCTGGTGCGGCGGATAATAAAATAAGGCAGCGTTGTTGGAGGTTTTAAGTAGAGTTTTATTATCATACCGCCGTCACAAGCTCCGCTCCCGGCGCCGTGCAAGCGCGCCGAGAGCGAGCCCACGGCTCTCGTGTGGAGGAGGACACAAAGTCTGTGACCAGCAGCTGTAGTTGCAGAAGTGAGATTGAGAGACAGATTTACAGCACAGTGCAGCTTATATTCTCAACTCAAACAATAGATCAAAGACATTCACAGCAGTTAATCGGGGCATTTGCATATCAGAGGTACAGGCAGGATGCATGAACACAATGCATGGATGACAATTTAACCTCACGGCTGTAAACGCAGCATGCAGCGGAAAAAACCCAGGAGTGCGAGCTGACTGTCTCTGTGTTCTGTCTGTGTGTTGTGGGGGTTGAATCAAACCGCTACACTGCTCCCCCCCACAGAGGGAACGGTAGGGGACCGTGACCTCGATGTTGCAGTCAGGGCAGCGAGCAGGGAAAAGCTCTGTGCAGGAGGGGGGGGGTGTAGTACAAGCCGGCCGGAGACGATGAAAACGTCCGGGCCACGCAAAAATTGCTTGTGGGTCCGCGATGTCGAAGGGCTGGTCCCGTTGAACGTGCAGAGGTCCACAAGAAGAAAAATTAGTCACTGGCTCCTCCCGCGATTAAGTCCTGCAAGGATTAATAGCGGCCATGAAGAAAAAGACGAGGCTGCGTGGCGGCTGTGATGAGGGCAGAGGGACTGGCGTGTTGGCTTTAGATGCGGGCACAACCTTAAAGCTCTCGGGAACCGCAAACCGCTGAATTTCCCTTGTGTGCCGTGGCTAAGACCATAAAATCCAGTGAGCAAGCTGCGTGCCTCAGGTGAACGAGCAAGCCTGAAGGGCCAGTGTGCAGCAGAAGGAAGGCGGTCAGAAAAGCCGTATTTGTCCCGTGCGTGGTGTGCGCCGTCCTCGTAACTCCCCGGTGCGTGTGCGGGGGCTCCGTGCGTGTGTGGGCCAGCTGGAGAGGAGAACCAGGGTCAGGGAGCTTGATCATCCCTGTTCAGTGTGTTGGAGCGGTGAAGGAAAGTAGACGCTCTGTCACTCGCTCACTCATGGTGCGTTCAGGTCCACGTGTGCTCCGTCGGCCATGGGGATCGCCGTCGTGGAGAGGGAACGAGGTGAATGCGCTCTCGTGTGGAGGGGCTGTGAGCGCGGCCGGTCCAGCGTGGATGTGCCGATCTAGGCGTGCAGATCTCACCATGAAACGTTGCTCAGCTTTCCCGGTCGTGGGTGTTCTCCGGGGAGTTTCGCCTGGAAATTCCGCGTTGAGGTCTCCTTGAAGCAGAAGGGAGGGCAGATCAGTCAGGCTGCCGCGTTCGCTTGTCGTCGGAGAATCACCGCCGGGTGTTGCGTTCGCTGGCAGCGTGTTCGTTTCAGCGTCGGGTCACCAGTGCGGCGGATAATAATGTCACGCCGCGCCATTCATCAGCGGCGCCACCTGCTCACGCACCTGCTACTCGTCAGCGGCGAAGGATAAAAGCCGCCTCGCCCTGAGCGTCGGCCTGAAGCCGCAGACTTCATTTCCTTTGTATGGACTTCTACCACATTCTCTTCAGCATCCTCATCTCCGGTAAGAAGTTCACTTACCTCATCTCTCCAGTCTGCTCCCCTGTGCACAGGTGGATTCCTCGGCGGCGGACAATCCCGTCCCTCGTCTCTCCTCGCTGCTGCACCGAGCCCTGCAGGTGGCTGTCTCCCGGGCTTCCATCCTTGAAGCGCCAGTCATCTGCCCAAACAAGTAAGCTTCTCTCCCTCGCCTATTCTCCTCCCGTGTTGGTGTGTGCTCATCACCCTGTGTCTGATTTCTCCCATAGGGTTGCCGGCTGAACGGTCTCCTGCCTCTGGGTCCGAAGCAGACGCCACCACCAACACATTAACATTCCGCAGACACGCACCCAAACATCCCTGTTGTTAATAAACAGTTTGAACTACTCTGAGCCTGTGTGTGTGCGTCTCCTGAGCCGAACGTTATGTCAGTACGGCTTCAGCAGAGCGGCTCGGCGGACGGCGGGCTCGCACACCGGTTTACCATCCTCGAGGCTCGGGTGGATCAGATTGTTTATCAGCAACAGGTGGTTCTTCATCAATTATTAGAACTGACTAACCGATTGAACCGCTTGGACCCCCAACAGCCGTTCCTCCCGACTCACCAGGGTGGCGCGGCTCCTGCTGTTCCAGCGGCCGTCCAGCCGGCTCCAGTGGCACCGGTTCGGCTCACGCCGATTCCGACCCCCGCCCGCTTTAGCGGTAAGCTCGGCGGAGCGCGGGGGTTTATTATGCAGTGTGAGTCCGTGTTCCACCGTGTGCCCGGAGATTTCCCCTCGGATCACAGCCGAATTGGTTACATAGGGAATCTTCTGGAGGGGCGTGCGTTAACCTGGACCTACGCCGTAATGGCGAGGCCCAGTTATGCCACCCTCACCTATGACCAATTCGTGAGGCGCTTTCTGGAGGTCTTTGACCACTCACAAACCGAAACGGTCCAGGTCGATCGGCTTCTCGCTCTCCAGCAGGGAAGCCGGTCGGCAGCGGACCACTCGGTCGACTTCCGGGTAGCGGCGGAGGAATTGGGCTGGGAGGAACGCTCCCTCTGTGGCCTGTTCCTCCGCAGCCTCAATAGTGATCTGATGGATGAACTGGCTGGTCGGGATATCCCTGGGACGCTAGCGGAGCTGACATCCTTAGCGATAAGTTTGGATAACAGGCTGCGCGAGCGCTCCTCGGGGCGGAGGTCTTCTTCTTCTCGCCCTCGTGGAGCCTCGCCGCACCTGTTCCAAGCTCGCCCCCTGGCGGCGCCGCCAGCATCGCGCCCCGAGGAGTCGGAGCCGATGGTGACGGGCTGGACTAAACTTTCCCCTGTGGAGAAACAACGCCGCCGTGAGTTGGGCCTCTGCATGTATTGCGGAGGCGACCAACACACCGTGGAGCGTTGTCCACGGAAAGCCAGTCGGTGGGGTCCGCGAGTCACTGTTGGAAGCCTCGCGGATGTCAATCGGTTAGGATCACTTACTCAATTGAAGCTGCCCATCCGTTTCTGCCATAACCCTACTGGGCACCTCACCCACGCACTGGTGGATTCGGGCGCAGAAGGCAGCTTCATTTCACAAGGCCTGGCAACCCGATTGGGCATCCGCTGCCAGGCACTCAACACTCCCATCTCCCTAATCCACCTCTCCCGTGCCACCCTCGGGAGAGTGACACATCAAACTGTTCCCCTACCGGTCATCATCTCGGGAAACCACCGGGAGGAAATGACCTTTTACGTCCTTCCCAACTCTGTGTCGCCCGTCATCCTGGGGTATCCCTGGCTCCGCCTTCACAATCCGGTCCTGGATTGGAAATCAGCTGGGATCTCGGCATGGAGTACGTTCTGTATGGGCACCTGCCTTCAGTCCGCTGCCTGCTCTCCGTCCGCTCCTCCCCCTGCTACGGACGCTGCACCCCCGGACCTGTCTCTGGTGCCCCCAGAATTTCACGACCTGGGTATAGTGTTCAGCAAAGCGAAAGCTATGTCTCTTCCCCCTCATCGGCCCTATGACTGCGCCATCAACCTCCGCCAGGGGGCTCCCTTACCTTCTGGTCGCCTTTACAGCCTGTCTGCGCCGGAGAAGGAGACGATGAACGCCTACCTGAAGGAATCATTAAGTGCTGGGATTATCCGCCCATCATCGTCACCCGTGGGGGCAGGGTTCTTCTTCGTGGGGAAAAAGGATGGGTCCCTCCGCCCTTGTATCGACTACCGGGCCCTCAACAATATCACGGAGAGGGACCGTTACACCCTGCCTCTCATGGACACTGCCTTCCACTCCCTCCAGGGGGCGACCTGGTTCACCAAGCTGGACCTACGCAGCGCTTACCACCTCGTCCGGATCCGGGAGGGAGATGAGTGGAAAACGGCCTTCCGTACCCCGAACGGCCACTTTGAATATCTGGTGATGCCGTTCGGGTTGACCAACGCTCCTGCAGTCTTCCAGCGCCTCATTAATGACGTCCTCCGGGACTTCATTGGCCTTTTCGTGTTCGTCTACCTGGACGATATCCTCATCTTCTCCAAGTCCAGGGATGAGCACCAGGTCCACGTGAGGCGGGTCCTCCAAAGGCTGCTGGAGAATCGTCTGTACGTTAAGACGGAAAAGTGTGAATTTTACGCCAGGAGTACATCCTTCCTGGGGTTCATCATCGCCCACGATAAGGTGCTCCCCGACCCAGAGAAGGTAAAGGCGGTGGTGGAATGGCCCACACCTGCATCTCGGAAACAGGTGCAGCAATTTGTTGGCTTCGCCAATTTCTACCGCCGCTTTGTCCCCAACTTCAGTGCCGTCGTGGGACCACTGACCCGCCTCACGTCCCCGAAGGTCCCGTTCCGGTGGACCGAAGAGGTCGCTGCCGCCTTTGAGGCGCTGAAGGCGGAATTCTCCTCCTCCCGGGTCCTTCGCCAGGTCGACCCCGCGCTGCAGTGCATTGTAGAGGTAGACGCCTCGGACACGGGAGTGGGAGCAGTGCTGTCCCAGCGGTCACCGGACGATGGCGCCAAGCGACCGTGCGCCTTCTTCTCCCGGCGCTTGTCCCCGGCGGAGAGAAACTACGATGTGGGGGACAGAGAGCTCTTGGCCATCAAGCTCGCCCTGCAGGAGTGGCGCCACTGGTTGGAGGGGGCAAGCCTGCCGTTTGTGGTCCTCACGGACCACAAGAACCTGGAATACTTACGGTCTGCCAAGCGCCTGAACGCCCGCCAGGCGCGCTGGTCCCTGTTCTTCGCCAGGTTCCAATTTTCCATCACCTTCAGGCCTGGCTCTAAGAACGTCCTGCCTGACGCCCTCTCCAGGCAGTTCGCCCCCGTGGAGTCGGAGGAGGCGCCCCACTCCATCCTGCCCAGGTCGTGCGTCGTGGGAGCCATCTCGTGGGACATTGAGAGCAAGATCCGGAAGGCACAGGAGGTGGAACCTGACCCTGGCGGCGGACCGGAGGGGAGGCTGTTCGTGCCATCCGCGGTCCGAGGAGAGGTCATCCACTGGCTCCACACCTCCAAGCTCACCTGTCACCCTGGCACCTCCCGGATGATAGATCTCCTCCAACGGTCCTTTTGGTGGCCAGGCCTGCGGAGGGATGCAGCCCGCTACGCCCGGGCTTGCCCAATCTGTGCCACCTGCAAGTCGGGAAATGCCCCTCCAGCGGGTCTGCTCCAGCCCCTGCCCGTCCCTGGCAGGCCCTGGTCGCACATCGCTCTGGATTTCGTCACCGGACTCCCCATCTCCAACTCCTATGACACCATCCTGACCATCGTGGACCGCTTCTCCAAGGCCGTGCACTTCGTCCCCCTGCGAGGCCTCCCTACTGCCCTGGAGACGGCGGACCTCCTCGTCCAACACGTGGTCAGGCTGCATGGGATTCCGGTGGACGTGGTCTCGGACCGGGGCCCCCAGTTTTCATCTGAGGTTTGGAGGTCTTTCTGCAACGCCATCGGAGCCAAGGTGAGCCTCTCCTCTGGCCATCACCCCCAATCCAACGGGCAGTGTGAGAGGACCAACCAGGAGCTGGAGGCTGCGCTCCGCTGTGTGTCCAGATCCAAACCCGCGTCCTGGAGCAACCATCTTGCCTGGGTTGAATATGCCCACAACACCGCTCGCTCTTCTGCTACAGGGATGTCCCCCTTCAAAGCGTCCCTGGGTTACGACCCCCCGCTGTTTCCGGAGCAGGAGAGTGAGGTAACTGTCCCGTCAGTTAGGGCCCATCTCAGGCAGTTCCGCTCCACCTGGGCTGCCGCGCGCCATGCGCTATTGCGCACAGCGGAGCGCAACAGGACTGTGGCGGACCGGCGTAGGAGACCTGCCCCGGCGTACAGAGTTGGGCAGCTTGTTTACATTTCCACCCAGGACGTCACTCTAAAAGGCGAGAGGAGAAAGCTGGCACAGCGCTTCATGGGTCCCTACCCCATCACCCGGATCATCAACCCGGTGGCTGTGCGCGTGGCTATTCCCCCCTCCCTCCGCATTCATCCTACTTTCCACGTGTCGAAGGTGAAACTGGCGGTTACTGACCCCCTTTGCCCTCCTCCTGCAGCGCAACCCGCGCCCCGGATGATTGGTGGCCATCCGGCCTGGTCCGCCTCCTCCATCCTGGACTCCCGGCGCCGGGGTCGTGGGTTGCAATACTTGGTGGACTGGGAGGGCTATGGGCCCGAGCATCGACAGTGGGTGCCCCCGTCGTTTGTGTTGGACCCATCGCTCATCGCGGACTTCCACCGAGCGCACCCGGATAAGCCATCGCCAGGAGGCGCTGCTAGAGGGGGGAGTACTGTCACGCCGCGCCATTCATCAGCGGCGCCACCTGCTCACGCACCTGCTACTCGTCAGCGGCGAAGGATAAAAGCCGCCTCGCCCTGAGCGTCGGCCTGAAGCCGCAGACTTCATTTCCTTTGTATGGACTTCTACCACATTCTCTTCAGCATCCTCATCTCCGGTAAGAAGTTCACTTACCTCATCTCTCCAGTCTGCTCCCCTGTGCACAGGTGGATTCCTCGGCGGCGGACAATCCCGTCCCTCGTCTCTCCTCGCTGCTGCACCGAGCCCTGCAGGTGGCTGTCTCCCGGGCTTCCATCCTTGAAGCGCCAGTCATCTGCCCAAACAAGTAAGCTTCTCTCCCTCGCCTATTCTCCTCCCGTGTTGGTGTGTGCTCATCACCCTGTGTCTGATTTCTCCCATAGGGTTGCCGGCTGAACGGTCTCCTGCCTCTGGGTCCGAAGCAGACGCCACCACCAACACATTAACATTCCGCAGACACGCACCCAAACATCCCTGTTGTTAATAAACAGTTTGAACTACTCTGAGCCTGTGTGTGTGCGTCTCCTGAGCCGAACGTTATGTCAAATAAAATAAGGCAGCGTTGTTGGAGGTTTTAAGTAGAGTTTTATTATCATACCGCCGTCACAAGCTCCGCTCCCGGCGCCGTGCAAGTGCGCCGAGAGCGAGCCCACGGCTCTCGTGTGGAGGAGGACACAAAGTCTGTGTCCAGCAGCTGTAGTTGCAGAAGTGAGATTGAGAGACAGATTTACAGCACAGTGCAGCTTATATACTCAACTCAAACAATAGATCAAAGACATTCACAGCAGTTAATCTGGGCATTTGCATATCAGAGGTACAGGCAGGATGCATGAACACAATGCATGGATGACAATTTAACCTCACGGCTGTAAACGCAGCATGCAGCGGAAAAAACCCAGGAGTGCGAGCTGACTGTCTCTGTGTTCTGTGTGTTGTGGGGGTTGAATCAAACCGCTACACCTGGGATTATTCTTGTTCTCTTCTATTAATGCAGAATAATAACTCGTTCTAGCTTTTCTAAGAGATTTTTTTATAAATTAAAAGATGATTTCTCCAAGCTAAATAGATTTCATCTAAATTAGTGGAGCGCCATTTTCTTTCTAATTGACGAGTCTTCTGTTTTAAGCTACAAGTTTCTGTGTTGAACCAAGGAGTTAGAAATCTCTGATTAGACTTTTTCTTTTTTAAGGGGGCCACCAAGTCTAGAGTCTGATGCAGAGAAGCTGTAACACTATCCACCATGTTATCAATTACAGAAGGAGCAAGCTGTCTATAGCTTATTTCCGTTGTGTTGACACATGGCATAGAGGAAACAATCTGCATAAATTTGGTAACAGCATCATCTGAGAGGCATCTACTGTAATAATATTTTTCTTTAGGAGCCAAATAGTCAGAAATAGTAAAATCAAAGGTTAACAGACAATGGTCTGACAGTACAGGGTTATGAGGAGACACTACAAGATTTTCTATTTCTATGCCATATGTCAGAACAAGGTCCAATGTATGGTGGAGGTAATGAGTAGAATTTCCTACTTTCTGAGAAAATCCCATCGAGTCTAATATTGAATTAAATGCCACATTAAGGCAGTCACTATCTACATCCACATGTATATGCATGTATATGCTGCACGGTGGCGCAGTGGTTAGCACCGCGGCAGCACAGTTTTACCCTCGGCCGGGGGATCGCGGGGATCATGAGATCGTGGGTTCAATCCCTGCCCCCGGCCAACAGTGATCTCTGTGGAGTTTGCATGTTCTCCCCGTGTTTGCGTGGGTTTACTCCGGGATTTCTCCGGTTTCCTCCCACATGCCAAAACATGCAGGTTAGGGAGTTAAGGGGTGCTTGCGCACGCACGCAGCGACCGGCAGCTGGTGGCTCGTCACCAGACTGCAGAACAAATCTACCTACGGGTACAAAATAAGTCCAAAAAAAAAATATTAAAGTCCCCTACTGTGGAGTGTGTTAAATCACAGGCAGATGCATTTCAAATGATTTATTGTGCACTCACATCTCACGAGCACAGAACAGAATGAACTTTTCCCCAGAGACTCTCCTCTTAAGTTTCATGGCTTACATCACACACAACAGGACATTTGCATCACACTGCATTCAACCCCCTACATCCTTGACTCCTTCCCGCTCTCTCACCAGGAGCCTCCTGCTCTTTTGTCTCCCATGCTTATTCACTGTCTCTTGTCTGAGATGCTAGAAATCTGACTCTTCCAAGGTGCTACACTACTATAATTATTCTATCAGATTTCAGCACTAAATCAGCTAAGAAATCAGCAAATTCAGATAAAAATTCTGAGTAGGTTGATGGGGGACGATAAACTATGGCAAATAAAATTGAGTTTAACCTAAAATTGCTAAAGTGCCCAATACTGAGGACCAGGCCCTCAAAGGAATTATAACATGTTTTTTGCTTTACATTAACTAGTAATTTGGAATGGTAAATTGTTGCTACTCCTCCTCCACGACCAGAACTTCTGGGATTTTGACAGTTTAAATAACCAGAGGGAGTTGATTCATTTAAACCAACATAATCCTCTTGCCCTAACCAAGTCTCTGTAAGGGATATTAAATCGATCTGATGATCAATTAACAGATCATGGACTAACAGAGACTTGGGAGTTAGAGACCTAATATTTAATAAACCACATTTAATTTTTAAATTATGAGGAGGAACAGAGGCCAAATCATTCAATTTAGAGGCTTTATGTTTAATTTGAGTTTTACCAATATTTTGCTTAATCACTTTGGGATGCTTATATATTATATTTTTATTTACTTTGGAGGGAGCAGACAACGATTCTCTGATGGGGAAGACAGGGGCTAAGTTGAGGGAATATAGTAACAAAACTATGACATAAACAGGAAAATAGAAAACCGTACGAGAATACAGAACCCAAAAAACACAAGATACAGCAAATACATAAATATAAAGAAAAAGCCATGAGACTGAGCAAGGCTGAAACCTCCAGTGCTCAGCTCATGACATACTCACGCTTTCGGCCTTAGTTCTCCTTTTGAAGTGTTGGTATTAATAAGATAAGATAAGATAAGCCTTTATTAGTCCCACAACGGGGAAATTCCAGGATTGCAACAGCACAGGGATAGCAACACTCAGAGCAACAATCAGAAGGCAAGAAAAAAAAAAACAAGCAAGCAAGAGCAGCTAATAAACATATGTACGTATTACTATAAAATATATATATATACACACACACACACAGACACACAGTGCAGAGCATTGTAGCTGGATGGAATAAATATATGAATATATGAACACACAGTGCAGAGCATTGTAGCTAGATGGAATAAATATGTAAATATATAAACACCCACAGTACGGAGCATTGCAGCTAGGTGGAATAAATATGCAAGTATATAAACACACACAGTGCGGAGCAATGTAGCTAGATGGAATAATATGTAGATATATAAATATATAAACACCCACAGTACGGAGCATTGTAGCTAGATGGAATAAATATGCAAATATATAAACACACACAGTGCAGAGCATTGTTGCTAGATGGAATGAAACAGCATAACCGTCTACTTAGTTATCCTACATGGTATGATTATGTGCCCATACATATTCTCACCCTCCATAGCGACCGGTATGTTCCTAGTTGTATGCCGGAGAGGACCATTGTGTAAGTCTATTGCATCTTTTGCATTCAAAAAACTATTAGTTTGTTACGTCTTTTTGCTATCTCTGCGAGCAGCCCTGCTTAGGTTGTACAGTCTGACAGCCGTTGGTAGGAAGGACCTACGAAACCTCTCGGTTGTGCACCTGGGATGATGTAGTCTGCTGCTAAATGAGCTCCTCAGTGCATTCAGTATGTCCTGCATAGGGTGGAACTCGGACTCCAGCAGAGATGACAGTTTAGCCACCGTCCTTCTCTCTCCTATCTCCTCCATCGGATCAAGGCGCTGCCCCAGGACAGAGCTAGCTTTCTTAATCAGTTTGTTCAGTCTCTTCCTATCGGCTGCAGTAATGCCACTGCCCCAGCAGACCACTCCAAAAGTGATGGCTGATGCCACCACCGTGTCATAGAATGACTTCAGCAGCGCCCCTTGTACACCAAAAGACCTGAGTCTCCTCAGCAGGAACAGCCTGCGCTGTCCCTTCTTGTAGAGTGCATCAGTATTGTGTGACCAGTCTACTAATGATAGTGGTGTGGAAAAAGTGTTTGCTTCCTTCCTGATTTCTCATTTTTTTGTATGTTTGTCACACTTAAATGTTTCAGATCATCAAACAGATTAAGTGTTAGACAAAAATAACACAAATAAACACAAAATGCAGTTTTTAAATGAAGGTGTTTATTATTAAGGGTAAAAAAAAATTCAAACCTACACTACCGTTCAAAAGTTTGGGGTCACTTAGAAATTTCCTTATTTTTGAAAGAAAAGCACTTTTTTTCAATGAAGATAACTTTAAACTAATCAGAAATACACTCTATACATTGCTAATGTGGTAAATGACTATTCTAGCTGCAAATGTCTGGTTTTTGGTGCAATATCTACATAGGTGTATAGAGGCCCATTTCCAGCAACTATCACTCCAGTGTTCTAATGGTACAATGTGTTTGCTCATTGTGTCAGAAGGCTAATGGATGATTAGAAAACCCTTGTGCAATCATGTTAGGTCTGCAATGCTGTAATTGCTGCAAATGGAGGATTCTTTGACAAAAGCAAAGTTTGAAGGAAAAAATTATTTCAAATACAAATCATTATTTCTAACATTGTCAATGTCTTGACTAGGGATGGGCATAATTAATCAATTAATCGATAATTGATTATTAAGAATTTCACCGAGGAAGTTCATTTTCGTCGACAAACCGATTTTTTTTTTTTTTTTTTTTTAACAATCCGAATGTAGGTTATTAGGCCTAGTGCACGGCCATCCTCAAACAATGCAATGCATTTAACTGTGCCACTGGCAAAATTTGGGCACCAGGGGGCAACATTTCACCATCGCCGTACCCTGGCGTGCCTCAGTTGATACATGCGAGCTTCCGTAGGTCAATCGCCAAATCATGAAGAGGTTGCGGCGAAGTGTTGCGTGGGACCACTTTAATTTAAAAAATGACCAGGTGTACTGCAATCACTGCAATGCAGCATACAAATATACCTCATTGACAACACAAATGATGTATCATTTGAACACCACTCATCCAAGCCTGGTAAAAGACGGTGGCGGCGGTTCATCATCTCTAACCCAGGCTAGCCTGGACTCGATGCTAGCACCGAGGAGCTGCAGTGCTCAACGAGCAGAGAAGGTCACCGAACTGATAGCGAAGATGGTCGAAACAGGATTTTCGAGATTGTTGTTTTATTATTTTTATTTAGGGTAAAAAAAACGGCTGTTCCATTATGTTGTCACTGACCTGAGTTCACGTTTTACTGCCAAACACTGAACAAGCGCATTTTTTTTTTAACAAAAAGCAGGCCTATAATTCTGACGCCGTGATATAATGGGATAGCCTACGTAAAGGCAAATTGTTGTGTAGCTTTCTTATTTTGATATCCTTGTTTTTAAACAAAGGAAAAGAAAAAAGTAAAAGAAATATATGTTCCGTTATGTGTCCTGTATGTGTCTTCCGTTATTGTCTGGCTCGCAACTTGAAGCCTCCCTCGTTTGCACAATGCGCATGTGTTCACGTTTTACTGCAAACTTGTCTTGTTAATAAATTCATCCTCGAAGAAAAACACTCTGTATTTTTTTTTTATTATTATTCTCAATACATAAGAGTATAGGCATCATAGGCCTAAATGTGATTGTTTTTTAATATAAAAATGTTAATGATTAACCGACTATTAATCATTAATTCTCCCGACGATCGACGAAGAAAATTTCACTGAATGCCCATCCCTAGTCTTGACTATATTTTCTATTCATTTTACAACTCATGGTGGTAAATAAGTGTGACTTTTCATGGAAAACACAAAATAATTGTCTGGGTGACCCCAAACTTTTGAACGGTAGTGTACATGGCCCTGTGTGGAAAAAGTGACACCCCCCGCCGATTAAAACATAAATTAACTGCGGTTTATCACATCTTTGGAAAGCTGAGTTCAATTTCTCTAGCCACACCCAAGCCTGATTACTGCCACACCTGTTCTCAATCAAGAAATCACTTAAATAGGACCTGCCTGACAAAGTGAAGCAGACCAAAAGATCCTCAAAAGCTAGACATCATGCTGTGATCCAAAGAAATTCAGGAACAAATGAGAAACAATAGATCTATGTCTGGAAAAGGTTATAAAGCCATTTCTAAAGCTTTGGGACTCCAGTAAACCACAGTAACAGCCATTATCCACAAATGGTCAAAATATGGAACAGTGGTGAACCTTCCCAGGAGAGGCCGGCCGGCCACAGTTACCCCAAGAGTGCAGTGATGACTCATCCAAGAGGTCACAAAAGACCCCACAACAACATCCAAAGAACTGCAGGCCTACCTACATCTACCTGGTTTGGCTAGGATCACAGGATTTTCTGCTGATTGGCTCTGGAGTTTTTCCTGGTGTATCGAAAAATTAACTGGAAGAGCTAATTAAAAGCGGTCCCGGCATAGCTGCTTCTCAACAATTCAACTAGACGGGGGAGTGCACTAACTATCGGCAATGATAACATGGAAATTACCATCTGCATGCACTGTAGAGGGATGGACTCTACCGGACATGTTTACCCATGTTCTAGAAGGGAAACATCTGGAGTCGTCTTTGGTGCCTCTAAGGAATGGATTTAAAGCCTATGTATGGAAATTATGAACACAGGATTGCTGGAGATGTAAAATTCTATGCTCTGAGTGATCTGTGTCTATCAGACCTTGAATTCGCCATGTTGTCTATTTTCCTCCTGGATTAAGACAAAACAGAAGATTGTGCTCCTCTTTCATAAACATACTGGGACTGCATCTGAACTCTCATTGACATGTGACTGGCTCAGGAAATTTCCATCTGCCATGCCTCAAGGACATGCTTCCGAGTTTCAGACACTAAGACATAACATCTCGGCTGGGAGAGATTTTGCTGCCTCCAGTAACTGATAAACACCCACCTGCATTCAACATACACGAACACACTGATTCATAATACTGAATTACACCCATCCATTCACTGATTCTCTCTGACTTTTGGTCTTTTGGTTTTTTGTGGTTGATTGTTGCTCTGTGCTATTGAGAGATTTTTTTTCATTGTAATCATAATCTGCTTAAATATTTATAAGCTGTATTCTGATAACGAAGTTTTTTTTCTCTCCTCCCCCCTTGTGTCGTTCCCTCCCCTCCCTTTCTTATCTATCTCTGTTTGATGAGGCGCCTATTATGGCTGCCGTGTCGTTGTGTCGCGCGCATGCGCACCAATGTCAAGTCAAGTTCCTCGTGTGTTTTTTTACATGCTTGGCAATAAAGTTTATTCTGATTCTGATTCTGATTCTGGCCTCACTCGCCTCAGTTAAGGTCAGTGTTCATGACTCCACCATAAGAAAGAGACCGGGCAAAAATGACCTGGATAAGATAAGATAAGATAAGATAAGCCTTTATTAGTCCCACAACGGGGAAATTCCAGGATTGCAACAGCACAGGGATAGCAACACTCAGAGCAACAATCAGAAGGCAAGAAAAAAAAAACAAAAAAAAAAACAAGCAAGCAAGAGCAGCTAATATACATATGTACATATTACTATAAGTGATCAAAAGAGAGAGGAAGGGAAAAAAAACTCGGAATCGAGCCGCTGTTGCAAAAGGCAGCCTACTGGTGTGGCGCCGAGATTTACATAGGATGGCATAGTTCCAAGAGGAAAACCACTACTGAGCAAAAAGAACATAAAGGCTCATCTCAGTTTTGCCAGAAAACATCTTGATGATGATCACTGATTTTAGCACATGTCCAAAACATATGTATGTGTGTGATTTGTGTTCATATTCTGACACAAGGGAGTGTTCTTTTCGATGCCATGGAGTAAGCTTAGATCTTAAGCTACGGTCACAAGTACCCTTACGAACGGCTGTGAACATCATATGAATGACTTTTGGACCATTTTGTACAGCCTTCTTAAAGCGGCCGTAGTAGAATCCAGCATTCGTAGACCGCTCGTAAGCTCATGGCCTGGTGGATGGTCTTGTCCAAGATTTCTACGAATGCCCCACGAAAACTCCTGATCGTGGGGTGGCTGTACGAATGCCATAGGAACAATGTAAGAACTACTCAAGATGTTGGCTGTAAATATGCCTCAAGAATACCTGAAACTGTTCTTGAGAACATCTTAAAGATGCACTTTGGTGGATATACAGTAAATCCTCTATAAAAACAAATCTACATTGTCTAAAATGGTATCTTCTCCCTGTTTTTTACAAAGAAAAACTTTTATTGTCTTACAGTTTCATGTCAAAATCTTTTCACTTTCCCCCTCCCTGAAATGCCAGGATCAGTGATTACTAGGCCCAACCACATACTACATAGCTAATAGTGGCTGGCACTTCATTATCAGAATAAATACTGTGATAAAGTCTTTCTGGTTGAAGGACATGCCCAGTTGTATACATGGTGGCCCAGGATAATGACTGAAACTGCATTAGTTCTTAAAGGCAGTTTAATGGTTAAAAAAAAAAAAAGAAATCTTAATTTGGGTCAAGTTTTTAAAGCAGTTTGTTAAAAAATGCTAACTAGCCTGGAGGATAACGTCAGTTAGGCCAGAGTCCTAATTGGTTCAATACTACCCACGTGCCAGCACCAGGAATAGTTACATCACCAAAAAATGCTCTGTCTCAATTTGCATTTTTGCAGGGGGTGGGGCTTAAGTGAAACTTTACAGCAAAAAAACTGAGATATGAGACATCCGCATACCTGCCAACTTTTAAAACCTGAAAAGCCTAGTAGCTATCCGGGGTCCACGAGCTGCAGGCCCCGGTAGGTCCAGGACAAAGTCCTGGTGGGGGGTTCAGGGGGGCAAAGCCGCTCCAAATGGGGAGGCACCCTGACCAGACAGCTCAAGGCGGGTGAAGAGAGACTGACTGCTGCAGCAGATGAAAAAAGGACCCGCAGGAAGAACCGCCACAGACCCAGCAGCACGGAGACCACCCACAAGTGCGACCTGTGTGACAGGGACTGCCATTCACGCATCGGCCTGTTCAGCCATAGGCTGTGCTGTTCCAGCAGAGTAGACGTTTAGGATTCTCTTCCATGGTCATCATAGACCGGAGGCCAACGAACCCGGAATGGGGTCTTGAAAACCGTAACCATTACGGCAAAGCCGGAGTAGTTGGCAGGTATGCATCCGAGTGATTTTGCTCTTGATATGTCTTGTAAGTCAAAAAACATGTTACAAATATGTTAACAAGAAAAAAAAAAACCAAAACAATTTTTGGCGGAGTGTCTCTTTAAGTTCTTCTTGAGGGCCCGTTACAGTGATCATAGGAAGTGCCGTACAAATCCTGTTCGTACGGAGATTCGTACAGTGCACATAAGGTGGTAGTGAGGTGCTCATAAGGCGGAAGTATACAGCATTCGTGCAACATTTGTGCTAACAAAATGTGCCGAAAGCTGTAAGACTTTTCTTCCTACCAACGACATGAGAGTGCCGTGAGTTGCACAAAAACTTTCATAAGATGGCAGTAAGAATGCCATAGGAAGATCTCAAGGCATCCTTACAAAGAACGTAAGAACTTTAGGGCCATTGTACAACAGGAAAGTGTTATGTCTGGAAATGAGTGTGGACACGTCCATGTGTTGAGGTTAGTTTTATTATATGTTAGCACAAGAGAGTGGTACAGTACAGTGGGCAGCTGGTAGTAGGTAGGGTGCCAAGAGAGAAGGCTGGCCCTGGGCAGCCATGTACTGTACCCCTGACGTGCTGATGTCACACATCCGTACATCAATGTATTTAAAGTCAGTGACATAGTTCTCAAGATGAATGGGTCTCTGTTGGACTTGTACCAGGTGGGGCTCAGGCTGCGCTGGGCCAGGTGGTTCTGGCAGGTGTCTCGCTGGAGCTGAAAACCGTTCGTCGGCGAAGTCCCAGTCTGGGCGAGCCGGCTTGGTTACAGTCTGTTGATCAGGAGCGGGAGGTGGTGTCATCCTTCTGCGGTGGCTGGCGTGCCGTCGTGGCCCATCAGTCAGAAGAAAGGCGGCCGTTCCTAGCTGAGCAGTGATCTGCTTTGGAGTTGACCAGAAGGACTGCAGCTTGTATGAGTGGTCGGATCGACGTACCCGGACCCAATTGAGCACTGTGTGTGGAGGGCGCTCCACTCGGCGTTCCTTCTTCATGAAGTGTTGTTGTCACTCTGCATCCCTGTTGTTAGGGAAGAGCGCCATCGCTAGAGGGTCATCTGATGGAGGATGTGGCCGGTTCTGTTCAGCTACGGCTTGCAACTCCTGCAGTGATGTGGCAGCTCGTAGAGACTCATGCTGTGTGAGGTGCTTCTGTCATTTCTCTTCCGTTCCGCTGCCAGGGAAAGGCGCCATTACTGGGGTATCGTCTGGTGGGTCATCTGGTGGAGGACATGGAGGCAGGCTGGTCTTGCCACTGTTGGGGTAGGCCTTACCTTCTTCTGGGTCTTGCATGACTGTGGACCGGATCTCCTGCGATGAGGTGGCAACTGGAGAATGCTCGTGCTGTGTTCCCCCATTGCAAATTGAACGGCAGCCATAAGAAACTATGCTCCCCTGTGTGGATGCAGTCTGGAGCTCCTGTAGCGGCTGTGGATGCTGTGTGGATGTGGTCTGGAGCCTCACTTGGTGGCTCCTGGTTCTGCATAGGTACAGTCTGGAGCTCTTGTGGCAGCTCCGGGTCTATAGGGTACTGTTCGGTGTGCAGTGCGGAGCAGGGAATGGCTGCATCCACAGGGCCTGTGACAGAGAAGCTCAGTTCAAGGAATAAGTCCCGCCCCAGGATATTATTGCCATGGTGTGTCACCTGGAACAGGAACGCTAAGAGAGTTCTGTCACCATAGTGCACTGAGAAGGTGACTCTTCTGCTGGTCTTGGAGCATCCGTCGTCCAGCAGTTCCACCACGTCTGGTCACCGGGGAGTAAGCCTTCTAATCATGGCTTCATTTATCAGGGACCTTGAGGCAGCAGTGGCTAGCACCATTGATATACTGACATCGTCCAGCTTCACTATACACCGCTGTGCTGACCAGTTCTCAGGGCCCACAAAATTGATGCTGTCCATGCTGGACGTGGGGTTGAAGGGCTGAGCAGCCGGGGCAATGGCCCATACCAGTGGATCTGAATGTGGGGAGCGCAGGTTGGGGTCTGCTAGCTGCGATGCTAACTCAGCCGCTTCCAGCTCTAGCTGAGACGCTAATTCCATTGCTTCGGGCAGCGGCAGGCCTCTCAGCGCCGTCATTAGCTTCTCCCGCAGCTTCGGGTTGGTGGAGTGCTCCTCTAACTGGTCTCGCACAAACTCATCTTCCAAGTGTCCAAACCTATATGTACTAACCAAACAGCGAAGGTCACTGACATATTGAGACACTGAACCCCCAGTTGTTCCTGGTGGGTCAGGTCAGCGCCTGTGCATGGCGGCTCCGCCGCCATCAGTGTGTACATGTGTGTCAATGGGTGTATAGCAGGATCTGTAAAGTGCGCTATTTAAGTGAATGCCACTTACCACATTGCTGGACCGACTCACCCGCACGGTGTCGGTGCTGGTAAAACGCATATTTTCGGGTCATCATGCTCTCTGGAACATCAAAATGTCAGGCTAGTAAACCAACACACTCATTTCTGGAATTTCCCCATTGTGGGACTAAAGGCTTATCTTATCTTATCTTATAGTCATCGTAGGTGTCCGCAGGTCCAAGCATTCGGAAGATATGCTGTCCCTCAATGCCGAGGCAGTGGATTAGCATGGCCTTTAGCTTAGCATTGTTAGCATTTCTCAGGCCGGCAGCGGTTATGACCTTTACAAAAGGCTCAATACCAGTGGGACCAAGGGATAGGTGGCTCACCAGGTAAAACGAGGAACAGAGGAGCTTTTGTAACTGGGTTCTTCATCCTCGATTTTGCGTGGGTCATCCTCGTCGCCATTGTTATGTCTGGAAATGAGTGCAGACACGTCCACATATTGAGGTTGGCTTTATTATATGTTGGCACAAGAGAGTGGAACAGTACAGTGGGTAGCTGGTAGTAGGTAGGGCGCCAAGAAAGAGGGCTGGCCCTGAGCAGTCATATAATATACCCCTGACGTGCTGACGTCACACATGCATACGTGCTACCGCAGCGTGATGCATTGCGCTGTTTCCTGTATATTACAGAAAGCACCTCATTTCTCAAGAATGCCTCAAGTTGCTCTTGTGAATTGAACGGCAGCCGTAAGAAACTATGCCCCCCTCTACGAAAGTCTGCGAACTCCAGAATTTGTAGAAACTGGGAGATTCTTATGAACTCATTGTTTGTAAGAACCTTTGTGACCGTTGCTTTAACATTAACCTTTTCCTTCAGTGTTGACATTCTTTGTGTATGCACTCATACCATCACTGAGATTGTCCAAAAAATAATAATTGATATAAATATCAGAGTTCAAAACCACTTTTAACATGATTAGATTGTCTGATTCTTATTTGAGCTTTAATATTTAATATTTTGAATTTTCTCTGTGTTGTGAGTGTGTCAGATGAACGTAGAGTCAGCGAGCCTGCTGTGGGGGGGCATTTCAGTGCCCCTGATGATGTGGTCCACCGGCTGCTGACATGAGTCATGGATGAAACACAGCTTCTCTTCATACTTGTTGAGCCTCTGAGAATGTGTTTTTTTTAGGGGGAAACTGTGGTCAGTGGGTTAAAGTTGGGCAAGAACAAGTGCATTATTGAACAGGCTCTAAATTAGATTGTCTGCTTCAGTGCTTCTTTGCCTTCTGCAGAGTGTCAGATAATAGCCTAGTGTCATGTACTGAGGTTTTCTTTTTTCTTTATAGCAAAAAAGAAACCATAGACCGATTAATGAGCTGAACTTGTTAAAACCATTTGTCGTTTGAAATATAAATATATAAATAAACAGATACAATTTTATGTGACTTGTGGTCATAAAGTTGCGTTTTATTAAGTTGTGGCACTAGCAGCATGGGACTTTTCTAGTAACAGATCTGTGACTCTGAGGGGGAATTGTGGCTTTAAAAAAGTGTTTCTTTGGTCTCCACAGTGAGGAAATCTTGTGGATTTTTTTTTGTTTTTGGGAGCATTTTGCATGATTCACATCCACTGAAAATCAGTAAGAGGTTGTGACGTGATCAGTTTTGTTCTGTCGTGTAACATTTCTGGCCTGATTGGAGTGGTTTTGTTCTGAGTGACCTCATGAATAATGCATATGCTGGAGTACGACCAGCGTTATCAATGCTAAAGCCCAGTCACACAGATCTGCCCCTGTGTGCATGTATGTATCTGCAGTGCATGCAAACAAACATGGAAAAAATGCACTTGTTCATGTTCATGATTCGTGTGTGACTGGAATTTACTTGAAAACATGCTTGGTTTACTTGAGCTGCTGCATTTTTGTGCTCTGTATAAAGAGATACAAGTTCAAAGCTGGACAAATAAAACTGAAATCATCAGCATAAAGAGGGAGACTGAAGTGTTTTTGCCTTTGATTTATCTATAACACTCAAGTTATATATATATAGCAAATTAAACAATTAAGTAAATGGTGTTCACTTATATAGCGCCTTTTCTCACCTCTGGATGACCAAAGTGCTTTACAGATTCTGCTATCCACCCATTCACACACTGATGGCGGCAGGGCAGCCATACACACAGAGGCACTAGCCTGACCACCAGGAGCAACCGGGGGTTCAGTGTCTTGCTCAAGGACACTTCGACATGCAGACAGAGTGGGAATCGAACCCCTGACCCTCCGATAAGTAGCTGGCCACACAACACCTGCGCCACAGCAGGTGTTGTGTGGCCAACTATCCAACAACTATCTAACAACCATCCAACTATCCAACCTAGGAATGTAATTAATTAATTAATTACCTAGATTAATTGGCATCAAGTGTCCATGTGCATGAATGTGAGAGTGAATGGTTGTCTGTCTTCCTGTGTTGGCCCTGTGATGGACTGGCTGTCTATCCAGGGTGTACCGTGCCTTTCGCCCAAAGATGCTGGGATAAACTCCAGGCTCCTTGGTGGTAACAACTGCAATCAGGTGTTTGCGAAAACTAGCAACGAGTCTTTTACATTGCTGTTGAGGAATTTTGGCCCATTCACCTTTGCAGAAGTATAGAAGTAGGTTTGGATAGCTTTTTTTCCCCTCAATAAATGAAATCATGTAAAAACTGCATTTTGTGTTTACTCAGGTTCTTTGTCTAATATTACAATTTGTTTGATGAGCTGAAACATTTAAGTGTGGCAAAAAAGCAAAAACTATAAGAAATCAGGAAGGGGCAAATACTTTTTCACAGCGCTGTATATGGGAATTTACGTGATCACCACATCTATCCACCTCCATCCATGTTTGTTACCAGGAGGATAGAAGTGTTATCTGATAGCTACATCTATAGGTCTGTGTGACTAAAGCTTTAAGGCATTTTCATTATGGCACAATGTGCTGAAGACCTCACTAAAAACTATAAAATAAAATTTAATTGATTTCAAGTTCTGCTTCTAGAAGCAGTTCTCATCCCTCAATTTCCACATCTGTACCACCTGTTTTTAATATGGAAAGTGAAAATGGAGAATCATAAATCTAATCTAATCATAAAAACTGCTAAAAGGTTTTAGATGCTTCCACCTTGGCACATTTGACACATCAAATTGCTCTTTTGATGTGTCATTTTGTTATTCGTGGGAGCTCATAATGCTATTTTTCTGATAAGTGACTATACCTGTGCACTGGACATACAGTGGTGTGAAAAAGTGTTTGCCCCCTTCCTGATTTCTCATTTTTTGGTTTGTCACACTTAAATGTTTCAGATCATTAAACAAATTTAAATATTAGACAAAGATAACACAAGTAAACAAAAAATGCAATTTTTAAATGAAGGTGTCTATGATAAAGGAAAAAAAAATCCAAACCTACATGGCCCTGTGTGAAAAAGTGATTGCCCCCTAAACCTAATACATAACTGGTTGGGCCACCCTTAGCAGCAGCAACAACTCTGAAGTGATATCGTTTCTCCCTTGTTTGGAACAACTTTTGGATATTTGCGGGCAGTGATAGATTCTTCACTTTGAACATTATTATTGCGGTTTTAAAGTCGATCAGATGTTTCAACTTGAGAGTTTTTTGTTTAAGAAAAAGTGGGTTTGTTGGTTCCCTGTAAGCTGCTTTGTTGATTATTCTAATAGCTCTCTTTTGAAGCATAAAGAGTGGATATATGTTTGTTTTATATGTATTTCCCCATACTTCATTACAATATGTCATGTATGGGAGTATTAATGAATGATACAAGGTGTATAGTGTGGGTTGATTCAGCAAATTTTTCACTCTGTGTAATATTGCAATTGATTTGGATACTTTACCTTTTATATAATTAATATGTGGCTTCCAACACAGTTTGTTATCAATTATTACTCCAAGGAATTTAGTTTCGGATACCCTTTCAATCTCTACACCATTTACACTGAGTTTGGGTACTGGGTAGTTGTGATGGTTGTTAAAGACTATAAATTTTGTCTTGCTTAAATTGAGCGTTAATTTGTTTGAATCAAACCACAGTTTCAGCTTTCCTAATTCCTTTCCGAGTGTATCCAGAAGTTGTTCCAAGTTGTTTCCACTGCATAGCAGGTTAGTGTCATCAGCAAACAATATTAAGTCCATTTTTTCTGAAACTTTACATATATCATTTATATACATATTGAATAATAATGGTCCCAAAACTGAACCCTGTGGGACTCCACAGGTGACCTTCAGTAGCTCTGAGTTTTTGTTGTTAACACATACAAACTGATATCTATTCTTTAAGTAACTTCTTAACCAGGACAGTGCTACCCCTCTGATACCACAATTTTGTAGTTTCTTTAATAATAGATTGTGATCTACTGTATCAAATGCTTTTTTAAGATCCAGGAATACTCCAACTGAATACTCTTTATTTTCAATGGCTGTTGATATTTTTTCTGTAAATTCCATTAAGGCATATGCTGTTGTCCTTTTGTGTCTGAACCCATATTGCTGCTCACACAATAAATCATTCTTCAGTATGAAGTTGTCAATTCTCTCATAGAATATTTTTTCAAGTATCTTGGAAAATTGCGGTAATAGTGAAATTGGTCTGTAGTTGGAGAGTTCCCCTCTGTCGCCTGTCTTGTAAATCGGAATTACTTTAGCTATTTTCATTGCATTGGGAAATATACCTGATTGGAGAGACAGGTTACAGATATACGTCAGTGGTTTCACTATGCATTCGATAACAGTTTTGACTAGTAGCATATCAATACCATCGCAGTCAGTAGATGTTTTACTTTTGAACGATTTAACAATTTCAATGACCTCTCTTTCGTCTGTGTTCTTTATGAAGATGGTGTCTTTTACAGCAGTGTTATTGCATATTGAATCACCTGTTGGCACCGTAGTGGGTATTTCTCGGGCCAGTTTAGGTCCAATGTTAACAAAAAAATTATTAAATTCATCTGCAGGTGAAGCTATATTCACATTCGGAGTCGATTTATTATTTTTTGGAGTGTTAGTTGGGTAGCTGGTATTTCTGCTTTTATTTCCAAGGATACTGTTGATTATTGTCCATGTATTTTTAATATTGTCTTTGTTTTTTTCCAGTTCTTTACTGTAATAGTCTCTTTTACTACATCTTATTATATATGTTAACTTATTTTTGTATGTTTTATACTGCTGCTCTGCTTCTTTTGTCCTTTTCTTTATGAAAGCTTTATATAATAAATTTTTCTTTTTACACGCCTTTTGTAGTCCTTTGGTTAGCCATGGTTTGTCAGTAAATTTGTGTTTAAGCTTTTTTTTAACTAATGGGCAGTTTTTTTCATAAAGAGTGGTTACAATGTTTGTAAATGTGTCATAGGCTTCATTTACATCTGATACATAGACTTCTGTCCAGTCTTGCTTCAGCAAGTCCTCTTTAAAAGAACTGATTGCGTTTGGTGATTTGTGTCTGAACGATTTTGAGATTTTTTCTGGGTTGGGCCCCGTGTGGCCATGGATAAGTGCAAAGATTGGCAAGTGGTCGCTTATATCATTTATCAATAATCCACTTTCTATTTTCTTGTCGAGAACATTGACAAACAGGTTGTCAATAAGTGTAGCAGAGTGAGCTGTGATTCTACTGGGATGTGTTATTGTGGGATATAGACTCATGCTGTACATAGAGTTCATGAACTCTGTAACTACATTTTGTTGATGTGGATTAAGTAGATCAATATTGAAATCTCCACAAATTGCTACCATTTTCTTACTAGTAATATTATTGTACAGCTCGACTAATTTATCTCTGAATGTCTCAATGCAAGTTCCCGGCGTTCTGTATATGCAGCTTATGATTAGATTTTTTGTTTTGTCTAGGTCAATCTCAACAGTAACACATTCCAGAATCCCTGGTAGTGCTGAGGACATTTCATTTACAAGCTTACATCTATATAGGTCATCAATATACAGTGCAACACCACCACCCTTTTTTTGAGATCTGTTAATGTTAAACATCTGATATCCCTCTATTGCCATCAGGGGATCCTGGTCTGCATTAAGCCAGGTTTCAGAGACTGCTATAGCTGGGAATTTTCTGTTTAGCTGTTTTAAATAGTCCTGAATCTGTGAGTAGTTTTTGTTAAGACTTCTGCTATTGAAGTGTATTATTGACAGTTTACCATCTAATTGCACTTGACTTTTGAATTGCTTTTCAGTGTAATATTCACAGTGGTTATGAATATTATTGAAAAAGTGGTTATCAGGATCAATATCATTCTCCATCTCTTGTGGTTTATGTTCAGCATAGTGGCATATTTTTAGAGTTTGAGTTTCCTCACTCTGTGTTTCATAGTCAGTGTTCATTTGTATTTATCTAAGTCAGTAGCATCTCTGATCATTATACTTTTTGCTTGCTCAGGTGTTCCATTTAGTTTAATCCAAATTCTACAATTTCTTGTCCAGGTTGACTGTATCTTATTATGTTTCTTTAGCATCCGTGCCTGCCGTGCTAATTCAGCGTTTTTTTTTGTCAGGTGTTCATTTAGGTAAACTTGAGTTTCCTTTAGTTTTTTGGCCTGCCTCAGTATGCAATCAAGTGTTTGCAATAACTGGCAATGAGTCTTTTACAGTGCTGTCGAGGAATTTTGGCCCACTCATCTTTGCAGATTTGTTGTAATTCAGCCACATTGGAGGGTTTTCAAATCAAATCAAATCAAAATCAAATCAACCTTTATTGTCATATTGCTGTACATACAACTGTAGTGCAGGCAAGATGAACTTGCGTTTCTCTCGGCATCCATATAATTCAATTCAATTCAATTCAATTCAACTTTATTTATATAGCGCCATTTCACAACAACAGTCATCTCATAGCACTATCAACTGTAGGGGGGACCCCCACAGTTGCAGAAAGACCCCAGCAATCAGGCGATCCCCTGTGAGCAAGCACTTGGCGATGGTGGAGAGGAAAAACTCCCTTTTAACAGGAAGAAACCTCCAGCAGAACCAGGCTCAGGGAGGGGCAGTCATCTGCTGCGACTGGCTGGGGGGTGAGGGGATAGAGAAGAAGAAAAGAACAGACATGTAGAGAGCAAACAGCACGATGGGGACTCAATCTATGGGAGAGAACAAACAAATGTTAATGACCAGCAAAAAAAAAATATTTCATAGAGAGTGAGGAAAGGAGTGAGGCCCAGTGCATTACTGGAGGTCCCCCGGCTGACTAAACCTATTAGCAGCATAACTAAGGGAGGGTTCAGAAACACATGATCCCTCCCTAATTGTAGGCTAGATCAAAAAGGTAGGTTTTAGCCCTATTCTTAAAAACAGAGATCGAGTCTGACTCCCGAATCCAGATTGGCAGCTGATTCCACAGGAGAGGAGCTTGATAACTGAAGGCTCTGCCTCCCATTGTACTTTTGGAGATTCTAGGTATTACAAGTAATCCTGCATTTTGAGAGCGTAGTGCTCTGTTAGGATAATACGGTAGTATCAGATCTTTTAAATAAAAAGGAGCCTGATTGTTTAGAGCTTTGTAAGTGAGAAGAAGGATTTTAAACTTAATTCTAAACTCTATGGGAAGCCAATGAAGGGAGGCCAGAACCGGAGAGATATGATCTCTCTTTCTAGTACCTGTTAAAACTCTTGCTGCAGCATTTTGGATCAGCTGAAGACTTTTTAAAGATGTTTTAGGACAGCCTGATAATAAAGAATTACAATAATCTAATCTCGAGCTAACAAAAGCGTGGATCAGCTTCTCAGCATCACTCTGAGACAAGATGCTCCTAATCTTGGCAATATTACGCAAATGATAGAAGGCAGTCTTAGAAACAAATTTAATATGTGAATTGAAGGACAAATCCTGATCAAAAATAACTCCAAGGTTCCTCACAGAGCTATTAAGAGAAAGAGTAACTGCGTCCAAACTGAAAGTTTGATTTGGAAAGGAATTTCTAAGGTTTTTTGGACCAACAAGAATGACTTCAGTCTTATCTGAATTTAATAGCAGGAAATTACAAGTCATCCAAGCTTTGATTTCCTTAAGACAGGCTTCTAACTTGGCTAATTGATTAGTATCATCTGGCTTCATTGACAGGTATAATTGTGTGTCATCTGCATAACAATGAAAATGTATACAGTGCTTTAAGTAAAAAGAACATAATTTAAGACACACTCACACACACCCTCACCCCCCACCCCAACACAGCCATTCACACATCTCTGAGACATACTTGAAAACTAACCAGAACTATAATATACAAATAATATACATAATGTCCATAGGTGCAGTAGTATGTATGAGAGATTCCGGATCAACTGTTCAGCATTCTAACAGCTTGTGGAAGGAAGCTGTTAATCAGTCTGGTGGTTCTGCCTCTGATGCTCCGGAATCGTTTGCCAGATGGCAGAAGTTCAATGTGTTTATGCAAAGTGTGTTTATGTTCAAAGTGTTTTCGAGCATGAACTGCCTTTTTAAGGTCATGCCACAGCATTTCAATCAGATTCAAGTCAGGACTTTGACTAGGCCACTCCAAAGTCTTAATTTTGTTTTTATGCCATGTTTTGGATCATTGTCCTGCTGCAGAACCCAAGTGCGCTTCAGCTTGAGGTCACAAACAGATGGCTGGACATTCTCCTTCAGGATTTTTTGGTAGACAGCAGAATTCACAGTTCCATTTACCACAGCAAGTCTTCCAGGTCCCGAAGCAGCAAAACAGCCCCAGACCATCACATTACTAGTAGTAGTAGTAGTAGTAGTATACTTTATTGATCCCCAGAGGGGAAATTGAGGGTCATCCACCACCTGGATGGATGAAGCAGCCACAATATGGCGCTATCCCTTAACCATTCACACACAATCACACCTAGGGCCACTTTAGAGTCTCCAATTAACCTAACCTGCATGTTTTTGGCATGTGGGAGGAAACCGGAGAAATCCCAGAGTAAACCCATGCAAACATGGGGAGAACATGCAAACTCCACACAGATCACTGTTGGTCGGGGGCTGGGATCGAACCCACGATCCCACGATCCCCACGATCCCCCGGCCAAGGGTAAACTGTGCTGCTGCAGTGCTAACCACTGCGCCACCGTGCAGCCCTACCACCATATTTTACTGTTGGTATGATATTCCTTTTCTGAAATGGTGTGTTACTTTTATGCCGGATGTAATGGGACACACACCTTCCAAAAAGTTCAACTTTTGTCTCATCAGTCCACGGAGTATTTTCCCAAAAGTCTTGGATCATCAGGATGTTTTCTGGTAAAACTGAGACGAGCCTTTGTGTTCTTTTTGCTCAGCAGTGGTTTTCGTCTTGGAACTCTGCCATGCAGGCCATTTTTGCCAAGTCTCTTTTATATGGTGGAGTCATGAACACTGACTTTAACTGAGGCAAGTGAGGCCTGCAGTTCTTTGGATGTTGTTGTGGGGTCTTTTGTGACCTCTTGGGTGAGCCGTCGCTGTGCTCTTGGGATAATTTTGGTCGGCCGGCCACTCCTGGGAAGGTTCACCATTGTTCCATGTTTTCACCATTTGTGGATAATGGCTCTCACTATGGTTCGCTGGAGTCCCAAAGCCTTAGAAATGGCTAGAAAATTGAACTCAGCTTTCCAAAGATGTGATTAACCACAGTTAATTTATGTTTTAACAGGGGGGCAATCACTTTTTCACACAGGGCCATGTAGGTTTGGATTTTTTTTTTTACCCTTAATAATAAACACCTTCAATTAAAAATTGCATTTTGTGTTTACTTGTGTTATCTTTGTCTAATATTTAAATTTGTTTGATGATCTGAAACATTTAAGTGTGACAAACATACAAAAGAAATGAGAAATCAGAAAGGGGCAAACACTTTTTCACACCACTGTATGTCCAGTGCACAGGTATAGTCACTTATCAGAAAAATAACATTATGAACTCCCACGAATAACAAAATGACACATCATAAAAGCAATGAAAAAAGGGGGGTGTCCACTAATATGCCTCAACATTACTGTGGGTCCCACACATAGATTCACCAAGGTGCTGGAAACATTCATCAAAGATACTAGTGCTAGCATACTGATATGCTAGCATCACACAGTTTTTGCAGATTTGTTGGCTGCACATCCATGATGCTTCATGCACGCATCCATTCTTTAATGTTTTTTTAAGCCAAATTATGACCCTGCCATCTGAATGTTGAAGCAAAACTAGTGACTCAGACCAAGCAATATTTCTATCTGTTGTCCAATTTGGTCATCCATCCATCCATCTTCTTCCGCTTAATCCTTTTCGGGTCGCGGGGGGGCTGGAGCCTATCCCAGCATCTTTGGGCGAGAGGCAGGGTACACCCTGGACAGATCGCCAGTCCATCACAGGGCCACCACAGAGAGACAGACAACCATTCACTCTCACAGTCATACCTAAGGACAATTTAGAATCCCCAGTTTGATGCCAATTAACCTAACATGCATGTTTTTGGCATGTGGAAGGAAACTGGAGAAATCCCGGAGTAAACCCACGCAGACACGGGGAGAACATGCAAACTCCACACAGATCACTGTTGGTTGGGGGCTGGGATCGAACCCAGGATCCCCCGGTCAAGAGTGAGTTGCTGTGCTGCCGTAGTGCTAACCACTCCGCCACCGCGCTGCCCCCAATTTGGTCAGCCTGTGTAAATTGCAGCCTCAGCTTTCTGAAGCAACTGCTGCTCATTGGATATTTTCTGTTTCATACCATTTTTGTAAGCCATAGAGATGGTTATGCATGAAAATTCCTGTTTCTCAGCAGTTTCGGAAACAAAACTAGCCAACGTACACCAACAACCATACCCCATTTAAAGCCACTTAAACCACCATTTTCTACGACACGGTGGTGGCATCAGCCATCACTTTTGGAGTGGTCTGCTGGGGCAGTGGCATTACAGCAGCCGATAGGAAGAGACTGAACAAACTGATCAAGAAAGCTAGCTCTGTCCTGGGGCAGCGCCCTGACCCAGTGGAGGAGATAGGAGAGAGAAGGATGGTGGCTAAACTGTCATCTCTGCTGGAGTCCGAGTCCCACCCTATGCAGGACATACTGAACCCACTGAGGAGCTCATTTAGCAGCAGACTACATCATCCTAGGTGCGCAACCGAGAGGTTTCGCAGGTCCTTCCTACCTACGGCTGTCAGACTGTATAACCTAAGCAGGGCTGCTTGCAGAGATAGCAAAAAAAAGGTGACGACCTAATAGTATTGAATGCAAAAGACACAGTAGACTTACACAATGGTCCCCTCCAGTATATACAACTAGGACAGTATCGGTCTCTACGGAGGGTGACAATATGTATGGGTACGTATTCATACTATGTAGGATAACTAAGTAGACGGTTATGCTGTTTATTCCATCTTGCTACAATGCTCCACACTTTGTATATATATTTATGGTTATGTATGTATATCCACTGCTCTTATTTATATCTGCCGTATCTTGTTAATTATTGCTCTGAGTGTTGCTATCCCTGTGCTGTTGCAATCCTGGAATTTCCCCATTGTGGGACTAATAAAGGCTTATCTTATCTTATCTTATCTTATCTTATCTTATCTTATCTTATTTTAATGCTCAGTTTAAGCTTCAGCAACTCTTGATGACGATGTCTACATGCCTAAATACACTGAGTTGCTACCATGTGATTGGCTGATGAGATATTTGCATTAACAAACAGTTGGACAGGTTTAACTGTTAAAGTGGCCAGTGAGTGTTCTGTATGTCTTTATAATATCTCTGACTGTAAAGTTTCTTCTTTTTTGCTGTAATTAACAGGCCCATGTCTTGTCACATGGCAAATGCTGATGAAAAATCTGCATTTGTTTTCAGTTTTCTTCCTGTATTTCAGAAGAGTTGTTTTACTTGCAACAATGGCAATACAGGAAGCAAACTTTGTGAAAAATTAAGCAACCGTGTCTACCAGGAAATGAACCAAAGCTGTTCTGGCAGTGTGGTTTGTGTATAAGTAACAAGGATGCTGCTGTCGTTCTTAGATGCTTGCAGAACATCTACACCGCAATTTAACCAGGGGACAATTCTGCTGCAAATCACATTATCACTACAGCAGAGTGCACTTTTGCACATTTTTTTCTTGCTTGTCACCTTCACTGTCCATATTTTTGTGTATTCATGTGAAATTCAGCAAGATGGCACTTCTTTGAGGGGTGTTGTGTCAAAAGTTGAAAATAAATCAGCAAGGGCTGGATTGTGTGAAAAACAATTTCTTATTCCTGTAAACCTGAAAATTAGTTTTCATTTTTTTGTCTGTTGATGTAATCTTTTCTCCAGGCTTTTGATTGGTGCACCCAGGGCCCGAGCTTTGAGAAAACAGACAGCCAGGATCACAGGAGGCTTGTATAAATGTGAAATCACCCAGCTGATAGGCTGTGAACGTGTCGAATTTGATACTGAAGGTGAGAAATTTACCTACCTAGAGAGAAATCTACCAGCTTTGTATTTTTAACAGTTTCATTAACCCTACTTCTAGCAAGTGCACGATTTGATTTTGTATATTTTACCTCACAGAGGTGAAAAATAAAAGTTCTTGTCTTGTGTTGCTGTTTTTCCCAAAGAGGACAGGGTTGCTGAGAACAAAGAGAATCAATGGATGGGAGTGACTGTGCAGAGCCAAGGACCAGGGGGAAAGATAGTGGTGAGTCAAACTGAGAACTCAAGCATTGCTATTTCTGCGTTCATGGAGATGGCAACCTATCAAAAGTGCCATTTTTTTTTGCAATTTTTGGCTTCAAAAATCTGCTGTTAAATATATTTGAGTTTAAACAGAAGGTAAAACAGGTGAGTTATAAGTCAACATTAATAAGTGAATTTTTTTCCTTGTAAATATGCCATTATTCTCTTATGAATTTCATAAATTCTTTGCTGTAAATTTGCCAATATTTTTTGCTCATTATTCCTCCTAGGCCAGGGGTCTGCAACCTTTACCAACCACAGAGCCATTTTGCCCCACTATGGCTAAAACGGAAGTAGCTGAGAGCCGCAAAGGCTATTTGACCTTTAAAATAAAGATTATGCTGCTTATAAAGCTTTATATATACAGAGCACTAAATATACAATTCAGTTTAATTCAACTTTATTTATATAGCACCATTTCCCCTGTGAGCAAGCGCTTACATATACAAGAAATGTAGTTTATGTGACATTTATGAAGTCATACTACAACGGTGAAAAATGTCACGAGACAGGGCGCGGTGTTTCACCGTCCTCAGGCTGTCTATTTATTGTTCTTATCCTGTATTTTCTCAAGTGTATATATTATTTCTCTGTGTGTGGGTTTTGTTATGTGTAGTCTCCGTAGCATGAGCTGTCCTCTTCCAGACACTCCCTCCTCCCTTTTCATCTCGTTTGTGCACTCAGCTCGGTAATTAGGTCACCTTCCCGCTTATGAGATCCACACCTGGTGGCACTCATTGTGTTTGATTACCTGCCTTATTTAAGAATAGTTTTCTTGCCACTCAATTGTCAGTGCCTCATGGTTGTCGCCGTTGTTTCTCATCTCCGTTGGAACCCTACCCTGTTCTGACGTGCTTCCCTGTTTGTTACCCTCACCATTTCCCTGCACTCCTCAGTTGCTGTAAGTTTATTTTTGCTCACTGTTTGGATTTTATGTTCTCTTTAATAAATTGCATAACTAGCAGTTCAGCGTCTGGGTCTTCCTCTCTGCCCTGAAGGGGCGATTCATGACAGTAGACACTGACCAGTTAAGACCCAGCTGCTGCTAGTTTGTGTTTTGTTTTTTTTTTTGTTTCACTCACCTGTTTTGTCTGGAGCATCACTATGTCCCCAGCATGCCGGCCTTCAGCAAGTAAAGGAAGATTGGCCGCTGGGTCCCCGAGCCTGGAGGAGGAGTGGGCTGCTGAATTTATCCAAAGTTTTGTGGATGAAGCTCTCACCGCCCGTGGACCAAAGAAGCCCTGGGAAGGTGTAAATGCAGCGGTGGTGATTGTGGAGGCACACCCCGGCTTGTGGAAGTATCCCCAATTTGCGGAACTGCTGTCCACTGTCTCCTCGCTTCAGCGGTTGTTACCCAGGCTGACGATGGGGCCGCCTCCAGCGGCCTCCATCACCTCCGTCACCTCCCTCCGTCGCCGAGGGAGAAGACTCCCGTAGCAGTGCCTTCTTTGCAATTTCCCCTCCAGCTGTCTCGTCAGCTTCATCCTTTCCCGCAGCTGCTGCCTCCCTCT
Source organism: Pholidichthys leucotaenia (assembly GCA_020510985.1). NCBI lineage: Eukaryota > Metazoa > Chordata > Actinopteri > Cichliformes > Pholidichthyidae > Pholidichthys > Pholidichthys leucotaenia. The sequence continues at coordinate 53,797,069 of CM035843.1, forward strand.
CCTTCTCGGCATTCCATCCCGCTGCTGAGGGTCTGGCCGTTTCTTCTCCGGCTCCGCCCGTCTCCGTGTCTTTAGGGGTGGCTCATCCACAATCCTCTGAGGGGCCCATGACCACCGTAGCCACGGAGAGGGATGACTTTAGACCAGCTGCAGCAGAAAACATCATGCCCTGGGAACACAGGCAAGTGATTTTTCATTCTCCATCTTTGACGCATGAATTATCTTGCCTGATTCCCGGTGGTGAGGCTCAGCCTGTGCAGTCCTCTGAGTCCTCACCGCCTGCTGCAGCTACGCACTTTTTACCTGCTCTCTCCGTGTCTCCTCCTTTGCCCCCGTTGGAGGAGCCTGCAGCCCTGGAGGACCTGGTTCCAGCCCCGCAGCCACGGTCTGGATGGAGGGAGAGTGCTGAGACCGAGCTGATGCCTGCACTGACGAAGGAATGTTCCCGGGCTTCAGCTGAGCAGGATCCAGCGCCAGCAGGGAGGCAACCTCCTGTTGCCATGCTGGGCGAGCCTCCTGCGTGGGTCACCTCGCTGGGGGGTCCCAGGACTGCACCAACCACCATGCCTGCTGCAGGGCCATTGCAGCAGAGCTGGAGTTGGACCTCCAGAGGTCCGGGCCCGAGACATTACCGTCTGGTTTGATGGCGTCCTGGACGGCGGTGGAGCTTGAGCTCAGGCAAGTGCTCTCCTTTGTTTTGATTGTTTCAATTTTGGAGAGATCTTGTCGGGCTCTTGGTGGGGAGAGCCAAGTACAGCCGTCAGCTGCACCTGAGGTTCCACTGCCGCCAGTGACTCTGACCTTGCCTCTTTGTCCCTCCTATCAGAGTCTTTCCCCAGGGTCACCAAGATTCGTCCGACTTCGTTAGAGGTCTCCGTGGGTCCAGCCTCACCACCTGAGGTCTTCATGGCTCCAGATCCTCCTGCTGAGGTTGTTGCTGGTGCTCCGTCCCAACCCGGGGCCTCTGTGGGTGCTGCTTCCCCTCCGGATGAGGTCTTCATGGGGCCACCGTGGGTGCAGCTCTAGCCCAGTCTAGGTCCACTGAGGGTGCAGCTCTGGCCCAGTCTGGGTACACCAAGGGTGCAGCTTTGGCCCAATCCGGGCCCACCGTGGGTGCAGCTTTGCTCCAGCCTGGAGCCACTGTGGATTCTGCTATGTCCCAGTCCAGGACCACCGCCGGTGCAGCATCGTAGTACCCTCTCCTCTGCTGGATGCCGTTGTGGTCCCCTTTCCTCTGCCGGACGCTGTCGTGGTCGCCTCTCCTCTGCCGGACGCCGTCGTGGTCGCCTCTCCTCTGCCGGACGCCGTCGTTGTCCCCTCTCCTCTGCCGGACGCCGTCGTTGTCCCCTCTCCTCTGCCGGATGCCGTCGTGGTTCCCTCTCCTCCACCTGGTATTGTTGTGGTTCTCTCTGCTCCGCTGTCCTTTCCTTCGTTGGGCTTCTCCATTGGGCGGCCGCCTCCTGGGCCACCCCTTCTGTTTAGGTGGCTGAAAAACCCTGGCTGACTGCCTGACAGACTATGCTGTTGGGTTGGGTGACTCATATTCTCCAGAAGGCCACCCGACTCTTACCACCTCGCCGTCTGTCAGGCCTAGAACTTTGGCCGGCTGCCTGAACTGTTTAGTTTTTTTTTGGCCTAGGGGGCCTAGGGGCCTGGTTTTTGTCTGGTGTGGTCCTGAGCGGGGTTTTGTTTTGTTCCCTCCTAGCCTGTCCCCCCCCCCCACCTCTCACCCTGGTTGGTTTGATGTTATACCCTTTTTTTTGGGGGGGGGGGCGGTTCGGTTTCTTTTTTGATGTTACCCTGGGGTGTCTGGATTCCACCCCTTAAGGAGGGGGCTCTGTCACGAGATGGAGCGCAGTGTTTCACCGTGCTCAGGCTCTTGGTTTATTGTTGTTCTTAACCTGTGTTTTCTCAAGTTTATATATTATTTCTCTGTGTGTGGGTTTTGTTATGTGTAGTCTCCGTAGCATGAACTCTCCTCTTCCAGACACTCCCTCCTCCCTTTTCATCTTGTTTGTGCACTCAGCTTGGTAATTAGGTCACCTTCTCGCTCATGAGAGCCACACCTGATGGAACTCAATGTGTTTGGTTACCTGCCTTATTTAAGAATGCTTTTCCTACCACTCAATTGTTGGTGCCTCATGGTTGTCTCCATTGTTTCTCAACTCCGTTGGAACCCCTACCATGTTTCGACGTGCTTCCCTGTTTGTTATCCTCGCCGTTTCCCTGCACTCCTCAGTTGCTGTAAGTTTATTTTTGCTCACTGTTTGGATTTTATGTTCTCTTTAATAAATTGCACAACTAGCAGTTCAGCGTCTGGGTCTTTCTCTCTGCCCTGAAGGGGCGATTCATGACGAAAAAACTATCAAGTCATTTATGCACACACACACATACATATATACCTTTTATTCACAAAATAATAAAAGTATATGATCATATTACAAATTGTTTTGCTCTGAAAAATGAAGACTATATATGAATATCTGATAAGTTTTTGCAGTTTTCAGTTATCCCATTCATAAATTGTTTAAATCTGAAAAATGTCATCTATCTCTTATTTTCAGCAGTGATCACACAGCTTTAGTTCATGATATTTTAATGAATTAGAGACTACAGTTTTATTTAGAAGAAGCTACATTTCATCCTTCTTGTGCTTCCTTAAATTGCTCCTTATTCAGCCCTGTATCCTTCACCGGTTCTCTGGACTGTCAGACTGATAATTAGTGGATTGGTTGTCTGATAACTTTTACATATTCTTTTTTATTTACAAATTGTGAGGAAAAACTGTTGGCTGTCTGTTGCTAATTTCAGACATGTATACCCAGTTGATGGCATTCAATTCAGCTTTATTTATATTTATTTATATATTTCACAACAACAGTCATCTCATAGCACTATCAAACTGTAGGGGAAAACCCCACAATTGCAGAAAGATCCCCACAATCAAGCGATCTCCTGTGAGCAAGCACTTGAGAAATTCACAATAAAAGTACATAACACAAACAACCATTCTGAAAATTGAATTCTTATAGAGGGATTTTATTTTTAAATAATTCAGGAAGTTCAAGACTTGTGATGGTGAAAATAAATTTACACTAATTCAGACTTTGTGTCTAGTGATAGCCCCAGGCTACTAATTTTTTTTTTTAATTTAAGTTTTTGTAAAGGGTATACATGTCATTACAGCATTGCATTGTTTACATTTTCATCACATATTCCCCCTTTTTTGTTTTTTGACAACATTGAAAAAAAAATTATTACAACACCCTTTTTCTTAAGTGAAAGAAAAAGAAATTTAAAAAAAGAACAAAAAAATAAAACAAAACAAAAAAAACAACAAAAGAGCAGAAAAATAAAAGAGCATCTGAGTAGCTCTGGAACAAAGAGAGGTGCCATTATTGAAATGGTATTTGTCAAAGATTAGATCTAATGGAAGACACATATGAGTTCCAGGGTTGCCAAAAGTTCAAGAACCCATCCATGTCCTGTCTCAGTGCAAATGTCAACTTTTCCATTGAATAAATGTCCTGAATCACGTTAATCCAATCTTCAGGTGTAGAACAGTCTTTCAACATCTATTTTTTTGTTAGAGCTTTTTTACTTGCCAATATTAAAACAGTGAATAAGTATTTTTCTCCTCGTCTTTCCAGTGATTCTGGTAGTAAACCCAAATACAAAGTTACAAAAGAAAAGGGAACTGTTACTTTGAATATTTTCTCCAATATTGTCTGTACATTGGTCCAATATTGGTGGATAACTGGACATGACCAAAACACAAGAAAATGATTTGCAGTCTTTTCACCACACAAGCACCAACAATTCAACCCTTTACAAGTAAATTTGTTTTGTGCAGGTGTTCTGAAAAATCTTACCAAATTTTTCCATCCAAATTCTCTCCACAGCAGGGATGAGGTACTTTTCCATTGTTGTTTATTTAGCTTTTCCCATATTTCCAGTTGTAAAGTGAAATTCCCGTCTTTTTCCCATCTCTCTCTTTTATATAGGATGTGTTGTCTCTTTTTAAGTCTTGAAGACCATGGTATATTTTAGAAATGTATCTGATCCCTGGGATCCCTCTATATGCCATTAAGAAAACCTTCAGAACACCTGACTGGGCCCTTTCCAAATCCTCCTTTTAAAGTATTTTGTTTATGTGGTGTCTAAGCTGAAAGAACCTGTAAAGGTCTTGATTTACTAGACCTTGTTTTTTCAAATCTTCAAAACTTCTTAAAGTTTGCCCTTTAAAAAAAATCATAATATTTTATCAGTCCGTTCTCTTTCCACTTTTTAAATCTAGTGTCTGTTTTATTAGGAGTAAAGTCCTGATCATAGGAAATCCATTGCAATAATCGATAGGGTTCTTTAGTTTGATTCTCTCTGACTATCTTAAACCAAATTTTTTGGCGGGGTCTCTATCTATGGGTTAGTGTTATTCAAAAGTTTAGGTAAGGCATTGTTCCTTATTATCGCCTGTAGGGGAATGTCACTTGTTATTTGACATTCCATCTCCTTCCATTGTGCAGTGTAGACTGGGTTACATATCTCTACTAAAGTTTTAATTTGTGCGGCTTTAAAATAGTCCCTGATATTTGGCAGCGCGAGCCCACCTTTGTCTTTGTTTAGTTGTAGGGTTCTATATCTGATTCTAGGTCTCTTGCCCTGCCATATGAATCTTGAGATCTTTCTGTCCAGTTCTTGCCATGTTTTTTTTGGGAGGTTCTACCGGTATTGTTTGGAAAAGGTATAGAAGACATGGAAGTATATTCATTTTGACTGCTTCAATTCTTTGTGCAGTACCCAAGAATGGTATCATATTCCATCTTGCTAGATCAGATTTTATTTTTGCCATCAGTGGATCATAGTTAGTGTTATAATTTTGTTGAGTTGTTTCGGGATATTGACCCCCAGATATTTCATAGATTCCATCTCCCAGTTAGTTTTGAGTTTGCTTAGTAAATATTGATTTGGGTCATAGTTGAATGTTAAAATTTGGGTTTTATGCATGTTTAATTCGTACCCCGATAACTCTCCATACTCTGAAAAAACTGAGATTAGTTCTGGAAAAGAGGTGTCTGGCTGCCCCAGGTATATTAAAATGTCATCAGCAAAGAGTGCTATTTTATGTTCCTTCTGACCAAGTGTAATACCTTGAATTTTTTGGTTCTGTCTTATCCATTGGCTCAGAGGTTCTATGAAGATTGCAAAGAGCAGTGGAGACAAGGGGCAGCCCTGACGACATCCTCTTTCCAGTTCAAAAGATGAAGATAATTTACCGTTAATCCTTATTTTAGCTGTTGGTTTTTTATATAATGCCTGGATAGTTCTAATGAAGTTGTTACGAAAATTGAAACTGGATAAGATTCTATATAGGAAAGACCAGTCAACCGAATCAAATGCTTTTTCAGCATCTAATCCCAATATGGCTGCATTTAAATTATATTTTTTTATATGATGAATTATGTGTAAAGTGCGTCTAATGTTATCTTGTGTCTGTCTTTGTCTTATAAAACCTGTTTGGTCTAAATGAATTACGTCTGTCAGTATATTTTCTAACCTTTTGTCAAGGATAGCGGTAAAAAGTTTATAGTCCTGATTTAACACACTGATTGGTCTGTAGTTGGAGCAGTCTAGTTTATCCTTTTCAGGTTTAGGTATGACTGCAATGACCCCTTCTCTCCAGGATGGGTGGATTTCCCCTGTGTGGAGGACATAGTTAAATGTTTTCAGGAGGAGAGGAGATAGTTGCTGTTTAAAGGTTTTGTACCACTCTGCTGTATAGCCATCTGCTCCTGGGGATTTGTTAGCTTTAAGTTTCATAATTGCTTTTTCTAATTCTTTAGGTTGTATTTCTGACAGTAGTGTTTTATTTTGTGACTCAGTAAGTTGGGGAAGATTTAATGTATTTAGGAAGGCTTTGGGTGCGTTTTTGTGTTTTTTGAGGGAGTACAAGTTCTTGTAGTAATTCTCAAAGCTTTTAAGAATTTCCTGAATTCTAAATTTTATTTCCTTTGATACTGGGTCTCTGATTTTGTAGATTGCTCTCTCCGCTTGTTGTTTCCTCAATTTATAGGCTAGTAATTTTGCCGATTTGCTACCTGTTTCATAGTATTTTTGTTTCAGACATGTAAGTTTCTTCTGGATTTCTATTGTGTAGATCTCGTTTATTTGTTTTCTAATTTCCTTAATTTTGAGCGAGTCATTAGAATGAGTGTTGTCTTTGTGCTCTTTTTCTAGTTTCTTAAGTTCTGACTCTAATGTGATTAGTTTTTCTTGTCTCAGTTTATTTTGGATTGCCAGTTTTGCGATAATCTTTCCCCTTGTTACAGCTTTGCATGCGTCCCACAGTATTAAAGGAGATACTTCTCCATTATCTTTTTCTTCCAAATATCTGAGAATATCTGATTCCAATTCATCTTTTAGTGGTCCTTTCAGCACATTTGAATTTAACCTCCAAGAAAATGTATTATTTGTGTATTTTTGGATATTTAAGTCCATATAGATTGGACTGTGGTCAGAGAGATCCATCAGTCCTATTTTACATGTTTTTACTCTTCCAATGTCTCTATTAAACATAAAAAAAATAGTCAATCCTTGAGTATGATGAATGTGGTGCTGAGTAAGATGTATAATCTTTTACACTGGGGTTGAATTCCCTCCACACGTCACAGATTCACATTTCTTTTAGTAGCATCCGAGTTTTTCTACTTTGAGTGTTATTTTGATGTGGAGAATTACCTTATGCATCCCAGTATGGATTCAGTCTTAGATTGAAGTCTCCACCACATATCACTAAACCTTGGGCTTTAGTTATCATTAGGTCAAATACATTTTTATAAAATTTCCAGTTAGTCCCTGGAGGTGCATATACATTCAGCAGGGTGATATCTTCTCCCTCTAGCCGACCAAGTACCATGCTAAATCTCCCTTCTTTATGAATGAATGAATGAATGAATGAATCTTTATTTCGGATAGATTAAAAGTACAGATTAAAAGAAACTGAATAACATAACAAAGGGGGAAAGAAAATCCAACAAGGTCAAATTAGACAATAACTCCTCTGATTATACAGTTCAACATAAGTTATCCGAAATGGGTGATGGCTGAAGCCGCAGCTTATATTGCCCACCCATATTCCATCCAAGAATTCAAAAGAAAAACAAAACAAGAGCGATTACAATTCAGAACAAAGCTAAGACAAAATGTGACAAAAAACTAAGCTACAACACAACGCAGACTGGATATGACAATCCTTATGTGATTTTACATGTCATCTTGTATATATGTTTGGAGTATTTCTTCCTTTAGTTTTTGTTTAAATTGTCCAAACGTTGTACATGATTTTAATTCAGTTCCAAAATCGTTCCATAATCTGACTCCTTGCACTGAGACACAGTGTTGCTTGGTGGTAGTTCTCACTGAAGGTTTTTGAAATATACATGTTCCTCTGAAATTATATTGTTTCTCCCTTATTTGGAACAACTTTTGGATATTTGCGGGCAGTGATAGATTCTTCACTTTAAACATTATTACTGCAGTTTTAAAGTCAACCAGATCTTTCAACTTGAGAGCTTTTAATTTAAGAAAAAGTGGGTTTGTTGGTTCCCTGTAAGCAGCTTTGTTTATTATTCTAATAGCTCTCTTCTGAAGCATAAAGACTGGATATGTTTGTTTTATATGTATTTCCCCATACTTCAGTACAATATGTCATGTATGGGAGTATTAAAGAATGATACAAGGTATATAGTGTGGGTTGATTTCAGCAAATATTTCACTCTGTGTAGTATTGCAATTGATTTGGATATTTTACCTTTAATATAATTAATATGTGACTTCCAACACAGTTTATTATCAATTATTACTCCAAGAAATTTAGTTTCGGATACCATTTCAATCTCTACACCATTTACACTGATTTTAGATACTTAGTTGTTGTGATGGTTGTTAAAAACTATAAATTTTGTCTTACTTAAATTGAGCGTTAATTTGTTTGAATCAAACCACAGTTTAAGCTTTCCTAATTCCTTTCCAAGTGTATCCAAAAGTTGTTCCAAATTGCTTCCACTGCATAATAGATTAGTGTCATCGGCAAACAATATTAAATCCATTTTTTCTGAAACTTTACATATATCATTTATATACATATTGAATAACAATGGCCCCCAAACTGAACCCTGTGGGACTCCACAAGTAACCTTCAGTAACTGAGTTTTTGTTACCAACACATACATACTGATATCTATTCTTTAAGTAACTACATAACCAGGAGAGTGCTACCCCTCTAATACCACAATTTTGTAGTTTCTTTAATAATAAATTATGATCCACTGTATCAAACGCCTTTTTAAGATCCAGGAATACCCCAACTGAATACTCTTTATTTTCAATGGCAGTTGATATTTTTTCTATAAATTCCATTAGAGCAAATGCAGTTGTCCTCTTGTGTCTGAACCCATATTGCTGCTCACACAATAAATTATTCTTCAGTATGAAGTTGTCAATTCTCTCATAGAATATTTTTTCAAGTATCTTGGAAAATTGCGGCAATAGTGAAATTGGTCTATAGTTTGAGAATTCCCCTCTGTCACCCGTCTTGTATATCGGAATTACTTTAGCTATTTTCATTGCATTGGGAAATATACCTGTTTGGAGAGACAGGTTACAGATATACGTCAGTGGTTTCACTAAGCATTCAGTAATAGTTTTGACTAAGAGCATGTCAATACCATCACAGTCCGTAGATGTTTTACTTTTAAACGATTTAACAATTTCAATGACCTCTCTCTCGTCTGTGTTCTTTATGAAAATGGAGTCTTTTATAGCAGTGTTTTTGCTTATTGTATCACCTGTAGGCGCCGTAATGGGTATTTCTCGAGCCAAATTAGGACCAATGTTAACAAAAAAGCTATTAAATTCATCTGCAGGTGAAGCTGCATTCACACTCTGAGTCGTTTTATTATTTTTTGAAAAATCGGTTGGTTAGCTTGTATTTCTGTTTTTATTTCCAAGAATATTGTTAAGTATTGTCCATGTATTTTTAATATTGTCTGTTTTTCTCCAGTTCTTTACTGTAATAGTCTCTCTTACCACATCTTATTATATATGTTAACTTATTTTTGTATGTTTTATACCGTTGCTCTGCTTCTTTTGTCCTTTTCTTTAGGAAGGCTTTATATAATAAATTTTTCTTTTTACACGCCTTTTGTAATCCTTTGGTTAACCTTGGCTTATCGGCAAATTTATGTTTTAGCTTTTTCTTTACTAATGGACAATTTTTTTCATAAAGAGTGGTTACAATGTTTATAAATGTGTCATAGGCTTCATTTACATCTGATACATAGACTTCTGTCCAGTCTTGCTTCAGCAAGTCTTCTTTAAAAGAACTGATTGCATTTTGTGATTTGTATCTGAACGATTTTAAAATTTTTTCTGTATTGGCCCCCGTGTGGCCATGGATAAGTGCGAGGGTTGGCAAGTGGTCACTTATATTATTTATCAATAATCCACTTTCTATTTTTTATCAATAATATTAACAAACAGCCGGTTATGGCGGCCACGTGAGGGGGACACGTCTCGCTCTGCTCTGCTCCTGGAGACGAAAAAACGGCAAATAACTCTCTCATTTGGGACAGAACCTATCCCAGCGTTTGGACGAGGATATGTCGGTGAAGCCTAAGGCTGGAAAACCAGGTAGAGGAAAAAGCGAGCCGCCGAAACAGTCTAAATTAACGGACTTTCACGTCTGTGACGCAGCAGATAAAGAAGCTCCATATATGGCGGAGGAAGCGAGCAGCGGTGCGGTGAATGTGGGAAACGGCACAGGTGCGGTGCTTAACGCCATAAGTTCAATGAGAGCGGACTTTTCCGCTAAGTTTGATGGGATTATGGCAGCGTTGGAAGGAATGAGAAAAGAATTGGGTGACTGTGTAGAACGAATGGCACAGGTAGAGCTTCGTGTCTCTAGTGCTGAAGATGGCGTCACCTGTCTTCAATTAAAGGTGCGCACTTTGGAAAAAAAAAATAAAAGTCTGGAAAATAATGTCTTGGACTTGGAATCCCGGTCGAGACGGAACAACTTGAGGCTGGTGGGTCTACCGGAGGAATCCGAAAGTCGGGACACATGTTCCTTTTTGGAAAAGTGGATTCCGGAGGCGCTGGGCAGCGCGGAGCTGCAATCAGCAGTTGTTCTGGAAAGCGCATATCGTATCGGCCCACGGAGAGATAAGGGACCACCGAGGACGATTATTATGAAGTTTATCAGCAACAGAGACAGGATGAAGATCTTCAACGCTGCGCGAGCTAAAGGCCAAATTAAACACCAGGACCAGCAGGTGCGGTTCTACCCAGATTTGGCCACAGGAATCCAACAATTGAGGAAGCAGTTTGATCCCGTACGTAAGGAGCTGCGCAACCTTGGGATTCGTCATGGTGTAATTTATCCTGCGAGACTGTTGACCACGTATGAGGGCAGAACCCACATCTTCAAGACCCCAGAGGAGGCGCAGGAGTTCATCAAGAAGATCCAAGAAGAGACTGGTGGGAGCTAAGCATGAACAAAATATAAGGTAGAATATTTAAGCATTTGCACAGGCATCTGACTGACTTGAAGCAAATAGCAAGTTTACAAAATATAGATTGTTTTTTTTTTTTTATATATAATACAAACTATGATGTACAAAGTTGCTAAAAATTTTGGAGTTAAGTTGGAAAACTACAGAAGAGAGTTAATGTTATGTCATTAAAAGTAGCAGAGTTAGGGTGATTGGGAGGATGAAGAAGGAGTGGCTTTGGCTGATCCTCGTGGGTGTGGAACGGTCGATGGCTATATCGGGAGACGGAATTTTTTTTTGGGGGGGGATTTTGGGGGGATTACCACAAATGTGGGAAGGGGGAATTTGTTTGTGTGTAGTTTGTAGGATGAATGTTCAACCGCTCATGTTTTTGCTTCTCTGTATGAGCATGTTTATACTGCAAGGTAATCCCAAACTCCCTATTGATCATAAACCAAAGCGTTAATCTTAATTTAACTTCATGGAATTGCAGAGGTCTACAAAAATTAAAAAAACTTAAACAAGTTATGAATAAAATAAAAGATATGGGTTCAAAAATTTTGTTTTTACAAGAAACTCATCTAATAGAGGAGGATGTAAAAAGAATTAGGAGTAGATAGCAAGGAAGTGTTTTCACCTCATCATTTTCATCCCAAGCCAGGGGAGTTATGACTCTCATACATAAATCAGTCCCATTTCAAGTGAAAAATGTAATTGGAGACAAATTTGGAAGATATTTAATCATTCAAGGATCTTTGTTATTAGAAAATATAAATTTGGTAAACCTATATGGTCCCAATATAGATGATCAAAAGTTCTTTGCTAATTTATTTCTTATCTTATCATCACTTACAGGGCAACATATAATAGCAGGGGATTTTAATTGTACATTGAATCCCGGTATAGATGGATCAACAGGACTGGACTGTACGCACAATGGATGTAGGATGACCATTATTCATTTTATGAAAGAATTGAGATTGCTAGATATATGGAGAGAAATGAATCCACAAGTTAAAGCATACTCTTGTTATTCCAATACCTACAAGACTTTCTCACGTATTGATTATTTTTTGATCTCCGTAGAATTAAGGTCCAAGATTCAAAACTGCTTTTATGATAACATCGTGATCTCTGATCATGCACCCTGCTGTCTAATATATGTAGATAAGAAATTGACAAAGGAACCAGGTAGATGGCAATTTCAGCATAAATGGCTTCAGGATGAGGAATTTGTTAAGTACATAGAAAAACAGATGAGTTCTTTGATATCAATACTACACAAACATCAGCATGTGTAAAGTGGGAGGCTTTCAAAGCTTTTATTAGGGGACATATTATTAGTTATACAGGTTCAAAATCTAAGAAGACTCGAGAGGAGAGAGTTCAATTGGAACATAAAATAAAAATTCTTCAAGAAAAAGTATACGCGGGAAGTGATCCAAGGTTGGAGAACGAATTACTGATTTTGAGAGCTGAATATGACAAAAAATCAGCGAATAGAGCTGCCTCGAGTCTTCTAAGATTGAAACAATCTTTTTATGAACAAGGTGAAAAATCAGGAAAATTATTGGCATGGCAGATTAAACAATTAGAATTTAAAACACCAATTACCAATATTATAAGTAACGGACAGGTAGTTATAGATCCTTCAGAAATTAATAGAGCCTTTAGAGATTACTATGAAAAATTATATGATACCAAAAATGAATCTGACTTAACAAAACTAAATGGGTTTTTGAACGAACTATCTATACCGTGTATTTCAAATGAAAACAGGGAGATACTGGAGTCTAAAATTAGTCAAGAAGAAGTTGGGCTAGCCATTGATAATATGAAATCAGGAAAAAGTGCAGGACCAGATGGTTCCAGTTGACCTTTATAAAAAATTTAAGAATAAATTAATAAAACCTTTTTTGGAAATGGTTTTAGAAGCATTTCAAAATAGTAATTTACCATCATACATGAATAATGCCTTAATTATACTGTTGCCAAAACCAGGTAAACCCTCTAATAAATGTGAAAATATGAGACCAATAAGCCTATTAAATGCCGACCTTAAGATAATCTGTAAAATTTTAGCAAGACGAATACAAGAAATTTTACCAAATATTATTAATCGAGATCAGAATGGCTTTATAAAGGGAAGACAAGGCTTCCATAATGTAAGAAGACTATTTAATATTATTTATTCTAATAAAGAAGCACCGGATACAGCTCTCCTATCACTGGACGCCGAAAAGGCCTTTGATAGAGTCGAATGGCCCTTTCTTTTTGAAGTCTTACAAAGGTTTGGACTTGGAAATAATTTCATAAAATGGGTTCAGATAATATATAATAATGCTACAGCAGAAATCCTAACAAATAACAATATTTCAAAATCAATAAAAATCAATAGAGGATGTGGACAAGGCTGTCCACTTTCACCTTTACTGTTTACTATGGCAATTGAACCTTTAGCGATGGCGATACGTCTACAGTCACAAATATATGGAATTAAAGTTGGACCAACAGAACATAAAATCTCCCTGTATGCCGATGACATAATTTTGTTTATGTCGAATCTTAAAAAATCAATTCCGACCTTGTTGAATTTAATAAAGAATTTTGGGGAAATATCAGGATATAAAATAAATAAAACTAAATCTTCAATATTAATGCTAAATGAGACCCAGAGAAATTACCCAGCCCCTGAGGTAAATCAATTCAATGTTGTAAATCAGTTTAAATATTTAGGAATCCAAATTGTGCCTAAGCTAGAATCAGTCGCCAGTGTCAATTATGAAGCCTTAATGACAGATATTAATGAGTTACTTCAGAGATGGATGTCACTACCAATGTCGATGATCGGGAGAATCAATATACTTAAAAGTAATATCTTACCTAAAATACTTTATTTATTTCAATACATTCCCTTACCACCACCTTTAGATTTATTCTCAAGAATTAAAAAAAAGTTAGTGGAATTTATATGGAACAACAGGAGGGCTAGATTACGTTTGTCTTTATTATATTTACCATTTGATCGTGGAGGTCTGAAATGTCCAAATTTTATGTTGTATTATTGGTCGGCACAACTGAGGTCTATGACATATTATTTTTCATCAAATGATCTCCCTCACTGGACTGAAATGGAATCATACAATTTGCCTTTACCTCTTCCCATATTCATATATTCAGACTCGGCAAAAAAATTACAGAAACAAGTTAAAAACCCATTTGTAAAACATGATTAAAATATGGTGTGAAACTAAAAAATATTTAAAAGAACCACACTTACTGTCACAATTTAGTCCAATACGGGGTAATCAATATTTTAAACCAGGGAGAGCGGATGCTGTGTTTAAAGTATGGAGTTTAAAAGGGATCCAAAAAATTCAAGATTTATATTTGTCATGTTCAGATAACATAATGTCTTTTGAAGAGCTGAGGATCAAATTTAATCTTAATAGAACACATTTTTTTAAATATCTTCAACTTAGGAACTTTATTCGATCAAACCAAAATAATGCTCTCACTCGACCTATTTATTCATCCTTGGAAAAAATGTTGATGAAAGATAGTAAAAGAAAGGGTATTATTTCAGAGTTTTATAACTCATTGACACTATCCTCAAGTGAAAACTCACTGAAAAGATTAAACTACTGGAAAGAAGATCTGCAAACTGAAATTTCAGAGGAACAATGGGAATTGGCTTGTACAGAAGCTCAAACCAAATCAATAAATGTACGTCTTAAATTGATACATTTTAAATGGTTAATGCGGATGTATGTTACACCAGTGGAGTTAAATAGATATAACAAAAACATACCAGATACATGCACAAAATGCATGGAAAGTAAAGGAACCCTATTTCATTGTTTATGGGAATGTAGAATAATTAGAATGTTTTGGGAAGAGGTGAGGGTAACAATTGAAAAAATAATTTCAAAACAAATCATATTGAATCCTAAACTGTTTTTGTTGGGTCTGTACCCAAAAAAGCATAACTTTAATAAAAGTGAAAGAACATTCATAGACCTCAGTTTGCTTAATGCCAAAAAATGTATTGCATTACTGTGGAAAAAGACTCATAGACCAGATGTGACTCAGTGGTTAAGACAGATGTTAACAAACCTTCCATTAGAATTCTTTCTAATTTCTAACATACATACTGAATACTAACATACATACTGAAATCAAAGGAAAGTGTGTTTGAGAATATATGGAGACCTTTTATTGATTATGTAAAAAATTTAAACATTACTCTTGAAGAAGAAGGTGAATGATGTGTGTGGACCTTGTAAATTCCAAACTGGTGAACATAATATGTATACTTATGTAATGGATTGTCTAGACTAAACAGAGGAGCATTGTTGAAGACTTGATTTTGTTGGTGGTTGTAGGTGTTTTTAGTGCATTTTTTTTTTGTAGTACTTTAGTGTTGGTGTTTGATTGTTTGTGTCATGTTTGTTTTAAAAAAAAAAGGTTCAATAAAGATATTGTGGAAAAAAAAACCTGTACATTCACCCATTGTAAATAAACACGTTATTTAATCTGTGTTTTGGCCTCGCTGCCAATTTTATATGTTCGCTGCAGTTTATGCAGTGAACATGACAGGTGGGGGCTGTCAGCCAAAGGAATGTTAAATTTGCTACCACAAAATAAACCACACTTTTAAATGATAAAGTTTTTGAACAGAATAAATCTTTGATTAATGTAAGTGGAATTAATTTTGCAAATATGCTGGAAAGTTGCATCTAAGTTTTGTTTAAAGTAAAATGCTTCTGTGACTTGTGTCAATAATGAAAATTATTTTTGTTAAACTGTAGCAAACTTCTCAACTTGTAAATGATAAAGTTTTGAAAAGACTAAATCTTTGATTGTTAGTGCTGTAAAAAGTTTTAGGGATAAATGTTACCTCCTGCCATAGAGGTTTTAGGTGGTGATATCAAACACAGATATAAACACATGCTGGTTGTTTCAATTATTAGTCTTTAACTAAAGTAAAGCTGTGCCTTAAGACTGTTTCAGATAACAGCGAATTAGCATAAAAAAAACCTGAGTCACAAGTCTCTCTTTATTGATGGAAGAAGTAAATACATTTAATGACAACTGGTTAATGACAATTGGTTTTCATTTTTTTATACAATAATTCATAGTGTGAAAAATGTTTTTGAATGATTAGAAAGTTGATAAATGTCTCTAAAAAACAAAGGATTGTTCCTGTAGTGAAAATAGATTGGGGTTTCTACACTATTCACACATTACACTATTTTTTCCCGGTTCCGGTTCTGCCGGACCGGCGGCGCCACACGAGTTGGCTGCCCTTTGCAACTGCCTTTTTTTATCTTCCTTCTTCTTTCTACACCTTTCACTCTAGATATATATCACGGACACACAGATCGCCCCAAAGGTCTCCCGAGTCGGCGGACGGAGCCACTGTTTACAGCAGGAGACGATACAGCAGGGAAGCTAGTGCTAGCTAGCACTCAACTGCCACCCGGTGCTAACGGAGAAACTCGACATACTGGGAACTGTAGCGAAAACAACGCGGGTGCCGGCTGGAGTTTAGGCAGCGTGCAAGAAATATAAGACAGAATAATAAAGAGCGATGGCAAGAACCAAGCAGACCGCCCGTAAATCTACTGGAGAAAAAAGCCCCCCAGGAAGCAGCTAGCCACCAAGGCTGCTCGGAAAAAGCGCTCCGGCCACCGGCGGAGTGAAGAAGCCTCACCGTTACAGGCCCGTGGCTCTGAGAGAGATCCGTCGCTACCAGAAATCCACGGAGCTGCTCATCCGTAAGCTGCCCTTCCAGTGCCTGGTGAGGGAGATCGCTCAGGACTTCAAGACCGACCTGCGCTTCCTGAGCTTCGCCGTCATGGCTCTGCAGGAGGCTAGCGAGGCCTACCTGGTGGGTCTCTTCTCTTCGTGGACACCAACCTGTGCGCCATCCACGCTAAGAGGGTCACCGTCATGCCCAAAGACATCCAGCTGGCCCGCCGCATCCGCGGAGAGAGAGCTTAGACTTTCTGCTGCACATTCACCAACCACAATGCTCCGCACTGTGTCTCCGCACTGTGTCGCACTGTGTGTACATATGTATACTAGCTGTTCTTGTTTTTTCTTGCCTTCTGATTGTTGCTCTGAGTGTTGCTATCCCTGTGCTGTTGCAATCCTGGAATTTCCCCATTGTGGGACTAATAAAGGCTTATCTTATCTTATCTACTATGGGAGAAAACACCTATGTGTCGGGAGATAGATACAGACGTGGACAAAATTGTTGGTACCCCCTGTTAATGAAAGAAAAGTCCACAATGGTCACAGAAATAACTTGAATCTGACAAAATTGGTAATAAATAAAAATTCTATGAAAATTAACCAAAAAACAAACTCATGAAACAGGCCTGGACAAAAATGATGGTACCCCTAGAAAAGATTGAAAATAATGTGACCATAGGGACATGTTCAACCAAGATGTGTCCTCTAATTAACATCACAGGTGTCTACAAACTTGTAATCAGTCAGTCGCCCTATTTAAAGGGTGACAAGTAGTCACTGTGCTGTTTGTTGACATGGTGTGTACCACACTAAACATGGACCAGAGGAAGCAAAGGAGAGAGTTGTCTCAGGAGATTAGAAAGAAAATTATAGACAGGCATGTTAAAGGTAAAAGCTATAAGACCATCTCCAAGCAGCTTGATGTTCCTGTGACTACAGTTGTACATATTATTCAGAAATTTAAGATCCACGGGACTGTAGCCAACCTCCCTGGACGTGACCACAGGAGGAGACGGATAATATGAATGGTAACAAAAGAGCCCAGAACAATCTCTAAACACGTTGATGGTGAACTCCAAGGTCAAGGTACATCAGTGTTAGATCGCACCACCTGTCATTGTTTGAGCCAAATCGGACTTCATGGGAGACGACCAAAGAGGACACCACTGTTGAAAACAAATCATAAAAAAGACAGACTGGAATTTGCCAAACTGCATGTTGACAAGTCACAAAGCTTCTGGGAGAATGTCCTATGGACAGATGAGACAAACCTGGAACTTTTTGGCAAGGCACATCAGCTCTATGTTCATGGACGCAAAAATGAAGCATAGCAAGAAAAGAACACTGTCCCTACTGTGAAACATGGAGGAGGTTCTTTTATGTTCTGGGGCTGCTTTGC
This sequence comes from Pholidichthys leucotaenia, assembly GCA_020510985.1. Taxonomy (NCBI): domain Eukaryota; kingdom Metazoa; phylum Chordata; class Actinopteri; order Cichliformes; family Pholidichthyidae; genus Pholidichthys; species Pholidichthys leucotaenia. The sequence goes on from CM035843.1 coordinate 53,814,775, forward strand.
TGCATCTGGCACAGGGTGTCTTGAATCTGTGCAGGGTACAATGAAATCTCAAGACTATCAAGGTATTCTAGAGAGAAATGTGCTGCCCAGTGTCAGACAGCTTGGTCTCAGTCACAGGTCATGGGTCTTGCAACAGGATAATGACCCAAAACACACAGCTAAATACACACAAGAATGGCCAAGAGCAAAACATTGGACTATTCTAAAGTGGCCTTCTATGAGCCCTGATCTAAATCCTATTGAACATCTGCGGAAGGAGCTGAAACATGCCGTCTGGAGAAGGCACCCTTCAAACCTGAGACAACTGGAGCAGTTTTCTTATGAGGAGTGGGCCAAAATACCTGCTGAGAGGTGCAGAAGTCTCATTGACAGTTACAGAAATCGTTTGATTGCAGTGATTGCCTCAAAAGGTTGTGCAACAAAATATTAAGTTAAGGGTACCAACAATTTTGTCCACGGCTGTATATTCTATACGCACTTTTAACTTGCAAAGACATGTAACAGCATGTAAATTCTTACACATATCCTTATATTAATTCATTCACTTTATTATTTTTCTTTTAATCCTGATGCTTTATTAAGCATCAAGGGGGAATATGATAGAAAAATTCCATATTATCTATACTGTTATTGATATTAATAATGTATGAAGTATCATACCTTTCATATGCCATGTTTAATGTTTATATGTGCATTCCATATAGGATACAGTAAGTTTATATAGTCTTGACCCGTTTTTGTGAGCAATTTCAGAGAGTTCAGACTGAGGGGTACAGGGTTAGTACATGTGTAAGGAATGATCTAAGCCATTTATTATAATCTCTTTGACATAACCTGTTTTGGGTCACAGGAATGCACAGGAACTCCTCAGCCTGTACAGATCAGTGGTAGATGGACATTCTGTTAGTTTTATGGATCCCATGTCTTCATGACCCATGTCTCCAGAGTGTCTGACGTCCGCCTGGATAAGCTCAGTTATCAGGACTGTCCCTTCCCTTATTCTCATCATACCCCTCCTTTCTTCTACCTATATATATATATATATATATATATACACTACCGTTCAAAAGTTTGGGGTTACCCAGACAATTATTTTGTGTTTTCCATGAAAAGTCACGCTTATTTACCACCATGAGTTGTAAAATGAATAGAAAATATAGTCAAGACATTGACAAGGTTAGAAATAATGATTTGTATTTAAAATAATAATTTTTTCGAGATACTCAACCTGCTCAAAGGAAGGTCAGTTTTATAGCTTCTCTAACCAGCTAAACTGTTTTCAGCTGTGCTAACATGATTGCACAAGGGTTTTCTAATCATCCATTAGCCTTCTGACGCAATGAGCAAACACATTGCACCATTAGAACACTGGAGTGATAGTTGCTGGAAATGGGCCTCTATATACCCATGTAGATATTGCACCAAAAACCAGACATTTGCAGCTAGAATAGTCATTTACTACATTAGCAATGTATATTAGATATTAGAGTGTATTTCTGATTAGTTTAAAGTTATCTTCATTGAATAAAACAGTGATTTTCTTTCAAAAATAAGGAAATTTGTAAGTGACCCCAAACTTTTGAACGGTAGTGTATGTATATCAGACTTAGAATGGTTCCTTTAGAGATTCTAGGTGTGTCTGAATGTCATGCCTTGTAACCTCTCCCCCAAGGTGGCCAATGGGGTGACTCTTTATATTTTTGTAATGAATGTACATAAATTCAACTTTCCACCTGATTATTTGACTTTGAATAATTTAAGCTCAAAATTATTCTAACACTACCAGAAAATCCTGAATGAGAATGTCTTGCCATCTGTTCATGACCTTAAGCTGAAGCGCACTTGGGTTCTGAAGCAGGACAATGATTCAGAACACACCAGCAAGTCCACCTCTGAATGGTTTAAGAAAAACAAAATGAAAACTTTGGAGTGGCCTAGTCAAAGTCCTGACCTGAATCTGACTGAAATACAGTGGCATGACCTGAAAAAGGTGGTTCATGCTCGAAAAACTTCCAATGTAGGTGAATTACAATTCTGCAAAGATGAGTGTGCCAAAATTCCTCCACAGTGCTGTAAAAGACTCATTGCCAGTAATCACAGTTGTTGCTGGTAAGGGTGGCCCAACCAGTTATTAGATTTAGAGGGCAATCACTTTTTCACACTGGGCCATGTAGATTTGAATTTTTTTCCCCTTAATAATAAGCAGCTTCATTTAAAAACTGCATTTTGTGTTTACTTGTGTTATCTTTGTCTAATATTTAAATTTGTTTGATGATCTGAAACATTTAAGTGTGACAAACATACAAAAAATTGAGAAATCAGGAAGGGGGCAAACACTTTCTCACACCACTGGAAACTGTTATCAAGCAGCTTCTCTTTTACACAATGTGGCAGGTTGGCTGTTGGCAGTGTTGCCAGATGAGAAATGTTGAAGTATTGTGCTAGCGCCTTAAAATTATTGTATTTTGAGGAAAATTATCGTACAAACCTAGTTTTCATTCTGACGTGGCTTAGGGACCATCTGCTTCAGTAACACATTATCACAGATTGTGCATATTACAGCCTATAACAGTTTTACCTTTAAATAATCTAATAGATCAGCTTTGAAAAAGAGCACCTCTACCTGTGTGGAGTAAAGGATGAGCCTGTACTGAACAGCACAAAATATCAGTCATGACTATCTTCTATATGCCTTCTGTTGAATCATCATGTATCAAGGTCTTGCCTCATAAATATTTTGACAAGTACTCTTGTTAGAAAAATACCCGATTCTTTGATTGAAAGATCAAAGAACAAGCCAGAGATTTCTTCAATTTAAAGATGGAACATTTATTTAGAAGTCACAAGTAAAGCAAGCAGTGCTGGGTGCAGCGTGACGCAGCTCCCTCTGGAGCGTCGCCACACTGACCACGACTTCCGGGTGCGTGTTACAGTTATCTTCTCGGGTTGGCGGATCGGACCACCCCCCTGTACAATAGGATGGGCTTGTACGCGACCGTCTGATTGGCCAGTTTAACTCTGACGTGAACAGGCCATCCGCTATTCACGTTGCCGATCTCCTAAAATGTACTATCAAAAGTGTGTGTGAGAATGTTGTTTTGGGTGTGTAACTAATGTGAAAGACCTGACTAAAAAAAGAGGGCGAGAAGAGAGAGAGAGAGCTCTATAGCTTTGCCTAATTCCAGTTCATCAGTTTACCATAACATATTTGTTCATAAGCATGCAAACAGAATATGTATGGAATCTGTGTAGAGCATAATGGGAGATTACCTATAGAATTATTATTTTGGCACTAACTTTCCATTAACCCGACTTCCGGTTATGGCGGCCACGTAGGAAGACGTGGTTCACTCTGCTCTGCTCCTAAAAATAAAAAGTTGGCAAATAAGATAAGATAAGATAAGCCTTTATTAGTCCCACAATGGGGAAATTCCAGGATTGCAACAGCACAGGGATAGCAACACTCAGAGCAACAATCAGAAGGCAAGAAAAAACAACATCTAGTAAACATATGTCCCTATTACTATAAATGTATATATATATAGACACACAGTGCAGAGCATTATGGCTGGTGAATGTGCAGCAGAAAGTCTAAGCTCTCTCTCCGCGGATGCAGCGGGCCAGCTGGAAGTCTTTGGGCATGATGGTGACCCCCTTAGCGAAGAAGAGACCCACCAGGTGGGCCTCGCTGGTCTCCTGCAGAGCCATGACGGCGAAGCTCAGGAAATGCAGGACGGTCTTGAAGTCCTGAGCGATCTCCCTCACCAGGCGCTGGACGGGCAGCTTACGGATGAGCAGCTCCGTGGATTTCTGGTAGCGACGGATCTCTCTCAGAGCCACGGGCCTGTGACGGCGAGGCCTCTTCACTCTGCCGGTGGCCAGAGCGCCTCTCCGAGCAGCCCTGGTGGCTAGCTGTCTCCTGGGGGGCTTCTTCCTCCAGTAGATTTTACGGGCGGTCTGCTTGGTTCTTGCCATCGCTCTTTATTATTCTGTCTTATATTTCTTTCACGCCGCCTAAACTCCAGCCCGGCACCCGCGTCCTTTTCGCTACAGCTCCCGGTATGTCGAGTTTCCCATTAGCACCGGGCGGCGGCCAAGTGCTAGCTAGCACTAGCTCCTCCCCGCTGTAACGTCTCCCGCTGCAAACCGTGGCTCCGTCCGCCGACCCGGGAGACCCCCGGGCGATCCGTGCGTCCGTGATATATATACAGAGTGAAAGGTGTAGAAAGAAGAAGGAAGATAAAAAAAGGCTGTTGCAACAGGCAGCCGACTCGTGTGGCGCCGCCGGTCCGGCGGAACCGGAACCGGAAAAAAAAAATAAAAAATAAAAAATAAAAAATAACTCTCCCAATTGGAACAAAACCTATCCCAGAGTTTGGGCGCGGATATGCCGGTAAAGCCTAAAGCTGGGAAATTAGGTGGAGGAAAAACTGAATCGTCGAAACAGTCCAAGCTAACAGACTTCCATGCTCGTGACGAAGCGGAAAAATCTCCAGAGATTATGGCGGCGCAAGCTAGCGGCGGAGCGGTGACTGCTGGCGAGGGCACAGGTGTGGTGCTCGCTGCCATTAGCGCAATGAGAGCAGACTTTTCCTCTAAATTTGATGGATTATAGCAGCAATAGAAGGAATGAGAAAGGAAATAAGCGACTGTATGGAACGAGTATCACAGGTGGAGCTCCGAATTTCCAGCGCTGAGGATGACGTCACCAGCCTACAATTAAAGGTGTGCACATTGGAATTAAAAAATAAACGTCTGGAAGATAGTACCCTGGACTTAGAATCCTGGTCGAGACGGAACAATCTGAGGCTGGTGGGCCTCCCGGAGGGAACGGAGGGACGGGACCCATGTTCCTTTTTGGAAAAGTGGATTCCAGAAGCGCTGAACAACGCCGAGCTGCAGTCATCGGTCATCTTAGAGAGCGCCCACCGAATTGGCCCACTGAGAGATAATAAGGCACCACCGAGGACGCTGATTATGAAGTTCCTCAGCTACAGAGACAAGATGACGATCTCCAACGTGGCGCGAGCTAAAGGAGAAATTAAATATCAGGATCAACAGGTGCGGTTTTACCCAGATTTGGCCACAGGAATCCAACAATTAAGGAAACAGTTTGACCCCGCCTGTAGAGAGCTGCGCAACCTCGGGATTCGTCATGGAGTGATTCATCCGGCAAGACTGCTGGTCACATATAAAGGGAGAACCCACACCTTCAAGACCCCTGAGGAGGCGCAGGTGCTTATCAAGCAGATCCAAGAAGAGACTGGTGGGAGCTAAGCATGAAGCATGAACAAAATATAAAGGTAGAATATTTAAGCATTGGCACAGGCATCTGACTGATCTGAAGCATATAGCAAGTTTACAAAATATAGATTGTATTATATATATTAAAAAAAACTATGATGTACAAAGTTGCTATAAAATTTTGGAGTTAAGTTGGAAAACTACAGAAGAGAGTTAATGTTATGTCATTAAAAGCAGTAGAGTCAGGGTGATTGAGAGGAGAAAGAGTGGTTTTGACTGATCCTCGCGGGTGTGGAGCAGTCAATGGCTATAGCGGGAGACGGAATTTTTTTTTTTGATTTTGGGGGGATTACCACGAATGTGGGAAGGGGGAATTTGTTTGTGTGTAGTTTGTAGGATGAATGTTCAACCACTCATGTTTTTGCTTCTCTGTATGAGCATGTTTATATTGCAAGGTAATCTCAAACTCCTTATTGATCATAGACCAAAGCGTTAATCTTAATTTAACTTCATGGAATTGCAGAGGTCTACAAAATTTAAAAAAAACTTAAACAAGTTATGAATAAAATAAAAGACATAGGTTCAAAAATTGTGTTTTTACAAGAAACTCATCTAATAGAGGAGGATGTAAAAAGAATTAGGAGAAGATGGCAGGGAAGTGTGTTCACCTCATCATTTTCATCTCGAGCCAGGGGAGTTATGACTGTCATACATAAATCAGTCCCATTTCAAGTGAAAAATGTAATTGGAGACAAATTAGGAAGATATCTAATCATCCACGGATCTTTGTTATTAGAAAATATAAATTTGGTGAACTTATACGGTCCCAATATAGATGATCAAAACTTCTTTGCTAATTTATTTCTTATTTTATCATCACTTACAGGGCAACATATAATAGCAGGGGATTTTAATTGTACATTGAATCTCGGTATAGATAGATCAACAGGACTGGACTGTACGCACAATGGATGCAGGATGATCATTAATCATTTTATGAAAGAATTGAGATTGCTAGATATATGGAGAGAAATGAAACCACAAGTTAAAACCTACTCTTGTTATTCTAATACCTACAAGACATTCTCACATATTGACTATTTTTTGATCTCCACAGAATTAAGGTCCAAGATTCAAAACTGTTTCTATGATAACATTGTGATCTCTGATCATGCACCCTGCTGTTTAATATATGTAGATAAGAAATTGACAAAGGAACCAGGTAGGTGGCAATTTCAGCATAAATGGCTTCAGGATGAGGAATTTGTTAAGTACATAGAAAAAAAGATAGATAAGTTATTTGATATCAATACTACACAAACATCAGCATGTATAAAGTGGGAGGCTTTCAAAGCTTTTATTAGGGGGCATATTATTAGTTATACAGGTTCAAAATCTAGGAAGACTCGAGAGGAGAGAGCCCAATTGGAACATAAAATAAAAATTCTCCAAGAAAAAGTGTATGCAGGAAGTAACCCAAAGTTAGAGAACGAATTACTGATTCTGAGAGCTGAATATGACAAAAAAAATCAGCGAATAGAGCTGCCTCGAGTCTTCTAAGATTGAAGCAATCTTTTTATGAACAAGGTGAAAAATCAGGGAAATTATTGGCATGGCAGATTAAACAATTAGAATTTAAAACACTAATTACCAGTATTGTAAGTAACGGACAGGCAGTTGTAGATCCTTTAGAAATTAACAGTGCCTTTAGAGATTATTATGAAAAACTATATGATACAAAAAATGAAACTGACTTAACAAAACTAAATGGGTTTTTGGACGGATTATCTATACCATGTATTCCAAACGAAAACAGGGAGATACTGGAGTCTAAAATTAGTCAAGACGTTGGGCTAGCCATTGATAATATGAAATCAGGAAAAAGTGCGGGACCAGATGGTCTTCCAGTTGACCGCTATAAAAAATTTAAGAATAAATTAATAAAACCATTTTTTAAATGGTTTTAGAAGCATTTCAAAATAGTAATTTACCACTATACATGAATAATGCCTTAATTATACTGTTGCCAAAACCAGGTAAACCCTCTAATAAATGTGAAAATATGAGACCAATAAGCCTATTAAATGCTGACCTTAAGATAATCTGTAAAATTTTAGCAAGACGACTACAAGAAATATTACCAAATATTATTAACTGAGATCAGAATGGCTTTATAATGGGAAGACAAGGCTTCCATAATGTAAGAAGACTATTTAATATTATCTATTCTAATAAAGAAGCACCGGATACAGCTCTCCTATCATTGGACGCCGAAAAGGCCTTTGATAGGGTCGAATGGCCCTTTCTTTTTGAAGTCCTACAAAGGCTTGGACTTGGAAATAATTTCATAAAATGGGTTCAGATAATATACAATAATGCTACAGTAGAAATCCTAACAAACAGCAATATCTCAAAATCAATAAATATCAATAGAGGATGTCGACAAGGCTGTCCACTTTCACCTTTACTGTTTACTATGGCAATTGAACCTTTAGCGATGGCAGTACGTTTACATCCACAAATATATGGAATTAAAGTAGGACCAACAGAACATAAAATCTCCCTGTATGCCGATGACATAATTTTGTTTATGTCGAATCTTAAAAAATCAATTCCGACCTTGTTGAATTTAATAAAGAATTTTGGGGAAATATCAGGATATAAAATAAATAAAACTAAATCTTCAATATTAATGCTAAATGAGACCCAGAGAAATCACCCAGCTCCTGAGGTAAATCAATTCAAAGTTGTAAATCAGTTTAAATATTTAGGAATTCAAATTGTGCCTAAGCTAGAATCAGTCGCCAGTGCCAACTATGAAGCCTTAATGACAGACATTAATGAGTTACTTCAGAGATGGATGTCACTACCAATGTCGATGATTCCATCCATCCATCCATCCACCATCCATCTTCTACCGCTTTTCCGGAGGTCCGGGTCGCGGAGGCAGCAGTTCAAGCAGAGAAGCCCAGACTTCCCTCTCCCCAGCCACCTGCTCCAGCTCTTCAGAGGGGATACCAAGGCGTTCCCAGACTAGCTGGGAGACATAGTCTCTCCACCGAGTCCTGGGTCTGCCCCGGGGTCTCCTCCCAGTGGGACGTGCCTGAAACACCTCAAGTGGGAGGCGTCCAGGAGGCATCCTAATCAGATGCCCATACCACCTCAACTGACTCCTTTCAATGTGGAGGAGCAGCGGTTCTACTCTGAGCCTCTCCCGGATGACTGAGCTCCTCACCCTATCTCTGAGGGTGAGTCCAGCAATCCTACGGCGAAAGCTCATTTCAGCTGCTTGTATCCGCGATCTCGTTCTTTCGGTCATTACCCAAAGCTCGTGACCATAGGTGAGAGTAGGAACATAGATTGACTGGTAAATCGACAGCTTTGCCTTAGAACTAAGCTCCCTCTTCACCACAACAGACCGGTACAATGTCTGCATCACTGCAGATGCTGCTCCGGTCCGTCTGTCAATATCTCGCTCCATTTTCCCCTCACTCGTGAACAAGAGCCCAAGATACTTAAACTCCTCCACTTGGGGCAGGAGCCTGTCCCCAACCCGGAGAGGACAATCCACCTTTATCCGGCTGAGGACCATGGACTCAGACTTGGAGGTGCTGATTCTCATCCCAGCCGCTTCACACTCAGCGGCAAACCGTCTCAGCAAGAGCTGTAGGTCATTGCTGGATGAAGTCAACAGGACAACATCATCTGCAAACAACAGAGATGAGATCCTGTGGTCACCAAGCATGACACCCTCCATTCCCTGGCTGCGCCTAGAAATCCTGTCCATAAAAATTATGAACAGGATCGGTGACAAAGGGCAGCCCTGGCGGAGTCCAACTCTGACTGGGAATGACTACGACCGAGTGTTGGCAAATTAATATACTTAAAAGTAATATATTACCCAAGATACTTTATTTATTTCAATACATTCCTTTACCACCACCTTCAGATCTATTCTCAAGAATTAAAAAAAAGTTAGTGGAATTTATATGGAACAATAGGAAGGCTAGATTACGTCTGTCCTTACTATATTTACCATTTGATCGTGGAGGTCTGAAATGTCCAAACTTTATGTTGTCTTACTGGTCAGCACAACTGAGGTCTATGACATATTATTTTTCATCAAATGATCTCCCTCACTGGACTGAAATGGAATCATGCAATTTACCTTTACCTTTCCACCTTTACCTTTCCTTTACCTTTCCATATTCATATACTCAGACTCGGCAAAAAAATTACAGAAACAAGTTAAAAATCCATTTGTAAAGCATATGATCAAAATATGGTGTGAAACCAAAAAATATTTAAAAGAACCACACTTATTGTCACAATTTAGCCCAATATGGGGTAATCAATATTTTAAACCAGGGAGAGCGGATGCTGTATTTAAAGTATGGAATTTAAAAGGGATTCAAAAGATTCAAGACTTATATTTGTCATGTTCAGATAACATAATGTCTTTTGAAGAACTGAGGATCAAATTTAATCTTAATAGAACACATTTTTTTAAATATCTTCAGCTTAGGAACTTTATTTGATCAAATCAAAATAATGCTCTCATCCGACCTACTTATTCATCCTTGGAAAAAATTTTAACGAAAGATAGTAAGAGAAAGGGTATTATTTCAGAGTTTTATAACTCATTGACATTATCCTCAAGTGAAAACTCACAGAAAAGACTGAATTATTGGAAAGAATACCTGCAAACTGAAATTTCAGAGGAACAATGGGAATTGGCTTGTACAGAAGCTCAAAACAAATCAATAAATGTATGTCTTAAATTGATACATTTTAAATGGTTAATGCGGATGTATGTTACAACTGGTGGAGTTAAATAGATATAACAAAAACATACCAGATACGTGCACAAAATGTATGGAAAGTAAATGAACCCTATTTCATTGTTTATGGGAATGTAGAATAATTAGAATGTTTTGGGAAGAGGTGAGGGTAACAATTGAAAAAATAATTTCAAAACAAATCATATTGAATCCTAAATTGTTTTTGTTGGGTCTGTATCCAGAAAAACATAACTTTAATAAGAGTGAAAGAGCATTCATAGACCTCAGTTTGCTTAATGCCAAAAAATGTATTGCACTATTGTGGAAAAAGACTCATAGACCAGATGTGACTCAGTGGTCAAGACAGATGTTAACAAACCTTCCACTAGAAAGAATAACATACATACTGAAATCAAAGGAAATTGTGTTTGAGAATATATGGAGACCTTTCATTGATTATGTAAAGAATTTAAACATAACTTTTAAAGAAGAAGGTGAATGATGTGTGTGGACCTTGTAAATTCCAAACTGGTGAATGTATAATATGTATACTTATGTAATGGATTACCTCGACTAAACAGAGGAGCATTGTTGAAGACCTGCCTTTGTTAGTGGTTGTTGGTGTTTTTAGTACTTTTTTTGTTTGTTTGTTTTTAATTACTTTAGTGTTAGTGTTTGATTGTTTGTGTTATGTTTGTAAAAAAAAAAGGTTCAATAAAAAATATTGTGGAAAAAAAAAACTTTCCATTAACCCTTTCACTCCCCCCTTTGATATGATTTTATCATGTCAACCATGCGTGGTGTGAGAGAAGCTAGCGATAAACAGACGGTGAATAAGGCAGGTCCCTGCATTGTGTGTCAACCCAAGAGGCTTGCACCATTGGTTCTGCTACCCTTGCCTTCCCCCTTGTGGACACCTTAGCGCGGTGCAGCAATGTCTCACCAAATCCTGTACCCCCATCAAGGTCTCCTCCTGATCATAGTTCTTTGTCCGGTGGAGTGGACCATGTGGGGGGTCACAGGGTCGAATAGGGTCAATCCACGAAGCCCACGAAACCTTTGTCCACCGGTTGACCCTTGCCAGGGCTCACATCATTTGGTTGCAGTCATCACACGGTTGCAACAGAGGTTTGACCTTCCTCTGTGTCTACTTTTTGTATCCACAGCTATGGAGTACAGTCCCACCTCGTTGACACACACCGGTACCATTAGAAGCCAAACAACTGTGTGGCCATGCTCTGAGAGGCACATCTCGTCCCATGAGGTCAATACGACAGTCTGGTGGGTGCAGCAGAGGGTATGTAACATCCAGTCCAGCTGGTGAACAGTTCAGTGACGCTGTCCCAGGGATGCTACCCCCCCGTCGCTGGACAGAAGTGGAGATGCTGGTGTTGGTAAGGCTCAAGCTCCTGGCTCTACCCTGGATGCTGGAGGTGCGGTGGATGCACTCGGGTACCAGTCCATTCTTCTTCTAGGGACTGAAGTCGTACAGTCACTCACCCTACAACTTTTTCTACGTTGCAGGCACACGTCGTGATGGTCTGGTGCCCTCCGGCATGCATCTTCCCTGTACCCTACACCTTTAATTGAGTGCCGATACAAAGGGCTCGGCTGGGGCAGGACCAATAATGGCCTGAGGGGTTGCCATCACAATGTATGGACCCTGTACAGTTTTATCCTTATTCACTACATCTGTAGTTATCTATGTGCAGTTGTAAGTTATCTCCCAGTAGCCTTGAGTGTGTGTGATTGTTAACTATATGAAATCTGCAAGCGGTGGCTGTGTTGTGATGAGTGTGTTGGGTGATGGGACCTATATGTTCAGCAGTGGGTAGGTAGTAGACAACATCGTTCAAAGTTAGGAGACATCCTTATCCATGCATTATTGTATTCAGGCATTCAGAGCTTCTAACCTTCACCCTTATCCAGACTACCTAACCGTAATTAGCATGATGGAAATAAATATGCAAGAGTACTATAAGTTTCACACCCGTACCTGTGTGGTGAGCTATGGTTGATTTATGTATTATCAGTAGCACACTGTGTTTACAAATAATCTGTGATGGCAGAATGGTCTTCCTCGTCATCATCCTCCGTCTTGGGGTCCTCAGCTCTTCCTCTCAACCCAGCAACTGGTCTAAGACTTGCTGATGACTCCCACTGTGGAAAATTGCATTTGTTAACACCTTTCTGGGCTTCTGAATATATGGCCTATAGTGTCGTACTCTGCTCCTTTTATTAGATCTACATCTAGTTATCCCTTTACCATAACCAATTTGGAATTTGCTTCAAATTTTCCTCATCCCCTTGTTTGTTAATGTTAAGATTGGTCATATAGGAGATTTCTGGGTGTCAATGTGTGCCACCTTTTGTGCTGTGGGTACCCAGTTAAGAGACAATGCTTATGGTTTTAATTTGGGAGAATATTCTATGTTAAGGTCAGGTATTGGTTTTCCATAGATGGCTCTATTCCACAGTAGAGGTGACAAAATGTCCAACATTTTCCATCCATGTGTTTGGGGTCTAACCAGCTGGGATGTGGGAACCCCCCATAGGTTGAAATGTCTCTATCCTCTTCAGTTAGGACAATGGATGCTTTCCACATCATTTCCTTGGTTTACTCAGTCCAAGTTTATGAGACCAATCTGGAGGAAGGATTTGCAAATAATGGTTGTTAATAATTTGGATCAGATCTGTTCAATCACCTATAGTACACGGGGTACAATGCTACTTTTACAGATGTTGATAGGTGTTCTACTGGTAGCTTGCCATTTGCAGAATTTGATCGTTACTTTTCTGACCTTGAAAAGTCCTGTATGTCATTACCCGGAGTTCCTGCTTTACGTGCAATAATTTAATTTTTGCTAATTTTCTGCATACGTGTAGAAGTGAGTCCACTTATCTGTTCTCATCTTTAAGTATGCAGTCCAGTTTTTCCATGGTGGATGTGGGCGCCTCCCTCCCACCAGCAGCGGCCATTGTGGGGCGTGCTTCCTCCTCCTCCTCCTTGCTGTCCTCACCCTTGTCCTTTTGGCCTCCTTTTATAAGAGAAACAGATTCACGGGGGCCTGAGGCTCCCCGTGTGTCAGCCATTCCATAAATAAGTTCAGTTTTTTTTCTCCAAATTTTATTTTCCCTTCTTATCTAGATTTCTAACCTTGAGTCAAGAAAGGAACTGCTTCAAAGCCCTTATTTAATTTTGCTAATTAATACAAGATGGGATAATATGATCAACTCTCCACCATGCCAACAGATACTATTTGTACACTGTAATTGAATGCTGTGTGGACCTTTGTGTTGCACTGGCGTACACCTCCATGCTGCCACCAATTGCTTCCACTCAGTGTTTGTCTTCCAAGAGTTCTGTTCAATGACATCCTATGCATACCCTCTATTGGGGAGGAACATAACTGGGGTGTTAGATTGACTTTAAATGACTGCGTATATAGTAAGGCTATAATCGTTGCTGTGAATGTTTGCTCATTACTGAATGTTAATATTCACAACTAAAAGAAATGCATTGTAAGAATGGACACCTAATGCCTCATTGCTGCTTTAAGTACTTGGAAACATTTAAGATGGCTGCCTGTGTTTGTTCCTTCTTCCTGACACTCTTAAGCAAAATTTAATTTATTTATTGTTGGTTTTCTGTTTGTTTGGTTTTTAAAGCTTCAGTTCAATCTTACACGATCTTTATTTTCTTTGGTTACACATACTCTCTTCATTTCTTTCTTTCCATTTCCATCTCAAAACCAAAATATTTTCTACACTTGCTAAATCCACCTGTTCTTCCTTCCCCTACGTACTTTTTTCCATCAGAAAACACTCACTCATTTTTTACCATCCACTATCCATCTGTGTACAAGACTTCACCTTTCCCTGGACTAGCTGATGAAGCTGCACATCTCACATCTATAATCTCTTTCAGTATTAAAAACTTCCTTTCAGTTCATCTGGGTCTCGGTTCTCTTCACTTCATCAACATTCTGTTACCACCTGCTTTGTCTTCTTCATGATTTCACGTCCCGTCGTTTCATACTACTGACTCTACTGTCCTCAGCTAATCTCCATGCAAGATCCTGCACATAAAAGTGATCGGTTCATTCTGAAAGAGTCAGCTTTATAATAAACCAACAGTGCTCAGTTTCAAAGATTCTGTCTCGTGAGCAAAACTCATCATCTCTTGATCTCTACCCTGGCATTGGATTCTTTTCCGTTACTGACCTTTCAAATTTGTTTTGAAATTAAATAATGCCTCTGGGTCTGAACATCTGCCTTTCGAGGAATGTATTAAAATAAGACGTCTGCTGATTACTCGGAAAACTTAAGTATAACAGAGTCATCTGTATCTTGGTGTGGTGGAGTTTTCTGTCCTTTTTTCTTCTGAACAGATACCCTCCGGACGAGCTAACACCATGCCTACAAAGCTATAACAATTTTTAGATACAAAAATGTAAAACTTTCATTAGCCCCCCAAAACAATTCTAAAAATATTTAAATCAAGAATCTACAACCAGCGTGACACATGGACCATCCGTGTGTGAACCGCTGGTTGTTTATCAAGCTACACTGGTTTCTGTGTGTGTCAGAGCTGCAGATCTATGTGCACAGACATTAAAGCCTTGTTTATGCTCCACCTCCGCTCTGTGTGTGCGTCTATGATGCTTGTACACTTTGGATAAGGCCGGTGCGCACACAGCTATATGTATGTATATGCTTCATTCTTGAGTCTACTCGGCCGAGTGTTTGCTGCTTTTACCTCAAATTATCTTGTTTCTCTAGTCTACTCTAGTCGTGTTTGTTTTAACTCATCTTCTTCTATAGCGCTTTTTACTCATCTCTGGATGATCAAAAACCCTCACTCTTGTTACGCTGCCATCCCCCATCTCCATACAAAGTGTAAGGAAATGTGTAAAGAATGTGACTTTCATGTAAACTTACGGCTTTTCTCTAAATTGTCATTTTTCCGCTAGCAAATTTTGGATTTTTTCTTTGTAAATTTGCAAGTTTTTTTCAGAAATTTGTGACTCCTTCCAAAATATTTTTGTAAATTTGCAACTTTTCCTCAAATATGCAATTTTCTCTGAAACTTGCAGTTTTACCTTTATACCTTTTTGCATAAATTTTCAACCTTTTTGTCTTAAGTTGTGATTGTAAATCAGCATTTTTATCATATTTTGCACCTCCGTCTTACAAACTTGTACCCAATCTCCCCTTACATCTTCAAACCCCATGTCGAGTTAAAAAAATGCCTACTGCAAATCTCTTACTTTAACAATGTGATTAGATTTCAACAAATCTGTAAAGCATAAGCAATACTTTTCTTTAGTTCTTCTTGAGCTCTTGGCTGCACTGCCCTCACATGTTTGGTTAATTGGTTGTTCCAAATTGTCCCCAGACCTCTTTCTCCTATGGGCCCTTAGAATAGAGGGCTAGTACTAGTGGTGGTCTTTGAGACTAGAAAATGTGCTAATAAATTTAGTTCATATCCATAAAGTTTTGGGAGATGTGCAAAAACTACAGATAGGAGGGTCTGGGAATCTCCAAATATGTATTGACTCTTGAGTATAAAGGAGCCCTAAACCTGCACCCTTTCCCTTGGCCAGCAGGTGGCTAGTTTTCTTGTAGCAAAAGGTCAGACTGCCTGATATTCTGTGGAAAAATGACCTTTCAAGCCTCAAGAATTTTCCAGATTTTGGTCTTAATTGCAAGTCTTCTTTTTATTAGATGTTTCTTAGGCAGAACATGGGTGGGTAATCTAAGCTGCAGCTTCAGCCATCACCCTTTTCGGATAACTTATGTTGAATTGTACAATCAGAGGAGTTATTGTTTAATTTGACCTTTTTGGATTTTTCCTTGATATATTGTTCTGTTCCTTTCTTTTAATCTTTTCCAAAAAATAAAGATTCATTCATATTTATACGCTCTTTCTGTAGCTACTCAATAGTTTGCATACAGTTCATGGTAGCATTTTAGATGAGAAAGCACACCAATCTCTCAGCTATAAGGTTGAAAACTTTTCTATCCGTTCCTGTCCCACTCTCCCCCTTTTAAACAGAACGGCATTAATTTCAAAGCCGTTCTTTTTCAACATCCTGTAGGGGAGGATACACATTGTCTTGCTAATTGAGGGACACCCCCCCCCCCCCGGGTGCCCTTGTGGGTGTTTGAGCTCAGTGGCCAAATTGCTAAACATAAGTATTAGTCCCATGGGGGCCTCTGACTCTATTGTTAAAACTCTGACCTCCTGTGGCCCTGCAGCTGATACTGATAGGTCAAATTAGGTGGGGTATGGGTATGGCTTTTTTGAAGACTGGTCATGTATTGGGTTTGCTCAGTATGTGGTCTTGGCACGTCTCTGATATGGAAAGCAACAATACTGTACTTACATGTGCTCAATTGTTCTTCTCTGACCATTCTTTCGATGTCTCTTTGTACTGTTGTTGCGGAGGGAGGAGGGGGTTGCCGTGTGAAGGAGGAGGGTGGACAATTCCAGGGGGCCTCACCAGCTGCTGGGGGAGGGCTTCCACAGCCACCATCTTCTCAGACCACAGTCATCTCAGATTTAATGGAGAGAAACAGACAGGCTATTAAACAGTGTGTTTTTGTCCTTTTCTGTTCTATTGCGTTTATTGATTATTTTGCGTCTGTTCTCACCATTGCAGCATAAGTCTCTTATTCTTACGTTTTTTTTTCTTTCCTTCCTCCAATCATTTCTCCATATTTTGTCTTGTGTCCTGCACAAAACTTTAACATTTCATCATTTTTCAATTTTCTCAAAAAAAAAAAAAATTCTCTTTCCATTTTCTGCCCACTCTCACTTCCACAAGGTTCATCTCCACACTTATTTATTTATTTAATTCATTCATTTTATTTCATTTTATTTATTCATTTATTTTTGTATTCACTTATTTATTTACTGCAATTTACAATTTTCCTCATTTAAATTACCTCACCTTTATATATTGTCCACCTAGGATTTCCTACAGTTTTATTGAGGAATGAGTCTCCTTATTCTCCAGTTTTATTGTATAAGTAGAAATAGTTATTATTCTTATACCTCCCTCTGTCTAATTTAAAGTTGAGCCTTTTCTCTCCAAGCTGAGTGGGCATGCTTTGCCTCACTACAAACAAACCCACATAGGCGGGTGCGGGAGGACTTTATCTTGCCGTGCATGGACTTAAAGCTTTCCTTTCAGCCAGAGAGATAAGGTTCCAAATTTATTATTAAGATTTAAGTTCTTATTGGCAGTAATTTTGTGAAATAGTGCACTTCCTATATTTGGCCACACGATGGAGGTACTGTGCCACAGCTTGAAGGTGGTTCAAGATGGCGTTCTCATGCATATGCGCAGTGAATGCAACACGCGCAAGATGGCTCCTGAGCCTATTGTTCACAAACCACGTCTTTTTTTTTTTTTAAGGAAATGGAGCACTGCCTCCCTAACCCCAGCTGTACACATGCCCGAATAACTTTACAACTTTAATTTAGGGCTTAATTTTAATACTGTTGCCTCAAATAATTCTCCTCTCAGTAACCTGTTTTACCAGTCTCACCTCCACTCGGTGGTGGGGGCGCATTACCTTCCTTTGTTCTGGTCACGCAGTCTGGAGCGCGCCATTAGTTAAATCATACTATGTGGAAAGTTTAATAGACATTTCCAACTCCTGGTATTTCTCAAACCACACTTTTATCCCTTAAAGACACAAAATTAACAAAGACATCCGGCACCAGGCTACCCTAGTTCCTTTAATTTGGGAGACGAACACGGTTGATTCCACTGTTCCCCAAGTCTCTTATTCCGGCACAGACTGCAACCAAAATTACTGGCCCCCAGGCTAATCTGGGTCCTTTAATTTGGGAGACGAACACGGTTGATTCCGCTGTTCCCTAAGTCTCTTGTTCCGGCACAGACTGCAACTGAAATTACTGGCCCCCAGGCTAATCCGGGTCCTTTAATTTGGGAGACAAACACGGTCGATCGCTAATCACAGCTGTTCACTAAGTCTCGTAATTATTTCGGAACAGACTGCTCCGAAATACTTCACTTACGTGGCATCGTTCTTTAACGGCATCGGGTCGGTCACTTAACCCCCCCGGCAACAGGCTAATCCTGTATATCAATTTGGAAGACAGGCACGGCCGTTGCCTCCTATGTCTTATTAAGTTCTGGGTACAGACTGCATCCCAAAACCTCACCGATCCGCTTAATCTTTTGTTAGACATAGGACATTTTCGCTGAGGCCTCGGCAGGTCCCCCACGCACAAGCGGTGCCGTGACCAACTCTGATACACAGAGGGCACTTTCACTGGGGGTCTTCTTTCAGCCCCGACTACAAGCGGTGCCTTGTGTCCAGCAGATTACCCGGTCATGGCTTCGCTCCACAGTGGCATCGGGTCGAACACTTTCAATGGCTCCCCCTGGCAACAGGTTACTAAAACCTGGCTTATAATTTGGGAGACGAACCTGGGTGATTATTAGTCACCCTGGCCTCCTAAGTCTTGGTATTTTGGTTCAGACTGACTCCAAAATGTTTTAAAATTTGATGGACCATACACCCGTGAATTGTATGTCCATGATTGCGACCGTTTTACCTCAGACTGAAAATAGAACATGTGCACCCTTTTAACTTTTCAAACTATTTGTTTAGACTTTACATGTGACTCCCAACCAAATGATAAAATTTTGAGATTGGATATATCCCTTTTTATCAGACAACTGTAAATTTAGAATGGCCAAATGCAAAAATTTGTGTAAAAAAAGGTTTTCTGCTTACCTTTTTTGTTCAGGCGCCATCACTGTCTGCAAAAGGGTCCTTCCGATTTGTTGCATTCAGGCTCGCCTCAGAATATTTCAATCTGGGTCACGGCACCAATTTGTTAGAAAAATACCCAATTCTTTGATTAAAAGATCCAAGAACAAGCCAGAGATTTCTTAAATTTAAAGATGGAACATTTATTTAGAAGTCACAAGTAAAGCAAGCAGCGCTGGGCTCCCTCTGGAGCCTCGCCACACTGACCACGACTTCCGGGTGTGTGTTACAGTTATCTTCTCGGGTTGGCGGATCGGACCACCCCCCTGTACAATAGGATGGGCTTGTACGTGACCGTCTGATTGGCCAGTTTAACTCTGACATGAACAGGCCATCCGCTATTCACGTTACCAATCTCCTAAAATGTACTATCAAAAGTGTGTGTGAGAATGTTGTTTTGGGTGTGTAGCTAATGTGAAAGACCTGACTAAAAAGAGAGAGAGAAGCGAGAGAGAGAGAGCTCTATTGAGTTTTTGCATATGACGTAAGGGGGCGTGCCGCACTGGCCCGTTAGAGTGTGCCGCCATATTGGATGGCAAGAAACAGCAGCAGCAGGGTGAAACAAACCACATAGCTCACGTGTACCTACAAACTCGGCAAAATGGTGTACTCCTGTTGTTCCCCCTGATAAGGGGATAAGCGGGGAATTAAATGGCCGGTGTGAAATGCAAAAAAAAAAAAAAAAAAAGTTGGATTTTTGAATAATTACCTTCACTGACGTAATCTCTCACTTTCTCATAACGGGCTGCACGGTGGAGCAGTGGTTTAGCACTGTGGCAGCACAGTTTACCCTCGGCCGGGGGATCGCGGGATCATGAGACCGTGGGCTCGATCCCAGCCCCCGACCAACAGTGAGCTGTGTGGAGTTTGCATGTTCTCCCCGTGTTGCATGGGTTTACTCCGGGATTTCTCCGGTTTCCTCCCGCATACCAAAAATATGTAGGTTTAGGGCGCTCGCGCACGCAGCAGCCGGTGGCTTGTCACCAGACTGCAAACCAAATCTACCTACAGGTACAAGTAAGTAACAAAAAAAAAACAAAAACAAAAAAAAAACTTTGTGAGTCGGGTCTGGTTTGGGGGCGCCTCTCTGCTTGCTACAAAGGACAATGCACACATGAAAGGGGAGAAAAATATTGTAAATGTGCATAAAATCAGGTACGTTTTAACGCGGCGCGCCGTGGAGAGCCTTTAAAAAAAAAAAAAAAAACACGCAGCGCGCTTCACTTACCTCCGAGTCCGAGGAGCTGCTGTTGTTTTCCTACTCGTTCACCAGCGAAGACTTCACATCATCCACATCCCTTTACGCTGACACGTTTTCCGATATCTTTTCCTCCTGCTCCCCTTCGTCTTTGAAAGA